>OY728156.1:1776794378-1778044378 GCA_963277665.1 Viscum album
AGGATTAATGGGACTTAATGGACTAATGGGCATAATGGGTCGAAGTGGCCAAAGTGGCCTAATGAGCATAATGGTCCAAAGTGGCCGAATCGGCCTAATGGGCCAAAGTGGCCTAATGGGCCTAAGTGGAATAACAAACCTAAAGGGCCTAAGTGGCCTAATGGTTCTAATGGTCCTATGTGGCCTGATGGGCATAATGGGCCTAAGTTACCTCATGAACCTAAGGTTCCTAAGTGACCTCATGGGCCTAATGGGTCTCAATGGACTCATTGGCCTAATAGGCCTAAAGGGATTAGGGGGCCTAAGTGGCCTAATGGGCCTAATCAGCCTAATGGGAATAAGTAGCCTAATGGGCCTAATGAGATTAAGTTGTCTAATGGGCCCAATAATACTAATGGGCCTAATGGGCCTATGTGGTCTAATGGGCCTAAGTGACCTAATCAACCTAATGGGCCTAATGGGTGTAATGGGATTATGTGCTCAAATGAGCCTAATGGGCCTAATAGGCCTAATGGGCCTAATGCACTGAATGGGTTTAAGTGGCATAATGGGCCTATGTGGCCTATTGGGACTAAGTAACCTAATCAGCTTGATAGACCTAATGGGCATAATGGGCCTAAGTGTTCGAATGGGACTAATGTTCATAGTGGTCCTAATGGACATAATAGGCCTAAGTGACCGAATTTTCCTAATGGGCCTAAGTAGCATAATGGGCCTAATGGGATTAATAGACCGAGTGGGCCTAATGTGCCGAGTAGGCCTAATGGGCCTAAGTGGCCTAACGGGCCTAATGAGACTGAAAATTATTATTTTATTAAGATAAACCCCCTTTTAAGGGAAAGGGGAAAAACCACCATGACATCAAAGACATAAACAAGTCAAAAAGGCCCCAATGGTCCAAAATTCCAAGACCAAACAACCCACACTAAATTAGAAAAGCCCCTCCCAACATCAGAAACATGAAATCTAGCTTCTACCTTCCACTACTTATCGGCTAGCTATCCCATGAAAAAATCCATGGGCCTGGTACCGATGGCCATAACCATACCCTCTCAAACATCCAATTCTGAAAAGCACAAGTACAGTGGAAAGTCATTGCCCTAAAATTCATCTAGAGAAGCCTCATGTAAATGATTTTATTGCAGAATCCTTGAACCACATACCATGGAGGCCATAACAAAAACAAACCGCCGCAAAATGAGAACCACCACTGATGAAAAACATCAAACCAATAAAACCTCCACAATCTTTAAAAACATTCAAAATAAACCGCGAGCAGCCAAAAAAATCCAAAATACCCATTTTCAAAATTCAGAAGAGATCACAAACTGCAATCCCGCTAGCATCGCACATACACCAACAGACGCTTCTCAACCAACAACCATCATCATCAATAATAGAGGCTTACCATACCTCATCTTCGATGATCAAACGTCATCACCATCACTCTCCCACCACTGCCCGCTCGAGCTCACATCCCAAAGAGCCATGAAACCACTGCCCAACTCCACCTCAGAGAGAATGATGGAGGCCTGGATCCAGAGCAGAGAAACACCAGCTTGTGCAGGACGAAACAACGGCTAGACAAATAATGATCGGGAGACTAGGAAGCTGTCCAAACATCACTCGATAGAGGCTGACGAAGCACAACCATCACCAGAAAAGAACAGGCCCAACCAGAAATAGAACCAACACCGAACAAGCATAAAACCCATTGAAGATGACAGACAACCGAAAAACCGAACTAGATCCAAAACTTCGAGTCATCGCAACACCTTCGCTGTGAAATCCACAAACCTGAACTGCAAAACCTGTCACCACCTTCAAAACCTCACCCAGCAATCAGATCCACCCAACGCACCCCAAGCCATCTCGGACACGAAGCGTCAACATCCACCGTAGCAGATGGAACTCGAACATAGATCCTCACCTCTCCGCCATGAGAAGCCCTCTCTAGACCGTGGAAGACTGACATATGGTGATATTTTCCGAGATGAACGAGCCCATGAAGAAGACGCCTCCATAGGAAGAGACACCGCCCGCCACAAGCTCACCAAGCATCAAGGAGAAGATCATAGCCAGCCCGCAGTGAGAGAGAGGAAGGAGGTGGTGGGGAGATGATACCCTAAAGTAGAGCCCCTTACGGGCGCATCAATCCCAAACCCAATTCGGGTCTAATGGGACTAATGGGCCTAAGTGGCCATGTGGTCCTAATGGTACTAAGTGGTCTAATGGGCCTAATGGGCCCAATGGGAAAAATTTTCCTAGTGGTCCTAATGGGCATAAATGGACTAATGGGCCTAAATAGACTAATGGGATTAAATGGCCTAATGGGCCAACTAGGCCTAAGTGGAATAATGGGCATAAGTGGACTAATGGGCCTAATGGGCCCAATGGGATGACGTGGCTGAATGGGCCTAAGTGGCATCATGGGATTAAGGGGACTAATGGGAATGATGGGTATAATGGACTTAAGTGGCCTAAGTGGCCTAATGGGACTAAAGGGCCCAATGGGCCTAAGTGGATTAATTATCCCAATGGGCCTAAGTGGCGTAGTGGGAAGAACGGGTCTAACGGGCCTAAGTGGCCTAAGGGGCCGAAGTGGCCTAATGGTCCTAATGGGAATAAGTTTTCTAAAAGGATTAATGGGCTTAATAGGGTTAATGGGTCTAACATTACAAATGGGTCTATGTGGCCTAATGGGCCTATATGGACAAATGGGCCTAAGTGAACTAATGGGACTAAAGAGCCTAATCGACCAAAGGGGCCTAATGGGCCTAAGTGGTATAATCATATCCTAATGGGTCTAAGTGGTCTAATGGGTCCAATGGGCGCAATGGGCCTAAGTGGCCTAATGGGCCTAGTGGGACTAAGTGGACAAATGGGCTAAATGGGATGAATCAGCCAAATGGGCCTAATGGGCCTAAGTTTCCTAATCGGCCTAAAGATCTTAATGGTCCAAAGAAACCTAATGGGCCTAAGTGGCATAATTGGCCTAATGGGCCTAATAGGCCTAAGTGGCCTAATGGGCCTAAAGGACCTAATTGGAAAAAGTGGCCTAATGAGCCTAAGTGACATAATTGTAACCAAATGGGCCTAAGTGGCCTAATGGTCCCAATGGTCCTAAGTGTACTAATGGTCCTAATGGGCCTAAGTGGGAAAATGGGCCAAATGGACTGAATGGGACTAATGGACTGAAAGGGCCGAAGTGTCCTAATGGGCTGAATGGGCCTAAGTAGCCTAATGGGACAAATTTTCCTAATGGGCCTAAGTGGTTGAAGGGACCTAATGGGATGAATGGTCCTAATGGTCCTAATTGGACTAAGTTTCCTAATAGACCAAATGGGCCGAATGGGACTAAGGGGCTTAATATGTCAATTAGGCCTAAGTGGCGTAATGGGCCTAATGACATGAATGAGATTAAGTTTTCCAATGGGGCTAATGGGCTGAATGGGATGAAGTTTCTGAATGGGGATAATGGGTCGAAAGTTCTTAATGGTCAGAATGGGCCTAATGATCCTATTGGGCCTAAGTGGCCTAATAGTTATAGTGGGCCTAAGTGGCCTAATAGACCTAAGTGGCCTAATGGTTCTAATAGGACTAATGGGTCGAATGAACCTAATGGGATGAAGTGTTCTTATGTGGTGATTTAGTCGAATGGGTGTAAGTGGACGAAGTGGCCTAATGGGCCTAATGGGCTAACTGAACTGAAGTGGCCTATTGGGCCGAATGGGCTAAAGGGTCCAATGGGTGTAATGGTCCGAATGGGTTGAATGAGACTAATGGGTCCAATGGGCCTAATGTGACTAATTGCCTGAATGGGTCAGATGGGTCTAATGGGCCTAGTGGGACGAAGTGGCTTAATGGACTTACTAGGCCTAATGGACCTATTGGGCCTAATGAACCTATTGGGCCTAATGGACCCAATGGGCCTAAGTGGCCTAATGGTCTTAAGTGGACAAAGGGACCTAATGCGCCTAATGGGAATAATGGGCCTAAGTTAACCAATGGGCCTAATGGGATAAGTGGGATAATGGTCCTAGTGGACCTAAGTGGGCCAATGGGCCTAATGGGCCCAAGTGGTCTAATGGGTCTAAGTGGTTTAAGGGACCTAATGGACCTAATGGACTGAATGGGACTAATGGGTCGAATGGGACTACTGGGTCTATGTGGGATAATGGGCCAATGTGGCCTAATGGTCCCAATGGGCCTAACGGGCCAAAGTTTCCTAATGGGCCAAATGGTCCAAATGGGCTAAATGCTCCAAATGGGCCTAAGTGGCCTAATGGGCATAAGTGCCCTAATGGGTTGAAGTGGCCTAATGGACACAATGGGTCTAAGTTACATAATGAGCCTGAGGGGCCTAAGTGGCCAAATTTTCCAAAGTGGATGAATGAGCCTAATTGGCCTAATGGGCATAATGGGCCTTAGTGGCTAAATCGGCCCAATGGGCATAATGGGTCTAAGTGTCTGAATTTTCCTAATTGGCCTAAGTGGACCAATGGGCCGAATGTGCTTATGTGGACCAATGGGATGAATGGGATGAATGGGCCTAATGGGCCTAAGTGGGCTTATTGGGACTAATGGGCCTACTAGGCCTAATGGGCCTACTAGGCATAATGGTACAACTAGGCCTACTGGGCGTAATGGGACCAATGCCTAAGTGGAATAATGTGCCAAGTGTCATAATGGGAATATGTTGCCTAATGGGTCTAATGGGCCTAAGTGGCCTAATGGGTTTAATGGGCCAAAGGGTCCTATGTGGCCGAATGGGCCAAAGTGGATGAATGAGCCTAATGGGATTAATGGGCATAATGGGTCGAAGTGTCCAAATGGGCCTAATGGTCCTAAGTGTCCTCATGGGCATAATGGGCCTTAGTAACCTAATGGACCTAATGCGCCTATTGGGCCTAAGTGGCCTAATGGTCCAAAGTGGACAAATGGACATATGGGCCTAATGGGAATAATGGGGCTAATGGGACTAATGGTCCTAATGGGCCTAAGTGGCCTAATGGGAATAATGGTCCTAATGGGCCAAAGTGGATGAGTGGTAATAATGGTCCTAATGGGACAATGTGGCCAAATGGTCATAATGGGCCTTAGTGGCCTAATGGGCCTATTGGGCCTAATTGGCTTAACGAGCCTAATGGGCCAAATGGTCCTAAGTTGCCTAATGGGACATAGTGGATGAATGTGACTAATGGGCCTGATAGGCATAATGGACCTAATGGTCCGAGGTAACCAAATGGGCCAAATGGGCCTAAGTGGACTAATGGCCTAATGGGACTAATGGGCCTAAGCGGGTACGATTGCACTTTTCTATTACACTGGGTATGATTCCTTTTTGATTAACATCATCTATTTGTTCTATTACATCAAGATACAATAAATCTGGATATAATTTGGAATACCTCTTTTCCCCTTTCTTCCATAAAGATTGCATGATAAGTTCTCCAATCAACTTATGATTTATGAAATATGAATTAGCAAAGCATCGTCAAAATTAATTTTATCATAGTTAGTAGACTTTGATACTACATCAAAACAAAAACTTATTTCATAATAGATTCAGTGTGAATATGATGACCATTTACTTCCAGCAAGATACATTCTCCATGCGATCGATTCTCTCTTTCCAGATAATGATCAACTCCTCATTATGATCTTTTCACATACCAGACCTAAGACAAGTATGATCAGTGCCTTTTCTTTTAAAAATCTTTCCTCATTATAATGGACAGAGTGAGTCTGATTCTTTTGAAAACAATGTCCAGTACAATTTCCACCAAATACAAAGTGAGGTGATTTTCTTTCTTCAAAATCTTTCCTTGATAACAAAAGACAACACATGAAAACAAACACATTCCTCATAAGCATGGTCCCAACAACCCCCCTTTGGATTTTGTTGTCAACCAAGTTTCATAAATCATTGAACTTAGGACCATTTTTTCCATTTCCCACTTAGGACCACTAAGGAACCTAGCCCTATTAAGCCCATTAGGCTACATACACCCATTAGACTCATTATGCCACTTAGGCCCACTGGCCCATTATACCATTTGGCCAATTTGGTCACTTAGTCCAGTTAGGTCCATGAGGCCCATTTGGCCACATCGGCCCATTAGTCCAATTTGTCCCCTTAGGTCCATTAGGACACATCATCACTTGAAGCCCATTAGACCACTTCATCCCATTAGGACACTTAGGCCTATTGGACCTACTAGGCCTATTAGGCCCATTCAGCCCATTCAACCCATTGGGTCTATTTGGTAACTTAGGCCACTTAGGCCCATTAGGACACTTAGTCCCAGTCAACCCATTCAACCTATTAGGCTGCTTAGGACCATTCGACCCATTCGACCCATTAGGCCCATTAGATTGATTAGACTGATTAGGCTACTTAGGCCCATTTGACCCATTAGGACCTTTAGGCCCATTAGGAAACTTAGTCCACTTAGGGCCATTGAGACACTTAGACCCATTGGACCTGTTACACCCATTATAAAACTTAGGAAATGTAGGACCATTAGACCACTTAGACCGATTAGACCCATTATGCCCATTAGTCCCTTTCCCATTAGGCCACTTATGCCCATTAGGCCCATTTATCACTTCGGCCCATTAGGATCATTAGGATGCTTATGCCTATTAAGACCATTAGGACACTTTGAACCATTAGGAAACTTAGGACACTTAGGCCCATTGGGCCCATTCATCCCATTATGTGTGTTAGTTAACTTTGGCCACTTAGGCCCATTGGACCCATTAGGTCCATTGGGCCCATTAGATAACTTAGGCAACTTAGGCCCATTAGGCCACTTAGGCCCATTGGACCCATTAAGACCATTAGGCAACTTAGGACACTTTGGCCCATTAGGCCACATAGTCCCATTCAACCCATTAGGCCACTTAGGCCCATTCCACCCATTCCATCCATTAGGCCCATTAGACCCATTAGGCCGATTAGGCCACTTAGGCCCATTATACCCATTAGGCCCATTATACCCATTAGGAAACTTAGGACACTTAGGCCCATTCAACCACTAAGAACCATTGGAACCATTAGGCCCATTAGGAAACTTAAGACACTAAGGCCCATTAGGCCACTTAAGCCCATTGGACCCATTAGGCACATTGGACCCATTAGGCCCATTAGGAAACTTAGGCCACTTAGGGTCATTAGGCCACTTAGACCCATTAGACCCATTAGGCCTATTAAGAAACTTAGGCCACTTACACCCATTAGAACCATTAGGCCCATTATGCTCATTAGGTAACTTGGGCCACTTCAAACCATTAGGCCACTTAGGCCCATTGGACCCATTAGGCTGAATTATCCATAATGGGCCAATTATGCCCATTAGGCCCATTGGCCCCATTAGACCACTTAGGCACTATATACCCATTGGGCCACTTAGGCTCATTAGGATACTTAGGCCCCTTAGACCCATTAGACCCATTGGGCCCCTTAAGCCCATTTGGCCAATTAGGCCATTCAACCCACTAGGCTGAATTGGCCATAATGGGCCCATTCATCTCATTGGGTCACTTAGGCCCAACGAGTCCAATCGTCCCATTAGGCCCATTATAACACTTAGGCCCATTAGGCCCCTTAGACCCATTTGACCAATTGGGCCGATTGGACCCCTTGGGCCTGTTAGGCAAATTAGGCCATTGGGCTCATTAGGCACACTAGGTCACTTAGGCCAAATAGGCATAATAGTCCTATTAGGTATGTTAGGTCACTTAAGACACTTAGTCCCATTAGGCCCCTTATACCCATTAGGCCCATTGGCCCCATTAGGATCATTAGGTGCATTAGTCCACTTAGGCCTACTCGTCCACTTTGGCCCATTAGTCCCCTTAGACCCCTTAGACCCATTGGGCCCATTAGGCCCATTATGTCTATAAGGGCAATTTGGCCATTAGGCCCATTGGGCCATTAGACCTATTAGGTTAAATTGGTAATAGTGGACCCATTGGCCACTTAGGTCCAATAGATCCATTAATCCCATTAGCCCCCTTAGGCCCATCAAGCCACTTGGCCCAACTGGTCCACTCGACCTATTAAGCCCATTTGGCCTATTAGGCCAAATGGGGATTAATCATCCCATTAGGACACTTAGGCCTAATAGGCCCATTTAGACCATTAGGCCACTTATAACACTTAGGCACATTGGGCCAATTTGGCCCAGTGGAACCATTAGGTCCATTAATCCCCTTAGGCCCATTTGACCCATTAGGCCACTTAGGCCCAATTGGCCAATTTGACCACTTAGGACCATTTGTCCAATTAGTCTACTTAATCCCATTATACCCATTAGGCCACTTAGGCCACTTAGGCCCATTCGATCCTTAGGCCCGTTAGGCCATTTTAGTCATTTTAGGTCGTTTAGGCCAATTAGGCCATTTAGGCCATTTAGGACATTTAGGTCAATTAGGACGTTTAGGTCATTTAGTCCAATTTAGTCCATTTAGACCAATGAGGTCAATGAGACCAATTTAGGCTAATTAGGCCAATTTAGGATCTTTAGGGAATTTAGGCCAATTAGAAGATTTAGTCTATTTTGGCGAATTTAGGCCAATTAAGCCAATTATTTCAATTAGACCTATTAGTCCAATTAGTACAATTAGAAAATTTAGTTCATTTAGGATATTTAGGACAATTTTGGTCATTTAGACTAATTAGGCCATTTAGGCCAATTTAGGTCATTTAGACTATTTAGGCCAATTTAGACCATTTAGGCCAATTCGGCCAATTATAGCAATTAGGCCAATTTAGACAATTTAGACCATTTAAGCTGATTAGGCCAATTTTGACCATTTGGGACAATTAGGACAATTATTCAATTTAGGAAATTTAATCCAATTAGTCCATTTAGGCCATTTAAACCAATTAAGTCCATTTAGGCCAATTTTCCTAAATAGGCCAATTAGATAATTTAGGCAATTTAGGCCAATTATGAAATTTAGGACAATTTAGGCCATTTAAACCAATTAGTCCAATTAGACCAATTTTTTCCATTTAGGCCATTTAGGCCAATTAGTCCATTTAGGCCAATTTAGCTCATTTAGACCAATTATGAAAAATAGGCGAATTAGGCAATTCAGGCCAATTAGACCAATTAGGAGATTTAGGCCAATTTATGCCATTTAGGATAATTTAGGCCATTTTGGTCAATTTATTCCACTTAGGACAATTAGACCAATTAATTAATTTACTCCATTTAGGCCAATTAGGCTATTTAGGCCAATTATATCAATTAGGCCATTTTGGTTATTTTGGCCAATTAGGTCATTTAGACCATTTAGACCAATTTAGGCCATTTATACCAATTAGGAAAATTTAGAACATTTTGGATAATTTAGTCCAATTATCCCAATTATGATAATTAGTCCATTAAGGCCATTTAGAACAATTAGTCCAATTAGGTCATTTAGGCCAATTAAACCATTTAGGCCAATTAGACCATTTGGGCAAATTTAGGCCATTTAGGCCAATAAATCAATTTGGTCATTTAGGTAATTTAGGTCATTTAGGTAAATTAGTCCATTTAGGCCATTTAGGTCATTTAGACCAATTAGGTTAATTAGACAATTTGGGTTATTTAGGCCAATTTAGGTCATTTAGGCCATTTAGTCTAATTTAGGTCATCTAGGCTATTTAGGCTAATTTAGACCATTAAGACAATATAGCCAATTTAGTACATTTAGTTCAGTTAGTAAATTTAAGCTGATTTGGGAATTTTAGGCCATTTATGCCAATTAGGCCATTTAGGACAATTAAACCAATTAGATACTTTAAGGAATTTAGGTCAATGAGGACAATTAGGTTAATTTAGGTTATTTAGGCCAATTAGACCATTTAGACCATTTAGTCCATTTAGGAAAATTTAGGCCATTTAGGACAATTAGGCTTATTAAGAAAATTATTTAATTTATACAATTTAAGCCAATTAGGCCATTTAGGCCAATTTAAACCATTTAGACCAATTAGGCCAATTTGTCCATTTTGGCCATTTTGGCCATTTTGGCTATCTGGATAATGTACTATGAAGGGACGCACTGTACAGAGACTTTCAGGTATGATTACTCGTAATAAGATGAGACTTATTCTCATTAATTTCACACTTGGTAATCTCCAAGATGGGAGATTATGAGAACAGACTCGTCAGTAGGAACTCTGCATGTTTTGGTATCATATAATATTCCTATCTATAAGTGTGTGTGATGGTCCTTAGACTTTAAGATTATTATTAAATCATGTCACAACTTGCATACTTAGATATATGTCGTAAACCATGATGATATTAGATTGTGGAAAAGTTGGATACGTTGGGTGCGTCACGAGTGACATGTCATTAATGAATAAATTGAGGAAGGATTTGTCCCTTTCATCTTTATAGAAGTTGATATCTCAACCCTTTGATTGGAATAAAGCCAACGCATTAAATTCCATGGCCATGGTATAACAGTCTGTTTATTTCAGATAGTCAAAGGAAGACATATTGAAAATATAGGTTAGTGACATGGATGTGCAACCTTCTTGATGAGATATTGTGACATAGAGATTACATTAAATAGTTAGCATTCGTATGTGGTTTTTGATATTACGACATCAAGTTCTCTCTCTTAGGTGCCTTAAAACGTTGCTAGACAGTAATCTTAGACTTTAGGCAAGTATTCCTAATGTCAATGAGAAGTAATCCTAGAGGGTAACACACTAAGTGTTTCCATTTATCTCGATTAAATTCCATTTGAGTTTAATTAATGGAATAAATATTATTCTGAAGTCTGAGGAATAATTTTATTCAATTTATATTGATCAAATAAAGTAAATAAATATTTATTCTTCAACATGTGAATAAAAGTTTTATTTTATTTATTGAATATATTAATAAATATTTATTTTCAGTATTGTAAATAAAATATTTATTTATGAATAAAATATTTATTCAGTTTTTCAATAGATGATAGAGGAGTATGAATGGACCAAGACTGGGTCCATTGGAAAATATTAATTAACAACACCCTTATATAATTTTTGTTATTGTACAATTTGGCGTGCGCCACAAAATAATAATTATATAATTATTATTATGTGGTATGAGATTTATTGAAGGTAATTAATGTTATTTAATGGCCGGTATGAAATTAAATAATATTTTAACTTGAATCTAAACTCTATAAATAGGTGGTTGTGTCTACTATGTAGAGAATCCAATAGTTGATAATAGAAAATTCTTGCGCACAATGAATTCTCTCTCAACTCCTCATCTCTCTCTTTCAATAACGAGAAGTGAAAGAAATATTTATTCAATACCAAAGAACGAGTGATCAAGAACGAACAAAATAAGACATTGGACTCACCGCACTAGCACCTGGATATCAGGTGGTGATTCTCAGAGATTATAGTAGCATGTGTGGATCGCCTCTCTGTGGATTTTATCCTAGGATCCTCACAGTACAATGATGGTAACCTAAAAGAGTCTTTTTGGATGATAAAAATTCACTAACGAAGAAAATCCCTAACCACAGATATTTATTTCTTTAAATATTAAATAAATTAAATTTAAATTTGATGTGAAAGATCCTCAATATTGATTTCGAGCAACGATTTTTAAAAGAAATTTTAATACATCATCCATCTTCGCACACTTCTGTTATGCCTGAAACCACCACCACCACTACTGTCGATGTCGCCTTTGTCTCCCCCCACCCCACTACCACCGCCGCCATCATCAGCTCGACCTCCACTAGGACACTCATTGAAATCACTCGAGGTATCATATAAGGAGCGCATTGATGTCATACATGAATCAAAAGTAATAGTAGTATCTGATGGAAGTGGTGGACTTATAACTAATATGTCTCTCAGGAAGTGTTCGATGACCAATTTACTTCTTATACACTCCCTTATATCTATTTTTTTGGCCTCATCTACTTATGCATGATAATTTTTCATCTTGGGGTTCTTATAGGTTTGAGAGGCACTCTATGAGGTCCAATACCTAGTGGGGATGATGATTTTCATGTGTCGACATCAGAATCTCCCATGGCGCTCATCACCTAATAGTTGTGTCAAATGATCATTTTTTCCAAAGTTTCCATCTTCTTTCTCATCGAGGGCCTCTAGGATACATTGTTGAAAATATAAATAATATATTTCATTATGAATTATGTATCAAAATATGAAATATAAATAAAAAAACTTACAATGTTTTATTGTGTTTGTGAATTTATAGATCCTCTATTATTTTTCTTCCTAGTCAAGGAAAATAATTTTGATCATGGCACACGACCTTTGATTCCAAATTCCTCTTGCTACAAATGACATTGATTAGTATAATAATACAATATTGAATAATATGAAAGTGATAAACATATAATTAATTAAAATTGTATATTTTGAAAAAATCCATAAAATTAAAAAGCATCTAAATATACATTTAATTAGAAATTTAATAATAGTGACATAACATAAACAATACATACTAATTATCATGATAAACATGTGTATGGTATGTATTCCTCTTGTAATTTGGTTATTTGGTCACTTGGTAATTTTGACATTTGTCCATTTGGCTATTTGGATAATTAGCCAATTAGGCCATTTAGGGAAATTAGGAAAATTAGGCCAATTAGTCCAATTAAGTCATTTAGTCCAATTAGTCCATTTATAAAAATTAGGTCGTTTGGGCCAATGAGGCCATTAGGAAAATTAGGTCATTATTCCATAAGAAATTTGTGCCTTTAATTCATTTATTCCAATTATTCCATTAGTCCATTTAGGACATTAGGCCATTTAGTCCAATTAGGTTAATTAGACCATTTAATCCAATTAGATTATTTAAGCCATTTAGACCAATTAGGCCATTTATACCAATTATTTCATTTATTCCAATTAGTCAATTAGACTATTTAGACCAATTTTTCCATTATTCCATTATCCGATTAGTTCATTACACCATTATGCAAATTGGTCATTTGTCGATTTGACCATTTATGCCAATTTAGGCTAATTGGGCTAATTAGGCCAATTAGACCATTTAATCTAATTGGACCATTTAATACTTTTTGAGTAATTAGACCATTTAGACCCATTTAGAAGTTTAGGTCAACTAGGTCAACTAGGTCACTTAGTCCAATTAGGCAAATTAGACCATTTAATCCAATAATACCATTTAATCTATTTAGACTAACTAGGCCATTTAGACCAATTAGTTCATTTATGTCAATTAGGACATTATTCCAATTATTCCATTAGGTTGTTAGGCCATTAAGCTATTTAGACCAATTATGTCATTTAGGTCATTAGGCCATTATCTCATTAGTTCAGTGAGCCATTAGGCCAATTGGTCACTTGGCCATTTAGTCATTTAGGCCAATTTAGACCAATTTAGGCCAATTAGAAAAAAAATCCTAAAACCTAGAACCAAAACACTATATATGAAACACTAATAGCTATGGCCTAATTAAGACCATTATGCTGATTAGGCCACTTAGGCCCATTAGGTCACTTAGTCCCATTCGCCCCATTAGGCTCAATATTCCACTTAGGCCCATTTTCCCATTCATCCACTTAGTCCCATTAGGCCCGTTAGGCCGATTTGGCTACTTAGGCCCATTAGTATCTTTAGGATACTTAGGCCCATTAGGCCCACTAGGACACTTAGTACCATTAGTCCCATTCAACCCACTCGACCCATTAGGCCCATTCAAACCATTAGGCCACTTAGATCCATTACAACTATTAGGCCGCTAAGGTCTATTGGGATCATTACGCCAATTAGGCCACTTAGGCTCATTATGCCCGTTATTCCCATTAGGCCACTTAGGGCCAATTGGGCCATTAGGCCCACTAGTCCACTTAATCCCATTAGGCTAATTAGGACACTTAGGCCCATTGGTCCACTTAGGCTCATAAAGCCCCATTAGGCCCATTAGGCACATTAGGCCCTTTTGGACACTTAGGCCCATTAGGATCATTAGGCGCATTTGTCCAATTAGGCCCATTATGCCACTTAGACCCATTCGGACCATTGGTCCCATTAGGCTGATTAGGCCACCTGGGCCCATTAGGCCAATTAGACCACTTAGGCCCATTAAGCCCATTAGGCCCATTCATCACATTAGGGAAATTAGGTCCATTAGCCCCATTATCCCTATTAGCACCATTATTCCCATTAGGCCACATAGGCCCATTAGGCCACTTGGAACACTTTTTCCCATTAGACCACTTAGATCCATTTGGACACTTAGGCCCATTATCCCACTTTGGTTTATTTAGACCATTTGCCCCATATGAACCCTTAGGCCACTTAGTCCCATTTGACCCATTAGGACACTTAGGCCACTTAGGCCCATTAGGACACTTAGGCCCATTGGTCCCATTAGGCTCATTTTTCCCCTTAGGACACTTAGGCCACTCAGGCCCATTGAGCCACTTAGGCCCCTTAGGCCTGTTAGGCCACTTAGGCCTGTTAGGCCACTTAGGCCCATTGATCCCATTAGGACCATTAGCCCCCTTTGGTCACTTATGCCGTTTAGGCCCATTAGGCCTATTAGGCCACTGAGGAAACTTTGTCCCATTATGCCACTTAGGTGCATTAATCCCATTAGGGCACTTAGGCTGCTTAGGCCCATTAGTCCCATTAAGCCACTCAGGCCCATTATACCCATTAGTCATTGGTCCCATTAGGCATGTTAGGCCCATTAGGCCACTTAGACCTATTAGAACACTAAGTCCCATTAGGCCCATTAGGACACTGAGGCGCATTAGTCCCATTAGGCCACTTAGGTCCATTAGGCCACTTATTCCCATTAGGCCCATTACTCCCATTAGGCCACTTAGACCCACTCATCCACTTAGGCCCATTAGACCCATTAGGCCCTTTAGGCCACTTAGGCTGCTTATTCCCATTATGCCGATTTGGCCCATTAGGCCCATTGTCCATTAGGCCCATTCTCCCCCTTAGGCCCACTAAGCCCATTATACCACTTTGGCTCATTTTTCCACTTAGGCCAATTAGTCCCATTATGCCACTTAGGCCCATTAGTCCCATTAGGAAAATTAGGCCACTTTGGCCCATTAGGCCCTCTAAATAATTTTTTAAATTTTCATAAAATAAACTTTGAAGAAAAAGTGGGAACCATACACCAACAACATGACACATATCCAAATTTCAAAAATAGTCCACATATTTAAAATTTTAAATGAGTATCATCATCGAGGGAACTGTTGTATTAGCAATAGATCCTGCAAATCACGCAGCCACTTAATCGAGGATAGCACGTCGAAGAAGTTTTCTCCATCATCATCACCTTTTGTCATCATAACCACATTTTCATCCACTCCAAACATCATTATCATAACCATTATCGCCAAAGTCACCACATCGTTGGTGGGAACACCACCTATGACGTCGTCGACCATCATCGTCAGATCCGAGAACCAGAGCAAAACGAATCAGGACATCCACTAATCACCATTGTTGTCTTCATATTGTCACCGTAGAAATCCAACATCACCGCAAAAAAACCATCAAAACAGAACATCACAACCATTTGAACCATCAAATATGGGCCATTCTCCCTACTGGAGACCCTAATCCCCTTGATCCACACCTCCCAGAACCTCCATGAAGACCCATACACTAGACTGATAGGGAAAGGAGCACAATAAGGATGAGAATATGGAGGCCTTGGTAGGGGAGCAAGCCAGAAACCACATCGTTCAAACAAAATAGAGAACCAAAAACAGAGAAAAAATAGACCCTAAAAAAATTACCATACGAGACCTGAATCTGCATCCGCAAAATACATAAGGATCCAAAAAGAGGAATGAACCTGAGCTGAGACAACTATTAGTGCTACTCCAGCACCATCCCAAGTAGGACTAGAACCTGAATCAAGCTTCACTAAAGTGGAGTCCAAGGTGATGGGAAATCCATCATTGGTATAGGAGAAATAAGGCATCAGACACACTCACCAGTGCCAACCCAATCCGTCTAAATCACCCACACAGACATACCCATAATGGGGGTCCGATGCATAGGGATAGATCAAAAGAGGGGTGGTGAACGACGCACGATGAACACACCAAAAAAATCCACATAAATCGAGAAGGAAGAAAATTAAAGAAAGAGAAATAAGAGGATGCACCAAGTGAAGAAGCACCATTATCATCAGAGAGACCCTCCAAACCCTAGGAGGGGAGGAGGAGGCAGCTGGAGAATCAGGATCCAAGAGAGTGCAGAACCATCGGGTTCATTCATTAGGCTCATTAGGCACATTAGCCCACTTACGCCCATGAGTCCCATTAGACCCATTATACACATTTGGTACATTACATGTATTAGGCCCATTTGACCACTTAGACCCATTAGGACCATCGGGCCTCCTTGGCCCATTAGGACCTTTCACCCCATTAGGACATTTAGGTCCATTTAGCACATTAAACTCATTAGATTAGTCCCATTAGTCCACTTAGGCCCATATGGACCATTATTCCCATTAGGCTAATTAGACCCATTAGGCCACTTTATTCCCATTCAACCCATTAGGCCCATTAGACCCATTAGGCCACTTAATCCCTTTAACCCACTTTGGCCCATTAGGCACATTAGGAAAATTAGGACACTTAGGCCCATTCGGCCTATTAGGACACTTAGGACCATTAGGCTAATTTGTCCAATTAAGCCTATTGGATTAGGCCCACTAGGTCACTTAGGCCCATATGGCCCATTAGGATCATTAGGCCAATTATCCCAATTAGGCCCATTATAAACATTAGGCCCACTAAACCCATTTGGCCATTTAGGCCCATTAGGACAATTTGTCCTATTAGGACACTTAGGCCCATTAGGAAACTTAGGCCCCTTATTCCCATTAGGCCTCTTAGGCTCATTTGGGGAATTAGGCCCATTAGGCCACTAAGGTGAAGGTTCCAAGCACAACAGAAACGTGGTTGGGACAGAACCCAACATTGATTTTTACCATGATCAATGATTATTCTGGGATCAATATGATGATGAATTCCAGTCTCCATGGAATATAATCAAAGATTTAGATAAATAAGGAAGAGGCCTGAAACCTTTAGATATGATCTTGCACATCATGTTTATAATTAATTTAATTAATTTCATAAAGAAAAATAATACGTGGATCTTTGGTATTTTTCTTCCTTGATGATGTTCATCGTCCGAAATTACCCTTCTATATTATCTCATTGCGCTTGTAAGGATCCAAACTAAAATCCCTCTAGAGGTGATCCACACATGCTCTGATGGACTCCAATCGACCCTACTCATTCTTTAGGTGCTATCACGGTGAATCTGGTGTCTTGTGTCGGTCGTTCTTAATCGCTTGCTCTTCGACCTTGAAGAACATATCTCGTTCTTGAGAGGGGTGGGAAGAGGATTTGAGAGAAAAATTGTTTATCTCAAAAATTATCAATTCACTGGGTGTACGATTCAGTGTCATGTGGTGTCTCACACAATAGGCGTACTTTTCTATTTATATGCTTGGAACTTCAGTTACAATATTTAATTTCATAACAGCAGTTAAATATATTCATGAACTTAGAGAAAATCCATGCTCATAATAATAATTCTGCGTCATTATTTATGGTGTGGAAACTTGTTCAAAATAGAATTATAAATAAAATCCCATGTCAAAAAATAATCATTATTTATGGTGTGGCAACTTGTTCAAAATAGAATTATAAATAAAATCCCATGTCAAAAAATAATATCAGCTTCATTATTATTTTAATTTGTGCCAACTAGTTAAATAATTATTTACCATAATGAAAATAATTATTTTACCACCAAAACAGCCTTGGTACACTCAAACTCAACTCCCATTTATTGAACACCCAAATAAATAAATTAATAATTTATTCTCTTAAACAAATATTTTATTTACAAACTAGTAAATAAATATTTATTAAATGTATAATAAAATAAATATTTTTAATTTAATTTATGTGATCATTTTAAATTGAATAAAATTATTCCATGGTCTTGAGAATAATATTTATTTCATTAATTAAATTCAAATATAATTTAACTAAGACCACCAAAAACACTTAGTGTGTGACCCTCTAGGATTCTTTCTCATTAGAATTAGGTGGACTTGCCTAAAGTCTGAGGGTACTATCTAGAAATGGGTCAAGGAACCCAATAGAAAGAACATAATGTCACAAAAACGACATCCACATATGAACACTCACTGTGTAATATAATTCCTTTGTCACAATATCTCATCAAGCAGGTTTCATGATAGTGTCATCAACTTTTATGCTTGATACATCTTTATTTAACTACCTGAAATAAAATCATTATTATACCATGTCCATAGAATTTCGTGCAATGGTTATATTTCAATCAAAGGGTTGAGATATCAACTTCCATAAACAGAAGGGACAAATCCTTCATAGACTTATCCGTTAATAACATGACACTCATGACGCACCTAATGTACCCTACTTCCCACCAACTATCTACATGACGGTTTTCGTCAGTAAATCAAATTGTGTGAGTTGTGACACGTTTTAATATTAATCTTAAAGTCTAAGGATCTTTACACACGCTCGCAGATAGAAATATCTGATGACACCAAAACATGCAGAATTCCTACTGGCAGGTCTATTCTCATAATCTCATGTCTTGGAGATTACTAAGTGTGAACTTTATGAGAGGAAGTCTCGGCTTCTTATGAGTACTCACACCTAATGGTATTCATTATATGTGTCCCATCACAGCATGTCATCCAACCATAAAACTATATTTAAGAATATTGTTTTAGCATTTCAAGGTTCTCATCATAGCGGGGAACTACCATGACTTTATCAATGCAACAAATACTCTTGGAAATTATTACATCATAGTCTTGTAGAACAATGAACAATATGTAATAAGATGTTCAATATTTAATTACATTAAATGTACATGTAATCAAAGTACAACCAGTTAGTTCTAGGACACCAAATCTTACAAACTCCCACTTGGACTAGAGACAACTACCTACAACTTTTAGTCTGCTAGACCACACATGGTGATCATATTTCTGTTGAGTCAAGGATTTAGTCAAGGGGTCTTCCATTTTGTCTTCCATGGAAATATATCTCACTACAACTTCACCTCTCTGAGAAAAATCCCTCAAGATATGATACTTCTAAAATACGTGTTTCGTCTGCTGATGTGACCTTGACTCTTTTGCAAGAGACACAACAACAGTATTATCATAGTACAGTGTGATGAGATCTTTACTACTAGGTATCACATCCAGCTCCTGGATGAATCTTCATATCCAAACTACTTCTTTATCTAACTCAGAAGATACAATATACTCAGAATCTATTGTATAATCTTCCACCACACTTTTCTTTGATCTCTTCCAGCTCACTGCACCTCCATTCAAAGTGAAGATTTATCCAGTTTGCAACTTCATGTCATCTTGATCATTCTGGAAACTAGCATATGCATATCCCCTGATGAATAGTTCCCTATATCCTCTGTAAACTAGGAATATGTCCTTAGTACGCCTCAGATACTTTAGGATAGTCTTGACTGTCATCCAATGGCAGTCACCTGGGTCAGCTTGATATCTTTCTACCGCACTCAATGCGTAGGAAACATCCAACCTAGTACATAGCATGGCATGCATGAACGACCCATTCGCTGATACATATGGATTCATTTCCATTATCTTTCTTTCCTCATGTGTCTGAGGACACATTTTCTTGGAAAGATGAATGTCATGTGATGCTATCAACAATCCCCTCTTGGATTGTTCAAAACTGAATCTCTTCAGTATATTATCAATGTATGTACATTGAATTAGGACCAACAATCTCTTGGATATATCATGATGGATCTTGATCCCAAGAATATATTATGCCTCACCCAAGTCCTTCATGGATAATCATTAAATCAACCATTCCTTAACAAACTATAATACTGGTATCTCGTTTCCAATAAGTAATGTGTCATCAACATATACTATTAAGAAAACGACTGCACTCCCACTAAACTGTTTGTAGACACAAGGCTCACATTAATTCTTAATAAAACCAAATTTTGTTATGGATTCATCAAAATAAATGTTCCATGACCTGGATTCTTTATTTAATCCATAAATGGATTTTTGAAACTTCCATACCTTATTGGCATCCTTTGGAGTCATAAACCCTTCATGTTGTGTCATGTAGACATATTCCTGAAGGTTCCCGTTAAGGAAGGCTACTTTGAAATCCATTTTCAAAATCTCATAGTCATGGTAAGTGGTAATGGAAAATATAATTTTGGTGGATTTTAGCATTGCAACTGGTGAAAAGGTTTCATTGTAGTCAATGCCTTGAAGTTTTTTTATCCCTTTTGCAACCAGTCGTGCCTTATAGGTGCTGACTTGTCCTTCCATGTCTAGTTTCTTCTTGAATACCCATTTTCAACCAATAGGATTTACATCAACTGAAGGATCGACCAAAATCTAGACTTGGTTTTGGTACATGGAATCCATTTTTTAGAATTCATGGATTCTTTCCACTTGGGAACATCTGGGAAACTTGCTGCTTCCTTGTAGGTTAGAGGATCATTATTATCAACTAATAATGAGTCACCATCCTCCATAACTATAAAAATATACCATTCTAGTTTTCTAACCTCTCTTGTACTCCTACACAACCCTTGTATATCTGGAAGAGTTCTTTCTTCCATGGGGCTTTGTGGAATCTGTTCTTGTACCAACTCTTGTGTA
Organism: Viscum album; assembly: GCA_963277665.1. Classification (NCBI taxonomy): domain Eukaryota; kingdom Viridiplantae; phylum Streptophyta; class Magnoliopsida; order Santalales; family Viscaceae; genus Viscum; species Viscum album. The sequence continues at coordinate 1,776,815,139 of OY728156.1, forward strand.
CCTTGAGCCTCAACTTCATCAAAGTCTATCTCACTCCCACTATCTATTTTGTACATGTGATCCCTCTCAAGGAATATGGCCTATCTTTCAACTATAACCTTTTTTGAGGGTTTGTATAGGTAATATCCCCTTGTTTCCTTGAGGTATCATATAAAGATATACTTTGTGCCTCGGGTGAAATTTTTCTACCTGAAGAGGCCTTAACAGATTCATTACTTCGGCACACATGTAAATTTGATAATATGGATTTATTTCCACTAAAAAACTCATATGGAATACCATTTATCAATTTAGTTGGTACTTGGTTTAGTATGTGCACCGCTGTTTGTAACACATATCCCCAAAAGGATTTAGGAAGACCCGCATGACTCATTATTGATCTTTCCATGTCCAATAGGGTGTGGTTCCTCCATTTATATCACACCATTCCACTGGGTAATCTATGGAGGAGTGAGTTGGGATAGGATCCCAAACTCCCATAAGTAATCAATGAAGTCTTGATTAAGATATTCTCCACCTCAGTCTGGGTGGAGTTTCTTAATCTTCTTACCAAGTTGATTCTCAACTTCATTACTGTATTCTTTGAACTTATCAAAAGAATCTGACTTATACCTCATTAAGTAGATATATCCATATCAACTAAAATAATTAGTAAAAGTTATGAATTATGAGTAACCTCCCCTTGCTTCAACTAGAAATGGTCCACACACATTGATATGAACCAATTCAAGAAGTTCTTTATCCCTTTCACCTTTACCACTAAATGGGGCTTTGGTCATTTTCCCTTGTAAACATGCAGGACATACACTAAGTGGTTTTAGTTTGAAAGAATCTAAATATCCATCTTGAGGTAAATTTGTAAAGTGTTTTTATTTTACATGACCTAACTGGTGATTCCAAAGTTGGGTGTGGTATGAGTCATGTGAAGTATCTTTGTTATCGATTTCCATTACTTGGTTTGTGTAATCCTACACATAAAGACTGTTGTATAAATGTGCCTTACCAAAAAAATGCTATCTTTGTAAAATAAGAAACATTCATTTCCAAACTCAAAAAAAATACATTTGTATCTAATCTGGATACATAAATATTGTTTTTAGTAATAGAAGACACATAATAAAAACCTTTTAACACTAAGATCATCCTAGTTGGTAGCGTGAGGTGGTAGTCCCTGACAGCTAGAGAAGCAAGTCTAACTCTGTTGGATGCTCATGGATCTACCTCCCCTCAGTAAATCTTCCTAAATCTACTTGGTTCCTGTATTTGGATACATATGTGAGCACCAAAAATGTAACTAATACCCAATTTGTAGAAATAGATAGATTAAATTGGATAAAAAATGCACCTAAATCTTCCCCTTTCTTCTTATGATAGGTTCATTTCTTCTTCCAGTGGCCCTTCTTGCCACATGCAAAACAAACAGCCTCTTGTTCCCTTGACTCCCCTTTGATCTTCCTTTTCTTGGAAGGCCGTGAAGAATCTTTGAGCTTAAAGCTCTTTGCATGCCCTTTCCTCTTATTCACCATAAGGACAGAAGGATTTTCACGCTTCATATCTTTGTCCACTTGGAGAATGAGGATAAGAAGATTAGATAGAGATTTATCAATGTTGTTCATATTGAAATTAACAGCAAAGTTAGATAAGCTTTGAGGGAGTGATGTGAGAATGAGATCGGTGCCCAGTTCTTTGGGGAGTTTAAACCATAGAACTTCCAGGTGCTCAATGTAGCCAATGAGCTTGACTGTATGAGCCCCAGCTAGGTAACTATCTCCAAGATTACTCTGAAAGAGTGCCTTAGATATCTCGAACCTTTCCTATCTTTATATCTCCTGGTAAAGATCATAGAGGTGCTCGATCATGCTATAAGAAACCATGTTTTCCTAAGAATTCATGAGATCACTAGACATTGATGATAGAATCAAACATTGAACATCGACCGCGTCGTTCATATTTTTCTCATAGACCAAGAAATCCTCTTCACTCGCCTCTTTAGTAGGCAGATCAGGTAATGCTAACTCCAGCATGTTAGACTTCCATTGATGTCGTAGGATGACCCAAATATGTCTAAACCATTCCTGAAAGCTACTGATGCTGAGGATGTTGTCTTTATATAGAATTTACCACAGTGATAGTGTGGCTGATGAGCTTTTCATTTTTATTCTACAATTAAAAGATAAGATCATTAGTACTTTCTTGATTACATTTTATAAGAAATAATAAATTTTATTAAGTCTCCCACTATTTTTCCAAGTCCCAATAACCTTCACATTGTACTCAGAATGTCCAATTTCCATGACATTCTAGTGTAAATGATCCATATTCCCCTTTGCATAACCCCAAAAAGGGTTAGTCAAGCTATTGGAAGGTATTTTGGTAGGCAGGTGTTTTCCAACTGTGGGCTTGCAGCTCTTTGATCTGTTGAGTGGACTCCCCAATCCTAAAATCATGACTTTGTATCTTCTCAACTCTTGCCTCCAATATTACACCAATTCTAGCAAGAGATACTCCTCTTGATGCAATATGGTTAAGTAAACCTGAAACCTTTCATAAGGGCTTCCTATATAAAAGTATGTGTCCCAAAAAGGGTTGTTTAAACAAATAGGCCAATTAGGCCACTTAATCCCATTAGGCCCATTTGTCCCATTAGTTGATTAGGCCGATTAAGCCACTTAGTCCACTTAGGTCGATTATGCCCATTAGGCCCATTAATCCACTTAGGCCCATTACTCCCATTAGGCCACTAAAGACTATTAGGCCCATTAGTCCCATTCATTCGATACGGGGAATTAGGCCACTAAGTCTCATTAGGCCCATTGGGCCACTTGGGCCCATTAGGCCCATTAGGACACCTAGGCCCATTAGACCCATTAAACCCATTTGTCCCATTTGTCTTGTTAAGCAACTTATGCCACTTAGGCCCCTTAGGCCCATTCAGTCGATTAGCTCGATTAGGCCACCTAGGCCCATTAGGCAACATAGGTCCATTAGGACCATTAGGAAACTTAGGACCATTAGGCCCATTAAACTCATTAGTCACCTAGGCCCACTAGGCCCATTAATCCACCTAGGCCACTTAAGGCCCATTAATCCCATTTAGTCAATTAGCCAGATTAGGCCACTTTGGCCACTTTGGCCAATTTGGTCCATTTAGCCCATTATCCCCATTATGCCCATGAGGACCATTAGGACCACTAGGCCCATTAGGGAACTTATGCCCATTAGGCCTCTAATGACCATAAGGCCCATTAGGCCCATTAGGCTCATCAGGCCCATGAGGCGCATTCTTCCTATCAGGGCCATTAGGCCCATTAGGCCCATCAGGCCCATTATGTCAATTAGGCTCATTCGGCCTATTAGGCCTATGAGTCCACTTATTCCCATGAGACCAATGAGGCACATTAGACCAATCATGCCACTTATACCCATTCAACCCATTAGGCCCATTAATCCCATTAGGCTCACTAGGCCCTTTAGGCTACTTAGGCCCATTAGGTCCATTAGGCCACTTAGGCCCATTAGACCCATTGGACCAACTAGGCCCATTCATACCAATCAGCCCACTCAACCCAGTAGTCCATTTAGGCCCATGAGGTTCATTGGGACCATTAGGCCACTTAGGCCCATTCAGACCATTATGCCCTTTTGGCCCACTTCGATCACTTAGTCCCATTAGGAACATTATGGCCATTGGGCCCACGATGCAACATAGGCCCATGAGTCCCATCAGGTTAATTAGGCCCATTCAGTCGATTAGTCCCATTAGGCCCATTAATCCCATTAGTCCCATTAGGCCCATTAGGCCCACTAGGCCCATAAGGCCACTTAGGTCCATTAGGCCCATTAGACCACTTAGGTCCTTGAGGCCATGAGGGCCATTAGGATCATCAGGCCCATCAGTCCACTTAGGCTCATTAGGTCCATTAGTCTACTTAGGCCCATTAGGCTCATTCATCCCATGAGTCCACTTAGGCCCATTAGGCCCATTAGGCTCATTGGGCCACTTCATCTCATTAGTCCCATTAGGCCCTTTAGGCCCACTGGACCCATTCAGGCACACATGCCTGTTAGGCCCATTAGGCCACTTGGGCCACTTAGGCTACGTAAGACCATTAGGCCCACTAGGACCATTAGGCCACTTCTGCCTAGGAGTCTCATTAGGCCCATTAACCCCATTACGACCATAAAGCCACTTAGTCCCATTAGGCCCATTAGGCCCATTATGCCCATTATGCCACTTATGCCCATTAGTCCCATTAGGCCCATGAGGCCACTTAAGCACATTTTTCCCTTGAATCACATTCAGTCATTGAGGCCCATTCATCCCATTCCGCCACTTAGGCCCATTCCGCCACTTAGGCCCATTAGGCCCATCAAGCCACTTAGGCCCATTGATTCTATCAAGCCACTTAGGGCCATTAGGTCCATTAATCCACTTAGGCCCATTAATAACATTTGGCCCAGTAGGCCCATTAGGACACTTAGGCCACTTAGACCTCTTAGACCCATCAAGCCCATCAGGCCCATTTTTTTCATCAGGCCTATTAGGCCCATTAGGCTTTTGAGGTCCATTAGGCTCATTCGGCCACTTAGGCCCATTACGCCCATTATCCCACTTATCCCACTTAGGCCCATTAGGGCCATTATGCCCATGAGGATCATCAGGCCCATTAGGCCCATTAGGCCACTTAGGCCCATTCTGCCCATTGGTACTATCAGCACAATTAGGCCCATTGGGCCACTAAGGCTCATTATGGCCATTAGGCCGATCAGACCCATCAGGCCCATTAGGCCACTAAGGCCCATTAGGCCCATCGGGCCCATTTGGAAACTTAGTCCCATTAGGCCCATGATGACCATTAGGTAACTTCAACCACTTAGGCCCATTAGGAACATTAAGAAAATGAAGCCACTAAGGCCCATTTGGCCCATCAATCTCATTAATCCACTTAGGTCCATTAGCCCATTAGGCCACTTAGGCCCATTCAACACATTAGGCCACTTAGGCCTATTAGAACCATTAATCCATTAAGACCACTTAGGCCCATTAAGCCACTTGGGCCCATTACACTGATTAAGCCCATTAGGGCCTTTACGCACATCGGGTCCATTAGGCCCATTAGGTTCATTTGGCCCATTAGGCCACCGAAGCCCATTCATCCCATTACGCCACTTAGGCCACTTAGGCCCATTAGGCTCACAAGGCCAATGAGGCCCATTTGGCCCATTTGGCCCACCAGGACCATCAGAACCATTAGGCCATTTAGGCCCATTAGGCCCATTAGGCAAATTAGGACCATTAGGCTACTTAGGCCCATTCAGCTCATTAGACCACTAAAGTGCACCATCAGGCCCATCAAGCCCGTGAGGCCACTTAAGACCATGTGGCCCATTAGGCCCATTAGGCCCATTAGTCCATGAAGATCCATTCTTCTCATTATTCCACTTAGTAACATTAAGCCCATCCGGTCCATTAGGCCCATCGGGCCCTTTAGGCCACTTAGGTCCATTAGGCCCATCAGGCCCATTAGGCTCCTTAGGCCCATTCGACTCATTAGGCCACTTATACCTATTAGGACACTTGGTCCCATTAGGCCCATTAGGCCACTAAATTCCATTATGCCACTTAGGACCATTCGTCGCATTAGGCCACTTAGGCCCATTAGGCCACTTATGCCCATTCAGCCCATTTGGCCCATTAGGCCACTACATCCCATTAGGCCCATAAGGACACTTTGGCCCATTATGAAATTTTGGACCATTAATCCCATTAGAAAAATTAGGCCCATTATCCCACTTAGGCCCATTAATCCACTTAGGCCCATTAGGCCCATCAGGCCACTTAGGCCCATTAGGCCACTTCAGCCCATTATGCCAATTAGGTCACTTAGGCCCATTAGGCCACTTAGGCCCATTAGGCCACTTCATTCCATTATGCCAATTAGGCCACTTAGGCCCATTTGGCAATTCCGGCCACTTAGGTCGATTAGGCCCATTAGGCCCTTTCAACCACTTAGGCCCATTAGGCCCAATAGGACACTTAGGCCCATTCAGCGCATTAGGCCACTTAGGCCCATTAGGCTCATTCAGCCACTTAGGCACATTAGGACCATTTGTCTCATTTGGCCACTAAGGCCCACTATGCCACTTACGCCCATTAGGGCCATTAGGTCACTTAGGCCACTTAGGCTCATTTGACCCATTTGGCCACTGAGTCCCATTAGGCCCACTAGTCCACTTTGGACAATTAGGCCACTTAGACCACTTAGGCCCATTAAGATATATAGGCCCATTAGTCCCATTGTCCCCATGTGTCCACTAAGTCCCACTAGGCCAATTAAGCCCATCAAACCCATGAAGCCACTTAGTCCCATCAGTCTGCTTAGGCCCATTAGGCTACTTAGGCCATTCATGCCACTTAGGCCTATGAGGTAACTTAGGCCCATTATGAAAATTTGGCCACTTAGGCCCATTAGGCCACTATGGCCCATTAGGCACATTAGTCTCGTTAGGCCACTCAGACCCATTAGGCCCATTAGGCCACTGAGGCCCATTCGTCCCATTGGTCCACTAAGGCCAGTTAGGCCACTTAGTCACATTAGGCCACTTAGTCCCATTAAGCCACTTAGGCCCATTAGTCCACTTAGGTCCATTAGAACCATGTGTCCACGGAGGCCCATCAAGCCCATGCATCCACTGAGACCCATTAGTCCCATTATTCCACTTAGGCCTATCAGGCCCATTAGTCTACATAGGCACATTCCGCTCATTAGACCACTTAGTCCCCTTAGGACAACTAGGCCATTGAGGCCACTTAGGCCCATTAAACCACATAGGCCCATTTCACCCGTTAGGCCCATCACGACCACTATGCCAATTAGGCCCATTCGACTCATTATGCCCATTAGGACCTATAGGCCCATTAGGCCACTTAGGCCCATTAGGCCCATTAGGACCATGAGGTCCATGAGGCCACTAAGCCCATTGAGGCCCATTTGGCCCATTTGGCCCATCAAGCCCATCAGAACCATTAGGCCACTTAGGTCCATCAGGCCCATAAGGCCCATTTATCCAATTAGGCCACTTAGGAACATTGAGATCATTAAACCACATAGGCCCATTAGACCCATCAGGCTCATGAAGCTCATTAGGCCGCTTTGGCCCATTCGACACATTGTGCCTATATGGTCCATCAAACCACTTAGGCCCATTCAACAAATTAGGCCACTTCATCCCATTGGGCCCATTAGGCTCATCGTGTCCATTAGGTCACTCAGGCCCATTAGGCCACTCAGGCCCATTAGGCACATTAGTCCACTTAGGCATGTTTAGCGCATTAGGCCACTTAGGACAATTAGGCCTATTAGGCCCCTTAGTCCACTTAGGCCCATTAGGCCACTAAGGCCCATTAAGCCCATTAGGCCACATAGGCCCATTCGTCTCATTAGGAAACTTAGGCCCATTGGGCCCAATAAGCCACTTAGGCCCATTTGGCCCATTAGGCCACTAAGAACCATTAGGCCCATTAGTATGATTAGGACACTTAGGCCCATTAGGACACTAAGGCCCATTAATCCCATTAGGCCACTTAGGCCCCTTAGACCCATTAGGCCAATTAAGAAAATTAGGCTCATTGGGCCACTTAGGCCCATTCGGCCCATTAGGCCACTTAGTCCACTTAGGCTCATTATGCCCATTAGGCCAATTGGGCCGCTTAGGCCCATTAGGCCAGTTAGGCCCATTATGCCACTTAGGTCCATTAGGAAAATTAGGCCCATTAGTCAACTTAGGCCCATTAGGCAACTTAGACCCATTAGTCCACTTAGGCCCATTATGCCAATTAGACCACTTAGGCCCATTAGGAAATTTTGACCACTAAGCCCCATGAGGTAGATTCATCCCATTAGGTCACTGAGGCCCATTAGAAAACATAGGCACACTAGGCTGTTTCATCCACTTAGGCCCATTAGGCCCATTAGGACCATTTAGCCACTTAGGCCCATTAGGCTCATTAAACACATTAGTCCCATTAGGCCCATTTTTCTCATTTGTCCCATTTGGCCACTTAGGCCCATTAGGCCATGTAGGCCCATTAGGCCACTTAGGATCATTAAGCCCATTAAACCCATTAGTCCCACTAGTCCCATTTGGCCCATTAAGCCACTTAGGTCACTTAGGCCCATTAGGCCCATTTGGTCAATTATCCTGATTAGGCCACGTAGGCCCATTAGGCCACTACGGCCCATTAAACCCATTAGTCCCATTAGGTCCATTTGGATCGTTAAGCCGCTATGGCCCATTAGGCCCATTTGGTCGATCATCCCGACTAGGCCACTTAGGCAACTTAGGCCCTTTAGGTCCATTAGGCCCATTAGGCCCATTAGGCACATTAGGACCACTAGGCGCATTAGGGAACTTACACTACTGAAATTATTGGTATTTGCGACGGGATCCCGTCCCAAATAAGCTTTAGCGATGGGGTTTCGTCGCAAATAGACCGTTGTAGAAAACGCTGTCGCAAATACCATTATTTACGATAGACCTGTTGTAAATAAGTCTCCAATTATATGTATTATATATACATAAACTTTTTCATGATGGGCCCATCACAAATAGTTTTTGCGACGGGCCCTCGTCCCGTCAAATATATATATATATATATATATATATATAACATTCTGCGGCGGGCCCATCACAACAAAGTATTTGCGACAGGAAAGTAGGCTCGTCGCAAATATGTTTTTAAAAAAAAATTAGTTAGACTATTTGCGACGGTGTCCCGTCGCAAATAATAAATTAATTAAAAAAAATAAAATTAATAAAATTACGATTAATGAAAAAATAATATTACTATTATTAAAAAAAATAAAAAATATTAAAATTCTCAATATTCACAAAAAAAATAAAAAAATCATAAAATATTATTATTATTATTATTAAATAAACAAACATTAAAAAATATAATACTAAAAATATATATTTAATAAAATAATATTAATATTATTAAAATAAAAAAATAAAAAAAATATTAAAAATTAAATTATGTAATATTTTCACCGATATAAAAGACAGAAAATGTAAATAATTCATATTACAATGTTAAATTCAAATGTTTGTAACATAAAAAAAAAATCACTGGGGGTTGTCTTCTGGAGGAGGTGGAGGAGCTAAAGGAGCTAGTGGAGGAAACTCCATCCTTAAACTATGAGTCAGACGACGCATGTACTCCATCTGCTCGTGATGGTGCTGCTGCCATCGATGCGTATCCTCCTCATGCTGTTGATGCTGCTGCTACCATCGACGCATTTGATCCTCATAATGCTGCTCCTGCTGCTGGTGCCGCTAATACATCTCTTCTTGCTGCTTCTGCAAAGTCTCTATAAGCTCAGCCTGAGCTCGCAACTACTCCTGATACTGTGAGCCAGAAGATGATGCCTCTCCATGATCTCCTCTCGAGCTGGACGTCGACATCGTAGCAATACCATAATAAGTACCAGGATTCCAATGAGATTTGATACCAACTACTCTGCCCTTCTCAAAGCCATACTGAGTCTCCTGCATCCATGCCGCCTCATCGAAATGGTGAGCACTGGTATGCTCAATCGTCTTGTCCTGACCCTCAACCTGTGTCTGAGAAGTCGTAGCCTCATACGACTCCTTCAATTCCAATTTAAAATTAAAATTGTGAAAATATTATATGCAATTAATTGTCAAACTGAAAAAATAATACTAACCATAATCTGACGCTGGCGATCACCTCTAATCTCTCCAGTGGCCAGATCATTGTACATCCTCCGATAAACGTCTAACTCCATAATATCGGGATGCTCGACTGCCTATAGAAATATAAAATAAACTATTTATATTTAAAGTTATATAAAATATTTATAAAATATACTTACCAGATTCTCTCTATGCGAACTGAATGTACGACTACCAGCTCGATGCGTCACCTCATGTCTCCCCCGGTTCTGTCATCCCACTGAAGATCTCCTCTGAAATCCACCACCCAACCAGTGTAAACATAACCCATCCCAAACCTGAGATGAAATGTACTCTGGTTGGTGGGCTCTACACGACTCATCAAATTTCATCACTCCTGCTTTCTTAATGGTTTTCCTTCTCAAATTGTGCAAAAACTAATGGAAACGGTCACGCATAGAAACCTGCCATGCTGTGTGGATAGCGTCGCGCATGCTATCATCGATAGGATACCATAAACCCTACAAATAATTTATAATATCAAGTTGTTAATAAAATAAATTTCAAAATAAATATTATTTATTTATGTACCAGCCAATGATGGAACATGTCGTGTCGCACATCAACGGAAATCTGTTCCCATGTGATCCATGGTTGAGAAAAATAATTGTGAAAGATAGTACTCCCCTGTCCAATAGCTACATGCTCAAAACTGTGAAAAAGGAATAAATAATCAAACAATTAGTATATATATAAATAAATAAATGAAATATAACTTAAATATACAGGTTACCATACCTCTGTGTGCATGGATCAAAGCCAAGATGTGGACGTCGCTCGGGGATATGGTCAGGAATCATCAGTCGTGCAAGACCACACCCCCTCCATGTACCTCCTAAACCACCAATAGGATGAGGGTCAGATGATCCCACATCCCCATCATCCAAAGGAAGCTCATCCCCCTCTAACTCACGCAATAGATCAGAGTCCATCTGAAACACAAAATTATTGTTGTTAGCAGATAGTTGAAAATAACTATTATATATAGATATATATTAGTTATGATTAAAATCAGCATTTAACTGTTTCAATGTTCATCTTCATCCTCTTCTCCATAGCTATCAATGTCAATGTCTTTATCTTCCTCCTCAGCATCATCAATATCCATATGAGTTTCAGTTTCAGTATCTCTTGTCATTTCAAATTCATTTGTAACATCATTAACATCTTAATCACCATCGATCCTTAATTGTGGGGTGTCATCATTGATATTCACGTCTCTTTGTGAATCAGATGGATTTTGAGAAATATCTTTCAAATTTTTAATTCCTTCCACTTCAGAGGAACCACATTCATTTTGAGTAAACTGATTTTCCTGAGATTTCATTTTTATTATGCTCCACCAATAGCTCAAGTCTCTTTAAGTAGCACAGTACTTTGCATAATAAATTTTATGTGCCTATTGAGACAATAAAAATGATTAATTTACTACAAGAATAATTTTATATTTAATATCAATGATTCCATGAGTCGGATGAACACGTAAGCCTCTCTCAGTATCCAACCACTGACATTTAAACATTGTTATGAAATTCTATCCTAGATAACACAACTCAACAATTTCATTCAAAAATGCCATAAAAGTCAACTTCAGTTTCTCTGTTATGTGATCCTCTCAAGAAAAATCCACTATTCATTGTTTTATTTTGATTCCCCGTATGCATGTGTATGAAATCAAAAACCATTCACCACATATGAATTATAAGATTTAACCATGTTGGATGGTAGGTTACTCAATATACACAGTCGCTTATCAATTTTATCAGCATATTGAGACACCTGAAGATTTGTAGAACAATTATCAATATAATAAATAATAAATGGAATTGATATTAAACCATCAATAATTTATGTTACCAGTTTTTGAAACCATTGAGAAATTTTTTTTTGTCTGCGTTCTTCAAGAGCAGCTACTGTAATTTGTGGAAGTTGTTTCTTGATATGATTATCATATAACCTAAAAATAAAATAAGTTTAAATACTATAATATAAATTATAGAATAAGTTATAGAAGCACTCATAGGAAAAATGATGTCATTTATTCATAGTTGAGCATAACATATATATGAGCTCTGTGATGTTCATCATCTAAAATCCATCATTCATGAACTCCACCAAAACCAAGATTTGGATGATTAAAAATTTTAATTGATTGTCCATTTCATCATTAACATTCCCCTCATTTCATCCCATGCTATTGTGTTTTGAGGGATATTGAGATTCAAAATAATGAGAATAGAAAAAAGCAATTTCCTCTTGCAAATAAGCTTCAGCAATTGAGCCTTCAACTTATGCTTTGTTACGTACTTTTTTCTTCAATTTCTGCTTGCATCTCTCGAATGGGTACATCCATCGAAACTGTACCAGACCTCCACATTTAGCTTCATGTGACAAATGTAATATCAGATGTTCCATTGAGTCAAAGAAATCCGGCATAAAGATTTTTCCCAGTTTACATATAATTACAACAACATCTTCTTCCAGTTTTCTTAGTGCATCATAGTCTGTTGTCGCTGCACAAATGTCTCGAAAAAAATATGATATGTCTGTTATCGAATCCCAAATCATAAAATTCAACAAACCTATGAATCCAATTGGCATAAGTATTTCCATTATAACACGACAATCATGACTTTTTAATCCAGTAATATAACCATTCTTAACACATCTGCCCAAATTGGAAGCATAGCCATCTAGAAGTCTCAAATCTGCAATCCATTGACAAAATAATAATTGACTCTTTTTGGACAGTGTATAAGCTACTTTTGGATTCATTAACCACTGTGATCTGACATTTTCAAATAGTTCAACTTCTGGTCACCTGCAAATTTGGTCAAGATCTAATCGTGCCTTTACAGTATCTTTGGTCTTACCTAGTGTATCCAAAACTGTATGAAATAAATTATCAAAATAGTTCTTCTTAATATGCATAACATCCAACATGTGGCAGACCAACAAATCATACTAATACAGAAGATCCCAAAAAATGCTCCATTTTATCCAATTACGTTCTTTCCCAAATCCATGAATTTTCTATTGGTTTACTGTTGGTCTAAATTTGATTAGCGGTAATGAAAATAAAAATTATTTTAACTCTGTACCTGAGATCATATTTGGAGGTTCATCCCTTCCAATTTTACCTTTTCTGAAATGATATTTTTTCCTCCGAAAAGGATGATCGATTGGAATAAATCTACGGTGACAATAAAAATAGCAAGGTTTTTTTCCATTGAAGAGCATAAAGGCTTTTTTTTATTTCATACAGTAAGGACATGATTTCGGACCTTGTGTACTCCAACCAGATAACATGTTATATGCCGGAAAGTCACTAATCGTCCACATCAATGCAGCTTTTAATATGAAATTTTGTTTTGCAGCAACATCATATGTATTAACACCATCACTCCACAATGAATTTAACTCATCAATCAATGGTTTCAAATAAACATCAATATTCTTTTTCGGATGTCCTAAGATTAATAGAGTCAAAAATATATAAGGATCCTTCATCAACATCCATGGAGGCAAATTTTATGGAGTTATAAAGACAGAACAACATGAATACTGACTACCATAAGAACCAAATGGACAGAAACCATCAATAGAAAGACCCAATCGCACGTTTTGGGCTTCTATAGCAAAACATGGATGCAGACGATCAAAATGTTTCCATGAATCACCATCAGATGGATGTTTCAAGCTTTTATCAGTTAAAATCTTGGTTTTGTGGCATGACATCATTGACACTGTGTTCTGAGACATAAATAAATGCTGAAACCTGGGTGTAAGGGGGAAATATCTCAACTATTTTACTGGAATTGATCTAGACTTCCCTGGTTGAGATTCTTTATACCTCAATTGTCCACATGTGGGACAACTATCCAATGACTCATTTTTTCCAGAATATAAGATGCAATCATTTGGACATGCATGAATCTTCCGATAACTAAGGCCCAGATTACGAATCAGCCTCTTGCTCTCATAGTAATTTACAGGAAACACATTTCCATCAGGTAACAGTGTTTTAACCAAAGAAAATATCTGTTCAAAATAGTTGTTTGACATTTCATTATCTGATTTAATATCCATAAATTTTGCAACTGCTTCTAATTTTCTTATCTTGCAACCGGGATATAATGCATCCTCAGCAGACCTCAAAAACTCATAAAATTCGGATAGTGCCAACTCAGGAGTTAAATCAATATCATCGTGAGTTTTAGTTTGTTGCACAGATGGACCTGCAACATCATGTACTAAATTTTGAAACCGTGATGGATCCAGAATCAAGTTATTAGGATCTTCTCTAGAACTGCGTTCACCATGTTGATACCAACAAACATAATCTGGTTGAAAACCAAACCGCAATATATGTCCCCCAACCTTGTCAAATGTGTCAAACGTTCTCAGAGCACATTTTTTACAAGGACACTTAATTGTGCCTTCTGAAATGTATTCTGGTTTTGATGATGCAAATTCTAAGAAAGCTTCAACACCCTCAATATATACAGGATTTAAACCAGAACCATTTGGATTTATGCGCTGATTTATCCAAGTGCGATCATCTAATAATGACTAATGTCAACTTCCTTGTTCCATATTTTTCTACATAAAATATAAAATCATCATTATTTTTGATTAATTAGAAATTATAAAAACACTATGTGAAAAAAGAAGATAAATAATTACAACTACTTAATAATTACTATTAATTAAGGGTGACACAATTTCCAGTGGATTGACGGCTACTCTTTTGTCCGATGGCTCATTTAATTGCATCTTTCTCACAATAATTATTTATAATTATTGTTAATTATTGCTAATTATTTCTAATTATTCCTAATTATTTCTAATTATTACAAATTATTGCTAATTATTACTAATTATTACTAATTATTACTAATTATTACTAATTATTACTATTTATTAATAATTTAGCAATGCTTAGAAATACTTAGCAAAATGAAAACTACTTGAATAATGAAAATAAATTTGGTAATCATCCTTGTGGAGATGTTTACAAATTTTTCCTTCATTATCCAAACAGATTTCTTTTACTAATTATTACTAATAAAAAAATTATATTATCAATATCTAAGAAAAAACAATATTAATATTATTAAAATAATAAGAAAATTATAAAATATTAAAATTATCAATATTTGCAACAGACTTTTCTCTATTCTTAACAAGTTCAAATCCCAAAGGGTCACCAATTGTCAGGTCATGCGCAATAAAAAGTTTGTATCAGCCATGTCCAATGTAAACTCTATAATTGTACTTGCATGGTTGATCACCTCACAAGTAGTGTTGCAATAGGACGACAAAAGTAATGTCATTCTCGTCTTTAAGAATCATCTCACATGACCCTTTACATAGATCATTATTCCTTAAAAATTTGAGGGGATATCAGTATCTTTCAATTAAATTTTCAAGGAATAATGGTCCCTATAAAGGGTCATGTGAGATGATTCTTATAGATGAGAAGGGAATGACTTGGGTTGTCCTATTGCAACGCTACTTGTGAGGTGATCAACCATGCAAGGAAAATTATAGAGTTTACATTGGACATGGCTGACACAAACTTTTTATTGCGCATGACCTGACAATTGGCGACCCTTTGAGATTTGAACATGTTAAGAATAGAGCAAATCCTGTTGCGAATATTGATAGTTTTAATATTTTATAAATTTTTTATTATTTTAATAATATTAATATTGTTTTTTCATAAATATTGATAATATAATTTTTTTCTTACTAATTATTTCTAATTATTACTAATTATTACTAATTATTACTAATTATGACTAATTATTACTAATTATTACTAATTATCACTAATTATTACAAATTATCACTAATTATTACTAATTATCACTAATTATTACTAATTATCACTAATTATTACTAATTATCACTAATTATTACTAAGTATCACTAATTACTACTAATTATCACTAATTATTACTAGTTATCACTAATTATTACTAGTTATGACTAATTATTACTAATTATTACTAATTATATCTAATTATTACTAATTATTACTAATTATTACTAATTATTACTAATTATTACTGATTATTACTAATTATTACTAATTATTACTAATTATATCTAATTATTACTAATTATTACTAATTATATCTAATAATATCTAATTATTACTAAATATTACTAATTATTACTAATTACTACTAATTATTACTAATTATATCTAATTATTACTAATTATATCTAATTATTACTAATTATTACTAATTATTACTAATTATTACTAATTATATCTAATTATTACTAATTATATCTAATTATTACTAATTATTACTAATTGTTACTAATTATATCTAATTATTACTAATTATATCTAATTATATCGAATTATATCTAATTATATCTAAATATTACTAATTATTACTAATTATATCTAATTATTACTAATTATATCTAATTATTACTAATTATATCTAATTATTACTAATTATAGCTAATTATTACTAATTATATCTAATTGTATCTAATTATATCTATTTATTGCTAATTATATCTAATTATTACTAATTATATCTAATTATTACTAATTATATCTAATTATTACTAATTATATCTAATTATTACTAATTATATCTAATTATTACTAATTATATCTAATTATTACTAATTATATCTAATTATTACTAATTATATCTAATTATTACTAATTATTACTAATTATATCTAATTATTACTAATTATTACTAATTATGTCTAATTATTACTAATTATTACTAATTATTACTAATTATTACTGATTATTACTAATTATTACTAATTATTACTAATTATATCTAATTATTACTAATTATTACTAATTATTACTAATTATATCTAATTATTACTAATTATTACTAATTATATCTAATTATTACTAATTATTACTAATTATATCTAATTATTACTAATTATATCTAATTATTACTAATTATATCTATTTATATCTAATTATATCTAATTGTATCTAATCATGTCTAATTATATCTAATTCTATCTAATTATATCTAATTATTACTAATTATATCTAATTATTCCTAATTATAGCTAATTATTACTAATTATATCTAATTATATCTAATTATATCTAATTATATCTATTTATATCTAATTATATCTATTTATTACTATTAATTACTAATTATATCTAATTATTACTAGTTATATCTAATTATATCTAATTATATCTAATTATTACTAATTATCTCTAATTATTACTAATTATATCTAATTATTACTAATTATTACTAATTATTACTAATTATATCTAATTATTACTAATTATATCTAATTATGTCTAATTATTACTAATTATATCTAATTATTACTAATTATATCTAATTAATGCTAATTATATCTATTTATTACTAATTATATCTATTTATTACTAATTATATCTATTTATTACTAATTATATCTATTTATTACTAATTATATCTAATTATATCTATTTATTGCTAATTATATCTATTTATTGCTAAATATATCTATTTATTGCTAATTATATCTATTTATTGCTAATTATATCTATTTATTGCTAATTATATCTATTTATTGCTAATTATATCTATTTATTGCTAATTATATCTCTTTATATGCTAATTATATCTGTTTATTACTAATTATATCTAATTTTTACTAATTATATCTAATTATATCTAATTATTACTAATTATTTATAATTATCACTAACAATATCAATTTCTTAGTAAAAATAAATAAAAATAAAAATCAATTGAAATCTAATTTAATTACAACTAATAGACAACAATTAAAATTAACATAAAAAAATAAAATAAATTTAAAAAAAATAAAATATAAACTCCTTAAACGTTGATATTCTGAAGGTATTGGCGCCTTCCAGTTGCTCTGGTCGAAAAAATTTCAACTAAAGTAAATTTCTTCGTTGAAACTGAAAAATGAAGAGAGTGGGAGAGGAAGATCTGAGTGATTTGGAAAAAAATGGGTGGGGGTATATATAGGTTAGATTAGTTACAACGGGTTTATTTGCGATGGGCCCCGTCGCAAATACCCTCCCCCACATTAATTACTGTCGGCGGTTAAAAGGGTATTTGCGATGGGACCCATCGCAAATAGTTCTTGCCGACACTCTTTTTGCGACGGGATGACATCCCGTCGCAAAAAATTATTAACCGCCGCCGGGTATTTGCGACGGGTACCCGTCGCAAATACCTCTGCGCGGTTCGGCGCGCAAGCCGCGAGGTTTGGCGCGCAAGTCGCGCCAAAATATTTGCGACGGGAGACATCTCCCCATCGTAAATAATATTCGCGCGGTTTGGTGCACAAGTCGCGCGGTTTGGCGCACAAGTCGCGCCAAACTATTTGCGACGGGAGACGAAATCCTGTCGCAAATAATTGGTTATTTGTGAAGGGCAATCTTCCCCATCGCAAATAACTTCCTGGACGGGTTATTTGCAACGGGGATTATTGCCGTCACAAATAACCCATCGCAAATATTGATTTTTCCCGTAGTGTTAGGCCCATTAGGCCACTAATGACCATTAGGCCCTTCAGGCCCATGAGGTGCATTCCACCGATGAGGCCCATTAGGCCGAGGAGGACCATCAGGCCTATTAGGACAGTTATGCCCGTTAGGCCCTTTCAGCCCATTAGTCCACTTAGGCCCATGAGGCTCGTGAGGCCCATTAAACCCATCAGGCCACTTGGGACCATTAGTCCAATTAGGCCCATTAATCCCATTAGGCCCACTAGACCCTTTAGCCACTTAGGCTCATTAGACCCATTGGTCCCACTAGTCCCATTCGTCCCATGAGGCCCATTGGGCCCATTTGTCCCATTAGGCCCACTCAACCCATTCGGCCCCTTAGCCCCATGAGGCACGTTGGGCCCATTAGTCCCATTAGGCCACTTACCCCCTTCGGCCCATTAGTCCCCTTCGGTCCACTTAGCCCACATAGGCCTATTAGGCCCATTATGCCCATTGATCCCATGAGGGAACTTAGTCCCATTAGGTCCATTAGGCCCATGAGGCCCACTAGGCCCATCAGGCCAATTCGGCTCATTCGGCCCATTAGGAACATTAGGCCCACAAGGCCCAATAGGTCACTCAGGTCCATTAGGCCACTTAGGTCACTTAGGGTCCTGAGGCCCATTAGGCTCATTAGGTTCATTAGGCTCATCATGCCTATGAGGCCCATTAGGCCCATTGTTGTCGGTTTAGACAATGAGAAGAGCATGACATGCATGGTATAAATGACTTCCCACTAGGATTTCATATCTCGTTTGGAGTAATAATTTATGTTGTGATATGAATTTGTTGACATTTGAAAATTTTGCAAAGTGTTTTCAAATGTGTGATTTTGAAAAGAGAATGGTTGTGGTATTTTGAAAATGGGTCGATTTTCAAAACATGGCGGATGTTTATTAAAAAATTATTGAACATAGAAAATGTTGGATTTTGTAAATCAAGGTTATGAAAATTGAAGTGTGATATAATTTGAAATTCTTAAGCCTTATGTTGCTAAAGAGTGAGACTTATAGTGTTTCTCATGTGAACAGAGAATGGAACCCAGTAGGCATCATAGAAACCAACTAGAGGAAGCTACTAAAATTGTGGTTGCACCTGAGCCCCAGGTGAACCAGTAGCTGGTGCAGAGCATAGTGCAAGATTTTGAAGCTGTCAATAGTGGTAATAAAATAGATAAACAAAGTCATGTGGACCATTTGGTTCATTTCAAGAAGCAAAATCCACCCATCTTTTGGGGTGATTCAAAACTAGAAAGGGTGGAGGCATGGATAAATAAGATGAATCGAATCTTAGATTTCATAGGCACACTGATGGAGTTCAAAGTCAATTTAGTGACATACATGTTGTAAGACCTTCTATATTAGTGGTGGGAGTTAGTGATCTAGGATAAAGTGGACCAAAGTATGGCATGGGAGTAATTCAAGGAATTGTTCAACCAAAAAATCTATCCTTACACATTTATAATTTAGAGAACGATGGATTTATTTAGCTTGAAGCAGTAGAACCTTTCTGTGATAGAATATGTGGCTAAATTCATGAATTTAGTCTAGTTTTCACTCGAGGTTTCTACTAGTGTATCTTTGAATACACACAATTTTTAATCTAGGATGAGGTAGAAAATTTGTTTGAAGATTGCTGTAATTTGTATAACAGATTGTATGGAGATGGTCAATAGGGAAACCATGGCTGAAAGGGACATATTATGGGTGATGGGTGGAGGAGACATCCTAATACCTATGGAAAATTTTGGAAACTATAATGAGGGGAGCAAGTAGAAGAGGGGCACTTATTTCCAAGGTGAGAGTATGGCTTAGAATCCGATGGAAGGATCAGTGAATTTTCTTATGAAGCCTAAGAGCAAGTCGGGATGTTTCTAATGTGGTGCTCTAAGACACATTAACGAGAATGTACATCACCACCTAGATCATTCCATAATTATAATCAAACAGGGAATCTTCAGTGTTATTGTTGCCATGCTCTAAGGTCGGGTGTTCAGGACACTTCTCAAGGTTCACAGTCTTCTTATACCTCAATGGGACGAGGATAGCAGAATACCCCTCATTAGAAGAACAGAGTTAGTCATGGTGATTCTAGGAATACCATGAGTCCTCAGTATGGGATATTTTATCAGGGAAATAAAGATAAAAGTGTGCTGAGTAAGCAGGTATTTGGAGTTGAGTGGGTTATTGTGAATGGCCAACTTGTACCATCGATGATGAGAGGTACAATTCTCTTGAATTCTACCTTTATGCAAGCATTGTTTGATATGGGTGCATCTCATATTTCATTTCTTCACATGTTGTTGATTTGTTGGGTCTAAATGTGGAAATGATGCATTCTGTTTTGAAACTTAAAACTCCTCTTGGTCAAAGAAAGTGTTGAGCCTTTCTGTGTAGAGCTTGTTTTATAGCTATCGGGTGACCAGTTCAGGGTCGATCAGGGTTGGTTTGTGGCAGCCTAAGTGGCCTAATTTCACTAAATGACCTAAATTGTTCTAAATAGACTAAATTGGCCTAATTGGCCTAAATTACCTAAATGGACTAATTGGCCTAAATGGCCCCATTGGCCAAATTGGACTAAATGGCCTAAATGGCCTAAATTGGCATTAATGGCCTAAATGCCTTAAATGGCCTAATTGGTCTAAATGGGCTAATTTGCCTAAATGGTTGAAATTGACCTAATGGCCTAATTAGCCTAAATGGACTAAATTGTCCTAAATTGACTAATTGGCCTAAATGACCTAAATTTTCCAATTGGCATAATTGGCCTAATTGGCCTAAATGTTCCAAATTGGCCTAAATGGCCTAAATGGATTAATTGATCGAAATGGACTAAATGGTCAAAATTGGCTAAATAGATTAATTGACCTAAATGGACTAATTAGCATAATTGACCTAAATGGCCTAAATTGACCTAAATGACCAATATGGCATAATTGGACAAAATGGATTAATTGGAATAAATGGTCTAAATGGCCTAATTTTCCAAATTATCATAAATGGTCTAATTGATCTAATTGGACTAAATGAACTAAATTATCCTAAATGGCCTAAATTGACCTAATTGGACTAATTGGTCTAAATGGCCTAAATGGCCTAATTGACCTAAATGGACTAAATGTCCTAATTGGTCTAATTAGCCTAAATGGACTAATTTTCCTAAATGTCCTAAATGGTCTAAATTGGCATAATTGGTCTAAATGGCCTAAATTGGTCTAAATGACCTAAATGTCCTAAATGACCTAATTGGTCTAATTGTCCTAAATGGACTAATTTTCCTAAATGGCCTAAATGGTCTAATTGGTCTAATTGGCATGAATGGGCTAAATGGTCTAAATGACCTAAATTGGGCTAAATGGCCTAGTTGGCCTAAATGGCATAAATTGCCTAATTGGACAAATCGGACTAATTGGCATAATTGGTCAAAATGACCTAAATTTGCCTAAATGGACTAAATAGCCTAATTGTACAAATTGGACTAAATTGGCCTAAATGGCATAAATGGAAAAAATTGGCTTAATTGGACCAATTGGTCTAAATGGTCTAAATTAGCCTAAATGGCCTAATTGGCCTAAATTGCATGAATTACCTAATTGGCTTAATTGGCATAATTCGCCTAAATGACCTAAATTGTCCTAAATGGATTAAATGACCTAATTGGACTAAATGACCTCAATTAGCCTAATTGGCCTAATTGACCTAAATTTCCTTAATTTGTCTAATTGGTCTAATTGTCCTAATTGGCCTAATTGTCCTAAATGGACTAAATTGGCCAAATCAGCTTAAATGTCCTAATCGGCCTAATTGGATTAAATGGCCTAAATTGGACTAAATGGACTAATTGGATGAATTGGATTAAATGGTATAAATTAGACTAAATAGCCTAAATGAATTAAATTGGCCTAAATTGAATAATTTACCTAAATGGATTAAATGAACTAAATGAACTAATTGCCTAATTGGCCTAAATGGCCTAAATGGTCTAAATGGCCTAAATTTGCCTAATTGCCCTAAATGACCTAATTGGTATAAATTGATTAATTGTCTTAAATGGCCTAATTGGCATAATTGGCCTAAATGGTCTAAATTAACTAATTGGTCCAATTGGCCTAATTAGGCTAAATGGCCTAAATTGGCCTAATTGGCCAAATTGGTCTAAATGGGCTAAATTTGTCTAAATGGTCAAAATGGACTAATTGGCCTAAATGACCTAAATGGCCTAATTGATATAATTGGCCTAAATGGCCCAAATGACCTAATTGGCCTAAATTGACCTAAATGGCCTAAATTGGCTTAAATGGCCTAAATTAACCTAAATGGCCTAAATTTGCCTAAATGGCCTAATAGGCCTAATGGGCCTGAATTTCCTAATTGGCCTAATTGGTTTAATTTTACTAATTGGTCGAAATGAGCTAAATTGGCCTAAATGGATTGATTGTCCTAAATTTATTAAATTGTCTAATAGACATAATTGGCTTAATTGGCCTAAATGGCCAAAATTGGCCTAAATAGACAAAATGGAAAAATTGGACCAAATGCTCTAAATTGGCCTAATTGGCCTAAATTTCTTAAATTTCATAATTTTCCTATTGGTCCTAAATGGTATAAATTGGCCTAATCAGCCTAATTGTCCTAATTGGTCTAAATTACCTAAATTGGCCTAAATGGAATAATTGGCCTAATTGGCCTAAATTTTCTAAATTGGCCTAAATAGGCTAAATGACCTAAATTGGATTAATTTGACTAATTAACCTAAATGAACTAAATTGGACTAAATGGCCTAAATGAACTAAATTTCCTAATTGGCCTAATTGGCTTAATTGGCTTAATTGGCCTAAATTGGCCTAAATGGCCTAAATCTTCTAATTGGCCTAAATGGTCTAAAGGGCCTAAATTTACCTAATTGGCCTGAATTGGTCTCATTGGACCCATTAGCCTAAATGGCCTAAATTAGATTAAATGACCTATGGCCTAATTGGCCAAATTGGCCTAAATGACCTAATGGGCCTAATGGGCCTAAGGGTCGAATGAGCCTAAGTGGCCTAATGGGGATAATGGGTCGAATGGGATTAAGTGGCCCAATGAGCCTAATGGGCCTAATTGGTCTAATGGGATTAATTGACCTAATGGGCCTAATTGGCCTAATGGGCCTAAGTGGCCTAATCGGCCTAATGTGCCAATTGGGCCTAAGTGGCCTAATGGGTCTAATGGGCCCAATGGGCTTAATGGGTCTAATGGGTCCATTGGTCCAAAGTGAGATAATGGGCCTAAGTGGCCTAAGTGACCTAATTGGATGAATGGGCCTATTAGGCCTAAGTGTCCTAATAGACCTGAGTGTCCTAATGGGCCCATTAAGTCCAATTCGGCCTAATGGGACTAATGGGATTAATGGGTTGAATGGAATAGTTGGGCCTAAGTGGCTTGATGTTCCTAATTAGCCTAATGAGACTATTGGGGCTTGGTGGATTAATGGGTCTAATGGACCCATTATGGTCAATTTGACCTAATGGGATGAATGGAGTAATCATCCTAATGGACCTAATGGTCCTAATGGGCCTAATGGGTCTAAGGGGCCAAATGGGACTAAGTGGACGAATTGGACTAAGTGGAAAAAGTGTCCAAATGGGCCTAGTGGGCCTAAGTAGCATAATGGTCCCAATGGGTCTAAGGGGTCTAATGGACCTAACTGGAAAAATGGACCTAAGTGTCCTACGTGACCTAATAGGCCGAATTGGCCTAAGTGGCCTAATGGTCCTAATGGGCCCAATGGCCTAATTGGCCTAATGGGCCTAAGGGGCCCAATGAGTCTAATGGGTCTAAGGGGCTTAAATGGCCTAAGTGGACTAATGGGACTAAGTTGCCTAAGTGACCTAATAGGCCTAATGGACCTATTGGTCCTATTGAACCTAAGTTTCCTAATGGTCCTAATGGTCCTAATGGTCCTAATGGGCCCATTATGGCCAATTCGTTCTAAAAGGCCTAATGACCAAATGGTCTAATTGGCCTAATGGTCCTAGGGGACTAATGGTCCTAATGGGCCTAAGTGGCCTAATGGTCATATTGTGCCTAAGTGGTCTAATGGGGCCAATGGGCCTAATGGTCCCATTATGAATAATTCAGCCTAATGGGTCCAATGGGCCTAAGTGGCCTAATGGGTTGAAGTGGCCCAAGTTGGCCAATGGGACTAATGAGTCCAATGGGTCTAAGTGGCCTAAGTTTCCTAATGGGCCTAATGGGTCCAATGGGTCTAAGTGGCCTAAGTTTCCTAATGGGCCTAATGGGTCTAATGGGTCTAAGTGGTCGAATGGGACTAAGTAGACTAAGTTGCCTAATGAGCCTAATGTGTCTAATGGGTCTAATCGGGCTAATGGGCCTAAATGTTCTAATCGACCTAATGAGCCTAATGGGACTAATGGGATGAATGGATTGAATGATCCTATGTGGACTAATGGGATGAATGGTTCTAATGGGACTAAGTGGCCTAACGTGCCTAAGTGGCCTAAGTTGCCTAATGGGAATGACAAGTCCAATGGGCCTAAGTAGCCTAATGGGCCTAAGTGTCCTAAGTTTCCTAATGGTAACCATGTTCCTAATGGGTCCAATGGGCCTAATGGGTCCAATGGACCTAAGTGTCGAAAGTTACCTAATGGTCCCAATATGCCGAATGGGCATAATGGGTCCAATGATGGGCATAATAGGTCCAATGGACCTAAGTGGCCTAAGTTGCCGAATGGGGAAAAGTGCCCTAATGCGATTAATCATCCTAAGTGTCCTAATGGGTCTAATGGGCCTAAGTGGCCTAATTGGTCCAATTGGCCTAAGTGTCCTAAGTTGCCTAATGGTCCAAAGTGGCCTAATGGGCCTAATGGGCCTAAGTGGCCTAAGTTGACTAATGAGCCTAATAGGCCTAATGGGTTTAATGGTCCTAATGGGTCTAATAGGTCTAAGTGGCCTAATGGGCCTAAGTAGCCTAATTTTTCTAATGGGCCTAATGGGTCATATGGTTCTAAGTGTCTTAATGGGCCTAAGTTTCCTAAGTTTCTTAATGGACCTAATCGGCCTAATGGGTGTAATGGGTCTAATGGGCCTAAGCGAACTAATCGGACCAATGGGTCTAATGGGCATAATGGGTCGAATGGGCCTAAGTGGCCTAATGGGTCGAATGAGACTAAGTGGGCTAATGGGCCTAAGTGGCCTAAGTTTTCGAATGGGCCTAAGTGGCATGATGGGCCTAAGTGGCCTAAGTTTCTTAATGGTCCCAATGGGATGAATGGGCCTAATGGGCCTAATGAGATGAATGGGCCTAATGGGTCCAATGGGCCTTAGTGTCCTAAGTTTCCTAATGGGTTGAAGTGTCTTAATGAACCTAATGTGCCTAAGTGTCTGAATGGACCTAATGGGCCGAAGTGGCCTAATGAGCCTCATGGGACTAATTGGACCAATGTGCCCAATGGTCCTAATAGACCTAAGTGGTCTAATGGGCCTAATGGGATAATGGGCCTAATGGGCCTAAGTGTACTAATTGGCTTAATGGGCGTAAGTAGCCTAATGGGTCTAATGGGCCAAAGTGGCCTAATGGGACTAATTGGCCAATGGGACTAATTGGGCTAAAATCAGTGATTTATGAAACTTGGTTGACAACAAAATCCAAAGGAAAAAAAGCAAATGAGGAAGGTGTTTGTTTTCATGTGTTGTCTTTTGTTTTCAAGGAAAGATTTTGAAGAAATAAAATCACCTCACTCTGTATTTGGTGTAAATCATATTGTCCATTTTTTTCAAAAGAATCGGACTCACTCTATCCATCATAACAAGGAAAACTTGTTTGAAAGAAAAGGTATTGATCAGACTTGTCTTGTGTATGATATGTGAAGAAATAGAAAAAGAGGTATTCCAAATCATATCTAGATTTATCGTCTGTAGGTGGAAGATAATAAATATATGATTCCAATCGAAAAGTAATTGTACCCAGTGTAATCAGATTCAGACTGAGAAGGAAATAAAGAAGGAATTGAGGATCGTAATCAGAATGATCATACCTAGAATGATCATTTTAAGGTTCTATAGCATCTGATTATCCATCGTATGCATAAGAAAACCTTTGTACCCAGGATGATCATACTCAGGATCAGGAAGAAAAAGATCATACCCAATATGATATTATTTAGGCCAAACATTCTCAGAAATATCATACTCTGGACAATCATATTCAAAGAAGGAATTTCTTGAGGTCGATGATTGAAAAGAGAAGGAAACAATGAGATCAAAAATGTAGTAAACCATTTAAAAAGGGTTTAATTACTTTTTAGGTTTCAATTGGTTCAAGATTCATTGTATCAGAGTAGAATTGTTTTATATTTTCAAGTGGTTCAAGAGAATAAGTGAAGAATTAAAAGTGGTTTGAAATAATAGTTTTTTGGATTTTCAATTGAGGGGGAGCTCAACATTCAAAAGAATTATCATATTCATCATTCAGAAGGAGAATTGAAACTTTTAGAAGAATTAAGAAGCTTCGAGAAGAGTTGATGAAGTCAAAATACACCCCAGATTTTAGGGGAAATTGAGATTAGGGTGAATTTTTTTAAGTGGGAAATTTTTTGGGATTCCCGCCAAAGCATCTCAAGGGTCACCTATAGAAGGAGAAAAGTATGTTGTACTTGAGGTGGACCGATGTAATTTTCATCAGAGAGAAGCTCCTAGTTTTAGAGATAATAAAAGGTTCATGTATTCAATTTTTTTGTATAAGTTTTGACAGATTGAAGTGAAAGAGAATAGAAAAGATCACAAAATTGTATTCAACTGATCATCGTACTTAGTGTTTATCATACTCAGATAATTACTATATTTGTCTTGTCAATCGTATTCAGCTGATCATCATATCAGGCTGGATTAATCAGATTTTGATTTCCATACTAGGTCTTCCAGACTGAGGAAGATGGATAATTGAAGTAGTGTCAATTAATCTCTATATCATTCTATCAATGTTATACTTTTCATACTGAGGAATATCGTACCGAGCAGAATTTTATTAGGAAAATCACATCGGGAATAATTATAACAGGGAGAATCGTACTAGGGCGAATCAGACTGGGAAAATCAGACTTGGTTTTTTTCTTAACAAAGTCCAGAAAGTTCTTACCATCTTCTGGGTAAGAAATTGAAGAAGTTTTTTCAATTGAATACATTTGTGTAATTGAAAATAAGTATAGGTAAAATGAGTTGTTACATAATCATTGAATTTCCCTATTTATTCTAAGAGGGTGCACATGTACTATTGGATTGTTTACATAGTGCTACACAAGTATAAGGGTATATCCTACTTGTTATAATCCAATGATTGTTTTCTAGTGGATTGTGTGGTATTGAAACACTTCCATTCCATACCAAATACATAGTTATTCTTATTCAATAGTGAATCTTGTAAATACTTGTGTTCCTGTGGATGTGTGTTTGAATTTTTTTCTGTAGGGAATATAATCTTTAACAGAAGGTAAATGTTGTTTCATTTGAAAAGAAACATAAGAGAAAAAAGTATCACTGATTCACCCCTCTCTCTCTCAGTGATACAATCATCCATTGGGCACTTTCAAGTGGCATAATGGGCCCAAGGGGCCTAATGGACCTAACTAGCCTAATGGGACTAATGGGTCCAATGGGCCTAATGGACCTAATGGGCCTAACTGGCCTTAGGGGACTAATGGGCCCCATGGTCCAATTAGGCCTAACTGGTCTAAGTGGCCTCATAGGCCGAATGGGCCTAAGTGTCCTAATGGGCCTAACAGGCCTAAGTGTCCTAATGGGACTAATGGGCTAAATGGGACCAACTGGACTAACTGGACTAACTATCCTAATGGGCCCAATGGGCCTAAGTGGCCTAGCTAGCATTTGTGTCTGCCCAATGGGCCAAATGGGTCGAACTCGCCTAAGTGGCCTAACTTTCCCAATGGGCCTAACGAGACTAATGGGCCAAATTGGCCTAACTCGTGTAAGGGACCCAAGTGTCCAAAGGGTCTAATGGGTCCAATGGGCCTAACTAGCCCAAGTGGCCTAATGGGACCAATGATCCTAATGGGACTAACTGAAAAAAGTGGCCTAATGGGTCTAACTAGCCAAAGTGGTCTAATGGACTGAATGAGCCTATGTGGAATAATGGGCCCAATGAGCCCAGTGGGCCTAACTGGCCAAAGTGGCCTAATGGGCCTAACTCACCTAAGTGGCCTAATGGGTCTAATGGGTTGAATGAGCCTAAGTGGTGTAATGGGCCGAATGAGCTTAAGTAGCACAATGGGCTGAATGGGCCTAAGTGGCCCCATGGGCCTCATGGGCCTAATGGACCTAAGTGTTCTAATGGGCCTAAGTGCCTAATGGTCATAAGTGGCCTAATGATCCTAATGGGACTAAGTGGATGAATGGCCCTAATGAGCCTAAGAGAAAAAATGGGCCTAATGGGACTAATGGGCATAATGGGCCTAAGTGGGATAATGGGCCTAATGAGCCTAAGTGTCCAAATGGATATAAGTGGCCTAAGTGACCAAAGTGGCCTAATAGGGCTAATGGGCCTAAGTGGCATAATGGACCTAATGGGCCAAACTGGCCTCATGGGCCTAATGGGCA
The DNA here is from genome assembly GCA_963277665.1 of Viscum album. Classification (NCBI taxonomy): domain Eukaryota; kingdom Viridiplantae; phylum Streptophyta; class Magnoliopsida; order Santalales; family Viscaceae; genus Viscum; species Viscum album. The sequence continues at coordinate 1,776,844,044 of OY728156.1, forward strand.
TAATGGGCCTAAGAGGCCTAATGGGCATAATGGGTCAAAGTGGCTTAATAGGCCTAAGGGGCCTAAGTGGCCTAAGTGGTATCATGGGCCTAAGTGGCATAAGTGGCATAATGGGACGAATGGGCCTAAGTGGCCTAATGGGCCCTAGTGGCCTAATGGGCCTAAGTGGTCGAAGTGGTCTAATGGGCCTAAGTAGACTAATTGTCCTAATGGGCGTAGTGGCCTAATGGGCCTAAGTGGACTAATGGACCTAATGGGAAAAATGGACCTAAGTGGCCTAATTGGCATAATGGGCCTAATGGGCATAAGTGGCCGAATGGGCCTAAGTGGCCTAAGTGGCCTAATGGGCCTAATAGGCCTGAGTTTCCTAATGGGCCTAATAGGCCTCAAAGGCCTAATGGGCCTATTGGGCCTCAGTGACCTAATGGACCTAATGGGCATGAGTGGCCTAAGTGGCCTAATGAGCCTAATGGGCAAAAATGGCCTAATGGGCCCAATGGGCCTTAGTGGCCTAAGGGACCTAATGGGTCTAATGGGACAAAGTGGACTAATGGGACCAATGGTACTAAGTTTACTAATGAGCCTAATGGGACTAAGTGGCTGAATTGGCCGTAGTGGCCTAATTGGCCTAATGGGCCTAAGTTGCTGAAGTGGCCTAATGGGCCTAAGTGGCCTAATGGGCCTAATGGGACTAAGTGGCATAATGGTCCTAAGTTGCTGAAGTGGCTTAATGGTCCTAATGGGAATAAGTGGCATAATGGGCTTAATGCGCCTAATGGACATAATGGGCCAAAGTGGCCGAATGGGCCAAATGGGTCTAAGTGGCCCAATGGGCCTAAGTGGCCTAATGGGTCTAATGGGCCCAAGTGAACTAATGGGACTCATGAGCCTAATGGGCCTTAGTGTCCTAATGTGCCTAAGTGGCCTAAGTGGACTAATGGGCCTAATGGGCCTAATTGTCCAAATAGGGCCTTAGCGACCTAATGGGCCTAATGAGGCAAATGGGCCTCATTGGACTAGTGGGCCTAATGGACCTCGGTGGACCAAGTGGCATAATGTCCCTAATTTTCCTATTGGGCCTAAGTGTCCTAATGGGTCTAAGTGGAAGAATGGTTCGAATGGGTTGAACGAGACTAAGTGGCCTAATGGGCCCAAGTTGCCTAAGTTGCCTAATAGTCCAAATGAACAAAATGGGCCTGATGGGCCTGATGATCCTAATGGGATTAATAGGCCAAAGTGGACTAATGAGTTGAATAGGCCTAAGTGACCTAATGTTCTTGATGTCCATAATGGGCCGAATGGGCCTAAGTGGCCTCATGGGTTTGATGGGCCCGGTGGGTCTAATGGGCCTAAATGGCCTAATGAGTTGAATGGGCCTAAGTGACCTAATGGGCCTAATGGGCCTAATGGACCTAATGGGATTAAGTGTTATAATGGGTCTGATGGACCTAATGGCCCAAATTGGCCTCAGTGGCCTCATGGGCCTCATGGGCCTAATGGACATAATGGGCCTAAGTGGCCTAATGAGTTGAATGGGCCCAAGGGGCCTAATGAGCCTAAGTGACCTAATGGGCCTATGTGGACTAATGGGATTGATGGGTCTAATGGGCCTTAGTGGCCTCATGGGCCTAATGGTCATAATGGGCCAAAGGGGCATAAGTAGACTAATGGGCGAAATGGGCATAATGGGCCTAATGGGCATAATGGGCCTAAGTGGCCCAATGGTCCTGATCGGCCTAATGGGCCTTTGTGGACTAATTGGCATCATGGTACTAATTGGAATGATCAACCTAATGTTTATAATGGGAATCAGTGGCCCAATGGGCCTAATGGACCTAAGTGTCTCGATGGGCCTTAGTGACCGAATGGGCCGAATAGGCCCAATGGGCCCAATGGACCTAATGGGAATAAGTGGTTGAATGGGCCTAATGGGATAAATTGTCCTAATGGGCCTAATTGGCCTAATAGGATTGATGGGCCTAATGTGCCTCATGGGCCTAATGGGCCTAAGTGGCCTAAGTGGCCTAATAGGCCAAGTAGGACCAAAGGGCCTTAGTGGCCTAATTGGCCTAATGGGTGTAATGGGACTAATGGGCCTTAGTTTCCTAGTGGGTTGAATGGGACAGATAGGCCCAATGGGCATAATGGGCCTCATTTGACCAATTGGCCTAATGGGCATCATGGGCCTCATGGGCCTGAGGGGCCTGAGGGGCGTCATGGGCCTCATGGTCCTAATGGGCCTAAGTGGCTTAAGTGGCCTGATGGACATAATGGGACTAAGTGGCCTAATGGTCCTTAGTGGCTGAATGGGCCTGATAGGCCATATTGGCATATTGGGCCTAATGGACCTAATGGTCTTAATGGGCCTAGGTGGCCTAAGTGACATAAGTGGCCTGATGGGCCTAATGAGCCTAATGGTCTTAATGGGCCCAAGTGGATTAATTTTCCCGATAGGCCTAAGTGGCCTAATGGGCCTAAGTGGTGGAATGGGTCGAATGAGCCTAAGTGGAGGAATGGTCTTAATAGCCCTAAGTATCCTAATGGGCCTAATGGTCCTAAGTTGCCAAATGGGCCCGATGAGCCTAATGGGCCTCAAGAGACCCAAGGTCCAAATGGGATTCATGGGTCAAATGGGCCTAAATGTCCTCATGGGACCAATGGGCCTAATGGGCACAACGGGCCTCATGGGACGAAGTGGCCTCATGGGCCAAATGGGCCAAATGGGCCTCATGGGCCTAATAGGCCTCATGGGACTCCTAGGCCTAAGTGGCCTAATGGGCCTAGTGGGCCTAATGGGACTAAGTGGCCTAATGGGATGAATATTCCTAAGTTTCTGAATGGGCCTAGTGGGCCTAATGGGCCTAATGGGACTAAGTGGACCAATGGGCCAAATGAGTTTCATGGTCCTGATGGGCCGAATGGGCCTAATGGGCCTAACTAGCCTCATGTTCCCAATGGGCCTAATGGACCTAAGCGGCCTAATGGTTCGAATGGGCCTAAGTGACCTAATGGGCCTGATGAGACTAATGTGCCTCATGGACCTAAGTGGCCTAATGGGCCAAAGTGGCCTAATGGACAGAGTGGGCCTAAAGGGTCTAATGGGCCTAATGGGATGAATGAGCCTAGTTGGTCGGATGGGCCTATTAGGCCTCATGGGCCTAATGGGACTAATGGGACTAAGTAGCCTCATAGTCCCAATGGGAATAATGGGCCTAATGGGCCTAAGTGGGCCTAAATGGTCAAATGGGACGAATTGGACTAAGGGGCCTAATGGGCCCAATGGGATGAATGGGACTAGTTGGCCCAATGGGCCTAATGTATCTAAGTAGCCTAATTGGTCTAATTGGACTAAAGGGCGTAGTGGGCCTGATGGGATTAACAGGACTAATGGGCCTATTGGGCCCAAGTGTTGTGATGGGACTAATGGGCCTCATGGGCCTCATGGGCCTAAGTGGCCTCATGGGACCAATGGGATTAATGGGCCTATGTGTCCTAATGGTCCTATGGGCCTAATGGGCAGAATGCCCCTCATGGGATTAATGGGCCTGATGGGCCTCATGGGCATAATGGTCCTAAGTGGCATAATGGGCCGAATGGGCCTAAGTTCCCTAATGGTTCTAGTGGGCCTAATGGGCCTAATGGGTCTAATGGGCCAAATGAACATAATTGGACTAAGTGGACTAAGTGTCCTAATCGAACTAATCGACCGAACGGGCCTAATGAGCCTAAGTGGCCTAAGTGGCTTAACGGTCCTAATGGGCCTAGTGATACTAATGGGTTTAATGGGTCGAATAGGACTAAGTTTACTAATGGACCTAATGGACCTACATTCCCTAATGGGCATAATGGGCCTAACTAGCCTAATGGATCTCTGTATCCTAATTAGTCTAAGTGGCCTAAAGGTCATAGTGGTCCTAATGGGATTGACAGACCTAATGGGCCTAATGGGCCCAAGTAGCCTGATGGGACTAATGGAACTCATGTACCCAATGGGCCTGATGGGCCTAAGTTTCCTAATGGGCCTCATGGGGATAATGGGCCTCATGGGGGGAATGCCCCTCATGGGCCTAATGGTCCTCATGGGACTAATGGGACCAATGGTCCTTGGTGTCCTAATGGGCTGAGTGGGACTTAAGTGCCCTAATGGTGCTAATAGGCCTAATGGGCCCAAAGGGCCTAATGGGGCTAATGGTACTAATGGAAATAATTGGCCTAAGTGGCCTAAGTGGCCTAATCGGGCTAATCGACCGAATGGGCCTAATGGGCCTAAGTGGACTAAGTGGCTTAATGGACCTAATGGGCCTAGTGGGACTAATGGGTTTAATGGGTTGAATAGGACTAAGTTTACTATTGGGCCTAATGTGCCTGCATTCCCTAATGGGTATAATGGGCCTAACTGGCCTAATCAGGCGAATCGACCGAATTGGCCCAATGGGCCTGCATGGCCTAATGGGCCTAACATGCCTAATGGTAATGAGTTTAATGGGACTAATGGGTATAAGTGGATAAATGGGCCTATGTGGCCTAATGGGCCTAAGTAGCCAAATGGACCTAAGTGGCCTAATGGGCCTACATGGCCGAATGGGCATAAGTAGCCAAATGTGCCTAATGTGCCTAATGGGACTAATGGATTTAATGGGTCGAATGGGCCTAAGTGGCCCAATAGTCCTAATGGACCTAAGTGGCCTAATCCCCCTAATCGACTGAATGGGACCAATGGACCTAAATGGCCTAATGGGAATAATTGACCTAATTTTCCGAATGGGCCTAATAGACCTCAGTTTCCTAATGGGCCTAATTGGCCAAATGGGTGTAAGTGGATAATGGTCCTAATGGGCCTAAGTGGCCTAATCCCACTAATTGACTAAATAGGCCTAATGGGCCTAAATGTCCTAATGGGCATAATGGGACTAAGTGGCCTAATGGGCCTAAAGTGGCATAATTGGCCTAATCACTCAAATGAGACTAATGAGCCTAATGGGCCTATGTGGCCTAATGGGCCTAATGGGCCTAATGCCTAAGTGGCCTAAGTGTCCTAATGGGCCAAATGTGCCTAATGGGCCTAATGGGAATAATGTGCCTAAGTGGCCTAAGTGGTCTAATCGACCTAATCAGCCAAATGGACCTAATTTGGCTAATGGGCCTATGTGGTCGAATGGGCCTAATGGGATGAAGTGGCCTAATGGGCATAGTGGGCCGAAGTGGTCTAATTGACATAATCGAAAGAAGGATCCTAATGGGACTAAGTGGCATAATGGGCCTAGGTGGCCTAATGGGCTTAATGGCCCCAAGTGGCTGAAGTGGTCTAATCTGCCTAATTGACCAAATGGGCCAAATGGGCCTAAGTGGAATAATGGGCCTAAAAGGGGCTAATGGTCCTAAGTGTCCTAATCGGTCTAATCGATCGAATGGGCCTAATTATCCTAGTCGGACTAATCAGTCGAATGGGCCTATTGGGCTTAAAGGGCCTAAGAGGACTAATGGGCCTAATGGGCCTAATGGGTCTAAATTCCCCAAGTGTCCTAATTGGTGTAATCGACCGAATGGTTTTAATGGGCCTAAGTGGCCTAATGGGTCGAACGGTTATAATGGGTCGAATGGATCTAAGTGGCCTAAGTAGCTGAATCTAGTTAATCAACCGAATGGGCCTAATGGGCCTTATGGGCCTAAGTGCCCGATTGGGACTAATGGGCCTAAGTGGCTAAATGGGCCTAGTAGATGCAATTGGCCTAATTTAGTTAATGGGACTAAGTTGAAGAATGGTCTTAAGTGGCATAATGGGCCTAATGGGATGAATGGGCATAAGTGGACTAATGGGCCTAATGGGCCTAATGGGCCTAAGTGGCCTAATGGGCCTTATGGGTATAACTAGTCGAATGGGCCTAATGCACCTAATGGGCCTAATGGGCGTAAGTGGACTAATGGGCTTAGTGGGCCTAATGGGCCGAATGGGGCTAATGCGCCTAATGGGCCTAATAGTTCTAATGGGACTAAGTGGCCTTATGGTCCTAATGGGAAGAATGGGCCTAATGGGCCTAATTGGACTAATGGGCCAAATGTGCCTGAGTGGCCTAATGGGCCAATTGTCCTAAGTCACCTAATGGGTCTAAGTGGACTAATGGGCCAAATGGGATGAATGGGCTTAATGGACCTAAGTGGCCTTATGGGCCAAATGGGAAAAATGGGAAAAATGGGACTAATGGCCCTAATTGGCCTAATGGGACAATGTGCCTAATTTTCCTAATGGGCCTAATGGGACTAAGTGGCCAAAGTGGCCTAATCATCCTAATCGGCCTAATCAAATGAATGGGCCTAATGGTCCCGATGGGCCTAAGTGGAATAATGGGCCTAATAGCCCAAAGTGGATGAATGGGTCTGATGGGTCTGATGGGATGAAATGGCCTCAGGGGCCTAATGGGCCTTGTGGGCCTAAGTGACCTAATGGGCCTAAGTGGCCGCATGGGCCTAATGGGCCCAAGGGTCCTAAATGGCCTAATAGGACTAATGGGATTAATGGTATTAATGGGATTAATAGGCCTAGGTACCAAATGGACCAAATGAGCCAAATGGGCCTAACTAGCCTATGGGGCCTAATGGGCCTAAGCGGCCAAATGATCCTAAGTGTCCTAATGGGCTTAATGGGCTTAACGGGTCTAGATGAAAAATGGGCCTAATGGGATGAATGGGCCCAATTGGCCAAAGTGTCCTAATGGGCCTAGGTGACCTAGTGGGCCAAAGTTTCCTAATCGTCCTAATGGGCTTAATTGTCCAAATGGGCTTAATGGGCCTAATGTGCCTAATGGACCGAATATGCCTAATTGGATTAAGGGGGATAATGGGCATAATGGGCCAAAGTTTCTTAATCGCCCTAATGGTATTAATTGTTCTAATGGGCTTAATGGGACTAATGGGCCTAAGTGGCCTAATTGGCCTAATGGGATTAATGGGCCAAGTCGGCCTAAGAGGCCTAATGGTCCTAATGAGCCTTAGTGGACTAATCACCCTAATGTACCTAATCGGCCTAATGGGCCAAAGTGACCTAATGGTCGTAATGAGCTAAATGGGCCTAGGGGATAAATGGGCATAATGGGCCTAATGGGCCTAATGGGGTGAATGGGCCTAATTAGCCTAAGTGGTCGAATAGGCCTAATAGGCCTAATGGGCATACTGTGCCTAAGTGGTCTAATCGACCTAATGAGATTAATGGTCCTAATGAGCCTAAGTTGTTGAATGGGTCTGATGGGCCTATGTAGCCCAATCATCCTAAGTAGCCTAACAGGCTTAAGTGGCCCAAAGGGCCCAATGGGCCTAATGGGCCTAAGTGGCCTATGTGTCTAAATGGGCCTAAGTGGCTGAATGGTCCAATGGGACTAAGTGGAATGATGGCCCTAATGGGCCTTAGTGGCCACATGGGCCTAAAGGGCCTTAGTGGCCTAATGGGCCTTAGTGGCCTCATGGTCCTAATGGGCCTAATGGGCCTAATGGGATGAATGGGAATAATGGGCCTAGTGGGCATAATGGGACTAAGCAGCTGAGTGGGCCTAAGTGGCCTGATGGGCCTAATGTGATGAATGGGATGAGTAGCCAAATGGGCCTAATAGCCCTAAGTTTCCTAATGGGCGTAATGAGCCTAAGTGGCCCAATGGGCCTAATAGGACTAAGTGCCCTAATTGGCCTAATGGGCCTAAGTGGCCTAATGGACCTAATGGTCCAATGTGGCCTAATATGCCTAAGTGGACAACTGGGCCGAATGGGTCGAAATGTCCTAATGGGCCTAATGGGCCTAAGTGGCCCAATGGGACCAATGGGCCTAATGAGCCTAAGTGGATGAATGGGTCTAATGGGTTGAAGTGGCCTAATGGGATGACTTATCCTAATGTGCCTAGTTGGCCTAATGGGCCTAAGTGGCATAATGGTCCTAAGTGGCTTAATGGTCCTAAGTGGCCTAATGGGCCTAATGGGTCTAAGTGGCTTAAGTAGCCTAATGGGCCAAATGTGGCATAGTGGCCTAATGGGCCTAATGGTCCTAATGGTCCTAAGTGTCCTAATGGGCCTAAGTGGCCTAATGGGTCTAAGTGGCCTAATGGGCCTAATTGGACTACGTGGTCTAATGGGCCTAATTGTATTAATAGACCTAATGGTTCTAATGGGCCTAAGTGTCCTAATGGTTTTATTGGGTCTAAGTGGCCTAATGGGCCTAAGGGGCCTAATGAGCCTAACGAGCCTCATGGGCCTAAGTGGCCTCATGGGCCTCATTTGTCTAAGTGGATTAACGGGCTTAATGGGACCTAGGGGACTAATGGGTTTAAGGGGCCTAATGGGATGAATGGGATTAACAGGCCTTGGTTCTAAATGGACCTAATGGGTCGAATGGACCCAATGAGCTGAACGGGCCTAATGGGCCTAAGTGGCCTAATGGGCCTAATTGGCCTAAGTGGCCTAACGAGCCTAAGTGGATAAATCGATCTAATGGGATTAATGGGCTTAATGAGCTTAAGGGGAGTAATGGGCCTAAGTGGACTAATGGGCCTAAGTGGCCTAATTGGCCTAATCGGCCTAAGTGGCCCAATGGGCCTAGGTGGCCTAATGGGCTTAATGGGATTAACTGGCCTAGGGGCCAAATGGGCCGAATGATATGAATGGGCCTAATTGGCCTAAGTGGCCAAATGGGCCTTAGTAGCCTGATGGGACAAAGTTTCCTACTCATCTTAATGGGCCAAATGGTCCTAAGTTGCCTAATGTACCAAATGAACCTAATTAGATTAATGGGCCTAACATACCTAATAGGTATAAGGGGCCTAATGGGCCAAAGTTTCCTAATCGACCTAATGTGCTTAATTGGACTAATCGGCCGAATGAGCCTAAGTGGAATAATGGTCCAATGTGGCCTAATCTTCCTAATGGGCTAAATGGGCCTAGTGGACCTAAGTGGCCTAATGGGCCTAATGGGCCTTAGTGTCTTAATCAGCATATTGTACCTAAGTGGACTAATGGGCCTAAGTGGCCTAATGGGCTTAATGGTCATAATAGACTTAGGGGCCAGATGGGCCTAATGGGGGTCCTAATGGACCTAATGGGTTGAATGGGCCTAATTAATCTAAGTGGCCCAATGGGCCTAATTGGCCTAATGGGCCTAAGTGGGATAATGGGTCTAAGTTTCCTAATTGGCCTAATGGGATTAATGGGCCTAAGGGGCCTAATGGGTCTAATGGGACAAAGTGGCCTAATGGGCCTAAATGGCCTCATTGTTCTAATTAGATTAATGGGCTAAGGGGGGCTAAGTGGCCGAATGGGCCTTAGTGGCCTAATGGGCCCAATGGGCCGAAGTGGCCAAAGTGGCCTAATGGGCCTAATGGGCCAAAGTGGCCTAATAGGCCTAAGTTGTAAAATCGGACTAAGTGACCTAATTGTCCTAATGGGCCTAAGTGGCCTATTGGGCCTAATGGGACTAGGTGGCCTAATGGGCCTAGGTGGCCTAATGGGTCTAATGATCCTAAGTGGGCTAATGGGCTGAAGTGGCCGAATGGGGTTAATGGACCAAATGGGTATAAGTGGCCTAAGTGGATTAATGGTCCTAATGGGCCTACTTGGACTAATGGGCCTAAGTTTCTGAATGGGACTATGTGGCCTAATGGGCTGAAGTTGCCTAATGGGCCTAATGGAACTCAGTGGCCTAATGGGTCTAATGGGACTAAGTGGAATAAATGTCTTGATTGAAATTAGTATCCTAATGGGTTTAATGGGCCTAATGGGCCTCGGTTGCCTAATTGTCCTAATCGTCATAAGTGGGTGAAGTGGCTTAATGGGCCTAATGGGCGTAAGTGACCAAATGAGCTGAATTACCCTAAGTGGCCTAATGGGCCTAATGGTCCTTAGTGGCCTAATGGGTATAAGTGGCCTAATGTTCCTAAGTTTCATAATGGGCCTAAGTGGCCTAATGGGCCTAATGGGACTCAATGGCCTAATGGGCCTAATGGGCCTAAGTGGCCTAAATGGCCTGATGGGCCTTAGTGGCCTTATGAGCCCAATTGGTCTTAGTGGACTAATGGGCCTAATCTTCCTAAGTGGCCTAAGTGGCCTAATGGGTATAATGGTACTAATGGGCCTTAGTGGCATAATGGGCCTAATGGGCCTAATGGGCCTCAGTGGCCTAATGGTCCTTAGTGGGCTTAGTGGACTAATGTGCCTAATGGGCCTAAGTGGCCTAATGGGACGAAGTGGATGAATGGACCTAATGGACATAATGATAATAAGTTGCCTAAGTGTCTTAATGGGCCTAATGGTCCAAAGTGGTCTAAGTGGACGAATGGTCCTAATGGGCCTAAGTGGCCTAATGGGCCTTAGTGGTCTATTGTGCCAAAGTGGCCTAATGGACCCAAGTGGTCTAATGGGCCTAAGTGGCCTAATCGGTTTAATGAGACTCAATTGAATAATGTTCCTAATGGGCCTAAGTAGCCTAAAATTCCTAATGGGCCATTGTGGCCTAATGGGCCAAATGAGCCTCACTGGCCTAATGGGCCTAATCGTCCTAAGTGGCCTAATGGGCCTAATGGTCCTAATGGGACTAAGTGACCAAATGAGATGAATGGGACAAATGGTCCTCAATGACCAAATGGGCCTAATTGGCCTAAGTGGCCTAATGGGCCTAATGGGCATAATGTGCCTAAGTTGCCTAATGGGACTGATTGTTCTGATGGACCAATTGACCTCATGGGCCAAAGTGTCTTAATGATCCCAATAGGACTCAGTGGCCTAATGGGCCTGATGGGCATGATGGGGCTAATGAGACGAATGAGCCTAAGTGGCCAAATGGGCCCAATGAGCCCAATGGACCTAAGTGGCCTGATGGGCCTGATGGTCCTGATGGGCATGATGAGCCTAATGGGCCCAAGTGGACTAATGAGATGAATGGAAATAAGTGGCTTAATGGTCCTAATGGGCCTGATGGGTGTGATGGGATGAATGAGTCTAAGTGGTTGAATGGGCCTGATGGTTCGAATAGGCCTAAGTCACCTAATGATCTGAATTGGCCTAAGTGGCCTAATTTTCCAAATGAACATAAGTGGCTAAATGGGCCTAATGGGCCTGATGGACTTGATAGGTCCAATGGGACTAATGGGCCTCAATGTACTCTTGGGCATGATGGCCTCATGGGATTCATGGGCCCAAGTGGCCTAATGGGCCTTAGTGGCCTAATAGGCCTAATTCTGCTAATGGGCCTAAGTAGCCTAATGGGAATAATGGTCCTTAGTGTCTTAATGGGTCTAAGTGTCCTAATGGTCTTAGTGGGCCTAAGTGGCCTAAAGATATGAATGGGGACAAGGGGTATAATGGGCCTAAGTGGCCTAATGGGTTTGATGGGCCTCAGTGGCCTCATGGGCCTAATGGGGATAATGGAATTAAGTGGGCTAAATATCTTAATGGGCCTAATGGACCTAATGGACCTAAGTGGACTAAGTATCTTAATGTACCTAATGGGCCTAAGCGTCCCTAATGGGAATGATGATCCTGATGGGCCTAACAGGCCTTAGTGGCCTAGTTGGTATCATGGGACTAATTGGCCGGATATACCCAATGAGACAATGGGCCTTATGGGCCTTATGGGCCTAAGTGGCATAATGGTCCAAATGAGCCTAAGTGGCCTAACGATCCTGATGGGCCTGATGGGCCTAATGGTCCTAATGGACCTCACTGGTCTAAGTGGTCTAATGGACCTCATGGGCCTTAGTGTTCTAATGGGATGAGTGAGCCTAATGGGCCTAAGGGGCATAATGGTCCTGATTTTCCTAATGGGCCTCAGTGGCTGAATGTGAAAAAAGATCCTAATGTGCCTGGTAGGCCTAATGGGCATAATGGATCCTAGTGGCCGAATGGGCCTAATGGGCCTAAGTGGCCTAATGGGCCTAATGTCCCTAATGGACCTAATGGGCACAAGTTTCCTAATGGAATTGATGGGCCTAATGGAGAAAATGGTCCTAAGTGGCCTAAGTGGACTAATGGGTATAACGGGCCTAAGTGGTATAATGGGCCTAATGGGCCTAAGTGGCCTAATGATCCTGATGTGCCTAATGGGCCGAATGGGCCTCAATGGTCTAATGGGCCTCATGGGCGTGATAGGCCCAATGGTCATAATGGACCTAATGGGAAAAATGGGCCTAAGTGGCTTAATGGGCCCAATGGTAATAGTGGCTGAATGGGCCTAATGGGCCTAAGTGGCTGAATGGACCTAATGGACCTAAGTGGCAGAATGGGCCTAATGGGCCTAAGTGGTCTAATGTTCCTAAGTGGCCTCATGGGCCTAATGGGCCTCATGATACCAATGGGCTTGAGGGGCCTAAGTGTCCTAACGAGCCTAGAGGGCCTAATGAACCTAAGTCGCCAAATGGGCCAAATGGGTTTAAGTGGATGAATGGGACACTACTACAAAAACGGGCAATAACAGCGCTAAAATCGGGCTTTAACAGCGCTAGAAAAGCGCTGTAAAGCTCAGCGCTGATAAAGGGGGGGGGGGTCCTTTAACAGCGCTTTTTTAGCGCTGTTAAATGTCACCTTTAACAGCGCTAAAAAAGCGCTGTTAAATGTCACCTTTAATGGCGCTAAAAAAGCGCTGTTAAAGGAAACCTTTAACAGCGCTAAAAAAGCGCTGTTATTTGTTGCCTTTAACAGCGCTTTTTTAGCGCTGTTAAATGTCGCCTTTAACAGCGCTAAAAAAGCGCTGTTAAATCCCTGCCTGCTGCTAATAAAAAACCTGCACTAGTACAGCCAGCCGAGCAGACCTGCACAAAAACCAGTATATCAACCACAGACCTGCACAAAAACCAGTATATCAACCACAAGCATGTCATCAACTGATCACAACCCAACCAAACAGTGTTCTTACCATGAGTTAGCTACCATCTACCCAGAAACCAAAACTACCTCATTACATAGTATCACAAAATATTCCTACACAACTCAGAAGATAAATACTAGAACATTCCACTATGCATTGTTTCTCCTTGGATTGCCACTTGGTTTTGACAAATCGTGCAGAGCCCGTGCTCCTTGAATCATTCTGCAATACATAAAAAGGATATCCTAACTCTCCCAACCATCACCCTTAGTAATTATGTATATTAATACAAAAAAGGTAACATATCATAAATTGGGGGACTGTAATGAGACATCAAGATTAACATTCTATATATAGGATCGATGTCTGGTAGGATTGGTTGCGTTGATACATGACTCTACCTGGACCTCAAAAATAGATATATGATCTCACTCCAGGACTTTCAGAGAGACTCCAACTATGTCTAGGACGTCCTGCTGAAGCGATCGTACTACCGTAAGTCGGAAAAGATACCAAAACCATCCTAGTAAGGATCATGGGAGCCAACCCTAATGAAATATGTCCTTGATATAGTGTTCAAAGAGATCAATCATGGTACATAAAATTATGTGTCATTTAAAGGGTCACATGCCTTGTCGCTTTACCTTGGGTAACTCCAATGTTCATCTGCCTATGTGAATATACATGTCATATCAATAGGAAATTACATGGCATGTTAAAAAACATATACGTGTTACCCGTTGATCTTGTGTCCTCTTATGCACCCTTGCCCTATGTTAGTACATGACGTCGATCTCGTGTGATTCTTCCTGTGTATCTGTACAAGGGATAAACTGCGTAGCTGGCTCATTAAAGACGTGTAGTGGGATATATTCCATGTAGGAAAGCCATGTAATCCACCCCAGGTTTGACTCGTACACGTCACATATGACCCATGGATCATTGTACTAAAGTGTTAACACAATCCTAAGGTGTTTGGTCGGTTTCCCGTATGTCAGTTGTTGATTTCACTTAAAAATAAATCCATTTTGAACAAAATAGAGGCACTTTGTGTGGTGTCGGCCACACCGGGCCTCAGATTGAGTCGGGGTTGACTCTTACACGTCAAATTTGACCCATGGATCATTTCCCTTAAGTTTCAACAGAATCCAAATGCGTTTGGTCGGTTTTCCGCATGTCAGTTGTTGATTTCACTTAAAAATAAGTCCATTTTGAACAAAAGAGAGGCACTGTGAGTGGTTTCGGCCACACCGGGCCTCGTATTGATGCGGTGTTATGTCACACATGAGTCATTGATCATTGTGAAAAAGTATCAACGCAATCAGAAGCCGTTAGATCGATTTGGCGTATGTACGTAAAATATTGTCCATTTTAAACTAAATACATACACTTGGAGTGATACCGGTCACACCGCGCCTCTGATTGAGGCGGGGTTGACTCGTACACGTCACATTTGACCCATGGATCATTGTCCTTAAGTTTCAATAGAATCCCAATGCGTTTGGTCGGTTTGCCGTATGTCAGTTGTTGATTTCACTTAAAATTAAGTCCATTTTTAACAAAACAGTGACACTGTGAGTGGTGTCGGCCACACCGGGCCTCAGATTGATGCGGTGTTGAATCTTACACGTCACACATGAGTCATTGATTGTTGTGAAAAAGTATCAACACAATCAGAAGCCGTTAGATCGGTTTGGCGTATGTACGTAAAATATTGTCCATTTTAAACTAAATACATACACTTGGAGTGATACCGGTCACACACAAAATCACCCTTCGACATATCCTACAATGTCTTCAGACCCCACCCTTTCCCCTCGGCTGTCAAAATCACCCTTCGACTATCTGGTTATGATTTTTGACAGCCGAGGGGAAAGGGTGGGGTCTCAATCCGAGGCGCGGTGTGACCGGTATCACTCCAAGTGTATGTATTTAGTTTAAAATGGACAATATTTTACGTACATACGCCAAATCGATCTAACGGCTTCTGATTGCGTTGATACTTTTTCACAATGATCAATGACTCATGTGTGACGTGTACGATTCAACACCGCATCAATCCGAGGCCCGGTGTGGCCGACACCACTCACAGTGTCACTGTTTTGTTAAAAATGGACTTATTTTTAAGTGAAATCAACAACTGACCATCTCGAGATGTATCTAAATTTGTGACTTTCTTTTAAATAGTGACTCTTTTCAGAACTACGTGATATGAAGGTATTTTGGAGATTTTACTGGTTCATGCATGATATGAAGGTATTTTGGAGATTTTACTGGTTTTTTTGTCCAAAGGCCAAAGAAATGTGGTCCATCATTCTTGCATGTTACTCGTACACGTCACCAAGGACCTGTGGATCGTTCTCCTACAGAATGAAGGCAATCCGGATGCGTCCGGTCGGATTTCCGTAGGTCAGTTGTTGTTTCCAATTAAAGTGGTGTCCATTTTAAACAAGAGAGCGACCATTTTAGTGGTTCAACATTCTTGCATGTTGCTGGTGTATATCATCTGTTAAAATGGAAAAATGACTCATTGGAGAAAGAATGTTTTATTTAATAACAATTACAATTTTGCTACGAACATTTACATACAACAATATTTCATCTTTTGATCCCCTTAACCCCTCTCAAAAATGACCACCAATTGTACATGTCCCCAAGTCAGATCATCATTGTATTTGTGTACAATCTGTCATCAGGTATGCGGCCCACTCGTTTCTGAACACATCTATATCGTCTTGTGAGTATGAGGCTTTTCGGCAGTCATAGTAGTACTGCAAAATAAAAAAATAAAGAATTAATAAATAACTTAAACGAACTAGTAACTGTTTTTGAAAATACCTCTTTAGGGATGCTAGTTTGCTGATGAAAAACGATCTCTTTCATAAATTTACAAACATAATAACCGCAATCATTATCGTTTGTTTGTTTTGGACACTGCAAAAAAATTGATCATTAGGAGAATAAATAAATTGTGTTGAAATGTGTTTGGATAGTGAAATTTTATTATATATACCCTGATATTTGTCCAGACGTAGTACTTGCTCGGCTCCTTATGCTTAACCCCTGTCCTCATACCATGATTTAGACGATATTGGTACACCGCCCTATCATAACAGAATCCTCAGTAAAAGATAATATATATTATATAAATTGATGTTTAGACCTAAAACGTAAGATGTAGTGTCTTACAGATTCACAAACTCCATCATGTATGGTCGGTTTGATGGATATCCTAGCTTTGAATCCAGAAAATAAATCTTCGGAGTATCCAAGTTCACCGAAATTAGAAACCAATGTTGCCTAAAAACACAAAAAGGAATAAGTAATAAAAAAAAGTGAAAATATAATTGATATGCTTTAATCGTAGAGTATTACCCCTGCATGGTTGGTATTAGGAAAAGTCTGTCATCTGTAATCTTGCATTCAAATGTTTTCAGCAAGTCCTTCACTATTGCATCCCTTTTTGATGACTCTATTTTTGTTTGGTGTGTTGATGTGATATGAGGACTAACCAGTCCAAATCTTGGCTCATGGGAAAATCCCTTCAACTGTTTTTTATAAATGCGTCTGTCAACAATATAAAATGCATTTAGTCATAATTTTCACATTAGATCAGCTTTTAGAAAATCAATTCATGGAAACATACCTCATATATACATTTACAACAGTGACGCCTAACCAACCGTTTTCAAGGATTTCATTTACATTTTCAGCAGCAACGAAATCTTGACTTTCCTCTCCGTATATATTATCTTCGAAAATCACTATATGACTATTACCATCTTTTAGCTTCGTATCCACATGAGTCTTCAATGCTAGTAAATGTGGAAAGAGAACAGGTGGTGTTATTGTGCTTTCAGTAGCTCCTTGGGATCGATTGGTCGATCCTTTGGATGGTTTCGAACCGATGTTAGTCACCCCCTTTCCTTTCTCCGTCTATAACAACAATCATTGATTCAGACACTCTTTTCATTAATTGTTAAGGGTTTAGCTTGAATTTAAAAGGAAATAAATACCTCTTTGTCTGCATGTACTCTTACAAGTTGTGTCGGCCATGCAATGAATGTCCCAATAGCCTTTTCAACCGTTTGAATATCATCGTCATCAAGTGGAATAGGTAGCATTGCATTTGGCTCATGAGCTACAGTAATCGTCACTTTCAGATGATCTTTTGAAAGTGGTCTATTATGCAGTGTGGCATCTGGGATATTGAACACTGTAGCCCTCGCTACAAGGTGATAGGTGGGTGTTGACAGATATAAATCACAATCATTATCACCCTGTAGAAGATCAGTACAGATAAATTATCAGTGTTTGTCTGATTCATATTTCATGGGAACCGTTATTAGAATATTGATTACCACGGCTAAGACATTTTTTTTAGGTGAATGGCTCGCCTCAAAGCTGGTGGGAGGTGGGGCAGGATGTTCATGCGGTGGTTGTTCCTGAGTTGTGTCCTCCCTTTGCTTCCCACCCATAAAAGTTGCTAGCAACTCTCCCTGCCATTGCAATTGTGCTTCAAGGGTTGCTATTTTGTCGCTCATTTGTTCCAATTTTTCCTCTGTATCATCTATTTTTTTCTTCTTCTCAAAATATACTCGGGGTGTCACCCCAAACCCTGCACCTCTGACACGACCGTATTTTTCTGGCTGCTTCAAAGCCGTCGATAATAGGTCTGTATCAGCTACAGGAGTAGATGATTCCTGTGACTGTCAGATATAGGAAAAAAACTAATTATTTTTATGTAATAGCAATTTTAAACAAATCTTTTTATCATCGTGTCATACTTACACATATTTCCCACACTTTTTGTGTGTTCTCATCTATTAACTTCCCTTCTTTGTTCACACGTGCCTCCTTCCATAGCACATGACGTGGGATAGAAGTGCATTTGGTTTTAGATTCATCAATCTACATATAAACATAGAAATATAATTATGATGTTGTTTATTGGCACCTAACAATATTACTGTAAATTTACAATACGTACCATTTTCTTTTCTAATGAAGCGTACCCCATCCTTGCTTTACGATAGGGGTATGTTGGATTTGATGCACGTTCCTTATTTTTAGTACAGAGTTTCTGTTTCATAAATGAAATATTGACAATCAAAGTGATGAATACAGGTATCCTCAAACAACGTATTATCACTCACAATGTACCTGAAACTTCTCATCCCCACGACGGCCAATAAATGCATCCCATGCTTCTTGGGATATCAGGTGCGCATAGACAATGGGTGGGTGCGGGTTTATTTTACCTTTAGAATCTTTCAGGTGACATCTTGTTAAAATAGTACGAAAACCTCGATGAATCTTTCCTGTAAGCCTTAGTACATAATCCTTGTGTGAGTCGTCTACTATAAATGTACTCTGCAAGAGATTGAGAAGAGTAAGACACTGTTTCATCATTTTATTTGCTAGTTAATTAAAGAAATAAATTCATAATGTTACCGTAATTTCTTCCCAGATCACAGCCTTCAACCCGGACACAACATGGTGCCATGAATCTATGTCAATCGGCACGCGTTGCCGAGTGACAACTCCAATGTAACTGCTAAACATAGCCTTGTTGGGATTCACATGTTGGCCTCGTGCATTCCATCCGACTTCAAATTTGATGCCTTTGCTTTTCGCCTTAAGAATTTTGGCTAACACTGTCAAACTACGACGCACCTGTGATTTCTGCGACGTCGGTCCTTCATTCCCGACCATTTCATCGATATCAACATCATCTATATGTTCATCTACTATGATATCAACGGCATGTGCTGATGGTTGTTGGACCTCAACACTAAGAGAAGGAGCCGCAACAGCAAGAGCAGCAGGAGGAGCAGTAGGAGCACCAGGAGCCGCAACAGTAAGAGCAGCAGCAGGAGCAGTAGGAGCACCAGGAGCCACAGCAGGAGGAGGAGTAGGAGCCACAGCAGTAGGAGCAGCAGGAGCCGCATCAGGAGCAACAGTAGCAGCAGCATGAGTTGCAGGAGCAGCAGGAGCAGCAGCAGCCGCAGCAGCAGCTGCTTGAGAGACTTGTTCAGTCTCAAGGTTAGGAGCACCAGAATGTGCAGAAGTCATTATCTGCAAAAGTAGTTGAACAGTTCATTCAAATTACATAAATTCTGTAATGATAAGATAAAAACATGAGATAACAAGATCTATATTACAAACAAAATATAACCTGTTTACTGAACTCTCTTTCTTTTTTTCAAAGGTTGAAGAGATTTGACACCTCTATCGACAATCCAAATCCCTTCATTGTGGTCTCCTCTAACATACAAAACATCATCTGCATTGGGACCGCTCCGAATTGATTGTGACGTACCACTAAAAGGATCGTCCTCAACTGAATTTTCATCGGAACCCTCAATAGTTTTGGAAGATAACAGAACAATCGACCACTTTCGGTTTGCGGGATCTGGAACATAAAAAACTTGTACCGCTTGTGATGCCATTATAAACTGTTCGTCTTTGTACCCTTCTTTACTAAAATCAACTTTCACAAATCCCCATTCATCTATTTTAACACCACTATTGTTATCAATCCATTTGCATTGAAAAATCGGCAATTGAAATGTCGTATAATCCAACTCCCATATTAGTTTGATAATGCCAAAGTATGACATATTTGCATAAATTGGATTTCTATCCTTACTACCAGAAACATGCATCGCTTCAGCCACTAGTGTAACTCCACTATTTTGCATGGTACTCTCTTCATCATGTTCATCCGTATAGAATGTATAACCATTAATTACATACCCACTGTAAGATAATACATACACACTTGGTCCAGCGGCTAGCCATCAAAGTCGTTCTGAAATTGAATTCGGATTTTCATCCAACTGCTTAAAAATATGGTCCTGAAACCATCCTATAAACTGGTGATTATGTGTATCTGCTAACCATTTTTCAGCCCTCGATGGATTCAACTGCCTAAGAATTTCTTTGTGAGTTTCAATATATGGAGCAACCTCCCAACTGTTATGCAAAACATAAAGATGAGCCTGCTCCCGATCTGTAATACTGATTGTTACAACTTCTCTTCCAAAAATTCCCTCACCCTCAATGCGTCCAGTGTGACGAGATTTCGGGAGACCAATGCTTTCCACATCAGATAGGTATTCAATACAAAATTCAATGGCTTCCTCAACAATATATCGCTCCACTATACAACCCTCTGGCCGACTTCGATTTTTGACATATCCTTTCAAAATCTTCATATACCGTTCAACAGGATACATCCATCTATAGTGCACAGGACCACAAAGTCGAATCTCTCTCACCAAGTGAATCATCAAATGAACCATCATATCAAAGAATTTTGGCGGGAAGAACATTTCTAATTCACATAATATGATGACAATTTCTTTTTCCATAGCTGGAAATTTCCCCGGGTCTAAAACTTTGCTACATATAGCTTTGAAAAAGAAACAATGTTTGGTTAACGTATGACGAACATTCTTGGGTAAAATGCAACGTAAAGCTATAGGAATTAGATCTTGCATCAAAACATGGAAATCATGTGATTTCAAACCTTTTAACTTCAAATCATTCATTGACACAATGTTCTTGATATTTGATGAGTACCCCTCTGGAACCTTTACATCATTAAAGAAGTTGCAAAACTGATATCTCTCTTCCCTAGAAAGAGTATAAGCAGCAGGAGGAAGAAACATTCAATTTTCACCTTTCACGGGAGCCAACTCTTCTCGTATTCCCATGTCAACCATGTCCAACCTTGCCTTAATTCCATCTTTTGTTTTGCCAGGGGCATTTAGCAACGTTCCAATAACACTATCACATACATTTTTTTCCACATGCATCACATCAAGAAAATGTCTGACGTACAAACAATTCCAGTATGGTAATTCAAAAAAAACTGATCTCTTTTTCCAACCGATTTTCGTAAGGTTTTTCGAAAATGGTTTACCAAAAACAGTGTTCATATCTTTCACTTTCTCAAACAGCTGATCACCTGTTAGTGGAGACGGTGTTGTGCGTTTTTCTGAACTTCCATTGAATGATGTCGTCCAAGATCGGTACTTATGCCGACGAGGTAGAAATCTACGATGTCCTAGAAACACAGATTTCGATGAATGTTTCAACCTAATTGATTCTGTATCTTCTTCGCACACGGGACACCCTTGAGTTCCTTTAATGCTATAGCCTGACAAATTTCCATAAGCAGGGAAATCATTTATTGTCCCATACAACATCGCTCTCAACGTGAAGTATTCACTTTTATAAGCATCATACAACATTACACCTGAGTCCCACAATAAATTCAAATCCTCGATCAAAGGAGTCAGATAAACATCAATATCGTTACCTGGTTGTTTTGGTCCTGATATAAGCATAGATAACATGATGAATTTTCGCTTCATGCATAACCAGGGTGGAAAGTTATAATTTAGCAACATAACAGGCCATGTACTATGAGTGCTGGTTTGAAAACCAAAAGGATTCACTCCATCTGTAGATAATGCAAGACGAAGGTTTCTCGGATCTTTTCCAAATTCAGGATACTCATGATCAATTTTCTTCCATTGAGGAGAGTCGGCCGGATGACGTAATAACCCATATTTATTTCTTTTATCTGCATGCCACGACAATTGTCTTGCAGTTTCTTTACTTCCATATAAACGCCTAAACCTTGGAATGATTGGAAAGTACTATACAACTTTCGTAGGATTGGATTTATCTTTCTTGTATCGAGAAGCACCACACTTTGGTCATTCTGTAAGTGATTTGTTCTCCTTTCGAAACAATATACAGTCTTTCGGGCAGGCATGTATTCTTTCAGAAATCATTCCCATCGAGCGTAGCATTCGTCTAGCTTCATATGTCCGGCTTGGGAGCTCATTATCTTCCGGGAGCATGTCATTCAAGAGAGCAAGTAGTTCCGTAAAACTGACATCACTCCATCCATTGCCTGCTTTCAATTTATACAACTTCAGTACAGCTGACAATGTTGTATACTTAGTGCAAGCAGCATACAATGGCGTCTTTGCACAACTCTTTAACTTCTCAAACAATTTTGGGCAATCACGGGGTTCATCTTGAATTGTCTTTGTCATTTCCTCAATACTATCTTCATCATCATTGACATCTGTAATCACATCCTCCATACGGTCTTCTTCATTATCTATATTTGTATTCATATCTGACGATCCATAAAACGCAGTTTTATCCCAGCCAGTACCTACATTCGCTTTTTCTCCGTGTTTATTCCAACATTTATAACTCCGATCTATTCTGTGACATATCAAATGTTCTTCCAACTCCTCTGGAGTAAGTAGTCTATAATAACAACAACGTAAACACGGACAAAGGATTTGAGAAGGATCCTTTGTGTGATCCTTTGCAAACTTGATGAACTCTTTCACTCCGTTCTCGTACTCTATTGTTAAACGATTAGAATCCATCCAATCTTTATTCATCTTCATCCTATTTGAATCTCAAATATTAGTATTTATGGTTCAAGTACACAAAAGAAGACTTCCAAATACAGTAGAAGGGAACCACTTCCTTGGAAGGAGATCAAGTAGTCTAACCTATAATCAAGATTCATAAAAAAGAATATTAGATTCACTAAAAAGATGATTATCTATCACTCTATAAGGAGGATATAACAGGAGATAGAGGATTTCCAATCGATGAGAGATACCTTTATCAGAGAGAAACCAAACGCATCCACTAGAGCTTCTATCTGATTTGTATAGGCACTCAGGATACAAAAACTATATTTAAAATGCATGTGAGATAAATAACGAATAATTAAAATAAATAATCCATTATACAATTTAAAATTCATTATCATCTCTATTATGATTTGTATAGGCACTCAGGATTCATTCTAGTAGTGGTACAGGTTCCCCCATTACCTTTCTTGTTTTATACAATTTATGAAGAAATGACAAGGGTTGGAAGTGCCGAGTGTGTTTGACTTGAAAATAGAGGTTCAGTTGCAACACCCTCTGATGTTTTCTGGAGAGGGTGGACCCAAGGTAGATAAGTTCTAAATTTAGTTCATCTAGAATATTCTAGATAACTTTTCTACTCCTTAGTAGAATAGGGTAGAGTTGGTAGCGTATATGTTATGGGGGCCAACAATGATCTACTGTGATATTTAGTCTTGGGATGAGCATATGGAGGGAATGACTTGGAAGAAAATCTAGGATATGTTCATGGAGCACTTTTAACCTACGACATTGAGGAAATGAAAATATGAATATTTAATATGTTTGACATAATTATGTTTGATAATGATAGATTATGTTAGATTCTTCACATACCAGTAATGTTTTTATCTAATGTTGACAAGAGATAAGGTATCTATGAAAAAAAAATTAGGATGGACTTAGATGTGAGATTAAGTCCCAGGTAAATATATTTTTTATGAGGTTTGTTGAGGTGGTGGATCAGGTTCTCATTTCCAAGGGGAACCTAAAGGAGACTTGTAGTGATGGTAGGGCGGTTTCAATTGAATGATCTAGTGGTACATATTATGATAGTAGGATTCACCATTATGATATCTTCCACTAGGGTGGTGGTGGATAGAGTATCTATGTGAGAGGATTTTTCTCTTAGAGAGGTTTTTAGTCATCTTCAATCAATGAGGTAGGTCTGGTCACATGTTAGGCCTATGACTTTGACCACTAGTGAAGTGTCAATCATGTATCAGGATGGTTCATATATATAGGTTCTACATGAACACTTGTAATATGGGTAGTGATGGATGATCTATATTGGTACAGAGCACCGAATAGGGGAACCTAAAGGAGACTTGTAATAGGGGATCCTCTCATTATTTTATATCTTATCTCTTGGTAAATGGATTCTGTTTTGTGTTAGAGTACTTTTGTGGGATCATGTTGGTCAACACACCATTGGGGGTGTGATTAGAAGGCATCTGTCTTCGTAAGGGATGTTCCCTCATGGTTTGTGAGTATTGTTTCATTTTGGATTTATACATGCTTGATATGATATGTATTGAATAGATAGTGATGATGTAATTTTTGGTATTTAATCAATATCACATTGATTGTTACCGTAGATGAGTGACCGTCATGCCTCATAAGGGTAGAGCCCATGTCTTTTATGGAGAATGGGATATCTTGGTAGACCATGTAGGACCAGTTCTTCCACAACTAGGTGAGAACATAGACCAGTTTACGAATATTTTTCTTGATGATAATGGATTGAAACAAGAAATATTTCCCCCAGTAGTAGACTGGTTCTAGGATGTGTTTCATGAGAATTGATCAGGGCTACCACCTAAAAGAGACTTTGAGTTCATGATTGAGCTGATGCGTGGAGTTGAGCCATTTTATATAACGCCTTTCAGAATGAAACAAGAATAGATTCAGGAACATAAAACTCAATGAGAGGAGTTAGATTACGAAGGGTGCATCTGCTCGAGTATGTCACCTTGGGGATCTCATGTTTTATTTTCCAAGAAGAATGACAGAACATTACATATGTGTTTCTATTAATAGAATATAAATCAGATGAAAATTAAGAACAGATATCCACTTCTTTGTATTTTTGATCTATTTGACCAGCTGAGGGGTTCCATATTGTTCTCTAAGATTGATCTAAGGTTTGTTTATCATCATTTGAGGTTGAGAAATTCTGATATACTATAAACTAATTTTGAAATCATGTATAGTTTTTATGAATTCTTCATAATAAAATTTGTGTTGACGAATTCCCCATGGCATTTATTCTCTTGATGAGTTGAATATTTCACTTGTACCTAGACCAGATTGTAGTTGTTTTATGGATGACATATTGGTGTAATACCAAAATAATGATGATCATTCCCAACATCTGGACATCATCATGAGTACACTTAGAGAGAATCAGCTATACACAATCTATCTATATGAAAACATATACATCTTCTTCATAGATTGTTACCTTAAGGCGGCGGCCGAGGGCGTTGCGGGTTGCGGAAGGCGGCCGCGGAGGGTGACCGAGGGCGGCCGAGTGAGGAGGAGGGCGATGGAGGCGGCGGAGAGCAGCCGAGGGCGGCCGAGGGCGGCGGAGGGCGGCCGAGGGCGGCAGAGAACGGCGGCCGAGGGCGTTGCGGGCAGTCGAGGGCGGCAGGCGGTGGAGGTCGGCCGAGGGTTTTGCGGGCGGCGGAGGACGGTGAGTGTACCAAGGGCGGCAAGCTCCGGCGAAGCGAACACAGCAGCGGTATTCGGGAGAAGAGTAGTAGGGTTACGGTTCCGCGAGGGCTTTAGCTGCGATAAAACGAGGGCACTGTGCGACCGACTTTATAAAAAAGTCGACTAAGGTTTTATCAGCGCTAAAAAAGCGCTGATAAAGGCTACCTTTATCAGCGCTAAAATTATAGCGCTGATAAAATCTAGCTTTATCAGCGCTTTTTTAGCGCTGATAATATTATGATTTATCAGCGCTAGAAAAGCGCTGATAAAGATTCCCCGTATCAGCGCTACAATTATAGCGCTGATACCGGGTCTCTTTATCAGCGCTTTTTTAGCGCTGATAAAGATAATTTTTATCAGCGCTTTTTGAGCGCTGATAAAGGATACCCTATATCAGCGCTGAAATTTGAGCGCTGATAGAGGTGTTCTGTATCAGCGCTTTTTTAGCGCTTATATAGGCGAACCTTTATCAGCGCTCAAAAAGCGCTGATAAAGACCAACTGTATCAGCGCTAAAATTTTAGCGCTGATACAGATCATATTTATCAGCGCTTTTCTAGCGCTGATAAATATTACTATTATCAGCGCTAAGAAAGCGCTGATAAACATTAGATTTTTTAGCGCTGTAATTTTAGCGCTGATATAGGGTATCCTTTATCAGCGGTTTTGCTTAGCGCTGTTATAAGGGCGCGCTTCCCTTGCCCGTTTTTGTAGTAGTGGGATAAATGGGCTTAATGTGACTAGTGGGAATAAGTGGATAATGGGTCTAATGGGCCTAAGTGGACTAGGTGGCCTAATCAATCTAATCGAACAATTGGGCCTAATGGGACTAAGTGGCCTAATGGGCCAAATCAGCCTAGGTGGCTGAATGGTCCTAAGTGGCCCATTGGGCCTAATTTGCATGGGTGGACAAATGGGCCTAATAGGCCTAATTGACTGGATAATGGGCCTAAGTGGCCTAATGGGATGAATGGGACCAATGGGAACAATGGGTCTAATGGGCCTAATGGGGCTAATATGCTTAATAGGATTAATAAACCTAGGTGTAAATGGGACAAATGGGCCTAAGTGGACTAATGGGCCTAAATGGTCTAAGTGGCCTAATCGACATAATGGTCTTAATAGTCCTAATGGGCCTAATGGGCTTAATGTGACTAAGTAGAATAATGGACCTAAGGGGCCTAATGGGCCTAAGTGGCCAAATGGGCCTCAGTGGCCTAATGGGCTTAATGGGATTAATGGGCCTAGGGGAAAAATGGTTCTAATAGGATGAATGGGCCTCAGCGGCCTAATGGGCCTGAGAAGCCTAATGGTACTAGGTGGACTAATAGACCTAATGGTCTTAGTGGGTTTAAAGGGCCTAATGGGCCAAAGGGGCTTAATGGGCATAGTTGTCTAATAGGGTTAGGTGGCCTAATGAGCTTAATGGGCTTTACGGGCAAAGGGTCCAAATGGTCCAAATGGGCCTAATTGACCTCAGTGGCCTAATGGGCCTAATGGGTTGAACTGGCCTAATAAACCAAAGTAGCATATTTGGCCTAATGGGCATAATGGTCCAAATGGGCCAAATGGGCCTAAGTGGCCTAATGGGCCTAATTGGCCTCATTGGACTAATGGGACAAAGTTGCCTAATCTGCCTAATGGGATTAAGGGGCCTAATGGGTCAAATGGGACAAATTTTAATAAGTGGCCTAATGGGCCTAAGTGGCCAAATCAGTCTAATGGGCTTAATGGGAATAGTGGGCCTATGTGGCCTAATGGGCCTTAGTCACCTAATCGGTCTAATAGGGATAGGTGGCATAATGGGCCTAAGTGGCCTAATGATCTTAATGGGCTTAGCGATCCTAGGGGCCTAATGGGCCTAATGGGATGAATGGGCCTAATTATCCTAAGTGTCATAATGTGCCTAATGGGCCTAAGTGGCCTAATGGGCCTAAGTTGCCTAATCGGACTAGTGGGATTAATGGGCATAATGGGCCTAATGGGACTAAAGGGACTAGTGCGCCTAATGGGACTAAGTAACCTAATCGACCTAATGAGATTAATGGGCCTAGTGGGCCTAAGTGGCTTAATGGGCCTAATGGACCTAAGTGGCTTGATCGTCCTAATGGGCCTAAGTGGCCTAATAGGCTTAAGTGGACCAATGGGCATAAGGGGCCTAAGTGGCATCACGTGCCTAATTGGCCTAAGTGGTCGAATGGGCCTAAGTAGCCCATGGGCCTAATGGGCCTAATGGGTGTAAGTGGATGAATGGGCCTAATTGGACTAAGTGTCTTGATAGGCCTAATGGGCCTAAGTGGCCTCATGGTCCAAAGGGACCCTTGTGTCCTATTGGGCGTTAGTGGCCTCATTGGATAAATAGGTCGAACAGGCATAATGGGCCTCAGTGGCCTCATGGGACAAATAGGTCTAATGGTCCTAATGGGCCTAATGAGACTAAGTGGTCGAATGGGTCTAATGGCCCAATGTGCCTAATAGGTTTAATGTGCCTTAGTGGTCTAATGAACCTAATGGGCGTAATGGGCTAAAGTAGCCAAATGGGTTTAATACTAAGTGGACTAATGGGCCCAATGGGCCTAAATGGCTTAATGGGTTGAATGGGCCGAATGGGCCTAAATGGCCCAATTGGCCTAAATGGCCTAAATGGCCCAATGGGCCTAAAGGGCCTAATGGGAAAAAGTGGCCTAATGGACCTAAGTGGGTAAATGGGACAAAGTGGCCTAATGGGGCTAATAAGCCTAAGTGTCTAAATGGGCCTAAGTGTCCAAATGGGGCTAATGGGCCTAAGTGGCGGAATGGGCTTAAGTGGATCAATGTGTCTAATTGGCCTAATGGCTGTAAGTGGCCTAATGGGTCTAATTGTCCTAATGGGTCGAAGTGGCCTAATGGACTTAATGGGGGCAAGTGGCTTAATGAGCCAAATGGGCCTAAGTGGACCAACTGGCCCAATGGACCTAATGGGCTGAATGGGATGAATGGGCCTAAGTGGCCTAATGGGCTTGATGGGCCTAAGTGGCTTGATGAGCCTCACGGGACTAAGTGTCCTAATTGACCGAATGGGCCTAATGGGCCTAAGTAGCATTTTGGGCCTAATGGGCCCAAGTTTCCAAATGGGTCTATTAGGGCTTAGTGGACAAGTGGGCCTAATTTCCCTAAGTGGCCTAATGGGCCTAACGAGACGAATGGGATGAATGGGCCTAATGGGACTAAGATTCAAAATGGTCATAATTGGTCTAATGGACCTAAGTGGCATAATGGGCCTAAGTGTCATAATGAGACTACATGGCCCAAATGGGACTAACATTCTGAATGGGCCTAATGGGCCTAAGTGGCCTAATGGGCCTAATGTCCCAAATGGGCCTAATGGCTTGAATGGGCCTAATGGACCGAATGGGCCTAAGGGTGCCAATGGGATGAATGAGACTAATGGTCCAAAGTGGACTAATGGTCCTAACGAGTCTAAGGGGCCGGATGGGCCTAATGGGCCGAACGAGCCTAATGGGCCACATGGTCCAAATAGGCCTAATCGGCCTAATGGGCCTAAGAGACTTAATGGGACTAAGTTGTCTCATGAGAAAATGTGGCCTAAGTTCCTAATGGTCCTAAGTGGCCTAATGGGCCTAAGTGGCATAATGGGCCTAAGTGGTGTAATGGGCCTAAGTGGCCTAATGGACCGAAGTAGCCTAATGGGCCTAATGGGGCTAAGTGGACAAATGGGACTAAGTGGCCTCATGGGCGTAATGGGCCTAATTGGCCTAATGGGTCTAACGGTCCTGATAGGCCGAATGTGCCTAACGGGCCAAATGGGCTGATGTGGCCTAATGGGCCGAAGTGGCCTATAGGCCCTTAAGGGCCTAATAGGCCTAAGTGGGATCATGGGCATAAGGGGCCTAAGTGGCCTCATGGGAATAAGGGGCCTAAGTGGACTAATGGGCCAAATGGGCCCAATGGGCTGAATGGTCCTAATGGGACTAATGGGTCTAAGTGGTCTAATAGGCTTAATGGGCCTAATGGGCCTAAGTGGCATGATCGACCTAATGGGATTAGTGGGTCAAAGTGGCCTAAGGGGCCTAATGGGCTAAAGTGGCTAATGGGCCTAAGTGGCCTAATCAACCTAATGGGATTAATAGTCCTAAATAGACTAATGGCCCTAATAGAACGAAGTGGCCTAAGTGGCCTAATGGGCCTAATGGGCCAAGGTGGCCTAATCAACTTAATGGGCCTAGGTGGGATAATTGTCCTAAAGGGCCTAATGGCCTAATGGGCCTAATTGGACCAATGGGCCTAAGTGGCCTGGTGGTCCTAATGGTCCTAAGTGGCCTCATGGGCCTAAAGGACCTAAGTGGCCTCATGGGCCTCATGGGACTTAATGGCCTCATGGGCCTTATGGGCCTAAAGGGATTAAGGGGTCTAAGTGGCCTAATTGGCCTAATCAGCCTAATGAACCTAAGTAGCCCAATGGGTCTAATGAGCTTAAGTTGTCTAATGGGACCAATAGGACTAATGGGCCTAATGGACCTAAGTGGTCTAATGGGCCTAAGTGACCTAATCAACCTAATGGACCTAACAAGCATAATGGGATTAAGTTGATGAATAGGACTAAGGGGCCTAATGGGCCTAATGGGCCTAAGGGGCCTAATGTGCTGAATGGGAATAAGTGGCCTAATAGGCCTAATGGGCCTATGTGGTATATTGGGTTGAATTGACCTTATTAGCCTAATGGACCTAATGGGCCTAATTGGCCTAAGTGTTAGAATGTTCCTAATTAGCCGAATGGGCCTAATGTGCCTAGCAGTCCTAATGGGAATAATGGGCATAAGTGGCTGAATTTCCATAATGAGCCTAATGTTCCTAAGTGGCATAATGGGACTAATGGGATGAATAGACCGAATGGGCCTAATGTGCCTAGTAGGCCTAATGGGCCTAAGTGGCCTACTGGGCCGAGTAAGCATAATTGGCCTAAGTGGCCAAATGGTCGTAGTGGGCCTAAGTGGCCTAATGGGACTAATGGGACTAATGATACAAAGGTTCATAGTGGACCTAATGGTCCTAAGTGGCCTAATAGGCCTAAGTGGCCTAATAGGCCTAAGTGGCCTAATGGGCCGAATTGGCCGAAGTGTCCTAATGGACCTAAGTGGCATAATGGGATTAATGGGCCTAATGGGCCTAATGGGTATAATGGGACTAAGTGGCCTAAGTGTCCTAATGGGCCTAAGTGGCCTAATTCTCCCAATGGGGCTAAGTTTCCAAAAGGGTCGAATGGGCCTAAGTGGCCTAATGGTGCCAACAGGCCTAAGTGGCTTAAAGGGACAAATGGGCCTAATATGGCCAATGGTCCTAACGGGACGAATAGTCCTAGGTGGCCTAATGGCCCTACATGGCCAAACCGGCTTAAGTAAACTAATGGGACTAAAGATCCTAATCGACCAAAGGGGCTTAATGGGCCTAAGTGGCATAATCGTAGCCTAATGGGACTAATTGTTCTAATGGGCCTTATGGGTGTGATGGGACAAAGTGGCCTAATGGGACTAATGGGCCTAAGTGGACTAATGGTCAAAATGGTCTAAATGGACCTAATGGGCCTAAGTGACCTAATAGGCCTAAAGGGACTAATGGTCCAACGCATCCTAATGGGCCTAAGTGGCATAATCGGCCTAATGGCCTAAGTGGCATAATCATAATCAAATGGGTCTAACTGGCCGAATGGACCAAATGGGCCTAGGTGGACTTATCAGCCTAAAGGGACATGAGTCCACTTAGGCCCATTAGACCCATCAGGCCACTTAGGCCCATTTGGCGGATTAGGCCACTTACACCCATTTGGCCCATTTGGCCCATTGGACCACTTATGCCCATTTGGCCCATTCGACCACTTAGGCCACTTAGTCCCATTAGGCCACTTAGGGCACTTAGACCCATTAGGCCCATTGGTTCACTAAGGCCTATTAAGAAACGTAGTCCCATTAGGTTGATTAATCCACTTAAACACATTAGGCCCATTAGGAAACTTAGGCCCACTAGGCCCATTAAGCCCATTAGGTTGATTAGGCCACTTAGGCCCATTAGGCCCATTAGGACCATGAGGCCCATTAATCCCATTTTTCCGATTAGGCAACTTTGGCCCATTAGGCGAATTAGGCCACTTAGGGTAATTAGGCCCATTCGTCCCATTAGTACCATTAGGCACATTAGTCCCCTATACCCATTAAGACCAATAATCCTATTAGGCCACTTAGGTCCATTAGTCCACTTCTCCCCTTTAGGCATATTAGGCGAATAAGGTCCATTAGGCCTCTTAGGCCCAATAAACCCATTAATCCCAATAGGCTGATTAGGCCACTTAGGCCAATTAGGCCCATTGGGCCCATTACGCCCATTAATCTCATTTGGTTGATTAGGAAACTTTGTCCCATTAGGTCACTTTGCTCCATTAGTCTACTTAGGCAATCAGGCCCGTTAGGCCCGTTTTTTCCACCCTAGCCCATTTGTTCCTGTCATCCCATTTGTCCCATTCGGCCCATTGGTCCCATTATGCCCATTACGCCGATTAGGAAACTTTGGCCCATTAGGCCACTTCAACCCATTAGGCCCATTAGACCCATTAGTACACTAAGGAAAAATAGGCCTATTAGGGCCATTTGGACCCTAGGCCTGTTAATCCCATTAACCCCATTAGGCCACCTAGGCCCATTAGGCTTTTTAGGCCCATTAGTCCCCTTAGGCCAATTAGGCCCGTTAGGCCCATTATTCCCATTATGCCCATTATGCCCATTAGGCCCATTAGGATCCTTAGTCCTATTAGGCCACTTAGGCCCATTAGGCGCATTAGGTCACTTAGTCTAACTAGGCCTATTCATCCCATTAGGCCCATTAAGCCCATTAGGTTCCTAGGCTCATTAATCCCCTTAAGCCCATTAGGCCACTTAGTCCCATTAGGCCACTTAGCCCCATTAGGCCAATTAGGAAACTAAGGACTATTAGGACACTTAGGCCCACTAATCCCATTAGGCCGATTAGTCCACATAGGCCCATTATGCCACTTATGCCAATTAGGCCCATTAGGACCATTAATCCAATTAGGCTAATTAGGAAACTTTGTCCCATTAGATCACTTTGGACCATTAGTCCACTTACTCCAATTAGGCCCATCAGGCCACCAAGGCCCATTTGGCCCATTCGGCTCATTGGACCCATTATGCCAATTAGGCCGATTAGGAAAATTTATCCCATTTGGCCACTTCGAACCATTAGGCCCATTATACCCATTAGGCCACTGAGGCCAATTAGGCCCATTAGGCCCATTTGGACCCTAGGCCCGTTAATCCCATTAATCTCGTTAGGACACCTAGTCCCATTAGGCCACTTAGGCCCGTTAGGGCCTATTTTTCCATTAGTCCCCTTAGGACCATTAGGACCCTTACACCCATTACACCCACTACGACCATTAGGCCACTTAGGCCCATTAATCCGCAAAGGCCAATAAGGCCATTGAGGCCCATTCTTCCCATTAGGCCCATTTTTTCAATAAGCTCGTTAAGCCCGTTTAGCCCATTAGGCCACCCAGGCCCATTAGGCCACTCAGGCCCATTAGGGACCTTAGGTCTATTAGAAAACTTAAGCCCATTAGGCTCATTAGGACCATTAATCCCATTAGGTCGAATAGGCCACTTGGGCCCATTAGGCCACTTAGACCCATTAGGATCATTACGTCACTTAGGACCATTAGGACCATTAGGCCCATTAGGACAAATAGTACCATTTGGTACCTAGGCCTGTTAATCCCATTAACCCCATTAGGCCCACTAGGACACTTGATCCCATTTAGACCATTAGGCCACTTAGGCCCATTTGGCATGTTAGACCACTTAGGCCCATGAGGCCCATTAGGCCACTTAGCCATATCCATCCTATTTGGCCCATTCGACCACATAGGAAAATTAGGCCCATTCGGCCACCAAGGCCGATTTCTCCCATTAGCCCACCTTGGTTGATTTGGCCCATTATTCCACTTAGGTCCAATTATTTGATTAGGAAGATTAGGACACTTAGGCTCATTAGTCCCATTAGGGCCATTATCCACTAAGGCCCATTCAGCCAATTAGGCCACTTAAACCCATTTGGCCCATTTAGCCACTTAGTCACATTAGGACACCTAGGCCCTTTAGGCCCATTAGGTCACTTAGGCTCATTAAGTCCATTATGGCCCTTAGGCCACTTAGGATCATTAGGACCATTAGGCCACTTAGGCCCATTGGGCTGCTTAGCTCCATTCGGCCCATTAGGCCACTGAGGACAATTAGGCCCATTCGTCCACTTACACCCACTTGTACCATTAATCCCATTAGGCCGATGAGTCCACTTAGGCCCATTAGGCCACTTAGGCCCATTAAGCCCATTAGGCTGATTAGAAAACTTTGTCCCATTAGGCCACTTAGGCTCATTAGGACCATTATAACACTTAGGTTAATTAGGACCATTAGGCCCAATCATCCCATTTGGCCCCTAGGCCAGTTATTTCCATTAATCCCATTAGGCCACTTAGACCTATTAGGCCACTTGGGAATATTAGGCCGATTAGGCCACTAAGGCCCATTAGGCCACTTAGGTCCACTAGGCCCATTAAGTCCATTAGGTCGATAAAGACACTTAGGCCCATTAGGACACCTAGGCCCATTCGACCCATTTGGACCATTAGTACAATTAATCCCATTAGGTAGATTGGGAAATTTTGGCCCAATAGGCACCTTAAGCCCATTAGTTCTATTAGGCCCATTAGTCCACTTAGTCTAATTAGGTCCATTCAGCCCATTAGGCCACTTATGACCATTTGCGTGATTAAGACCATTTTTCATACTAATCCCATTAAGGAGATTCAACCGCTTTGGCTCATTAGGCCACATAGGCCCATTTGGACACTTAGGCCCATTTGGCCCATTCAGGCCATTCGGGCAATTAAGACCATTTGGCCCATTATTCCACTTAAGCCACATATGCCCATTGGGCCCATTGGGCCCATTAGGACCATTAGGACACTTAGGCCCATTAGGACCACAAGGACATTAGGACGATTCGGACCATTAGGCCACTTTGACCCATTAATCCCATTCGGCTCATTAGGCCCACTAGGCCCATTAGGCCACTTAGGCCCATTAGGCCACTTCGACCCATTATGCCACTTAGACCCATTATCCCATTAGCCGCATTAGTCCACATAGGTCCATTTGGGAACTTAGGCCCATTAGTCACTTTTGGCCACTTAGGCACATTCAACCAATTGGGAAACTAAGCCCAATTTGCCCATTTGGCCCATTTGGCCCATTTGGCCACTAGGCCCATTCGTCCCATTAGGCCTATTGGGCCACTTAGTCCCATTTGGACCCCTAGGCCCATTATTCCCATTCATGCCATTAGTCACATTTGGCCCATTAGTCCCATCAGTCCACTAAGTCCATTTAGGCCCATTAGGCCCATGAGGCCCCTGAGGCACATTAGGCATGTCAGTCCACTTAGGCCCATTAGGGCCATTGGGCCACTAAGGCCCATTAGGCCCATTCTGCCACTTTGTCCCACTAGGCCCATTCGGCCACTTAGTCTAATAGGCCCATTGGGCCCATTGGGCCCATTAGGCCACATAGGCCGATTACTTCACTTAGGCCCATTGGGCCACTTCGGCACATTAAGCCCATTCAACCACTTAAGCCCAATAGTCCCATTAATCCCATTAGTCCGATGAGGCCACTTAGGCTGATGATGCCACTTGGTCCCATTAGTCCCATAAGCCCCATTTGGCTCATTAGGCCCATATGGCCACTTAGGCCCATTTGGTCCATTAGGCACATTAGTACCATTAGGCCCACTGGTCTCATTAGACCAATTTGGCCACTTTTTCCACTAGTCCAATTAGGTGCATTAGGCCAATTTGGCCCATTCGACCATTGAGGCCCACTATGCCCATTAAGTCACTTAGGCCCATTCGTCCTATTAAGCCACTTATTCCCATTAGGCCCCCAACAGAACCATTATGCCACTTATGCCCATTATGCCACTTAGGCCCATTAGGACCATTCGCCCCACTAGGCCAATTTGACCCATTCAGCCCATTCAGCCACTTAGGACCAATCAGCCACTTAGGCCCATAAGGCCCATTAGGCCCATAAAATCGATTAGGTTGATTCTGCCACTTAGACCAATTTGGCCCATTAATCCCATTAGGCCACTTAGGCCCATTAGGCCCATTTGTTTGATTAGGCCGATTAGGCCACTTAGACCACTTAGACTCATTAGACCCATTAGCCCACTTAGGCCCATTCGGCCCATTGGTCCCATTGGGCCCCTTAGGCCCATTAAACCCATTAGGCCAATTAGAAAACTTAGGTCCATTAGGACACTTAGTTCCATTAGGCCCATTTGGCCACTTAGGATAATTAGGCCCATTAGGCCCATTTGGACCCTGGTCATGTTAAGACCATTAATCCCATTAGGTCACTTAGGCCACTAAGTCTCACTCAACCCATTAATCCCATTAGGACAATTAGGCCACTTAGATTGATTAGGACACTTAAGCCCAATAAGACCATTAGTCCCATTAGTCCACTTAGGCCCATTAGGCCCATTACACTCATTAGGTCGATTACACAAATTTGTCCCATTAGGACACTTAGGCCCATTGGGAAACTTAGGACAATTATGCCCATTCGTCCGATTTTTCCCATAGACACGTTAATCCCATTAAGCTCATTCGGTCATTTAGGCCCCTTAGGCCACTTAGGCCCATTAGGTCCCTTAAGCGAATTAGGCCCATTTAGACCATTTGGCACCTTGGTCTGTTAATCCCAATAATCCCATTAGGCCCATTAGGCCCATTAATCCACTTCGACCCCTTGGGACCATTAGACCCATGAGGCCACTAGGGACCATAAGGCCCATTAGGCCACTTAGTCCCATTAGGCCACTTAGAACCATGAGGCATGTTAGGCCCATGAGTCCCCTTATGCCACTTAGGCCCATGAAGACCATTAGGCCACTTAGGCCCATTAGGCCACATTAGCCCATGAGGCCCATTAGGCCCATTTAGTCACTTAGGCACATTCAGCCCATTATGTCACTTGGGCCCATTAGGATACTTAGGACCATGAGGCCACTTAGTCCTATTCATCCCATTATGTCACATTAGGCCCATTCGGCCACTTAGGCCCATTAGTCCTAATCGGCCACTTAGGCCCATGAGGCCCATTAGTCCCATTCAATCGATTAGGACAATTAGGCCACTTAGACCTATTATTCCCATTAGGGCCACCACGAAACTTAGGCCCATTAGGCCCATTCAATTGACTAGGGCACTTAGACCCATTAGGCACATTAGGCCCATTCAACCTCTCAGGTCCATTAGGCTCATTCGATTGATTAGGCTGACTCATCCACTTAAGGCCCATTCGGTCGATTAGCCTGATTAGCCAACTTAGGCCCATTAGGCCATTTAGGCCCATTAGACCACTTAGGCCCATTTGGCACATTCGGTCAATTAGGAATATTAGGCCACTTAGACCTATTAGGCCCATTAGACCACTTAGGCCTATTATTCCCATTAGGACCATTCAGTTTATCAGGCCGATTAGGGAACATAGGATTTTTAGGCCCATTAGGCCCATTCAGATGATTAGACTACTTAGTCCACTTAGGACCATTATTCCCCTTAGGCCAATTAGGCCACTTAGGCATTAGGTCCATTAGGCCACTTAGGCCCCTTAGGCCAATTTGTCCCATCATTTGATTAGGCCAATTAGTCCAATTAGGCCAATTAGGCCACTTAGTTAGATTATCCACCTAGGCCCATTAGGCCCATTAGTCCTATTAGACCCATTAGGCCGCTTAGGCCCATTATGCCCACTAGGCCCATACAGTCAATTAGTGGGAATAGGGAACTTAGGACCATTAATCCCCTTAGGTAGATTATCCCATTAGTCCCATTACCCCACTTAGGCCCATTAAACCCATTATTCCCATTAGGCCCATTAAGCCCATTTGTCCATTTAGGCCTATTAGTCGCATTAGGCCACGTAGGCCCATTAGGACAATTAGGCCCATTGAACCCATTAGTCCCATTAAACCCATTAGGTTCGTTAAGCCACTTAGGACACTTAGTCCCATTAGGCCCATTCGGTCGATTAAATCGATTAGTCCACCTTGGACCATTAGGCCATATAGGGCCATTAGGCCCATTAAACCCATTAGTCCCACTAGGCCCATTAATCCACTTAGGCCACATAGGCCCATTAGGCCCATACAATCAATTAGAACAATTAGGCCACTTAGGCCACTTAGGCCAATTAGGTCCATTAGCCCCATTAGACCGATTAGACCCATTATGCCCACTAGGCCCATTAGGGAACTTAGGCCCATTACTCCACTTAGGACCATTAGGTCCATCAGGACCATTATGCCCATGAGGCGCATTCTCCCCATGAGGCCCATCAGTCCCATTAAGACACTTAGTCTCATTAGGCACATTGGGCCCATGAGGCTACTTAGGCCCATAAGGCCCATGAGACCCATTACACCCATCATGCCACTTGGGCCCATTAGGTCCATTAATCACATTAGGCCCACTAGGCCCCACTTAGGCCCATTAGGCCACTTACACCCATTAGACTCATTAGGCGCATTAGGCCAATTAGGCCCAATAGGACCACTCAACCACTTTGTCCCGCCAAGCCCATTAGGCCACTTAGGCACATTAGGCCACCTAGGAAAACTAGGACCATTCGTCCTCTTAGGCCCATTAAGCCAATTACGCCAATTAGGACCATTAGGAAAATTAGGAACATTAGGTCCATTACGCCCATTCAGCCACTTAGGCCCACTAAGCCCATTCAACCACTTAGACCCATTAGGCCCATTAGGCCACTTATTCCCATTAGGCCCATTTGGACCATTATACCACATAATCCCATTTTTTCACTTAGGTCCATTAATCCTATTAGGCTTATTTGGCTCATTAGTCCAATTTAGCCACTTAGGCCCATTAGTCACAATAAGCCACTTAGGACCATAAGTCCCATTAGGCTCATTTAATGGATTAGGCTGATTAGGCCACTTAGAACACTTAGACCCATTAGGCCCATTAGGACACTTTGGCTCATTAGGCCCATTCGGTCGATTAGGACAATTAGGTCACTTAGACCCATTAGGTCCATTAGGACACTTAGTCCCATTAGCCTCATTAGGCCCATTCGATCAATTATTCTGATTTGGCCACTTTGGACCATTCGGTCGATTAGCCTGATTAGGCCACTTAGGCCCATTAGCCCCTTTATACCCATTAGGCAATTTAGGCCCATTAGGCCACTTATCCCCATTTGATCGATTAGGCAGATTAGGCCACTTAGACCCATTAGGTCCATTAGTCCCATTAGGCCACTTAGACCCACTTAGACCCATTAGGCCCATTGTTCTTTTGGATGTGTATTTGAATTGTTTTAGTGGGGAATATAATCTTTAATAGGTGGTGAAGGTTGTTTCATTTAAAAATAAACATAAGAGGAAAAATTATGACTGATTCAACCCCTCCCCCTCTCAGCAATACAATCATCTATTGGGCGCTTTCAAGTGGCCTAATGGGACCAAGGGGCCAAATGGGCCTAATGGTCCAAACTGACCTAATGAGCATAATGGGCCTAAGTTGTTGAATGGGATTAACTGACCTAAGAGGCCTAATGGGACTAATGTACCTAATGGGCCTAATTGGCCTAAGGGGCCTAATGGGACCAATGGGCCAACTGTGCCTAACTAGCCTAAGTGGCCTAATTGGCCAAATGGGCCTAAGTGGCATAATGGTTTGAATGGTCCAAATAGGCCTAATGGGCCTAAGTGGCCTAATGGACCCAATGGGTCAAATGGGACCAACTGGCCTCACTGTCCTAATGGGTTTTTTTGGGCCTAAGGGGCCTAAGTGGCATAATGGGCTTAACTCGCATAAGTGTCGGCCCAATGGGCATAATGGGTCTAATTGGCCTAGGTGGCCTAACTTAACTAATGGGACCAATGTGCCTAATGGGCCAAACAATCCTGATGGGACCAGTGGGCCTAACAGGCCTAATGGAACAAATGGTCCTAATTGGCCTAACTCACGTAAGGGGACCAAGGGGCTAATGGGTGGGTCGAATGGGCCTAATTGGCCAACGTGACCTAATGAGCCCAATGGTCCTAATGGGCCTAACTGGATAAAGTGGCCTAATGAGTCTAACTGGCCTAAGTGGCCCAATTTTCTTAATGGGATGAACAAGCCTAAGTGGCATAATGGGCCGAATGAGCCTAATGGGCCTAACTGACCAAAGTGTCCTAATGGGTCTAACTAGCTTAAGTGGCTTAAAGGGCCTAATGAGAAGAATGAGCCTAAGTGGCGTAATGGGCTGAATGAGCCTAAGTATCCCAATGGGATGAATGGTCCTAGGTGGCCTAATGGGCCGAATGGGCCGAATGGGATTAATGGGATTAATGGGCCTACTGGGCTTGAGTGTCCAAATGAGCTTAAGTGGCCTAAGGGGCCTAATGGGACTAAGTGGATGAATGGGCCTAATGGGAGTAAGTCGAAAATGGGCCTAATGGGCCTAATGGGCCTAAGAGGCCTAATGGGACTAATGGGCCTAATGGGCCTAAGTGGCCTAATGAGCATAATGGGTCTCAGTGGCCTAATGGGCCTAAGTGGCTTAATGAGCCTAATGGGCCTAAGTAGCGTAATGGGCCTAATGGGCCTAAGTGGACTAATGTGCCTAAGTGACCTAATGGGTCTAATAGGCCTAATGGGCCTAAGTTGACTAATGGGCCTAAGTGGCCTAATGGGTATAAGTGACCTTAGTAGCCTAATGGGCCTAAGTGGCCTAATGGGCCTAATGGGCCTAAGTGGACTAATGGGCCAAGTGGGTCTCAGTGGCCTAATGGTCCCAATGGGCCTAAGTGGCCGAAGTTTCCTAATGGGCCTAAGTGGCCTAATGGGTCTAGTGTGCCTAAGTGGCATAATGGGCCTAAGTGGCCTAATGGGCCTAGTGGGCTTAAGTGGTCGAATGGACCTAATGGGCCTAATGCGCCTAATGGGATAATGGGTCGAATGAGCCTAATGGGTCTAGTGGACCTAAGTGGCCGTATGGGCCTAATGGTCCTAATGGGCCTAATGGGCCTAATAAGACTAATGGGACTAATGGGCCTAATGGTCCTAAGTGTCCAAATGGTCCAATGGTCCTAGGTGACATAATGGGCCTAAGTGGACTAATGGGCCAAATGGGATGAATAGGCCTAATGAACCTAAGTGGCCTTATGGGACAAATGGGCCGAATGGGCTGAATAGGACTAATGGGCCTAATGGGCCTAATGGGCCTAAGTGGCTGAATGAGCAAATGGGCCTAAGTGACCTAATGGGACTAAGTGGACTAATGGGACAAATGGGATGAATGGGCATAATTGACCTAAGTATCCTTATGGACCGAATGGGCTGAATGGGACTAATGTGACTAATGGGCCTAATGGGCCTAATGGGCCTAGTAGGTCTAGTGTGCCTAACTAGCATAATGGACCTAGTGGGCTTAAGTCACCGAATGGGCCTAATGGGCCTAATGCACCTAATGGGATAATGGGTTGAATAGGCCTAATGGGTCCAATGGGACTAAGTGGCCTTATGGGCCTAATGGGCCTAATGGACCTAATTAGACTAATGGGACTAATAGACCTAATGGGCCTAAGTGGCCAAATGGGCCAATGGGCCTAGGTGACCTAATGGGCTTAAGTGGACTAATGGGCCTAATGGACATATGTGGCCTTATGGGTTGATTGGGCCGAATGGGACGAATGTGACTAATAGGACTAATGGGCCTAATGGGCCTAATGGGCCTAAGTGGCTGAATGGGACAATGGGCCTAAGTGACCCAATGGGCCTAATGGGCCTAAGTATCCTAATTTTCCTAATCGGCCTAAATGAATGAATGAGCCTAATGGGCCTGATGGGCCTAAGTGGAATAATGGGCCTAATAGGTCGAAGTTGTCGAATGGGCCTGATGGCCCTGATGGGACGAAGTGGCCTAACGGGCCTCATGGGCCTCATGGGCTCAATGGGCCTAAGGGGACAAAGAGGCCTAATTGGCCTAATGGGATTAATAGGCTTAATGGGATTAATGCGCTTAACGGGCCTAGGTACCAAATGGGCCAAAGGGGCCAAATGGGCCTAAGCGGCCTAATGGGCCTAAGCGGCCTAATGGGACTAGGTGGCCTAATGGGACTAATGGGCTAAATGGGTCTAGGGTCCAAATGGTCCTAATGGGCCTAAGGGGATGAATGGGCCTAATTGGGCTAAGTGGCCTAATGGGCCTAGGTGGCCTAATGGTCCAAAGTTTCTTAATTGGCCTAATGGGCCTAACGGGCCTAGTGGGAATAATGGGTCTAAGTGGCCTAATGTGCCTAATGGGCCAAATTAGCCTAAGTGGCCTAATGGTCCTAATCGCATTAAGTGGCCTATCGGGCCTAAGTGGCCTAATTGGCTTATGGGCTTAATGACCCAAGTGGGCCTAAGAGGCCTAATGAGCCTAATAGACCTTAGTGGCCTAATTGTCCTAATGTGACTTATTGGCCTAATGGGCCTAAGTGGCCCAATGGGATTACTGGGATTAATGGGCCTGTGGGCCAAATGGGAAGAATGGGCCAAATGGGCCTAATTGGCCTATTAGGTCGAATGGGCCTAAGTGGCCTA
Organism: Viscum album; assembly: GCA_963277665.1. NCBI lineage: Eukaryota > Viridiplantae > Streptophyta > Magnoliopsida > Santalales > Viscaceae > Viscum > Viscum album. Next base: position 1,776,885,780 of record OY728156.1, read on the forward strand.
AGTGGCCTAAGTTGCCTAATCGGCCAAATGGGCATAATATTCCTAAGGGGCCTAATGGGTCTAATGTGCCTAAGTGTCCTAATCAGCCTAATGGGATAATGGGATCAGTGGGCTAATGGGCCTAATGTTCCTTGTGGGCCTAATGGGCCTAAGTGGCCTAATGGGCCTAATGGGCCTAAGTGGATTAAGTGGCCTAATGGGCCAAATGGGCCTAAGTACCCTAATGGTCCTAATGGTCCTAATGAGCCTAAGTGTCCTAATGGGCCTAATGGGACCAAGTGGCCTAATGGGTCTAATGGGCCTAATGGGCCTAATTGAACTAAGTGGATTAATGGGCCTAATGGTTCTAATGGGCCTAAGTGGCCTAATGGGCCTATTGGGTCGAAGTAGCCTAATGGTCCCAAGGGGTGTAATGGACCTAATGGGGCACATGGACCTCATGGGCCTAAGTGGCCTCATGGGCCTCATTGGCCTAAGTGGCCTAACGGGTTTAATGGGCCCAAGGGGTCTAATGGGTTTAAGGGGCCTAATGGGATGAATGGGATCAACGATCTTGGGTGTCAAATGGGCCTAATGGACAGAATGGACCTAATGGGACTAATGGGCCTAAGTGACCTAATGGGCCTAATCGGCCGAAGTGGCCTAATGGGCCTAAGTGTCTTAATCAACCTAATGGGCTTAATGGGCCTAAGGGGCATAATGAGCCTAAGTGGTCTAATGGGCCTAAGGGGCCTAATGGGCCTAAGTTACCTAATGGGCCTAGGTGGAATAATGGGCTTAATAGACTTAACGGGCCTAGGGGGAAAATGGGCATTATGGGCTTAATGGTCCAAATGGGCCTAAGTGGCCAAATGGGCCTAATGGGGCTAATGGGCATAATGGGCCTAATGGACCTAAGTTTCCTAATGGGCCTAAGTGGCCTAATCATCCTAATGGGCCTAAGTAGCCTAATGGTTCTATGTGGCCTAATGGGATTAATGGGGTTAACGGGCCTAGGTGCCAAATGGGAAAATGGGTCGAATGGGCCGAATTGGCCTAAGTGGCCAAGTGGACCTAAGTGGCCTGATGGGCTGAAGTTTCCTAATCGGACTATTAAGATTAATAGTCCTAATGAGAATAATGGGACTAAGTGTCCGAATGGGCCTAATGGACCTAATGGGCCTAATCGACATAATGGGACAAAGTTGCCTAATCAACCTAATGGGTTTAATTTGCCTAATGGGCCTAATGGGTTGAGTGGGCCTAAGTGGCCTAATGTTACTAAGTGAAATAATCATCATAATTGGCTTAATGGGCCTAGTGGAATTAAGTGGCCTAATTTTTCTAATGGGCCTAATGGGCCTTAGTGTCTTAATCAGCCTAATGTGCCTAAGTGGCCTAATGGGCATAAGTGGCCTAATGGAATTAACGGGCATAAGAGGCCTAGGGTCCAAATTGGAAAAATGGGTTGAATGGGCCTAATGGATTGAATGGGCCTAATTAACCTAATAGTCCTAATGGACCTAATGGGCCTAAGTGGCCTAATGGGCCTAAGTTGCCTAATCTGCCTAATGGGCTTAATGGGCCTAAGGGGCCTAATGGGACTAATGGGCCTAAGTAGCCTAATGTGCCTAAATGGCCTCATCGGCCTAATGGTATTAATGGGCTAAGGGGGCCTAAGTGGCCGAATGGGCCTCAATGGACTAATGGGCCTAATGGGCCGAAGTGGTCAAAGTGGTCTAATGGGACTAAAGGGCCTAACTGGCCTAATGTGCCTAATGGGACTAAGTGTCCTAGTGGGCCTAGGTGGACCAATTAGACGAATGGGCCTAAGTGGCCTAATGGACCTAATAGGCCTAATGAGCCGATGTGGCCAAATGAGCCTAATGGGCCTAAGTGGCCTAATGGGCCCAAGTGGTCAAATGGGCCTAATGGACATAATGGGACTAAGTTGACTAAGTGCCTTAATGGTCCTAATGAGACCATGTGGCCTAATGGGCCTAAGTGACCTAAGTGGCCGAATGGGCCTAATGGGCCTAAGTGGCCTAATGGGAAGTAGTGGATTAATGTGCCTAAGTGGCCTAATGGACCAAAGTGGTCTAATGGACATAAGTGGCCTAATGTTCCTAATGATACTTAGTGTAGTAATGGGACTAATGGACCTTGGTGGACTAAATGGCCTGATGGGCCTTAGTGGAATAATGGGCCTAATGGGCCTTAGTGGACTAAGGGCCCAAATCATCCTAAGTGGCCTAATGTGCCTAATCGTCCAAAGTGGCCTAAGTGACCTAATGGGCCTAATGGTCCTAAGTGGCCTAAGGAGTTGAATGGGCCTAAGTTGTCTAATGGGCCTAATGGGCCTAAGTGGACTAATGGGTTTGATTGTCCTGATGTGACTAATGGGCCTTAGTGGCCTAATGGGCTTAATGGTCCTAACAGGCCTAAGTGGCCTAATGGGATGAAAGGGCCTAAGTGGACAAATGGGCCTAATGAGCCTAATGGCCCTAAGTGTCCTAATGGGCTCAAGTGGACTAATGACCCGAATGGACATGAGTGACCCAATGGACCTGATGGGCTTGATGGGCCGAATGGGCTGAATGGGTCTAAGTGGCTGAATGGGCCTGATGGGCCGAATAGGCCTGAGTGGCCTAATGATCCAAATTGGCCTAAGTGGCCTATTGCTCCTAATTAGCCTAAGTGGCCAGATGGTCCAGATGAGCCTAATGGGAGGAATGAGCCTCAGTGGCCTCATGGGCCTGATGGCCTAATGGGCATCATGGGCCTATGTGGCCTAATGGGCCTAATGGGTTATAGTGACGTAATGGTCCTAATGCAGTTAATGGGCCTAAGTAACCTAATGGTCCTAATGGTCCTTAGTGTTTTAAGGGATCTAAGTGTCATAATGGGCCTAATAGGCCTAAGTGACCTAATGAGATGAATGGACCTAATATGCCTAATGAGACTAAGTGACCTAATTGGTGTGATGGACCTTAGTGGCCTCATGGGCCTAATGGGACTAATGGACTTCAGTGGCCTGAGTAGCCTAATGGTCATAATGGGTCCATGTGGCTGAATGGGCATGATGGGCCTAATGGGCCTTAGTGGCCTAGTTGGCTTCATGGACCTTATTGGCCTGATAGGCCCAATGGGCCTAATGGGTCGCAGTGGCCTAATGGGCCTTGTGGGACTATGTGGCTCAATGGGCCGAATGGGCATAAGTGACCGAATGGACCTGATGGGTCTGATGTGCCTAATGGGCCTCATAGGTCTATGTGGTCCAATGGGCCCCATGGGCCTTAGTGTTCTAATGGGATGAGTGAGCCTAATGGGCCTAAGGGGCCTAATGGCCCTGATTTTCCAAATGGACCTCAGTGACCGAATGTGCCTAATGAGACTAATGGGCCTAGTAGTCCCAATGGGAATAATGGGCCCAAGTGGCCCAATGGGCCTAATGGGACCAAGTGTTCTAATGGGCCTAATGGGCGTAATGGGCCTAAGTGGCCTAATGGGTATGATGGGCCTAATGGGGAGAATGGGCCTAAGTGTCCTAATGGGAACAATGAGCCTTAGTGGCCTAATATGCCTAATGGGCCTAAGTGGCATAATGGGCCTAATGGGATTAATGGGTCGAATGAGCCTTAATGGCCGAATGGGACTCATGGGCCTGATAGGACCAATGGGAATAATGGGCCTAGTGGGAAGAATGTTTCTAAGTGGATTAATGGGACTAACAGGCCTAAGTGTCTAAATGGGCCCAATGGGACTAATGGGCCTAATGGGCCTAAGTGGCTGAATGAGCCAAATGGACCTAACTGGCAGAATGGTCATAATGGGCCAAAGTGGCCTAATGTTTCTAAGTGGACTCATGGTTCTAATTGGACTAAGTGGATGGATGGGCCGAGTGGGTCCTTTGGGACCAGTGGGCCTCAGGGGCCCAAGTGGCCTAATAGGCCTAGTGGGCCTAATAAACATAAGTCGCCTAATGGGCCTAATCGGTTTAAGTGGCGTAATGGTCCAAATGAGCTTAATGTGACTAGTGGGCCTATGTGTCCAATGGGCCTAATGGTCCTAAGTGGCCTAAGTGGAAAAATCAGACTAATCGAACAATTGGGCATAATGGGCCTAAGTATCCTAATGATCCAAATCATCCTAGGCAGCTGAATGGGCCTAAGTGCCCACTGGGCCTAATTTTCCTAGGTGGCTGAATGGGCCTGATAGGCCTAAGTGGCTGGCCTAATGTGCCTGATAGGCCTAATTGGCCAAATGGACCTAATGAGCATCATGGGCCTAAGTGGGACTCTTGGGCCTCATGGTCCTAAGTGGCCTAATGGGACCAAGTGGCCTAATGGGCCTAATGGGCCTAATGATATTAATGGGCTTAACAGGCCTAGGTGCTAAATGGGCTGAATGGGTCTAATTGGACTAAGTGGACTAATGGGCCTAAATGGCCTAAGTGGCCTAATCGACTAAATGGGATTAATTGTCCTAATGTGATTAATGGGATTAATGAGCCTAAGTGGCCTAATGGACCTAAGGGGCCTAATTGGCCTAAGTGGCTCAACGGGACTGGGTAGCCTAATGGGCTTAATGGGATTAATGAGCCTAGTAGAAAAATGGTCTTAATGGGCTGAATGGGACTCAACGACCTAGTGACCTAAGAAGCCTAATAGGCATAAGTGGCCTAATCGGTGTAATGGTCATAGTGGGTCGAAAGGGCCTAATGGGACTAAGGGGACTAATGGTCCTAATAGGGATAATGAGATTAATGTGTCGAAGTCGCCTAATGGGCAAAGTTTCCTAATCGTCCTAATGGGAAAATGTGCCCAATGGGCCGAATGGGCCAAATAGGCCTAAGGGGCCTAATGGGCCTAACGAGCCTAATTAGCCTAATTGGCCTAAGTGGACTAATGGGACAAAGTGTCCTGATGTTCCAAAGTTTCCTAATCGTTCTAATGGTCTTAAGGGGCCTAATGGGCCTAATTGGCCTAAGTGGCCAAACCAGCCTAATGGGCTTATTGGGCCGAGTGGGCCTAAGTGGCCTAATGGGCCTTAGTCACCTAATCGGCCTAATGAGGCTAAGTAGCATAATGGGCCTAGGTGTCCTAGTGATCTTATTAGGCTTAAAGTTCTTAGGGGCCTAATGGGCCTAATGGGATGAATTGGCCTAATTAGCATAAGTGGCCTAATGCGTCTAATGGGCCTAAGTTGCCTAATCAGTCTAATGGGGTTAATGGGCCTAAGGTGCCTAATGGTCCTAATAGGCCTAATGTTCTTAATGGGCCTAATGGGCCTAAGTGGAATAATGGTCCAAAGTGGCCTAATCGGCCTAATGGGCTTAATGAGCCTAGTGGGCTTAAGTTGCCTTATGGGCCTAATGGGCCTAAGTGGCTTGATCGGCCTAATGGGCCTAAGGGCCCTAATAGGCCTAAGTGGCCCAATGAGAATAATGGGCCTAAGTGGACTAATGGGTCTAATTGGCCTGAGTGGTCAAAATGGGACGAATGGACGTAATTAGCCCAATGGGCCTAATGGGCGTAAGTGGCCTAATGGGCCTAAGTTGTGTGATGGGGCTAATCGACCTAAGTGGCCTCATGGACCTTAAGGACCTTAGTGGCCTAATGGGCCTCAGTGAACTCTTGGGCCAAATAGGATTAATAGTCCTAATGGGACTAATGGGCGTAAGTGGCCTATGTTGTCCAATGGTCCTAACGGGCCTAAGTGGCCTATGTGGTCCAATGGGCCAAATGGGCTATATGGTCCAAATTTTATGAATGGGAATAAAGGGGATAAGTGGTCAAATGGGCCTAATGGACTAATGTAACTAATGGGTTTAATAGAACTAAATGGCCTAATGTGCATAATGGGCGTAATGGGCCGAAGTGGCCAAAATGGCATAATGAGACTAGGTGGCCCAATGGGCCTAAGTGGCTTAATGGGTCGAATCGGTCGAGTGGGCCAAAGTGGCATAATGGATCTAAGTGGTCGAATGGGCATAAGTGGCCTAATGAGGATAATGGGCCTAATGGGTGAAAGTAGCATAATGGGAATAATTTTCCAAATGGACTGAAGTGGCCAAATGGGCTTAATGGGACCAAGTGGCCAATTGAGCCAAATGGGCCTAAGTGGACAAATTGGCCCAATGTGCCTAATGGGTCGAATGGGATGAATGGGACGAATGGGCTGAATGGTCCTAATGGGACTTAGTGGACTAATGGGCCTAATGGACCTCAGTGGCCTCATGGTCATAATGGGCCTAAGTGGCATAAGTGGTCTAATTGACCTAATTGACCGAATGGGCCTAAGTGGCCTAATGGACCTAATGGGACAAATGGGACAAATGAGACTAATGGGACTAAGTGTCCAAATGGGCCTAATAGGTCTAATGGGCCTAAGTTGAAAAATGGGCCTAAGTGGCCAAATGAGCCTAAGTGGCCCAAATGGGCCTAATGGCCTTAATGGGGCTAAGGGCCTAAATGGGACGAATGTGTCGAATGGGCCTAACGTGCCAAAGGGGCCGAAGTGGCCTAATGGGCCTAATTTTCCTAAGTGGCCTAATGGTCCAAATGGGACAAATGGGATGAATGGGCGTAATTAGACGAAGTGGCCTAATGGGCCTAATTGGTCTAATGAGCGTAAGTGGCATAATGGGCCTAAGTGGCCGAATGAGCCTAAGTGGCCCAAATGGGACTAATGACCCGAATGGGGCTAAGGGACCAAATGGGCCTAACGTGTTGAATGCGCCTAACGTGCCGAATGGGATGAAGTGACCTAATGGGCCTAAGTGGCCAAATGGGCCTAATGGCCCGAATGGGCCTAAGGGTCCTAATGGGACGAATGGGCCTAATGGGAAAAAGTGGACTAATGGGCCTAATGGGTCTAAGGGGCCTAATGGGACAAACAATCCTAATGGGCCAAATGGGCCAAAGTGGCCTAATAGGCCTAATGGGCCTAAGTGTCCTAGTGGGCCTAAGTTGCCTAATGGAAAAAAGTGGCCTGATGGGACTAATGGGGCTAAGTTTCATAATGGGACTAAGTGAATTAATGGGACTAAGTGGCCTAATGGACCTAATGGGCGTTAGTGGCCTAAGTGGCCTAATGGGACAAAGTTTCCTAATGGTCTTAATGGGCCTAAGTGAACTCATGGGTGTAGTGGGCCTAAGTGGCATAATGGGCCTAATGGTCCTGATGGGCCTAATGGTATGAAGTTTCCTAATGGGACTAATGGGCCTAAGTGGCCTAATGGGCCTATGTTGTCTAATGGTCCAAAGTGGCATCATGGGAATAATGGGACTAAGTGGCCTAATGCGCCTGATTGCCTAATGGGCATAAGGGATCTAAGTGGCCTAAGGGTCTTAATGGTCCTAATGGGCCTAAGTGGCCTAATCGGCATAATGGGATTAGTGGGTCGAAGTGGCCTAATGCTCATAATGGTTCAAAGTGGCCTAATGGCCCTAATTGGCCAAAGTGGCCTAACGGGCCTAAGTGGCCTATTAGGCCTAATGGTCCTAAGTGGACTGATTGTACTAATGGGATAAATGGGACTAAATGGACTAATGGGAATAATGGGCTGAAGTGGCCAAAGTGGCATAATGAGCATAATGGGCCAAAGTGGTTGAATCGGCCTAATCGGCCTAAGTGGCCTAGTCGGCATAAGTGGCATAATGAGCCTAAAGGGCCTAAGTGGCCTAATGGTTCTAATGGGCCGAAGTGGCCTGATGGGCCTAATGGTCCTAAGTGGCCTCATGGACCTAAAGGGCCTAAGTGGCCTCATGGGCCTAATGGGTCTCAATAGACTAATGGTCCTAATGGGCCTAAAGGGATTAGGGGGCCTAAGTGGACTAATGGGCCTAATCACCCTAATGGGCCTAAGTATCCTAATGGCCCTAATGTGATTAAGTTGTCTAATGGGGCCAATATGACTAATGGTCCTAATGGGCCTAAGTGGTCTAATGGGCCTAAGTGACCTAATCAACCTAATGGGCCTAATAGGTTTAATGGGATTAAGCGGTCTAATGGGCCTAATGGGCCTAATGAGCCTAATGGGACTAATGCACTAAATGGGATTAAGTGGCCTAATGGTCCTAAGTGGCCTATTGGGCCTAAGTGACCTAATTAGCTTAATGGACCTAATGGGCGTAATGGGCCTAAGTTGTCGAATGGGTCTATTGTGCCTAGTGGTCCTAATGGGCTTAACGGGACTAAGTGGCCGAATTTTCCTAATGGGTCTAATGGGCCTAAGTAGCATAATGGGCCTAATGGGATGAATAGACCAAATGGTCATAATGTGCCGAGTAGGCCTAATGGGCCTAAGTGTCCTAATGGGCCTAATGAGCCTAATGGGCCTAAGTGGCCAAGTGGGCCTAATGGTCCTAAGTGGTCTAATGGGACAAATGGGCTCAATGGGAAAAATGTGCCTAGTGGTCCTAATGGGAATAAATATCCTAATGGTCCTAAATGGCCTAATGGGATTAAATGGCCTAATGGGCCTACTGGGCTTAAGTGGAATAATGGACATAAGTGGACTAATGGGTCTAATGGGCTGAATGGGCCGACATGGCCGAATGTGCCTAAGTGGCCTAATGGGATTAATGGGCCTAATGAGACTAATGGGTATAATGGGCCTAAGTGGCCTAATGGACCTAAAGGGTCTAAGTGGCCTAATTATCCCAACGGGCCTAAGTGGCGTAATGGGCCGAATGAGACTAACGGGCCTAAGTGGCCTAAGGGGCCTAAGCGGCCTAGTGGTCCTAATGGGCCTAAGTGGCCTAAAAGGACTAATGAGACTAACAGGGCCAATGGGTCTAACAAGACGAATGGTCCTATGTGTCCTAGTGGGCCTACATGGACAAATGTGCCTAAGTGGACTAATGGGCCTAGAGAGCCTAAGCGGTCAAAGGGGCCTAATGGTCCTAAGTGTCATAATCATAGCCTAATGGGAAAAAGTGGTCCAATGGGTCCAATGGACGCAATGGGCCGAAGTGGACTAATGGGCCTAATGGGACCAAGTGGCCTAATGGGCTAAATGGGAAGAATCAGCCTAATGGGCCTAATGGGCCTAAGTGGCCTAATCGGCCTAAAGAGCTTAATGGGCCAAAGAAACCGAATGGGCCTAAGTGGAATAATTGTCCTAATGGGCCTAATGGTCCTAAGTGGCCTAATGGACCTAAAGGACTTAATTGGACAAAGTGGCCAAATGGGCCAAAGTGGTATAATTGTAACTAAACAGGCCTAAGTGGCCTAATGGGCCCAATGGTCCTAAGTGTCCTAATGGTCCTAATGGGTCTAAGTGGGTGAATGGGCCAAATGGACTGAATGGGACTAATGGACTAAAAGGGATGAAGTGGCATAATGGGCTGAATGGGCCTAAGTAGCCTAATGGCACAAATGGTCTTGATGGGCCTGATGGGCCTAAGTGGCCGAATGGACCTAATGGGATGAATGTGCCTAATGGTCATAATTGGACTAAGTTTCCTAATGGTCTGAATGTGCCTAAGGGGCCTAATGGGCCTAATAGGTCAATTGGGCCTAAGTGGCGTAATGGGCCTAATGACATGAACAAGCTTAAGTTGACCAATGGGCCTAATGGGCTGAATGGGCTGAAGTTTCTGAATGGTCCTAATGGGATGAAAGGTCTTAATGGTCTGAATGGACCTAATGATCCTAATGGGCGTAAGTGGCCTAATAGTCGTAATGGGCCTAAGTGGCCTAATAGACCTATGTGGCCTAATGGTTCTAATGGGCCTAATGGGTCAAATGGACCCAATGGGCCGAAGTGGTCTAGTGGGGTGAATTAGCTGAATGTGTGTAATTGGATGAAGTGGCCTAATGGGCCTAATGGGCTAACTCGACCGAAGTGGCCTATTGGGCCGAATGGGCTAAAGGGTCCAATGGGAGTAATGGTCTGAATGGGTTGAATGGGACTAAAGGGTCCAATGGGCCTAATGGGCCTAGTTGCCTGAATGGGTCGGATGGGTCTAATGGGCCAAGTGGGACGAAGTGGCTTAATGGACTTACTGGGCTTAATGGACCCGTTGGGCCTAATAGACCTAATGGGCCTAAGTGGCCTAATAGTATTAAGTGGACAAAGGGACCTAATGTGCCTAATGGGCGTAATGGGCCTAAGTGAACCAATGAGCCTAATGGGATTAAGTGGGATAATGGGCCTAATGGACCTAAGTGGACCAATGATCCTAATGTGCCTAAGTGGTCTAATGGGCCTAAGTGGACGAATGGGCCTAATAGACTTAATGGGTCAAATGGGACTAATGGACCTAAGTGGCCTAACGGGCCAAAGTGGCCTAATGGTCCCAATGGGCCTAATGGGACAAAGTTTCCTAATGGGCCTAATGGGACTGATCCAAATGGGCCTAAGTGGCCTAATGGGCCTAAGTGACCTAATGGGTCGAAGTGTCCTAATGGACACAATGGGCCTAAGTTGCATAATGGGCCTGAGGGGCCTAAGTGGCCTAATGGTCCAAAGTGGAAGAATGAGCCTAATTGGCCTAATGGGCATAATGGGCCTTAGTGGCCAAATCAGCATAATGGGCATAATGGGCCTAAGTGTGCTAATGGTCCTAATTGGCCTAAGTGGACCGATGGTCCTAATGTACCTAAGTGGACCAATGTGATGAATGGACCGAATGGGCCTAATGGGCCTAAGTGGGCCCACTAGGACTAATGGGCCTATTGGGCCGAATGGGCCTACTAGGCGTAATGGGACTACTATGCCTACTGGGCCTAATGGGACCAATGGGGCAAAGTGGCACAATGTGCCTAAGTGGCCTAATGGGCATAAGTTTCCTAATGGGTCTAATGGGCCTAAGTGACCTAATGGGTTTAATGGGCCTAGTGGGCCTATGTGGCTGAATGGGCCAAAGTGGACGAATGGGCCTAATGGGATTAATGCGCATAATGGGCCGAAGTGGCCAAATGGGCCTAATGGGCCTAAGTGTTCTCATGGGCCTAATGGGCCTCTGCGGCCTAATGGACCTAATGCGCCTATTGGGACAAAGTGGCCTAATGGGACAAAGTTGACATATGGACATATGGGCCTAATGTGAATAATGGGGCTAATGGGACTAATGGGCCTAATGGGCCTAAGTGTCATAATGGTAATAATGGTCCTAATGGGCCAAAGTGGATGAGTGGGAATAATGGGCCTAATGGGACAAAGTGGACAAATGGGCATAATGGGCCTAAGTGGACTAATGGGATTATTGGGCCTAATTGGCTTAACGAGCATAACGGGCCAAATGGTCCTAAGTGGCCTAATGGGACAAAGTGGATGAATGTGACTAATGGGCTGAATAGGCATAATGGGCTTATTGGTCTGAAGTGGCCAAATGGGTCAAATGGGCCTAAGTGGCCTAATTGCCTAATGGGACTAATGGGCCTAAGTGGGTATGATTGCACTTTTCTGTTGCACTGGGTATGATTCCTTTTCGATTAAAATCATCTATTTGTTCTCTTACACCTTGATACAATAAATCTAGATACAATTTGGAATACCACTTTCCCCCTTTCTTCCATCAAGCTTGCATGATAAGTTCTCCAATAAACTTATGATTTATGAAATACCAATCAACAAAGCATCATCGAATTTTATTTTATCATAGTTAGTAGACTCTGATACTTCATCAGAAAAAAACTTCTTTCATACCTGATCCAGTGGGAATACGATGAGCATTTACTTCCAACAAGATACATTCTACATGCGACCAATTCTCTCTTTCCAGATAACGATCAATTCCTCATTATGATATTTTCACATACCATACCCAAGAAAAGTATGATCAGTGCCTTTTCTTTTAAAAACCTTTGCCTCATTATAATGGACAGAGTGAGTCTGATTCTTTTGAAAACAATGGCCAGTATGATTTCCACCAAATACAAAGTGAGGTTATTTTATTTCTTCCAAATCTTTCCTTGATAACAAAATACAACACATGAAAACAAACACCTTCCTCATCAGCATGGTCCAAACAATCCCCCCCCCCTTTGGATTTTTTTGTCAACCAAGTTTTATAAATCATTGAACTTAGGCCCATTTGGCCCATTTCCCACTTAGTCCCATTAGGGAACCTAGTCCTATTAGTCCCATTAGGCCACATACACCCATTAGAATCATTTGACCACAAAGGCCCATTAGGCCCACTATCCCATTAGGCCCATTTGGTCACTTAGTCTAGTTAGGTCCATGAGGCCCATTAGGCCACATTGGCCCATTAAGCCACTTTGGCCCTTTAGTCCCATTAATCCACATGGACACTTGAGGCCCATTAGTCCACTTCATCCCATTAGGCCACTTAGGCCTATTAGACCCGCTAGGCCTATTAGGCCCATTCATCCCATTCAGCCCATTGGGCCCATTAGGCAACTTAGGCCACTTAGGCCCATTAGGCCACATAGGCCCATTAAAACCATAAAACCCATTTGGTAACTTAGGCCACTTAGGCCCATTAGGAAACTTAGTACCAGTCAATCCATTCAACCCATTAGGCCACTTAGGCCCATTCGACCCATTAGGCCCATTAGGCCCATTAGGCCCATTAGACCTATTAGACTGATTAGGATACTTAAGACCATTAGACCCATTAATACCATTAGGCCCATTAGGCAACTTAGTCCACTTAGGGCCATTGAAACACTTAGACCCATTGGACCCATTACACCCATTAGGAAACTTAGGCAATGTGGGACCATTAGGCCACTTAGACCTATTTGACCCATTTTCCCCATTAGTCCCATTGCCCATTAGGCCTATTAGGCCAATTATTCCCATTAGGTCCATTTATCCACTTCGGCCCATTAGGCTCATTAGGACGCTTAATCCTATTAAAACCATTAGGCCACTTCAACCCATTAGGCAACTTAGGACACTTAGGCCCATTGATCCCATTAGGCCCATTCATCCCATTAGGTGCATTAGGTAACTTTATCCACTTAGGATCATTAGACCCATTAGGCCCATTGGTCCCATTAGGACCATTGGTACCATTAGAGAACTTAGTCCACTTAGGACCATTAGGCCACTTAGGCCTATTGGACCCATTAGGCCCATTAGGCAACTTAGGTCACTTAGGCCCATTAGGTCACTTAGGCCCATTCAACCCATTAGGCCACTTAGGCCCATTCCACCCATTCCACCCATTAGGCACATTAGACCCATTAGGCTGATTAGGCCACTTAGGCCCATTATAGCCATTAGGCCCATTAGACCCATTAGGAAACTTAGGCCACTTAGGCCCATTCGACCACTTAGACCCATTGGACCCATTACGCCCATTAGGAAACTTAGGATACTAAGGCCCATTAGGCCACTTAAACCCATTGGAACCATTAGGCACATTGGACCCATTAGGCCCATTAGGCAACTTAGGCCACTTAGGGTCATTAGGACACTTAGACTCATTATACCCATTAGGCGCATTAGAAAACTTAGTCCACTTACATCCATTAGAACCATTAGGCGCATTACGCTCATTAGGTAACTTGGGCCACTTCGACCCATTAGGCCACTTAGGCCCATTGGACCCATTAGGCTGAATTATCCATAATGGTCCAATTATTCCCATTAGGCCCATTGGCCCCATTAGACCACTTAGGCCCTATATTCCCATTAGGCCACTTAGGCGCATTAGGCTACTTAGGCCCATTAGGTCCATTAGACCCATTGGGCACCTTAATCCCATTCGGCCAATTAGGCCATTAGGACCACTAGGACGAATTGGCCATAATGGGCCCATTCATCCCATTAGGTCACTTAAGACCAATGAGTCCAATTGTCCCATTAGGCCTATTCACTTAGGCCCATTAGAACACTTAGGACCATTTGGCCCCTTAGACCCATTCGACCCATTGGGCCGATTGGACCCCTTTGGCCTATTGGTCCAATTAGGCCATTGGGTCCATTAGTCCCACTAGGTCACTTAGTCCAAATAGGCCCAATAGTCTCATTAGGTCTATTAGGTCACTTAGGCCACTTAGGCCCATTAGGCTCCTTAGGCCCATTAGGCCCCTTAGACCCATTAGGCCCATTGGTCCCATTAGGATCATTAGGTTCATTAGTCCACTTAGGCCTACTCATCCACTTTGTCTCATTAGTCCACTTAGACCCATTAGGCCCATTCGGCCCATTAGGCCCATTAGATCCATTAGGGCAATTTGGACATAAGGCCCATTGGTCCATTAGACCTATTAGGTTGAATTGGTAATAGTGGACCCATTAGCCCACTTAGGCCTAATAGACCCATTAATCCCATTAGGCCCCTTAGGCCCATCAGGCCACTTAGGCCCAACTGGTCCACTCGACCCATTAAGCCCATTTGGCCTATTAGGCCGAATGGGGCTAATCAGTACATTAGGACACTTAGGCCCATTGGGCCAATTTAGCCTAGTGGACCCATTAGGTCCATTAATCCCCTTAGGCCCATTCGATCCATTAGGCCACTTAGGCCCAATTGGACAATTTGGCCACTTAGGACCATTTGGCCCATTAGGCCACTTAATCCCATTATACCCATTTGTCTCATTAGGCCCATTTGTCCACTTAATCCCATTAGACCCATTAGGCCACTTAAACCCATTCGATCCTTAGGCTCGTTAGGCCATTTTGGTCAATTTAGGTCATTTAGGCCAATTAGGATAATTAGGCCATTTAGAAAATTTAGGTCAATTAGGACGTTTAGGCCATTTAGGCCAATTTAGGCCATTTAGGCCAATGAGGTCAATGAGACCAATTCCGGCCAATTAGGCCAATTTAGGCCCTTTAGGGAATTTTGGCTAATTAGAAGATTTAGTCTATTTTGGCCAATTTAGGCCAATTAAGCCAATTATTTCAATTAGAATCATTGGTCCAATTAGGCCAATTAGAAAATTTAGTTCATTTAGGCCATTTAGGCTAATTTTGGTCATTTAGACTAATTAGGCCATTTAGGCCAATTTAGGTCATTTTGACTATTTAGTCCAATTTAGACCGTTTAGTCCAATTCGTCCAATTATACAATTTAGGCCAATTTAGACAATTTAGAGCATTTAATCAGATTAGGCCAATTTTGACCAGTTGGGCCAATTAGGCTAATTATGCATTTTAGGAAATTTAATCCAATTAGTCCATTTAGGCTAATTTTGTCCATTTAGGCCATTTAGACCAATTAAGTCCATTTAGGCCAATTTGGCCAAATAGGCTAATTAGATAATTTAGGCAATTTAGGCCAATTATGCCATTTAGGACAATTTAGTCCATTTAGACCAATTAGGCAAATTAGACCAATTTTTTCCATTTAGGCCATTTAGGAAAATTAGTCCATTAAGTCCAATTTAGCTCATTTAGACCAATTATGAAAATTAGGTGAATTAGGCAATTCAGGCCAATTAGACCAATTAGGTCATTTAGGCCAATTTAGGCCATTTATGCCATTTTAGGCCATTTTATTCAATTTATTCCACTTAGTCCAATTAGAACAATTAGGTCATTTAGTCCATTTAGGACAATTAGGACATTTAGGCCAATTATATCAATTAGTCCATTTAGGTTATTTTGGCCAATTAGGCCATTTAGACTATTTAGACCAATTTAGGTCATTTAGACCAATTAGGCCAATTTAGGCCATTTAGGATAATTTAGGCTAATTGTCCCAATTAGGCTAATTATTCTATTTAGGCCTTTCAGAAAAATTAGTCCAATTATTCCATTTAGTCCAATTAATCCATTTAGGCCAATTAGATCAATTAGACCATTTAGTCTAATTTAGGCCATTTAGGCCAATTAATCAATTTGGTCATTTAGGTCATTTAGGTCATTTAGGACAATTAGTCCATTTAGGCCATTTAGGCCATTTATACCAATTAGGTCAATTAAAAAATTTGGGTTATTTAGGCCAATTTAGTTTATTTAGGCCATTTAGTCTAATTTAGGTCATTTAGGATATTTAGGCTAATTTAGACAATTAAGCCAATACAACTAGTTAGTCTATTTAAGCCAATTTAGGCCATTTAGGCCAATTATTAAATTTAATATGATTTGGTAAATTTAGGCCATTTAGTCCAATTAGGCCATTTAGGACAATTAAACCAATTAGATAATTTATGGAATTTAGGTCAATGAGGCCAATTAGGTCAATTTAGGTCATTTAGGCCAATTAGACCATTTAGGCCATTTAGTCCATTTAGGAAAATTTAGGCCATTTAGGACAATTAGGATTATTAATACAATTATTTAATTTATGCAATTTAAGCCAATTAGGCCATTTAGGCCAATTTAGACCATTTAGACCAATTAGGCCAATTATTCCATTTTGGCCATTTTGGACATCTAGATAATGTACTATAAAGGGACACATTGTACATGGAATTTTAGGTATGAGTACTCGTAAGAAGATGAGGCTTCTTCTCATGAAGTTCACACTTGGTAATCTCCATGACGAGAGATTATGAGAACAGACTAATCAGTAGGAATTATGCATGTTTTGGTGTCATCGAATATTCATATCTATAAGTGTGTGTGATGCTCCTTAGACTTTAAGATTATTAATAAAGCATGTCACAACTTGCATACTTGGATTTATGTTATAAATCATGATGATAAGATATTTTGGTGAAGTTGTATACGTTGGGTGCGTTATGAGTGACATGTCATTAATGAATAAGTTGAGGAAGGATTTGTCCCTTCCATCTTTATAGAAGCTGATATCTCAAAACTTTGATTGGAATAAAACCATCGCGTTAAATTCCATGGCCATGGTATAACAGTGTGTTTATTTTAGATATTCAAAGGAAGACATATTAAAAATATAGGTTAGTGATATGGATGTGCAACATTCTTGATGAGATATTGTGACAAAGAGATTATATTATATAGTGAGCATTCGTATGTGGTTTTTGATGTTGCGACATCGAGTTCTTTCTCTTGGGTGCCTTGACACGTAGCTATATAGTAATCTTGGAATTTAGGCAAGTCTTCCTAATTTCAATGAGAAGGAATCCTAGAGGGTCACACACTAAGTGTTTCCATTTATCTCGATTAAATTCTATTTGAGTTTAATTAATGGAATAAATATTATTCTCAAGTCTGATGAATAATTTTATTCAATTTATATTGATCAAATAAAGTAAATAAATATTTATTCGTCGACATGTGAATAAAATATTTATTTTATTTAGTGAATATTTTAATAAATATTTATTTTCAATATTGTAAATAAAATATTTATTTATGAATAAAATATTTATTCAGTTATTCAATAGATGATAGAAGAGTGTGAATGGACCAAGACTGAGTCCATTGAAAAATATTAATTAACAATACCTGTATATAATTTTTGTTATTGTAAAAGTTGGCGTGCACTACAAAATAATAATTATATAATTATTATTATGCGGTATGAGATTTATTAAAGGTAATTAATGTTATTTAATGGCCGATATGAAATTAAATAATATTTTAACTTAAATATAAACTCTATAAATAAGTGGTTGTGTCTACTATGTAGATCATCCAAAAATTGATAATAGAAAATTATTTCACACAATGAATTCTCTCTCAACTCCTCCTATCTCTCTCTCAAGAACGAGAAGTGAAAGAAATATTTCTTCAAGAAAAAAGAACGAGTGATCAAGAACGAACAACATAAGACATTGGAATCACCGCACTAGCACCTGGATATTGAGTGGTGTTTCTCAGAGATCATAGGAGCACATGTGGATCGCCTCTATAGGGATTTTATCCTGGTATCCTCACAGTACAATGATGGTAAACTTAAAGGGTCTTTTTGGATGATCAAAATTCACTAACGAAAAAAATCCCGAAGCATAGGTATTTATTTCTTTAAATATTAAATAAATTAAATTTAAATTTGACATGAAAGATCCTCAATATTGGTTTCGGGCAACGATTTTTAGAAGAAATTTTAATACGTCATCCATCTTCACACACTTCTGTTATTCTTGAAACCACCACCACCACCACTACTGTCGCCGCTTCCTTTGTCGCCCTCCCACCCCACTACCACCGCCACAGTCATTAGATCAACCTCCACTTGGACCCTCATTGAAATCACTTGAGGTATCATATAAGGAGAGCATTTATGTCATAAATGAATCAAAAGTAATATTAGTCTCTTATAGAAGTGGTGGACTTATATCTAACATGTCTCTTAGGAAGTGTTTGATGACCAATTTACTTCTTATACACTCCCTTATATCTATTTTTTTGGCCTCATCTACTTATGCATTAGAATTTTTCATCTTGGGGTTATTATAGGTTTGAGAGGCACTCTATGAGGGCCAATACCTAGTGGGGATGATTTTTTTATGTGTCGACGTTAGAATCTACCATGGAACTCATCACCTAATACTTGTCTCAAATGATCATTTCGCCTGAAGTTTCCATCTTATTTCTCATCGAAGGCCTCCATGCTACACTATTGAAAATATAAAGAAAATATTTAATTATGAATTATGTATCAAAATATGAAATATCAATAAAAAACTTACAATCTTTTCTTGTGTTTTTGAATTTATAGCTCTTCTATTATTTTTCTTCCTAATCAAGGAAAATATTTTTGATCATGGAACATGATTTTTGATTCCAAATTCCTCTTGCTAAAAATTACATTGATTAGTATAATACTACAATATTGAATAATATGAAAGTGATAAACCTAGAATTAATTAAAATTGTATATGTTGAAGAAATACATAAAATTAATATGAATCTAAATATAAATTTAATTAGAAATTTAATACTAGAGACATAACATAAAAGATACATACTAATTAGCATGATAAACATGTGTATGGTATGGATTCCTCTTGTATATTCATTTCGGTCTAATTCTATTTATGTTGTGTAATATGGTTATTTGGTCACTTGGTAATTTTGATCATTTGTGCATTTAGATATTTGGATAATTGGCCAATTAGGACATTTAGGAAAACTAGACCAATTAGGCCAATTAGTCTAATTAATTCATTTAGGCCAATTAGTCCATTTATAAAAATTAGGTCATTTAGGCCAATTAGGCCATTAGGAAAATTAGGTCATTGTGCCATAGGAAATTGAGGCCTTTAATTAATTTAGGTTGATTAGTCCATTAGGCCATTTAGTCCATTAGGTGATTTAGTCCAATTAGGAAAATTATACCATTTAGGTCAATTAGGCCAATTAGGCTAATTAGACCATTTAATCCAATTAGATCATTTAAGCCATTTAGACGAATTAGGCAATTTAGACCAAATAGGTCCTTTATTCCAATTAGTCAATTAGACTATTTAGACCAATTTTTTCATTATTACATTATCCCATTAGTTCATTACACCATTATTCCAATTGTTCATTTTTAGATTTGACCATTTATTCCAATTTAGGCCAATTAGGCCAATTATGATAATTAGGTCAATTAGACCATTTAATCCAATTGGACCATTTAATTATTTTTGACTAATTAGACCATTTAGACCCATTTAGAAGTTTAGACCAACTAGTTCAATTAGGCCAATTAGTCCAATTAGGAAAATTAGACCATTTAATCCAATAAGAGCATTCGATTTAGACTAATTATGCCATTTAGACCAATTAGTTCATTTATGTCAATTAGGACATTATTCCTATTATTCCATTAGGCTATTAGGACATTCGGATATTTAGACCAATTAGGCCATTTTGGTCATTAGGCCATTATCCCATTAGTTCAGTGGGCCATTAGGCCAATTGGTCACTTGGCCATTTGGTCATTTATGCCAATTTAGCCTAATTTAGGCCAATTAGAACCAAAAAATCCTAAAACCTAGAACCAAAACACTATATATGAAACCCTAATAGCTAAGGCCTAATTAGGCCCATTATGCTGATTAGGACACTTAGTCCCATTAGGTCAATTAGGGTCATTCGCCTCATTCGGCCCAATATGCCACTTAGGCCCATTTTCCAATTCGGCCACTTAGGCCCATTAGGCCCGTTAGGCCGATTTGGCCACTTAGGACAATTAGGATCATTAGGACACTTAGGACCATCAGGCCCATTAGTCCACTTAAACCATTAGGCCCATTCATCCCACTTGACCCATTAGGCCCATTCAAACCATTAGGCCACTTAGTCCCATTACGACGATTAGGCCACTTAGGCCTATTAGGATCATTACGCCGATTAGGCCACTTAGGCTCATTATTCCCATTATGCCCATTAGGCCGCTTAAGCCCAATTGGACCATTAGGACCATTAGTCCACTTAATCCCATTATGCTCATTAGGCCACTTAGGCCCATTGGTCCACTTAGGCCCAAAAAGCCCCATCAGGCCCATTAGGCCCATTAGGACCATTTGTCCACTTAGTCCCATTCGGACAATTAGGATCATTTGGCCCATTAGGCCCATTATGCCACTTAGGCCCATTCTGACCATTAAGCCCGTTAGGCTGATTAGGTCACCTGGGCCCATTAGGCCAATTAGGCCACTTAGGCCCATTAGGCCCAATCATCCCATTAGGGAAATTATGCCCATTAGCCCTATTAGCACCATTATTCCCATTAGGCCACATAGGCCCATTAGGCCACTTAGACCCATTCAAACACTTAGGCCCATTATCCCACTTTGGTTTATTTAGACCATTTGGCCCATTTGACCCTTTAGGCCACTTAGTCCCATTTGGCCCATTAGGCCACTTAGGCCACTTAGGTCCATTAGGCCACTTAGGCTCATTGATCACATTAGGATCATTTGTACCCTTAGGCCACTTAGGCAACTTAGTCCCATTAGGCCACCTAGGCCCATTAGTCCACTTAGGCCCATTGATCCCATTAGGCCCATTAGGCCCCTTAGGTCACTTATGCCACTTAGGCCCACTAGGCCGATTAGGCCACTAAGGAAACTTTGGCCCATTATGCCAGTTAGGCGCATTAATCCCATTAGGCCACTTAGGCTGCTTTGGCCCATTAGGCCACTCAGGCCCATTATACCCATTAGACATTGGGCCTATTAATCCGGTTAAGCCCATTGGGCCACTTAGGCCCATTAGAACACTAAGGCCCATTAGGCCCATTAGGACACTAAGGCCCATTAGTCCCATTATCACACTTAGTCCCATTAGGCCACTTATTCCCATTAGTCCCATTGGGCCCATTAGGCAACTTATACCCACTCATCCACTTAGGCCCATTATACCCATTAGGCCCTTTAGGCCACTTAGGCTGCTTAAGCCCATTAGGCCGATTTGGCCCATTAGGCCCATTGGCCATTAGGCCCATTCGACCAATTAGGCCCCTTAGGCCTACTAATCCCATTATACCACTTTGGCTCATTTAGCCACTTAGGCCAATTAGTCCCATTAGGCCACTTAGGCCCATTAGGACCATTAGGAATATTAGGCCACTTTGGCCCATTAGGCCCTCCAAATCATTTTTTAAATTTTTATAAAAGCCACTTTTAGGAAAAAGTGGGAACCATACACCAACAACATGACACATATCCAAATTTCAAAAATATTCCACATATTTAAAATTTGAAATGAGTATCATTATTGTGGGAACCATCGTATTAGCGACAGATCCTACAAATCACGCAGCCACTTAATCGAGGATAACAAGTCAAAGAAGTTGTCTCCATCATTATCACCTTTTGTCATCATCACCACATTTTCATCCACTCTGAACATCATTGTCATAACCATTATCTCCAGAGTCACCACATCACCGGTGGGAACACCACCTTTTTCGTCGTCGACCATCATCGTCAGAGCTGAGAACCATAACAAAACGAATCGGGACATCCACTAATCACTACTGATGTCTTCATATTGTCGCCGTAGAAATCCGACATCACCACCAAAAAACCATCAAAAAACATCACAACCATTTTCACCTTCAAATATGGGCCATTAACCCTCCCGGAGACCCTAATCCCCTTGATCCACACCTCCTAGAACCTCCATGAAGACCCGTACACCAGACTGACAGGGAAAGGAGCACAGTAAGGATGAGCAGATGGAGGCCTCGGTAGGGGAGCAAGCCAGAAACCACATCAGTCAAACAAAATAGAGAACCAAAAACAGAGAAACAAAATTGATCCCAAACAAAATCACCATATGAGACTTGAATCCACATCCGCAAAATAGAAAAAGGATCCAAATAGAGGGATGAACCTAAGTTGAGACCACTATTAGTGCTACTCTAGCACCATACCAAGTAGGCCTATAACCCAAATCAAGCTTCACCAAAGTGGAGTCCAAGGTGATGGGTAAGCCAAAATTGGTAGATGAGAAAGAAGGAATTAGGCACACTCACCAGTGCCGACCCAGGCCGTCTAAAGCACCCACACACACATACCCAGAATGGGAGTCCGATGCATAGGGATATATCAAAACAGGGGTGGTGAGTGAAGCACAATGACCAAACCAAAAAATCCACATCATTTGAGAAGGAAGAAAAATAAAGAAAGAGAAATAAGAAGATGGACCAAGTGAAGCGGCACCATTATCATCGAGCAGACCCTCAAAACCCTAGGAGGGGAAGAGGAGGCAGCAAGAGCATTGAGATCCAAGAGACTGTAGATACATCAAGTTCATTAATTAGGATCATTAGGCCCATTAGGACACTTAGGCCCATGAGGACCATTAGGCCCATTAAACCCATTTGTCCCATTACACCCATTAGCCACATTCAACCACTTAGGCCCATTAGGCCCATTGGGCCACCTCGGCCCATTAGGACCATTCACCCCATTAGAAATCTTAGGGAAATTTAGCCCATTAAACCCATTAGATTAGTCCCATTAGTCCACTTAGGCCCATATGGACCATTATTCCCATTAGTCTAATTAGACCCATCAGTCCACTTTAGGCCCATTCAGCCCATTAGGCCCATTAGACCCATTAGGCCACTTAAGCCCTTTAATCCACTTTGTCCCATTAGGCACATTAGACCAATTAGGCCACTTAGGACCATTCAGTCTATTAGGACACTTAGGAACATTAGGCTAATTTGGCCTATTAAGCCCATTGAATTAGGCCCACTAAGCCACTTAGGCCCATATGGCCCATTAGGACCATTTGGCCAATTATCCCAATTAGGACCATTATGAACATTAGGCCCACTAAACTCATTTGTCCACTTAGGCTCATTAGGAAAATTTGGCCTATTAGGCCACTTAGGCCCATTAGTCCACTTAGGCCCCTTATTCCCATTAGGCCACTTAGGCCCATTTGGGGCGTTAGGCTCATTAGGCCACTAAGGTGAAGGTTCCAGGCGTAGCGGAATTGTGGTTGGGACAGAACCCAACTTTGATTTTTTACCATGATCAATGATTATTCTCGGATCAATATGACTATGAACGCCATTCTCCATGGAATATAATCAAAGATTTACATAAATAATGAAGAGGCCTGAAACCTTTAGAGAGGATCTTGCACATCATGTTTGTAATTAATTTAATTAATTTCATAAAGAAAAATAATACCTGGATCTTTGGTATTTTTCTTCATTGATGATGTTAATCATCCCAAATGACCCTTATGGATTATCTTGTTGGGCTTGAAAGGATCCAAACTAAAATCGCTCTAGTGGTGATCCACACGTGCTCCGATGGCCTCCGATCGACACTACTCGTTCTTCAGGTGCTAGAACAGTGAATCAGGTGTCTTGTGTCGGTCGTTCTTAATCTCTTTTTCTTCAACCTTGAAGAACTTATCTCGTTCTTGAGAGGGGTGGGAAGAGGATTTGGGAGATAAATTGTTTAGCTCAACAATTCTCAATTCACCGGGTGTACGATTCGGTGTTGTGTGGTGTCTCTCACAATAGGCGTACTTTTCTATTTATATGAATAGAACTTCAATTACAATATTTAATTGCATAACAACAGTTAAATACATTAATTAACTTAGAGAAAATCAATGCTCATAATAATAATGTTGCGTCATTATGTATGGTGTGGCAACTTTCGCAAAACAGAATTATAAATAAAATTCTACGTCACAAAATAATAGCAGCGTCATTATTATTTTAACTTGTGCCAACTAGTTGAATAATTATTTAACATATTGAAAATAATTATTTTACCACCTAAATAGCCTTGGTCCACTCAAACTCCACTTCCATTTATTGAACACCAAAATAAATAAATTAATAATTTATTCTCTTAAATAAATATTCTATTTACAAACTAGTAATTAAATATTTATTAAATGTTCAATAAAATAAATATATTATATTTAATTTATGTGATCATTTTAAATTGAATAAAATTATTCCATGGTCTTGAGAATAATATTTATTTCATTAATTAAATTCAAATAGATTTTAACTAAGACCACCAAAAACACTTAGTGTGTGACCCTCTAGGATTCTTTCTCATTGGCATTAGGTGGGATTGCCTAAATTCCAAGAGTACTGTCTAGAAATGGGTCAAGGTACACAAGATAAATAACATAATGTCACAACAACAACATCCATATATGAACACTCACTATGTAATATAATTCCTTTGTCGCAATATCTCATCAAGCAGGTTTCATGATAGTGTCATCAACTTTTATGCTTGATACGTCTTTCTTTAACTACCTGAAATAAACTCATCGTTACATCATGGCCATATAATTTTGGGAGATAGTTCTATTTCAATCAAAGGGTTAAGATATAAACTTCCATAAACGGAAGGGACAAATCCTTCATCGACTTATCCATTAATAACATGCCACTCGTGACGTACCCAATGTACCCTACTTCCCGCTAACTGTCTGCATGACGATTTTCGTTAGTAAATAAAAGTTCGTGAGTTGTGACACGTTTTAATGATAATATTAAAGTCTAAGGATCCTTACACACACTCACGGATAGAAATATCCAATGACACCAAAACATGCAGAATTCTTACTGGCAGGTCTGTTCTCATAATCTTCTATCTTGGAGATTACCAAGTGCGAACTTTATGAGAGGAAGTATCATCTTATTATTAGTACTCACACATGATGGTATTCATGATATGTGTCCCATCATAGTATATCATCCATCCGTAGAACTATATTTAAGAATATTGATATAGCATTTCAGGGTTCTCATCATAGTAGGGAACTTCCAAGATCTTATCAATGCAACAAATAATATAGGACATTATTACATCATAGTCATGCAGAACAATGAAAAATATGTAATAAGATGTTTAAAATTTAAACAAATTAAATTCCCATGTAATCAAAGTACAACCAGTTAGTTCTAGGACACCAACTCTTATAAACTCTCACTTGGACTAGAGCCAACTACCTACAACATTTAGTTCACTAGACCTCACATGGTTATCATATTTCTGTTGAGTCAATGCTTTAGTCAAGGGGTCTTCCACGTTGTCTTCCATAGAAATATTTCTCACTGCAACTTCACATCTCTGAGAAAAATCCCACAAGAGATGATACTTTTGAAATATGTGCTTCATCCGCTGATGTGACCTTGTCTCTTTTACAAGATCCACTGCTATAGTATTATCATAGTACAGTGTGATGAGATCTTTACTACTAGGTATCACATCCTGCTCCTGGATGAAGCTTCGCATACAAACTACTTCTTTAGATACCTTAGAAGCTACGATATACTCGGACTCTATTTTAGAATCTTCGACCACACTTTTCTCTGAGCTCTTCCAGCCCACTGCACCTCTATTCAAAGTGAATATGTATCCTTTTTGCAACTTTATGTCATCTTAATCTGTCTAGAAACTAGAATCTGTATATCCCCTGATGACTAGTTCCTCATCTCCTCTATAAACCAGGAACATGTACTTATTACACCTTAGATACTTTAGGATAGTCTTGACTACCATCTAATGGCGGTAACCTGGGTCGCTTGATATCTGCCTACCACACTCAATGCATAGGCAACATTAATCCTAGTACATAGAATTACATACATGACTGACCCAATCGCTGATGCATATAGATTCCTTGCCATTTTCTTTCTTTCCTCATGTGTTTGAGGACACATTTTCTTGGAAAGATGAATACCATGTGATGCTGGGAACAATCCCCTCTTGGATTGTTCCAAACTGAATCTCTTTAGTATCTTATCAATGTATGTACTTTGACTTAAGACCAACAATATCTTGGATCTATCATGATGGATCTTGATCCCAAGAATATATCACGCCTCACCCAAGTCCTTCATGGAGAATCATTGATTCAACCATGCCTTAACAGACTGTAAGACTAGTTTCTCATTTCCAATAAGTAATATGTCATCAACATATACTATTAGGAAAACGACTAAACTCCCACTAAACCATTTGTAGACACAAGGCTAACATTCTTTCTTGATAAAACCAAATTTTTTTATGGCTTCATCAAAATAAATGTTCAATGACCTGGATGCTTGCTTTAATCCATAAATGGATTTCTGCAACTTGCATACCTTATTATCATCCTTTGGAGTCATAAAACCTTTAGGTTGTGTCTTGTAGACATCTTCCTGAAGGTTCCTGTTAAGGAAGGCTTCTTTGAAACCCATTTTAAAAATCTTATAGTCATGGTAAGTGTAAATGGACAATATAATTCTGATAGATTTCAGCGTTGCAACTGGTGAAAAGGTTTCATCGTAGTAAATGCCTTGATGCTATTTGAACCCTTTTTCAACCAGTCATGCCTTATAGGTACTGACTTGTCCTTCCATATCCAGTTTCTTCTTGAATACCCATTTGAAACCAATAGGATTTATGTAATGCCCCGATCCCATCTACCTAGAGTCGGTGCATTACTTCGTAACATTGGCATGATCACAAAAGATCAAGTCTCGAAAGACCGATTAGTTTAGTAGCCTTGGAAACACTAGATACATTCATAAGTCTTACATTACATCATAAAGTGAAAAACTAATAACAAAGTCTTCATAGTCCACACTCATATCCTCTTCTGACTATCCCTGCAGGTCATTCATAAAATACTTCTTCACATCCTAGAAAATATTAAAACATTGAAAGGGGTGAGCTCAGATGCTCAGTCAGGATAACAATATAGCGGAAGCTTTCATCAATAAACATAAACATTTAAGGAAATGTATAACTAAAACAAAATCCTTTTAAACTTGAACTTCAACATAATATGGAAAAAGTAAAATGAGATAATTCCATTCACTTCTTCACATGGATATTCTACTGGTCGAATAATCACATGAAATATCAATAACCACTTTCATAATGATGGAATGCATAATGCCAGACTATCATAACCACGTGTCCAAGGCCTCGTGCCAAGACCACAAATAAGATTTTGTCAAGGACTTGTGCCAAGACACTAGTTTGTCTCATGAGACCTGTCGATGCATCAAGGAGCTATAGCGGGCTCCACCCGTCACTTATTAAGTCCAATGCATTCCTCATATGAATAGGTTTAAACATATCATAAACCTTAACATAATCGTATCACATAAATCATGCATAAAGGAAACATAACATTTCCACATTTCAATCACAAGATATCAATACAACACATTTATATAATAAAAATTCTTTCAAAACCATTTTCAATACCAAAATAAAAGAAAGTTAAAACATTGTATTTATTTTTCATTAAAAAAATGATGGCTTATAGAGGAAGCCGAAACTCAAATAATGGTCACGGTAGTTGAGAAGTCGTTGTCGCCGCATAAGTACGAAAAGAAAAACATTCCCTTTTTGTCGTTTATTAAAACGCTTCGTATAAAAAAGATTCCTTTTGAATAAACGTAAAAGTCAAAGGGGTTTATACACCGTATAAAGGAAAGTTGTGTATAAACCAAATATGCCTCAATGAAATGAGATTGAGACGAAGTACCTTTCAAAGATAATTTCTAAATAGAATAGATATATTATGTGTATTCACCATATGTACACATAAAGAAAGTATAAATACAAGATAATATCATGACATAATTTTAAAGTAGGAGATTAACCCAAAGAATAGAAATTGGGTTAAGAAGTTCCCTTACCTTGCGTCCTGTCTTGACTCGACCGTTATTTAACCTCCTGAATAATAAACTAGAGTTAATTTTTAATTGATTAAGAACCTTTTTCATGTTTTTTATTCCTTTTATATCACTTATTACCATGTTATTAACATTATGTAATTATTTATGTTAATAACGGTCGTTTTGTCGATCTTTGGTACTTGAGTCAAAAATAGTCTTCTTATAATTAAAATTTGTTCATGTGGTGAAATATCCATTATATCCATAATTATATTCATGATATAGATATCATATATCTCATATATATCCAGTATATACATTCATTCATAATATTACTTAACATTTAGAGGTAAGAAATGAAATGCACCGTTCATGGAGACGGTAAGCCGTACGTACGCATGAACGCTACTTTCATTTCTATTTCATATTTAATGTAATGAAATCATAATGATATAAAGGTATATTATAATTCCAGTATAATATCATATATAATATCATTTAATCCATCCCTTATACATCCCACATATGGCATTAACGATTCAAATCACTTTGAGGTTGCGGTAGTCCGCACTTCCTAAAATGAAAATATCACGTTTACCCATAATGGAAAAAATAAAGGTATTCCATAAATGAAAAATACAGAACCTTAAGTAAAACATAAACATATTATATATCATATATATAAATAGAGTGAAATCTTAATTTCCACCTTTGAAGGTGTTATATGAGTGTTGAACAATCATCGTTTCATGAGGCATAAATTCACCATCCACAGAAACAGTATGTTCTTTAACCATTAGATGTAGGTGTGTGTAAGTGTAGCTCGAATACATCTTATAACAACATCCTAGTATATTTAGTATACTGTTTTTGTTACAAAAGAAATGAATAAAAAGAGTTTAAGGGGTTGGAGAAGCTAAATAAAACAAAACAACATTAGAGAAGACATTACCTAAAAATCGGGTAACTCTTTTTGATTTGAGCCAAAGGCTTCCTTGGGAATATTTCTGCCCAAAGTGAGGCTTCTAGGAGTAATAGGGGGAAGTTTGGAGAGTATTTGGTCAGAGTTTGGCCGATCCAAATGGCTTGAAAGTGTGAATGAGGTGGTAGAGGTGGGGGCCTTTTATAAGAGGAGAGGAGGGGCACTCTTGGAAAGTAAAGAAAAGTCACTTTATTATAAAATGAGTTTCGGATTTTAGAGGTCCCACACTTATATAATTCTAGGATAAGGTGATAAGGGTTCTAAATCCACCCATACAATATGTTTTGGACATGTTTAGGTCTTATATATTACATTATCTTTCCATTTTATTTAAATCGTTAAATAATGAGGTCATCGCTGCATCATCATGATGTCATGAATAATTTAATTTATTTAATGTCTAAAAATTTAAAAAAAAATACTATGATGTAGGAAATATTTTTATCTTTCCAATGACTATTTATAGTCAAAAATATGACTTGTATAACCCCATGTAAAAATTGTTTTAGTAAAACATTTCATGTTTGTGTCATTTTTTACTTTAACATTAAATAAAAGGTATTTATGTCATTTTCCAACTAAAGTGGCTCCATGGGGTACCCAAGTTGACCCATGGATTTTCTTGGTCAAACATGTCACATCCAATGAGGGTAGGACATGTGTCAAGCTCATCTCATATTATTAAAACATTATTTTTACCTTAAACTACACTAATTACCTCTAATCGCGATTAAGAACTTAAAAGTTACTATTCACCAAAAAATTATTTTAATCTCATTGAACAAAATTTTACTTCTTAATGACAACCATGTATGTAGGATTTTTTAAAATCAAACCATAGAATTGGTAATATTTCATTTAAACAAAAAATCAGTTTTTTAACTACCACTTAGTGGTTTCACTATTCATCAAAAATTGAAGTTTTTCAGAACAATGCCAAAATTTCACCCTAAGCTATAATTGATATTCTGAATTCAAAAATGATTTCTATTTTATTAAATTCCAAACATATAAGTTGAATTAATTAATTTTATAATTAATTCCCGCTGTCACAACAAATAGCGTGTTTTTAAGAAACAATATATATCAAAAGATTGACAATTGTTTATGTCCAATTTCAAAGTGAAATTAATTCTAATGAACACCATTGGATAAAATGGTAAAAATATATTCTAATTATACTTTAAAACCACTCAATAGTATAACTTATCACTATAAATTATTTTTATTAAAAAAGTTGTTTTAAGTATTTTTCACTATTCATAAAAATTTGGAAGTTCTCAGAAAATTACAAAAAATTCAACATAGGCTAATTTCAATATTAGGAATACAAAAATGAAGTCAATTTTGAAATATAAAATTTCTATAAATTTAAAAAGTGGTTATTACTATTCATAATGGCTACTTTGATTATTTGCGGTGTGTTAGAACTCGAAGTTGCGTACAATGCAAGCTATTGCATTATTGAATGAGAAGTGTATCATGGAAGCTCGGGGTGTTACAATTTACATCAACTAAAGGATCTAACAAAATCCAGACTTGGTTTTGGTACATGGAATCCATTTTTTAGAATTCACAGCTTCTTGCCACTTGGAAACATCTGTGACACTTACTACTTCCTTGTAGGTTAGAGGATCATTATTATCAACTAATAATGAGTCACCATCCTAGGTAACTATAAAACCATACCATTCTTGTTATCTAACCTCTCTTGTACTCCTACGTAGCTCTTGTGTCTCTGGAAGAGTTCTTTCTTCCATGGGGATTTATGGAATTTGTTCCTATACCAACTCTTGTGTACCTTGAGCTTCAAATTCATCAAAGTCTATCTCAATTCCACTATCTATTTTGTACATGTGCTCCCTCTCAAGTAATACGGTGTGTCTTTCCACTAAAACATTTTTTTCTGAGGGGTTTTATAGGTAATATCCCTTTGTTTCCTTAGGGTATCATATAAAGGTACACTTTGTGCCTCGAGATGAAAGTTTGTTACCTGAAGAGGCCTTAACAAACCTATCACTTCCCCACACATGTAAATTCGATAATATGGATTTATTTTCACTCCAGAACTCATATAGAATACCATTTATCAATTTAGTTGGTACTTGGTTTTGTATGTGCGCCGATGTTTGTAACGCATATCCCCAAAAGGATAATGGAAGACTTGCATGACTCATCATTGATCTCACCATGTCCAATAGGGCATGGTTCCTCCTTTTTCTCACACCATTCCACTGGGGAGTGTATGGTGGAGTGAGTTGGGATAGGTTCTCAAAATCCCATAAGTAATCAATGAAGTCTTGATTAAGATATTCTCCACCTCTATCTGAGTGGAGTTTCTTAATCTTCTTACCAATATGATTCTCAACTTCATTATTGTATTCTTTGAACTTAACAAAAGAATCCTACTTATACCTCATTAAGTAGATATATACACATCTACTAAAATCATCAGTAAAAGTTATGAAGTATGATTAACCTCCCATTTCTTCCACTGTAAATGATCCACACACATCGGTATGAACAAATTCAAGAAGTTCTTTATCCCTTCACCTTTACCACTAAATGGGGATTCGGTCATTTTCCCTTGTAAACATGCATGGCATACACCAAGTGGTTTTATTTCGAAAGAATATAAATATCCATCTTGATGTAACTTTGTCAAGCGTTTCTCGTTTACATGACCTAGCTGGTGATGCCAAAGTTGGGTGTGGAATGAGTCATGTGAAGTATCTTTGTTATCGATTTCCATTACTTGGTTTGTGTAATCCTACACATAAAGACCGTTGTATAAATTTTCCCTACCAAAACAAATTCTATATTTAAAAAAGAAGAAACATTCATTTCCAAACTTGAAAAAAAATCCATCTGTATCTAATCTGGATATAGAAATAATGTTTTTATTAACATACTAAACATAATAAAAATCCTTTAACACTAATATCATCCTAGTTGGAAACATGAGGTGATAGTCCCCAACATCTAGAACAGCAAGTATGGATCCATTGGTTGCTCGTAGATCTACCTCCCCTTAGTCAATCTTCCTGAATCTACTTGGTTCCTGTATTTGGATACATTTGTGAGAACCACAAGCTGTATGTAATACCCAATTTGTAGAAATAGATAGATTTCATTTGATAAAAAATACACATAAAGCTTCCCCTTTCTTCTTAGGTTGGGTTCATTTCTTCTTCCAGTGGCCCTTCTTGCCACATGAAAAACAAACAGCCTCGTGTTCCCTTGCCTCCCCTTTGATCTTCCTTTTCTTGGAAGGTACTGAAGAAGCTTTGGGCTTAAATCTCTTTGCCTTCCCTTTCCTTTTATTCACCATAATGATAGAAGTATTTTTTCACTTCATATCTTTTTCCACTTGGTGAATGAGGATAAGAAGATCATATAGAGATTTCTCAATGTTGTTCATATTGAAATTGACAACAAAGTTAGAGAAGCTCTAAGGGAGTGATGCGAGAATGAGATCGGTGCCCAGTTCTTTGGGGAGTTTAAACCCTAGAACTTCTAGTCGCTCAATATATCCAATGATATTGAATATATGAGGCCCATCTGGGGAACTATATCCAAGATTACTCTAAAAGAGTGCCATAGAGATCTCAAACCTTTCCTATCTTGATATCTCCTGGTAAAGATCACATAGGTTCTCGAGCATGCTATAAGAATCCATGTTTTCCTTAGACTTCATGGTCTCAATAGACATTGATGATAGCATAAAACATTGAACATCAACCGAATTGTTCATACATTTCTCATTGACCAAGAAATCCTCATCACTCGCTTCTTTAATAGGCAGATCAGGTAATGCTGACTCTAGCACGTAAGACTTTTGTTGATGTCGTAGGATGACCCGAAGGCGTCTAAACCATTCCTAGAAGTTACTGCTGGTGAGGATGTTGTCTTTATCTAGAATTAATCCCAGTGATAGTGTGGTTGATGAGTATTTCATTTTTATTCTACAATTAAAAGAGAAGATCATTAGTACTTTCTTGATTACATTTTATAAGAAATAATAAATTTTATTAAGTCTCCCACTATTTTATCAAGTCCCAATATCCCTCACCATTGTAATCAGAATTTCCAATTTCCATGAAATTATAGTGTAAAGGATCCATATTCCCCTTCGCATAACCCCAACAAGGTTTGGTCAAGCTATTGGAAGGTATTTAGGTATGTAGGTCTTTGACAACTGCAGGCTTGCAGCTATTTGATCTATTGAGTGGATTCCCCAATCCTAAAATCATGACTTTGTATTTTCTCAACTCTTGCCTCCAATATTACACCAATTCTAGAAAGGGATACCCCTCTTGATGCAATATGGTTAAGTCAACCCCAAACCTTTCATAAGCGCTTCCTATATAAAAGTATGTGTCCCAAAAAGGGTTGGTCAAACACATAGTTTTATTGAGTTTTTCCCTTAATCAAGTAACGGAAGGCTTGGTATGACTTAATATTTTATTTGAGGGATTTTTATCTCTTATGAATGAATTTATTATTATCATTATCACATTCTTGATAATATTATGTGAAACTTACTTAAGTGATTAACCATGTCTTGATAATATTTACGCATAAGTCTGGTTTATTTTAGTTCTATCTTGCATGCTTATTTAATTCATTAATTATGTGATCATGACAACACATCTATAATGATAAACCATGAAACTGACAGAAATAAAATAAATAGAATTATCATGAGATTTTATAAGGGTTAGTTTATCTAGTGATTGATAAAATAACCCTGAACTAGGGTAGAAAAATCTTGAACCTTTTGGGTTTGTGTTTACAGCTTTCCACCTGTCCACCTCTGTATTTCCTGAGATTGGTTTTGTCTCGGCTCTAGCTTGAACCGCCTCCACTATCTTGGGAGTTCCATATATTACATATGTCTTTTTTTAACTCACATACAGGTGAGGGGTAAAAATGGGTTTTACATAAAATAAACCTTGGGCATGCAGACCCTACATATTAATCAGGAGAGATGGCTCGCAGGCCAAAAAAAATAATTTAAATGAATAAATTAAAATAAAACATCCACATACAAAGGTCTTGGTCTAGATCAGGATCATCCATATATGAAACGATGTTTACACATAAATATAACTAGAATTAAATTATTTAATCATTCTTGTTTAAGATAAATCACGTTTCAATCAATTAATTATCATCTTTAATTAATCAATCCTTTTATCTTAAACATTTTTTCTGAATTTCCTTGAGATTCACATCCATCGTAATTTTAAACAAATAAATTCATTTAAAATTATCTTTGTACGTAACTTGTACCTTGGAGGCAACCCGATTAATTACTATTCATAACTACCCAATGAGAAGAAATGAACATTACGCATGTGTTAAATTAAACACACATATATAAAACACCTATCACACATTGTGCCTCAGCTTTACACCCACACGATGGTACACATCTTAAGGGTTTGTATAATATAATAATATATTTTAATAAATCTATGTAATTTGGATGAGTACACGGTGTGTGGTTCCAACTATATGATGTGTACTATTTTTCACCATCCATCTAAAGTACATGCCCGGGGAAATGGCGTGTGAGTGTATTTTGGAAATATTTTGAGTACACGGCATATTCAGTGGGCCACACACCATGTAGTATCCACTTTAAACGGTTTCCATCCAGGAAATCCATGTACAGGGTACACGGTCTAACCCTAACCTGAAGGGACTACATGTCGTGTCTAGTGGACTACACAGTGTGTAATCTGAAAACTGTGTGTCACCTGTTCGTGGTCAACACACAGAGTCATTTAAGACTTAGAAAGACTCCAACACATTTCTTGGTTTGGCGGACCAGTCTGATGCATTGAATCTTGACTACACGGCGTGTACTGCTGAATACACACCGAGTGTTCTGGTGTTGTACGACCAGAAAGATTTGGCACCTCCGGATGAGATCCTCTATTTTATTTTATTCAAAATTAAAAGAAAATATTTTTTCTGTAAGGTGAATGAGAAACAAAAGAGGAGGAATAGATCTCGAGATTCAGATTTGCAGAACGATTAACTTGAATTGAAACAATTAAATTATTAAATTTGTAATTCATCAATGAAATATTTAAATAATTATAAACTATGATGTAACCCCTCTGATACCACTTGAAGGTTTTGGGTGCAGTGGAAGTGTGGTTAGGATGGAACCCAACTTTGATTTTTACCATGATCAATGATTATTATGGGATCAATATGACGATGAACGCCGGTCTCCACAGAATAGAATCAATGATTTTGATAAAGAAAGAAGAGGCCTAAAACCTTTAGAGAGGATCTTGAACATCATGTTTATAATTAATTTAATTAATTTTAAAAAGAAAAATAATACCTGGATCTTTGGTATTTTTCTTCTTTGGCATTAGATGGGCTTGCCTAAAGTCCAAGAGTACTCTCTAGCAATGGGTCAAGGAACCCAAGAGAAAGAAAATAATGTCACAACAACGACATCCACATACGAACACTCACTATGTAATATAATTCCTTCATCACAATATCTCATCAAGCAGGTTTCATGATAGTTTCATCAAATTTTATGCTTGATACATCTTTCTTTAACTACCTGAAATAAACTCATCGTTACACCATGACCATGAAATTTCACGCGACGGTTCTATTTCAATCAAAGGTCTGAGATATCAAATTTCATAAATGAAAGGGAAAAATCCTTCCTCGACTTATCCATTAATAACATGCCATTTGTGATACACCCAACATACCCTACTTCCTGCCAACTGTCTGCATGATGATTTTTTTTAGTAAATCAAAGTGCCTGATTCGTGACATGTTTTAATGATAATATTAAAGTATAAGGATCATTACACATGCTCGTAGATAGAAATGTCTGATGACACCAAGACATGCAGAATTACTACTGGTGGGTCTGTTTTTATAATCTACCATCTTGGAGATTACCAAGTGTGAACTCCATGATAGAGAGTCTCATCTTCTTACGAGTACTCACACCTGACGGTATGCATGCTATGTTTCCCATAATAGTATGTCATCCAACCATTGAACTATATTTAAGAACATTGTTATAGCATTTCAAGGTTCTCATCATAGCGGGGAACTTCCATGACCTTACCAATGCAAAAAATACTCTAGGACATTATTACATCATAGTCATGAAAAACAATGAACAATATGTAATAAAACATTTAATATTTAAATACATTAAATGTTCATGTAATCAAAGTACAGTCAGTTGGTTATAGGACACCAACTCTTACATAAGGCCCATTAGTATAGATAGGCCCATTAGGCCCACTAGGACCATTAGGCCCATTAGGACCATTGGGCCGCTTATGCCCCTTAGGCCACTTGGGCCCATTAGGCCCATTAGGCCCCTAAGGCCCCTTAAGCCTGTTAGGATTCTTAGTCTGATTATGCTACTTAGGCCCATTCATCCCATTAATCCCATCATGCCACTAAGGAACATTCGGCACATTAGGCCCATTATACCACTAACGCCCATTAGACCCATTAGGCCCATTAGACCATTTAGGCCCCTTAGGCCACTTAGTCCCCTTATGCCCATTAGGCCACTTATTACCATTAGGCCCATTAGTCCACTTAGGCCCCTTAGGCCACTTAGGACCATTAGGCCACCTAGGCCCATGAGGCCCATTAGGCCTATCATGCTCATTGGGCCCATCTGGCCTATTAGTCCCATTAGGCCACTTAGGCCCCTTAGGCCACTTAGTCCTATTCAGTCCATCAATCCCATTAGGACATTAGGCCTAATAGGCCACTAAGGCCAATTAGGCCCATTATTCCACTTAGGCCCATTTGTCCCATTAGGCCCATTAGGCCACTAAGGGTCATTACTCTCATGAGGCCACTTAGGACTATTTGGCCCATTTTGCCCATCAATCCACTTAGGCCACTGAGGCCCATTAAGACCAATAGTCCAATTAGGCCCATTAGGACTATGTATCCCATTGGGCCCATTAGGCCACTTAGTCCTATTAGGCCCATTAGTCTAGTGAGGTCCATTCAACCCATTAGGCTACTTAGGCCAATTAGGCCAATTATGCCAATTATGCCACTTAGTCCAATTATCCCACTTAGACCCATTAGGCCCATTAGGCCACTGAGGCCCATTAGTCCCATTATTACATTGATTACCATTAGGCCCATTAGTCCCATTAGACCCATTAGGACCATTAGGCTCATTAGACCAATTATTACCAATAACCAATTAGGTTCATTTGGCCACTTAGGTCCATTAGTCCACTTCATCCCATTTGGCTAATTTAGCCACTTAGGCCCATTCGACCACATCATCCCATTAATCCCATTAGGCCACTTAGGCCCATTAGGCCCATTAGTCCACTTAGTCCACTTAGGTCCCTTATGACACCAAGGTCCATTTGGACCATTAGGCCCATTAGGCCACTTAGTCCCATTAGGCCACTTAGGCCCATTACACCCATTAGGCCAATTAGGCCCATTTGGCCACTTCATCCCATTAGGCCTATTATTACTATTCGGCCCATTAGTCCCATTCATTCACTTAGTCCCATTAGTCTAGTTAGGCCCATTTGGCCCATTAATCCACTTAGGCCCATTAGTCCCATTAGGCCACATAGGGCCATTAGGTCAATTTTCCCACTTTGTCCCATTATACCCATTATTCCCATTAGGCCTATTATTCTCATTCATCCATTTTGGCCCATTTGGACCATTAGACCCATTATGTCCATTATGACCATTTGGCCACTATGGCACATTAGGCCCATTATTCCCATTAGGCCCATTCATCCACTTTGACCCATTAGGGCACTTAGTACAATTAGGCACATTAAGTCTCATTAGGCCAGTGAGGCCCATTATGACACTTAGGCCCATTAGGTCAATTTGGATACTTCGGCCCATTATTCCCATTAAGCCCATTAGGCCAATTCATCCACTTTTTCCCATGAGCCTAAGTGGTATCATGGGCCAAAGGTACCTTAGTGGCCTCATTGCCTAAATAGGTCGAAGAGGCATAATGGACCTAATGGGCCTCATTAGACTCATGGTCTAAATAGGCCTAATGGGCCTAATGGTCTTAATGGGCCTAATGGAACTAAGTGGTCGAATGGGCCTAATGGCCCAATGGGCCTAATGGGTTTAGTGGGCCTTAGTGGCCTAATGGACCTATAGGTGTAATGGGCAGAAGTATCCAAATGGGTGTAATGAGCCTAAGTGGACTAATGGGCCCAATGGGCCTAAGTGGCTTAATGGGTCGAATGATTCGAATGGGATTAAATGGACTAATTGGCCTAAAGGGCCTAAATGACCCAATGGGACTAAAGAGACTAATGGGCCAAAGTGGCCTAATCGGCCTAAGTGGCTAAATGGGCCAAAGTGGCCTAATGGGTCTAATGAGCCTATGTGTCTGAATGGGACTAAGAGGCCAAATGGGGCTAATGGGCCTAAGTGGCGGAATGAGCTTAAGTGGCTCAATGTGTCTAATTGGCCTAATGGGTGTAAGTGGCCTAATGGGTCTAATTTTCCTAATGGGTCAAAGTGGACTAATGGATTTAATGGGGCCAAGTGGCTGAATGAGCCAAATGGGCCTAAGTGGACCAACTGCCCCAATGGACCTAATGGTTCGAATGGGCCGAATGGACCTAAGTGGCCTAATGGACTTGATGGGCCTAAGTTTCCTGATGAGCCTCATGGGTCTAAGTGTCCTAATCGACTGAATGGGCCCAATGGACCTAAGTGACCTAATGGGCCTAATGGGCCCAAGTTTCAAAATGGGCATATTGGGTCTTAGTGGCCCAATGGGCCTAATTTCCCTAAGTGGCCTAATGGGCCTAACAGGACAAATGGGATGAATGGGCCTAATAGGACTAAGTTTCCAAATTGGCCTAATTGTTCTAATGGGCCTAAGTGGAATAATAGGACAAAGTGGCGTAATGAGCATGTGTGGCCCGAATGGGACTAACGTGCCGAATGGGCCTAACGTGCTAAATGGGCCTAATGGGCCTAAGTGGCCTAATGGGCCTAATAGACTGAATGGGCCTAAGGGTAACAATGGGATGAATGGGAATAATGGTCCAAATTGGACTAATGGTCCAAATGGGCCTAACGGGTCTAAGAGGCTAGATGGGCCTAATGGGTCGAACGAGCCTAATGGGCCATATTGGCAAAAGTGGCCTAATCGGCCTAATGGGCCTAGTGGCCTAATGGTACTAAGTTTCCTCATGAGAAAATGTGGCCTAATGTGCCCAATGGGCCTAAGTGGCCTAATGGGCCTAAGTGGCCTAATGGGCCTAAGTGGCCTGAGTGGCCTAACGGACCAAAGTTGCCTAATGGGCCTAATGGGCCTAAGTGACCAAATGGGTCTAAGTGTCCAAATGGGCCTAAGTGGCCTCATGGGTGTCATGGGCCTAATTTGCCTAATGGGCCTAATGGTCCTGATAGGCCAAATGTGCCTAATGGTCCAAATGGGTTGAAGTGGCATAATGGGCCTAAGTGGCCTAAAGGCCCTTAAGGGAATAATGGGCATAAGTGGCCTCATGGGCATAAGGGGCCTAAGTGGCATCATGGGCGTAAGTGGCCTAAGTGTCCTAATGGGTTGAATGGGCTGAATGGGCCTAATGGGACTAATGGGTCTATGTGGCCTAAGGGGCTAAATGAGCCTAATGGGCCTAAGTGGCATGATCGACCTAATGGGATTAGTGGGACGAAGTGGCCTAATGGGCCTAATGGTCCAAAGTGGCATAATGGTCCTAAGTGACCAATTGGGCCTAATGGGCCAAAGTGGCCTAATCGACCTAATTGGATTAATGGTCCTAAATAGACTAATGGTCTTAATGGGCCGAAGTGGCCTAAGTGGACTAATGGGCCTAATGGGATAAGGTGGCCTAATCAACTTAATGGGACTAAGTGGCCTAATGGGCCTAAGTGGCATAACGGGCCTAAAGGGCCTAAGTGGTCGAATGGGCCTAATGGGTCCAATGGGACAAAGTGGTCGGGTGGGCCTAATGGTCCTAAGTGGCCTCATGGGCCTAAAGGGCCTAAGTGGCCTCATGGGCCTAATAGGCCTTAATGGCCTCGTGGGCCTAATGGGCCTAAAGGGATTAAGGGGCCTAAGTGGCCTAATTGGCCTAATCAGCCTAATGGACCTAAGTAGACTAATGGGTCAAATGAGCTTAAGTTGTCTAATTGGCCCAATAGGACTAATGGGCCTAATGGGCCTAAGTGGTCTAATGGGCCAAAGTGATCTAATCAACCTAATGGACCTAATGTGCATAATGGGATTAAGTGGACGAATGGGACTAAGGGTCCTAATGGGCCTAAGGGGCCTAATGCGTTGAATGTGCATAAGTGGCCTAATAGGCCTAATGGGCCTAAGTGGCATATTGGGCCGAAGTAACCTTATCAGCCTAATGGACCTAGTGGGTGTAATTGGCCGAATGGGCCTAATGTGCATAGCAGTCCTAATGGGAATAATGGGCCTAAGTGGTTGAATTGGCCTAATGGGCCTAATCGGCCTAAGTGGCATAATGGGACTAATGGGGTGAATAGAATGAATGGGCTTAATGTGCCGAGTAGGCCTAATGGGACTAAGTGGCCTACTGGGCTGAATGGGCCTAATTGGCCTAAGTGGCCAAATGGTCCTAATAGACCTAAGTGGTCTAATGGGACTAATGGGCCTAATGGGACAAAGGTGCCTAGTGGGCCTAATGTGCCTAAGTGGCCTAATGGGCCTAAGTGGCCTAATTCACCCATCGGGGCTAAGTTGCCAAATGGGTCGAATGAGCCTAACGAGCCTAAGTGGCCTAATGGTACCAACGGGCCTAACTTGCCTAAAGTGACGAATGGGCCTAATGGAACTAATGGTCCTTATAGGAAAAATAGTCCTAGGTGGCCTAATGGGCCTACATGGCCAAATGGGCTTAAGTGAACTAATGGGCCTAAAGAGCCTAATCGGCCAAAGGGGCCTAATGGGCCTAAGTGGCATAATTCTAGCCTAATGGGACTAATTGGTCTAATGGGCCTTATGGGTATAATGGACCAAAGTGGCCTAATGGGACTAATGGTCTGAAGTGGACTAATGGGCCAAATGGGCCCAATGGGTCTAGTGGGCCTAAGTGACCTAATCGGCCTAAAATGACTAATGGGCCAAAGCAGCCTAATGGGCCTAACTGGAATAATCATCCTAATGGACTAAGTGGCATAATCATAACCAAATGGGCCTAAGTGAATGAATGGTCCAAATGGGCCTAAGTGGCCTTATCGGCCTAGAGGGCCTAATGGTCCAAAGTGGCCTAATGGGACTAAAAGACATAATCAGCCTAATGTGATTATTGGCCTAAGTGACCTAATAGGCCTAAGTTACCTAACTGGACTAATAGGACAAAGGATCTAGATTGGCCTATGTGGCCTAATGGGCCAAGTGGTCCAATGGGCCTTGGTGGCCGAAGGGGTCGAATCAGACGAGTGGGATAAATGGATTGAATGGGCCTAAGTGGCCTAATGGGCGGAATGGGCCTAAGTGGCCTATTGGGCCTAATGGACCTAATTGGCCTAAGTTGCCTAATGGGCCTAAATTTCCTAATGGTCCAAATGGACCTAAGTGGCCTAATGGGCCTAATCGGTCAATTAGGCCTAAGTGGCATAATGGGCCTAATGAGCCGAATGGGCTTAAGTTTCCAAATGGGCCTAATGAGCTGAATGGGATGAAGTTGCTGAATGGGCCTAATGGGTCGAAAGGTATCAATGGGTTGAATGGTCCTAATGATCCTAATGGGCCTAAGTGGCCTAATAGTAATAATGGGCCTAACTTTCCTAATGGTCCTAAGTGACCTAATGTATCTAATTGGCCTAATGGGTCGAATGGACCCAATGGGCCGAAGTGGCCTAGTGGGACGAATTGGCCGAATGTGCCTAATTGGCCGAAGTGGCCGAATGAGCCTAATGGGTCCAATGGGCCCAATGGGCCTACTAGACCAAAGTGTCCTAATGGGATGAATGGGCCTAAAGGGTCCAACGGTCATAATGGGATGAATGGACCAAATGGGACTAAAGGGACAATGGCCCTAATGGGCCTAATTAGCCGAATGGGTCAGATGGGTCGAATGGGCCAAGTAGTCCAATGTGGGTTAATGGACCTATTGGGCATAATAGAACTAATGGACCTAATGGGCCTAAGTGGCCTAATGGTCTTAAGTGGACAATTGTACCTAATGCATCTAATAGACATAATTGGCGTAATGGGCCTAAATGAACTAATGGGCCTAAGTGACCGAATAGGACTAATGTGCCGAATGGGCCTAAGTGGACCAATGGGCCGAATGGGCCTAAGTGGTATAATGGGCCTAAGTGGACAAATGGGTTAAATAGACATAATGGGCCTAATGTGCTTAAGGTGTCTAATGGTACAAATGGGTCTAAGTGGCCTAATGGGGAAAAGTGGTCTAATGGACCCAATGGGCCAAGTGGGCCAAATGGGCCTAATGGTCCTAATTGGCCTAAGCGGCCTAATGGGATGAATTGGCCTAATGGGGTGAGGTGTCCTAATGGACATAATGGGCCTAAGATTCATAATGTGACTAAGGTTCTAAGTGGCCTGATGGGCCAAAGTGGACGAATGGGCCTAATGGGCATAATGGGCATAATGGGGCTTAGTGGTGAAATCGGCCTAATGGGTATAAAGGGCCTAAGTGTCCTAATGGTCCTAATGTTCCTTAGTGTACCAATGGTAAAAATGGTCCTAATGGGCCTAATTATTCCTACAAGGCCTACTAAGCCTAATGGGACTACTAGGACTAATGGGCCTAAGTGGAGTAATTGGCCTTAGTGGCCTAATGGGCATAAGTTGCCTAATGGCTCTAATGAGCCTAAGTGGCCTAATGGGTATAATGGGCCTAATGGGACTAAGTTTCCTAATGGGACAAAGTGCACAAATTTCCCTAATGGGCTTAATGGGAATAATGGGTCGAAGTGGCCAAATGGGCCAAATGGGATTAAGTGTCCTTGTCGGCCTAATGGGCCTCAACGACCAAATGGGCCTAATGTGATTAATGGTCCAAAGTGGCCTAATGGGCCAAAGTGGGCAAATGATAACTTGGGCCTAATGGGAATAATAAGCCTCATGGGACAAAGTGGCCAAATGAGCCTAATGGACTTAATGGGCCCAAGTGGCCTAATGGGCCTAATGGTTCTAATGGGCCAAAGTTGATGAGTGGGCATAATGGGCCTAATGGGACTAATGGGAAAAAGTGGCCAAATGGGCCAAATGGGCCAAGGTGGCATAATGGACCTATTAGGCCTAAGTGTCTTAACGGGCCTAATGAGCAAAATGGGCCTAAGTGGCCTAACGGGAAAAAGTGGATGAATGTGCTTAATGGGCCGAATATGCATAATGGGCCTAATGGGCCAAAGTGTCCAAATGGTCCAAATGAGCCTAATGGGCCTAATGGGACTAGTGGGCCTAAGTGGACTTGTGGGACTAAGTGGACTAATGGGCCTAATGGGACAAATGGGCCTAAGTGGACTAATGGGACTAACGGGATAAGGTAAACAAAAGGACCTAATGGGCCTAATGGGCATAATGTGCCAAATGGACCGAAGTGGTCTAATAGGCCTAATGGGCCCAGGTGGACTAATGGTCCTAATGGGCCTAAGTGGACTCATGGGCCTAATGGGCCTCATGGGCCTAATTTTCATATCTAGCCTAATGGTACTAAGTGTTTGAATGGTCCTAGGTGGCCTGAGGGGCCTAATGGTCCTAATTGTCCTAAATGGATGAGTGGGACTAATGGGCCTAAGTCTCACAATGGGCATAATGGGACTACATGGTCTAATGGGCCTAAGTGTCCAAATGGGACTAAGTCACCTAAGGGGCATAATGGGCCTAAGTTGACTAATGGGCCTAATGGGCCTATGTGGCCTAATGGTACTAATGGGCCTAATGGCATAATGGTATTAATGGGCCTAATGGGATAATGGGCCTAAGTGTGTGAATAGACCTAAGTGGCAAAATGGGCCTAATGGGCCTAAGTGGCCTAATGATTCTAATGGGACTAAGTGGCCTAATGGGATTAATGTGATAATAGTCCTAATGTCCCTAAGTGTTTGAATGGGCCTAATGGCCCTAAGTTGCATAATTTACCATATGGGAAAAATGGGCGTAAGTGTACTAATGGGCCTAAGTGGCCTAATGGGCCTAAGTGGCCTAATGAGCCTAATGAGACTAAGTTTCATATTGCGTCTAAGTGGACTAATGGGCCTAAGTGTCATCATGGGCCTAGTGGCCCGAAGTTGACTAAGTGGAATAATGGGTTTAGGTGGTCAAATAGGCCTAATGGGCCTAAGTGGCGGCGTGAGCCTAATGGGCCGAGGTGGCCTGATGAGCCTAATGGGCCTTAGTGGCCTAATGGGTCTAATAAGCCTTATTGGCATAATGGGCATAATGGGCCTAACTGGCTTAATAGGGGGAATGAGCCTCAATGGCGTAATGGTCTTAATGTGCCTAATGGGTTGAATGGGCCTAAGTGACCTAATGGGACAAAGTGGCCTAATGGGCCTAAGTGGCCTAATGAGACTAAGTGGTCTAATGGACCTAAGTGGCCTAATGGAACCAATGGGCATAATCGGCCGAAGTGGCCTAAGTGGCCAATGTGCCGAAGTGGCCTAAGTGGCCTAATGGGCCTAATGGGCCTAAGTGGATGAATGGGATTAATGGGTCTAAGTGGATTAATTAGCCTAATGGTCCGAAGTGTCATAATGGGCCTAAGTAGACTAATTGGACTAAAAGGTTAATGGGCGTAATGGGATTAATGGGCCTAATGGGCTTGAGTGAACTAATGGGACTAATGGGACTCAGTAGCCTAATGGGCCCAATGGACCTAAGTGGCCTAATGGGCATAATAGTCCTAAGTGGCCTAATGGGATGAATGGGCCTCAATTGCCTA
This sequence comes from Viscum album, assembly GCA_963277665.1. Classification (NCBI taxonomy): domain Eukaryota; kingdom Viridiplantae; phylum Streptophyta; class Magnoliopsida; order Santalales; family Viscaceae; genus Viscum; species Viscum album. The sequence continues at coordinate 1,776,930,602 of OY728156.1, forward strand.
ATGGGCCTGATGGGCCTAAGTGGATCAATGGGCCTAATGGGTTGAATTGTCCTAATGGGCCTAAGTGGCCTAATGGGCCTAATTGGCCTGAGTGGCCTAAGTTGCGTAATAGGCCTAATGGGCCAAATGGTCCTAATTATCCTAAAGGGACTAATGTGACTTAGTGGAAAAATGGTCCTAATAGGCCAAGTGGAACTAAGTGGCTGAATGGGCCTAGTGGACCAATGGGCCTAAGTTGCCCAATGGGCCTAAGTGTCCTAATGGGCATAAGTGGCTGAATGAGCCTGATGGACCTAATGGGCCTCAGTGTCTTAAGGGGATGAAATGGCCTATTGGGATTGATGGTCCTGATGGGCCTAATGAGCCTAATGGGACTTAGTGGCCTAATGGGCCTAAGTGGCCTAATGGGCCTAAGTGGCCTAATGGGCCTAAGTGGCCTAAGGGGACTAGGTGGACTAATGGGCTTAATGGGCCTAAGTGGCATAATGTTTCTAAGGGTACTAAGTGGGATAAGGGTCCTAAGTGGCATAATTATCCTACTGGGCCCAATGGGACTTAGTGTCCTAATGGGCCTAATGCGCCAAATGAGCCTAAGTGGCATAATGGGATTAATGGGCCAAGCGGCCTAATGGACCTAAGGGGCCTAAGTGGCCTAATGGGCCTAATGGACCTAAGTTGCCTAAATGGTCTAATGGGACTAATGGGCCTAATGGGACTAATACGCCTAATGTTTCTATTGGTCCTAAGTTGCCTAATGGGCCTTAGTGGCCTAATGGGTCTAATGGACCGATTGGGTCTAAGTGGTATAATGGGTCTTAGGGTCCTAAGTGGCCTAATGGGACTAAGTGGCCTAATGGGCCTAAGTGACCTAATGGGCCTATTTGACCTAATGGGTTTAGTGGGCCTAATGGGCATAATGAACCTAATTGGGAAAATTGGCCTAATGGGCCTAATGGGTCATATGGGCCTATGTGGCCTAATGGGTCTAATCCAATGGGATTGATGGTAAAAATGGAACAAATGTTCCTAATATTTCTAAGTGGCCTAATAGGCCTAATCCAATGGGCTTGATTGGACAAATGGGCCAAATGGTCCTAATGGGCCTAGGTGGCCTAATGGGCCAAATGGGCCAAAGTGGCCTAATTGGCCTAATGTGCTTCATGGTCCTTAGTGGACTAAAGGGATTAAGAATCTAAATGTGTCTAATGGGACTAATGGGACAAATGGGCCTAAGTGGCCTAATGGGTCTAATTTCCCTAATGGGTTTAATGGGACAAATGGGCCTAAGTGGTCTAGTGGGCCTAATCTAATGGGATTAATGGGCCAAATGGACCTAAGTGGCCTAATGGGTCTAATGGGCCTAATGGGATGAAGTGGACCAATGGGCCTAATTGACCGAGTGGGCCTAATTGGATGAATGGGCCTAATGGGCATAATGGTACAAATGGGTTTAATGGGCCTAAGTGGCCAAATGGGCCTAATGAACCTGATGGATGAACTTGATGGCTCCACACTCTCCTGGCTCCTGATGCTCCGCATGCCTCCTCTTCCCCTCCTAGGGTTTTGAGGGTCTGATTTACTGTGATGGTGTTGCTTCACCTGGTCCATATTCTTCTTTATTATGCTTTCTTTTTCTTCCTTCTCGACTGATGTGGCTTAACGGTGTGGTCATCACGCGCCGCTGACCACCCCTCTTTTGATCTTTCCCTGTGCATCAGACCCCTATTTTGGGTTTGTGTGTGTGGGTGCTTTAAATGGATTGGGTCGGCACAGGTGAGGGCGTCTGGTGCCTTCTTTCTCCTCTACCCATGTTTGCCTACCCATCATATTTGACTCTACTTTTTTCATGATTGATTTGGGGTGCAGGCCTACTTGGGATGGTGCTGGAGTAGGGATGGCAGTGGTCTAAACTCGGGTTCATTCCTCTGGTTGGATCCTTTTTTATTTTTAGGATGCGGATTCAGCTCTCATATGGTAATTTTGTTTGGGATTGATTTTTTTCTCTATTATCGGTTCTCTATTTTGTGGGACCGATGCAGTTTCCAGCTTGGTCCCCTGCTGGGGACTCCATCTGCTCATCATTCCTGCGCTCCTTTCCCTGTCAGTTCAGTGAGTTGGTCTTCATAGAGGTTCTAAGAGGTGCATATTGAGTGGATTAGGGTCTTTTGGAGGGAATATGGACCATATTTTAAGGTTCTAATGGTTGTGATGTTTTATTTTGATGGTTTTTTAGTGGTGATGTTGGAGTTCTACGATGACGATATGAAGAAATCAGTGGTGATTAGTGCACATCCTTGTTCGTTTTTCTCTTGTACTCGGCTCCGATGAAGATGGTCGACGATGAAGAAGGTGGGGTTTCTGCCAGCGATGTGGTGAATCTAGCGATGATGGTTACGACGATGATGTTTGGAGTGGACAAAAACGAGGTAATGATGATAACGGGCGATGATGATGGAAACAGCTTCTTCGATGTGTTATCTTCTATGTAGTGGCTTTTATGACAATTTTAAAAATGATTTAGAGGGCCTAATGATCCTAATATGCCTAATGGGCCTAATGATCCTAATATGCCTAATGGGCCTAATTTTCCTAAGTGGCCTAATGGGCCTAAGTGTCCAAATGGGCCAAAGTGGCCTAATGGGCCTAAGGGGTAGAATGGTCCTAATGTGCCTAAGTGGCCTAATGGGCCTAATGGATAATGGGTATAATGGGCCTAAACGGCCTAAGTGGCCTAAAGGGCCTAATGGGCCTAATGGGCCTAAGTGGTCGGGTGGTCCTAAGTGGCCTAATGAGCCCAATGGGCCTAATGGGAATAAGTGGACTAATGGGCCTAAGTGGCCTAATGGGCCCAATGGGCCTTAATGGAATAAGAGGCCTAAGAATCCCAATGTGACTAAGTGACTTAATGGTCCTAAGTGGCCTAATGGGCCCAATGGATAATGGGTCTAATGGGCCTAAGTGACATAAGTGGCCCAATGCTGATAATGGGCCTAAGCAACCTAAGTGGTCTAATGGGATCAATGGGCCTAAGTGGTATAATGGGCCTAAGTGGCCTAAGTGGACTAATGGTCCTAATAGGCCTAAGCAGAAAAAGTGACCTAAGGGGTGTAATGGGCCTAATGGACTCAATGGGCCTGAGTGTCCTGATGGGCCTAAGGGGCCTTAGTAGCCTAATGGGCCTAATCGGCTGAAGTGGACTAAGGGGACAAATGGGCATAATGGTCTCAATGGGCCTAAGCAGCCTAAGTGGCCTAAATGTTCTAATGGGCCTAAGCGGCCTAAGTGTCCTAAGGGGCCAAATGGAATAAATGGGCTCAATGGGCCTAAGTGGCCTAACGGGCTTAAGTGTCTGAATGGGCCTAAGTGGACTAATGGGCCTAAGTGTCCTACTGGACCTAATGGGACTAATGTGGATAATGGGGATAATGGGCCTAATTGGCATAATGGGCTGAATGGGACAAATGGGCCAAGTGGTCCTAATAGGCTTTAGTGATCTAATGGGCCTGAGTGGCCTAATTGGCCCAATGGGTCCAGGTGGCCAAATCTTCCTAATGGGATGGATGGGCCTAAGTGGCCTAAAGGTCCTAATGGGTCGTATGCACCTAATGAGCCTAATGGGCCTAAGTGGACTAATGGCCCTAATGGGACTAATGGGCCTAAGTGGCCTAATGGGCCTTTGTGGGACTAAGTGGACCAATGGGCCTAAGTGGCCTAATGGCCCTAATGGGACTAATGGGCCTTAGTGATCTAATGGGCCTAATGGGCCTAATGTACATAATGAGCCAAAGTGACCTAAGTGACTTAATGGGCCAAATGAGCCTAAGTGGCCCAATGGGCCTAAGTGGCCTAATTGGCCTAATGGGCCTAAGTGGCATAATGGACCCCATGAGCCTAATGGGCCTTAGTGGTCTAGTGGGCCTAAGAGGACTAAGTAAACTAATGGGCCTAATTGGCCTAATAGGGCCTTAGAGACCTAATGGGCCTAATGGGCCTAAGTGGCCTAATGGGCCTAATGAGGCTAATGGGCCTCATTAGACTAATGGGTCTAATGGGCCATGGTGCACTAAGTGGCATAATGTCCCTAATGGGACTAATGGGCCTAAGTGGCATAATGGGCCTAAGTGGCATAATGGGTCGAATGGGTTGAAGGAGACTAAGTGGCCTAATGGGCCTAAGTGGCCTAAGTTGCCTAATAGGCCAAATGAACAAAATTGGACTGATGGGACTCATGATCCTAATGAGATTAATGGGCCTAAGTGGCCTAATGAGTCGAATGGGCCTAAGTGGCCTAATGGGACTGATGGCCATAATGGGTTGAATGGGCCTAATTGGCCTCATAGGTTTGATGGGCCTGGTGGGTCTAATGGGCTTAAATGGCCTAATGAGCTGAATGAGCCTAAGTGACCTAATGGGCCTAATGGGCCGAATGGGCCTAATGGGATTAAGTGGCATAATGGGTCTAATTGACCTAATAGTTCAAATGGGCCTTAGTGGCTTCATGGGCCTAATGGGCCTAATGTGCCTAAGTGGCCTAATGAGTTGAATGGGCCTAAGGGGCCTAATGGGCCTTAGTGTCCAAATGGGCATATGTGGACTAATGGGATTGATGGGCCTAATGGGCCTCAGTGGCCTCATGGGCCTAATGGTAATAATAGGCCAAAGGGACATAAGTATCCTAATAGGCCTAATGTGCATAATGGGCATAATGGGCCTAAGTGGAATAATGGGCCTGATGGGCCTAATGGACCTTCGTGGCCTAATGGGCCTCATGGTCCTAATGAGCATGATCAACCTAATGTCCATAATGGGTATCAGTGGCCCAATGGGCCTAATGGGCCTAAGTGGCTTGATCGTCCTTAGTGGTCGAATGTGCCAAATAGGCCCAATGGGCCCAATGGGCTTAATGGCATAAGTGGATGAATGGGGCTAATGGGCCAAATTGGCCTAATGGGACGAATTGGCCCAATAGGCCTGATGGGCCTAATGTGCCTCATGGGCCTAATGGGCCTAAGTGGCCTAAGTGTCCTAATGTGCCTCATGTGCCTAAGTAGCCTAATGGTCCAAGTAGGCCCAAAGGGACTTAGTGGCCTAATTATCCTAATGGGTGTAATGGGACTAATGGGCCTTAGTGGCCTAATGGGCTGAATGGGCCTGATAGGACCAATGGGCATAATGGGCCTCATTTGACAATTGGCCTAATGGGCCTAATGTACCTAATGGGCCTCATGGTCCTCCTTGGAATCATGGTTTTAATGGGCCTAAGTGGCTTAAGTGGCTTGATGGGCATAATGGGCCTAAGTGGCCTAATGGGCCTTAGTGGTCGAATGTACCTAATAGGCCCGATTGAAATATTGGGCCTAATGGACCTAATGGTCTTAATGGCCCTAAGTGGCATAGGTGGCATAAGTGTCTTGATGAGCCTAATGAGCCTAATGGTCTTAATGAGCCCAAGTGGATTAATTGGCCCAATGGGCCTAAGTGGCCTAATGGACCTAAGTGGTGGAATGGGCCAATGGGCCTAAGTGGAAGAATGGTCCTAATGGGCCTAAGTATCCAAATGGTCCTAATGGGCCTAAGTGGCCGAATGGGCCCAATGAGCCTAATGGGCCTCAAGGGCCCCAAGGGCTAAATGGGCTGCATGGGACAAATGGGCCTAAATGGCCTCATGGGACCAATGGGCCTAATGGTCATAATGGGCCTCATGGGACGAAGTGGCCTCATGTGCCTAATGGGCCAAATGGACCTCAAGGGCCTAATGGGTAGAATGGGCCTCCTAGGCCTAAGTGACCTAATGGGCCTAGTGGGACTAATGGGACTAAGTGGCCTAATGTGCCGAATAGACCTAAGTTGTAGAATAAGCTTAGTGGGCCTAATGAGCCTAATGAGACTAAGTGGCCAGATGGGACGAATGGGATTCATGGTCCTAATGGGCCTAATGGGCCTAACTGGCCTCATGTTCCCAATGGGCCTAATGGACCTAAGTGTCCTAATGGGATGAATGGACCCACGTGGCCTAATGGGCCTGATGAGCCTAATGGACCTCATGAACCTAAGTGGCCTAAGTGGCCTAATGGACTGAGTGGGCCTAAAGGGTCTAATGGGCCTAATGGGATGAATGAGCCTAATTGATCGGATGAGCCTATTGGGCCTCATGGGCCTAATGGGACTAATGGGACTAATTAGCCTCATAGTCCCAATGGGAATAATGGGCCTAAGTGGCCTAAGTGGCCTAAGTGGAGCTAAATAGTCAAATGGGTCGAATTGGCCTAAGTGGCCTAATGGGTCCAATGGGCCTCATGGGCTTAAGGGGCCTAATGGGCCCAATGGGATGAATGGGACTATTTGGCCCACTGGGCCTAATTGATCTAAGTAGCCTAATTGGTCTATGTGGCCTAAAGGGCTTAGTGGGCCTGATGAGATTGACAGGCCTAATGGGCCTATTGGGCCCAAGTGGCCTGATGGGACTAATGGGCCTCATGGGCTCAATGGTCCTGATATGCCTAAGAGTCTTATGGGCCTCATGGGCCTAATGGGCCTCATGGGGGAATGCCCCTCATGGACTTAATGGTCCTGATGGGCCTAATGGGCCTAATGGTCCTAAGTGTCATAATGGGCCAAATGGGACTAAGTGACCTAATGGTCCTAATGAGACTAATGGGCCCAAAGGGCCTAATGGGGATAATGGGTCTAATGTAAATAATTGACCTAAGTGGACTAAGTGGCCTAATCGGGCTAATCGACCAAATGGGACTAATGGGACTAAGTGGCCAAAGTGGATTAATGGGCCTAATGGGCCTAGTGGGACTAATGGGTTTAATGGGATGAATAGGACTAATTTTACTAATGGACCTAATGGGCCTACATTTCCAAATTGGCATAATGGGCCTAACTTGCCTAATCGGGTGAATCGACCGAATTGGACCAATGGGCCTACGTGGCCTAATGGGCCTAACATGCCTAATGGGACTAATGGGTTTAATGGGACTAAAGGGTGTAAGTGGTTGAATGGGCCTACGTGGCCTAATGGACCTAAGTATCCAAATGGACCTAAGTGGCCTAATGGGCCTATATGGCCGAATGGGCCTAAGTAGCCAAATGGGCCTAATGTGCCTAATGGGACTTATGAATTTAATGGGTCGAATGGGCCTAAGTGGCCTAATAGTCCTAATGGACCTAAGTGGCCTAATGGGCCTAATGAGACTAAGTGGCCTAATCCCCCTAATCGAATGAATGGGACTAATGGGCCTAAGTGGCCTAATGGGAATAATTGACTTAATTGGATGAATGGGCCTTAGTGGCCTAATGGGCCTAATATGCATAAGTGGCTAATGGTCCTAATTGGCCTAAGTCGCCTAATCCAACTAATTGACTAAATGGGCCTAATGGGCCTAATGGGCCTAAGTGGCCTAATGGACATAATGGGACTAAGTGGCCTAATGGGCCTAATGGCCTAAGTGACCTAATTGACCTAATCCGTCAAATGGGACTAATGAGCCTAATGGGCCTAAGTGGCCTAATGGGCCTAATGGGCATAATGGGCCTAATGCCTAAGTGGCCTAAGTTGCCTAATGGTCCTAATGTGCCTAATGGGATTAATGAGCATAATGGGCCTAAGCAGACTAAGTGGTCTATCAGCCTAATCATCCAAATGGGCCTAATGGGCCTAAGTGGCCTAATGGGCCTAAGTGGCTGAATGGGCCTAATGGGCTAAAGTGGCCTAATGGGCCTAGTGGGACCAAGTGGTCTAATCGAAATAATCGAATGAATGTGCCTAATGGGCCTATGTGGCATAATGGGCCTAAGCGGCGTAGTGGGCCTAATGGGCCCAAGTGGCCTAATTTGCCTAATTGACAAAATGGGCCAAATGAGCCTAAGTGGAATAATGGGCCTAAGGGGATAATGGGCCTAAGTGGTCTAATAGGACTAATCGACCGAATGGGCCTAAGTAGCTGAGTCGACCTAATAAATCAAATGGGCCTAATGGGTTTAATGTGCCTAAGAGGCCTAATGGCCCTATTGGGTCTAAGTGCCCTAAGTGGCCTAATCTGTGTAATCAATTGAATGGTTTTAATGGGCCTAAGTGGCTTAATGGGTTGAATGGTCCTAATGGGTCGAATGGATCTAAGTGGCCTAATTAGATGAATCAACTTTATCGACCGAATTGTCCTAATGGGCCTTATGGACCTAAGTGGCCGATTGGGACTAATTGGCCTAAGTGGCTAAATGGGCCTAGTAGGAAAAATTGGACTAATGTGGTTAATGGGCCTAAGTTAAAGAATGGGATTAAGAGGAATAATGGGCCGAATGGTCCGAATGGGCATAAGTGACCTAATGGGCCTAATGGGCCTAAGTGTCCTAATGGGCCTTGTGGGTCTAAGTGGTCGAATGGGACTAATGCGCCTCATTTGCCTAATGGGCCCAATGGGCGTAAGTGGCCTAATGGGTTTAGTGGGCCTAAGGGGCCTAATGGGCCTAATGCGCTTAATGGGCCTAATAGTTCTGGTGGGCCTAAGTGGACTTATGGTCCTAATGGGTAGAATGAGTCTAATGGGCCTAATTGGACTAATGGGCCTAACAGAAATAATGGGCCTAATGGTCCTGAGTGGCCTAATGGGCCAATGGTCCTATGTCACCTAATTGATATAAGTGGCCTAATGGGCCAAATGAGACGAATGGGCCTAATGGACCTAAGTGACCTTATGGGGCCTAATGGCCCTAATGGGACTAATGGGCCTAATTGACCTAATGGGAAAATGGGCCTAAGTTTCCTAATGGGCATAATGGGCCTAAGTGGTCTAAGTGGCCTAATCGGCCTAATTGGACTAATTAAAAGATTGGGCTTAATGGGCCCGATGGGCCTAAGTTGAATAATGGGCCTAATAGGCCGAAGTGGCTGAATGGGCCTGATGGGTCTGATGGGCCGAAATGGCCTCAGGGGCCTAATGGGCCTTGTGGGCCTAAGTGGCCTAATGGGCCTAATGGGCCTAAATGGCCTCATGGGCCTAATGGGCCCAAGGGGCCTAAATGTCCTAATAGGCCTAATGGGATTAATGGTCTTAATGGGCTTAATAGGCCTAGGTACCAAATGGGACAAATGGGCCAAATGGGCCTAACTAGCCTATGGGGCATAATGGACCTTAGCGGCCGAATGAGCCTAAGTGTCCTAATGGGATTAATGGGCTTAACGGGTCTAGAGGCCAAATAGGCCTAGGTGACCTAATGGGCCAATGTTTCCTAACCGTCCTAATGGGCTTAATGGTCTGAATGGGCCTAATGGGCCTAATGTGCCTAATGGACCGAATAGGCCTAATTGGATTAAGGGACCTAATGGGCATAATGGGCCAAAGTTGCCTAATCGCCCTAATGGGATTAATGGGTATAATGGGCCTAATGGGCCTAATGGGCCTAAGTGGCCTATTGGGCATAAGTGGCATAATTGGCCTAAGGGGATTAATGGGCCTAGTCAGCCTAAGAGTCCAAATGGGCCTAATGGGCCTAATGTGCCTTAGTGGCCTAATCACCCTAATGTGCCTAATCGGTATAATGGGACAAAGTGGCCTAATCGGCGTAATGGTATTAATGGGCCTAGGTTCTAAATGTGCATAATGGGTCGAATGGGCCTAATGGGCAGAATGGGCCTAATTAGCCTAAGTGGCCTAATAGGCCTAATGGGCCTAATGGGCCTACTGTGCCTAAGTGGACTAATCGTCCTAATGGGATTAATGGTCCCAGTGGGCCTAAGTTGATGAATGGGCCTGATGGACCTATGTATCCCAATCTTTCTAAGTAGCTTAATAGGCCTAAGTAGCCCAATGGGCCCAATGGGCCTAATGGGCCCAAGTGGCCTAAGTGTTTGAATGGTTCTAATGGGCCTAAGTGGATGAATGGTCCAATGGGCCTAATGGGCCTAAGTGTAATGATGGCCCTAATGGGCTTTAGTGGCCACATGGGCCTAAAGGGCCTTAGTGGCCTCAGGGTCCTAATGGGCCTGATGGGCCTAATGGGATGAATGGGCATAATAGTCCTAGTAGGAATAATGGGCCTAAGTAGCCAAGTGGGCCTAAGTGGCCTGATGAGCCTAATGGGACAAATGGTCTGATTAGACAAATGGGCCTAATGGGCCTAAGTTTCTTAATTGGCGTAATGAGCCTAAGTGGCCTAATGGGCCTAAGTGCCCTAATTGGCCCAATGGGCCTAAGTGGCCTAATGGGGCTAATGGTCCAAAGTGGCCTAATGGGCCTAAGTGGACAAATGGGCCTAATGGTTCGAAATGTTCTAATGGGCCTAATGGGCCTAAGTGGCCTAATGGGCCCAATGGGCCTAATGAGCCTATGTGGCTGAATGGGCCTAATGGGTCGAAGTGGCCTAATGGGTCGACTGGGCCTAATGTGGCGAGTTGGCATAATAGGCCTAAGTGGAGTAATGGGCATAAGTGGCCTAATGGGCCTAATTGTCCTAAGTGGATTAAGTAGCCTAATGGGCCAAATGGGGCGAAGTGGCCTAATGGGCCTAATGGTCCTAAGTGGCCTAAAGGGCCTAAGTGGCCTAATGGGCCTAAGTGGCCTAATATGCCTAATTGGACTAAGTGGTCTAATGGGCCTAATTGGATTAGTATACCTAGGGGTTCTAATGGGCCTAAGTGGCCTAATGGTTCTATTGGGTCGAAGTGGCCTAATGGGCCTAAGGGGCTTAATGAGCCTAATGAGCCTCATGGGCCTAAGTGGCCTAATGGGACTCATTGGCCTAAGTGGATTAATGGGCTTAATGGGACCAAGGGGCCTAATGGGTTTAAGGGGCCTAATGGGATGAATGGGATTAACGGGCCTTGGAGCCAAATGGGCCAAATGGGCCTAATGGGCCTAAGTGGCCTAATGGGCCTAATTGGCCTAAGTGGCCTAATGGGCCTAAATGGATTAATTGATCTAATGGGTTTAATGGCCCTAATGGTCCTAAGGGGCGTAATGGGCCTAAGTGGCCTAATGGGCCCAAGTGGCCTAATCTGCCTAAGTGGCCTAATGGGCCTAAGTGGCTTAAGTTGCATAATGGGGCTAATGGGCCCAAGTGTCCAAATAGCCCTAATGGGGCTAATGGGCATAATGGGCCTAATGGGCATAAGTTGCCTAATGGGCCTAACTGGCCTAATTGGCCTAATGGTCCTAAGTGGCCAAATGGTCCTATGTGGCCTAATGGGCTTAATGGGATTAACGGGCCTTGGGGCCAAATGGACCGAATGGTCCGAATGGGCCAAATTGGCATAAGTGGCCAAATGGGCCCAAGTTGCCTGATGGGCCAAAGTTGCCTAATCGGCTTAATGGGCCAAATGGGACTAAGTGGCTTAATGGGCCTAACAGGCCTAATGGGCAAAAGGGACCTAATGGGCCAAAGTTTCCTAATCGACCTAATGTGCTTAATTGGACTAATGGGACGAATGGACCTAAGTGGCCTAATGGGCCAATGCAGCCTAATCTTTCTAATGGGCTTAATGGTCCTAGTAGACCTAAGTGGCCTAATGGGCCTTAGTGTTCTAATCGGCATAATGTACCTACGTGGCCTAATGGGATTATTGGGCATAATGGAATTTGGGGCTAGATGGGCCTAATGGGGGGCAAATGGGCCAAATGGGCCAAATGGGTCGAGTGGGCCTAATTAATCAAAGTGGTCCAATGGGCCTAATTGTCCTAATGGGTCTAAGTTGCTTAATTGGCCTAATGGTCTTAATGGTCCTAAGGTGCCTGATGGGTCTAACGGGCCTAAGTGGCCTAATGGTCCTAAATGGCCTCATTGTCCTTATGAGATTAATGGCCTAAGGGGGCTGAAGTGGCTGAATGGGCCTCAGTGGCCTAATGGGCCTAATGGCCCGAAGTGGACAAAGTGGCATAATGGTCATAAGGGGCCAAAGTGGCCTAATGGGGCTACGTTTCCAAATGGGCCTATGTGACCTAATTGTTCTAATGGGCCTAAGTGGCCCATTGGGCCTAATAGGCCTGGGTGGCCTAATGGGCCTAGGTGGCCTAATGGGTCTAATGAGCCTAAGTGGCCAAATAGGATGAAGTGGATGAATGTTATTAATGGACATAATGGGTCTAAGTGGCCTAAGTGGATTAATGGGCCTAATGGGCTTAAGTGGTCTAATGGGCCTAAGTGGCCTAATGGGCCTCAGTGGCCTAATGGGCCTAAGTGGCCTAGTGGGACTAATGGGACTCAGTTGCCTAATGGGTCTAATGGGACTAAGTGGCCTAAATGGATTGATGGTCCTTAGTGTCCTAATGGGACTAATGGGCCTCAGTTTCCTAATTGACCTAATCGTCCTAAGTGGCCGAAGTGTCTTAATGGGCCTAATGGGCCTAAGTGACCAAATGAGATGAATTACCCTAAGTAGCATAATGGGCCTAATGGTCCTTATTGGCCTAATGGGCCTAAGTGGAGTAATGTGCCTAAGTTTCCTAATGGGACTAATGGCCTAATGGGCCTAATGGGACTCAATGGCCTAATGGTCCTAAGTGGCCTAAATGCCCTGATGGGCCTTAGTGGACTTATGGGACCAATAGGTCTCAGTGGACTAATAGGCATAATCGTCCTAATTTAACTAAGTGGACTAATGGGCCCAATGGTCCTAATGGGTCTCAGTGGCCTAATGGGCCTAATGGGCCTAATGGTCCTTAGTGGCCTTAGTGGACTAAAGGTCCTAATGGGCCTAAGTGGCATAATGGGACGAAGTGGATGAATGGGCCTAATGTACATAATGGGCCTAAGTTTCCTAATTTTCATAATGGGCCTACTGAAAAAAAAGTGTCCTAATGGGCCTAAGTGGTCGAATGGGACTAATGGGCCTCAGTGGCTTATTGTGCCTAAGTGGCCTAATGGACCCAAGTGGTCTAATGGGCCTAAGTGGCCTAATGGGCCTAATGAGACTCAAAGGAATAATGGTCCTAATGGTCCTAAGTGTCCTAAAAGGCTCAATGGTCCTTAGTGGCCTAATGATCCAAATGGGCCAAATGGGCCTCAATGGCCTAGTGGTCCTAATCGTCCTAAGTGGCATAATGGGCCTAATGGTCCTAATGGGTCTAAGTGACCAAATGATATGAATGTGCCTAATGGTCCTCAGTGACCAGATGGGCCTAATTGACCAAAGTGGCCTAATGGGCGTAATGGGCCTAAGTGGCCTAATGAGACTGATTGGCCTGATGGGACTAATGGGACTAATTGGCCTAATGGGCCTAATTGACCTCATGGTCCTAAGTTTCCTAATGATCCAAATAGGCCTCATTGGCCTAATGGGCCTAATGGGCCTAATGGGAATGATGGGGATAATGATCCGAATGGGCCTAAGTGGCCAAATGGGCCCAATGAGCCAAATGGACCTAAGTGGCCTGATGGGCCTGATGGTCATGATGGGCATGATGGGCCTAATGGGCCCAAGTGGCCTAATGAGATGAATGGACCTAAGTGGCCTAATGGTCTTGATGGGCCTAATGGGAATGATGGTATGAATGGGTCTAAGTGGATGAATGGGCATGATGGTTCGAATAAGCCTAAGTCACCTAATGATCTGGATTGTCCTAAGTGGCCTAATTTTCCAAATTAACATAAGTGGCTGAATGGGCCTGATGGTCCTGATGGGCCAAATGGGACTAATGAAACTCAATGGCCTCATGGGTCTGATGGCCTCATGGGCTTCATGGGCCCAAGTGGCCTAATGGCCCTAATGGGCCTTAGTGTCCTAATGGGCATAATTCAGCTAATGGGCCTAAGTAGCCTAATGGGCCTAGTGGTCCTCACTGCCTTAATGGGCCTAAGTGTCCTAATGGTCATAGTGGGCCTAAGTGGACTAAATATCTGAATGGGGATAAAGGGTCTAATGGGCCTAAGTGGCCTAACGGCCGTGATGGGCCTGAGTGGCATCATGGGTCTAATGGGCCTAATGGGCCTAATGGGCCTAGTGGGCTTAAGTGGACTAAATATCTTAATGGTCCTAATGTACCTAATGGGACTAAGTGGCCTAAGTTTCTTAATGGGCCTAATGGGCCTAAGCAGCCTAATGGGAATGATGGGCCTGATGGGCCTAATGGGCCTTTGTGGCCTAGTTGATCTCATGGGCCTAATTGGATGGATAGACCTAATGGGACTAAAGAGCCTTATGGTCCTAAGTGGCCTAATGGGACAAATGAGCCTAATTGGCCTAATGGTCCTGATGGGCCTAATGGGCCTAATGGACCTCACTAGTCTAAGTGGTCCAATGGACCTCATGGGCCTTAGTGTTCTAATGGGATGAGTGAGCCTAATGGGCCTAATGGGCATAATGGTCTTGATTTTCCTAATGTGCCTCAGTGGATGAATGTGAAAAATGATCCTAATGGGCCTGGTCGGCCTAATGGGCACAATGGACCCTAGTGGCCCAATGGGCCTAATGGGCATAATGACCCTAATGAACCTAATGGACCTAAGTGCTCTAATGGGATTGATGGGCCCAATGGGGAAAATGGTCCTAAGTGTCCTAAGTGGCCTAATGGGCATAATGGGCCTAAGTGGTATAGTGGGCCTAATGGGCCTAAGTGGCCCAATGGAATAGATGTGCCTAATGGGTTGAATGGGCCTCAATGGTCTAATGGACCTCATGGGCGTGATTGGCCTAATGGTCATAATATGACTAATGGAAAAAATGGGCCTAAGTGGCTTAATAGGCCCAATGGGACTAAGTGGCTGAATGGGACTAATGGGCCTAATGGGCCTAAGTGGCTGAATGGACCTAATGGACCTAAGTGGCAGAATGGGCCTAAGTGGCCTAATGTTCCTAAGTGGCCTCATGGTCCTAATGTTCCTCATGGGACCAATGTTCATGAGGGGCCTAAGTGGCCTAACGAGCCTAGCGGGCCTAATTAGCCTAAGTCGCCTAATGGTCCAAATGGGTTTAAGTGGCCGAATGGGCTAAATGGTCTTAATGTGACTAGTGGGACTAAGTGGCTAATGAGCATAATGGGCCTAAGTGGCCTAGGTGGCCTAATCAATCTAATTGAACAATTGGTCCTAATGGGCCTAAGTGGCCTAATGGGCCAAATCGGCCTAGGTGGCCTAATGGGCCTAATGGGCCTAATAGGACTAAGTGACTGGCTGAATGGGCCTAAGTGGCCTAATGGGTTGAATGGGACCAATGGGACCAACAGGTCCAATGGGCCTAATGGTGCTAATATGATTAATAAGCTTAACATACCTAGGTGATAAATGGTCTGAATGGGCCTAGTGGGCCTAAGTGGACTAATGGGCCTAAGTGGCCTAAGTGGCCTAATTGACCTAATGGTCTTAATGGTCCTAATGGGACTAATGGGATTAATGGAACTAAGTAGCCTAATGGACCTAAGGGGCCAATGGGCCTAAGTGGCCTAATGGGCCTTAGTGGCCTAATGGGATTAATGGGATTAACGGGCCTAGGAGAAAAATGGTTCTAATAGGCTGAATGGGCCTCAATGGCCTAATGGGCCTAAGCTGCCTAATGGGCCTATGTGGAAAAATCACCCTAATGGTCTTAGTGGGTCTGAAGGTCCTAATGGGCCAAAGGGTCCTAATGGACATAATTTGTCTAATGGGATTTGGTGGCCAATTGGGCTTAATGGGCTTTACGGGCATAGGGTCCAAATGGTCCAAATGGGCCAAATTGGCCTCAGTGGCCTAATGGGCCAAATGGGTCAAACTCTCCTAATGGGACAAAGTAGCCTAATTGGCCTAATGGGAATAATGGGGCCAATGGGGCCAATGGGCCCAATGGGCCAAATGGGCCAATGTGGCCTAATGGGCCTAATGGGCCGAATGTGCCTAATTGGCCTCATTGGACTAATGGGACAAAGTGGCCTAATGGGTCAAAGTTGCCTAATATGCCTAATGGGATTGAGGGGATAAATGGGTCAAATGGGCTAAATTTTCATAAGTGGCCTAATGGGCCTAAGTGGCCAAATCAGTCTAATGGACTTAATGGGAATAGTGGGCCTAAGTGCCCTAATGGGCGTTAGTCACCTAATCGACCTAATGGGGCTAAGTGGCATAATGGGCCTAAGTAAACTAATGATCTTAATGGGATTAGCGGGCCTAGGGGCCTAATGGGCCTAATGGGATGAATGGACCTAATTAGCTTAAGTGGCCTAATGCGCTTAATGGGCCTAAGTGGCCTAATGGTCCTAAGTTTCCTAATCGGACTAGTGGGATTACTGGTCTCAATGGGCCTAATGGGCCAAGTGCGCCTAATGGGCCTAAGTTTCCAAATCAGCCTAATGAGATTAATGGGCCTAGGGGGGCTAAGTGGCTTAATGGGCCCAATGGGCCTAAGTGGATTGATCGTCCTAATGGGTCCAAGTGGCCTAATTGGTCTAAGTGGCCCAATGGGAATAAGGGGACTAAGTGGCCTAATGAGCCTAATTGGACTAAGTGGCCGAATGGGCCTAAGTAGCCCATGGGCCTAATTGGCCTAATGGGTGTAAGTGGCCTAATGGGCCTAATGGGACTAAGTATCCTGATAGGCCTAATGGGCCTAAGTGGCCTCATGGTCCAAAGGGACCCTTGTGTCCTATTGGGCGTTAGTGACCTCATTGGCTAAATAGGTCGAATATGTATAATGGGCCTCAGTGGCCTCATGGGCCAAATAGGCCTAATGGGCCTAATGGGCCTAATTGGCCTAATGGTCCAAATGGGACTAAGTGGTCAAATGGGCCTAATGGCCCAATGGGATTAATGGGTTTAATGGGCCTTATTGGTATAATGGCCCTAATGGGCTAAAGTAGCCAAATGGGTGTAATGAGCCTAAGTTTACTAATGGGCCCAATGGGCCTAAGTGGATTAATGGTTCAAATGGGTCGAATGGGCCTAAATGTCCTAATTGGAATAAAGGTCCTAAATGGACCAATGGGATTAAAGGGCCTAATGGGACAAAGTGGCCTAATGGACCTAAGTGGCTAAATGGGCCAAAGTGGCCTAATGGGGATAATGAGCCTAAGTGTCTAAATGGGGCTAAGTGGCCAAATGGGGATAATGGGCCTAGGTGGCAGAATGGGCTTAAGTGGCTCAATGTGTCTAATTGGACTAATGGGTGTAAGTGTTCTAATGGGTCTAATTGTCCTAATGGGTTGAAGTGGCCAAATGGACTTAATGGGGCCAAGTGACTGAATGAGCCAAATGGGCCTAAGTGGACCAATTGTCCCAATGGACCTAATGGGATGAATGGGCCGAATGGGCCTAAGTGGACTAATGAGATTGATGGGCCTAAGTGGCTTAATGAGCCTCATGGTCCTAAGTGGCCTAATCGACTGAATGGTCCTAAGTGGCCTAATGGGCCTAATGGGCCCAAGTTTCCAAATGGGCCTATTGGGGCTTAGTGGCCCAGTGGGCCTAATTTCCCTAAGTGTCCTAATGGTCCTAATGGGATGAATGGGATGAATGGTTCTAATGGGACTAAGTTTTAAAATGGGCCTAATTGGTCTAATGGACCTAAGTTTCATAGTGGGCCTAAGTGGCGTAAGGAGCCTACATGGCGCAAATGGGCCTAACATGCCGAATGGGCATAAGTGGCCTAATGGGCTTAATGGCCCGAATGGGCCTAAGGGGGCCAATGGGATGAATGGGCCTAATGGTCCAAAGTGGACTAATCGGCCTAATGGGCCTAACGGTTCTAGGGGGCCAGATGGGCCTAATGGGCCGAACGAGTCTATTGGGCCACATGGGACAAAGTGGATTAATTGGCCTAATAGGCATAAGTGGCCTAATGGTACTAAGTTACCTCATGAGAAAATGTGGCCTAATGTGTCTAATGGGCCTAAGTGGCCTAATGGACCTAAGTGTTCTAATGGGCCTAAGTGGCCTAAGTGGCCTAATGGACCGAAGTGGCATAATGGGCCTAATGGGCCTAAGTGACCTAATGGGTCTAAGTGGCCAAATGGGCCTAAGTGGCCTCATGGGTGTAATGGGACTAATTGGCCTAATGGTCTTGATAGGATGAATGTGCCTAATGGTCCAAATGGGCTGAAGTGGCCTAATGGGCCTAAGTGGCTTAAAGGTCCTTAAGGGGCCTAATGGGCCTAACTAGGCTCATGGGCATAAGGGGCCTAAGTGGCCTCATGGGCGTAAGGGGCCTAAGTGGCCTAATGGGAAGAATGGCCCCAATGGGCCGAATTGGCCTAATGGGACTAATGGGTCTAAGTGGTGTAGGGGGATTAATGGGCCTAATGGGTCTAAGTGGCATGATCGACCTAATGGGCTTAGTGGACCAAAGTGGCCTAAAGGGCCTAATGGGCCAAAGTGGCCTTTTGGGACTAATGGGCCTAAGTGGCCTAATCAACCTAATGGGATTAATGGTCCTAAATGGACTAAGGGTCCTAATGGACTGAAGTGGCCAAAGTGGCCTAATGGGCATAATGGGCCAAAGTGGCCTAACCAACTTAATGGGCCTAAGTGGCATAACAGGCCTAAAGGGACTAAGTGGCCTAATGGGCCTAATGGGCCCAATGGGCCTAAGTGTCCTGGTGGGCCTAATGGTCCTAAGTTTCCTCATGGGCCTAAAGGGCCAAAGTGGATTCATGGGCCTAATGGGCCTTAATGGCCTCATGGGCCTAATGGGCCTAAAGGGATTAAGGGGTCTAAGTGGCCTAATTGGCCTAATCAGACTAATGAACCTAAGTATCCTAATGGGTCTAATGAACTTAAGTTATCTAATGGTCCCAATAGGATTAATGGTCCTAAGTGGTCTAATGGGCCTAAGTGACCTATTCAACCTAATGGACCTAATGGGCATAATTGGATTAAGTGGATGAATGGATGTAAGGGGCCTAATGGTCCTAAGGGACCTAATGCGCTGAATGGGAATAAGTGGCCTAATATTCCTAATGGGCCTAAGTGGAATATTGGGCCGAAGTGACCTTATCAGCCTAATGGACCTAATGGGCGTAATTGGCCTAAGTGGCTGAATGAGCCTAATTGGTCGAATGGGCCTAATGTGCCTAGCAGTCCTAATGGGAATAATGGGACTAAGTGGTTGAATTGGCCTAATGATATTAATGATCCTAAGTGGCATAATGGGACTAATGGTATGAATAGACCTAATGGGCCTAATGTACCCAGTAGGCCTAATGGGCCTAAGTGGCCTACTGGGCTGAATGGGACTAATTGGACTAATTGGCCAAATAGGCCTAATGGGCCTAAGTGGACTAATGGGACTAATGGGACTAGTGGTACAAAGGTTCCTAGTGGGCCTAATGGGCATAATTGTCCTAATGGGCCTATAGGGCCTAAGTGGCCTAATTGGCCGAATTGGACGAAGTGGCCTAATGGACCTAAGTGGCCTAATGGGACTAATGGACCTAATGGTCCTAATGGGTATAGTGGGCCTAAGTGGCCTAAGTTTCCTAATGGGCCTAAGTGGCTTAATTTTCCCAATGGGGCTAAGTTGCCAAATGGGTCGAACGGGCCTAACAGGCCTAAGTGGCCTAATGGTGCCAATGAGCCTAAGTGGACTATAGGGACAAATGGGCCTAATGGGACTAATGGTCCTAATGGGACAAATATGCCTAGGTGGACTAATGGGACTACATGGCCAAATGGGATTAAGTGAACTAATGGGCCTATAGAGCCTAATCGGCCAAAGGGGCCTAATGGGCCAAACTAGAATAATCGTAGCATAATGGGACTAATTAGTCTAATGGGCCTTATGGGTGTAATGGGACAAAGTGGCCTAATGGGACTAATGGGCCTAAGTGGACTAATGGTCCAAATGGACCAAATGGGCCTAATAGGCCTAAGTGACCTAATCAGCCTAAAGGGATTAATGGGCCAAAGCAACCTAATGGGCCTTAGTGGCATAATCGGCTTAATGGCCTAAGTGGCATAATTTAAACCAAATGGGCCTAAGTGGCCAAATGTTCCAAATGGGTCTAAGTGGCCTTATCGGCCTAAAGGGCCATGATACCACTTAGGCCCATTAGACCCATCAGTCAAATTAGGCACATTCGGCCCATTAGGCCACTTACACCCATTAGGCCCATTAGGCTCATTGGTCCACTTATGCCCATTCGGCCCATTCGACCACTTAGGCCACTTACTCCCATTAGGCCACTTAGGCCACTTAGACCAATTAGCCCACTTAGTCCCACTTAGGCCACTTAGACCCACTTAGGCTACTTAGACCCATTAGGCCACTTAGTACCATTAGGCCACTGAGTCCCACTAGGCCCATTTGGCCACTTAGTCCACTAGGCCCATTAGCCCCATTGAGCCTATTAGGCCACATAGGCCAATTACTTAACTTAGGCTCATTGGGACACTTTAACCCATTAGTCCCATTCATCCACTTAGGCCCAATAGGCTCATTAATCCCATTATGCCGATGAGGCCACTTAGGTTGATGAGGCCACTTGGTCCTATTAGGCCCATTAGGCCCATAAGTCCCATTCGGCCCATTAGGCCCATATGACCACTTAGGCCCATTTGGTCCATTAGGAACATTAGGACCATTAGGCCCACTGGTCCTATTAGACCCATTGGGTTACTTTTTCCTACTAGGCCAATTAGGTGCATTAGGCCAATTTGGCCCATTTGGCCACTGAGGCCCACTAGGCCCATTAAGACACTTAGGCCCTTTCGTCCCATTAAGCCACTTACACCCATTAGGCCCATCAGGAGCATTATGCCACTTAATCCCATTCGTCCACTTAGTCCCATTAGGCCCATTCACCCCACTAGGCCAATTTGGCCCATTCAGCCCATTCAACCACTTAGGACCCATCAGCCACTTAGGCCCATAAGGCCCATTAGGCCCATTCAGTCAATTAGGATGATTCAGCCACTTAGACCAATTAGGCCCATTAAGACCATTAGTTCACTTAGGCCCATTAGGCCCATTAGCCCACTTAGGCCCATTAGGCCCATTGGTCCCATTAGGCCTCTTAGACCCATTAAACCCATTAGGCCGATTAGGAAACTTAGGTCCATTATGTCACTTAGAACCATTTGGCCCATTTGGCCACTTAGGATAATTAGGCCCATTTGGCCCATTTGGCTCCTGGTCATGTTAAGCCCATTAAGCCCATTAGGTCACTTAGGCTAATTAGGTTTATTAGGACACTAAGTACCATTAGGCCACTTAGGCCCACTCAACCCATTAATACCATTAGGCCAATTAGGTCACTTAGACCCATTAGGCCACTTAGGCCCAATAAGACCATTATGCCCATTATTCCACTTAGGCCCATTAGGCCCATTACACCCATTAGGTCAATTAGGAAACTTTTTCCCATTAGGACACTTAGGCCCATTAGGAAACTTGGGAAAATTATTCCCATTTATCCCATTTGGACCATAGATCCTTTAATCCCATTAAGTCCATTCAGCCACTTAGGCCCATTAGGCCACTTCAGTCCATTAGGACCCTTAAGTGAGTTAGGCCCATTTGGACCATTTTACTCCTTCGCCTGTTAATCCCATTAATCGCATTAGGCCCATTAGGCCCATTAATCCACTTCGGCCCCTTGGTACCATTAAGCCCATGAGGCTACTAGGGACCATAAGGCCCAGTAGGCCACTTAGGCCCATTATCCCACTTAGGACCATGAGGCCTGTTAGGCCCATGAAGCCCCTTATGCCACTTAAGCCCATGAAGACCATTATTCCACTTTGGCCCATGAGTCCCATTAGGCCACTTTATCCCACGAGGCCCATTAGGACCATTTAGCCACTTAGGCCTATTCAGCCCATTGTGTCACTTAGGCCCATTAGGCCACTTAGGACCATGAGGCCACTTAGGCTTATTTGTCCCATTATGTCACATTAGTCCCATTCGGCCACTTCGGACCATTAGTCCTAATTGGATACTTAGGACAATGAGTCCCATTTTTCACATTAAATCGATTAGGCCAATTAGGCCACTTAGACCCATTAGTCCCATTAGAGACACCATGCCACTTAGGCTCATTAGGCCCATTAGACTGATTAGGGCACTTAGACCCATTGGGCCCATTGGGCCCATTAGACCTCTTAGTCCCATTAGGCTCATTCGATTGATTAGGCTAATTCAGCGACTTAAGGCCCATTCGGTCAATTAGCCCCATTAGGCCACTTAGGCCCATTAGGCCATTTGGGCCCATTAGACCACTTAGGCCCATTTGTCCCATTCATTCAATTAGGCATATTATGCCACTTATACCCATTAGGCACATTAGACCACTTAGGCCTATTATGCCCATTAGGCCCATTCGTTTTATTAGGTCGGTTAGGCCACATAGGCCCATTAGGCCCATTCAGTCGATTAGACCACTTAGTCCACTTAGGACCATTATTCCCCTTAGGACAATTCAGACACTTAGGAATTAGACCCATTAGTCCACTTAGGTCCCTTAAGCCAATTTGTCCGATCATTTGATTAAGCCAATTAGGCCAATTAGGCCACTTAGTTCAATTAGGACACTTAGGCCCATTAGTCCCATTAGTCCCATTAGACCCATTAGGCCGCTTAGGCCCATTAGGCCCACTAGGCCCATACAGTCAACTAAAGGGAATACGGCACTTAGGACCATTAGTCCCCTTAGGATGATTATCCCATTAGGCCCATCACCCCCACTTAGGCCCATTAAACCCATTATTCCCATTAGGCTCATTAGGCCCATTTGTCCACTAAGGCCTATTAGGCCCATTAGGCCACGTAGGCCCATTAGGTCAATTAGGACCATTAAACCCGTTAGTCCCATTAAACTCATTAGGCCTATTAATCCACTTAGGCCACTTAGTCCCATTAGGCCCATTCGGTCAATTAACTCGATTAGGTCACCTTGGCCTATTAGGCCACGTAGGCCCATTAGGTACATTAGGCCCATTAAACTCATTAGTTCCATTAGTCCCATAAATCCACTTAGGTAACATAGGCCCATTAGGCCCATACGGTCAATTAACACAATTAGGGAACTTAGGCCACTTAGGCCAATTAGGTCCATTAGCCCCATTAGACAGATTAGGCCCATTAGGCCTACTCGACCCATTAAGGCACTTAGACCCATTACTCCACTTAGGACCATTAGGTCCATCAGGACCATTAGGCCCATGAAGACCATGAATCCCATCAGTCCCATTAGTACACTTAGTCTCATTAGGCACATTGGACCCATGAGGCCATTTAGGCCCATGAGGCCCAGTAGACCCATCAGGCCACTTGGGTCCATTAGGCCCATGAGGTCCGTTAATCCCATTAGTCCCACTAGACCCTTTAGGCCACTTAGACCCATTAGGACACTTACAACCATTAGAACTGTTAGTCTCACAAGGAAAATTTGGCCTAATAGGCCCACTAGACCACTTCGTCCCACCAAGCCCATTAAACCACTTAGGTCCATTAGGCCACTTAGTCAAACTAGGACCATTCATCCACTTAGGCCCATTAGGCCACTTATTCCAATTAGGCCCATTAGGCCAATTAGGCACATTATGTCCATTATTCCCATTCAACCACTTAGGCCCACTAGGCCCATTCGACCACTTAGACCCATTAGTCCCATTAGGCCACTTATACCCATTAGGCCCATTTGGGCCATTATACCACATAAGCCCATTTTTTCACTTAGGTCCATTAACCCTATTAGGATTATTTGGCAAATTAGCCCATTTCAGCCACTTAGGACCATTAGTCCCAATCAGCCACTTAGGCCCATAAGTCCCATTAGTCTCATTCAATGGATTAGGCCGATTAGGCCACTTAGACCACTTAGACCCATTAGACCCATTAGGACACTTAGGCTCATTAGGCCCATTCGGATGATTAGGCATATTAGGACACTTAGGCCACTTAGACCCATTAGGTCCATTAGGCCACTTAGGCCCATTAGCTCCATTAGGCCCATTCGATCGATTAGCCTGATTTGGACAATTTGGACCATTCAGTTGATTGGTCTGATTAGGCTACTTAGGTCCATTATCCCCTTTAGTCCCATTAGTCCCTTTAGGACCATTAGGCCACTTAGCCCCTTTTGGTCGATTAGGAAGATTAACCCACTTAGACCCATTAGGTCCATTAGTCTCATTAGGCCACTTAGACCCACTTAGACCCATTAGGCCCATTGTTCTTGTGGATGTGTGTTTGAACTATTTTTGGTAGGGAATATAATATTTAATAGGTGGAGAATGTTGTTTCATTTAAAAAGAAACATAAGAGAAAAAAGTATCACTGATTCAACCCCTCCCCCTCTCAGTGATAAAATCATCTGTTGGGCACTTTCAAGTGGCCTAATGGGACCAAGGGGCCAAATGGGACAAATGGTCCAAACTGACCTAATGAGAATAATGGGCCTAAGTGGTCAAATGGGATTAACTAGCCTAAGAGGCCTAATGGGACTAATGGACCTAATGGGCCTAATTGGCCTAAGGGACCTAATGGGACCAACGAGCCAACTGTTCCTAGCTAGCCTAAGTGGCCTAATAGGCCGAATGGGCCTAATGGCATAATGGGTTGAATGGGCCAAATCGGCCTAATGGGCCTAAGTGGACTAATGGACCCAATGGGTCGAATGGGCCCAACTGGACTCACTTTCCTAATGGGTTAAATGGTCCTAAGGGGCCTAAGTGTCATAATGGGCCTAACTCGCATAAGTGTCGGCCTAATGGGCATAATGGGTCTAATTATCCTAAGTGGCCTAACTGAACTAATGGGACCAATGCGCCTAATGGGACAAACATGCCTAATGGGACCAATGGTCCTAACAGGCGTAATTGACCGAATGTTCATAACTGGACTAAATCACTTAAGGGGGCCAAGGGGCCTAATGGTTGGGTCTAATGGGCCTAACTAGCGAACGTGGCCTAATGATCCCAATGGTCCTAATGGGCCTAACTGGCCAAAGTGGCCCAATGGGCCTAACTGGCCTAAGTGTCCCAATTTTCCTAATGGGTTGAACAAGACTAAGTGGCGTAATGGGCACAATGAGCCTAATGGGCCTAACTTGCCAAAGTGGCCTAATGGGCCTAACTAGCCTAAATGGCTTAAAGGGTCTAATGGAAAGAACGGTCCTAAGTGGCGTAATGGACTGAATGAGCCTAAGTAGCCTAATGGGCTGAATGGGCCTAGGTGGCCCAATGGGACGAATGAGCCGAATGGGCTTAATAAGATTAATGGGACTACTCAGACTGAGTGGCCAAATGGGCTTAAGTGGCCTAAGGGGCCTAATGAGACTAAGGGGATGAATGGGCCTAATGGGAGTAAGTCGAAAATGGGTCTAATGGGCCTAAGTGTCCTAATGAGCATAATGGTTCTTAGTGGCCTAATAAGCCTAAGTGGCCTAATGGACCTAATGGGCCTAATTAGCGTAATGGGCCTATGTGGCCTAATGTGCCTATGTGGCCTAATGGGCCTAATGGGACTAAGTGGCCTAATGGGACTAAGTGGCCTTAGTAGCATAATGGGCCTAAGTGGCCTAATGGGCCTAATGGGCCTAAGTGACCTAATGGGCCAAGTGGGTCTTAGTGGCCTAATGGTCCTAATGGGCCTAAGTGACTGAAGTTGCCTAAGGGGCCTAAGTGTCCTAATGGGTCTAGTGTGCCTAAGTGGCATAATGAGCCTAAGTGGCCTAATGGGATTAAGTGGCTGAATGGGCCTAATGGGCCTAATGCGCCTAAAGGGATAATGGGTCGAATGGGCCTAAGTGGCCTTATGGGCCTAATGGGTCGAATGGGCTGAATGGGCCTAATTAGACTAATGGGACTAATGGGACTAATGGGCCTAATTGGCCTAAGTGGATAAATGGGCCAATGGGCCAAGTGACCTAATGGGCCTAAGTGGACTAATAGGCCAAATGAGATGAATATGCCTAATGGGCCTAAGTGGCCTTATGGGCCGAATGGGCCGAATGGGATGAATTGGACTAATGGGCCTAATAGGCCTAAGTGGCTGAATGAGCCAATGGGCCTAAGTGACCTAATGGGACAAAGTGGAATAATGGGCCAAATGGGACGAATGGGCCTAATGGACCTAAGTGGCCTTATGGGCCGAATGGGATGAATGGGACTAATGCGACTAATGGGCATAATGGGCCTAATGGGCCTAATGGGTCTAGTGTACCTAAGTGGCCTAATGGTCCTAAGTGACCTAATGGGCCTAAGTGGCCTAATGGTCCTAGTGGGCTTAAGTCACCGAATGGGCCTAATGGGCATAATGCGCCTAATAAGCTAATGGGTCGAATGAGCCTAATGGTTCCAATGGGCCTAAGTGCCCTTATGGGATGAATGGGCCTAATTAGACTAATGGGCCTAATGGGCCTAATGATCCTAAGTGGCCAAATGGGCCAGTGGGCCTAATTGACCTAATGGGACTAAGTGGACTAATCGACCAAATGGGATGAATGGGCCTAATGGAACTATGTGGCCTTATGGGTCGAATGGGCCGAAGGGGACTAATGGGGCTAATGGGACTAATGGGCCTAATGGGCCTAATGGTCCTAAGTGGTCGAATGGGAAAATGGGCCTAAGTGAACCAATTGGCCTAATGGACCTAAGTTGTCTAAGTTTCCTAATTAGCCTAATTGAAGGAATTGGCCTAATGGGACTAAGTGGAATAATGGGCCTGATAGGCTGAAGTGGTCGAATGGGCCCGATGGCCCTGATAGGCCAAAGTGGCCTAACGGGCCTCATGGGCTCAATGGGCCTAATGGAACGAAGAGGCCTAATTGGCCTAATGGGCTTAATAGGCTTAATGGGAATAATGCACTTAACGGGCCAAGGTACCAAATGTGCCAAAAGGGCCAAATGGGCCTAACTGGCCTATGGGGCCAAATGGGCCTAAGTGGCCTAATGGCCCTAGGTTGCCTAATGGGACTAATGGGATAAACGGGTCTAGGGTCCAAATGGTCTTAATGCTTCTAAGGGGATGAATGGGCCTAATTGGCCTAAGTGGCCTAATGGGCCTAGGTGGCCTAATGGGACAAAGTTTCTTAATTGGCCCAATGGGCTTAATGGGCCTAGTGGGCCTAATGGGTCTAAGTGGCCTAATGTGCCTAATGGGAAAAATTTTCCTAAGTTGCCTAATTGGTCTAATGGCCTTAAGTGGCCTATCGGGCCTAAGTGGCCTAATTGGATTAATGGGCTTAATGGGCCAAGTGGGCCTAGAGGCCTAACGGGCCGGGCCCAATGGGCCTTAGTGGCCTAATTTCCCTAATGTGCCTAGTCGGCCTAATTTGCCTAAGTGTCCCAATGAGATTAATGGGATTAATGGGCCTGTGGGACAAATGAGAACAATGGGCCAAATGGGCCAAATGGGCCTAATGGGCAGAATGGGCTTAAGTGGCCTAGTGGGTCGAATGGACCTAAGTGGCCGAATTGGATTAAGTTTCCTAATCAACCAAATGGGAATAATGGGCCTAAGGGGCCTAATGGGTCTAATGTGCCTAAGTTGCCTAATCGTCCTAATGGGATAATGGGTTTAGTGGGCTAATGGGCCTAATGTGCCTTGTGGGCCTAATGGGCCTAAGTGGCCTAATGGGCTTAAGTGGCCTAATGGGCCTTAGTGGCCTAATGGTCCTAATGGTCCTAAGTGTCTTAAGTGGCCTAATGGGCCAAATGGGCCTAAGTACCCTAATGGTCCTAATAGTCCTAATGGGCCGAAGTGTCCTAATGGGCCTAATGGGACCAAGTGGCCTAATATGACTAATGGGCCTAATGGGCCTAATTGGACTAAGTGGCTTAATGGAACTAATTGGCTAAATGGACCTAATGGTTCTAAAGGGACTAAGTGGCCTAATGGGTCTATTGTGTCAAAGTGGCCTAATGGGCCTAAGGGGCCTAATGGGCCTAACGGGACACATGGACCTCATGGGCCCAAGTGGCCTCATGTGCCTCATTGGCCTAAGTGGCCTAATGGGTTTAATGGGCCCAAGGGGTCTAATGGGTTTAAGGGGCCTAATTTGATAAATGGGATCAATGATCCTAGGTTCCAAATGGGTCAAATGGGCTGAATGGACCTAATGGGCCTAATGGGCCTAATAGGCCTAATCGGCCGAAGTGGCCTAATGGGCCTAAGTGTCTTAATCCACATAATGGGATTAATGGGATGAAGGGGCGTAATGGGCCTAAGTGGACTAATGGGCCTAAGGGGCCTAATGGGTCTAAGTGACCTAATGGGCCTAGGTGGCCTAACAGGCTCAATAGACTTAACGGGCCTAGGGGCAAATGGTCATTATGGGCCGAATGGGCCTAATGGGCCTAAGTGTCCAAATGGGCCAAATGGGGCTAATGGGAATAATGGGCCTAAGTTACCTAATGTGAATAAGTGACCTAATCGGCTTAATAGGCCTAAGTGGCCTAATGGGCCTAGGTGGCCTAATGGGATTAATGGGATTAATAGGCATTATGGGCCAAAGTTTCCTAATTAGCCTATTGGTATTAATAGTCCTAATGGGCCTAATTGGCCTAAGTGTCCGAATGGACCTAATTTGCATAATGGGCCTAATCGACCTAATGGGCCTAAGGGGTCTAATGGGCCAAAGTTGCCTAATCGACCTAATGGGTTTAATTCATCTAATGGGCCTAATGGGTCGAGTAGGGCCTAAGTGGCCTAATGGGACTAAGTGTCATAATCATCCTATTGGTCTTAATGGGCCTATTGGACCTAAGTGGCCTAATGGGACTAATGGGCCTAATGGGCCTTAGTCTCCTAATCGGCCTAATGTGCCTAAGTGGACTAATGGGCATAAGTGGCCTAATGGGATTAATGGGAATAAGAGTCCTTGGGGCCAAATGGGCCAAATGGGCTGAATGGACCTAATGGATTGAATGGGCCTAATTAACCTAAGTGTCCCAATGGGCCTAATGAGCCTAAGTTTCCTAATCTTCCTAATGGGTTTAATGGGCCTAAGGGGCCTAATGGGCCTAATGGGCCTAAGTAGCCTAATGGGCCTAAATAGCCTCATCGGCCTAATGGGATTAATGGGCTAAGGGGGCCTAAGTGGCTGAATGGGACTCAATGGCCTAATGGTCCTAATGGGTCGAAGTGGTGAAAGTGGTCTAATGGGCCTAATGGGACTAATTGGCCTAATGCGCCTAATGGGCCTAAGTGGACTAGTGGGCCTAAGTGGCCTAATTGGCCGAATGGGCCTAAGTGGCCTAATGGACCTAATGGGCCTAAGTGACCAAATGAGCCTAATGGGCCTAATGAGATGAAGTGGATGAATGGGCCTAACGGACATAATGGGCCTAAGTTGAATAAGTGTCTTAATGGGCCTAATGAGACTATGTTTCCTAATGGGACTAAGTGGCCTAAGTGGCCGAATGGGCCTAAGTGGCCTAATGGGACTCAGTGGCCTAATGTGCCTAAGTGGCCTAATGGACCCAAGTGGTCTAGTAGGACTAAGTGTTCTAATGGGCCTAATGAGACTCAGTGGAATAATGGGCCTAATGGGCCTAGGTTTCCTAAATGGCCTGATGGGACTTAGTGGCCTAATGGGCATAATGGGGCTTAGTGGACTAAGGGCCCAAATCGTCCCAAGTGGCCTAAGTGGCCTAATGTGCCTAATCGTCTTAAGTGGACTAAGTGTCCTAATGGTCCTAATGGGCCTAAGTGGCCTAAGGAGATGAATGGGGCTAAGTGGTCTAATGGGCCTAATGGGCCTAAGTGGACCAATTGTCCTAATTGGCCTGATGGGCCTAATGGGCCTCAGTGGCCTAATGAGCCGAATATACCTTAGTGGCCTAATGGTCCTGACGGGCCTAAGTGGCCTAATGAGCTGAATGGGCCTAAGTGGTAAAATGGTCCTAATGAGACTAATGGACCTAAGTGGCCTAATGGGCATAATGGGCCCAAGTGGCCTAATGAGCCGAATGGACATGAGTGGCCTAATGGGCCTGATGGGCTTGATGGGTCGAATGGGGTGAATGGGTCTAAGTGGATGAATGGGTCTGATGGACCGAATAGGCCTAAGTGTCCTAATGAGCCGAATTGGCCTAAGTGGCCTAATGTGCCTAATGAGCCTAAGTGGCCAGATGGGCTAGATGAGCCTAATGGGACTAATGGACCTTCGTGGCCTCATGGGCCTGATGGCCTAGTGGGCATTATGGCCCTAAGTGGCCTAATGGGCCTAATGGGCCTTAGTGGCGTAATGGTCCTAATGTAGTTAATGGGTCTAAGTAACCTAATGGGCCTAATGGTCCTCAGTGGTTTAATGGGTCTAAGTGTCATAATGGGCCTAGTGGGCCAAAGTGACCTAATGAGATGAATGGGCCTAATAGGCCTAATGAGACTAAGTGACCTAATTAGAATGATGGGCCTTAGTAGCCTCATGGGCCTAATGGGACTAATGGGATTCAGTGGCCTGAGTAGCCTAATGGGCATAATGGGTCTATGTGGTCGAATGGGCATGATGGGCCTAATGGGCCTTAGTGTCCTAGTTGGCTTTATGGACCTTATTGGCCTGATAGGACCAATGGGCCTAATGGGTCTTAGTAGACCAATGGGCCTTGTGGGCCTATGTGGCCCAATGGGATGAATGGGAATAAGTGACCTAATGGGCCTAATGGGCCTAATGGGCCTCACAGGTCTAAGTGGTTCAATGGGCCCCATGGGCCTTAGTGTTCTAATGGGCTGAGTGAGCCGAATGGGCCTAAGGGGCCTAATGGACCTGATTTTCCAAATGGGCCTCAGTGGCTGAATGTGCTTAATGAGCCTAATGGGCCTTGTAGTCCCAATGGGCATAATGGGCCCAAGTGGCCCAATGGGCCTAATGGGCCTAAGTGTTCTAATGGGCCTAATGGGCCTAAGTGTCCTAATGGGTCTGATGGGCCTAATGGGGAAAATGGTCCTAAGTGGCTTAATGGGAATAATGGGCCTTAATGGCCTAATAGGCCTAATGGGCCTAAGTGTCCTAATGGGCCTGATGGGATTAATGGGTCGAATGAGCCTTAATGGATGAATGGGACTCATGGGCCTGAGAGGACAAATGGGAATAATGGACCTAATGGGAAGAATGGTCCTAAGTGGCTTAATGTACCCTATAGGCCTATGTGCTTGAATGTGCTTAATGGTCCTAATGGGCCTAATGGGCCTAAGTTGCCGAATGGGCCTAATGGACCTAACTGGCAGAATGGGCCTAAGTGGCCTAATGGTTCTAAGTGGCCTCATGGTCCTAATTGGAATAAGTGGATGGATGGGCCTAATGGGACTTTTAGGACCAGTGGGCCTTAGGGGCCTAAGTGCCTAACAGGCCTAGTGGGCATAATGAACCTAAGTCGCCTAATGGGTCTAATGGGTTTAAGTGGACTAATGGGCCAAATGGGCCTAATGTGACTAGTGAGCCTATGTGGCCAATGGGCCTAATCAGCCTAATGGACCTAATGGGACTAAGTGGCCTAAGTGGCCAAATCAGCCTAATCGAACAATTGGGCCTAATGGGCCTAATGTCCTAATGGGCCAAATCGGCCTAGGTAGCTGAATGGGCCTAAGTGGCCCACTGGGCCTAATTTTCCTGGGTGGCTGAATGGGCTTGATAGGCCTAAGTGGCTGGCCTAATGTGCTTGATAGGCCTAAGTGGCCTAATGGACCTAATAAGCATAATGGGCCTAAGTGAGACTCTTGGGCCTCATGGCCCTAAGTGGCCTAATGGGACCAAGTTGCCTAATGGGCCTAATGAGATTAATGGGATTAACAGGCCTAGGTGCTAAATGGGCCACATGGGTTTAATGGGCCTAAGTGGACTAATGGGCCTAAATGGCCTAAGTGGCCTAATCAACTAAATGGGATTAATTTTCCAAATGGGATTAATGGGCTTAGTGGGCCTAAGTGGCCTAATAGACCTAAGGGGCCTAATTAGACTAAGTGGCTCAACGGGCCTGGGTGGCCTAATGGGATTAATGGGCTTAATGGTCCTAGCAGAAAAATGGTCTTAATGGACTGAATGGGCCTCAGCGGCCTAATGGACCTAAGCATCCTAATGGGAATAAGTATCCTAATTGGCGTAATGGTCATTGTGGGTCGAAAGTGCCTAATGAGCCTTAGGGGGATAATGGGAATAAGTTGTCTAATGGGCCTAGGTGGCCTAATGAGCTTAATTAGCTTAACAAGCTTAGGGTCCAAATTGGCCTAATTGGCCTCAGTGGCCTTATGGTCCTAATGGGCCTAATAGGATTAATGGGTTGAAGTCACCTAATGGGCAAAGTTTCCTAATCTGCCGAATGGGCACAATGTGTCCAACGGGCCGAATGGGCCAAATAGGCCTAAGTGGCCTAATGGGCCTAACGAGTCTAATTGGCCTAATTGGCCTAAGTGGACTAATGGGCCAAAGTGGCCTAATGGGCCAAAGTTTCCTAATCGTTCTAATGGGATTAAGGGGCCTAATGGGCCTAATTGGACTAAGTGGACAAATCAGCCTAATGGGCTTATTGGGCCGAGTGGGCATAAGTGGCTTAATGGGACTTAGTCGCCTAATCGGCCTTAGTCGCCTAATCGGCCTAATGAGGCTAAGTAGCATAACATGCCTAAGTCTCCTAGTTATCTTATTGGTCTTAAAGGTACTAGGAGCCTAATTGGCCTAATGGTATGAATTGGCCTAATTAGCCTAAGTGGCCTAATGCGTCTAATGGGACTAAGTTGCCTAATCAGTCTAATGGGATTAATGGGATTAAGGTTCCTAATGTTCCTAATGGGCCTAATGTGCTTAATGGGCCTAATGGGCCTAAGTGGACTAATGGTTCTAAGTTTCCTAATCGGCCTAATGAGCTTAATGGGCCTAGTGGGCCTAAGTGGCCTTATGGTCCTAATGGGCCTAAGTGGCTTGATCGGCCTAATGGGCCTAAGTGGCCTAATAGGCCTAAGTGGCCCAATGGGCATAATGGGCCTAAGTGTCCTAATGGGTCAAATTGACCTAAGTGGACGAATGGGCCTAATTTGCCTGATAGGCCTAATGGGCCTAATGGGCTTAAGTTGTGTGATGGGTCTAATTGGCCTAAGTGGCCTCATGGGCCTTAAGGACCTTAGTGCCCTAATGGGACTCAATGAACTCATGGGCCAAATAGGATTAATAGTCATAATGGGACTAATGGGCTTAAGTGGCCTATGTGGTCCAATGGGCCTAATGGGCCTAAGTGGCCGATGTGGTCCAATGGGCCTAATGGGCCTAATGGGCTATATGGTCCAAATTTTTTGAATGGGACTAATGGGACTAAGTGGTCAAATGGGCCTAATGTCTAAATGGGACGAATGGGTTTAATGGTACTAAATGGCCTAATGTGCCTAATAGGCGTAATGGGCCGAAGTGGCCAAATGGGCGTAATGATCCTAGGTGGACCAATGGGCCTGAGTGGCTTAATGGGTTGAATGGGACAAATGGGACAAAGTGGACTAATGGATCTAAGTGGCCAAATGGGTCTAAGTGGCATAATGGGGTTAATGGGCCTAAGTGGCTGAATGGGCCTAAGTGGCTGAATGGGGTTAATGGGCCTAAGTAGCGGAATGAGCTTAATTGGCCCAATTGGTTTAATGGGCCTAATGGGTGTAAGTGGCCTAATGGGCATAATTTTCCAAATGGACCGAAGTGGCCAAATGGGATTAATGGGACCAAGTGGTCAATTGAACCAAATGGGCCTAAGTGGCCAAGCTGACCTAATGGGCGTAATAGACTAAATGGGCCGAATGGGCCGAATGGGCCTAAGTGGCCTAATGGACCTAATGGGATTAAGTGGCCTAATGGGCCTAATGGACCTAAGCGGCCTCATGGTCTAAATGGGCCTAAGTGTCATAAGTGGTCTAATCGACCTAATTGACCGAATGGGCCTAAGTGGCCTAATGGACCTAATGGGATGAATGGGATGAATGTGCTTAATGGGACTAAGTGGCTTAATGGTCCTAATTGGTATAATGGGCCTAAGTGGCATAATGGGCCTAACAGGCCGAATGATCCTAAGTGGCTCAAATGGGCCTAATGGCCCAAATGGGGATAAGGGCCTGAATGAGCCAAACGCGTCGAATGGGCCTAACATGCCGAAGGGGCCAAAGTGGCCTAATGGGCCTAATTTTCCTAAGTGGCCTAATGGTCTAAATGGGACGAATGTGACGAATGGGCGTAATGGGACATAGTGTCCTAATGGGACTAATTGGTCTAATGGTCCTAAGTGGCTTAATGGGCCTAAGTGTCCGAATGGGCCTAAGTGGCCCAAATGGGCCTAATGGCCCGAATGGAGCTAAGGGCCCAAATGGGCCTAACGTGACGACTGGGCCTAACGTGCCGAATGGGCCGAAGTGGCCTAATGGGCCTAAGTGGAAAAATGGGCCTAATGGCCTGAATGGACCTAAGGGTCCTAATAGGACGAATGGGCCTAATGGGACAAAGTGGACTAATGGGCCTAATGGGTCTAAGGGGCATAATGAGCCAAACAGTCCTAATGGGCCAAATGGGCCAAAGTGGCCTAATCGGCCTAATCGTCCTAAGTGGCCTAGTGGCCCTAAGTTGCCTAATGGGAAAAAATGACATGATGGGACTAATGGGGCTAAGTTTCATAATGGGCCTAAGTGGCTTAATGGGCCTAAGTGGCCTAATGGGCCTAATAGTTGTAAGTGGCCTAAGTGGCCTAATGGGCCGAAGTGGCCTAATGGGCCTAATGGGCCTAAGTGAACTAATGGGCATAGTGTTCCTAAGTTGCATAATGGGCCTAATGGTCCTGATGGGCCGAATGGGCCTAATGGTCCTAATGGGATGAAGTTTCCTAATGGGTCTAATGGGACTAAGTGGCCTAATGGGCCTAAGTTTTCTAATGGTCCTAAGTGGCCTCATGGGCATAATGGGACTAAGTGGCCTAATGCGCCGAATGTGCCTAATTACCTAATGGGCATAATGGGTCTAAGTGTCCAAAGGGGCATAATGGGCCTAATAGGCCTAAGTGGCCTAATTGGCATAATGGGCTTAGTGGGTCGAAGTGGCCTAATGGTCCAAAGTGGCCTAATGGGCCCAATTGGACAACATGGACTAATGGGCCTAATGGTCCTAAGTGGACTGATTGTACTAATGGGATTAATGGGACTAAATGGACTAATGGGCATAATGGGCCGAAGTGGCCTAAGTGGCCTCATGAGCATAATGGGCCAAAGTGTCTGAATCGGCCTTATGGGCTTGAGTGATCTAATGGGCCTAAGTGGCATAACGAGCCAAAGGGCCTAAGTGGCCTAATGGTTTTAATGGTACTAAGTGGTCTGATGGGCCTAATGGGCCTAAGTGGCCTCATGGACCTAAAGGGTCTAAGTGGCCTCATGGGCCTAATGGGTCTCAATGGATTCATGGGCCTAAAGGGATTGGGGGCCTAAGTGGCCTAATGGGCCTAATCATTATAATGGTCCTAAGTAGCCAAATGGTCATAATGGGATTAAGTTGTCTAATGGGCCCCATAGGACTAATGGGCCTAATGGGCCTAGGTGGTTTAATGGGCCTAAGTTACATAATCAACCTAATGGGCCTAGTGGGTGCAATGGGATTACGTGGTCGAATGGGCCTAATGGGCCTAATGGGCCTAATGAGTCTAATGGGACTAATGCACTAAATGGGATTAAGTGTCCTAATGGGCCTAAGTGGCCTATTGGGCCTAAGTGACCTAATCAGCTTGATGGACCTAATGGTCGTAATGGGCCTAAGTGGTCGAATGGGCCGAATGTGCCTAGTGGTCCTAATGGACATAATGGGCCTAAGTGGCTGAATTTTCCTAATGGTCCTAATGGGCCTAAGTAGCATAATGGGCCTAATGGGATAAATAAACCGAATGGGCCTAATGTACTGAGTAGGCCTAATGGGCCTAAGTGGCCTAATGGTCCTAATGGGCCTAATGGGCTTAATGGGTCTAAGTGGCCAAGTGGGCCTAATGTTCCTAAGTGGTCTAATGGGCCTAATGGGACCAATGGGAAAAATGTGCCTAGTGGACCTAATGTGCATAAATGGCCTAATGGTCCTAAATGGCCTAATGGGCTTAAATGGCCTGATGGGCCTACTGGGCCTAAGTGGAATAATGGACATAAGTGGACTTATGGGCCTAATGGGCCCAATGGGCTGACGTGGACTAATGGTCCTAAGTGGCCTAATGGGATTAATGGGCCTAATGAGACTAATGGTTATAATGGGCTTATGTGACCTAAGTGGCCTAATGGGCCTAAAGGGCCAAAGTGGCCTAATTATCCCAATGGGCCTCAGTGGTGTAATGGGCCGAACGGGACTAACGAGCCTAAGTGGCCTAAGGGGCCTAAGTGGCCTAGTGATCCTAATGGGCCTAATTGGCTTAAAAATACTAATGGGACTAACATGGATAATGGGTCTAATAAGATGAATGGGCCTATGTGGCCTAATGGTCCTACATGGACAAATGGGCCTAAGTGGACTATTGGTCCAAAAGAGCCTAATCGACTAGAGGGGCCTAATGGGCCTAAGTGGCATAATCATAGCCTAATGGGCCTAAGTGGTCTAATGGGTCCAATGGGAGCAATGGGCCTAAGTGTCCTAATGATCCTAATGGGACTATGTGTCTAATGGGTTGAATGGGACGAATCCGCCTAGTTAGCCTAATGAGCCTAAGTGGCCTAATCGGCCTAAAAAGCCTAATGGGCCAAAGAAACCTAATGGGCCTAAGTGGAATAATTGGGATAATGGACCTAATGGGCCTAAGTGGACTAATGGGCCTAAAGGACCTAATTGGACAAAGTGGCCTAATGGGCCTAAGTGACATAATTGTAACCAAACAGGACTAAGTGGCCTAATGGGCCCAATGGACCTAATTGTCCTAATGGGCCCAATGGGTCTAAGTGGGAGAATGGGCCAAATTCTATGAATGGGACTAATGGACTGAAAGGGATGAAGTTGCTTAATGGGTTGAATGGGCCTAAGTATCCTAATGGGACAAATGATCCTAATGGGCCTAATGGGCCTAATGGTCCTAATTGGCCTAAGTTTCCTAATGTTTTGAATGGGACTAAGGGGCCTAATGGTCCTAATGGGCCTAATAGGTCAATTAGGCCTAAGTGGCGTAATGGGCCTAATGACATGAATGAGCTTAAGTTGACTAATGGGCATAATGGGCTGAATGGGTCCAAGTTTCCGAATGGGCCTAATGGGATGAAGGGTCTTAATGGTCCCAATGGGTATAATGATCTTAATGGGCCTAAGTGGCCTAATGGTTCTAATGGGCCTAATGGGTCGAATGGACCCAATGGGCTGAAGTGGTCTAGTGGGGTGAATTAGCCGAATGGGCATAATTGGCCGAAGTGGCCAATGGGCCTAATGGACTGACTCGACTGAAGTGGCCTATTGGGCTGAATGGGCTAAAGGGTCTATTGGGCATGATGGTCTGAATGGGTTGAATGGGACTAAAGGGTCCAATGGGACTAAATGCCTGAATGGGTTGGATGGGTCTAATGGTCCTAGTGAGACAAAGTGGATTAATGGACTTACTTGTCCTAATGGACTTATTAGGCTTAATGGACCTATTGGGCCTAATTGACCTAATGGGCCTAAGTGGCCTAATGGTCTTAAGTGGACAAAGGGACCTAATGCGCCTAATAGGTGTAATGGGCCTAAGTGAACCAATGGGACTAATGGGATTAAGTGGGATAATGAGCCTAATGTACCTAAGTGGACCAATGGGCCTAATGGGCCTAAGTGGTCTAATGGGCCTAAGTAGACGAATGGTCCTAATGGGCCTAATGGGATGAATGGGCCTAATGGTTCGAATTGGACTAATGGGCCTAAGTGGCCAAATGGGCCAAAGTTTTCTAATGGTCCCAATGGGCATAACAGGCCAAATTTTCCTAATGGGCCCAAGGAGCCAAATAGGCCAAATGGGACTAATGGGGCTAAGTTCCTTAATGGGTCAAAGTGGACTAATGGACACAATGGACCAAAGTTGCATAATGGTCCTGAGGGGCCTAGTGGCCTAATGGTACAAAGTGGAAGAATGAGCCTAATTGGCCTAATGGGCATAATGGGCCTTAGTGGCCAAATCGGCCTAATGGGCATAATGGGCTTAAGTGTCTGAATGGTCCTAATTGGCCAAAGTGGACCAATGGTCTGAATGTGCCTAAGTGGACCAATGGTATGAATGGGCGGAATAGGCCTAATGGGCCTAAGTGGGCCTACTGGGATTAATGGGCCTACTGGGCCGAATGGGCCTACTAGGCGTAATGGGACCACTAGGCTTACTGGGCCTAATGGGACCAGTGGGCCTAAGTGGAATAATGTGCCTAAGTGGCCTATTGGGCATAAGTTTCCTAATGGGTCTAATGGGCCTAAGTTATCTAATGAGTTTAATAGGCCTAATGGGCCTATGTGGCTGAATGGGCCAAAGTGGATGAATGGGCATAATGGGATTAATGGGAATAATGGGCCGATGTGGCCAATTAGGCCTAATGGGCCTAAGCACCCTCATGGGCCTAATGGACCTCAATGGCCTAATGGACCTAATGCGCCTATTGGGCCTAAGTGGCCTAATGGTCCAAAGTGGACAAATAGACATATGGGCCTAATGTGAATAATGGGGCTAATGGGACTAATGGGCCTAATGGGCCTAAGTGGACTTAAGGGAATAATGGTTCTAATGGTATAAAGTGGACGAGTGAGAATAATGGGCCTAATGGGACAAAGTGGCCAAATGGGCAAAATGGGCCTAAGTAGCCTAATATCCCTATTGGGCCTAATTAGCTTAATGAGCCTAATGGGCCAAATGGTCCTAAGTGGCCAAATGGGACAAAGTGGATGAATGTGCCTAATGGGACAAATAGGAATAATGGGACTAATGGTACGAGGTGGCCAAATGGTTCAAATGGGCCTAAGTGGTCTAATTGCCTAATGGGACTAATGGGCCTAAGTGGGTACGATTGCACTTTTCTATTGCACTGGGTACAATTCCTTTTCGATCAACATCATCTATTTCTTCTCTTACACCTAGATACAATAAATTTGGATACAATTTGGAATACCTATTTTCCCCTTTCTTCCATCAAGCTTTCATGATAAGTTCTCCAATAAAATTATGATTTATGAAATACGAATCATAAAAGTATCATCAAATTTAATTTTATCATAGTTAGTAGACTCCAATACTTCATCAAAACAAAAACTTCTTTCATACCAGATCCAGTGTGAATATGATGATCATTTACTTCCAAAAAGATAAATTCTCCATGTGACCAATTCTCTCTTTCCAGATAACGATCAATTCCTCATTATGATCTTTTCACATACCAGACCCAAGACAAGTATGATCAGTGCCTTTTATTTTAAAAATATTTACCTCATTATAATGGACAGAGTGAGTCTGATTCTTTTGAAAACAATGGCCAGTATGATTTCCAAAAAATACAAAGTGAGTTTATTTTATTTCTTCAAAATCTTTCCTTGACAACAAAATACAACACATGAAAACAAACACCTTCCTCATCAGCATGGTCCCAACAATCCCCCCTATTGGATTTTGTTGTCAACCAAGTTTCATAAATCATTGAACTTAGGCCCATTTGGCCCATTTCCCACTTAGGCCCATTAGGGAACTTAGGACTATTAGGTCGATTAGGACACATACACCCATTATAATCATTAGGAAACTTAGGACCATTAGGCCCATTATCCCATTTGGACCATTTGGTCACTTAGGACAGTTAGGTCCATGAGGCCCATTAGGCCACATCGGCCCATTAGGCCACTTTGGCCCCATAGGCCCATTAGGCCACATCTCCACTTGAGGTTCATTAGGCCACTTCGGTCCATTAGGACACTTAGGACTATTCGACCCTCTAGGCCTATTAGGCCCATTCATCCCATTCATCCCATTAGGCCCATTAGGCCACTTAGGCCACTTAGGACCATTAGACCACATAGGACCATTAAAACCATCAAGACCATTTGGTAACTTAGGCCACCTATTCCCATTGGGAAACTTAGTCCCAGTCAACCCATTCAACCCATTAGGCCACTTAGGCCCATTTGACCCATTAGGCCCATTAGGCCCATTAGACCAATTAGACTGATTAGTCTACTTAGGCCCATTAGACCCATTAGGACCATTAGGCCCATTAGGAAACTTAGTCTACTTAGGGCCATTGAGACACTTAGACCCATTGGACCCATTACACTCATTAGGAAACTTAGGAAATGTAGGACCATTAGGCCACTTAGACCTATTTTACCCATTATGCCCATCAGTCCCATTGCACATTATGTTAGACCACTTATGGCCATTAGGCCCATTTATCCACTTCGGTCCATTAGGATCATTAGGATGCTTAATCCTATTGATCCCATCAGGACACTTCGACTCATTAGGCAACTTAGGAAACTTAGGCCCATTGGACCCATTGGGCCCATTAGGCCCATTCATCCCATTAGGTGCATAAGGTAACTTTAGCCACTTAGACCCGTTGGACCCATTAGGCCCATTGGACCCATTAGTCCCATTGAGACCATTAGAGAACTTAGGCCACTTAGGCCCATTAGGCCACTTAATCCCATTAGACCCATCAGGCCCATTAGGCAACATAGGCTACTTAGGCCCATTAGGCCACTTAGTCCCATTCAACCCATTAGGCCACTTAGGACCATTCCACCAATTCCACCCATTAGGCCCATTAGACCCATTAGGCTGATTAGGCCACTTAGGCCCATTATACCCGTTAGGCCCATTAGACCCATTAGGCAACTTAGTCCACTTAGTCCCATTCGACCAGTTAGACCCATTAGACCCATTAGGGCCATTAGGAAATTTAGGCCACTAAGGCCCATTAGGCCACTTAAACCCATTGGACCCATTAGGCACATTGGACCCATTAGGCCCATTAGGCAACTTAGGCCATTTAGGGTCATTAGGCCACTTAGACTCATTAGACCCATTAGGCCCATTAGGAAATTTAGGCCATTTACACCCATTATAACCATTAGGCCCATTACGCTCATTAGGAAACTTGGGCCACTTCGACCCATTAGGCCACTTAGGCCCATTGGACCCATTAGGCTGAATTATCCATAATGGGCCAATTATGCCCATTAGGACCATTGGCCCTATTAGACCACTTAGGCCCTATATTCCCATTAGGCCACTTAGGCGCATTAGGCTACTTAGTCCCCTTAGACCCATTGGTCCCATTGGGCCCCTTAATCCCATTCGACCAATTATACCATTAGGCCCACTAGGTCGAATTGGCCATAATGGGCCCATTCATCCCATTAGGTCACTTAGTCCCAATGAGTCCAATCATCCCATTAGGCCTATTAGGTCACTTAGGCCCATTATAACACTTAGGCCCATTAGGCCCCTTAGACCCATTCGACCCATTAGGCCAATTGGACCCCTTAGGCCTATTAGGCCAATTAGGCCATTGGGTCCATTAGGCCCACTAGGTCACTTAGTCCAAATAGTCCCAATAGTCCCATTAGGTCATTAGGTCACTTAGGTCACTTTGGCCCATTAGGCCCATTAGGCCCCTTTGATGCGAATCATGGTGCACACATGCAGCGAGGAGTTGAGGGTGATCATGGAATTGATTGTGGAAGGAGCATTAATGGAAAAGACCCATTGAATTGGATTTGTGTCCCAATGACAAGAGGAAGAATGGGGATGATGAAAGAGTCTTTACATGGACTCATTTTGAAATTACAAGAGGAGGCCCAACATACATGCATGAGAGGAGGAAATGGGCCTTTAATCACACTTATTAAAGCCCAAAAGGGAACATAAAAAGCCCACCCAAATGATTTCGTTAAATTTAATCCACTTTCATGAAGGAAATCTCCAAATTCCAAAGTGGTGGGCCCCTTGTCCCCAAAGTCATGGTGGGAATCTTCAAAGTATTTGGGGTGGTTCCAAAAAGTCTTATTTAGAGATATCTTGTCCCCTAAAGCCATGGACATGTATAAAAAAAGTCAAATTTGTGGGATAGCCTTTAGAATTTTGTGGTATAGGTATTTTGACATGTATTCCTTTCATTTGGATATAAATAGCCTCCTCTTGGACCCCTTGAAGGTTAATTTCGAATTTGAGTGTTTTCTAGCATTATTATGCTTGTGTTTCTTGTGTTATTTAATGAATGAAAGTAAGGATTATCAAAGGAGTGATCAAACTTTGTGGAACTTTATAATTATAGTTTCAAGGGGCAAGTCTCCTTGGGGTCCTAATTGATCACCCCCTTCCCCTTTTATTTCTTCCGCACTTCATTT
Organism: Viscum album; assembly: GCA_963277665.1. Classification (NCBI taxonomy): domain Eukaryota; kingdom Viridiplantae; phylum Streptophyta; class Magnoliopsida; order Santalales; family Viscaceae; genus Viscum; species Viscum album. The sequence goes on from OY728156.1 coordinate 1,776,972,760, forward strand.
AATTTTCATTTCTCCCACTTCCCACACTTGTGTTTCTAGATTTTTCTCCAACAAATACCACACTCGCATACGGTATCATATCATTTGGTATCAGAGGTAGGAAAAAGAAACCAGGTTCTTTCATATTTCTATTTCTCCCATCTTTTTTTTCTTCCCCTTCTTCCATTTTTGGCCATCACCAATTCTGGACGGAAATTTCTTCCACATTTTTGTGTACCTTTTTTTGAGTTTTTGGATGTATAATATTTCATTTTAATAGTTTATAATCTCATATTTCTTATGGATTTTGAAACACTAAAATACGATACCTATATTGGGAGATACATCCAAATCAATTCGTGCTACAGTTTCACTCTTATGAAATCTAACAATCTCCGAGGTGGATTTCTTTTTGAGTTTAAAGATCATGTTATCTCAACAATTTACATCATTGTAATCAGATTAGTACATTTTTCATTTTTTTTACTTTGAGCACCAAAAGCGCACTCTTTGTATCTCAATTCTTGTATATTGAGTAGCAAAAAAAATAAAAAAAAGTCAAATAAAAAAAATCAAAAAAAAATCAATCAAAAAAAAACAAAAGAAGCTGCTCCTTTGAAACATTGTATTCACTCATAAGTTATAAATTTAATTTCATTTTCTTATCCATCATCTTCTTTCCTTCATCCATATCCAACATTCTTCTATAACTATTTCTCCCATTTACCTCCCATATTTCTTGGACTCCACTGATTCAAACCCTCTTAAAATTTCTGATTTTTAAGGATTGCCAGGAATTGATTACTTCTAATAGTTGTCTTTTTGATTCTATTTAAGAACACTTGTAGGAACTGGGTTTTTGTGCTAGAAAGTGTGAGGAACCTTTGGAAAGATAAAAAAAAGATAGAAAGAGTGTGTGAGGCCCATTTCCCTTTCTATTCAATTTTTCTCACAGGATTCCTAAATGGCGGAGTCGAGAAACACCAATGAAGCGGACATTAAGTTGTTCATGAGGACTGTACAAGAAAAATTCAAAAGTTTGAATGCGAGGATGGATGAACTTCAATCCCCTTCCAATTCTAGAGCACCACCAATGAGGTAGGTTGTTTAAGAAGAGTAGAAGTTATCTGATTCTCATGAGTCACCAATCTGGAGAAATCAACCACCATGGAGGCAAACTAATGATCCCGGAGGAGTAAATTTGAGGATCCTTTAATTCCATGGTAAGAATGATCCTGAAACTTACTTGGAATGGGAAAGAAATGTCGAACATGTTTTTGGTTGTCACACTTATTCGGAGGAAAAAAAAGTGAATTTGGCAGCTATGGAATTCACCGACTATGCTAGTATTTGGTGGGACCAACTACAAGTGAGTCAATGGTGAAGTGGAGAAAGACTCATTTGCAATTGGGAGGAAATGAAAATGGTAATGCATAAGAGGTTCATTTCTAGCCACTATTATCTTGATTTGTTCCTCAAGTTGCAAGGTTTGAAACAATGGGCCATAAGTGTTGAGGAGTATCACAAATAGATGGAGATCATCATGATTCGGGCGAATATTGATGAGGAGAGAGAGGCCACCATGGAAAGGTTTGTGAATGGCCTCAGTCATGAAATTCGAGACATAGTGGACATGTACCACTACTTGGACATAGAGGATCTACTTCACATGGCTACCAAAGCGGAGAGGAAAGTAAAGGCAAGAAGGATGTGCCCTGCCTCTTATGGTAAGGATTATAAACCTTCTTTCAAGTTTAAAGATTCCAAACCACAATAGCATGTAAGGACACACAAAACTGATTCAAAGGAGTTGCCCAAACCAAAACCATTCTTACTGGAATCCAAAGTTAAAATGGAGGGTAAGGTTGTTTTCAAATCATGAGATATAAAAAATTTTAAATGTCAAGGATTTAGATATATTGCCTCACAATGGCCAAAAAATAGGACAATGATTATTTTTTATGACGGAGATATTCTTAGTGCTAGCTCAAGCAAAGATGAAATGCAATCACTTAAGGATGATTCAGATGTGGAAGTAGAAATCCCCATACATAGATAAAGTCTTGTGGAAAGGCGTGCTTTGAGTGCTCAACCTGAAGGAGAACATGATCAAGAGCAAAGGGAGCACATTTTTTATACTATATGCCTCGTCAAAGATAATTTATGTAGTGTGATTATTTATGGTTGTAGTTTTAAAAATGTATCAAGTGGTTTTATGGTGGATAAATTGGGATTGGCTATGACTAGACATCCTAGGCCTTATAGATTTCAATGGTTAAATAATAGTGGTGAAGTCAAAGTAACTAAGCAAGCACAAGTTCACTTTTCTATTGGGAAGTATGAAGACAAGGTGATGTGTGATGTTTTTCCAATGCATTCTAGTCATATTTTGTTGGGAAGACCTTGGAAATTTGATAGGATGGTCACACATGATGGATACACCAATCGATATTCTTTTGAGTATAATGGGAGGACGGTTATTCTTACACCATTGAGGCCTTTGCAAGCTTATGAAGACCAAGTGATGATTGAGAGATATTGTGAGAAGAGAGAAAAAGAAAAAAGAGAAAAAAAATAGAGAGAATGAGAGGAGTGGAAAAATCAAGAGTGAAAAAGGAGTGTTGAGTGAAAGCAAAAAAATGAGGGAAATAAAAGAGTTGAAAACAAGAGTGAAAATAAGAGTGAAAACAAGAGTGTTGAGCGAAAGATGATTTTATTTTCTGGAAAAAGTGAGGTGAAAGGTTCTTTATTGAGCGGTAAAGTGTTATTACTCATTAGTAAGAATGACTACCTTGCAACTAATGAACTTCACCATTCTTTTCCTTCTTGTGTTGTGTCTTTACTGCAGGAATTTGGTGATTTGTTTCCTGAAGAAACACCCGATGGATTACCCCCTTTGAGAGGCATTGAGCATTGAATTGACTTCATACCTGGTTCCGCAATTCCCAACAGTCCAACATATTGATCTAATCCAGAAGAGAATAGAGAGATCCAATGTCAAGTTGAAGAAATCATGAAGAAAGGATTAGTAATGGAAAGCATGAGTCCATGCGTCGTTCCGGTGATCCTAGTACCCAAGAAATATGGAACATGGAAAATGTGTGTGGATTTTCATGCCATCAACAAAATAATAGTTAAGTACTGTTATCCCATCCCTCGACTTGATGACATGCTTGATGAATTACATGGAGCCTCTTTGTTTTCTAAAATTGATATTAAAAGTGGATACCACCAAATTCGAATGAAAGAATGAGATGAGTGGAAAACTGCTTTTAAAACTAAGTTTGGTTTTTATGAGTGGTTAGTTATGCCATTTGGTTTAACTAATTCACCAAGTACATTCATGAGCTTAATGAACCATGTACTTCATTCATTCTTTGGAAAATTCATGGTTGTCTATTTTGATGATATCTTGGTGTATAGAAAATCTCTAGACAACCATATTGAAGACTTGTGTTTAGTGTGTGATACTTTTAAAGAAAACCGTCTTTATGCCAATATTAAAAAATGTTCCTTTCACATGGATTCTGTTGTGTTTCTTGGATTTGTTGTAGGGTCGGAAGGGATTCGTGTGGATGATGAAAAGATCAAAGCAATTCAGAAGTGTCCCACACCGAATAGTGCAACCGAGGTTAGGAGTTTTCATGGATTGGAAAGCTTCTATAGGAGGTTTGTAAAGGATTTTTCATCCATCGCTGCACCTCTTAATGAACTTTTAAAGAAACACATGGTCTTTAAATGGGGTGAAAAACAAGAAAAAGTTTTTAACACACTCAAAGAAAAATTGGTCAATGCTCCCCTTTTAAGGCTACCAAATTTCACCAAAGTCTTTTAAATTGAGTTTGATTCATCGGGAGTTGGTATTGGTGCTGTTTTGACTCAAGAGTCACATCCAATTGTGTACTTTAGTGAGAAATTGAATGGGGCAACATTAAATTATTCAACTTATGATAAAGAACTTTATGCTTTGAAAAGAACCCTGGAAACATGGCAACATTACTTATGGACTAAAGAGTTCATTATTTATTTTGACCATGAAAGCCTTAAGTATTTGAAGTCCTAAGGTAAGTTGAATCGATGACATGCATCTTGGCTGGAATTTATTGAGACTTTCCCCTATGTGATCAAGCACAAAAAATGTAAGGAAAATGTGGTTGCCGATGATCTTTCACGAAGGTATTCACTTCTTACTTCTCTTCATTCTCAATTATTTGTACTTGAGTTAATAAAGGGAATTTATGAAAATGATGGAGATTTTTCTCAAATTTGGACATCTTTTGAAAAACATGGATTTAAAGAATATTAAAAAATTGATGGGTTTCTTTTCAAAAGGGATAAATTGTGCATTCCAAATTGTTCAACTTGAGAAGTGCTTGTAAAATAAACTCATGGGGGTGGTTTTATGGGGAATTTTGGGGTTGATAAAACACTAGATACTTTTCATGAACATTTTTATTGGCCAAGAATGAGAAAAAGATGTTATTGCAATTTGTTCTTAGTGTGTCACTTGTAAGCATTCAAAGTCCAAGGTTCAACCTAATGGATTGTATTCCCCCTTTCCTGTTCCATCCCATCCTTGGACCGACATCTCTATGGATTTTGTGTTGGGATTGCCACGATCCTAATTGGGAAAAGATATCATTTTTTTGTTGTGGATCAATTCAGAAAAATGGCCCATTTCATGCATGATCAAAAACAAATGATTCTATATATATAGCAGATTTGTTTTTCAAAGAAATTGTGAGATTACTTGGACTGCCCAAAAACATTGTAAGTGATAGGGAAGTGAAATTACTTAGCCACTTTTGGAGGACATTGTGGAATAAATTGGGAACTCAATTATTTTTCTCAACTGTTGCACATCCTCAAACTGATGGGCAAACTGAAGTGGTGAATAAGACTCTTTCTACCCTCTTGCATGCAATAATTCAAAAAAATATAAATAATTTGGAAAAATGTTTTCCACGGATAGAGTTTTCATATAACCGAGTAGTGAATTCTACTACTAACTTCTCACCTTTTGAGATTGTATATGGATTTAACCCAATGACTCCATTAGATATTCTTTCATTTCCTACTAATGAGGTTTTTGATCTTGTTGGTGATGAGAAGGCCAAATTTGTTCGGGATTTACATGCCTAGGTGAAAGCCAACATTGAAATAAGAAATGAACAATAGGCGAAGAAAGAAAACAAGGGTAGTCATAAGGTTGTACTAGAACCCGGAGATTGGGTGTGGGTGCATTTGAGGAAGGAAAGGTTCCCAGAGAAAATAAAATCAAAACTCCAACCATGAGGAGATGGTCCATTTCAAGTTTTAGAAAGAATCTATGATAACACCTACAAGATTGACTTTCCTAGAAGGTATGGAAATTTGAGTGCTACCTTTAATATTTCTGACCTTTCTCTTTTTGAATATGCAGATTCGAGGAAGAATCCTTTTGAAGAGGGAGGGGATGATGCGAATCATGATGCACACATGCAGCAAGGAGTTGAGGGCGATCATGGCATTTATGGTGGAAGGATAATTAATAGATAAGACCCATTGGATGGTATTGGTGGCCCAATGAAAATAGGAATAATTAGGAGGATGAAAGTGGCTTTACATGGCCTCATTTTGAAATTACAAGAGGAGGCCCAACATGCATGCAAGGGAGGAGAAAATGGGCCTTTAATCACACTTATTAAAGCCCAAAAGGGAACCTAAAAGGCCCACCCAAATTCTTTCACGAAATTTAATCCACTTGCATGAAGGAAATCTAAAAATTCAAAAGTGGTGGGCCCCTTGTCTCCAAAGTCATGGTGGGAATCTTCAAAGTCTTTGGGGTGGTTCCAAAAATTCTTCTTTAGAGATATATTTTCCCCTAAATCCATGGACATGTGTAAACAAAGTAAAATTTGTGGGATAGGATTTATAATTTTGTGGGATAGGTAGTTTGACATGTATTCATCTCATTTGGCTATAAATAGCCACCTCTTGTACCCCTTGAAGGTTAATTTTTAATTTTAGTGTTTTCTAGCATTGTTATGCTTGTGTTTTTTGTGTTTTTAATGAATGCAAGTAAGGCTTATCAAAGGAGTTATCAACCTTTGTGGCGCTTTATAATTAGCATTTTAAGGGGAAATTCTCCTTGGGGTCCTAATTGATCATCCCCCCTTCCCCTTTTATTTCTTCCACACTTCATATAATTTTCATTTCTCCCACTTCCCACACTTGTGTTTTAAGATTTTTCACAAACGAATACCGCACTCACATACGGTATCATATCACCCTTAGACCCATTAGGCCCATTAGTCCCATTAGAATCATTATGTGCATTAGTCCGCTTAGTCCTACTCGTCCACTTTGGCCCATTACTCCCCTTAGACCCATTAGGCCCATTGGGCCCATTAGGCCCATTCGGTTCATTAGGGCAATTTGGTCATTAGGCCCATTGGTCCATTAGACCTATTAGGTTGAATTGTTCATAGTGGACCCATTAGGTCACATAGTCCCAATAGACCCATTAATCCCATTAGGCCCCTTAGGCTCATGAGGCCACTAAGGCCCAACTAGTCCACTCGACTCATTAAGCCCATTGGGCCTATTAGGCCGAATGGGGCTTAATCATCCCATAAGGAAACTTAGGCCTAATAGGCCCATTTGGACCATTAGTCCACTTAGGCCCATTGGACCCATTAGGCCCATTAATCCCCTTAGGCCCATTCGACCCATTAGGCCACTAAGGCCCAATTGGCCAATTTGGCCACTTAGGACCATTTGGCCTATTAGGCCACTTAATCCCCTTAGACCCATTTTTTCCATTAGGACCATTTGTCCACTTAATCCCATTAGACCCATTAGGACACTTAGGCCACTTAGGCCCATTCGATCCTTAGGCTCGTTAGGCCATTTTGGTCAATTTAGGTCATTTTGGCCAATTAGGATAATTAGGCCATTTAGGCCATTTAGGTCAATTAGGACGTTTATGCCATTTAGGCTAATTTAGGCTATTTAGGTCAATGAGGTCAATGAGACCAATTCAGGCCAATTAGGTCAATTTAGGCCCTTTAGGGAATTTAGGCCAATTAGAAGATTTATTACATTTTGGCCAATTTATGCCAATTAATCCAATTATTTCAATTATACCCATTATTCCAATTAGTCTAATTAGAAAATTTAGTTCATTTAGGCCATTTAGGCCAATTTTGGTCATTTAGACTAATTATGACATTTAGGTCAATTTAAGTCATTTAGATTATTTAGGCCAATTTAGACCATTTAGGCCAATTCGGCCAATTATGCCATTTAGGCCAATTTAGACAATTTAGAACATTTAAGCCGATTAGGCCAATTTTGACCATTTGGGCCAATTAGGACAATTATGCAATTTAAAAAATTTAATCCAATTAGTCCATTTAGGCTAATTTTTTCCATTTAGACCATTTAGACCAATTAAGTCCATTTGGGCCAATTTAGTAAAATAGGACAATTAGATAATTTAGGCAATTTAGGCCAATTATGCCATTTAGTCCAATTTAGTCCATTTAGAACAATTAGGAAAATTAGACCAATTTTTTCAATTTAGACCAATTATTCCATTTAGGCCAATTTAGCTCATTTAGACCAATTATGAAAATTAGGCGAATTAGGCAATTCAGGCCAATTAGACCAATCAGGTCATTTAGGCCAATTTATGCCATTTAGGCAAATTTAGGCCATTTTGGTCAATTTAGTCCACTTAGGCCAATTAGACCAATTAGGTCATTTAGTCCAATTAGGCCAATTTGGCCATTTAGGCCAATTATAACAATTGGTCCATTTAGGTTATTGTGGCCAATTAGGCCATTTAGACCATTTAGACCAATTTAGGTCATTTAGAGCAATTAGACCAATTTAGGACATTTAGGCTAATTTAGGCCAATTAGCCCAATTAGGCTAATTAGTCCATTTAGGCCATTTAGAACAATTAGTCCAATTAGGACATTTAGGCCAATTAACCCATTTAGGCCAATTAGACCAATTAGACCATTTAGGCCAATTTAGGCAATTTAGGCCAATTAATCAATTTGGTCATTTAGGTCATTTAGGTCATTTAGGACAATTAGTCTATTTAGGACATTTAGACCATTTAGACCAATTAGGACAATTAGAAAATTTGGGTTATTTAGGCCAATTTAGGTCATTTAGGCCGTTTAGCCTAATTTAGGTCATTTAGGCTATTTAGGCTAATTTAGACCATTAAGACAATACAAACAATTAATCCATTTAAGACAATTTAGTCCATTTGGGCCAATTAGTAAATTTAAGATGATTTGGGAAATTTAGGCCATTTAGGCCATTTAGGCCATTTAGGACAATTAAACGAATTAGATAATTTAGGGAATTTAGGTCAATGAGGCCAATTAGGTCAATTTAGGTCATTTAGGCCAATTAGATCATTTAGGAAATTTAGTCCATGTAGGAAAATTTAGGCCATTTAGGACAATTAGTCTTATTAAGACAATTATTTAATTTATGTAATTTAAGCTAATTAGGCCAATTTAGACAATTTAGACCAATTAGGCCAATTATGTCATTTTTTCCATTTTGGCCATCTGGATAATGTACTATAAAGGGACACATTGTACATAGACTTTTAGGTACGAGTACTCATAGGAAGATGAGGCTTCTTCTCATGAAGTTCACACTTGGTAATCTCCAAGACTGGAGATTATGAGAACAAACTTGTCTGTAGGAATTCTGAATGTTTTGGTGTCATCGAATATTCCTAACTATAAGTGTGTGTGATGGTACTTAGACATTAATATTATTATTAAAGCATGTCACAACTTGCATACTTAGATGTATGTCATAAACCATGATGATAAGATATTGTGGCAAAGTTGGATATGTTGAGTGCATCACGAGTGACAAATCATTAATGAATAAGTTGAGGAAGGATTTGTCCCTTCCATCTTTATAGAAGCTGATATCTCAACCCTTTGATTGGAATAAAACCGTCGCATTAAATTCCATGGTCATGGTATAACAGTGTGTTTATTTCAGATAGTCAAAGGAAGACATATTGAAAATATAGGTTAGTGATATGGATGTGCAACCTTCTTGATGAGATATTGTGACAAAGAGATTATATTACACAGTGAGCATTTGTATGTGGTTTTAGATGTTGCGACATCAAGTTCTTTCTCTTGGGTGCCTTGAGACGTTGCTAGACAGTAATCTTGGACTTTAGGCAAGTCTGCCTAATGTCAATGAGAAGGAATCTTAGAGGGTCACACACTAAGTGTTTCCATTTATCTTGATTAAATTCTATTTGAGTTTAATTAATAAAATAAATATTATTCTCAAGTCTGAGGAATAATTTTATTCAATTTATATTGATCACATAAAGTAAATAAATATTTATTCATTGACATGTGAATAAAATATTTATTTTATTTATTTAATATTTTAATAAATATTTATTTGCAATATTGTAAATAAAATATTTATTTATTAATAAAATATTTATTCAGTTGTTAAATAGATGATAGAAGAGACTGAACGGACCAAGACTGATTCCATTGACAAATATTAATTAACAATACCCTTATATAAGTTTTTTTATTATACAAGTTGGAGTGCGCCAAAAAATAATAATTATATAATTATTATTATGCGGTATGATATTTATTGAAGGTAATTAATGTTATTTAATGGTCAGTATGAAATTAAATAATATTTTAACTTAAATCTCAACTCCATCAATAGTTGGTTATGTCTACTATGTAGAGAATCAAAAAATTGATAATAGAAAATTATTGCACACAATGAATTCTCTCTCAACTCCTCCTCTCTCTCTCTCAAGAATGAGAAGTGAAAGAAAGATTTCTTCAAGCCCAAAGAACGAGTGATCAAGAATGAACAACATAATACATTAGACTCTCCGCACTAGCACCTGGATATCGAGTGGTGTTTCTCAGAGATCATAGAAGCATGTGTGGATCACCTCTATAGGGATTTTATCCTGGGATCCGCATAGTACAATGATGGTAACCTAAAAGGGTCTTTTTGGATGATCAAAATTCACTAACGAAGAAAATCCCTAAGCAGAGGTATTTATTTATTTAAATATTAAATAAATTAAATTTAAATTTGATGTGAAATATCCTCGATCTTGGTTTCAGGCAACGATTTTTAAAAGAAATTTTAATACATCATCCATCTCCGCACACTTCTGTTAGGCCTAAAACCACCACCACTACTGTCGTCGTCGCCTTTATCGCCCCCCACCCCACTACCACCACCATTTTCATTAGCTCGACCTCCACTAGGACCCTCATTGAAATCACTCAAGGTATCATATAAGGAGTGTATTAATGTCATACATGAATCAAAAGTAATAGTAGTCTTTGATGGAAGTGGTGGAATTATAACTAACATGTCTCTCAGGAAGTGTTCGCTGACCAATTTACTTATTATACACTCCCTTATATCTATTTTTTTGGCCTCATCTACTTATGCATGAGAATTTTTCAGCTTGGGTTTATTATAGGTTTGAGAGGCACTCGATGAGGGCCAATACCTAGTGGGGATGATGTTTTTTATGTGTCACATCATAATCTCCCATGGAACTCATCACCTAATACATGTCTCAAATGATCATTTCACCCAAATATTCCATCTTCTTTCTCATCGAGGGCCTCTAGGATACACTGTTGAAAATATAAAGAAGATATTTAATTATGAATTATGTAACAAAATATGAAATATCAATAAAAACTTACAATATTTTCTTGTGTTTGTGAATTTATAGCTCTTCTATTATTTTTCTTCCTAGTTAAGGAAAATAATTTTTAACATGGCACACGAACTTTGATTACAAATTCCTCTTGCTACAAATGACATTGATTAGTATACTACTACAATATTGAATAATATGAAAGTGATAAACCTAGAATGAATTAAAATTGTATATGTTGAAGAAATACATAAAATTAATAAGAATCCAAATATTCATTTAATTAGAAATTTAATACTAGTGACATAAAATAAACAATACATACTAATTAGCATGATAAAAATGTGTATGGTATGGATTCCTCTTGTATATTCATTTCAGTCTAATTCCATTTATGTTGTGTAATTTGGTTATTTGGTCACTTGGTAATTTTGATCATTTGTCCATTTGGCTATTTGGTTAATTGTCCAATTAGGCCATTTAGGAAAATTAGAAAAATTAGGCTAATTAGTCCAATTAATTAATTTAGGCCAATTAGTCCATTTATAAAAATTAGGTCGTTTAGGCCAATTAGGTCATTAGGAAAATTAGGTCATTATGCCATAGGAAATTTAGGCCTTTAATTCATTTAGGCCAATTAGTCCATTAGGCCATTTAGGCCATTAGGCCATTTAGTCCAATTATGCTAATTAGACCATTTAGGTCAATTAGGCCAATTAGGCTAATTAGACCATTTAATCCAATTAGATCATTTAAGCCATTTAGACAAATTAGACCATTTAGACCAATTAGGTCCTTTATTCTAATTAGTCAATTAGACTATTTAGACCAATGTTTTAATTATTCCATTATACCATTAGTTCATTACACCATTATGCAAATTTTTCATCTGTAGATTTGACCATTTATGCCAATTTTGGCCAATTAGGCCAATTAGGCTAATTAGGCCAATTAGACCATTTAATACAATTGGACCATTTAATACTTTTTAACTAATTATACAATTTAGACCCATTTGGAAGTTTAGTCCAACTAGGTCGATTAGGTCAATTAGTCCAATTAGGAAAATTTGACCATTTAATCCAATAAGACCATTTAATCGATTTAGACTAATTAGGCCATTTAGAACAATTAGTTCATTTATGTCAATTAGGACATTATTCCCATTATTCCATTAGGATATTAGGCCATTAGGATATTTAGACCAATTAGGTCATTTAGTTTATTAGTCCATTATCCTATTAGTTCAGTGGGCCATTAGGTCAATTGGTTACTTGGCCATTTGGTCATTTAGGCCAATTTAGGCCAATTTAGTCCAATTAGAACCAAAAAAATCCTAAAACCTAAAACCATAACACTATATATGAAACACTAATAGCTAATGCCTAATTAGGCCCCTTATGATGATTAGTCCACTTAGGCCCATTAGGTCACTTAGGCCCATTTTCCCCATTCGGCCTAACATGCCACTTAGGCCCATTTTCCCATTCAACCACTTAGGCCCATTTGTCCCGTTAGGCCAATTTGGCTACTTAGGCCTATTAGGATCATTAGTCCACTTAGTACCATTAGGCCCATTACGCCACTCAGGACCATTAGTCCCATTCATCCCACTCGACTCATTAAGCCCATTCAAACCATTAGGCCACTTAGGCCCATTATGAAAATTTCACCGCTTAGGCCTATTAGGATCATTACGCCGATTAGGCCACTTAGTCTCATTATGACCATTATGCCCATTAGGCCACTTAGGCCCAATTGGACCATTATGACCATTAGTCCACTTAATCCCATTAGGATGATTAGGCCACTTACGCCCATAAAGCCCCATTAGGCCCATTTGGCCACTTAGGCCCATTAGGATCATTAGGTGCATTTGTCCCATTAGGCCCATTATGCCACTTAGTCCCATTCGGACCATTAGGCCAATTAGGCTGATTAGGCTACCTGGGCCCATTAGGCAAATTAGGCCACTTAGGCCCATTAGGCTCATTAGGCCCATTAATCCCATTAGGGAAATTAGGCCCATTAGCACCATTAGCACCATTATTCCCATTAGGCCACATAGGCCCATTAGGCCCATTATCCCACTTAGACCACTTAGGCCCATTAGGCCACTTATACCCATTCGGACACTTAGGCCCATTATCCCACTTTAGTTTATTTAGACCATTTTCCCCATTTGGCCCCTTAGGCCACTTAGTCCCATTTAGCCCATTAGGCCACTTTGGCCACTTAGGTCCATTAGGCCACTTAGGTCCATTGATCCCATTAGACTCATTTGTCCCCTTAGACCACTTAGGCCGCTTAGGCCCATTAGGACACTTAGGCCCCTTAGGCCCATTAGGAATTAGGCCCATTGATCCCATTAGGCCCATTAGGCCCCTTAGGTCACTTATGTCGCTTAAGCCCATTAGGCCTATTAGGCCACTAAGGCAACTTTGGCCCATTATGCCACTTAGGTGCATTAATCCCATTAGGCTACTTAGGCTGCTTAGTCCCATTAGGCCCATTAGACCACTCAGGCCCATTAGACCCATTATCCATTAGGCCCATTAGGCCTGTTAGGCCCATTGATCCACTTAAGCCCATTAGAACACTAAGGCCCATTAGGCCCATTAATACACTAAGGCCTACTAGGTCTATTAGGCCACTTATGCCCATTATTCCACTTATTCCCATTAGGCCCATTGGGCCCATTAGGCCACTTAGACCCACTCATCCACTTAGTCCCATTAGACCCATTAGGCCCTTTAGGCCACTTAGGCTTCTTATGCCCATTAGGCTGATTTGGCCCCCATTAGGCCCATTTTCCATTAGGCCCATTCGACCCATTCGGCCCCTTAGGACCACTAAGCCCATTATACCTCTTTGGCTCAATTGGACACTTAGGCCAATTAGGCCCATTGGGCCACTTAGGGCTATTAGTACTATTAGGAATATTAGGCCACTTTGTCCCATTAGGCCCTCCAAATCATTTTTTAAATTTTCATAAAATCCACTTTGAGGAAAAAGTGAGAACTATACACCAACAGCATGACACATATCCAAATTTCAAAAATAGACCACATATTTAAAATTTTAAATGAGTATCATCATCGTAAGAATCATCCTATTAGGGACAGATCCTGCAAATCACACAACCACTTAATCAAAGATATCACATCGAAGAAGTTGTCTCCATCATCATCACCTTTTGTCATCATCACCAAATTTTCATCCACTCTGAACATCATTGTCGTAACCATTATCACCAGAGTCACCACATCATCAGTGGGAACACCACCTTTGTCGTCTTCGACCATCATCGTCAGAGCTGAGAACCAGAGCAAAACGAATCATGCCATCCACTAATCACCACTGATGTCTTCAAATTGTCGCCATATAAATCCAACATCACCGCCAAAAAACCATAAAAAAAGAACATCATAACCATTTAAACAATCAAATATGGGCCATTATCCCTCTCGAAGACCCTAATCCCCTTGATCCACACCTCCCAGAACCTCTATGAAGACCCGTACACCAGACTGACAGGGAAAGAAGCACAGTAAGGATGAGCAGATGGAGGCCTCGATAGGGGAGCAAGCCAGAAACCACATCGGTCAAACAAAATAGGGACCCAAAAATAGAGAAACAAAATCGATCCCAAACACACTCACCAGTGCCAACCAAATCCGTCTAAAGCACCCACACACACATACCCAGAATAGGGGTTCGATGCATAGGGATAGATCAAAAGAGGGGTGGTGAGTGATGCATGATGACCACACCAAAAAATCCACATCAGTCGAGAAGGAAGAAAAAGAAAGAAAGAGAAATGAGAGGATGGACCAAGTGAAGCAGCAACATTATCTTTGGGCAGACCCTCAAACCCCTAGGAGGGGAAGAGGATGCAACAGGAGCATCGAGATCCAAGAGATTTTCTATTGGGCCTTTGTGGGACTAAGTGGACCAATAAGCCTAAGTGGCCTAATGGCCCTAATGGGACTAATGGGCCTAAGTGATCTAATGGACCTAATGGGCCTAATGGACATAATGGGCCAAAGTAGCCTAAGTCACCTAATGGGACAAATGGGCCTAAGTGGACTAATGGTCCTAAGTGGCCTAATGGGCCTAATGGGCCTAAGTAGCCTATTGGCCCTCATGAACCTAATGGGCCTTAGTGTCCTAATGGGCCTAAGTGGACTAAGTGGACTAATGGGCCTAATGGGCCTAATTGGCCTAATAGGGCCTTAGAAACCTAATGGGCCTAATGTGCCTAAGTTTCTTAATGGGCCTAATGAGGCTAATGGGCCTCGTTAGACTAATGGGACTATTGGGCCTCGATGGACTAAGTGTAAAAATGTCCCTAATGTGCCTAATGGGCCTAAGTGGCATAATGGTCCTAAGTGGCCTAATGGGCCTAAGTGGCATAATGGGTCGAATGGGTTGAATGAGACTAAGTGGCCTAATGGGACTAAGTGGCCTAAGTTGCCTAATTGTCCAAATGAACAAAATGGGCCCGATGGGCCTGATGAGCCTAATGGGATTAATGGGCCTAAGTGGCCTAATGAGTCGAATGGGAATAAGTGGCCTAATGGGTCTGATGGACATAATGGGCTGAATGGGCCTAAGTGGCCTCATTGGTTTGATGGGTCTGGTGGGTCTAATGGGCTTGAATGGCCTAATGAGCTGAATGGACCTAAGTGACCTAATGGGCCTAATGGGCTGAATGGGCCGAATGGGATTAAGTGGCATAATGGGTCTGACGGACCTAATGGGACAAATGGGCTTCAGTGGCCTCATGGGCCTCATGGGCCTAATGGGCCTAATGGGCCTAAGTGGCCTAATGAGTTGAATGGGCCTAAGGGGCCTTATGGGCCTAATGGGCCTAAGTGGCCTAATGGTCCTATGTGGCCTAATGGGATTGATGGGACTAATGGGCCTGAGTGGCCTCATGGGCCTAATGGTTATAATGGGCCAAAGGGGCATAAGTAGCCTAATGGGGCTAATGAGCCAAATGAGCCAAATGAGCCTAAGTGGCCTAATGGGCCTGATGGGCCTAATGGGCCATTGTGGCCTAATGGGTCTCATTGTCCTAATCGATATGATAGACCTAATGTCCATAATGGGCATCAGTGGCCCAATGGGCCTAATGGGCCTAAGTGGCTTGATGGGCCTTAGTGGTCGAATGGGCTGAATGGGCCCAATGGGACTGATAGGCCCAATGGGACTAATGGGCATAAGTGGTTGAATGGTCCTAATGGTCCAAATTTGCCTAATGGGCCTAATTAGCCTAATAGGCCTGATGGGCCTAATGTGCCTCATGGGCCTAATGGGCCTAAGTGACCTAAGTGTCCTAATAGGCCTCATGGGCCTAAGTGACCTAATAGGCCAAGTAAGCCTAAAGGGCCTTAGTGACCTAATTAGCATGATGGCCATAATGGGACAAATGGGCCTTAGTGGCCTAATGAGACAAATGGGCCTGATAGGCCCAATGAGAATAATGGGCCTCATTTGACCAATTGGACTAATGGTCCTAATGGGCTTCATCGGCCTCATGGGCCTGATGGGCCTCATGGGCCTCTTGGGCCTCATGGTCCTAATGGGCCTAAGTGGTTTAAGTGGCCTGATGGGCATAATGGGCTTAAGTGGCCTAATGTGCCTTAGTGGCTGAATGGGCCTGATAGGCCCGATTGGCATATTGAGCCTAATGGACCTAATGGTCTTAATGGAAATAAGTGACCTAAGTGGCATAAGTGGCCCGATGGGCCTAATGATCCTAATGGTATTAATGGGCCCAAGTGGATTAATTGATCCAATGGGCCTAAGTGGCCTAATGGGCATAAGTGGCGGAATGGACCTAATGGGTGTAAGTGGCAAAATGGTCATAATAGGCCTAAGTACCCTAATGGTCCTAATGGGCCTAAGTGGCCGAATGAGCCCGATGAGCCTAATGGGCCTCAAGGGCCCTAAGGGCCAAATGGGATTCACGGGCCAAATGGGCCTAAATGGCCCCATGGGCCCAATGGGCCTAATGGGCATAAAGGGTCTCATGGGATGAAGTGGCCTCATGGGCCAAATGGGACAAATGGGCCTCATGGGCCTAATGGGCTGAATGGGCCGAATGGGCCTCCTAGGCCTAAGTGGCCTAATGGGCCTAGTGGGCCTAATGGGACTAAGTTTCTTAATGGGATGAATAGGTCTAAGTTGTCGAATGGGCCTAGTGGGCCTAATGGTCCTAATGGGACTAAGTGTCCTGATGGGTCGAATGGGCTTCATGGTCCTAATGGGTCGAATGGGCCTAACTGGCCTCATGTGCCCAATGGGCCTAATGGACCTAAGTGGCCTAATGGGACAAATGGGTCTAAGTGTCCTAATGAGTCTAATGAGCCTAATGGGACTCATGGACCTAAGTGGCCTAAGTGTCCTAACAGGCCAAAGTGGCCTAATGGACTAAGTGGGCCTAAAGGGTCTAATGGGCCTAATGGGATGAATCAGCCTAATTGGTCAGATGGGCCTATTGGGCCTCATGGGCCTAATGGGACTAATGGGACTAAGTAGCCTCATGGTCCTAATGGGAATAATGGACCTAATGGGCCTATATGGACTAAGTGGTCCTAAATGGCCAAATTGGTTGAATTGGCCTAAGGGGCCTAATGGGCCCAATGGGACTCATGAGACTAAGGGGCCTAATGGGTCCAACGGGATGAATGGGATTAGTTGGACCAGTGGGCCTAATGGGTCTAATTAGCCTAATTGGTCTAAGTGGACTAAAGGGCTTAGTGGGCCTTGTGGGATTGATAGGCCTAATGGGCCTATTGGGCCCAAGTGGCCTGATGGGACTAATGGGCCCCATGGGCCTAAGTGGCCTTGTGGGGATAATGGGCCTGATGGTCCTAAGTGTCCTAATGTTCCTCATGGGCCTAATTGGCCTCATGGGTGGAATTCCCTTCATGGGCCTAATGGTCGTGATGGGCCTAATGGGCCTAATGGTCCTAAGTGTCTTAATGGGTCGAATGGGACTAAGTGACCTAATGGTCCTAATGGACCTAATGGGCCCAAAAGGCCTAATGGGGATAATTGGCCTAATGGAAATAATTGGCCTAAGTGGCCTAAGTGGCCTAATCAGGCTAATCGATCGAATGGGCTTAATGGGCCTAAGTGGCCTAAGTGGCTTAACGGGCCTAATGGTCCTAGTGGGACTAATGGGTTTAATGGGATGAATAGAAATAAGTTTACTAATGGGCATAATGGGCCTATGTTCCCTAATGGGCATAATGGGCCTAACAGGCCTAATCGGGCGAATCGACCGAATTGGCCCAATGGGCTTACGTGACCTAATGGGCCTAACATGCCTAATGGGACTAATGGGTTTAATGGACCTAATGGGTCTAAGTGGATGAATGAGCCTACGCGGCCTAATGGGACTATGTAGCCAAATGGACCTAAGTGTCCTAATGGGCCTACATGGTCGAATGGGCCTAAGTAGCCAAATGTGCCTGATGTGCCTAATGGGACTAATGGATTTAATGGGCCAAATGGGCATAAGTGTCCTAATAGTCCTAATGGACCTAAGTGGACTAATGGGCCTAATGAGACTAAGTGGCATAATCCCCCTAATCGAATGAATGGGGCTAATGGGCCTAAGTGGCCCAATTGGCATAATTGACCTAATTGGCCAAATGGGCCTAATGGGCCTTAGTGGCCTAATGGGCCTAATGGGTGTAAGTGGATAATGGTCCTAATGGGCCTAAGTGGCCTAATCCCACTAATTGATTAAATGGGCCTAATGGGCCTAAGTTGCCTAATGTGCATAATGGGACTAAGTGGCCTAATGGGCCTAATGGTCTAAGTGGCCTAATTAGCCTAATCGGTCAAATGTGACTAATGAGCATAATGGGACTAAGTGTCCTAATGGGCTTAATGGGCCTAATGGGCCTAATTCCTAAGTGGCCTAAGTGTCCTAATGGGACTAATGGACCTAATGGGAATAATGGGCCTGAGCAACCTAAGTGGTCTAATCGGCCCAATCAGCCAAATGGGCCTAATGGGCCTAAGTGGACTAATGGGCCAAAGTGTCTGAATGGGCCTAATGGGCTGAAGTGGCCTAATGGGACTAGTGGGCCTAACTGGTCTAATCGACATAATCAAACAAATGTTCCTAATTGGCCTAAGTGTCCTAATGGGCCTAATGGACCCAAGTAGCCTAAGTGGCCTAATCTGCCTAATTGACCAAATGGGCCAAATGGGCCTAAGTGGAATAATGGACCTAAAGGGGCTAATGGGCCTAAGTGGCCTAATCGGCCTAATCGACCGAATGGGCCTAAGTAGGAAAGTCAACCTAATCGATTGAATGGGCCTAATGGGATTAATGGTTCTAAGAGGCCTAATGGGCCTAATGGGTCTATTGGGTCTAAGTGCCCTAAGTGGCCTAATCGTTGTAATCGACCGAATGGTTTTAATGGGCCGAAGTGGCCTAATGGGTCGAATGGTCTTAATGGGTCGAATGGATCTAAGTTTCCTAGGTAGTTGAATCGACTAAATCAACCGAATGGGCCTAATGGGCCTTATAGGCCTAAGTGGACGATTGGGACTAATGGGCCTAAGTGGCTAAATGGGCCTAATATGCAAAATTGGCCTAATGTGGTTAATGGGCCTAAGTTGAAGAATGGGCTTAAGTGGCATAATGAACCTAATGGGCAGAATGAGCATAAGTGTCCTAATGGGTCTAATGGGCCTAAGTGGCCTAATGGGTCGTGTGGGTCTAAGTTTTCGAATGGGCCTAATGCGCCTCATTCGCCTAATGGGCCTAATGGGTGTAAGTGGATTATTGGGATTAGTGGACCTAAGGGGCCAAATTTTCCTAATGCACCTAATGGGCGTAATAGTTCTAATGGGCCTAAGTTGCCTTATGGTCATAATGGGAAGAATGGGCCTAATGGGCCTAATTGGACTAATGGGCCTAATGGTCATAATGGACCTAATGGGCCTGAGTGGCCGAATGGGCAAATGGTCCTAAGTCACCTAATGGGTCTAAGTGGCCTAATGGTCCAAATGGAAGGAATGGGCCTAATGGACCTAAGTGGACTTATGGGCCGAATGGGCCTAATGGGACTAATGGGCCTAATGGGCCTAATTGGCCTAATGGGAAAATGGGCCTAAGTTTCCTAATGGGCCTAATGGGCCTAAGTGGCCTAAGTGTCATAATCGGCCTAATCGGACTAATCAAATGAATGGGCCTAATGGGCCTGATGGGCCTAAGTGGAATAATGGGTCTAATAGGCCGAAGTGGCGGAATGGGCCTAATGGGTCTGATGGGATGAAATGGCCTTAGGGGCCTAATTGGCCTTGTGGTCCTAAGTGGACTAATGGGCCTCATAGGACTAAGTGGAATCATGGGCCTAATGGGACCAAGTGGCCTAAATGGCCTAGTAGGCCTAATGGGATTAATGGTCTTAATGGGCTTAATAGGCCTAGGTACCATATGGACCAAATGGGCCAAATGAGCCAAACTAGCCTATGGGGCCTAATGGGCCTACGTGGCCAAATGAGCCTAAGTGTCCTAATGGGATTAATGGGCTTAACGGGTCTAGAGGCCAAATGGACCTAATGAGACTAAAGGGGTGAATGGGCCAAATTTCCTTAGGTTCCCTAATGGGCCTAGGTGACCTAATGGGCCAAAGTTTTATAATCGTCCTAATGGGATTAATGGTCTGAATGGGCCTAATGGGCCTAATGTGCCTAATGGACCGAATAGGACTGATTGGATTAAGGGGAATAATGGACATAATGGTCCAAAGTTGCCTAATCTCCCTAATGGGATTAATGGGTCTTATAGGCCTAATGGGCCTAATGGGCCTAAGTGGCCTATTGGGCATAAATGACCTAATTGTCCTAATGGTATTAATGGTCCTAGTCGGCCTAAGATGCCTAATGGGCCTAATGAGCCTTAGTGGCCTAATCACCCTATTGTGCCTAATCGGCCTAATGAGCCAAAGTGGCCTAATGAGCTTAATGGGATTAATGGGCCTAGGTTCTAAATGGGCATAATGGGCCGAATGGGCCTAATGGGATGAATATTCCTATTTAGACGAAGTGGCATAATAGGCCCAATGGGCCTAGTGGGCCTATTGTGCCTAAGTGGCCTAATTGGCCTAATGGGATTAATGGTCCTAGTGGGCCTAAGTTTCCGAATGGGCCTGATGGGCGTACGTATCCCAATCATCCTAAGTAGCCTAATAGGCCGAAGTGGCCCAATGGGCCCAATGGGCCTAATGGGACTAAGTGGCCTAAGTGTCTGAATGGGCCTAATGGGTCTAAGTGGCTGAATGGTCCAATGGACCTAATGTCCCTAAGTGGAATGATGGCCCTAATGGGTCTTAGTGGCCACATGGGCCTAAAGGGCCTTAGTGGCCTAATGGGCCTTAGTGGCCTAATGGTCTTAATGGGCCTAATGGGCCTAATGGGATGAATGGGCTTAATGGTCCTAGTGGTAATAATGGACCTAAGTAGCCGAGTGGGCCTAAGTGGCCCGATGGGCCTAATGGGATGAATGGGATGAGTATCCAAATGGGCCAAATGGGCCTAAGTTGCCTAATGGGCGTAATGAGCCTAAGTGGCAAAAGGGGACTAATGGGCCTAAGTTCCCTAATTGGCCCAATGGGCCTAAGTGGCCTAATGAGCCTAATGGTCCAAAGTGGCCTAATGGGCCTAAGTTGACAAATGGGACTAATGGGTCGAAATGTCTTAATGGGCCTAATGGGCCTAAGTGGCCTAATGGGTCCAATGGGCCTAATGAGCCTAAGTGGATGAATGGGCCTAATGGGTCAAAGTGGCCTAATGGGCCTATTGGGCCTAATGTTCCTAGTTGGCCTAATGGGCCTAAGTGGCCTAACGGGACTAAGTGACCTAATGGGCCTAATGGGCCTAAGTGGCTTAAGTAGCCTAATGGGCCAAATGGGGCGAAGTGGCCTAATGGGCCTAATGGTCCTAATGGTCCTAAGTGGCCTAATGGGCCTAAGTGGCCTAATGGGCCTAATTTGACTAAGTGGCCTAATGGGCCTAATTGGATTAATAGACCTAATGGTTTTAATGGGCCTAAGTGGCCTAATGGTTATATTGGGTCAAAGTGTCCTAATGGGCCTAAGGGGCCTAATGAGCCTAACGAGACTGATGGGCCTCATCGGCCTAAGTGGCCTCATGGGCCTCATTAGCATAAGTGGATTAATGGGATTAAGGGGCCCAAGGGGCCTAATAGGTTTAAGGGCCCTAATGGGATGAATGGGATTAACGGGCCTTGGTTCCAAATGGGCCTAATGGGTCAAATGGACCTAATGAGCCGAATGGGCCTAAGTGGATTAATCGGTCTAATGGGATTAATGGGAATAATGGTCCAAAAGGGTTTAATGGGCCTAAGTGGACTAATCTGTCTAAGTGTCCTAATGGGCCTAAGTGGACTAATCTGCCTAAGTGTCCTAATGGGCCTAAGTGGCATTAGTGGCCTAATGGGCCTAATGGGACCAAGTGGCCAAATAGCCCTAATGGGGCTAATGGGCATAATGGGCCTAATGGGCATAAGTTTCCTAATGGTACTAAGTGTCCTAATCGGCCTAATAGACCTTAGAGGCCTAATGGGACTAGGTGGCCTAATGGGCTTAATGGGATTAACAGGCCTAGGTGCTAAATTGGCCGAATGGGCCTAATTGGCCAAAGTTTCCAAATGGGCCTAAGTGGCCTGATGGGCCAAAGTTTCCTAATCTAATTAATGGTCCAAATGGCCCTAAGTGTCCTAATGGACCAAATGGGCCTAATTGACTTAATGGGCCTAACAGACCTAATGGGCATAAGGGGCCTAATGGGCCAAAGTTGCCTAATCGACCTAATGTGCTTAATTGGACTAATGGGCCAAATGGGCCTAAGTGGAATAATGGGCCAATGTGGCCTAATCTTCCCAATGTACTTAATGGGCATAGTGGACCTAGGTGGCCTAATGGGCCTAATGGGCCTTAATGTCCTAATCGGCATAATGTACCTAAGTTGCCTAATGGGCCAAAGTGGCCTAATGGGCTTAATGGACATAAGAGACTTAGGGGCCAGATGGGCCTAATGGGGGGCCAAATGGGCCTAATGGGCCTAATGGGTTGAATGGGCCTAATTAATCTAAGTGGCCCAATGGGCCTAATTGGCCTAATGGTCCTATGTGGGATAATGGGTCGAAGATTCCTAATCGGCCTAATGGGCTTAATGGGCCTAGGGTGCCTAATGGGTCTAATGGGCCTAAGTGACCTAATAGACCTAAATGGTCTCATTGTCCTAATGAGATTAATGGGATAAGGGGGGATAAGTGGCCGAATGGGCCTTAGTGGCCTAATGGGCCTAATGGGCCGAAGTGGCCAAAGTGGCCTAATGGTCATAATGGGCCAAAGTGGCCTAATGGGCCTAAGTGGCCAAATGGGCCTAAGTGACCTAATTTTCCTAATGAGCCTAAGTGGTGTATTGGGCCTAATGGGACTAGGTGGCTTAATGGGCCTAGGTGGCCTAATGTGTCTAATGAGCCTAAGTGGCCTAATGGGCCGAAGTGGATGAATGGGCTTAATGAACATAATTGGTCTAAGTGGCCTTAGTGGATTAATGCGCCTAATGGGACTAAGTGTCCTAATGGGCCTAAGTGGCCTAATGGTCCTAAGTGGACTAATGGGCCTTAGTGGCCTAATGGGCCTAAGTGGCCTAATGGGCCAAAGTTTCTGAATGATCCTAAGTGGCCTAATGGGCCTAATGGGACTCAGTGGCCTAATGGGTCTAATGGGACTAAGTGGCCTAAATGGCTTGATGGGCCTTAGTGGACTAATGGTCCTAATGAGACTAATGGGCTTCAGTTTCCTAATTGGCCTAATCGTCCTAAGTGGCCGAAGTGGATTAATGGGCCTAATGGTCCTAAGTGACCAAATGAGCTGAATTACCCTAAGTGGCCTAATGGGCCTAATGGTCCTTAGTGGCCAAATGGGTCTAAGTGGCCTAATGGGCCTAATGAGACTCAATGACCTAGTGGGCCTAATGGGGCTAAGTGGCCTAAATGGCCCGATGGGCCTTAGTGGCCTTATGGTCCTAATGGGTCTCAGTGGACCAATGGGTCTAATCGTCTTAAGTGGCCTAAGTTACCGAATGGGCCTAATGGTCCTAATGGGCGTAATGGGCCTAAGTTGCCTAATGGGCCCAAGGGGCCTTAGTGTCCTAAGGGGCCTAGTTGGTGTAAGTATCCTAAGTGGCCAAATGTTCCTAATAGGCCTAAGGGGCCTAAGTATCCTAACGGGCCTAATGGGACTAAGGGGCCTAAGTGGCCTAATGGGTCTAATGGGTCGACATTGTCTAATGGACCTAATGAACCTAAGTGGCCTAATAGGCCTAGTGGGCCTAATGATCCTAAGTGGCTGAATGGATCGAAGTGGCCTAATGAGACTAATGTGACTAGTGGGCCTAATGGGCCTACTAGACATACTGGTTCTAATGGGTCTAAGTGGATTAAGTGGCCTAGTGGGACTAATGGGCCTAATGTGCCTAATGGACCAATTGGTCCTAAGGGGCCTAATAAGCCTAATGGTCCTAATGGGCCTAAGTGGTCGAATAGGCCTAATGGGCCTATTGGGCCTAATGGGCCTAATTTTCCTAAATGGACTAATGGGCCTAATTGAATTAATGAGCCTTATGGGATTAATGGGCCTAAGTGGCCTAATGGGTATATTTGGTCTAAGTGCCCAAATGGGCCTAAGTGGCCCGATGGGTGTAATGGACCTCATGGGCCTAAGTGGCCTCATGGGCCTCATGGGCAAAAGTGGCCTAACGGGCCTAATGGGACTAAGAGGCTAATGAGCCCAAGGTGTTAATGTGCCTAATGGGCTAAATTGGATGAATGGGCTTAACAGGCCTTGGGCCAAATGATCCTAATGGGCTTAATGGGCCTAAGGGAATTGATGGGATCAAGTAGCCTAATAGGCCTAAGGGGCCTAATGGGCCTAAGTTTACTAAAGGTGGACTAATGGGTCGAATGGGGCCGAATGGGCCTAATTGGCCTAAGAGGCCTAAGTGGCCTAACGGGCCTAATGGGACTAAGGGGCCTAAGTGGCCAAATAGGCCTAATGGGTTGACATCATCTACTGGGCCTAATGGACCTATGTGGCCTAATAGGCCTAGTGGGCCTAATAAGCCTAAGTGACCGAATGGGTTTAAGTGGCCTAGTGGTCCTAATGTGCCTAGTGGGCCTAATGGGCCTAAGTGGCCTAATGGGCCTATTGGACCTACTGGTCCTAATGGGCCTAAGTGGCTGAAGTGGGCTAATGGGACTAATGGGCCTAATGTGCCTAATGGTCCAACTGGTCCTAAGGGGGCTAATATGCCTAATGGTCTGAATGGGCCTAAGTGGCCTAATAGGCTTAATGGGCCTAATGGGACTAAGTGACCTAATGGTCCTAAGTGCCCTAATGGGCCTAATTGTACTAAGCGACCTAATGGGCCTAATTGGATTAATGGGCCTATTGGGATTAAAGGGTCTAACTGGCCAAATGGGCCTAAGTGGTCTGATGGGAAAAATGGGCCTCATGGGCCAAATTGACCTAATGGGCCTAATGAGACCAAGAGGATAATGGGACTAAGGGGATAATCAGCCTAATGGGCCAAATTGGATGAATGGGATTAACAGGCCTTGGTTCCAAATGGTCCTAATGGGATTAATGGTCCTAAGGGGCTTAATCAGATTAAATAGCCTAATGGGCCTAATCTGCCTAACTGTCCTAATGGGCCTAGGTGGACTAATGGGCCTAATGGGATGAATGGGTCTAAGTGGCCTAAAAGGCCTAAGTGGACTAATGAGCGTAATGGGCATATTGGGCGCAAGTTCCCTAATGAGCCTAAGTAGCCTAAAGGGCCTAATTAGCCTAAGGGGACTAAGTGGATTAATGGGCCGAATGGGCCTAAGTGGCCTAATGGGCGTAAGTGGCTTAATGGGCCTAAGTTTCCTAATCGGTCTAAGGGGCATAATGGGCCTAAGTGGCATAATGGGACTAAGGGTCCTAATGGGCCTAGGGGGGCTAATGGGCCTATGTGGCCTAATGGGATTAACGAGACTAGGGGCCAATTAGGTCAAATGGCTTGAATGCGCCCAATTGGCCTAAGTGGCCAAATGAGCCTAAGTGGCCTAATGTTCCAAAGTTACATAATTGTACTTATGGTATTAATGGGCCTAATGGGATAAATGGGCCTAATGTTCTGAATGGGATTTATTGGCCCAATGGGTCGAATGGGCCTAATTGGCCGAGGTGGCCTAATGGACCTAATGGGCTGAAGGGGCCTAATGTGACAAAGTTGCCCAATCAGCCTAATGGGCTTAATTGGAAAAATGGGCATCATGGTCCAAATGGGACTAATGGGCCAAATGGGCCAAATGGGCCGAATGGGCCTAAGTGGCCCAATGGGCCTAATGTGATTAATGGGCCTAGTGGGTCGGAGTGGCCTAATGGGCCTAATGGGCCTTAGTGGCCTCATCGGCCTAATGGCCTAAGTGGCCTAATAGGCCTATGTAGTATAATGGGGCTAAGTGGACTAATTGGCTTAATGGGATTAACGAGCCTAAAGGACAAATGGGCCTAATGGTCATAATGGACTAAATGGGCCAAATTAACCTAAGTGGCCTAATGGGAGTAATGGGCCAAATGGGCCTAAGTGTACTAATGGGCCGAGGTTTCCTAATCATCCTAATGGGACTAAGTGGGCCTAAGGGGCCTAAGGATCCCAAGTGGGCCTAAGCAGGCCTAATGGGCCTAATGGACTAATGGGCCGTAGTGGGCCTAATGGGATGAAGTGTCCTAATGGGACTAAAGGGCCTAATGGGCCAATGTGGCCTAATGTTACTAAGTGGCATAATCATAGTCGAATGGGCCTAAGTGGAATAATGTTCCTTGTGAGCCTAAGTGTCCAAATGGGCCTAGGTGGCCTAATGAATCAAATGGGTTGTATGGTTCGAATGAGCCTAATGGGCCGAAGTGGCCGAATTGGCTTAATGGTCATGATGGACCAAAGTGGCCTAATAGTCCTAAGTGAACGAATAGGCCTAAGGGGCATAATGGGGCTCATGGGACTAAGTGGCTGAATGGGCCTAAGTTGCCTAATGGACCTAATTGGATGAATGGGCCTCATGGGCCTAAGTGAACTAATGGGCCAAATGGGACTAAGTGGCCTAACGGCCCTAATGGGCCTCATGGTTTGAAGTGGCCTAATGGGCCTAATGGCCCCAAGTGTCCAAATGGGCCTATGAGGCCTTAGTGGCCCAATCAGTATAATTTGCCTAAGTGGCCTAATGGGCCTAATGGGATGAATGGTCCAAATAATAATAAGTGGCCTAATATGCCTAATTTGCCTAAGTGGCCTAATCATCCTAATGGGCTTAATGGGTCTAAGTGGCATAGTGGGCCTAAGTGGCCTAATGCACCTAATGGACCAAAGTGAAAAAATGGGCCTAATGGTCCAAAGTGGCCTAATCGGCCTAATGTGCCTAAGTGGCCTAATGGGCCAAAGTGGCCAAAGGGGCCTAAGTGGCCTAATGGGCCTGATGGGGCTAAGTATCCTAACTAGACTAAGTGGACTAATGGGAATAAGTGGCTTAATGGTTCTAATGGTCCCAAGTGGCCTAATGGGCCTAATGGGCCTAATGGACCTAATGGGCCTAATGAGCCTAATGGGACGAATGGGTCGAATGGGCCTAATGGGCCTCAGTGGCCTAATTGACCTAATGGGATTAATGGCCTAAGTGTCTTAATGAACCTAATGTCCCTAATAGGATTAAGTTTCCTAATGGGACTAATGGTCCAAAGTGGCTTAATGGGTCTAATGGGCCTAAGTGGCCTAATGGGCCTAAGTGGCCCAATGGGCTTACTGGGCATAATGTGACTAAGTGGCCTAATGGGCCTAATGGGCATAAGTGGCATAAGTGTCCTATTAGGACTAATGGGAAAAAGTGGCATAATGGGCCTAAGTGGCCTACTGGGCCTAAGTGGCCTAATGGGTCTAATGGACCTATGTGGCACAAGGGGCCTAATGGGTTAATGGATATAATGGGACTAATGGGCCTCAGTGGCCTAATGGGGATTAGTTTCCCAATGGGACTAATGGGTATATGTGGCCTAATGGGCATAATGGGCCTAAGTGGCCTAATGGGTTGAATGGGCCTCACTAGCCTAATGGGCCTAAGTGGCCTAATGGGCCGAATGGGCCTAATGGGCGTATGTGGAATAATGGGAATCAGTGGCCTAAGTGGGCTAATGGGCCAAATGGTCTAAATGGGCCCAATTGGCCTAATGGGACTAATGGGCCTCACTGGCCTAATGGTCCTAATACGCTGAATGGGCCTAAGTGGCCTAATGGGCCTAAGTGGCATAAGGACCCTAAGTGTCCTAATGGGACTAAGTGGACTAATGGGCCTAATGGTCTTAAGTGGCCAAAGGGGCCTAAGTGGCCTAATGGGCCTAACGGGACTAAGTGGAATAATAGACCTAAGTGGCCGAAAATGCCTAATTAGCCTAAGGAGACTAAGTGGACTAATGGGCCTAATGGGCCTAAGTGGCCTAATAGACCTAAGTGGCATAATGGTCCTAAGTGGACTAATGGTCCTAAGGGGACTAAGTGGCCAAAGTGGCCTAAGTGGCCTAAGTGGACTAATGTGCCTATTTGACCTAATGGGCCTAATGGGCCTAAGTGGCCTAATGGTCCTCAGTGGCCTATTGGGGATAATGAACAGAATGGGATTAAGTGGCATAATGGGCCCAATGTGACTAATGAGACTAAGTGGTATAATGGGCCCAAGAGGCCTAATGGGCCTAAGGGCCCTAAGTGGCCTAATGGGCCTAAGTGGCCTAAGGGGCCTAAGTGTCCTAATGGGCCAAATGGAACTAATGGGCCTAATGGACCTCAGTGGCCTAATGGGCCTATATGGAATAATGGGCCTAATGCACCGAATGTGCCTAAGAGGAATAGTGGGCCTAAGTGGAACAATGGGCCTTAGTGGCCCAATAGGCCCAAGTGGCCTAGTGGACCTAAGTGTCCAAATGGGCCTAAGAGGCATAATGTATTTAATGGGCCTAAGGGTCCTAATTGGTAAAATTGGACTAATGAACCATATGGTTCAAAATGGCCTAATGGTCCTTATCCAATGGGATTATTGAGCCGAATGGGCCTAATGGGCCTAAGCGGCCAAATGGTCCAAATGGGCCTAATTGGGATAACGAGCCTAACTGCTTTAATTGGCCTAATGTGCCTCATGGGCCTAATTATCCTAAAGCGCCTAAGTGGCCTAATGGGTCTAATGGGCCTAATGGGCCTAAGGTGCCTAAGTGCCTTAATGGGTCTAATTGGCGTAATGGGCAGAATGGTCCCTATGGGGCTCTGTGGGCTAATGGGACTAATCTAATGGGATTAATGGGCTAAATGGCACTACTGGAATTCTTGTTAATTATGACAGAGTATTTGCAATGGGATCTCATCGCAAATAGGCTTTAGCAACGGGGTTCCATCACAAATAGCCCGTTGCGGAAAACGTTATCACAAATACAATTATTTGCGACGGGCCCGTCGAAAAAACATTTATTTGCGACGAGTAACATGCCCATCGCAAATAAACTTCTAATTATTTGTATTATATATCCATAAACGTTTTCTGCGATGGTCCCGTCACAACAAATTTTTTGCGACGGGTAAGTAATCCTGTCACAAATATGTTTTTAAAAATATTTAGTTATGCTATTTGCGACGGGGTCCCGTCACAAAAGGCCCCGTCGCAAATAATAAAATAATTTTTTAAAAATAAAATTTAATAATATTATGATTGATGAAAAAATAATAATATTATTATTAAAACAATAAAAAAATAAAAAAATTTAAAATTCTAAATATTCACAAAAAAATATAAAAAAATTAAAAAATATTAAAAATTAAATTATATAATATTTTCACCAATATAAAAGACAGAAAATGTAAATAATCCATATTATAATTTTAATTCAAATATTTGTAACATAAAAAAATCACTGGGGGGTCGTCTGGAGGAGGTGGAGGAGCTGTTGGAGGAAACTCTATCTCTAAACTACGAGTCAGATAGCGCATGTACTCCATCTGCTCCTGATGTTGTTGCTGCCATCGACGACTCTGCTCCTCGTAATGCTGCTCCTGTTGCTAATGCCACTGACACATCTCTTCTTGCTGCTTCTGCAAAGTCTCTATATGCTCAGCCTGAGCTCGCAACTGCTCCTGATACTGTGAATCAGAAGATGATGCCTCTCTATGAGCTCCTCTAGATATGGATGCCGAAATCGCAGCAGTACCATAATAAGTATCAGGAGTCAAATGAGAGCTGATGCCAACTACTCTGCCCTTCTCAAAGCCATACTGAGTCACCTGCATCCATGCCGCCTCATCGAAATGGTAAGCACTGGTCTGCTCATCCGTCTCGTCCTGACCCTCAGCCTGTGTTTCAGAGGTCACAGCCTCATATGACTCCTTCAATTCCAATTTAAAATTAAAATTGTCAAAATATTATATGCAGTTAATTGTTAAACTGAAAAAATAATAATAACCACAATCTGACACTGGAGATCACCTCTAATTACTCCAGTGGCTGGATCACTGTACATCCTCCGATAAATGTCGAACTCTGTAATATCGGGATGCTCGACTGCCAACAGAAATATAAAATAAACTGTTTATATTTATAGTTATATAAAATATTTTAAAAATATACTTACCAGATACTCTTTATGAGAACTGAATTTACGACTACTAGCTCGATGTGTCACCTCCTGTCTCCCCCAGTTCTGTCGTCCCACTGAAGATCTCCTCTTAAATCCACCACCTGACCAGTGTAAACATAATCCATCCCAAATGTGAGATGAAATATACTCTGGTCGGTGGGCTCTATAGGACTCATCAAATTCTATCACCCCTGCTTTCTTAATGGATTTCCTTCTCAAATTGTGCAAAAACTGGTAGAAACGGTCACGCATAAAAACCTGCCATGCCGTGTGGATAGCATCGCGCATGCTATCATCGATAGGATGCCATAAACCCTACAAATAATTTATAATATCAAGTTAATAAAATAAATTTCAAAATAAATACTATTTATTTACGTACCAGCCAATGATGGAACATGTCGCATCACACATTAACGAGAATATGTTCCCATGTGATCCATGGATGAGAAAAATAATTGCGCAATATAGCACTCCCCTATCTAATAGCTACATGCTGAAAACTATGAAAAAAGAATAAATAATCAAACAATTAGTATATATATAAATAAATTAATGAAATCTAACTAAAATATATAGGTTACCATACCTCCGTGTGCGTGGATCGAAACCAAGATGTGGACGTCGCTCAGGGATAGGGTTAGGAATCATCATTTACGCAAGACCACGCCCCCTCCGCATACCTCTTGAACCACCTGTAGGTTGAGGGTCAGCTGATCCCACATCCTCATCATCCAAAGGTAGCTCATCCTCCTTCAACTCACGGAATAAATCATCATCCATCTGAAACACAAAATGATTTTTGTTAGCATATAGTTGAAAATAACTAATATATGCAGACATATATTAGTTATGATTATAACCATCATTTAATTATTTCAATGTGCATCTTTATCCTCTTCTCCATAGCTATCAATGTCAATGTATTCATCTTCCTACTCAACATCATCAATATCTATATGAGTTTCAGTTTCATCATCTCTTGTCATTTCAAATTCATTTGTAACATCATTAACATCTTCATCATCATCGATCCTTGATTATGGGGTGTCATCGTCGATATTCATGTCTCTTTTTGAATCAGATGGATTTTGATTAGTCTCTTAAAAAATTTCAATTCCTTCCACTTCAGCGGAACCACATTTATTCTGAGTAAACTGATTTTCCCGAGATTTCATTTTTATTATGCTCCACCAATCACTCAAGTCTCTTGAAGTAGCACAGTACTTTGCATAATAAATTTGATGTGACTGTTGAGCTAGTAAAAATGGTTCATTTACTGCAAGAAGACTTTTATATTTAATATCGACGATTCCATGAGTCGGATGAACACACAAACCTCTTTCAGTATCCAACCACCGACATTTAAACATTGTTATGTAATGCTGTCCTAGATAACAAAAATCAATAATTTCATCCAAAATTACATAAAAGTCAACTTCAGTTTCTATGTGATGTGATCCTCTACAGAAAACCCCAGTGTTCATTATTTTTTTTGATTCCCTGTATGCAAGTGTATGAAATCGAAAACCATTCACCACATATGCATTATAATATTTAACCATTTTGGATGGTGGGTTACTCAATATACACAGTAGTTTTTCAATTTTATCAGCATATTGAGACACCTGAAAATTTTTAAAACAATTATAAATATAATAAATAATAAACAGAATTGATATTAAACCATCAATAATTTATGTTACCAGTTTTTGAAACCAGTGAGAAATTTTTTTTGTCTGCGTTCTCTAAGAGCAGCTGCTGTAATTTGTGGAAGTTGTTTCTTGATTTGATTATCATATAACCTACAAATAAAATAATTTTAAATACTGTAACAAAATTATAAAATATGTGATAGAAGCACTTACAGAACAAATGATGTCATTTCTTCACAATTGAGAAAAACGTAAGTATGAGCTCTGTGATTTTCATCATCTGAAAGCCATCATTCGTGAACTCCACCAAAACCAAGATTTGGTTGATTAAAAATTGTTAATTGATTGTCCATTTCATCATTAAAATTCCCCTTGTTTCTCCCTATGCGATTATGTTCTGAGGGATATTGAGATTCAAAATAATGAGAGCATAAAAAAGAAATTTCCTCTTGCAAATAAGTTTCAGAAATTGAGCCTTCAATTGATGCTTTGTTACATATTTTTTTCTTCAATTTCTTCATGCATCTCTCGAATGGGTACATCCATCGAAATTTTACTGGACCTCCACATTTAGCTTCATGTAGAAAATGTAATATCAGACGTTCCATTGAGTCAAAGAAAGCTAGCTGAAAGATTTTTTTCCATTTTACATATAATTACAACAACATCTTCTTCCAGTTTTCTTAGCGCATCGTAGTCTGTTTTCACTGCACAAATGTCTCGAAAAAATATGATATGTCTGTTATCGAATCCCAAATCATATAATTCAAAAAACCTCTGAATCCAATCGGCATAATTCTTTCCATTATAACATGAGAATCATGAATTTTTAATCGAGTAATATAAGCATTCTTAATGCATCTTCCCAAATTGGAAGCATAGCCATCTGGAAGTCTAAAATCTATAATCCACTGACAAAATAATAAGAGACTCTCTTTTGACAGTGTATAAGCTACTTTTGGCTTCATTAAGCTATGTGATATGACATTTTCAAATAATTCAAGTTCTGGTCGCCTATAATTTGGGTGAGATCTAATTGTGCCTTTACAGTATCTTTGGTCTTACCTAGTGTATCCAAAACTTTATGAAATAAATTATCAAAATAGTTCTTCTCAATATGTATAACATCCAACATGTGGTGGACCAAAAAATCAGACCAATACGGAAGATCCCAAAAAATTCTCCGTTTTATCTATTTATGTTCTTTCCCAAAGCTATGAATTTTTTGTTGGTTTACTGTTGGTCCAAATGTGATGAAGGGTAATGAAAATACAACTAATTTTAACTCTGAACCTGATATCATATTTGGAGGTTCATCTCTTTCAATTATACCTTTTCTGAAATGAGATTTGTTCCTACGAAAAGGATGATCGGTTGGAAGAAATCTATGGTGACAATAAAAATAGCAAGGTTTTTTTCATTGACCAGCATAAAGGCTTTGTTTTCTTTCATACAGTAAGAACATGATTTTAGAACATGTGTACTCTAACTAGATAACATGTCATATGCCATAAAGTCACTAATCGTCCACATCAATGCAGCTTTTAATTTGAAATTTTGTTTCGTAGTAACATCATATGTATTAACACCATCACTCCACAATGCATTTAACTCATCAATCAATGGTTTCAAATAAACATCAATATTCTTTTTCGGATGTCCTAGGATTAATAGATTCAAAAAGATACAAGGCTCCTTCATCAACATCCAAGAGGCAAATTGTACGGAGTTATAAAGACAGGCCAACATGAATACTAACTACCATAAGAACCAAACGGACAAAAACCATCAGTAGAAAGACCCAATCACACGTTTCGGGATTCTACAACAAAAGACGGATGCAGACGGTCAAAATGTTTCCATGAATCACCATCAGATGGATGATTCAAGCTTTTATCAGTTGAAATCTTTGTTTTGTGCCATGACATCATTGACACTGTGTTTTGAGACATAAATAAATGCTGCAACCTAGGTGTAAGGGGGAAATATCTCAACTGTTTTACTGAAATCGATCTAGAATTCCCTGTTTGAGCTTCTTTATACCTCGATTGTCCACATGTGGGACAAATATCCAATGACTCATTTTCGCCAGAATATAAGATGCAATCATTTTTACATGCATGAATCTTCTGATAACTAAGGCCCAAATTATGAATCAGCCTCTTGCTCTCATAGTAATTTGCAGGAAACACATTTCCTTCAGTTATAATGTTTTAACCAAAGAAAATATCTGATCAAAACAGTTGTTTGACATTGCATTATCTGATTTAATAGCCATAAATTTTGCAACCGCTTCTAATTTTTTTATCTTGCAACCAGGATATAATGCATCCTCAGCAGACCTCAAAAACTCATAAAATTTGAATGGTGTCAACTCAAGAGTTAAATCAATATCATCTTCAGTTTATATTTATTGCACATATGGAACTGAAACATCATGTACTAAATTTTGAAACCGTGATGGATCTGGAATCAAGTAATTAGAATATTCTCTGGAACTGCGTTCACCGTGTTGATACCAAAAAACATAATCTGGTTGAAAACCAAACCGCAAGAGATGTCCCCCAACTTTATCAAATGTGTCCAACATTCTCAGAGAACATTTTTTACAAGGACACTTAATTGTGCCTTCAGAAAGATATTTCGGTTTTGATGATGAAAATTCTAAGAAAGATTCAACACCCTCAATATAGACAGGATTTAAACTAGAACCATTTTGATTTCTGCACTGATTTATCCAAGTTCGATCATCTAATAATGACTGATGTCGACTTCCTTGTCCCATATTTTTCTACATAAATTATAAAATCATCACTGTTTTTGAATAGTTTGAAATTATAAAAACACTATATGAAAAAGAAGATAAATAATTACAACTACTTAATAATTATCATTCATGAAGGGCGACACAATTTCCAGTGGATTGGCGGCTACTCTTTTGTCTGACAACTCATTTAATTGCATATTTCTCACACTTATTATTACTAATTTAGCTATACTTAGCAATACTTAGCAAAATAAAATCAACTTGAATAATGAAAGGAAATTTGGTAATCATCGCTGTGGAGATGATTACAAATTTTCCCTTCATTATCCAAGCAGATTTCGTTTACTAATTATTAGTAATAAAAAAAATATTATCAATATTTACGAAAAAACAATATTAATATTCCTAATTATATATAATTATTCCTAATTATTCCTAATTATTCCTAATTATTCCTAATTATTCCTAATTATTCCTAATTATTCCTAATTATTCCTAATTATTCCTAATTATTCCTAATTATTCCTAATTATTTCTAATTATTACTAATTATTACTAATTATTCCTAATTATTCCTAATTATTACTAATTATTACTAATTAATCCTAATTATTACTAATTATTACTAATTATTACTAATTATTCCTAATTTTTTCTAATTTTTCCTAATTTTTCATATTTTTTCCTATTTTTTACAAATTATTCCTAATTATTCTTAATTATTACTAATTATTCCTAATTATTACTAATTATTCCTTATTGTTCCTAATTATTACTAATTATTCCTTATTATTCCTAATTATTACTAATTATTCCTAATTATTCCTAATTATTCCTAATTATTTCAAATTATTCCTAATTATTCCTAATTATTCCTAATTATTCCTAATTATTCCTAATTATTCCTAATTAATCCTAATTATTACTAATTATTACTAATTATTACTAATTATTACTAATTATTACTAATTATTACTAATTATTATTAATTATTACTAATTATTCCTAATTTTTACTAATTATAGTTAATTTTTACTAATTATATCTAATTTTTACTAATTATAACTAATTATAACTATTTATAACTAATTATAACTATTTATTCCTAATTATAACTATTTATTCCTATTTATAACTATTTATTGCTAATTATTCCTAATTATTCCTAATTATAACTATTTATTGCTAATTATTCCTAATTATTGGTAATTATTCGTAATTATTGGTAATTATTCCTAATTTTTGGTAATTATATATAATTATTCCTAATTATTACTAATTATTACAAATTATTACTAATTATTACTATAACTATTTATTCCTAAGTATAACTAATTATTGGTAATTATTCCTAATTATATCTAATTATTCCTAATTATTCCTAATTATTCCTAATTATTCCTAATTATTCCTAATTATTCCTAATTATTCCTAATTATTCCTAATTATTACTAATTATTCCTAATTATTCCAAATTATTACTAATTATTACTAATTATTACTAATTATTACTAATTATTACTAATTATTCCTAATTATTCCTAATTATTACTAATTATTTCTAATTATTCATAATTATTCATAATTATTCCTAATTATTCCGAATTATTCCGAATTATTCCGAATTATTCCTAATTATTCCTAATTATTCCTAATTATTCCTAATTATTCCTAATTATTCCTAATTATTACTAATTATTACTAATTATTACTAATTATTACTAATTATTTTTAATTATTACTAATTATTACTAATTATTACTAATTATTCCTAATTATTACTAATTATTCCTAATTATTACTAATTATTCCTAATTATTACTAATTATTCCTAATTGTTCCTAATTATTACTAATTATTCCTAATTATTACTAATTATTCCTAATTATTACTAATTATTCCTAATTTTTACTAATTATAGCTAATTTTTACTAATTATAGCTAATTTTTACTAATTATTCCTAATTTTTACTATCTATTCCTAATTATAACTATTTATTGCTAATTATTCATATTTATTGCTAATTATTCCTAATTATTGGTAATTATATCTATTTATTCCTAATTATAGCTATTTATTCCTCTTTATAGCTAATTATTCCTAATTATTCCTAATTATTCCTAATTATTCATAATTATTCCTAATTATTTCTAATTATTCCTAATTATTCCTAATTATTCCCAATTATTCCCAATTATTCCTAATTACTCCTAATTATTACTAATTATTCCTAATTATTACTAATTATATCTAATTATTACTAATTATATCTAATTATTACTAATTATATCTAATTATTACTAATTATATCTAATTATTACTAATTATATCTAATTATTACTAGTTATATATAATTGTTACTAATTATATCTAATTATTACTAATTATATCTAATTATTCCTAATTATATCAAATTATTACTAATATTACTAATTATATCTAATTATATCTAATTATTACTAATTATTCCTAATTATAACTATTTATTGCTAATTATATCTATTTATTCCTAATTATATCTAATTAATATTAATTATAACTAATTATTTATAATTATTACTAACAATATCAATTTCTTAGTAAAACTAAATATAATTAAAAATCAATTGAAATCTAATTAAATTAGAACTCATAAACAACAATTAAAATCAACATAAAACAATAAAATAAATATAAAAAATATATAAATACCTTAAACTTTGATATTCTGAAGATATTGACGCCCTCCGACTGCTCTTGTATAAAAAAACTTCAACAAAATAGAAATTTCTCTTTGAAACTGAAGAATGAAGAGAGAAAGAGAGCAAGATCTGAATGATTTGAAAAAAAAAAACGGTTCGGGGTATATATAGGTTAGATTAGTTGCGACGGGATACCCGTTGCAAATAATGGTATTTGCGACGGGCCCCGTCACAAATACGCTCGCCCGCATTAATTACTGTCGGCGGTTAAAAGGTTATTTGTGACGGGTCCCGTCGTAAATTGTGCCTGCCGACGGTCTTTTTGCGACGGGACGACATCCCGTCGCAAAAAGTTATTGACCGCCGCCGGGTATTTGCGACGGGACCCGTCGCAAATAACCCTGCGTGGTTTGGCACACAAGCCACCCCATACTTTTTGCGACGGAAGACACCTCCCCGTCGCAAATAGTTTTCGCACGGTTTGGCGTGCAAGCCGTGCCAAACTATTTGCGACAGGAGACGAAATCCCGTCGCAAATAATTGGTTATTTGCGACAGACACTTCTCCCCGTCGCAAAATAGCTTCCTGGACTTTGTATTTGCGACGAGATTTATTCCCGTCGCAAATATCGATTTATCCCGTAGTGTGGGTCTTAGTGAACTAATGGACTGAATGGGATTAATGGGATGAAGTGCCGCAATGGGCCTAATGGGCCTAAGTGGCCGAATGGTTCTAAGTGGCGTAATGGGCCAAATGGGTCTAGTGGGCCTAATGGTCCTAATGGTCCTAAGTGGACTAATTGGCCTAATGACCCTAATGAATGAACTTGATGGCTCTGCACTCTCATAGCTCCCAATGTTCCCGTTGCCTCCTCTTCCCCTCCTATGGTTTTGAGGGTCTGCTTGACGGTGATGGTGCCACATCACCTAATCCATAGTCTTCCTTCTCTTGCTTTCTTTTTCTTCCCTATGAATTGATGTGGATTGCTGGTGTGCTCATCGCATGCTGCTCACCACCCCTCTTTCGATCTATCCCTGTGCATCAGACCCCCATTCCCGATCTGCGTGTGCGGGTGCTTTAGACGTCTTAGGTCGGCTTTGGTGAGTGTGCCCTGTTCCTTATTTCTCCTCTACTCATGATGGCCTACCCAACACTTTTGACTCCACTTTCGTCACACTCGATCTGGGATTTGGGCCTACTTGGGATGGTGCTAAAGTAGGGATGGCAGTGGTCTCAGCTCGGGTTCATTCCTTTATTTGGCTCCTTCTCTATTTTTCATATAAGGATTGAGGTCTCGTATGGTGATTTTTTTGGGATTGATTTTGTTTCTCTGTTATTGGTTCTCTGTTTCATTGGACCGATGTGGCTTCCAGCTTGGTCCCCTACCAAGGCCTCCATATTCTCATCCTTGCTGCGATCCTTTCTTTATCTTTCCGTGAGTGGGTCTTCATGGAGGTTTTTGGAGATGCAGATCGAGTGTCTTCGGGTATCCTAGAGGGAGAATGGACCATCTTTGAAGGTTAAAATGGTTGTGATGTTCTATTTTGATGGTTTTTTTGTGGTGAAGTTGAAGTTTTACAGTGGCGATATGAAGACATCAGTGGTGATTAGTGGACATCCTGGTTTTTTTCTCTCGTTCTCAGCTCCAATGATGATGGTCGACGACAATGAAGGTGTTGTTCCCGCTGGCAATGTGGTGACTCTGGCAGTGATGGTTATGACCATGATGTTCTGAGTGGATGACAATGAGGTGATAATGACAACAAGTTATGATGATGGCAATAGCTTCTTTGATGTGCTATGTTCGATGCAGCGACTGCATGATTTGTGGTATCTGTCGCTAACACGATGGTTCCCGGGGTGATGATACTCATTTCAAATTTTAAATCTCTGGACTATTTTTGAAATTTTGATATGTGTCATGTTGTACGGTGTACGGTTCCCACTTTTTCCTTGAAGTGGATTTTATGAAAATTAAAAAAATGATTTGGTGGGCCTAATGGGCCTAAGCGGCCTAATATGCCTAATGGGCCAAATGGGCCTAATGGGCCTAATAGGCCTAATAGGCCTAACTGGCGTAATGGGCCTAACTGGCGTAATGGGACTAAGTGGCATAATGCTCTCAATGGGCCTAAGGGACCGAATGGGCCGAATGAGACTAAGTGGCCTAATGGGCCTAATGGGTAATGGGCCAAATGACCCTAATGGGCCTAAGTGGATTAAGTGGCATAAAGGGCCTAATGGGCCTAAGTGGATGAGTGGGTCTAAGTTTTGTAATAGTCACAATGGGCCTAATGGGAATAAGTGTCCTAATGGGCCTAAGTGGCTGAGTGGGCCTAAGTGTCCTAATAGGCCCAATGGGCCTAATGGGTATAAGTGGCCTAATGGGCCTAAGTGGATTAATGGGCCTAATGGGCCTTAGTGGCCTAATGGGACTAACTGGACTAATGGGCCTAAGTGGCTTAATGGGTCCATTGGATAATGGGCCATATGAGCCTAAGTGTCCTAAGTGGCTTTATGGGCCTAATCGGCCTAAGCAGACAAAGTGGCCTAATGGGACTAATGTGCTCAATAGGCCTAAGTGGAATAATGGGCCTAATTGACCTAATGTTCCTAATGGCCCAAAGAGGCCTAAGTGACCTAAGGGGCCTAATGGGCCTAATGGGACTAATGGTCTCAATCGGCCTAAGTGGCCTAATGTGCCTAAGCGGCCAAAGTGGCCTAATGGGCAAAAGCGACCAAAGTGGCATAAGGGGCCAAATAGGAAAAATGGGCTCAATGGGCCTAATAGGCCTAATTAGAATAAGTGGCATAAGTTTCTTAATGGGCCCAAGTGGGCCCAAGTGGGGCCAAGTGTCCTAAGTGGCCTAATATACCTAATGGGCCTAATGGGCCCAAGTGGCCTAATGGGCCTAAGTGGCCTAATGGGCCGAATGTCCCTAATTGGCCTAATGGTCCTAAGAAGACTAAGTGGACTTAGGGGCCTAATAGGCTTAATGGGCCTAAGTCACTGAGTGGGCCTAAGTGACCTAATGGGTCTAATGGGCCTAATGGGCACAAGTGCCCTAATGGGCCTAAGTGCCCAAAAGGGCCTTAGTGACTTAATGGTCCTAAGTGGATAAAGGGCCTAATGGTCCTAATGGGCCTAATGGGCCTAATGGGCCTAAGGAGCCTAAGTGGCCTAATGGGCCTAATGGGCTCAATGGGACTAAGTGGTATAATGGGACTAAGTGGCTTAAGTGGCCTAATGGGCCTAAGGGGCCTAAGAAATCTAAGTGACCTGAGGGTCCTAATGGGCCTAATGGGATCAGTGGGACTAAGTGGCCTAAGTGGCCTAATGGTCCTAAGCAGCCTAAGTGGACTAAGGGGACAAATGGGCTAAATGGGCTTAATGGGCCTAAGTGGCCTAATGGGCCTAATCGACCTAAGTTTCCAAAGTGGACTGTCATAATGGGCCTAATGGGCCTAAGCGGCCTAAGTGGTATAAGGGTCCAAATAGGTCAAATGGGATCAATGGGCCTAATTGGCCCAATGGGCCTAAGTGTCCGAGTGGGCCTAAGTGACCGAATGGGCCTATGTGGCCTAAGTGGGATAATGGGTCTAATGGGTTGAAGTGTCCTAATGGGCCTAATGAGCCTAAATGGTCTAATGGTCCTAATGGGTCTAATGGGGCTAATGAGCCTAATTGGACCAATGGGCGAAATGGGACTAATGGGCCTAGTGGGCGTAATGGACCTCAGTGGCCTAATGAGCCTAAGTGGCCTAATTAGCCTAATAGGATGAGGTGACCTAATTGGCCTAAGTGTATGAATCAAACTAATGGGACAAATGTTCCTAATGGGCCTAATGGGACTAAGTGGCCTAATGGGCCTAATGGGCCTAATGGGACTAAGTGAACTAATGGGCCTTTATTGGCCTAAGTGGCCTAATGGGACTAAGTGGCCTGATTGATCAAATAGGCCAAAGTGGCCTAATGGGCCAATTGGGCCTAAGTGGCCTAATGATCCAAATGGGCCGAATGAGTCCAAGTGACCTAATCAGCGTAATGGGTCTAATGGGCCTAAGTAGCCTAATCATCATAATGGGAATAATGGGCCTAAGTGGCCTAATAAGTCAATGGGTCTAAGTGGCTTAATGGTTCGAATGGGCCTAATGGGTCGAGTGGGATGAATGGGCATAATGGTTCTATGTGAACTAATGGGCTTAATGGGACTAAGTGGACTAATGATCCTAATGGGCCTAAGTGGCCAAATCGGCCTAATGAGTTTAATGGGCCTAAGTGGCCGAATAGGCATAATGGGTCTAAGTTGCCTCATGGGCCTAAGTGGACTCATCGTCCGAACACCACACCAGTCATCGAAGCCTATCAGAGCCCATCGTAGTCACCATAAACCATCATCACCTATTATCATCGTCATACCCAGTGAACTAGAAAACAAACCACCAAACCACCAAAGCTCAAAACATCAAACACATACCCATCAACACGATATTTTTGTGAACCACACCGACGACCACCAAAAAAACCATACATGAACATAAATCAAACCAGAAATAGAAATAGGAACCATGGCGTTTCCACTCAACAATATGAAAAAACCAGAATGTCACCATATGGGAAAACCAATTCAAAACGCGTGAGAATCCTAGTTGTCCGCCAAACCCCACATCCCAAAACCTCTTTGAACGCACCACTATGGATCCAACCAGGAGAGGAGTATAGGGATTAGAGGTCAGGGCAGCGCTTTGAATGATCAGGAACTCCGAATGCTGGCATCATCAACAAGAATGAAACCAAAAGCCAGAAACAGGGGCAATGTGACTGAGGAGTGTCGGTAAAGCATTGAACACTGAACCACATAGCCCAAAACCACTGAGTTATCAACACGCTAGATCTAGCCACAAAGGGAGTGGTGGAACACGAAGTCAGAGATGAGTTGTAGCGACCTGGAGCTTCCAAACAACCATCGTCGAGATCCAAATCAAAACCAACTAATGGGACTATAACCCTATAGAGTAGATCAAAAGGGGATTCACATAGTGGGCCACCAATGGATGATAGATCCACCGATGAGGATACCGCATATTACAAAAAAATTCGAGCTACCATTTTAGTTGACCAGATTAGGAGAGGATCTGCATGCGAGCCATAGATGGACGTCGCAACCACAATCACTGCAAGATCTGGGGAGGAAGTTCCTAGACACGCATCACAAGAAGAGGATAAATCGGTGATGGCAAGAAGATAAAAAAACAAAACACAACAACCTCAAGATCACAATTACAAAGTAGTGAGATGGATGAGGTGGAGAAAGTAGCCGCCACAAGTGGATTAAGGAAAACCTTAGAGGATGGGAAGAATAAGTCAGGAGGGCCGAGGGATCCAGGAGAGTGCAGTGCCATATTTTATTCTAATGGGCCTAATGGGACTAAGTGGAAAATGGACCAAATGGGACTAATGTGCATAATGGGCCTAAGTGGCCTAATAGGCATAAAGGGACT
This sequence comes from Viscum album, assembly GCA_963277665.1. Lineage (NCBI taxonomy): Eukaryota > Viridiplantae > Streptophyta > Magnoliopsida > Santalales > Viscaceae > Viscum > Viscum album. The sequence continues at coordinate 1,777,015,819 of OY728156.1, forward strand.
CAATGGACTAAGTGACTAAAGTGGCCTAATGGGCCTAAGTAGTATAATGGGCCTAAGTGGTCTAATGGTCCTAGGTGAACTAATGGGCCTAATGGGCATAATGGGCAGAAGTGGACTAAGTGTCCTAATGGGATTAATGGGCCTAAGTGGCCTAATCGGCCCGAGTAGCCTAAGTGACCTAATGGGCCTAATGGGGCTAAGTGGATTAATGGGCCTAATGGGTCTCAGTGGCCTCATGGGCCTAATGGGCCTAAGAGACCGAAGTGACCTAATGGGCCTAGTGTGCCAAAGTGGCCTAATGGGCCTAAGTGGCCTAATGGGCCTAATGGTCCTCAATGGCCTAATGGGATTAAGTGGCCAAATAGGTATAATGGGCATAATGGGCCTAAGTGGCCTAAGTTGCCTAACTGGCCTAAGTGGTCTAATGGGCCTAATGGGACTTAGTGGCCTAATGGGACTAAGCGTCCTAAGTGAACGAATGGGCCAAATGGGACTAAGTGTCCCAATGGGCCTAATGGGCCTCAATGGTCGAATGGGCCTAATGGGCTTAAGTGGACTAATAGGCCCAATGGGCCTAAGTGACCTAATGAGACTAATGGGACTTAGTGCCTGAATGGGCCTAATGGGCCTAAGTAACCTAAGAGGCATAATGGGCCTAAGTTTCCTAATGAGTTGAATGGGCCTAAGGGGGCTTATGGACTTAATGGGCCTTAGTGACCTAATTGGCCTAAGGGGCATATGTGGCCGAAGTGGCCTGATGGGCCTAATGGCCATAAGTGGCCTAATGGGCCTAATGGGCCTAAGTGACCTAATGGGCCTAAGTGGCATAATGGGCCTAATGTGCATAATGGACCAAAGTGGCCTAGGTGGACTAATGGGACAAATTGGCCTAAGTGGCCTAATGGACCTAAGTGGCCTAATGGGCCTAATGAGCCTAAGTGACCTAATGGGCCTCAGTGGCCTAATGGGCCTAATGGGCTTAAGTGGTTTATGTGGCTGAATGGGCCTATTGAGACTAATGGGCCTCAATGGCCTAATGATCCTAAGTGGAATAATGGGCCTAATGGGCCTCCATGGCCTAATGGGCCTAATTGGTCTCAGTTTTCTAAGTGGCATAATGTGCCTAACGGGCCTAAGTGGCTTAATGGGACTAATGGGCCTAAGTGGCATAATGGGCCTAAGTGGCCTAGTGGACCTAATGGGCCTCACTGGCCTAATGAGCCTAATGATACTAAGGGGCTTGAGTATTCTAATGGGACTAATAGGTCGAATGGGACCAGTGGGCCTCAGTGGCCTAATGGGCCTACTAGGCCGACGGGGCCTAATGGGCCTAATGGGACTAAGTGGCTGAAATGTCTTAATGGACCTTAGTGGCCTAACAAGGGTAATGGTACTAATGGGCCTTAGTGACCTAATGGGCCTAATGGGCCTAAGTGTCTGAAATTGCATAATGGTCCTAAGTGGACTAATTGGCATAATGGGCCTAAGTGGCCTAATAAACTTATGTGGCCTAATGGGATTAAGTTGCCTAATTGGCCTAAGTGTCATAATGGGACTAAGTGGCCTAAAGGGCCTAAGTGTCCTAATGGGCCTAAGTGGCCTAATGGGCCTAATGGTCATAATGAGCCTAAGTGGCCTAATGGTCATAATGGGCCTAAGTGGCCTAATGGGCCTAAGTTGCCTAATGGTCCTAAGTGGCCTAATGGGCATAAGGGGATGAAGTGGCCTAATGGGCTTAATGGGCCTCAGTGGATGAATAGGTCTAAGTGGCCTAATGAGCCTAATGAGCTTTAGTGGCCTAATGGGCCTAACGGTCCAAATGGGCCTAAGTGGCCTAATGGGCCTAATGTCCCTAATAGGCCTAAGTGGCCTAACGAGATGAATGGGCGTAAGTGGCCTAATGGGCCTAAGTGGACTAATGGGCCTTAGTGTCATAATGGGGATAATGGGCCTAAGTGTCCTAAGGGGCCTAATGGACCTAATGGTATTAATGGGCCTAGGTCGCCTAACAAATTAAATGGGCCTAAGTGGCATAATGGGCATCACAGGCCTAAGTAGACTAATGGGTTTGATGAGCCTAATGGGCCTGAGTGGCATAATGTGTCGAATGGCCTTAGTGGCCAAATGGGCCTGATGGGCCTGATGGTCATAATGGGTCGAATGGGCCTAAGCGGTCTAATCGGCTTGATGGGTCGGATGGGTATAATGGGCCTAAGTGGACTAATGAGATGAATGGGCCTAAGTGACCTAATGGGCCTAATGGGCCTAATGACCCTTATGAGCCTAATGATCTAAGCGGTCTGATGGGCATGATGGGATGATAGGCCAAATGGGCCTAATGGGCCTTAGTGGCCTCAGTGGTGTCATGGGACTCATGGGCCTAATGGGCTTAAGTGGCCCAAGTGGCCTAAAGGTCCTATATGGCCTAATGCACCTAATGGGCCTAATTGGCCTAATGGCCTTGATGGGACTAATGGGCGTAATGCACCAAAGTGGCTTAATGGGCCTAAGTGGACTTAGGGGCTTAATGGGCCTAAGTGTGCTACTGAGCTGAGTGGGCCTAAGTGGCCTAATGGGCCTAATGGGCCTAAGTGGCCTAATGGGCATAAGTGGCCTAAGTGGCCTAATGGACCTAATGAGTCTAAGTGGACCAATGGGCCTAATGGGCCTCAGTGGCCCAATGGGCCTAATGTGCATAATGTGCCTAAGTTACCTGAGTGACCTAATGGGCCTAAGTCACCTAATGGGGCTTGATAGCCTAATGGGCCTAATGGGCCTAATGAGCCTAAGTGGCCTAATGGGCCTAAGGGGTCTAAGGGGCCTAATGATCCGAATGGGCCTAAGTGGTTGAATGGGCCTTAGTGGCCTAATGGGCTAAATGGGTCTAATGGGCCTAATGGGTCAGAGTGGATGAAATGGATTAATGGGCCTAAGTGGCCTAATGGGCCTAATGGGATCTAGTGGCATAATGGGACTTAGTGGCCGAAATGGCCTAATGGGCCAAAGTGGCCTAATTGGAATAATGGTCCAAAGTGGCATAATGGGCCTAATTGGCCTAATTGGCCTAAGTGGCCTAATGGGCCTAATGGGCCTAAGTGGCCTAATGGGATTAAGTGGACTAATGGGCATAATGGGAATAATGGTCCTAAGTGGCCTAAGTTGCATAATGGGCCTAAAGGGCCTAATGGGCTTAATGGGCCACAGTGGCCTATTGGCCCAAATGGTCTTATTAGGCCAAAGTTGCTTAATGGGCCTAATGGGCTTAAGTGGCCTAATGAGAAAAATGGGCCTAAGTGACCTAATGGGCCAAATAGACCTCGGTGTCCTAACAGGATGAATGGACCTTAGTGGCCTAAGTGGCCTAATGGGCTTAATGGGACTAATGGACATAAGTGGCCTAATGAGTTGAATGGGCCCAAGGGGCCTAATGGGCCCAGTGAACCTAATGGGCCTAAGTGGACTAATGGTCCTGACGGGCCTAATGGGATTAATGGACCTTAGTTTCCTAATGATTCAAGTAGTCTTTATGGGCCTAATGGGCCTGATGGCCCTGATAGGCCTAATGGTCATAATGGGCTGAATTGGCCTAAGTTGCCACATGGGCTTGATGGGTCTAATGATTCTGATGGGATCATGTGGCCTAATGAGCTGAATGGGCCTAAGTGGCCTCATGGGATAGATGGGCCTAATGCACCTAACTGGGCTAATGGGCCTAATGGGCCAAATGGGCCTGAGAGGCCGAATGGGCCTCATGGCCCTAATGGGCGTAATTGGCCTAATGTACCTAAGTGACCTAAGTGACCTAATGGGCCTTAGAGGCCTAATGGTCCTAATGCAGCTGATGGGCCTAATGGACCTGATGGGCTTAATGGGCATAATGTTTCTAATTGGGTTAATGGGCCTAAGTGGCCTGAGTGGCCTATTGGGCGTAATGGGCGTAATGGTCCCAAGTAGTATAATGAGATGAATAGACCAAAGTGAAATAATGGGCCAAATGGGCATAAGTGGACTAATGGGCCTAAGTGGCCTAATGGGATTGATGGGACAAATGGAACTAATGGGTTTCAGTGGCCTCATGGGCCTAAGTGGCCTAATGGTCCTGATGGGCCTTAGTGGCCTAATGGGCATAATTGGCCTGATCGACCTAATGGACATAATGGGCCTCAGTGGCCCAATGGGCCTAAGTGGCCCAATGGGACTAATTGGAATAATGGGACCTAGTGGTACAATGTTCCTAATGGTCCTTAGTGGTCAAATGAGCCAAATGTTTCAAATGGGCCTAGTAGGCCCAATGGGCATAATGGTGTGAAGTGGGCCAAAGGTCCTCATGAGCCTAAGTGGCTGATTGGGCCTGATGGGCCTGATTGTCTGATGGGACTAAAAGGCCTCATTGGCCTAAGTGGCCTAAGTTTCCTAATGGGCCTCATCGGCTAAAGTGGAATAATGGGCCTAGTAGGATTAATGGGCCTGATGGGCATAATGGGCCTTAGTAACTTAATGGGCCTAATGGGTCTGATAGGCTTAATGGGTAGAATGAGACTAATTGGACTAATGGGACTAATGAGACTAGTGGTCCTAAGTGGCATAATGATCCTAATGAGACTAATTGGCCTCATGGGCCTAATGGTCCTAATGGGCTTAAGTGGCCTAATGGGAATAATGGGTCAAATGTGGTCTGATGGTCCTAATGGACCTTAGTGGCCTAATGTGCCTGATAGACCTGATGGATAGAATGTGCCTAATGGGCCTAATGGGCCTAAGTGGCCTAATGGGAATAATGGGCCAAATGTGGCCTAATGGGCCTGATGAACATTATTGGCCTAATGGGCCTGATAAACCTGATGGGCATAATGGGCCTAGTGTCCCAAATGGGCATAAGTTTCCTAATGGACCTAATGGGCCTAATGGTCTTAATGGGACTAAGTGGTTTAATGGGACCAACAGGCCTGAGGGGATGAATGGGCCTAATGGGCCTGTGTAGGGGAATGGGCCTCAGTGGAAGAATGGGCCTAGTGGTCCTAAGTAGCGAAATGGGACTAATAGGCCTAAGTGGCATAATGGGCCTAAGTGGTCGAATGGGCTTGATGGGCCTAATGGTCCTCATGGGACTAAGTGGCCTCATGGGTCGGATGGGCCTAATGGGCCTATTGGGCCTAATGGGACTCACCGACCTAAGTGTCCTAATTGGCCTAATGGGCCTAAGTGGCCAAAGTGGCCTAATGGGCCTATGTGGATGAATGGGCCTAGTGGGCCTAAAGGGAATAATGGGCCTAATGAGACTAAGTGGCTTTATGATACTAAGGGCCTCATGGTCCTAATAGGCCAAATGGGCCTAAGTGGCCTCATGGGACCAATGGGCCTAATGGGCCTAAGTGTCCTAATGGGCATAATGGGACTTAATGGCCTCATGTCCTTGATGGGCCTAATGGGCCTCACGGGCCTCAAGGACCTAAGTGGCATAATGGGATGAATGTGCCTTAGTGTTCTAATGGGCCCGGTGGGCCTAATGGGCTGAATGGGCCGAATGTGCCAAATTGGCCTGATGGACCTAATGGGCCTAAGATGCATCATGGGTCTGGTGACCATAATGGGCCTAACGGGCCTAAGTGTCCTAAGTGAGCCTAAAGGTCCTAGTAGTTCGAATGGACCTAAGTGGCTTAATTAGCATAATGGGCCTAATGGACCTCATGAGCCAAAGGGGCCTAATGAGTTGAGTGGGCCTAATCGGCCTAATTGGCACAATGGGCCTAATGGGACGAATGGTCCTAGTAGTCCAAATGGGATTAATGGGCCTAAGTGGCATAATGGGCCTAAGTTGCCTAAAGGGATGAGTGGGACTAATGGGATTAATGGGCCTAATGGGCCTAATGGGTCCAAGTGGCCAGATGGGTTGAATGTGCCTCATGGGCCGAAGTGGCCTCATGGGTCCACTGGGCCTAATGGGACTAAGTGTCCTAATGGGCCTCATGGGACTCATTAGAAGAATGCGTCTCATGGGCCTAATGGGCCTCATGGTCCTTAGTGGTCTAATGAGCCTAATGGGCCCAATGGGCCTCATGGACCTAATGGGACCAGTGGGCCTAATGGGATTAATTGGCCTAATGGGCCTCATTGGCCAAAGTGGATCATGGGTCCAATGGGACTAATGGGCTTAAGTGTCCTCATGGACCTGATGGGCCTCATGGTCCTAATGGTTCTCATTGGAGAAATGTGCCTCATGGGCCTAATGGGCCTGATGGGCCTAATGAGCCTAATGGTCCTAAGTGGCCTAATGGGCTGAATGGGCCTAAGTGCTCTAATGGGCCTAATAGGCCTAATGAGGCTAATGGACCTAATTGGACTTAGTGGCCTAATCAGGCTAATCGACCACATGGTCCTAATGGACCTAAGTTTCCTAAGTGGATTAACAGGCCTAATGGGCCTAGTGGGACTAATGGGTTTCATGGGACTAGTGGGCCTAAGTGTCCTAATGGGCCTAAGTGGCCTAATGGGCCTAAGTGGAATTAGTGTCTTAATGGCCCTAAGGGGACTAATGGGTTTAATTGAAAAAATGGGCTTAGTGGCCTGAAATTTCCAAATGGGGCGAATGAAACTAATGGGTTTAATGGGCCTAAGTGTCCCAATGGGCCCAATGGGCCTAATGGGCCTAATGGGCCTAAGTGGCCTAATGGGATTAATGTGACTAAGTGTCCTAATCCATCTAATTGACTGAATGGGACTGACTAATGCGTCTAAGTGGCCTAATGGCCCTAATGGGCCTAATCCGCCTAAGTGGCCTAAGTGGCCTAATCGGCTTAATCAACCGAATGGGACTAATGGGCCTAAGTGGCCTAATGGACCTAATGTCTAAGTTGCCTTAGTGGCCTAATGTGACTAATAGGCCTGATGGTCATAATGAGCCTAAGTGGCCTAAGTGGTTGAATCAGCCTAATCAGCCGAATGGGCCTAATGGCCCTAAGTGGCCTAATGGGCCTAATAGGCCTAATGGGGAAAATTGGCCTAATTGGCCTAATCGAACTAATAGGTCTAATGTACCTAATGGGACTAAGTGGACTAATGGTCCTAATTGGCCTAATGGGTCTAAGTGTCCTAATCTTCCTAATCGACCGAATGGGCCTAAGTGACCTAATGGGTCTAAAGGGCCTAATGGGCATAGTGACTTAATCAGGCTAATCGACCAAATGGGCCTAAGTGGCTTAATCATACTAATTAATCTAATGGGCCTAATGGGCCTAGGTCTACTAATGGGACTAATGGGTCTAAGTGGACTAAGTGGCCTAATCGCCCCAATCGACTAAATGGGCCTAATGGGCCTAAGTGGCCTAATGGGCCCAATGTGCCTAATGGGTCTAAGTGTCCTAATCGGCCTAATCGATCAAATGGAACTAATTGGACTAAGTGGCTGATTGGGACTAACCAGACTAAGTGGACGAATGGGCCAAATGGTCTAAATTGGCCTAATGGGGTTAATGGGCTTATTGGGGGTAAGTGGACGAATGGGCTTAAGTGGCATAATGGGCCTAATGGGCCCAATGGAATTAAGTGGTCTAATGGGCCTCATGGTCATAATGGGACGAAGTGGCCTAATTGGCCTAATTAACCTAATGGGATTAGTGGGCCTAAGTGGCCGAATGGGCCTAATCCGCCTAATTGGCCCAATGAGCCTAATGGGATGAGTGGGCGTAAGTGGCCTAATGGGCCTAGTGGGACTAAGTGGTCTAATGAGCCTAATGGGATTAAGTGTCCAAATGGTCCTAATCCATCTAATTTCCCCAATGGGCCTAATGGCATGAGTGACACAATGTGCCTAAGTGGCCTAATGGGCCTAAGTGGCCGAATGGGCCTAAGTGGCCGAATGAGCCTAATGGGCATAATGCGCCTAATGAGACAAATGTACCGATTGGGCCTTATGGGATGAATGGACCTAAGTGGTCATATGGGCCTAATGTAATGAATGGGCATAATGGGCCAAATAGGACCAATCGGCCGAATCAGACCAAGGGGCCGAATGGGCCTAATGGGACGAATGGGCCTAATGGGCCCAATGATCCTAAGTGGATTAATGGGCCAATGGGACAAAGTGGCCTAATGAGATTAAGTCTCCTAATGGTCCTAATGGGCCTAATGGCCCGAATGGTCCCAATGAGTCCAATGGGCCTAAGGGGTCATATGGGCCTAATAGGCCCAATGGGCCCAATGGGCCTAATGGTATAAATGTGCCTAATGGGCCTAATGGGCATAAGTGACCAAATGGTTCAATGATCCTAAGTGGCCTAATGGGCCGAATGGGCCAAATGGTCCTAAGTGGCATAATCGGCCTAATCGAACGAATGGGCCTAATGGCCATAATGGGCATAAGTGGCCTAATTGGTCTAATGGGATTAATGGGCATAGTGGGCCTAAGTGGACTAATGGGCCTAAAGGACCTTTTTGGACTAATCAGTCTAATGTGACTAATGACCTAATGGGATTAATGGGCTTAATAGGCCTAGGGGCCAAATGGGCCGAATAAGTATAATGGGCCGAATGGGCCAAATTAACCTAAGTGGCCAAATGGGCCTAATGGGCCTAAGCAGCCTAATGGACCTAAGTTTCCTAATCATCCTGATGGGATTAATGGGCCTAAGTGGCCTAATGGGCCAATGGGCCTAAGTGGCCTAATGGGCCAATGGGCCTAAGTGGCCTAATGGGCCAAATGGGTCTAAGTGGTCTAAGTGGCCTAATCGACCTAATCGACCGAATGGTCTAAATGGACCTAAGTGGCCTAATAGGCCGAAGTGGCCGAATGGTCCTAATGGATATAATGGGCCTAAGTGGACTAAGTGGCTTAATGGGCCTAATGCACCTAATGGGCCTAATGGGCCTAAGTGTCCTAATGGGCCTAATGTGCCTAAGTGGCCTAATGGGTCTAATGGGTCTAAGTGGCCTAATGGGCCGAAGTGGGTGAATGAGCCCAATGGACATAATGGGTCTAAGTGGCCTAAGTGGCTTAGTGGGCATATGGGCCTAATGGGTCTAATGGGCCTAAGTGGCCTAATGGGCCAAAGTGTCCTAATGGGCCTAATGGGCCTAATGGGTCCAAGTGGCCTAATTGGCCCAATCAACCGAATGGAAATAATGGGATTTATGGGAATAAGTGGTCGATTGGACCTAAGTGGCTGAATGAGCCTAAGTGGCATAATGGACCTAGTGGTCCAGGTGGCCTAATGGGCCTAATGGGCCTAATGCACCTAATTGACCTAATGGGCCTAATGGGCATAAGTGGCCTAATGGGACTAAGTGGCCTAATGTGCCTAGTGGGTCTAAGTGGCTGATTGGGCCTAATGCGCCGAATGGACCTAATGGGCCCAATGGGCTGAATGGGACGAATGGGTAGAATGGGACCAATGGGACCAATGGGACCAATGGGACGAAGTAGCCTTATGGTCCTAATGGTCCTAATGGGCCTAATGAGCCTAATGGTCCTAATGGGCCTTATGGGCCTTATGGGCGTAATGGGAGTAATGGGATAAAGTGTCCTAATCGGCCTAATGGGATTAATGGGCCTAGTGGGCTTAATTGGATGAGTGGGCCTAAGGGGAAAATAGGCCTAAGTGGCCCAATGGGCCTAATGGACGAAGTGTCCTAAGTGGACGAATGGGCCTAAGTGGTCGAATGGGTTAAATGGGCCTAAGTGGACCAATGGGCCTAATGGGCCTAATTGACCTAAGTGGACTGATGGGCCTAATGGGCCTTAGTGACCTCATGCGCCTAAAAGTCCTTAGTGGCTGAATGGGCCTCAGTAGGCTCCTGGGCCTAATGGGTCTAATGGGACTAAATGGTCTAAGTGGAATAATGGGCCTAATGGGACTTATGAGACAAATGGGAATAATGGGACTAGTAAGCCTAATGGGCCTAAGTAGCTGAACTGGCCTAAGTGGCCCAACGGGCCTAATGGGACAAATGGGCCTAGTGGCCAAATGGGCCAAATGGGCCTAAGTAGCCTAATGGGCATAATTGTCCTAAGTGGGATAATGGGCCTAAGGGGCCTTAGTTCCCTAATGGGCCTAAGTGGCCTAAGCTGCCTAGTGGGCCTATGGGGCCTAAGTGTCACGACCCGCCTTCACCAAAAGAAGGGAAGGGTCAGCAGATTACGAGGCCCTTCCTTCTTGAAGTTCAAGGAGAGATAATGAACCTCGAAACCCGCCTTCAATAGGTCCCAGAGTGGCTACTAGCACTAAGGGTATAGAATGACACACTAAATGGAAGACATTACCCTTTTTCTTTTGATAGGATCGGAAGATAAGATAGTAAATCCCACAACACCAAAACTGAAAGTACAAATACAGCTGAAAAATAAACTATTCCCATATGCATGTTCCAAGGTAAAAGATACAATTCACAAAACCCCAAGGTAAAATGATACCAAGAAAAAAGGAAAACAACAACAGCAAATGCCCCAAAGGTCCAAGCTAGTACGGTCCCGCACGATTCCTGAAGTACTCCTGGAAACCTTAAAGCAATTTTATATACGTAGGGTGAGCATACAAGTATAATCAGTAGGGAAGAACCAAAGACTCTCATGCACAAGTGGGGGGATGTACTAAAGTCCCATGAGAAGCATACAACCAACACTATCAAGGAGTTAATCCATCCCACTCACCATCCACGCTCACAAAATAACACAAGCAAAGTAATGTATAATAAAAGCACATCGATGTTTGGGTACCCCGCGCCACTTTCCCACTGGTTATTGAAGACATCCTATGCATTGAACCAATCCCACCATTCTTACCGTAGTCCCACTGCCACACCCCACCCGAACACACCTGGGCCATATCCTCATGCAGTCCCACTGCCAAACCCCGCCCGCAAACACCTGGGCCACAACCACTTACCCGCCCGCAGACACCTGGGCCACAACTGTCACATGTAACCATGCCTGCAAACACCTAGGCCAGAACAACCACTGCTACACCCGAAGACACCTGGGCCTCATCTCGAAGATACTTGGGAAACCACCTGCCTGCACACACCTGGGCCAACCACCACACTACCCTACCCGAATATTCTTAGGAAAATAATGGACTTCAGGCCATCACAACCTTCCTGTAGAGTCTTGGGCTATTCAGGAAAGGGAGCAGAAAATGAGATAATAACCAGCCACTCAGGAGTGTTGGGAAAGACACCCTCCCCCATGAAATGGGGGTGTTCGTCACTAAGTTCTCAACTTGGGTGGGGTTCTAACAAGAAACAAAAAACTACAAGTATATGTATAGGTAACAATCACTCACCCAAATCTAGGTTTTTCTTCAGCCTGCCTAAAGAACACAAACAACACCCATGTCCAAGTCACAACTCACACCAAACCAAAACCCATTTGTCCCATCCTTGTTTTCATGTTTAGTAATAATTTTTAAATAAGTTTCTGCACCTACTTTGGGCAACTAGCAAGCATAATCACAAGCCAAGGAAAGAGTTCAGTCAAACATCAACTTAAACGTTCACACCCGGTTCCCAAAGAAAACCCCAAGATACTACCCCATGTTCCCAAAACCAAGAGCCAACGGTTTCTCAACTAACAGAGGATTCCACCAAAATTCTTGATATAAGAAAAGTAACCACACGGCCTCAAATTCACATCCAGTGAAAACATAACAACAGGTGATCCCATCCCCGCCCTCATCACCTAGCAATAGGCCCGTGAAAGAAAAAAAACCAAACCACTACCACCTACACAAAGCAGGCCCATGATGGTACTTTCAGATTTAAAAGATTTAACACACTCCATGATTCCAATTCCGCTATACTTAAACCGGGGTTTTCATAGAAAAGGATTGATCCTGGTTCTTTCAATTTATTTATCTGAATATACATAATTAACCAATTCCCTTTACACGACCAACACAAGAGGTAATGGTTTATTAGTGCACAGAGAAAGACCACCAATGGCCATGATTTTCAATTGGCATAATCCCGCACAATTCAGAAATCATTAATCATGAATGAGGATAAAAACATAGAAGCATCATCGGTGAAACCCCTCCCCTTCATTCTTTAGAATCCATTTATTATCTTTATTAAGGTTTGGTTCATCCAATTCTACAGAAACAGTAGCGTACCCACCCCGCAAGATACACAGAAAGGAGAGACGAAGGTGAAACCCTACTTGATTGATCAAGGATTGACATTAAGTCCTCGGTGGAAACTCGAAATCAGGAGCAGCAGCACCACGGGACGTGATCAAGGAAAAACTTCAGGGTACTCATCGGGAGGAAGGGTACTCCGAGCATAGGGTGATCGAGAAAAGAAATGTCAAGAGAAGCCTTTAGGTTATAAAGGCTGATAAGGGATGAGATATAGAATCCCCTAAGATGGCTAAGATATCGAGAAAATTATCAAAACTGCAGAAGACGCGGGGTAATGGGTTGACCACGTGGTTGGGACACCCCACACGTCATTAAAGGGTCCTCGCCTTTCGGGGTGGTTAAAACCGACGCACATGCCTACTGGAGTTTTTGAAAATGTGGTTAGGGCGTGACCAGAACCCATGTTTTTTTTTCATTTAAGGGTTCTTCATTTAAGGGGTACCCACCAAACATTTAATTAATTGTCATTAATGGTCTTTAAAACAGGAGGGGCCAAAACACGGTTTAAAAACCATTTTGCGAAACAAAAAGGGAACCACTGGAAAAACCTATGGAGGTAGGCTAGAGATACCAGTAGATGAGAGCTACTGGTAGGTGCGAGCTACCGATAGCCGAGAGCTACCGGTAGGCGCGAGCGGTCAGTAGTTGAGAGCTACCAGTGAGTGCGAGCTACCGGTAGCCAAGAGCTACTGGTCGGCGCTAGCTACTAGTAGCCGAGAGCAACCAATAGGCGCGAGCTACCTGTAGCCGAGCTACCGGTAGGCTACGGCTACCAGTAGGCCGAACTACCTGTAAGCTGCAGCTACCGGTAGGCCGAGCTACCAGTAGGCTGTGGCTACCTGTAGACTGAGATACCGGTAGGCCGAGGCTACCAGTAGGCTGCGGCTACCGGTAGACCGAGATACCGATAGGCCAATCCACTGGTAGGCCTGCTACTGGTAGGATAGGGCTACCGTTAGGGGTCAAGCTTCACTGAGGAGTTGGGATAACCTTCCAAAGCCCCCAGAACACTCCAACCTCGGATTTTTCACCAAGTAATGGACCCCAAACCCCAATACATTACACTAAGTGGCCTAATGGGCCTAATGACTAAGTGTCCTAATGTGACTAATGGGTCAAAGTGGCCTAATGGGCCTAGTGGGACTATGTGGACTAATGGTTCGAGTGGGCCTAATGAGCCTATGTGGCTGAATGTTCCTAATGGGTCAAAGTGGTTAAATGGGATGAATGGGCCTAATGTGCCTAGTGGGCCTAATGGGCCTAAGTGGCCTAATGGGACTAAGTGGCCTAATCTAATTAATGGCCCTAAGTGTATTAAGTAGCATAATGGACCCAATGGGCCTAATGGGTTGAATGAAAAAATGGGCCCACTAGGCCGAATGGGCCTAATTTTCCTAAGTGGCCAAATGGGCCTAAGTGTATTAATGGGCCAAAGTTATCAAATCAGCCTAATTGGATTAATAGGTCGAATGGGTCTAAGTGGCCTAATGGACCGAATGGGCCTAATTGGCCTAAGTGGCCAAATTGTCTTAATGGACCTAATGGGTATAAGGGTCCTAATGGGACAAAGTTTCCTAATCGACCTAATGGGATTAATTGGCCTAGTGGGCCTAATGGGATTAATGGGAAGAATGGGCCTAACTGTCCTAATCAGCCTAATGGGACTAATGAGACTAGTGGAACTAGTGGCCTAATGGGTCTAATGGGCCTTAGTGGCCTAATTGGTCTAATGTTCTGAAGTGGCCTAATGGGATTAATGGGAATAACGGTCCTTAGGGCCAAATGGGATGAATGCGTTGAATGGGCCTAATGGGATGTATTTTCCTAATTAACCAAAGTGGACTAATGGGACTATGTGGCCTAATGGGCCTAAGTTGCCTAATCTACCTAATGGGATTAATGGGCCTATGGGGCATAATGGGCCTAAGTGTCCTAATGGTCCTAATTGGCCTCATCAACCTAATGGGATTAATGGTCCAAGTGGGCCTAAGTGGCTGATCGGGCCTAATGGACCTCAGTGGCCTAATGGGCATAATGGGTCGAAGTGGCCTAATTGGCCTAATGGACTAAGTGGCCTAATTGGTCTCAATGGATTAATGGGACTAAGAGGCCTAATGGGCCCAATGGGCCTAAGTGACCTAAGGGGACTAATGTGCCTAAGTGACTTAATGGGTCTAGGTGGCCTAATGGGTCGAAGTGGCCGAATGGGCCTAATGGACATAATGGGCCAAAGTGGCCTAAGTGTCTTAATGGGCCTAATGGGACTAAGTGGACTAATGGCCCTAAGTGGCCTATGTGGCCTAATGGGACTATTGGGACTAAGTGGATGAATGAGACTAATGGGCCTAAGTGGCCTAAGAGGCCTAAGTGTCCTAAGAGGCCTAAGTGCCCCAATGGGCCCAAGGGGCCTCAGTGGCCTAATGGGCCTAATGGACCTAACTGGCCTAAGTTGCCTAATGGGACATAGTGGCCTAATGGCCTAATGGGCCTTAGTGTCCTAATGGTCTTAATTATCCCAAGTGGCCTAAGTGTCATAATGGGCCCAATGGGCTTAATGGGCATATGTGGCCAAATGAGCTGAATAGGCCTAAGTGGCCTAATGGGCCTAATGGTCCTCAGTGGCCTAATGAGCATAATGGGTCTAAGTGTACTAATTATTCTAATGGTTATAAGTGGCCTAATTATCCAAATGGGTAGAATGGTACCAAGAAAAATCTTATTGGGAAAATCATATCGGGAAAAATCATATCAGGGAGAATTGTACTTGGAGGAATCGGACTGGGAAAATCGTACTGGAAAAATTGTAATTGGTTTTTTTCTGAACAAAGTCCAAGATGTTCTCACCATATTCTAGGTATGAAATTTAAGAAGTGTTTTCAATTGAATACATTTGTGGTTTTGAACAGAAGAATATTTAACATGAGTTGTTACAGAATCATTTCATTTCCCTATTTGTGCTAAGAGGTTGCACACACACTATTGGATTGTTTATATAGTTCTACATGAGTGAAAGGGTATATCCAACTTGTTTTAATATAATAATTATTTTCTAGTGTATTATGTGGTATTTTATCACTTCCATACCATACCAAGGATGTAGTTGTTCTTATTGAATATCGAATCTTTTAAATACTTATATTCCTGTGGATGTGTGTTTGAATTGTTTTAAATAGGGAATAAAATCTTTAAAAGCTGGAGAAGGTTGTTTCATTTGAAAATGAACATAAGAGAAAAAATTATCACCGATTCACCCCTCTCCCTCTCAGTGATACAATCATCCATTGGGCACTTTCAAGTTGCCAAATGGGCCCAAGGGGCCTAATGGGCCTAATGGTCCTAACTGGCCTAATGGGCCTAATGGGTCTAAGTGGTTGAATGGGATTAACTGATGTAAGTGGCCTAATGGACCTAATGGAACTAATGGGCCTAACTAGCTTGAGGGGCCTAATGGGCCTAATGGCCAACTGTGCCTAACTGGCCTAAATGGCCTAATAGGCTGAATGAGCCTAAGTGGCCTAATGGGTCGAGTGGGTCTAATGGGCCTAACATGCCTAAGTGGCCTAATGGGCCCAATGGGTCGAATGGGACCAACTGGCCTGACTATCCTAACTGTCCTAATGGGCCCAATGGGCCTAAGGGGCCTAAGTGGCCTAATGGGCCTAAGTGGACTAATGGGCCTAATTGGCTTAAGTGTCGGACCAATGGGCCTAGTGGGTCTAATTGGCCTAAGTGGCCTAACTGTCCCAATGGGACCAATGATCCTAATGGGCCTAACTAGTTTAATTGGCCCAATGGGCCTAACTAGCCCAATTGTCTGAATGGGCCTAACTTTCCTAACTCGCGTAAGGGGTCCATGGGACCTAATGGGCATAATGTGTCTAATGGGCCTAACTAGCCAAAGTGGCATAATGGTCATAATTGACCTTATTGGTATAAATGGCATAAATTGGTCTAAATGGTCTAAATGGACTAATTTGTATGAATGAAATAAATTCCCTAATTGATATAATTGGCCTAAATGGCCTAAATGTCTTAAATGACCTAATTGGTCTAAATGGCCTAAATGGCCTAAATTGACCTAAATTGCCTAAATTGGCCTAAATGGCCTAATAAACCTAATTGGATTGAATTTACTAATTGGTATAACTTTCCTAATTGGACTAATTTTACTAATTGGTCTAAATGAGTTAAATTTTTCTAAATTGCATAATTGGCCTAAATGGCCTAAACTGACCTAAATGACCTAAATGGCCAAAATTGGTCTAAATGGTCTAAATTAGCCTAAATGGACTAATTGGCCTAAATTTCATAAATCTACTAATTTAACTAATTTAACTAATTGTAAAAAATTTCCTAATTTTCCTAAATGGCCTAAATGGCCAAAATTGGCCCGAATGGCCTTAATTGGCCAAAATGGCCTAATTGGCCTAAAATATCTAATTTACATAATTGGTCTAATTGACCTAACTGGTCTAAATTTTCCTAATCATATTAAATGGCATAATCATCATAATTTTTCAAATTGGTACAAATTTCCTAATTTGACCTAAATGGAATAATTGACATAATTTTCCTAAATGGTCTAAATTGGCCTAAATAGCCTAAATGGCCTTAATTGGCCTAAATGGCCTAATTAGCCTAAATGACCTAAATTGAACTAAATGGAATAAATGAACTAAATTTACTAGTTGTAAAATTGGCCCAATTGTCCCAATTGGCTTAATTGGCATAAATTGGCCTAAATGGCCTAAATCTTCTAATTGACCTAAATGGCCTTAAGAACCTAAATTGGACTAATTAGTCTGAATTGGTCTCATTGGGATAAATGAACTAAATTGTATTAAATGGCCTAATTATTCTAAATATCCTAAAGGACCTAATGGGCCAAATTTGACTAAATGACCTAAATTGGCCTAAATTATCTAATGGGCCTAATGGGCCTATGGGTCAAATGCACCTAAGTGGCCTAAGTGGCCTAATGGGACTAATGGGTATAATGGGATTAAGTGGCCTAATGGTCCTAAGTGGCCTAATTGGGCTAATGGGATAATTGGTCCTAAGTGGCCTAATGGGTCTAATGGGCCCAATGGGATTAATAGGCTGAATGGGTCCACTAGTCCAAAGTTTCCTAATGGGACTAAGTGACCTAATGGGATGAATGGGCATATTAGGCCTAAGTGGCCTAATGGGCTTATTTTTGCCTTAGTGTACTAATGGGACCAATAAGTCCAATTCAGCCTAATGGGCCTAATGGGATTAATGGGTTGAATGGACGAGTTGGGCATAAGTGTCCTGATAGGCCTAATGGGCCTAATGATCATAATGGGCCTAAGTGTCCTAATGGGCCCATTATGGTCAATTTAGTTTAATGGCCCTAATGGACGAATTGGCCTGATGGACCTAATGGGACTAATGGGTCTAATGTGCCTAATGCATCTAAGGGGCCTAATGGGCCTAAGTGGATAAATGAGACTAAGTGGCTTAAGTGGCCTGATGCACCTCATGGGCCTAAGTGTCCTAATGGGCCCAATGGGCTTAGGGGGCCTAATGGGCCTAATGGATTGAAGGGGCATAATGGGACTAAGTGGCTTAATGGGCCTCAGTGCCCTAAGTGACCAAATTGACCTAATGGGCCTAAGTGACCTAATGGGCATAATGGGACTATTGATTTAATTGGCCTAATGGGCATAATGGGCCTAATGGGCCTAATGGGTATATTGGGTATAAGGGGCCTAATGGGATTAAGTGGCCTAATGGCCCTATGTAGCCTAAGTGACCTAATTGGCTGAATGGGCCTATTGGGCCTAAGTGACATAATGGTCCTAATGGGCCTAATGAACTAATTAACCTAATGGACCTAAGGGGACAGATGGGCCCAATGGGCTTAATGGGTCCAAAGGGCCTAATGGGACTAAGTGGTCTAATGGGCCTATATGACCTAATGGGAATATTAGGTCTATTGGACCTAAGTGGTCTAATGGGCTCAATGGTCTTGATGGGCCTAATGGGTCTATTATGGATAATTTAGCCTAATGGGTCCAATGGGCCTAAGTTCCCTAATGGGCCGAAGTGGTCCAAGTTTCCTAATGGGCCTAATGAGCCTATTGGGTCCAATGGGTCTAAGTGGCCTAAGTTTCCTAATGGAACCAATGGGTCCAATGGGTCTAAGTGGCCTAATGGACCTTAGTGGCCTAAGTTGCCTAATGGGTCTAAGTGGCCTATGCTACCTAATGAGCCTAATGGGTCCAATGGGTCTAAGTGGTCAAATGGGCCTAAGTGGCCTAAGTTTTCTAATGAGCCTAATGGGCCTAATGGGTCTAATGGGTCTAATGGGCCTAAGTGGCCTAATCGTCCTAATGTGTCTAATGGGCCTAATTCGATGAATGCCTTGAATGGTACCAAGTGGCCTAATGGGATGAATGGGTCTAATAGGCCTAAGTGGCCTAATGTCCTAAGTTGAATAATGTCCTAAGTGGCCTAATGGGCTTAAGTGGGCTATTTTCCTAAGTAGAAAAATGGCCTAAGTGGCCTAATGGGCCTAAATGAACTAAGTTTCCTAATGGGACTAATGGGTCCAATGGGCCTAAGTATCCTAATGGGCCTAAGTGGCCTAATGGGCCTAAGTGGACAAAGTTTTATAATGGGCCTAATGGGCCTAATGGATCCAATTGGCCTAAGTGGCCTAATGGTCTTGATGGGCCTAAGTGTCCAAATGGGCCTAATGGGCAAAAGTGGACTAATTGGACTAATGGGTCCAATGGGCCTAAGTGGACTAAGTTTCCTAATGTGATGAAGTGGTCTAATGGGTCTAATGGGCCTAAGTGTCCAAATGGGCCTAATGGGCCTAATGGGCCTAAGTGGCCTAAGTTAACTAATGGTACTAATGGGCCTAATGGGTTTAATGGGAATAATGGGTCTTATAGGTCTAAGTGGACTAATGGGCATAAGTAGACTAAGTTTCCTAATGGGCCTAATGGCCATAATGGGTCAAATGGTTCTAGATGGCTCAATGGGCATGAGTGCCTAAATTGCCTAATGGGCCTAAGGGGATTAATTGGTCTAATGAGCCTAAGTGTCCTAATCGGCATGATGAGTCTAATGGTCCTAATGGGTCAAATGGGCCTAGGTGGCCTAATGGGTCGAATGGCTCGAATGGGACTAAGTGGCCTAATGGGCATAAGTGGTCAAAGTTTCCAAATGGGCCAGATGGTTCCAATGGGACTAAGTGGATTCGGTATGAAAGAAGTGTTTATTTTTATGAAGTATTATAGTTTGATGAATATGATAAAATTAAATGTTACTATGCTTTACTGATTCATATTTCATAAATCATAAGTTGATTGTAGAACTTATGATGCAAGCTTGATGGAAAATAGGGAAAAAGTGGTATTCCAAATCATATCCAGATTTATCATATGTAGGTGGAAGAGAATAAATAGATGATGCCAATTGAAAATAAATCATACCTAGTGCAATTAGATTCGAAATGATAAGGAAATAAATAAGGCACTGAGGATTGTAATCAAAATGATTGTACCCAGAATGATCACATTCAGGTACTTTAGCATCCTATTATCCATCGTATACATAAGAAAACTTTCATTCCTATGATGATTGTACTTAGGCTCTGGAAGAAAAATATCATACCCAGTATGATCATATTTAGGATAACCGTTCTGAGAAAGATTATACTCTCGACAATCATATTCAGAGAAGGAATTTCTTGAGGCCAGTTATTGAAAAGAGAAGGTTATAATGATATCAACAATGTATTCAACCATTTCAAAAGGGTTGAATTATTTTATAGGTTTCAATTCAGTCAAGAGTCATTATATCAGAGTTGAATTGTTTTATATTTTTAAGTGGGTCAAGAGAAGACATTAAGAAGTAAAATTGTTTTGAAAGCAAAGTTTTTTGAATGTTAAATGTAGGGGGAGATCCACATTCAAAATAATTTTCATATTTAGCATTCAGAAGGATAAGTGAAAGTTTCAGAAGAATCGAGAGGCTTTGAGAAGAGTTTATGAAGTCAAAATACAAACCATATTTTAGGGGGAATTGAGATTGTCGTTAATTTTATTGAGGGAAAAAATTTTGTATTCCCACCAAAGTATATCGAGGGTCACCTATAAAAGGAGAAAAGAACATTTTACTTGAGGTGGACCTATGTACTATTCATAAGAGAGAAATTCCCAGTTTTAGAGAGAAGAATAAGTTTCTGTATTCACTTTTGTTGAAGAAGTTTTAATGAATTGAAGTGAAATAGAAGAGAAAAGATCAGAACATTTTATTCAGATGATCATTGCACTCAGTGTTTATCATATTAAACTGATTATTATATTCGTCTTGTCAATCGTATTCAGATGATCATCATATTTGGCTAGATTAATTAGATCTTGATTTCTATATTGGGTATTATGGACTAAGGAATATAGGGAATTTAAGTAGTGTTGATTCATCTCTATCTCATTCTATAAAAGTTATAATTTTCATATTGGGGAATATCGTACTGAGCAGAATTGTATTAGGAAAATCGTCTTGGGAAGAATCGTATCAGGAAGAATCGTACTCGGAGAAATCAGACTAGGAAAATTATACTGGGGAAAAATGGACTTGGTTTTTTTTCTCAACAAATTCCAGTAAGTTCTTACCATATTCTCGGTAAGAAATTGAGGAAGTGTTTTCAATTGAATACATTTGTGGAATTGAAAAGAATCACAGGTAACATGAATTGTTACACCATCATTGCATTACCCTATTTGGGCTAAGAAGGTTCACACTCACTATAGGATTATTTACATAGTGCTATATGAGTTAAAGGGTATATCCTACTCATTATAATCCAATGATTTTTTTCTAGTGGAATATGTGGTATTGGACCACTTCCATACCATACCAAGGACGTAGCTATTCTTATTGAATAGTGAATCTTACTTTCTTTCCTGTTAATGTGTGTTTGAATTGTTTTTAGTAGGGAATAAAATATTTAATGAGAGGATAATGTTTTTTCATTTGAAAAGAAACATAAGATAAAATAGTATCTCTACTTCACCCCTCCCTCTCTCTATGATACAATCATCCATTGGGAACTTTCAAGTGGCCTAATGGGCCCAAGGGGCCTAATGTGCCTAATGGTCCTAACTAACCTAATGGGCCTAATGGTCCTAATAGTTTGAATGGGATTAACTGGAATAATTGTATTAATGGGCCTAATGGACCTAATGGGCCTAACTGGCCTAAGGGGCCTAATGGTCCCAATGGGACAACTATGCATAATTGGCCTAAGTGTCCAAATAGGCTGAATGGGCCTAAGTGTCATAATGGGTTGAATGGGCCTAGTGGGCCTAACAAGCCTAAGTAGCCTAATGCACCCAATGGGCCCAACTGTCCTAACCAGACTAACTATCCTAATGGGACCAATAGGTCTAAGGGAGATTAAGTGGCCGAATGGGCCTAATTGGCATAACTGCCAGCCCAATGGGATTAATGGGTCTAATTAGCCAAAGTGGACTAACTAGACCAATGGGAACAATGGGCCTAATTGGCTTAATGGGCTCAATGGGCCTAATAGGCCCAATGAGCCGAATGCGCCAAACTGGCCTAACTCACGTAAGGGGCCTAAGGTGACTAAGGTTCCTAATGGGCCTAATGGGTCTAATTAGACATAGTGGCCTAATCAGCCCAACTGGCCAAATTGGCTTAATAGACCCCATGAGCCTAATAGGTCTAACTGGAGAAAGTGGCCTAATGGGCCTAACTAGCCTAAGTGGCCTAAAGAGCCTAATGGGATGAACATGCCTAACTAGAAAAAATGGGTCTAATGAGCCAAATGGACCTAACTAGCCAAAGTGGCCTATGAGTCTAACTAGCCTGAGTGGCCCAATGGGCCTAATGGGATGAATGGGACAAAGTGGCATAATGGGTTGAATGAGCCTAAGTAGCTCAATGGGATGAATGAGTCTAAGTGGCCTAATGGGACAAATGGGATTAATGGGCAGAATGGGCATAATGGGCCTGAGTGGCCAAATGGTGTAATGGTCCTAATGTTCCTAATGGGCCTAAGTGAGAAAATGGTTCTAATGGGCCTAATGTGCATAAAGGGCCTAAGTGGCCTAATGGGCCTAATGGTCCATAGTGGCCTATTGGGACTAAGTGGCCTATTGGGGCTAACGTGCCTAAGTAGCGTAATGGTCCTAATGGGCCTAAGTGGTATAATGGGACTAAGTGACCTAATGGGCCTAATGGGCATAATGGGCCTAAGTGGCCTAAGGGGACCAACGGGCCTAATGGACCTAAGTGTCCTAATAGGCCTAAGTGGCCTAATGGGACAAAGTGGACTAAGTGGACTAATGGGCCTAAGTGGCCTAATGGGCCTAATGGGCCTAATGGACCTTAGTGGCCTAATGGGCCTAAGTGGCCTAATGGGCCTAAGTGGCCTAATGGGCCAAATGAGCCTAATGGTCCTAAGTGGCCTAATGGTCTTAAGTGGCTGAATGGGACTAAGGGGCATAATGGGCATAATGGGCATAATGGGCCTAAGGGGCCTAAGAGGCCTAATGGGCCTAAACACCCTAAGTGGCCTAAGTGTCCTAAGTGGCCTAAGTGGCCTAAGTAGCCTAAGTGGCCTAAATGGTCTAATGGGATAAGTGGATTAATTGTCCTAAATGGATTAATTGGACAATATGGACTTAATTGGCCTAATTGGCCTAAATGGCCTAAATGGAATAATTGACTTAATTGGCCTAATTAGGAAAAATGGCCTAAATTGGCCTAATTGGTTTTAATGGCCTAAATTGGTCTAAATGGTCTAAATGGCCAAATTGGCCTAAATGACCTAAATGGCCTAATTGATATAATTTTCTAAATAGCCTAATTGTCCTAAATGGCCTAAATTTCATAATTTTTCTAATTGGCGTAAATGGATTAAATTGACCTAAATGGCCTAAATTGGCCTAAATGGCCTAATTGTCTTAATTGGCCTGAATTGTTTAATTGGACTAATTGGTCTAATTGGCCTAATTTTCCTAATTGTTATTAATCAGCTAAATTATCCTAAATGGACTAATTATCTTAAATGGTCTAAATTGTCCTAAATTACCTAAATGTCCAAAATTAGACTAATTTGTCTAAATGGCATAAATTGGCATAAAGTGCCTAAATTGGACTAAATGGCTTCAATGGCCAAAATTAGCTTGAATAGCCCAAATTGGCCTAAATGGCCTAATGGGCCTAAAATGCCTAAATTGTATAATTGGCCTAATTGGCCAAATGGTATAAATTGGTATAATCAACCTAAATGTCCAAATCATTCTAATTGACCTAATTGGTCTAAATTTCCTAAATTTCCCTAAATGGCATAATTGGCCTAATTGGCCTAAATGGTCTAAATTGGCTTAAATAGCCTAAATGACCTAAATTGGAATAAATAGCCTAATTAGCCTAAATTACCTAAATTGGACTAAAAGGCATAAATGAACTAATTTTCCCAATTGTAAAATTGGCCTAATTGGCTTAGTTGGCTCAAATAGGCCTAAATGGCCTAAATATTCTAATCAGAATAAATTGCCTTAAGAGCCTAAATTGGCTTAATTGGTCTGAATTGGTATCATTGGCCTCATTGGCCTCATTGGCCAAAATGGACTAAATGGAATAATTAGTCTAAATGCCCTAATTGGCAAAATTGTCCTAAAGGGCCTAAATGACCTAAATTGGGCTAAATTGCCTAATGGGCCTAATGGACCTAAGGTTCGAATGGGACGAAGTGGCCTAAGTGTCCTAATGGATCTAATGGGTCTAATGGGTTTAAGTGGCCTAATGGGCCTAATGGGGCAAAGCGGACTAATAGGCCTAATAGGACAATTGGGCCTAAGTGGCCTAATGGGTCTAATAGGCCTAATGGGATTAATAGGCCTAATGGGTCCACTAGTCTAAAGTGACCTAATGGGACTAAGTGGCCTAAGTGGCATAATGTCATGAATGGGCCTATTGGGTCTAAGTGGCCTAATGGGCCTATTGGGAATAAGTGTACTAATGGGCCCATTAATTCTAATTCGACCTAATGGGACTAATGGGATTAATGGTTCAAATTTACCAGTTGGGCCTAAGTGGTCTGATGGGCCTAATGAGTCTAATGAGACTAAGTGGCATAATGAGCCCATTATGGACAATTCGGCCTAATGGGCCTAATGAATGAATTGGAAAAATGGACCTAATGGGACTAATGGGCCTAATGGGTCTAAGGGGTCTAATGGGCCTAAGTGGATGAATGGGCCTAAGCGGCCTAATGTGCCAAATGGGCCTAAGTGGCCTAATAGGCCTAATGGGCCTAATGGGTCTAAGGGGCCTAATGGGTCTTAGTGTCCTAATGGACCTAAGTGGCCTAAGTGACCTAATAGGCCTAATGGTCCTGTTGGGCCTAAGTGAACTAATGGGCCTAATTGGCCTAATTGTCCTAATGTGCCTAAGGGGCTCAATGGGCTCAATGTGCCCAATGGGTCCAATGGTCCTATTGGACCTAAGTGACCTAATGAGCCTAATGGGCCCAATGGCCTAATTGGCCTAATGGGCCTAAGGGCCCCAATGGACCCAAGGGCCTAATAGGTATAAGGGTCATAATAGGCCTAAGTGGGCTAATGGGCCTAAGTGGCCTAATGGGTATATTGGGCCTATTGGGCCTAAGTGGTCTAATGGGCCCAATGGTCCTGATGGCCTAATGGGCTCATTATGGATAATTTAGCCTGATGGGTCCAATGTGCCTAAATGGCATAATGGGTCTAAGTGGACCAAGTTGCCTAGTGGGCCTAATGGGTCCAATGGGTTTAAGTGGCCTAATGGTCCTAAGTGGCCTAAGTTGCCTAATGGGCCAAATGGGTCTAATGGGTCTATGTGTCCTAATAGACATAAGTGGCCTAAGTTGCCTAATGGTCCTAATGGGTCCAATGGGTCTAAGTGGTCAAGTGGGCCTAAGTGGCCTAAGTTTTCTAATGTTACTAATGGGCTTAATGGGTCTAATGGTTCTAATGGGCCTAAGTGGCCTAATCAGCCTAATGGGTATAATAGGCCTAAAGGGGTGAATGGGTTGAATGGGACTAAGTGGCCTAATGGGTTGAATGGGTTTAATGGGACTAAGTGGCCTAATGGGCCTAAGTTTCCTAATGGGCCTAAGTGGCATAAGTTTCCAAATGGGCCTGATGGGTCCAATGGGACTAAGTGGCCTAATGGGCCAAAGTGGCCTAAGTTGCATAATGGGCCCAATGGGCCTGATGGATCCAATGGGACTAAGTGGACAAAGTTACCTAATGGGAACAATGGGCTTAATGGTCCCAATGGGCCCAATGGGCGAAATGGGCCTAATGGGTCTAATGGGCCTAAGTGGCCTAAGTTTCCTAGTGAGCTGAAGTGGCCTAATGGACTTAATGGGACACAGTTTCCTAATGGGCCTAATGGGATTAAGTGGCCTAATTTTCCTAATGGGTTGAATGGGACTAAGTGGACTAAGTTTCCTAATGGAGCGAAGTGTCCTAATGGGCCTAATTGGCCTAATGTGCCTAAGTGGCCTAATGTGACTAATGGGCCAAAGTGTTCTAAGTTGGCTAATGGGACTAATTGGTCTAATAGGAATAATGCGCCTGATGGGTCTAATAGGTCTAAGTGGCCTAATGGTCTTAAGTAACCTAAGTTGCCTAATGGGTCTAATGGGATTAATGTGTCTAATGGTTATAGGTGGCTCAATGGGCCTAAGTGGACAAAGTTTCCTAATGGTATTAATTGTACCAATGGGCCTTAGTGGCCTAATCGGACTAATGGGTCTAATGGGCCTAATGAGACTAATGGATTGAATGAGTCTTGGTGGCCTTATGGGTCGAATGGGTTGAATGGGACTAAATGCCTAAGTTTCCTAATGGTACTAAGGGTTCCAATGGGCCTAAGTGAATCCGGTATGAAAGAAGTGTTTGTTTTGATAAAGAATCAGAGTCTACTAACTATGATAAAATTAAATGTGATTATGCTTTATGGATTCATAATTCATAAATCATAAGTTTATTGGAGAACTTATGATGCAAGCTTGATGGAAGAAAGTGGAAAAGTGGTATTCTAAATTGTTTTCAGGTCAACCATTCTCAGAAATATTGTACTCTAGACAATCATATTTATAGAATGAATTTCTTGATTCCTATTATTATAAAGAGAAGGAAATAATGAGATAAAAAATACAGTCAACCATTTCCAAAGGTTTGAATTACTTTATAGGTTTCAATTAGGTCAAGATTTATTGTATTAGAGTGGCATTGTTTTATATTTTCAAGTGGGTCAAGAGAAGAAGTAAATAATTAAAAGTGGTTTGAAAGAAAATTTTTCTAGACGTGCAATTGAGGGGGAATTCAGCATTCAAAACAATTATCATATTCAGCATTCAAGAGGAGAAGTGAAGGTTGTAGAAGAATTGAGAAGCTTTGAGAAGAGTTGATGAAGTCAAAATACATCCTAGATTTTAGGGGAAATTAAAACTAGGGTGAATTTGATTATGAGGGAAAATTTTAGGGATTCCTACTAAATCATATCATGGTTAACCTATAAAGGGAGAAAAGTACATTGTACTTGAGGTAGACCGATGTACTATTCATGAGAGAGAAGCTTCAAGTTTTAGAGAGAAGAAGAAGTTTTCGTATTCACTTTTGTTGAAGAGTTTTTGATGTATTGAAGTGAAAGAGAATAGAAATGATCACAATGTTGTATTCAGATGATCATAATACTTAGTGTTTATCGTACTCAGTTGATTACCATATTCGTCTTGTCAATTGTATTCGGTTGATCATCGTATTGGGCTGGATTAATCAAATCGGGATTTCTATACTGGGTCTTCCAGACTGAGGAAGATGTAGAATTTAAGTGGTGTCGATTAATCTCTATCTCATTCCATCAAATTTATATTTTCTATAATGGGGAGAATCTTACTGAGAAAAACCGTATCGGGAAAACCATACCGAGAAGAATCATATTAGGGGGAATCGTACTTGGAGGAATCAGACTGGGAAAATCATACTGGAAAAATAAGACTTGGTTTTTTTCTCAACAAAGTCTAGGAAGTTTTTACCATCTTCTGGGTAAGAAATTGAAGAAGTGTTTTCAATTGAATACATTTGTGGAATTGAAAAGAAGCACTGATAACATGAGTTTTTACACAATCATTGCATTTCCCTATTTGGGTTAAGAGGGTGCACACCCACAATTGGATTGTTTACATAGTACTACAGGAGGGAAAGAGTATATCCAACTCATTGTAATATAATGATTGTCTTCTAGTGGATTGTGTGGTATTGGATCACTTCCATACCATACCAAGGACGTAGCTCTTATTACTAAATAGTGAATCTTACTTTTGTTCCTACGGATGTGTGTTTGAATTATTTTTAGTAGGTAATAGAATCTTTAAGAGGAGGAGAAGGTTTTATCATTTGAAAAGAAACATAAGAGAAAAAAGTATCACTGATTCACCCCTCCCTCTCTCAGTGATACAATCATCCATTGGTCACTTTCAAGTGGCCTAATGGGCCCAATAGACCTAATGACCTAACTGGCCTAAGGGGCCTAATGGGACCAATGGGCCAACTATGCGTAACTGGCCTAAGTGTACTAATAGGACGAATGGTCCTAAGTGGCCTAATGGATCGAATGGGCCTAATGGGCTTGACGGACCTAAGTAGCCTAATGTGCCTAATGGGTCGAATGGGCCCAACTAGCCTAACTGACCTAATGGGCCCAATGGGCCTAAGTGGCCTAATGGGCCCAACTGGCATAAGTGTTGGCCTAATAGTCCTAATGGGTTGAACTGGAATAACTGGCCTAACTAGCCTAATGGGACCAATGAGCCGAATGGGCATAACTGGACAAATGGGTCTAATGGGTCTAACTGGCCTAATGGGCCAAATGGGCTTAACTGGTCGAACTCACCTAAAGGCCCAAGGGGCCTAATGGACCTAATGGGTCTAATGGGTCTAACTGGTCAAAGTGGCCTAATGGGCCTAGTGAGACAAATGGGACTAACTGGAAAAAGTGGTCCAATGGGCCTAACTGGCCTAAGTGGCCTAATGGGCCTAATGGGCTGAACAGACCTAAGTGGCGTAATGAGCCTAATGAGCCTAATGGGCCTAACTGACCAAAGTGTCCTAAGGGGCCTAACTGACCAAAGTGTCCTAATGGTTCTAACTGGCCTAAGTGGCCTAATGGGCTTAATGGGTGGAACGAGCCTAAGTGGCGTAATTGGGTGAA
Source organism: Viscum album (assembly GCA_963277665.1). NCBI lineage: Eukaryota > Viridiplantae > Streptophyta > Magnoliopsida > Santalales > Viscaceae > Viscum > Viscum album. The sequence continues at coordinate 1,777,044,216 of OY728156.1, forward strand.
TGAACCTAAGTAGCCCAATGGGCTGAATGGGCCTAAGTGGCCCAATGGGCCTAATGGGCTGAATAGGCTTAATGGGATGAATGGGTTGAATGGGCCTAATGGTCATGAGTGTCCAAATGGGACTAATGGGTATAATGGGCCTAAGTGGCCTAATGGGCCTAAGGGGCCTAAGGGGCTTTAGTAGGCTAATGGGCCTAAGTGGCCTAAGTGAACTAAGTGGTCTAATAGCCCTAATGGTCCTAAGTAGCATAATGGTCCTAATGGGCCAAAGTGGCCTAATGGGACTAAGTGACCTAATGGGCCTAAGTGACCTAAGTGGCATAATGGGACTAATGGGCCTAAGTGGCCTAATAGGCCTAAGTGGCATAAGTGGCCTAATGGGTCGAAGTGGCCTAAGTGGACTAATGGGCCTAAAGAGACTGAGTTGACTAATGGGTCTAATGGGCCTTAGTGGCCTAATGGGCCTAAGTGGATGAAGTGGTCTAATGGGTCTAAGTGGCCTAATGGGCCCAATGTGCCTAAGTGGACTAATGGGCCTAATTGGCCTAATGGGCCTAATGGGCCTAAGTGGCCTAATGGGCATAATGTGAATAATGGGCCTAAGTGGTTGAAGTGGCCTAATGGGCACAATGAGATTAAGTAGCCTAATAGGCCTAATGGGCCTAAGTTTCCTAATGGGCATCAGTGGCCGAATGGGCCTAATGGACTTGAGTGGCCTAATGGGCCTAATGGTCCTATGTGGCCTAATAGGCCTAATGGGATCAAGTGGATTAAGAGTCCTAATAGGCCTAATGGTCTTAAGTGGCCTAATGACCTGAATGGACCTAAGGGGCCGAATGGGCCTTAGTGGCCTAATTGGCCTCATGGGCCTAAGGGGTCGAAGTGGCCGAATGGGCATAATGGGAATAATGGGCCAAAGTGGTCGAAGTGACCTAATGGGATAAATGGGCCTAAGTGGCCTAATGTTCCTAAGTTGTATAATGGGCCTCAGGGGCCTAATGGGCCTAACTGTCCAAATGGGCCTAATTAGACTAGTGGTCCTTAGTGGCCTAATGGGACGAAGTGGACTAATGGTCCTTAGTGGCCTAATGGGCCTAATTGGCCTTAGTGACCTAAGTGGCATAATGTTCCTAGTGGGCCTAAGTGGCCTAATGGGCCTAATGGGTCGAAGTGGCCTAATGGGACTGATGGGACGAATGATCCCCTGTGGCATAATGGCACAAATGGGCCTAATAGGCATGATTTGCCTAAGAATCATAATGGTCCTTAGTGGACCAATGGGCCTAGGTGGCCCAATGGGCCTCAATGCCCCAATCAGCCTACGTGGCCTATTGGGACTTAGTGGCTGAATGGGCCTAAGTGGCCTAATGAACCTTAGTGGCTGAATGGGCCTAATGGGGCTAATGGGCTTGATAGGACCAATGGGAACAATAAGGCGAAGTGGCCCAATGGGCCTCATGGGCCTAAGTGGCCAATTGGGCCTAATGGTCCAAAGTGCCCTCATGGGACTGATGGGATGAATGCGCCTCATGGGCCTGATGGGCCTAAGTGGCCTAAGTGTCCTAATGGGCCTCATGGGACTAAGTGGATGAATGGGAATATTGGGCCTAAGGGGCTTGATACTCCATATGGGCATAATGGGCCTAATGGGACTAATGTGCCTAACTAGCCTAAGTAACCTAATGGGTCTAATGGGCCTAATGGTCTTAATGGGCCTAAGTGGCTTAATGGGCCCAACGTGCCAAAGTGGTCGAATGGTCCTAATGGGACTAAGTGGCGGAATGGGACTAAGTGGTGAAATGTGGTGAATAGGCCAAAGTGGCTAATGGGTCTAAGTGGCTGGATGGGCCTGATGGGCCTCAAGGGATGAATCGACCTCATGGAAAAATGGGCCTAAGTGGCCTCATGGGCTCAGTGGGCCTAATGTGAATAAGTGGACTAATGGGCATAATGATCCAAATGGGACTAATGGGACTGACTGGACTAATGGGCCAAATGGTCCAAATGGGCCTCCAAGGCCTGAGTGGTATAATGGGCCTAGTGGATCGAATGGGCTTAAGTTGCTTAAGTGGCCTAATGGGCCTATGTGGATAAATGGACCCAGGGGGCCTAAAGGGATGAATGGGGATAATGGGTCTAAGTGGCTTGATGGGATTAATGGGCCTTATAGTCTTAATGGGCCGCATGGTCTTAATGGGCCCGATGGTCCTAATGGGACGAATGGGCCTAGTGGGTCGAAGTGGCATCATGGGCCCAATAGGCCTAATGTGCCTAATGGTCCTAAGGTTCCTATTGAATCTAAGTGGCTAAATGAGCCTTATGGGCCTAATGGGCCTAATGGGGCCCAAATGCCTAAGTGGCCTAACTGGCCTAATGGGCTTAAGTGGCCTAATGGGCCCAATGGGCCTAGTGGTCCTAATGGACCTAATGGGTTGAATGGGTCTAATTACCATGATGGGACTAATGGGCCTCATGGGCCTAATGGGTCTCATGGGCCTAAGTTGCCTCATGGGCCCAATGGACATAATGGTCCAAATGGGCCTAAGTGGCCTAAGTGGGCCTAATGGTCCGAATGGGCCTAAGTGGCCTAATGGGCCTAATGGAACCAATTGGCCTCATGAGACTAAGGGTCATAATCGGTTGAGTGGGCCTAATGGGCCTAAAGGTCCCAATGGGCCTAATAGAATGGATGGGCCTAGTGGTCCCAATGGGAGTAATGGGCCTAAGTGGCCTAATGGGCCTAAGTGGGATAAAGGGCCTAGTGGGCCTAATGGGAACAAGTTTCCTGATGGGTATAGTGGCCCTTATCGGCCTAATGGGCCTAAGTAGCCTCATGGGCCCAATGGACCTAATGAGGGTAAGTTTCCTAATAGGCCTAATGGGCCTCAATGTCCACATGGGCAGAATGTGCCTCATGGGCCTAATGTACATGATGGGCCTAATGGAACTAATGGTCCTAAGTAGCCGAATTGGCCTAAGTGCCCTGATGGGACTAGTGGGACTAATGGGCCTAATGGGCCTAGTGGATCTAATTGGCCTAAGTGGCCTAAGTGGCCTAATCGGGCTAATTGACCGAATGTGTCTAATGGGCCTAAGTGGCCTAAGAGGATTAACAGGATTAATGGGACTAGTGGGACTAGTGGGTTTAATGGTCCTAATGGGACTAAGTGTCATAATGGGCCTATGTGTCCTAATGGACCAGATTGGCCTAGTCGGGCTAATTAACAAAATAGGCCTAATGGGCCTAAGTGTCCTAAGTGGATTAACGGGCTTAATGGGACTAATGGGTATAATGGGACTAATGAGCCTAAATGGACTAATGTGCCTAATGGGCCGATGTGGCCTAATGGTCCTAGTGGTCCTAAGAGGCCCAATGGGCCAAATGGGCCCAATGGGACGAATTGGTTTAATGGGCCTAATGGCCCTAAGTGGCCAAATGTGCCTAATGGGCCGAAGTGGCCTAAGTGTCATAATCGACCTAATTGGACGAATGGGACTAATGGTCCCAGTGTGCCTTAGTGGACTAATGGTCCCAATGGTTCTAATGATCTTAATGGGACTAATGGGCCTAATGGGCCTAATGCCTAAGTGGAATAAGTGGAATAATGTGCCTAATGGGAATAATGGTCCTAAGTGGCCTAAGAGGTCGAATCAGCCTAATCAACTGAATGGGCCTAATGGGCCTATATGGCCTAATGGGACTAAAGGTCCTAATGGGCCAAAGTTTATAAATGGAACTAAGTGGCTGGATGGGCCTTGGTGGTTGAATGGGGCTAATGGGCCTATGTGGTCGAATGGGCCTAAGTGGACGAATGAGGCTAATGGGCCTAAGTGGGGGAATGGGCTTAAGTGTCCCAATGGGTCTAATGATCATAATGGGTGTAAGTGGCCTAATGGGAATAATTATCTTAATGGGACAAAGTGGCTTAATGGGTTTAATGGGACCAAGTGGGTGAATGAGCCAAATGGGCCTAAGTGACCCAACTGGCCCAATGGGCTTAATAGACTGAATGGGCCTAAGTGGCATAATGGGACTAGTGGGCCTAAGTGGCATAATGGGCATAATGGGCTTAATGAGACTAGGTGGCATAAGTGTCCTAATCGGCCTAATTAGCTGAATGGGACTAATGAGCCTAATGGTCCAAAGTGGCCTAATGGGCCTAATGGTCCTAATGGGTATAATGCCTAATAGGCATAAGTGGCCTAATGGGATTAATGGGAATAATGAGCCTAAGTGGTCTAATCAACCTAATTGGCTGAATGGGCCTAGCGGGCCTAGGCGTCCTAAGGGGCCTAATAGGACTATGTGGGCTAATGGGACTAATGGGCCCATCTGTCCTAAATAGCCTAATAGGCCGAATGGGACTAATGGGCCAAATGATCCGAAGTGGCCTAATGGGTCTAAGTGACCTAATATTCCTAATCATCCGGATGGGCCTAAATAGCCAAATGGGCCTAAGTGTCCTAATATGCCTAATTGACTGAATGGGGCAAATGGGCCCAAGTAGCCTAATGGGCCCAAGTGGCCTAATTGGGATAATCAACCTAATGGGACTAAGTGGCCTAATCAGCCTAATCGATCGAATGGGCCTAATGGGCATAATGGGCCTAGGTGGCCTAATCGGCCTAATCGATCAAATTGGACTAAATGGCATAATGGGCCTAAGTGGCCTAATGGGCCTAATTGGTCTAAGTGGCCTAAGTGGACAAATCTTCTTAATCGACCAAATGGGACTAATGGGCCTTAGTGGGAGAATGGGCCTAATGGGCCTAATGGGTATAAGTGGCCTAAGTGACCTAATCGGCATAATCGATCGAATGTGCCTAATGGGCCATATGGGGCTAAGCGGCCGATTGGGATGAATTGGCCTGAGTGGCTAAATGGGCCTAATGTGCTAGATTGGACTAATGGGGTTAATGAGACTAATGGGACTAAGTGGATGAATGGTATTAAGTGGAATATTGGGCCTAATGGGCCAAATGGGCATAAGTGGCCAAATGGTATTAATGGGCCAAAGTGGCCTAATGGGCCTAAGTGGTTGAATGGGTCTAAGTGGACGAATGGGCCTAAGGGGCCTAATGTGCCTAATTGGCCTAATGGGACCAATGTTCCTAATGGGCATAAGTTTCCTAATGGGCCTAAGTGGCCTAAAGGGGCGAGTGGCCCTAAGTGGTCGAATGGGCATAATGGGCCAAATGGGCCAAACAAACCTAATTGGCCTAATGGGCCTAATGGGACTAATGGGCCTAATGGGACCAATGGCCCTAATGGGCCTAATTTTCATAGTGGTCCTAATTGGCCTAATGGGACAATGGGCCTAAGTGGCCTAATGGGCCTAATGGGCCTAAGTGGCCTAAGTGGCCAAATTGGATTAATCAAATGAATTAAACTAATGGACCAAATGGGTTTAAGTGGAATAATGGGCCTAATTGGCCTAAGTGGCTAAATGATCCCGATGGGCCTGATGGCCCGAATTGGCATATTGGGCCTCATGGGCCTAAGTGGCCTAATGGGATTCATGGGCCTAAGTGGCCTAAGGGGCCAAATGGGCCAAATGGGCCTCACGAGCCTGAGTTGATTAATGGGCCTCATGGGCATAAGTGGCCTTATGTGCCTAATGGGCCCAAGGGGACTAAGTGTCCTAATGGGCCTAATGGGCTTAATGAGCTTAATGAGCCTAGGTTCTAGATGGGTCAAATGGGTAAAATGGGCCTAAGTGGCCTAATGGGCCTAATGAAAAAATGGGACTAATTGGCCTACGTGTACTAATTGGTCTAAGTGTCCTAATGGGCCAGATTTTCCTAATCAGCTTAATGAGCTTAATGGGCCTAATTAGCCTAAGTGGTTAATGGACCTAATGAGACCAATGGACAAAATTGGCCGAAGTTTCATAATGGGGATAGTGGGCCAAAATGGCCTAATGGACCAAAGTTTCCTAATCGGCATAATGGGCTTAATTTTCCTAATTGGTCTAATGGGCCTAATTGGCCTAATAGGCTTAATTGGACTAGTGGGCATGAGTGTCCTAATGGGCCCAATGGGTCTTAGTGGCCTAATTAGACTAATGGGACTAAGTGTAATAATGGGCCTAAGTGGCCTAATGGGCCTAAGTATCCTAATGGGCTTAATGGGATTAACGGACTTAAGAGACAAATACGCCTGATGGGCTGAATGGGCCTAATGGGCTGAATGGGCATAATGGGTTGAATGGGATTAATTAGTGTAAGTGGCCTAATCAGATGGATGGGACTAATGTGCCTCAGTTTCCTAATTATCCAAATGGGATTGATGGGCCTAATGGGAATAATGGGCCTAAGTGTCCTAATGGGCCTAATGGGCCTAATGGGTCTAAGTGGCCTAATCGACCTAATCGAAAAAATGGGCCTAATCGACTAAATGGTTCTAATGATCCTAAGTGGAATAATGGGCCTAATAGACCTAATGAGCCTAAAGGGCCTAATGGTCCTAATGGTTCGAAGTGGCCTAAGTGGCCTAATCAGCCTAATCGACCGAGTTGGCCTAATGGGCCTTATGGGACTAAGTGGTCGACTGGGACTAAGTGGTCGAATGGGAATAATGGGCAAGATTGGCCTCGTAAGGGTAATGAGCCTAATGGGCCTAAGTGGATGAATGGGCTTAAGTGGCATAATGGGCCTAATGGGCCAAATGGGTGTAAGTGGCCTAAAGAGCCTAAGTGGCTTAATGGGCCTAGTTGGACTAAGTGGTTGATTGTGCTTAATGTGCCTAATTGTCCTAATGGGCATAAGTGGCCTCATGGGCCTAATGGTCCTAAGTTTCATAATGGGCCTAGTGGGCCTAGGTGGATGAATGGGCCTAATGGGCCTAATGCACCTAATGGGCCTAATGGGCCTAAGTGGCCTTATGGGCCTAATGGGTCTAATGGTCCTAATCAGCCTAATGGGACTAATGGACCTAATTTTCCTAAGTGGCTTAATGGGCTTAGGTGTCCAAATCAGCCTAATGGGCTTAATGGGCATAATGGGCCTAAGTGGCGGAATGGGCCTAGTGGCCCAATCGACCGAATGGGCCTAAGTGGCCTAGTAGGCCTATGTGGCCTAATGGGCCTAATGGGAATAATGGGACTAAGTGGACTAATGGGCCTAATTGGCCTAATGGGCCTAATGGGCCTAAGTGGACTAGGTGGCCTAATGGGCCAAATGGGCCTAATGTGCCTAGTGGGCCTAATGGGCCTAAGTTGCCTAATCATCCTAAGTGGTATAATGGGCCTTATAGGATTAGTGGGACATGTGGGCCTAAGTGGCCTAATTGGCATAATGGTATTTAGCGGGAAAATCGGCCCAGTGGGCCTAAGTTGCCTAATGGGCTTAATGGGCTTAACAGGCCTAGGTGCCAAATGGGCCTAGTGGGACGAATGGACCTAATGGGCCTAATGGGTCAAATGAGACGAATTAGCCTAATCGGCCTAATGGGATGAATGGGCCTAATGGGGCCTAAGTGGCCTAATGGCCCTAAGTTACCTAATTGGCCTAATTGGCTTAATGGGCCTAAGGGGCCTAATGGGACTAAGTGGCCTAATGGGCCCAAGTGGCCTAATGGGCTAAGTGGACGAATATACCTAAGTATCCCAATGGGTATAATGGGCCTATGTGTCCTAAGTGGCTTAATCGGCCTAATGGGCATAAGTGGCCGAATGGGCCTAATGGGCCTAAGTAGACCAATGGCCCTAACAGGCCTAATGGGAGTAAGTGGACTAATGGGCCTAATGTGCCTTAGTGGCCTCATGGACCTTAGTGACCTAATGGTACTCAATGGACTAATGGGCCTAATGGGCCTCATGGGCCTAAAGGGACCTGGTGGACTAATGGGCCTAATGGGATAAATGTGCATAATGGACCTAGTGAGCATAATGGGCCTAAGTTTATGAATCGGCCTACGTGGCCGAATTGGGAGAATAGGACAAATGGGTCTAGTAGTGAAATGGGCCTAATGGGCCTAAGTTTTCTAATGGGTGTAATGGGCCTAAGTGGTCGAGTGGGCCAAAGTGCCCTAATGGGCCTAATGGACCTTGGTGGCCTAAGCGGCCTAGTGGGTCGAATGGACCAAAGTGGCCTAATGGGTTGAATGGGCAAATGGGGCCTAATGGGGCTAATGGTTAAAAGTGGCCTAATGGGACTAAGTACCATAATGGGCATAGTGGGCCTAATGCACTTAAGTGGCTGAATGGGCTTAATGGGTTTAAGTGGCATAATGGGACGAATGGGCCTAATGTGCCTAGTGGGCCTAAGTGGCCTAATGGGACAAATGGTTCTAAGTGGCCTAATTGGCATAACGGGCCTACTGGTCCTAATGTGCCTAGTGGGCCTAATGGGCTTAAGTGGCCTAATGGGCCTAATTAGCATAAGTGGCTTAAGTGGCCTAATAGTCCAAATGGGATTAAGTGTTCTAATGGGCCTAAGTTGCCTAATGGGACTAATGGTCATAATGGGCCTAAGTGGCCTAATGGTTTGAATGGGAATAATTGGCCTAAGTGGCCTAATGGGCCTAATTGGATTAATGGGCCTAATGGTCCTAATGGGCTTAAGTGGTCGAATGGGCTTATTGGGTCTAAGTGGCCTAATGGATCTAAGGGTCCTAAGGGGCCTAAGGGGCATAATGGGGCTGCCGGGCCTCATGGGCCTAAGTGTCCTCATGGGCCTAAGTGGCCAAATGGTCCTAACGGGCTTAATAGGCCTTGTGGGATGAATGGGCTTAACGGGCCTTGGTGCCAAATGGGCCTAATGGGTCGAATGGACCTAATGGGATGAATGGGCCTAATAGGATTGAGTGGCCTAATGGGCCTAATGTGCCTAAGTGGCCTTATGGGCCTAAGTGGCCTAATCGACCTAATTGGCTTAATGGTCCTAATGAGCCTAAGGGGTGCAATGGACCTAAGTGGCCTAATAGGCCTAAGGGTCCTAATTGTCCTAAGTGTACTAATGGGACTAAGTGGCCTAATGGTCTTAATGGGATTTACGAGCATAGGGAACGAATGGGCCTAATTATCCTAAGTGTACAAATCGGCCAATGTAGCCCAATGGGACAAAGTTGCCTGATCGGCCTAATGGGATTAATAGGTCTAATGGTCCTAATGGGCCTAAGTGGCCCAATGGGCCTAATTGGACTTAGTGGCATATTGGGCCTCATGGTCCTAATGGGCCTAAGGGGCCTAATGGGCCAAATTTGCCTAATCAACCTAATGAGTGTAATTGGGCTAATGGGGGGAATGGGCTGAACGGGGAAAATGGGCCTAAGTGGACTAATAGGCCTAAGGTGATTAATGGCCCAAGTGGACCTAAGTGCCCTAATGGGCCTAATGGGACTTGGTGGCCTAATCGGCCTAATTTTCCTAAGTAGTCTAATGGGACTAAGTGGACTAATGGGCTTAATGGTCAAAACGGGCCTAGGGGCCAAATGGGCCTACTGGGACAAATGAGACTAATGTTCTAAATGGGCCAAATTAACCTAAGTGGCCTAATGAGCCTAATGGGCCTAATGGGCCCAAGTAAACTAATGGGCCTAAGTTGCCTAATCAGTGTAATGGGATTAACCTAAGGGGCCTAATGGGCCTAATGGGCCTAATGGGACTAATCGGCCTAATGGGACTAAATGGCCTCATCAGCCTAATGGGATTAATTGACCAAGTGGGCCAAAGTGTCTGAATGGGCCTAATGGACCTCGGTGTCGTAATCAGCCTAATGGGCATAACTGGCCAAATGGGGATAAGTGGCCTAATGGTCCTAAGTGGAATAATGGTCCTAAGTGGCCTAATGGGCCTAATGGGCCTAATGGGCCTAATTGGCCTAATGGGATGATGTGGTCGAATGAGCCTAATGGACATAATGGGGAAAAGTGGCCAAAGTGTCTTAATGGGCCTAAGTGGCCTAATTTGTCTAATGCGACTAATGGGCCTAAGTGTCCTAATGGGCCTAATGGGCCTAAGTGACCTAATGGGTCTAAGTGGCACAATGGGCCTAAGTGTCCTAATGTGCCTAATGAGCCCCAGTGGCCTAATGGGCCTAATCGGGGGCTAATGGGGCTAATGGCCCTAAGTGGCCTAATGGGCCAGAGTGGCCTAATGGGCCTAAAGGGCCTTAGTGGCCTAATGGGCCTAATAAACCTAAGTGGCCTAATGGGAGTAGTCAATTTAATGGGCCTAGGTGGCCAAATGAGTCGAATGGGCCTAAGTGGCCTAGTGGGACGAATGGGCCACACTGGCCTATTGGGCCTAATGGGCCTAAGTGTCCTAATGTGCCTAATGGGACTAAGTGGCCTAATGATCTGTATAAGCCTAAGTGGCCTAATATGCCTAATGGTAATAAGTGGATTAATGGTCCTGATGGGCCTAATGGGACTAAGTGTCTTAATGAGCCGAATAGGCCTTAGTAGCCTAATGGGATTGATGGGCCTAAGTGGCCTAATGAGCCGAATGGGCCTAAGTGGCATAATGGGCCTAATGAGACTAATTGACCTAAGTGGCCTAATGATACTTATGGGACTGATGGGCCTAATGGCCCTAAGTGCCCTAATGAGCTGAATGGGCCTAAGTGGCATGATAGGCTTGATGAAACTAATGGGCTGAATGGGTTAAAGTGGCCTAATGGGCCTGATGGGCTTGATGGGTAAAATGGGACAAAGTGGCCTAAGGATTTGAATTAGCTTAAGTAGCCTAATGGGCCTAATGGGCCTCATGGGACTTAGTGGCCTAATGGTCCTGATGGTCCTGATGGGCCCAATGGGTCGAATGGTCCTTAGTGGCATCATGGGCCTAATGACCTAATGTGCTTAATGATCCTTATAGGCTTAAATGGCCTAATGGTCCTAATGGGAATTAGTGGACTAATGGACCTAGTGCACCTAATTGGCCAAAGTGGCCTAATGGGCCTAATGGTCCTTAGTGGATTAGTGGTCCGAAGTGGCCTAAGTGGCCTAATGGGCCTAGTGGGCTTAAGTGGCCTAATGAGCTGAATGGGTCTAAGTGGTATAATGGGCCTAAGTGGCCTAATGGGCCTATGTGGTCTAATGAGCATGATGGGCCTTAGTGTCCTAATGGGCCTAATTGTCCTAAGTAGAAAAAGTAACCTAATAGGTATAATGGGCCTAATGGTACCAAGTGTCCTAATGGGCCTGATGAGACTGATGGGCCTAATTGGCCTCAGTGGATGAATTGGCCTCATGGTCTAAATGGGCCTGAGTGTCCCAATGGTCCTAATGTACCTAAGTGGACTAATGGGACTAAGTGGACTCATGGGCCTGATGGGATTCATGGGTCTAATGGGCCTCACTTGTCTAAGTGCCGTAATTGGCCTAATGGGGCTAAGTTTCCTAATGGGTTGAGTGAGCCTCATGGGCCTAAGGGGCTGAATGGGCCTGATTTGCCTAATGGACCCAATGGGTCTTAGTGGAAAAATGTGACTAATGGTATTAATGGGCCTGGTGGGCTCAATGGGATTAATGGGACCAAGTGGCCTAATGGTCCAAATGGGTCTAAGTGGCCTAATGGGCCTAATGTCCTTAATTTTCCTAATGGGACTATGTGGCCTAATGGGCCTAATGGGCCTGATGGGCCTAATGGGGAGAATGGACCTAAGTGTCCTAAGCATCATAATAGACATAATGGGCCAAAGTGGTCGAATGGGCCTAAAGGACCTGAGTGACAAAAAGGGCTAATGGGCCTAAGTGGCCTAATGGTCCTAAGTGGCCTCATGAGTCTAATGGGCTTAGGTGGACTGATGGGCCTAATGGGACTAATGGGCCTTAGGGGCCTAATGAACCTAAATGGCCTAATTGTCCTAATGTGTTTAAGTTTCCAAATGGGACGAACGAGCCTAATGTGCCTAGTGGGCCTAAGTGGCCAATGGGCCTTATGGGCCTAATGGGCCTAAGTGGCCTAAGTGTCCTAATTGGTCTAATCGTACAATTGGGCCTAGTGGTACTAAGTTTTCTAGTGGGGAAAATTGGTCTAGGTGGATGAATGGGCCTAAGTGGGCCAAAGGGCCTAATTTTCCTTCGTGGATGAATGAGCCTAATGGGCCTGATAGGCCTAATTGGCTTATGGGCCAAATTAGCCTAGGTGACCAAATGGACCTAAGTGGCCCATAGGGCCTAATTTTCCTTGGTGGATGAATGGACCTAATGGGTATAATAGTCCTAAGTGGCCTAATGAGCCTAATGGGCCTCATGGGCCTAAGTGACCTAATGGGCCTAATTGGCCTAATGGGCCTAACTGACCTAATTGACCTAATGGGCCCAAGGGGCCTAATGGTCTTAATGGGGTTATTGGGCCTAGGTGTCAAATGGTTCTAATTGGTTGATTGGGCCTAATGGACCTAAGTGGCTTAATGGGAGTAATGGGCCTAAGTGGCCTAATGGGGCTTAGTGGCCAAATCGACCTAATGGGATTAATGGTACAAATGGGCCCAATGGGCTTAATTGGAATAAGTGGATTAATGGGCCTAAAGAGCCTAATGAGACTAAGTGGCCTAATGGTTTTGGGATTCCCAATGGGCTTAATGGGATTAACAGGCCTAGGGGAAAAGGGCCTAATGGGCAGAGTGGACCTCAACAGCCTAATGGGCCTAAGTGGCCTAATGGGCCTAAGTGGCCTAATCAGCCTAATTGGCATACTAGTCGTAATGGTCATAGTGGGTCTAATGGGTCTAAGGGGACGAAGGGGACCAATGGGCCTAAGTGGACTAATGGGGAAACGTGGCCTAATCGACCTAGCAAGTATAATTAGCCCAATGGGTTGAATGGGACAAATGGGCCTAAGTGGCCAAGTGGTCCTAATTGGTCTAAGTGTACTAGTGGGTTGAAGTTTCCTAATTGGCCTAATGGGCTTAATGTGCCTAATGGGCCTAAGTGGCCTAAGGGGCCTAAGTGGCCTAATCGACCTAATGGGATTAATGGGCCTAGTAGGCCTAGGTGGCCTAATGGGCCTTAGTCGCCTAATCATCCAAATAGGGATAAGTGGACCAATGGTCTTAATTGGCTTAACAGGCTTAGGGGCCTAATGGGACTAAAGGGCTTGAGTGGCTTAATGGACCTAATGGTCCTAAGTGGCCTCATGGGCCTAAAGGGCCTGAGTGGCCTAATGGGCCTAAGTGGCCTCATGGGCCTAATAAGCCTAATGGTCCTAATGGGCCTAAGTGGCCTATGTGGCCTAATGGGTATAATGGGCCTAATGGTCCTAATGGGACTAATGGGCCTAAGTGGTTGAATGGGAATAATGGGTTTAATGTGCTGAAGTGGCCTAATGGGCCTAATGGGTGTAATGGGCCGAAGTGGCCTAATGGTTGTAATGGGATTAAGTGGCCTAATGAGCCCAATGGGACTTAGTGCCTTAATGGGTGGAATGGGATAAATGATCCGAATGGGCCTAAGTGGCCTAATCGGCTAAAAGGGCTTTATGCACCAAAGTGGCCTAATGGACCTAAGTGACCGAATGGGCCTACGTGGCCTAATGGGGCCAATGGGGCTAAGTGGTCGAATGAGTCTAAGTGGCCTAATGAGGCTAATGGGCCTAACTGGCCTAATCGTCCTATAGGGCCTAATGTGCCATAGTGGCCTAATGGAACTTATGGGTCTAAGTGGAAGAATGGGCTTAAGTGGCCTAATAGGACTAATGGGTGTAAGGGGCCCTATTTTCCTAATGGGCCAAAGTGGCCTAATGGGCTTAATGGGCCCAAGTGGGCGAATGAGACAAATGGGGCTAGGTGGACCAACTGTTCCAATGGGCATAATGAGATGAATGGGCCTAATGGGCCGAATGGGTCTAAGTGGCCTAATGGGCCTAATGGGCCTTTATGGCCTGATGGGTCTCATGGGCCTAAGTGGCCTCATGGGCCGAAGTGGCCTCATGGGCTTGGCCTCATGGGCCCAAGTGGCCTAAGTGGTCTAATTATAATAATCAATCGAATGAGCCTAATGGGCCTAAGTGTCCTAAAGGGCCTCATGGTCCCAAGTTTCCAAATGGGTCTATTTGGCCTTAGTGGCCCAGTGGGCCTAATTTTCCTAAGTGGACTCATGAGCCTAATGGGATGAATGAGATGAATGGGACTAATGGGCCTAATTGGGCTAATGGGGCCAAGTGGCCTAATGGGCCTAAGTGGCATAATTAGCCGAAGTGTCCTGAATGGGTCTAATGGCCCGAATTGGCCTAATGGATGAAACAGGCCTAATGTGTTGAATGTGCCTAATGGGCCAAAGTGGCCTAAAGGGCCTAATGGCCTGAATGGGGTTAATGGCCTGAATGGGGTTAATGGCCTGAATGAGCCTAATGGGCCTAATGGGCCTAATGGCCTGAAGTGGCCTAATGGGCCTAATGGGCCTAATGGCCTGAAGTGGCCTAATGGTTCTAATGGTGTGAATGGGCCTAATGGAGCAAATGGGCCTAATGGGCCTAATGGGACTAATGGGCTGAATGGGGAAAATGGGATAAAGTTGCCTAAGGGCCCTAATGGGCCAAATGGCTTAACAGGTCTAAGGAGCCTAATGGGCCTAATCGGCTAAACGAGCCTAATGGGCCTAAGTGGCCTAATGGGCCTAAGTGGCCTAATGGGCTTAATGGGCTTAATGGGCCTAATATGCATAATGGGTCTAAGTGGCCTAATCAGCCTAATGGGCTTAATGGGCCTAATTGACCTAATGGGGCAAAGTTGCCTAATTGGCCAAATGGGCTTATGTTGCCTAATGGACCGAAGTGGCCTAATGGGCCTAAGTAGCCTAATGGTTCTAATGGGACTTAGTGTCCTACTGGGCCTAAGTGGCCTAATGGGCCTAAGTGTCCTAATAAGCCCAATGGGCCTAATGGTCCCTATAGGCCAATGTGGCCAAATCGGCCTAATGGGCCTAAGTGGTTAAATGGGCCTAAGTTGCCTAATGGACCAAAGTGACCGAATGGGCTTAATTGGCCCAATGGGCCTGAGTGGTCCAATGGGCCTAATGGGACTAAGTGGCCCAATGGGACTATGTGGCCTAATGGGCCTAATGGGCCTAAGTGGCCTAATGGGCCTAAGTGGCCTCATGGGCATAATGGGCCTAAGTGGCCTAATTGGCATAATGGTGTTAATGGCCTGAATGGGCCTAATGGGCCTAATGGGACGAATGGGCCTAATGGGCCTAGTGGTCCTAAGTGCCCTAAGGGGCTTAATGGGCCAAATGGGCCTAAGTGGCCTAATCGACCTAAGGGGATTAATGGGCCGAAGTGGCCTAATTGGCCTAATGGGCTTAAGTAGCCTAGGTGGGAAAATGATCCTAATGGGCCAAAGTGGCCCAATGGGCCTAAGTGGCCTAATGGGCCAAAGTGGAATAATGGGCCTAATGGGCCTAGTGGAATGAAGTGGCGTAATTGTCCTAATGTTCCTAATGGGCCTAAATTGCCTAATGGCCCGAATGGGCCTAAGTGGCCTAATTGACCTAATGAGCCTAATGGGCAAAGTGGCCTAATCAGCCTAGTGGGCCTAAGTGGCATAACGAGCCTAATGGGCCAAAGTGGATTAATGGGCCTAATGGGCCTAAGTGGCGTGACGGGTCTAATGGGCCTAAGTGGCCTAATGGGCCTAAAGGGATTAAGTGGCTTTATGGGCCTAATGGGATTCAGTGGACTCATGGGCCTAATGGGCCTAAAGGGACTAAGTGTTCTAAGTGGCCTAATGAGCCTAATGGGCCTAATCAGCATAATGGGCCTAATTCGCCTGATGGGACTAATGGGATAAAGTTTTCAAATGGGTCTAATATGACTAATGGACCTAAGGGGCCTAAGTGGACTAATGGGACTAAGTGACCTAATCAGCCTAATGGGCGTAATTGGCTTAAGTAGTTGAATTGGACTAAGGGGCCTAATGCGCTGAATGGGCTTAAGGGGACTAATGGGCCTAATGGGCCTGGTGGGCCTAAGTGACCTAATCAGCATAATGGAGCTAATGGGCGTAATGGGCCTAAGTGGATAAATGGGCCTAAGTGGCCAAATGGGCTTAATTGGCTGAATGGGCCTAATGTTCTTAGTGGACCTAATAGACCTAATGGGTCTAAGTGGCTGAATGGCCTAATGCGCCTAAGTGGCATAATTGGTATGATGTGATGAATGGTCTGAATGAGCCTAATGTGACTAGTGGGCCTAAGGGGCTTAATTGGATGAATGGGCCTAATGGTCCTAATGGTTCTAAGTGAAAAAAATAGGCCAAATGGGCCTAAGTGGCCTAATGGGCCTAATGGGTCAAATGTTCCTAGTGGGCCTAAGTGGACTAATGGGCCTACTGGGCCAAATGGGCCTAAGTGGGCAAATGGGCCAAATGGGCCGAATGGGCATAAGTGGCCTAATGGACATGAGTGGCCTAGTGAGCCTAATGGGACCAATTGGCCTAAGTGGTCTAATGGTCCTAAATGGCCTAATGGGCTTAATGGGTCCAATAGTCCTAATGGGTATAATGGGCCGGAGTGGGCTAAGTGACCAAATGAGGCTAAAGGGCCAAGTGGGCCTAAGTGGCCTAATTTTCCCAGTAGGCTAAGTAGCCTAATCTACCTAACAGGACTAATGGGCCTAATGGGTATAATGGGCCTTAGTGGCCTATGTGGCATAATGGGTTTAATGGAATAAATGGGACTAAGTTGCCTAATTATCCCAATGGGACTAAGTGGTCTAATGGGCCGAACAGGCCTAACAGACCTAAGTGGCCTATGGGTATGAAGTGGCCTAATGGGCCCAACGAGCCTAATTGGCCTAACGAGCCTGATGTGCCTAATGGGCCTAAGGGGCCTAATGTTCCTAAGGGACCTAATGGGCCTAATGGGCCTTAGTGGCTGAATGGACCTAATGGGCATAAGGGGTTGAAGGCCTAATGAGACTAATTGGCCTAAGGGGCCTAATGAGCCGAATGGGCTTAAGTGGCCTAATGGGCCTAAGTTTCTTAATAGGCTTAAGTGGCCTAATCAACCTAATGGCCTTAATGGGTGTATTAGGCCTAAGTGGTCAAATGGGCCTAATTGGAGAAATGGGCTTAATGTACCTAGTGGGCCTAAGTGTCCGAATGGGTATAATGGGCCGAATGGGCCTAAGTGGCCCAATGGGCCTAATGGGCCCAATGGGATTAGGTGGCCTAATGGGACTGATGGGCTTAATGGGACTAAGTGGCCTCACGGGCCTAAGTGTCCAAATGGGCCTAGTGGCCAAATGGGCCTGATAAGCCTAATGGGACTCATGGGCCTCAGTGGCCTAATGGGCCTCATGGGCATAAGTGTCAAATAGGCCTAGTGGGCTTAAAGGGAATAATGGGACCAATGTGACTAATTGGACTGATGGGCCTAATGGGCCTAAGTTACCTCATGGGACCAATGGTTATAATGAGCCCAATCGGCCTTAGTGGACTAAGTTGGCCTAAAGGGCCTAATGGGTTGAATGGGCCTAAGTGGACTAATGGGCCTAATGGTCCCAATAGACCTCATGGGATGATTGGGCCTAAAGTGGCTAATGGGACGAGTGGGAAAAATAGGCCTAATGTGCCTAATGGGATGAATGTGCCCAATGGGCCTAATGGGCCTAATGGGCCTAATGGGCTTAATGGGCCTAAGTGGCCTAATGGGCCTAAGTGGCCTAAAGTGGCAAGTGGGTCTAATGGGTTTAAAGGTCCCAAGTGTCCTGATGGGTCGAATGGTCCCCATGGGCATAATGGGCCTAAGTGGCCTCATGAGCCCAATGGGCCTAATGGGCCTCATTGTTCTAATGGGCCTGATGGGCCTCATGGGTGTGATGGGCCTCATGGGACTGATGGCCCTCATGGGAGGAATGTACCTCATGGGCCCCCTGGGCCAGATGGGTCTAATTGTTCAAAGTGGCTGAGTGGGCCTAATGGGCCTAAGTTCCCTAATGGGCTTAATGGGCCTAATTGGCTGAATGGGGATAATGAACCTAATGGGCCTAAGTGGCATAACTGGGGTAATAGGGATAATCAAACGAATTGGGATAATGGCCCTAAGTGGACTAAGTGGCTTAATGGACCTAATGGGCCTAATGGGACTAATGGGTTTAATGGGCCTAATGTTCCTAAGCATCCTAATGAGCTTAATGGGACTAGGTGGCATAATGGGACTAATGGTCCTATGTGTCCTAATTGGTATAATCGAATTAATGGACCTATTGGGCCTTAGTTGCCTAAGTGCATTAATGGGCCTAATGGGCCTAATAGAACTAATGGGTTTAATTAGCCTAATGGACCTAAGTGGCTTAATGGGACAAATGGGCCTATGTGTCCTAAGGGGTCTAATGGGACTAAGTGACCTAATGGGACTAATGGGAATAATGGGAATAATGGGTTTAGTGGGAATAATGGACCTAATGGAGCTAATGGGCCTAACTGGCATAATGGGCCTAAGTTTACTAATGGACCTAATGGGCTTAGTGGGCCTAAGTGCACTAATCCATCTAATCAACCGAATGGACCTAATTGGCCTAATGGGCCTAAGTAGACTAAGTGGACAAAGTGGACTAATCGACCTAATTGAGTGAATAGGACTAATGGGCCTAGGCGGCCTAATGGGCCTAACGCCTAAGTGGCCTAAGTGGACTAATGGGCCCAATGGGCCAAATGGGTGTAATGCACCTAAGTGGCCTAAGTGGTATAATCAGCCTAATCGGTCGAATGGGATTAATGGGTCTAAGTGGTATAATGTCCTAATGGGCCTAATGGGCCTAAGTGGCCTTATGGTCCTCATGGGCCAAAGTGGCCTAATCTGCATAATCGACCGAATGGGCCAAAGTGGACTAATGGGCCTAAAGGTCCTAATGGGCCTAAGTGGGATAATCGGGCCAATCAAACAAATGATCCCAAGTGGCCAAATCAACCTAATCGACCAAATGGGCCTATGTGGCCAAATAGGCCTAATGGGCTAAGTGGCCTGATTGGCCTAATCTACCGAATTGGAAGAATGGGCTTAAGTGGCCTATTGGGAATAATGTAATGGGTATAAGTAACCTAAGTGGATTAATCAGTCTAATCGACCGAATGGGACTAATGGTTTTTATGGGCCTAAGTGGATGATTGGGCCTAATGGGCTTACATGGCTGATTGGGCCTAATGGGCCAAATTGGCCAAATGGAGCTAATGGGCCTAATGGGACTAAGTTGTCCAATTGGATTAAATGGACTAATGGGCCTAATGGACCTAAGTGGCCTAATGGTACTAGTGGCCCTAAGTGGCTGAATGAGCCTAATGGACCTAATGTGCCTATGGGGCCAAATGGGCCGAATGGGCCGATTGGGCCTAATGGGTCGTAGTGGCCTGATGGTCCAATGGGCCTAAGTGGTCTAATGGGTCTAATGGGCCTAATGAGACTAAGTGGCCTAAGTGGCATAATCGGCCTAATCGAACGAATGTGCCTAATGGACCTAAGTGGCATAATGGGCCTAATATGCCTTAGTGGTCAAATGGGCCTAATGGGCATAATGGGCTGAAGTGGCCTAGTGGGACTCATGGGCCTATGTGGCCTAATGGACCTCATGGGCCTAAGTGGCCTAAGGGGCCTAATGGTCCTAATGGGCCTCATGAGCCGAAGTGGCCTATTGTGCCTCGTGGGCCTAAGTGGCCTTATGGGCCTAATGGGCCCAAGGGGCCTAAGTGGCCAAACAGACCTAATGAGATTAATGGGCTTAACAGGCCTAGGTTCCAAATTTTCCAAATGGGCCAAAATGGCCTAAGGGGCCCAATGGTCCTTGCTGGCCTAATGGGCTTAATAGGATTAACGGGTCGAGGGGCCAAATGGGCCTAATGGGATGAATGATCCTAATTAGCCTAAGTGGCCTAATGGGCCTCAGTGTCCTAATGGGCCAATGTTTCCTAATCAGCCTAATGGGCTTAATGGGCTAAATAGTCCTAATTGGTCTAAGTGGTGTAATGGGCCTAATGGGCCGAATGGGATTAATTAGCCTAAGTGCTCTAATGGGCCTAATGGGCCAAAATGGCCTAATGGTCCAAAGTTACCTAATAAACTCAATGGGATTAATGGGATTAATGGGCCTAATGGGCCTAAGTGGCCTAATTTGCATAATGGGATTAATGGGCCTAGTGAGCCTAAATTATCTAATGGGGTTGAGTGGCCTAATCAGCCTATTGGGACTAAGTGGCCTCATGTGCTTAATGGGCTTAACAGGCCTAAGGGCCAAATGGGCCTAGTGGTCCTAATTGGCCTAGTAAGCCTAAGTTCCCTAATGGGTTGAATGGGCCTCATGGGCCTGTGCGCCCTAATGGGATTAATGGCCTGAGGGTCATGATGGGCATAATTGGCCTAATCGGCCTAATGGGTGTAATGGGTCTGGTGGGCCTAAGTGGTCGAATGGGCCTAAGTGGCCCGATCAACATAATGGGCCTAAGTGGTTAGATAGGCCTAAGTGGACCAATGGGAAGAATGGGAATAATGGTCCTAATGGGCCTAAGTGGGATAATGGTCCTAAGTAGCCGAATGGGCCTAAGTGGTACAATGGGCCTAATGGACCTAAGTGGACTGATAGGCCTAATGGGTCTCAATGGCCTCATGGGCCTAAAGGGCTTTAGTGGCATAATGGGCCAAATGGGCCTAAGTAGCCGAATGAGAATAATGGGCCTAAGTGGACCAATGGGCCTAATGGGTCAAATGTGCCTAGTGGACTATTGGAATTAATGGGTCGAATGGGCCTAAGTTGCTTAATGGGCGTAATGGGCCTAAGTGGCATAATGGGCCTAATGGGCATAATGTTCCAAATGGGCCTAAGTAGTCGAATGAGAAGAATGAGCCTAAGTGGCCCAATGGGCCTAATGGGTCGAATGGGCCTAATGGGTCGAATGGGACTAGTGGACTAATGTGCTTAATGGGTCGAATGGGTCTAAGTTTCCTAATGGGCGCAATGGGCCTAAGTGGCCTAATGGGCCTAATGGGCCTTAGTGGCCAAAGGGGCCTAGTTGGTGTAAGTGGCCTAAGTGTCCAAATGGGCGTAATAGGCCTAAGGGGACTAAGTGGACTAACAGGGCTAATGGGCCTAATGGGTGTAAGTAGACTAATGGGCCTAATGGGTTGATGTCTTCTAATGGGCCTAATGGACCTAAGTGGCCTAATAGGCCTAGTGGGACTAATGAGTCTAAGTGACCAAATGGGCCTAGTGGACCTAATGGACCGAATGGGACTAAGTGGCCTAATGGTCCTAATGGACCTAATGGGCCTAATCGGTCGAAGTGTCCTAATGGGCCTAATGGACCTAATGGGCCTAATGGGCCTAATCGGTCGAAGTGGCCTAATCGGCCTAATCGATCGAATGGGCCTAATGGTCCAAATTGGACTAGTGAGTGTAATGGGCCAAATGGACCTAAGTGGATGAATGGTCTTAAGTGGCATAATGGTCCTAATGGGCCTACTGGGCATAAGTGGCCTAAAGGGCCTAATTGGATTAATGGGCCGAATTGCACTAAGTGGTGGATTGGGCCCAATGCACCATATTCTTCAAATGGGTCTAATGGGCGTAAGAGGCCTCATGGGCCTAATTGTCCTAAGTGGACTAATGGTCCTAGTGGGCCTAAGTGACCGAATGGGCCTAATGGTCCTAATGTGCCTAATGTGCCTAATGGGCGTAAGTGGCCTTGTGGGCCTAATGGGTCTAATAGGCCTAATGGGCATAATGGACCTAATCGGCCTAATAGGCCTAATGGGACTAATGTTAATAAGTTTCCTAATGCAAATAGATGTCTGAATCAGCCTAATGAGCTTATTGGGCCTAGTGGGCCTAAGTGGCGGAATGAGCATAAGTGGCCTAATCAATCGAATGGGCCTAAGTGGCCTAATAGGCCTAAGTGGCCTAGTGGGCCCAATGGGCATAATGGGACTAAGGGGTCTAATTTTCCTAATGGACCTAAGTGGCCTAATGGGCCTAATGGGTCGAATGGGCCTAAGTGGCCTAGGTGGCCAAATGTGCCAAATGGGCCTAATGTGCCTAGTGGGCCTAATGGGACTAAGTGTCCTAATGGGCCTTATGGGCTTAATGGGCCTAGTGGGCCTAAGTGGCCTAATAGGCCTAATGGGATTTACCTGGAAAATCGGCCTAATGGGCCTAAGTGGCCTATTGGGATAATGGGCTTAATGATTCTAGGTTCCAAATGGGACTAATGGGATGAATGTGCCTAATGGGCCTAATGGTTCAAATGAGCCGAATTAGCCTAAGTGGCCTAATGGGCCGAATGGGCCTAATGGGGCCTAAGTGGCCTAATGGGCCTAAGTTGCCTAATCGGTCTAATGGGATTAATGAGCTTAAGGGGCCTAAGGGGCCTAAGTGGCCTAATGGGCCTAAGTGTCCTAATGGGATAAGTGACTAAATAGGCCTAAGTGGCCCAATGGTTTTATTGGGCCTAAGTGGCTTAATGGGCCTAATGGGCATAAGTTGCCAAATAGGCCTAATGGGCATGGACCAATGGCCCTAATGGGCATAAGTGGACTGATGGGCCTAATGAACCTCAGTGGAATCATTGGCCTTAGTGTCCTAATGGGACTCAATGGCCTAATGGGCCTAATGGGATGAATATGCATAATGGGCCTAGTGAGCCTAATGGACCTAAGTTGATGAATGAGTATAAGTGGCCCAATGGTGTGAATGAGACGTATGGGTCTAGTGGCCAAATGTGCCTAATGGGCCTAAGTTTCCTGATGGGAATAATGGGCCTAAGTGTCCTAGTGGGCCAAATTTCCCTAATGGGCATAATGGAACTCAGTGGCCTAAGTAGCCGTATGGGCCGAATGGGCCAAAGGTGCCTAATGGGACTAATGGATCGAAGTTTCCTAATGGGCCTAATGGGCCTAGGTAGCCTAATGGGATTAGTGGGACTAATGTGCCTAAGTAGTTGAATGGTCCTAATGTGTATAAGTGGCCTAATGGGCTAAATGGGCCTAATATGCCTTGTGGGCCTAATGGGCCTAAGTGGCCTAATGATCTAAATGGGTCTAAGTGGCCTAATGGACCGAATGAGCCTAATGTGCCTAGTTGGTATAATGCGGCTAAGTGGCCTAATGGACCTAAGTGGCTTAAGTGTCCTAATGGTTCAAATGGGCCTAAGTGTCCTAATGGGCCTTAGTGGCATAATGGGACTAATGGTCATAATTGGACTAAGTGACCTAATGGATCAAATGGGAATAATTGGCCTAAGTGGCATAATGGTCCTAATTGGCTCAATGGGCCTAATGGTCCTAATGGGACTAAGTGGCCAAATGGGCCTATTGGGTCTATGTGTCCTAATGGACCTAAGGGTCCTAAGGGTCTATTGGGCCTAATGGGCCTAAGTGGCCTCATGAGCCTCATGGGCCTAAGTGGCCAATTGGGCCAAATGGGATTAATAGGCCTAGTGGGATGAATGGGCTTAACGAGACTTAATCCAAATGGGCCTAATGGGTCGAATGGACCTAATGGGCCGAAAGGGCCTAATGGACCTTAGTGGCCTAATGGGCCTAATGGGCCTAAGTGGCCTTATGGGCCTAAGTTTCCTAATCGACCTAATTTGATTAATGGGCCTAATGGGCATAAGGGGTGTAATGGACCTAAGTGTACTAATGGGACTAAGGGGCCTAATGGTCCTAAGTGGACTAATGGGCCTAGGTTGCCTAATGGGATTAGTGGAATTTACGAGCCAAGGGAAAAAATGCACCGAATAGGCCTAATTAGCATAAGTGGCCAATTTGGACTATGTGGACCAATGGGCCAAAGTTTCCTGATCAGCCTAATGGGATTAATAGGCCTAATGGACCTAATTAGTCTAATGGGCCTAATTATCCTAAGTGTCCTATTGGGACTTATGGTCCTAATGGGCCTAAGGGGCCTAATGAGCCAAAGTTTCCTAATCGACCTAATGTGCATAATTGGCCTAATGGGCCTAATGAACCGAATGGGCCAAATGGGCCTAAGTGACCTAATCAGCCTAATGGGATTAATGGTCCAAGTGGTCTTGAGTGCCCTAATGGGCCTAATGGGGCTTAGTGGCCTAATCGGCCAAATGTGCCAAAGTGGCCTAATAGGCCTAAGTGGACTAATGGGCTTAATTGGCATAACGGACCTAGGGGCCAAATGGGCCGAATGGTCCTAATGAGTTAAGTTATCCTAATTAACCTAAGTGGATTAATGATCCTAATGATCCCAATGGGCCTAATGGGCATAAATGGCCCAATGGGCCTATGTTTCCTAATCGGTGTAATGGGATTAATGGGCCTAATTGGGCTAATGGGCCTAATGAGCCTAATGGGCCTAAGTGGCCTCATCAGCCTAATGGGATAAATGGACCAAGTGGGTCTAAGTGGTCGAATGGGTCTAATGGACCTTAGTGGCATAATTGGCCTAATGGGATGAAGTTGTCGAAGTTGTCGAATGAGATAAGTAGCATAATGGGACCAAGTGACCTAATGGGGCTAAGTGGCCTAATGGGGCTAATGGGCCTAATTGTCCTAATGGGCCTAAGTGTCCTAATGGGCCTAATGGGCCTAAGTGTCTTAATGGGGCGATGTGGCCGAACGAGCCCAATGGACATAATGGGGCAAAATGTCCAAAGTGTCTTAATGGGCCTAAGGGGCCTAAGTTTACTAATGCGCCTAATGGGACTAAGTGTACTAATAGGACTAATGGGACTTAGTGGCCTAATGGGTCTAAGTGGTCCAATGGGCCTAAGTGGCCTAATGTTCCTAATGAGACTCAGTGGCCTAATGGGGCTAATGGGGCTAATGGTCCTAAGTGGCCTAATGGGCCTGAGTGGCCTAATGGGACTAATATGCCTTAGTGTCCTAGTGGTACTAATTGACCATGGTGGCCTAATGGGTCTAATAACATTAATGGACCTAGGTGGCCAAATGAGTCGAATGGGCCTAAGTGGCCTAATGGGCCTAATGGGCCATAGTGGCCTAATGGGCCTAATGTGCCTAAGTGTCCTAATGTGCCTAATGGGCCTATGTGGCCTAAATAGTCATATAGTCCTAAGTGTCCTAATCGGACTAATGGGACTAAGTGGATTAATGGGCCTGATGGGCCTAATGGGCCTAAGTGGCTTAATGAGTCGAATAGGCCTTAGTGGCCTAATGGGCCTACTGAGCCTAATGGGCCTAAGTGGACTAATGATCTAAATGGTCCTAATTGGAATATTGGGCCTAATGAGACTAATGGACCTAAGTGGCCTAATGGGGATGATGGGATTGATGGGCCTAATAGGCCTAAGTGCCCTAATGAGCCAATTGGGCCTAAGTGGCATGATGGGCCTGATGGGCTTAATATGTTGAATGGGTTGAGGTGGCCTAATGGGCCTGATGGGACTGATGGGTCAAATGAGCCTAAGTATCCTAATGATTTTAATTTTCCTAAGTGTACTAATGGGCCTAATGGGCCTAAGTGGCCTAATGGGCCTGATGGGCCTGATGGTCCCAATGGACTGAACGGTCCTCAGTGGCCTCATGGACCTAATGACCTAATGTTCCCAATGATCCTCAAGTACCTAAGTGGCCTAATGGGCCTAATGGGCATCAGTGGCATGATGGACCTAATGCGCCTAATGGGCCTAGGTGGCCTAATGGGCATAATTGTCCTTAGTGGCTTAGTGGGATGAAGTGGCCTAAGTGGCCTAATGGGCTTAGTGGGCTTAAGTGGCCTAATGAGATGAATGGGCCTAAGTGTCATAATGGGCTTAAGTGGCCTAATGGGCCTATATCCCTAATGGGCCTATGTGACCTAATTGTCGTGATGGGCCTTAGTGTCCTGATGGCCCTAATGGGACTAATGAGCCTAAGTAGACAAAGTAGCCGAATGAGGCTAATGGTCTTAAGTGGACTAATGGGATTGATGGGCCTAATGGGCCTTAGTGGCCTAATTTCCCTCATGGGCCTAATGGGCCTTAGTGGTCCAATGGGCCTAATGGACCTAAGTGGCCTAATGGGCCTAAGTGGCCTCATGGTCTTGATAAGATTCATGGTTCTAATGGCCCTTAATGGTCTAAGTGGCCTAATGGGCCTGATGGACCTAAGTGTCCTAATGGGCTGAGTGGGCCTCATGAGCCTAAGGGGCTGAATGGTCCTGATTTGCCTGATGGGCCCAATGGGCCTCAGTGGCCGAATGTGCCCAATGGGATTAATGGGCCTGGTAGGCCTAATGGGAGTAATGGCCCAAGTGTCCCAATGGTCCTAATGGGTCTAAGTGGCCTAATGGCCCTAATAGTCCTAAGTGGCCTAATGGACCTGATGGGCCTAATGGGGCGAATGGACCTAAGTGGACTAAGTGTCCTAATTGAAATAATGAGCCTAAGTGGATGAATGGGCCTAAAGGAATTGAGTGATAGAATGGGGATAATGGGCCTAAGTGTCCTAATGGTCTTAAGTGTCCTCATGAGTCTAATGGGCCTATGTGGACTGATGGGCCTAATGGACCTAATGGGCCTAATTGGCCTAATGAGCCTAATGGACCCTAGGGGCCTAATGGGATTAATGGAACCAAGGGGACTAATGGGTCCAAGGGGCCTAATGGGATTAATGGGCTTATTGGGCCTAGGTGCCAAATGGGTCTAATGGGCCGATTGGGCCTAATGGGCTTAAGTGGCCTAATGGACGCAATGGTCCTAGTGGCCAAATTGACCTAATGGGCTTAATGGAACAAATGGGCCTAATGGTATTAATGGTCCTAAGTGGATTAATGGTCCTAAGAATCCTAATGGGCCTAAATGGACTAATGGGTCTAGGTGGCCCAATGGGCTTAATGGGATTAACGAGACTAGGGGAAAAAGACTAATGGGCTGAATGGTTCCCAGTGGCCTAATGGGACTAAGAGGCCTAATGGGCCAAAGTGAACTAATAAAACTAATGGGCATAATGGTCGTAATGGGCCTAATAGGACTTATGGGCCTAAGGGGCCTAATGGGAGTAAGTTGCCTAATGGGCCTAGCTGGCCTAATGGGCTCAAAGGTCTTAACAGGCCTAGGCTCCAAATAAGCCTAATTGGCCTTAGTGGCCTGATGTGCCTAATGGTTTAAAGTGGCTTAATGGGGGAAAAGTTGCCTAATCGACCTAATGGTTATAATGACCCCAATGGATTGAATGATCCAAAGGGGCCTAAGTGGACAAATAGGACTAATTGGCCAAATGGGCCTAATTGGCCTCAGTGGACTAATGAGATTAAGTTGAATAATGGTCCTAATGGGCTTAATGGTCCTAATGGACCTAATGGGCCTAAGTGGCCTAAGTGGACTAAGTGGCCTAGTTGACCTAATGGGATTAAGGGGCATGTGGGTCTAAGTGGCCTAATGGGCCTTAGTCGCCTAATCGGCTAAATAGGGATAAGTGGCCCAATGGGCTTAATGGGATTAATGGGCCTAGGAGCCTAATGGTTATAATGGTCCTAATAGGATTGTGTGGCCTAATGGGCCTAATGGGCCTAAGTGGCCTCATGGGTCTAAAGGGACTTAGTGGCATAATGGGCCTAAGTGGCCTCATGGGCCTAAGTGGCCTCATGGGCCTAATAGGCCTAATGGTCTTAATGGGCCTAAGTGGACTATGTGTCCTAATGGGTATAATGGTATTAATGGTCCTAATGGGCCAAATGGGCCTAAGTGGATGAATGGTCCTAATGGGTTTAATGGGCCAAAGTGGCCTAATGGGCTTAATGGGCATAATGGGTTGAAGTGGCCAAATGGGGGTAACGAGACTAAGTTGCCTAATGTGCCCAATGGACCTTAGTGGCTTAATGAGTGGAATGAGATGAATGGGCCTAAGTGGCCTAATCAGTCAAAAGGACCTAATGCGCCAAAGTGGCCTAATGGACCTAAGTGACTGAATGAGCCTAAGTGGGCTAATGGGGCTAATGGGCCTAAGGGACGGAATGGGCCTAAGTGGCCTAATGGGGAGAATGAGCCTAAGTGGCAGAATCAGACTATAGGGACAAATGTGCCAAAGTGGACTAATGAACCTAAGTGGTCGAATGGGCCTAAGTGGCCTAATGGAGCTAATGAGCCTAAGTGGATGAATGAGCCTAAGTGGCCTAATGGTGCTAATGGGCCTAAGTGGCGGAATGGGCTTAAGTGGCCTAATGGACCTAATGGGTGTAAGGGGCCTTATTTTTCTAATGGGATAAAGTGGCTCAAAGGGATTAATGGGCCTAAGTGGCCGAATGAGTGAAATGGGGCTAAGTGGCCCAACTGGCCCATTGTGATGAATGTGCCAAATGAGCTGAATGGGTGAATGTGCCTAAGTGGCCTAATGTTCCTAAGTGGCCTCATGGGCCTAAGTGGCCTAATTGACCTAATCAACTGAATGGGCTTAATGGGCCTAAGTGTCCTAAAAGGCCTCATGGGCCCAAGTTTCCAAATGGGCCTATTTGGCCTTAGTGGCCTAGTGGGCCTAATTTCCCTAAGTGGCCTCATGATCCTAACATGATGAATGAGATTAATGGGATTAATGAAACTAATTAGGCTAATGGGACTAAGTGGACTAATGGGCCTAAGTGGCTTAATGAGCCTAAGTGGCCTGAATGGGTCTAATGGCCCGAATGGGCCTAATGGTCTAAATGGGCCTAATGTGCTGAATGGGCCTAATGGGCCACATTGGCCTAAAGGGACAAATGGAATAAATGGTACTAATGTGATGAAGTGGCATAATGGGATTAAGTGGCCTAATGGGCCTAATGGCCGAAATGGGCCTAATGGGCTAAAGTGGCCTAAGGGGCTTAATGGGCCAAAGTGGCCAAAGTGGACTAATGGACTTAATGGGACTAAGTGGCATAATGGGCCTAAGTGGCTTAATCATCCTAATGGGATTAATGGTCCTAATTGGACTAATGGGCTAAAGTGGCCTAATCGGCCTAATGGGCTTCAGTGGCCTAATGGGCCTAAGTGGCCTAATGGATCTAATGGGCCTAAGTGGCCTATGAGGCTTGTGTGGCCTAATGGGCCTAAGTGGCCTAATAGGCCTAATGGTCCTAATGGTCATAATGGTCCTAATGGGTGTAATGGGACAAAGTGGACGAATCGGCCTAATGGGCCTAAGTGGATGAATGGGCCTAAGTTGCCGAATGGGCCAAAGTGACCAAATGGGCCCAAGTGGACCAATGGGCCTAAGTGGCTGAATGGTCCTAATAAGCCTAAGTGGTCCAATGGGCCTAAGTGGAATAATGGGTCTAATGGGCCTAATTGGCCTAATGGGCCTAAGTGGCCTCATGGGCATAATGGGACTAAGTGGCCTAATGGGCCTAATGGACTGAATGGACCTAATGGGCCTAATGGGTCTAGTGGTCCTAAGTAGCCTAAGGGGCTTAATGGGCCTAATAGGCCTGAGTGGACTAATCAACCTAATGGTATTAATGGGATGAAGTGGACTAATTGGCCTAATGGGCCTAAGTGTCCTAAGTGGCCTAATGAGACTAATGGGCCAAAGTAGCCCAATGGGACTAAGTGGCCTAATGGGCCTAAGTGGCCTAATGGGCCTAATGGTCCGAAGTGGTGTAATCGGCCTAATGGAATTAATGGTCCTAAATTGCCTAATGGGCCTAATGGGCCAAAGTGGCCTAATTGACCTAATGGGCCTAATGGGCCAAAGTGGCATAATCGACCTAATGGGCCTAAGTGGAATAACGGGCCTAATGGGGCTAAGTGGCCAAATGGGCCTAATGTTCATAAGTGGCGTAATGGGCGTAATGGGACTAAGTGGCCTAATGGGCCTAAAGGGCTTAAGTGGCTTCATGGGCCTCTTGGGCTTCAGTGGCCTCATGGGCCTAATTGGCCTAAAGGGACTAAGTGGCCTAAGTGGCCTAATGGACCTAAGTAGCTTGTGAGGCCTAAAGGGATAAAGTTGTCTAATGGGCTCAATAGGACTAATGGGCCTAAGTGGAATAATGGGACTAAGTGACCTAATCAACCTATTGATCATTATGGGCTTAAGTGGTCGAATGGGCCTAAGGGTCCTAATGCATCGACTCAACTTAAGTGGCCTAATGGGCCTAATGGGCCTAAGTGGCCTAATCGGTATAATGGATCTAATGGGCGTAATGGGCCTAAGTGGCCGAATGGACCCGATTGGCTGAATGGTCATAATGTTCTTAGTGGACCTAATGGGCCTAAGTGGACGAGTGGGCCTAATGGGCCTAATGTTCCTAAGTGTCATAATGGGCCTAATGGGATGGATGGTCTGAATGAGCCTAATGTGACTAGTGGGCCTAATGGGCCTAAGTGGATGAATGGGCCTAATGGGTCTAATGGTCCTAAGTGTAAAAATGGGCCAAATGGGCCTAAGTGAAAAATGGGCCTAATGGGCCAAATGTGACTAATGGGCCTAAGTGGACTAATGGGCCTACTAGGTTGAATGGGCCTAAGTGGCCAAATCGGCCAAATGAGCCGAATGAGTGTAAGTGGCCTAATGGGCATGAGTGGCCTAGTGAGCCTAATAGGCCCAATTGGCCCAATTGTCCTAATAGACCTAAGTGGCCTAATGGGATTAATGGGCCTAATGGTCCTAATGGGTATAGTGGGCCTAAGTGGGATAAGTTGCCTAATGGACCTAAAGGGCAGAGTGGGCCTAAGTGGCCAAATTTTCCCAATGTACTGAGTATCCTAATCTACCTAACGAGCCTAACAGGCCTAATGGGTATAATGGGCCTAATGGTCCAAATGGGACTAAGTGACCTAATTAGCCCAATGGGCCTAAGTGGGCTAATGGGCCGAACGAGCCTAACGAGCCTAAGTGACCTAAGTGGTTGAAGTGGCCAAATGGGTCCAATGGGCCTAAGTGGCCTAATGAGCCTGTTGAACCTAATGGTCCTAATGGGCCTTAGTGGACTAATTGGCCTAATGGGCATAATGGGCCTAATGGGCCTTAGGGGACGAATGAGCCTAATGGGCCTTAGGGGTCTAATTGGCTTAATGTGACTAATGGGTCTAATGGGACTAATGGGCCTAAGGGGCCTAATGAACCGAATGGGCTTAAGTGGCATAATGTGATGAATGGGCCTAATGGGCCTAAGTTACCTAATAGGCTTAGGTTACCTAATCAGACTAATGACCCTAATGGGAATAATGGGACTAAGTGGCTGAATGAGACTAATTGGACCAATGGGCCATATGTTCCTAGTGGGCATAATGGGCCTAAGTGTCCGAATGGGCATAATGGGACGAATGGGCCTAAGTGTCCCAATGAGCTTGATGAATCCAATGGGCCTAATGGGATTATGGGGCCTCATGGTCTTAAGTGTCCAAATGGGCTGAAGTGGCCAAATGGTCTTGATGGGCCTAATGGGTCTCATGAGCCTTAGTGGCCCAATGGGCATCATGGGCATAAGTGTCAAATGGGCCTAGTGGGATCAAAGGTCGTAATGGGACCAATGGGACTAATTGACATGATGGGACAAATGGGAAAAAGTTACCTCATGGGCCCAATGGCTATAATGGGCCTAATGGGCCTTAGTTGACTAAGTGGGCCTAAAGGGCCTAATGGGTCTAATGGGCCTAAGTGGCCTAATGGGACTAATGGACCCAATTGGCCTCATGGGCTGAATGGGCCTAAGGGACCTAATGGGACTAGTGGGCCAAATGGGCCAAATGGGCCTAATGGGATGAATGTGCCCAGTGGGCCTAATGGGACTAATGGGCCTAAGTGTCCTAAAGGGACAAGTGGGTCTAATGGGTTTAATGGGCCCAACTGTCCTGATGGGTCTAATGGGACTCATGGGACTAATGGGTCTAAGTTGCCTCATGGGCCTAATGGGTCTCAGTGTCCTAATGGGCCTGATGGGCCTCATGGGTGTGATGGGCCTCATGGGTGGAATGCATCTCATGGGCCCATGGGCTAGATGGGCCTAATAGGCCTAATGGTCCAAAGTGGCCTAGTGGTACTAAGTTCCCTAATGAGACTAATGGGCCTAATTGGCCTAATGGGGATAATGGGCCTAATTGATCTAATGGGCTTAAGTGGCCTAAGTGTCCTAATAGGGATAATCTACCGAATATGGTCATGGTCTAAAGTGGCCTCAGTGGCTTAATGGACCTAATGAACCTAATGGGACTAATGGGTGTAATGGGTCTAATGTTCCAAAGCATCCTAATGGGACTAGGTGGCCTAATGGGACTAATGGGCCTAAGTGTCCTAATTGGGATAATCGACTGAATGGGCCTAATGGGCCTTAGTGGCCTAAGTGGCTTAATGGGCCTAATGGGCCTAATGGGACCAATGTGTTTAATTATACTAATGGGCCTAAGTGGCTTAATGGGCCAAATGGGCCTATGTGGCCTAAGGGGCATAATGGGACTTAGTGACCTAATGGGAATAATGGGAATAATGGGTTTAGTGGGCATAATGGGCCTTAGTGGCCTAATGAGCCTAATGGGCCTAATTGATATAATGGGACTAACTAGCATAATGGGCCTAAGTGGATTAATGAACCTAATGGGCCTAATGGCCCTAAGTGGCCTAATCCTTATAATCTACTGAATGGGCCTAATGGGACTAATGGTCCAAAGTGGCCAAAGTGGCCTAATCAACCTAATCGAGCGAATGTGACTAATGGGACTAAGCGGCCTAATGGGCCTAATGGGCATAATGTCGAAGTGGCCTAATGGGACCAATGGGCCTAATGGGCCCAATGGGCATAATGGACCTAAGTGGCCTAAGTGGTCTAATTAGACTAATCGGTCGAATGGGCTTAATGGGCCTAATGGGCCTAAGTGGCCTAAGCGGCCTAATCGGCCTAATCGACTTAATATGGCTAATGGGCCTAAGTTTCCTATTGTTCCTAATGGTCCAAAGTGGCCTAATCCTCCTAATTGACCGAATGGGCCTTAGTGGCCTAATGAGCCTAAAGGTCCTAATGGGCCTAAGTGGGATAATCGGGCTAATCGACTGAATGGGCCTAAGTGGCCGAATGAGCCTAATCGACCAAATGGGCCTAATGAGCCTAAGTGAAAAAATGGACCTAATGGGATAAGTGGCATAATCGACCTAATCATCCAAATGGGCTGAATGGTCCTAGGTGGCCTAATGGGTATAATGGGAATAATGGGTCTAAGTGGCCTAAGTGGCTTAATCATCCTAATTGACCGAATGGGACTAATGTTCCTTATGGGTCTAAGTGGCAGATTGGGCCTAATGGGCTTACATGGCCGAATGGGCATAAAGGGACAAATTGGCCAAATGGGACTAATGGGAATAATGAGCCTCAGTTGTCAAATGGGCTTAAGTGGCATAATGGGCCTAATGGCCCTGAGTGGCCTAATGGTCCTAGTGGCCCTAAGTGGCCAAATGAGCCTAATGGACTAATGTTCCTATGGGGCCAAATGGGGCTAATGGGCCGAATGGTTCGATTGGGTCGAATGGGCCTTAGTGGCCTAACTGTCCAATGGGCCTAAGTGACCTAATGGGCCTAATGGTCCTAAGTGTCCTAAGTGGAATAATTATCCCAATCGAACGATTGGGCCTAATGGGCCTAACTGGCATAATGAGCCAAATAGGCCTTAGTGGTCGAATGGGCCTAATGGGCATGATGGGCTGAAGTGGGCTAGTGGGCCTCATGGGCCTATGTGTCCTAATGGACCTCATTTTCCTAAGTGGCCTAAGGGGCCTAATGGGCCAAATGGGCCTCATGAGACTAAGTAGTCTATTGTACCTCATGGGCCTAATGGCCTAAGTGGTCTAATAGGTCTAATGAAATTAATGGGATTAACAGGCCTAGGTGCCAAATTTTCCAAATGGGTCGAAGTGGCCTAAGGGCCTAATGGGCCCAAGTGGCCTAATTGGCCTTGGTGGCCTAATGGGCTTAAGGTTCTTAACGGGTCTTGGGGCCAAATGAGCCTAATGGGCCAAATGAGCCTAATTGGCCTAAGTGGCCTAATTGGCCTCAATGTCCTAATGGGACAATATTGCCTAATATGCCTAATGGGCTTAATGGGATAAATGTTCCTAATGGGCCTAATGGGTCTAAGTGGCCTAATGGGCCTAATGGGATGAATGAGAATAATTGGCCTTAGTGGTCTAATGGGCCTAATGACCCTAATGGGACAAAATGGCCTAATGGTCCAAAGTTGCCTAATCATCACATTGGACTTAATGGTCATAATGGGCCTAGGGGGCCTAATGGGCCTAAGTGGCCTAATGGGCCTAAGTGGCCTAATTGGCATAATGGGATTAATGGGCCAAGTGGGACTAAATTTCCTAATGGGGCTTGGTGGCCTAATCGGCCTAATGGGCCTAAGTGAACTCATGTGCTTAATGGGATTAATGGGCCTAGGGGCCAAATGGGCCAAATGGGCTAAATGGGCCCAGTTAGCCTAAGTTCCCTAAAGGGACAAATGGGCCTCATGGTACTAATGTCCAAATGGGATTAATGGGCCTGATGGGCATAATTGGCCCAATGGGCCTAAGATTCTTAATCAGCCTAATGGTCTTAATGGGCCCAATGGGCCTAAGTGGTCAAATGGGCCTAATGGGCCTAAGTGGCCTGATAGGCCTAAGTGGCCCAATGGGCTGAATGGGCATAATGGGCCTAAGTGTGCTAATGGGTTTAAGTAGCTAAATGGTCCTAAGTGGCCCAATGTGCCTAATGAGCCTAAGTGGACTGTTGGGCCTAATGGGTCTCAATGGATTCATAGGCCTAAAGGTCCTTAGTGGACTCATGGGACTAATGGGACTAATGGTCCTAAATGCCCTACGTGGCATAATGGGTCTAATGGGAATAATGGGGAAAATGGGGAAAATGGGCCTAAGTATCCGAATGAGACGAACCGGCCTAATTAGCCCAATGGGGCTAATGGGTCTAATGGTCCTAATTGCCTAATGGGCTTAATGGGTCAAATGAGCCAAAGTTTCCTAATTGGGGTAATGGGCCTAAGTGGCCTAATGAGCCCAATGGGCCTTAGTGGCCTAAGGGGCCTAGTTGGTGTTAGTGGCCTAAGTGTCCAAATGGGCCTAATTGTCCTGAGGGGACTAAGTATCCTAACAGGCCTAATGGGACTAAGGGGCCTAAGTGGCCTAATGGGCCTAATGGGTTGATGTCATCTAATAGGCCTAATGGAACGATGTGGCCTAATAGCCCTAGTGGGACTAATGAGCCTAAGTGATTGAATGGGTCTAAGTAGCCTAATGGTTCTAATGTGCCTAGTGGGCCTAATGGGCCTAAGTGGCCTAATGGGCCTACTGGACCTACTGGTCCTAATGGACCTAAGAAGTTTAAGTGGCCTATTGGAACTAATGGGCCTAATGTGCCTAATGGGCCAACTAGTCCTAAGGGGACTAATATGCCTAATATTCCTAATGGGCCTAAGTGGCCTAATAGGCCCAATGGGCCTAATGGGACTAAGTTTCCTAATGGTCCTAAGTGGCCTAATGGGACTAATGGGCCTAATTAGCCTAAGTGGTCTAATGGGCCTAATTGTATTAATGGGCCTCATGGGCTTAATGGGTCTAAGTGGCCTAATGGGCCTAAGTGGTCTGATGTAGAAAATGGGCCTCACGGGCCACATGGGCTGAAGTGGCCTAATGGGCCTAATGAGACCAAGGGGCTAATGGGACCAAAGGACTAATGGGCCTAATGGGCCAAATTGGATGGATGGACTTAATGGGCCTTTGTGCCAAGTGGTCCTAATGGGCTTAATGGGCATAAGGGGCTTGATCAGATTAAGTAGCCTATTGGGCCTAAGGGGCCTAATGTGCCTAAGTGTCCTAATGGGCCTAGGTGTGAAGGACCCCGGGACACCCTGAGAGGGGAGGGGTGAATCAGAGTGATAACTTTTTCTTTTAATGTGATGGATCTTGTTCCCATGTTGGTAGGAACTTGTTGAACCTGTATGATTAAAATGATCAGAAATCAAACATGCACATGCACAGAGAAGACACATCCCTTTTTACTTGGTTCACCACTAAGGGCTAAGTCCAAGGAGCATACGCCGACAAGTTGCCGATCGTACCAAAATCCACTAATCTTCACAAGTTTTGGATTACAATTGTTTCGGCACAGTCACTCTGTCCCAGGCTCACTGCCTTTACAAAGGTTCAGGGATAGCTCATTGCTTCCCTCGGGTCACTCCCGTTGACTCCCCCTGGCTCACTGTCATTGGTGAAGTCTCACTTAGTTTATAGACGTGAAGGTCTCTTCAATAGATAGACATGAAGGTATTTGTCTCCTGTTCAACATGAGACTTTGCTTGAATCAGAGTCTTGAGTTAATGCTCTGTTAAAGTCCAAATTTCAACCACTGATGAATACCCCCTTTCCCTTGTCCACTGGGCAAACAACCTTTGGAAAAGGCCTTCACAAAGTACCCTACTTCTGAAGGATCCCAATTTTGCAAAGCTCAAACAAGCCTTCGTGGAGTCCCTGCCTTTTCATGAAGCTCAATCACGAAGCACTCTCGCGATGCTCCAGCCTTCAAAATGCTTGGCTATCACGGAGATCCTGCCTCTTCGCGAAGATCACTGAGCCAACGCGGGGTGCACGACTTTTGCGGAGCTAGAATAGCCGCCGTGAAGCTCCTCTTTCGCGAAGCACACTGCCTTCGCAAGAGACCTTTGCGAATAGAGAGCAAAGGACTTTCTCTAAAATTCTCTCTACTTCTCTTGAGGGGGTAGACCTATATTTATAGGAGATTCCACCGACCCTCGACCCTTCCGCGTGAAGTCAGTGCCACGTCAGCTCAAATCGCGAAGCTCTGAAGTTCCCACCGAAATTCTCTCAAAATCGTGAAGCACTACGGCAATTTTCTGTTCGCGGAGCTCGTCGTAATTGTGTAGTATCACCGTCATCATTCCTTCACGCCTTCGTCATGAAGCTCCCTCGCAAAGCCCTTCACCTCCACGATGCGCTTCAACTCTGCCATTCGTGAAGCTTTGACGTAATCTCAAAGGCTCACCACCTCCATTCTTCTAGTCTTCGCGATTTCCAAACCATGCATCCTATCTTCGCGAAATTTATACCTTTGCCATATTTAATTATTATCTTCATGAACGGTATGATCTCTTTGCTGGTACACGATCCGAACTTCCATTGATGATTGACAAAAAACACAAACTATAATAAAAATCATGCATAGAATACCATGGTTCCAACAATCTCCCCCTTTGGATTTGTTGGGAATCAGAAAATAAATTCAATAAATCTCCATCTATGTGAAAGCCAAAAAACGCAGGAATCAACTCAGCCAACACTCTAAGTCTACGTGAGCAATTATTGGTGTAAAAAACAAGAGAGGAGGATTGAATTGGGTTCCACTATTTTCCTTCTCATTCTTCTCATCATAGAAGTTTCCTGAATTTATTCCATTCTCATTTCTCCCCCATTGACAATAAATCCAAAGACTAGTAATTTTTTTATCGTTCAGCTCAAACCATACTCCCCCTGGATAGTATCTCCCCAATAAACCTGCATCATAGCCATAAATAGATAAAAACAGTTATCACAAATGGGGAGATGGGAATTCCGTAACCTCCTTATGCACTGGGAGGTGGCAGAACACCGAGGTTCAACCGATGCTTCTCAAACACAACCGCTGACAGTGGCTTTGTCAGGATATCAACCACTTGCTCATCTGCTCCCACATGATCCATTCTAATCACGCTTTGCTCAACTTTCTCTTTGATAAAGTGATACCTGATTTCAATGTGTTTTGTATGAGAATTCTAAACAGGATTCTTCGTAAGATCAATTGCGCTCTTATTGTCACAGTAAATCACCATTGGTTGCTTCAACTCATCACAAATATCAGTTAATTGATGCTTCATCCATAGCAG
Source organism: Viscum album (assembly GCA_963277665.1). Classification (NCBI taxonomy): domain Eukaryota; kingdom Viridiplantae; phylum Streptophyta; class Magnoliopsida; order Santalales; family Viscaceae; genus Viscum; species Viscum album. Next base: position 1,777,081,956 of record OY728156.1, read on the forward strand.
TTGAGTGCATGCCTTTGTGGCGGAGATATACTCATATTTAGTAGTACTAAGAGAAGTACTTTCTTATTTCTTGATCAACCAGCCAACACATTTCTGCCCAATATAGAAAGCTCCACCGCTGGTGGACTTTCTGTCTACTACATCACCAACCCAGTCAGCATAAAAAAATGCTGATAATTCACTATCCCTACCTACAGGAAAATGTAACCCAAATTTTGTGTACCTTGAATGTACCGCATGATTATTTTGACTGCCGCCATATGTTCCTCCTTTGGACTAATCTGAAAACGGGCTGCAAGACATGTGGCAAAGGTAATATCTGGCCGTGTCGCTGTCAGGTACAGTAGGCTCCCAATGATTCTTTTGTACATGGTGGGATCTACAGATGTCCCTTCCTCATGCTTTCCAAGTTTGGTTCCAACTGCAATTGGAGTTGACATTGGTTTGGAGTCTTGCATATTAAACTTCTTCAGCAGCTCTCTGGCATACTTTTCCTGAGAGATAAAAGTGAAGTCTTTCCTTTGAGTCACTTGTAGTCCCAAGAAATATGTGAGCTCCCCAATCATTGACATTTCAAATTCTGATTTCATATGATTGGAAAATTCATCCACTAATTTCTGCATGCTGCCCCCAAATATAATGTCATCGACGTAAACTAGAACCATGAACTGGTCTTTCGAAGAATTCTTCACGTAGAGATTGTGATCTACTCCTCCTCTTTTGAATTCCAGCTTCTTGAGGTAAGAATCCAGTCTGGAGTACCATGCCTGTGGTGCCTGTTTCAGGCCATAAAGTGCTTTCTTTAGCTTGCATACTTTTGATTCATTAGTACCAAGAAGAAAACCCACGGGTTGTTCAATGTAGACTTCTTCTTCGAGTACACCATTTAAGAATGTTGTCTTGACATCCATTTGATATAATTTATATCCTCTTTGGAGAGCCATGGAAAGAAACAACCTGATTGACTCCAGTCTAGCCACTGGAGCAAAGGTCTCTTCAACATCAACACCAACTATCTGAGAATACCCTTTACATACAAGTCGAGCCTTGTTTCTGATAACATTTCCATGCTCATCAAACTTGTTCTTGAATATACATTTTGTTCCAATAACATTGTGACCTTTTGGTCTCTGGACAAGATCCCATGTCTGATTCTTGTCAATCTGATCTAACTCTTCATTCATGGCTTTCACCCAGGATTCATCCTTTGCAGCTTCTTCAAATGAGGATGGCTTCACAACTGACAGAAATGCAGAAGGTGTGTTATTCTTCATCCTCCTTGTCTGTGTGGGTGAATTCCTGTCTCCAATTATGTTAGATGGATCAATCTCTGCTCTTCGATTTCTCCTGTGAGGTTCAGTCGCATTCTCACCATCCAAGATTTCCTCTTCAGATTCTTCGTCTGAGTCAACATCATGATGTGACTGCTGAGTGTTTTGAACAACTTACTCTATTTCTGTATTTGTATTTTCTTCCCGTTCACTTTCTTCCTGAATTTCTATCACATCAGTATATGACATCCTTAAAGCATTTGTACTTTTCTCTTCAATTATCTTAACATCACTACTTTCCACAATTCTTCCTAAATGCTTGTTGAAACACCTGTAGGATTTTCTATTCATTGAGTAACCGAGGAAAATTCCTTCATCTGCATTGTCGCCATATTTCCCTTGATTTCCTTCTTTGTTCCTGATGAAGCATTTACTTCCAAAGACATGAAAGTATTTTAAAGAAGGATTAATTCCATGCCACAATTCATATGGTGTCTTCGTCTCACCCATATAAAGTCCCGTTCGATTCTGAATGTACACTGCAGCTTGAACAACCTCTTTCCAGTAATGTCGTGGAATATGACTCTCAATCAGTATAGTTCATGCCATGTTGTTCACCTGTCGATTCCTACATTCAACAAATCCATTTTTTTGTGGAGTTCTCACAGCATCTACCTCATGATGTATCCCATGCTTCTCCAGATAATTTCCAAATTCAATGGATGTGTATTCTCCTCCATTGTCAGATCGCAACACTTTGATTGTTCGTCCAGTATCATTCTCGGCGATTCGCCGATATGTTTTCATGCAGTCAAGGACTTGTCGTTTCTTGTGAATGACCATCACACATGCCATTCTACTGTAATCATCTATGAAAAGGACAAAGTACCTTTCTCCATGAGTTCCGGAAACATTTATCGGCCCACATACATCTGTATGAATCAGATCAAGAAGGTGAGATGCCCTTTTCTTCTATGGCCGATATGAACTGCAGACCAGATTCCCACAAATGCAAGCATCACAAGATTTTTCACGCTCACGCTTCAGGTTGGGAATGTCCATGAAAATTCTCAATTTTGAAATTTTCTCCATGCCTTGTTGATTGATGTTTCCCAGTCTCTGATGCCACAAATTGTTTTCTTCTTCAACAGTCATGTAACATACATTTTCTTTACTATCAACCTGATACAAGTTGCCTTCTGTTCTGCATCCATTCATAAGTGAATTTCCTATATTTCTCTTGATAGTGCATCCTTTCTGATTAAAAGTAACTATAATTCTTTCGTCACATAGTTGACTCATGCTGAGGAGATTATGACGTAGGACATCAACATAAAGGACTTCAGTCTTCTTTAGTTCTCCATTAGCTAACTCAGTACTTCCACTCCCTTTGATTTTTAGAGCCCCATCATTACCAAATCGTACTGTACCATCAACCTTCCTTTTGATATCCATCAGCAGTCCCGCATTACCCATCATATGAGATAAACAACCGCTATCCAGAATCCAGGTATTGTTGTTCTTTGTAGCATTGAGGGCCACCTCTGCAAGGTTGGATTTCTCAATCTTCTTCTTTTCCTTCCATGAGACATTGGATTGAGTATATAGAACTGATGGCCTTTCAATTATCTCTTTAGCATACCTAGGTTCTTCACAGTCAAAATCTTCTTCGAGAGGAGAAAACCTGTTTAAAAGAGCAACATTGTCTGGCTGAAAAGACTTGACTTGTCTTGAACTTTGGTATGAGGTGTCCATGTCCCTTCTCTGCCTACAATTAGCAGCCTTATGACCAAAGTTAGAACAATGAAAACAATATCCATAGAAATTGTTTCTTCTATAAGAATTAGGATATGAATTTGATATCCTTTGTTGAACTTCTATATCTTCTCCATTCAGATAGCTTCTTGCCTCCTAACAATAAGACATGGTATGGACCAGATAGCCACAGAACTAACACTTCATGAGAGGAAATTTCTTCTCACTTGAATTTCTCCTCATACCTTCTTCCTTGGGAGAAACATTAGACTGTCTGTCATTTCTGAATGTTTGAGGATAATTTTCAGTTCTCCTTTTAGTTTTGGTTGAGGGTTCCTTTTTCAGCACTTTAGGCAACGTTTCAACATGTTAAACTTTCATCTTATCTTTCTTTTGGATTTTTTCACTTCCAGCAGTTGATGTATCAGCCTCACAGCCAATTCCACTCTTTCCCATGCAAGCGGTTCTTTGATTACTCAAGATTTTTCCAACCCCATCTGAACCGCACTTGGCTCTTGCTAGTAATTCTGCATCTGAGAATCTTCCAAACTGTATTTTCTTCCTCGATTCTTTTGGAATTAATTCAGTATCAAGTTTAATCCTTAGAGTAACAAATTCCTCTTCAAGACCCTCAGCAGTCTTGGATTTTTCATCTAGTCTGGAGGTGAGGTCATTGATGACCTTTGCCTACTCTTCAATTCTCAGCTTCAGATCCACTAAATCATCATTGATTTCAATTATTTTAGAATGTACCTTCACAAATTATTCCAATCGTTCAATTTCAGCCTCAAGTTGATCAACATATTCAGCTGATTCTTCTACAATAGATTTCCACTTATTGCAACTCTTGCATTTAATCTTAATCTTATTAACTGCATCCTTAAGTTTCATCTCGGGATCTACACAAGTTCTTAGTTGTTTTTCTACACCAGTATCTTCTGAATTTTCAACAGTGGCCATCATGGAAGCATGGTTCCCAGTTTTGAATTCTGGTTCTTCTTCATCACAGAATTCATTATCATCTTCTTCCTCTTCACAGACAAAACTCTTCCTTTGCATTTTCTTTCCATATTTTAAGTCTCACTTTTTGAAGAACCTTCTCTGAGGCTTCTCGATGCATTCATCTTTACTATCTTCATCATTGATCTTTCTTAAGCACTAAGAGGAAATGTGCCCAACTTTTCCACAACAAAAACATGTGATAGGTAACTTCCCTTTGAATTTCCCTTTCCCCTTCTGGAACTTCTTTGCAATGAGAGAAAGAATTTCTTTTTCTTCTTTATCTTCACCACTACTATCTTTTGAGATTTTCAGTTTATCCATGGACTTGAATTCCATTTCCTTGATCACACAAGACATAACATCTTCTGGTTTGACTCTCATTTCATATGCTACCAAGCTGCTAAGTAGATTATCCAGAGAAAGTTTTGAAAGATCTCTTTCCTCAAGGGCTAACACCTTTGCATTGTACAGAGGTGGAAGTCTTCTTAATATTTTCTTTATAATATCAATGTCTTTGATTTCTTCACCTATACCCCAAATTTCTCCAACCACTTCAGTAATTTGATTGAAGAAAGAGTCTGCATTCTCGTCTGGATGCATCTTCAGATCATCAAACCGATTTTGCAACACTTGAAGTTTCGCCTCCTTCACTTTGCTATCTCCTTAAAAAAAATTCTCAAGTTTATCCCACATGGATTTTGATGAGGTGCAATTCATCACCTTTAGGTAGATCTGATCAGAAAGGGCTGCAGTAAGTGCATTTTGTGCTTTAGCATCTGCATCAAGGATTTTTCTATCTTTTTCAGTCATAGCCAGGCCTGTTGGGTCAGTGACTTGTATTCCTTACACGGTAGAAAAGAGAACTTCCATTCCAAGACATCTTATATGAGATCTCATTCTGTTCTTCCAGATCTGGAAATTACTTCCATCGAAGTGAGGGAATCCCCTGACATTGATTGTATTCTCCATGATGCTAAAGGACAGATTCAACACTAGTAACCTGCCTCTGATACCACTTGAAGGACCCCAGGAAACCCTGAGAGGGGAGGAGTGAATCAGGGTGACAACTTTTTCTTTTAATGTGATGGATCTTGTTCCCACGTTGGTAGGAACTTGTTGAACCTGTATGATGAAAATGATCAGAAAGAAAACATGCACATGCACAGAGAAGACACAACCCTTTTTACTTGGTTCACCACTAAGGGCTACGTCCAAGGAGCATATGCCGACATGTTTCCGGTCATACCAAAATCCACAAATCTTCACAATTTGTGGATTATAATTGTTTAGGCATAGTCACTATGTCCTAGGATCACTGCCTTTACAAAGGTTCAGGGATAGCTCACTGCTTCCCTCGGGTCACTCCCGTTGACTCCCCCTGGCTCACTGCTGTTGGTGAAGTCTCACTCAGTTTATAGACGTGAAGGTCTCTTCAATAGATAGACATGAAGGTATTTGTCTCCTGTTAAGAATGAAAATTTTCTTGCATCAGAGTCCTAAGTTAATGCTCTATTAAAGTCCAAATTTCAACCACTGATGAATACCCCCTTTTCCCTTGTCCACTGGGCAAAAAACCTTTGGAAAAGGCCTTCACAAAGTACCCTACTTCGCAAGGCTCCCAATTTTTCAAAGATCAAACAAGCCTTCGCGGAGTCCCTGCCATTTTGAGAAGCTCAATCGTGAAGCACTCTCACGATGCTCTAGCCTTTGCAATGCTTGGCTATCATAAAGCTCCTGCCTCTTCACGAAGCTCACTAAGGAAACGCGGGGCGCACGACTTTCGCGGAGCTAGAATAGCCGCCGTAAAGCTCCTCTTTCGCGAAGCACACTGCCTTCACGAGAGACCTTTGCGAACCAAGAGCAAAGGACTTTCTTTGAAATTCTCTCTACTTCTCTTGAGGGGGTCGACCTGTATTTATAGGCGATTCCACCGACCCTCGACCCTTCTACATGAATTCAGTTCCACGTCAGCTCAAATAGCGAAGCTCCGAAGTTCCCACTGAAATTCTCTCAAAATCACGAAGCACTACGGTAATTTTCCGTTCGCGGAGCTCGTCGTAATCGCAGAGTATCACCATCATCATTCCTTCGCGCCTTCACCGTGAATCTCCCTCGCAAAGCCCTTCACCTCCACGATGCACTTCAACTCTACTGTTCGCGAAGCTTTAACGTAATCGCGAAGGCTCACCACCTCCATTCTTCTAGTCTTCGCGATTTCCAAACCATGCATCCTATCTTCGCAAAATCCATGCCTTTGCCATATTTAATTATTATCTTTATGGAAATCCACTTTTCGCGATGCTCAGCAACTTCTAGATTTTGGACCCCAAAAATTTGGTAAACACTGGGAAACGGCGCCACCTTCAATACTATTGTCTGCTTGAACGGTATGATCTCTTTGCTGGTACATGATCCGAACTTCCATTGATGATTGACAACAAACACAAACCATACTCCAAATCGTGCATAGAAGACCATGGTTCCAACAAGGTGGACGAATGGGCCTAATGGGATGAATGGGTCTAAGAGGCCTAAGAGTACTAAGTGTCCTAAGAGGCCTAAGTGGCCTAAGAGGCCTAAGTGGCCTAATGGGTGTAATGAGCCTAATGGGTCTAATGGGCCTAATGGGCCTAATGGTCCTATTGGTCCAAAGTGTCCTGATGGTCCTAAGTGGACTAAAGGGCCTAATTGGCCTAAGGGGACTAAGTGGACTAATGGGTCGAATGGGCCTAAGTGGCCTAATGGGAGTAAGTGGCCTAATGGGCCTAAGATTCCTAATCGGTCTAAGGGGCGTAATGGGCCTAAGTGGCATAATGGAACTAAGGGGACTAATGGGACTAGGGGGGCTAATGGACCTCTATGGATTAATGTGATTAATGGGCTTAACAGGACTAGGGGACAAATGGGCCTAAGTGGTCTAATGGGCCAAAGTTGTATAATTGGATTAATGGTATTAATGGGCCTAATGGGCCGAATGGGCCTTAGTGGCCTAATGGGTGGAATGGGCCTAATTGGCCAAAGTGGCCTAATGAGACAAAGTTTTCCAATCGACCTAATGGGATTAATTGGCTGAATGGGCCTCAGGGTCCAAATGGGCCTAATGGGCCGAATGGGCCTAAGTGTCTTAATTGACCAAATGGGATTAATGGTTCTAGTGGGATGAGGTGGACTAATGGGCCTAATTGGCCTTAGTGGCCTAATCAGCCTAATGTTCCTAAGTGGCCTAATGGGGCCAAGTGGCCTAATTGTTTTAATGGGCTTAATGAGCCAAGGGGACAAATGGGCCAAATGGGCATAATGGGATTAATGGGCCAAATTAACCTAAGTAGCCTAAGGGGCGTAATGGGTGTAATGGGCCTACGTGGCCTAATGGGCCTAAGTTGCCTAATAAGCCTAATGGGCCTAAGTGGGCCTAAGGGTCCTAATGGTCCTAAGTGGTTCTAATGGGTGTAATGGGCCGAAGTATCCTAATTGGCCGAAGTGGACCTAATAGCCTAATGGGCCTAGGTGGCCGAATGAGCCTAGGTGGCCAAATGGGCCTAGGTGGCCTAATGGGCCTAATGAGCCTAATGGGATGAAGTTTCCTAATGTGACTAAAGGGCCTAATGGGACAATGTGTCCTAATGGGCCTAAGTGGCATAATCATAACCGAATGGGCCTAAGTGGCCTAATGGTCCTAGTGGGACTAAGTGACCAAATGGGCCTAGGTGGCCTAATGGGTCAAATGGACTATATGGGTTGAATGATCATAATGGGCCTAAGTGGACGAATTGGCTTAAAGGTCCTAATGGGACATAGTGGACTAATATGCCTAAGTGGCAGAATAGGCCTAAGGGGCCTAATGGGGATCATGGGCCTAAGTGGATGAATGGGCCTAAGTATCCTAATTGGCCTAATGTGATGAATGTGCATAATGGTCCTCATGGGCCTAAGTGGCCAAATGGGCCAAATGGGACTAAGTGGCTTAATGGGCCTGATGAATCTCATGGGCCTAAGTATCCTAATGGGCCTATTGGGCCCATGTGGACAAATGGAACTATGGGGACTTAGTGTCCCAATCAACATAATTTTCCTAAGTGGCCTAATGGGTCTAATGAGACGAATGGAACAAATGTGCCTTATAGGCCTAAGTGGCCTAATGGGCCTAATGGGATGAATGGGAAAATAATCCTAAGTGGCCTAATGGGCCTAATGTGACTAAGTGGCCTAATCATGATAATGGTATTAATGGACCTAATGGGCCTAAGTTTACTAATGGGCCTAAGTGGACTAATGGTCATAAGTGGCCTAATGCACCAAATGGACCAAAGTGGACAGATGGGCCTAATGGGCCAAAGTGGCCTAAACGGCCTAATGTGCCTAACTGGCCTAATGGGTCAAAGTGGCCAAAGGGGCCTAAGTGGCCTAATGGGATTAATGGGGATAAGTGGCCTAATGAGCCTAAGTTTCCTAATGGTCATAAGTGTCTTAATGGGCCTAATGGTCCCAAGTGGCCTAATGGTCTTAATGGGCTGAATGGACCTAATGGGCCTAATGAGCCTAATGGGACGAATGAGATCAATGGGACTAATAGGACTCAGTGGCCTAATCGACCTAATGGTATTAATGGTCCTAAGTGGATTAATGGACCTAAGGGCCTAATGGTCTTAAGTGGCCTAATGGGCCAAAGTGGCCTAACGGTCCTAATGGGCCTAAGTGGTCTAATGGGCCTAAGTGGCCTAATGGGCCTAATGGGCATAATGGACCTAAGTTTCCTAATGGGCCTAAGTGGAATAAGTGTCTTAATGGGCCTAATGGGACAAAGTGTACTAATGGGCCTAATGGGCCTAAGTGGCATAATGGGTCAATGTGGCCTAACGGGTCTAATGGGACTAAGTGATGTAATGGGCCTAATGGGTTAATGGAAATAATGGGCCTAATGGGTCTTAGTTTCCTAATGGGCCTTAGTTGCCTAATGGGACTAAGTGGTATAATGTTAAAAATGGGCCTAAGTGCTCTAATGGGTTGAATGGGCCTCACTGGCCTAATGGGCCTAATGGGACTAAGTGGCCTAATAGGCCGAATGGGCATATGTGGACTAATGGGCCAAATGGTCCTCAGTGGCCTAAGTGTCCTAATGGGACAAATGTTTTAAATTGGCCTCAGTTTCCTAATGGAGCTAATGGGCCTTAGTGGCCTAATGGGCCTAATACGCCAAATGGGCCTAAGTGGACTAACGACTCTAAGTGGCCGAATGACCCTAAGTTTCCTAATGCGCCTAAGTGGACTAATGCGCCTAATGGTCTTAAGTGGCCAAAGGTTCCTAAGTTTCCTAATTATCCTAATGGTCCTAATGGGCCTAAGTGACATAATGGGCCTAAGTGGCCTAAAAGGACGAATTAGCCTAAGGGGAGTAAGTGGACTAATGGACCTAATGGGCCTAAGCGGCCTAATGGGCCTAAGGGGACTAAGTGGCCTAAGGGGCCTAAGTGGAATAATGTGCCTAATTGGCCTAAGGTTCCTAAGTGTCCTAATGGGCCATAGTGTCATAATGGGCCTAATGCACAAATGGGATTAAGTAGCATAATGGGCTCAATGGACCTAATGGGTCTAACTGGTATAATGGACCTAAGCAGCCTAATGGGCCTAAGAGGCCTAAGTGGCCTAATGGGCCTAAGTGGCCTAAGGGCCATAAGTGGCCTAATGGGCCTAAGGGAACTAATGGGCCTAATTAGCCCAAGTGGCCTAATGGGCCACTATGACATAATGGGCCTAATGCGCCAAAGTGGCTCAATGGGTCTTAGTGGCCTAATGGGCCCAAGTGGCTTAATGGGCCTAAGTGACATAATGGGTTTAATGGTCCTAATGGGCCTAATTGGAAAAATTGTAGTAATGGACCTAATGGACCATATGGGCCTAAGTGGCATAGTGGTCCTTATCCTATGGGAATATTGGGCTAAATGGGCCTAATGGGCCGAATGGGTCTAATTGTCCTAATGAGCCTAAGTGACCTGATTGGCCTAATGTGTCTCATGGGCCTAATTGGACTAAAGGGCCTAAGTGGCCTAATGGGTCTAATGGGCCTAAGTGGCATAATAATACTATTCTATTGGGATTAATGGTCCAAATGGGCCTGAGTGGCCTAATGGAACGAATAATCTTAATGGGATGAAGTACCCTAATGGGCCTAATGGGCCTAAGTGGACGAATGGGCCTAACTGGCGTAATGGGCCAAATAGATCTAGTGTGCCTAATGGGCCTAATGTTCCTAAGTGGCCTAATTGTCCTAATGACCCTAATGAATGAACTTGATGGATCTGCACTCTTCTGGATCCCGATGCTCCTCCTACCTCCTCTTTCCCTCCCATGGTTTTGGGGGTTTGCTTGACAGTGACGGTGCCACATCACCTGATCCATCGTCTCCCTTCTCTTGATTTATTTTTCTTCCCTCTCAACTAACGTGGCTTCCTAGTGTGGTCATCACATGTCACTCACGACCCCTCTTTCGATCTATCTCTGCGCATCGGACCCCCATTCTGGGTCTGTGTGTGTGGGTGATTTAGATGTCTTAAGGCGTCTCTAGTGAGTAAACTCGATGCCTTCTTTCCCCTCTACCCATGATTGCCTACCCATCACATTTGAATCCATTTTGGTCACACTCGATTCGGGATCTTGGTCTACTTGGGATGGTGCTGGAGTAGGGATGGTAGTGGTCTCAGCTCAGATTCATTCCTCTATTTGGATCCTTATCTAATTTTCCTATCCAGATTGAGGTCTCGTATGGTGTTTTTTTGGGATTGATTTTGTTTCAATGTTATTGGTTATCTGTTTCATTGGACCGATGTGGTTTTTGGCTTGGTCCCCTACTGTGGACTCCATCTTCCCATCCTTGTTACGATCCTTTCCCTATTTGTCCAGTGCGCGAGTATTTATGGAGGTTCTGGGAGGTGCAGATCGAGTGTCTTAGAGTCTCCAGGGGGGGGGAGAATGGTCCATCTTTGAAGGTTCGAGTGGTTGTGATGTTCTATTTTGATAGGTTTTTGGTGGTGAAGTTGAAGTTTTACAACTGCGATATGAAGACATCAATGGTGATTAGTGGACATCCTAGTTTGTTTTTCTCTGGTTCTTAGCTCCAATGATGATGGTCGGTGATAATGAAGGTGTTGTTCCCATCGGTGATGTAGTGAATCTGAAAGTGATGGTTATGAAGATGATGTTCCGAGTTGACGACAACGAGGTGATAATGACAAGGATGGTGGTGAAAGCTTCTTTGATGTGCTATCTTCGATGCAATGACTGTATGATTTGTGGGATCTATTGCCGACATGACAGTTCCTACGGTGATGATACTCATTTCAAATTTTAAATATCTAGACTGTTTTTGAGATATCGATATGTGTCATGTTGTAGGGTGTAAGGTTCCCACATTTTCCTTAAAGAGGATTTTATGAAAATTAAAAAAAATATTTTGAGGTCCTAATGGGCCTAAGTGGCCTAATATGCCTAATGGTCCTAAGGGGTCTAATGGGCCTAAGTGTCCTAATGGGCCAAACTATCCTAAATGGACTAATGCGCCCAATGGTCCCAAGTGATAGAATGAGCCGAATGGGCCTAAGTGGCCTAATGGGCCTAATGGATAATGGGCCTAATGGACCTAATATGCCTAATGGTCCTAAGCTACTTAAGTGGCATAAAGGGCCTATTGGGGCTAAGTGGATGAGTGGGCGTAAGTGTCCTAATAGGCCCAATGGGCCTAATGGGTATAAGTGGTCTAATGGGACAAAGTGGAATAATGGTACTAATGAGACTTAGTGGACTAATGGGCCTAAGTAGCCTAATGGGTCCAATGGATAATGGGCCATATGGGCCTAAGTGGCCTTATGGGCCTAAGTGGCCTTATGGGCCTAATGGTCCTAAGCGACCAAAGTCACCTAGTGGTACTAATGTGCTCAATAGGCATAAGTGGAATAATGGGCCTAAGTAACCTAATGGGCCTAATGGGTCGAAGTAGCCTAAGTGACCTATGGGGCCTAATGGGCCTAATGAGATCAATGGGCCTAAGTGGCCTAATGGGCCTAAGCAGCCTAAGCGGCCTAAGTAGCTTAATGGGCATAAGCGGCCTAAGTGGACTAATGGGACAAATGGGCCTAATGGGCCCAATAGTCCTAAGAGTCCTAAGGGGCATAAGTGTCCTATGTAGCCTAATGGGCCTAAGTGGACCTAAGTAGGCCTAGGTGGCCTAAGTGGCCTAATATGCTTAATGGTCCTAATGGGCTTAAGGGGATTAAGTGAACTAAGGATCCTAAGTGGCCTAATGGGGCTAAGTAGCCGAATGGGCCCAATGGGCCTAAGGGGACGAATGGGACTAAGTGGGATAATGGCCCTAATGGCCCTAATAGGCCTAATGGGCCTAAGTGGCCTAAGTGGCCTAAGTGGACTCATGGGCCTAATGGGCTTAATGGGCCTAAGTCACCAAGTGGACCTAAGTGGCCTAATGGGTCCAATGGGACTAATGGGAACAAGTGACCTAATGGGAATAAGTGGTCTAATGGGCATAACAGGCCTTAGTGACCTAATGGTCATAAGTGGCCTAATGAGACAAATGGATAATGGGTCTAATGGGCCTAAGCGGCCTATGTGACCTAATGGGCCTAATGGGCCTAAGCGGCCTAAGTTTCCTAATGGTCCTAATGGGATAAATGGGACTAAGTGGCATAATGGGCCTAAGTGGCCTAAGTGTCATAATGGTCCTAATGGTCCTAAGCGGCCTAAGTGACCTAAGGGGCCTAATGGGATCAGTGGGCCTAAGTGGACTAAGTTACCTAATGTGGCTAAGCAGCCTAAGTGGAATAAGGGTCCAAATGGGCCTAATGGGATCAATGGGCCTAAGCAACCTAATGGACCTAAGTGGTCTAAGTGACCTAAGTGGCCTAAGTGGCCTAAGTGGACGAATGGGCCTAATGGGCCTAATGGGCCTAACTGGCCTAAGTGGTCTAAGGGGCCAAATAGGAAAAATGGGATCAATGGGCCTAAGTGGACTAATGGGACTAAGTGTTTCAATGGGCCTAAGTGGCCTAGTGGGCCTATGTGGCCTAAGTAGGATAATGGGACTAATGGGATGAAGTGGCCTAATGGGCCTAATGAGCTTAAATGGTCTAACGGTCCTAATGGGTCTAATGGGGCCAATGAGGCTAATGAGCCTAATTGGCCTAATGGGAAGAATGGGACTAATGGCCCTAGTGGCATAATGGACCTTAGTGGACTAATGGGCCTAAGGGGCCTAATTATCCTAATGGTCCCATGTGGCCTAATTGGACTAAGTGGCTGAATCGACCTAATGGGACGAATGTGCCTATTTGGCCAAATGGGCCTAATGGGATGAATGTGCCTAATGATCCTAATGGGACTAAGTGGCCTAATGTTCATAACGGTCCTAAGTGGACTAATGGTCCTAAGTGGACTAATGGGACTTTATGGGACTAAGTGGCCTAATGGGACTAAGTGGCCTAATCCACCTCATAGGCTCAAGTAGCCTAATGGGCGTAATAGGACAATTGGGCCTAAGTGGCCTAATGTGCAAAATGGGCCGAATGAGCATAAGTGATCTAATCAGCGTAATGGGTCTAGTGGGCCTAATCATCGTAACGGGCCTAATGGGCCTAAGTGGAATAATGGGCCAATGGGCCTAAGCAGCCTAACGATTTGAATGGGCCTAATGGTTCGAGTGGGATGAATGGTACTAATGGTCCTATGTGGCATAATGGGCCTAATGGTCCTAAGTGGCCTAATGAGCCTAATGAGTGTAAGTGGCCAAATCGGCCTAACGGGCCTAATGGTCCTAAGTGGCCAAATAGGCATAATGGGCCTAAGTGGCCTCATGGGCCGAATGGTCCAAATTGGCCTAATGGGATGAAGTGACCTAATGGGCCTAAGTGGCCTAATCAGCTTAATGGGCCTATTTAGGCCTTAGGTATTAGTGTTCCAAATATAGTGTTTTGGGTCTATGTTTTAGGATTTTTTCATTATAATTGGCCTAAATGACCAAATGACCAAATGAACAAATGGCCAAATGAACAAATGGCCAAATGAACAATGATCCTAATGGCCCAATGAACTAATGGGCTAATGACCTAATGACCTAAATGACCTAATTGGTCTAAATAGCCTAATGGCCTAATATCCTAATGGAATAATTGGCATAATGTCCTAATTGGCACAAATTAACTAATTGGTCTAAATGGATTGATTAGTCTAAATATATTAAATGGTCTTATGGAATTAAATTGTCTAATTGGCCTAATTGGCCTAATTAGTCTAAATGGCCAAATGGGTCTAAATGGACTAATTGGTCCAAATGGATTAAATAGTATGATTGGATTAAATGGTTTAATTGACCTAATTAGCCTATTTAGCCTAATTGGCCTAAATTGGCGAAAATGTTTAAATCAGCAAATGACCAATTGGCCTAATGGTGTAATGAACTAATGGGATAATGGCCTAATGGAAAAATTGGTCTAAATAGCCTAATGACATAATTGGAATAAATGACTTAATTGTTTTAAATGGACTAATTGGTCTAAATGGATTAAATGATCTAATAAGATTAAATGGCCTAATTAGACTAATTGTCCTAATTGACCTTAATGGTCTAATTCACCTAATAGGCCTAACTGGATTAATGGCCTAATAAACTAATTGGCCTAAATGGATTAAAGGCCTAAATTTCCTATGTCCTAATGACATAACTTGACTAATGGACTAATTTTCCTAAACAACATAATTGGCCTAAAGGGACTAATTAGACTAAATGGTCAAATTATCCTAATTGGCCTAATTGGCCTAATTATCATAAATGACCTAACTGGCCAATTAGCCAAGTAGCCAAATTGAAAAATGATCAAAATTACTAAGTGAATGAATAACAAAATAACACAAAATAAATTGAATTATACCAAAATGAATAGACAAGTGGAATGCATACCATACACATGTTTATCTTTCTAATTGGTATGGATTATTTATGTTATGTCACAAGTATTAAATTTATAATTAAATTTACATTTAGATGTTTCTTCATTTTATGGATTTATTTAACATCTATAATTTTAATTCATTCTAGGTTTATAACTTTCGCATTATTCAATAATGTGTTATTATACTAATCAATGTCATTTGTAGCAAGCAACATTTGTCATCAAAGGTTGTGTGCCTCGAGCAAAATTATTTTCCTTAACTAGGAAGAAAAATAATGGAAATGATGTAAATGCAAAAACACAAGAAAATATTGTAAGTTTTTTTTAATGATACTTCAAATTTTTATATGTAATTCATAATTAAATTTTTTGTTTATATTTTCAACAGTGTGTCCTGGAGGCCCTCAATGAGAAATAAGATGACAACTTCAGTCCAAATGATCATTTGAGACAAGTATTAGGTGAGGAGCGACATGGGAGAGTATGATGTCGACCCATGAAAAACATCATCCCCACTAGGTATTAAACCTCATCGAGTGCATCTCAAACCTATCAGACCACTGAGCTCAAAAATTCTCATGCAGAAGCAGATGAGGCCAAAAAAATAGAAATAAAGGAGCTTGAAAGAAATAAATTGGTCACCAAACACTTCCTGAAATATATGTCAGTTATAAGTCCACCACTTCCATCAAAGACTCTTATTACTTTTGATTCATGTATGATATCAATATGATATTTATATGATACCTAGATTGATTTCAATGAGGGTCCAGTGGCGACCGAGATGATGGTGGTGGTGGTGTTGGAGGGGGGGCGGTGGTAGTGTTTTGACGAAGGTGGTAGTGGTAGTGGTGGTGGTGGTGGTTTCAAGCATAGTGGAAGCATGAAAAGATGTATGGTATATTAAAATTTATTTAAATAATTGTTGCCTGAAGCCAATAGAGAGGGTCTTGCATGTCAAATTTAAAATTAATATATTTAATATTTAAATAAATAAATACCTATGCTTAGGAACTTTCTTCATTTGTGAATGTTGATCATCCGAAAAGACCCTTTCAGATTACCATCATTTCACTATGAGGATCCCAGGATAAAGTCCCTCCAGAGGTAATCCATATATACTCCTATGATCTCTGAGAAACACCACTTGATATTTAGGTGTTAGTGTGGCAATTCCAATGTCTTATGTTGTTTGTTCTTGATCACTCGTTCTTTGGTCTTGAATAAATCTTTCTTGCACTTCTCATTATTGAGAGAGATAGAGACAGAGTTGAGAGAGAATTCATTGTGCGCAACAATTTTCTATTCTCAATTTTTGGATGTTCTACACAATAGACAAAGATTCATATTTATAGAGTTGAGATTTAATTTAAAATATTATTTAATTTCATACCAGACATTAAATAACATTAATTACCTTCAATAAATCTCATACCACATAATATTATTATATAATTATTATTTTTTAGCGCACGTCAACTTGTTCAATAACAAATATTATATAACGGTCTTTCTAATTAATATTTGTCAATGGAATCAGTCTTGTTCCATTCAAACTCCTTAATCATTTATTAAACAACTGAATAAATGTTTTTTTCATAAATAAATATTTTATTTACAATATACTGAATAAATATTTATTAAAATATTAAATAAATAAAATAAATATTCTATTTACATGTCAGCGAATAAATATTTATTTAATTTATATGATCAATATAAATTGAATAAAATTGTTTCTCATACTTGAGAATAATATTTATTCCATTAATTAAACTCAAATAGAATTTAATCAAGATCAAAGGAAACACTTAGTGTGTGACCCTCTAGGATTCCTTATCATTGACATTACGTGGACTTGCCTAAAGTCAGAGATTACTGTCTAGAAACGGGTCAAATCACCCAAGAGAAAGAAGTTGATGTAGCAACATTGAAAACCAGATATGAACACTCACTATGTAATATAATCTCTTTGTCATAGTATCTCATCAAGAAGGTTTCACATCTGTGTCACCAACCTATATGATAGATATGTCTTCCTTTGACTATCTGAAATAAACACATCGTTACACCATGGACATGGAATTTAATGTGAGGGTTTTATTCCAATCAAAGGGTTGAGATATCATCTTCTTTAAATATTGAAGGGAAAAAATCCTTCCTCTACTTATTCATTAATGACATGTCACTCATGATGCACCCAATGTATCCAACTTTTCCATGAGCTATTATCATCATGGTTTACAACATACATCTAAGTATGCGGGTTATGAAATGATTTAATAATAATATTAAAGTCTAAGGACCATCACACATACTCATAGATAGGAATATCTGATGACACCAAAACATCCGAAATTCCTACTAGCATGTCTGTTCTCATAATCTGTCGTCTTGGAGATTACCAATTGTGAACTTCATGAGAAGAAGTCTCATCTGCTTATGAGTACTCGTACCTGACAGTCTATGTACTTTGTGTCCCTTAATAGTATGTTATCTAAATGGACTAAATGGCCTAATTGGCCTAATTGGCCTAAATTGGCCTAAATGGACAAAAATAGCCTATTTGGTCTAAATGGTCTAAATTGGCCTAAATGGCACAATTGGCCTAAATTGCATAAATTAACTAATTGTATTAATTTTACTAATTGACCTAAATGGATTAAATTGTCCTAATGGGCCTAAATGGCCTAATTGGACTAAATGATCTAAATTAACCTAATTGGCCTAATTGACCTAAATTTACCAAATCAGCATAAATTTACTAATTGTCCTAATTGACCTAAATGGCCTAAATTGGCCTAAATGTACTAATTGGGTGAATTAGATTAAATGGTCTAAATTAGCCTAAATAGCCTAAATGACCTAAATTGGCCTAAATGGACTAATTGGTCTAAATAACCAAAATTGGACTAAATGACATAAATTTTCCTATTGGACTAATTGGTCTAAATGACCTAAATGTAATAAATGGCCTAATTGGCCCAAATGGTCTAAATGACCTAAATGAACAAATTGATTAATTGGCCTAAATGGCCCAAATGGCCTAAATTGGCCAAAATGGTCTAGCTAGCCGAATTGGCCTAAATGGAATAATTGGACTAAATATCCTATATGTAATAATTGGAATAATTGTACTAATTCGGCTAAATGGCCTAAATGGCCGAAATTGATCTAATTGGTCTAAATGGCCTAAATTGGCCTAAAAGGTCTAAATAGCCTAATTGGCCTAAATGACCTAAATCTCCTAAGTGGACTAATTGCCCTAAATGGACTAAATGAAATAATTGTTATAGTTGGTCTGAGTGGCATAAATTGACCAAAATGGCCTGAATTATCCTAAATGGAATAAATTGGCCTAAATGGCCTAATTGGTCTAATTGGCCTGAATTGCCTAATTGGCCTAATTTTCCTAATTGGTCTAAATGAGATAAATTTTACTAGATTGCCTAATTTTACAAAATGGACTAAATGGAAAAAATTGGTCTATTGGGTATAATTGGTCTAAATGGCCTAAATGGCATAATTGGGCTAAATTGCCTAAATTGTGTAATTGACTTAATTGGCCTAATTGGACTAAATTGCCTAAATTGGTCTAAATGGACTAAATGGATGAAATTTTCCTAAATGGCCTAATTGGATTAAATTTCCTAAATTGCATAATTGGCCTAATTTGACCAAATGGTCAAAGTTGTCCTAATTGGTTTAAATGGCCTAATCAACCTAATTGACCTAATTAGTCTAAATTGCCTAAATGGGATTAAAGGGAATAATTGATAAAATTGACGTAAATGGTATAAATTGTCCTAAATGGCCTAAATTATCAAAATTGGCCTAAATGGACTTATTAGCCTAAATGTCCTAAATTGGCCTAAATGGTCTAAATAAACTAAATTTCCTAATTGTCCTAATTGGCATAAATAGCCTAATTGACTTAATTGGCCTAAATTGGACTAAATGGCCTAAATCTTTTAATTGGAATAAATTACCTAAAGGGAAAAAAATGGACTAATTGGACTGAATTGGTCTCATTGTCCTCATTGGCCTAAATGGCCTAAATTATCCTAAATGGCCAAAATGGCCAAAATGGCCCAATTGCCCTAATTATCCTAAATGACCTAAATTGGCCTAAATGGACTAATGGGCCTAAGGGTAAAATGGGCCTAAGTGGCCTAAGTGTCCTAATAGGTCTAATGGGCTTAAGTGGCCAAATGGGCCCAATGGGTCTAATGGGCTCAAGTGGTCTAATGGGGTTAAGTGGCCTAATCGGCCTAATGATCCAATTGGGCCTAAGTGGCCTAATGGGTCTAATGGGAATAATGGGATTAATGGACTAATTGGCCATATGGGCCTAATTGGCCATATGGGTATAAATTAACCTAAATAGCCTAAATGTCCTAAATTGGCCTAAATGGCCTAATTGGCCTAATTGGCCTAAATGGCCTAAATTAGACCTAATGTCTTAAATTTTATAATTAACCTAATTGTACTAAATGAACTAAATGGAAAAAATGTCCTAATTGGAATAAATGGCCTAAATTACCTAAATGAACAAATTGATTAATTGGCCTGAATGTCCAAAATAGACTAAATTGGCCTAAATTGTCTAATTGGCCTAATTGGACTAAAAGGATTAATTATCCTAAATGGCCAAATTGGCCTAAATGGACTAAATGGACTAATTTTCCTAATTATTCTAATTAGTATAAATGGCCTAAATTATCCTAAATGGCCTAAATTGGATTAACTGGTCTAAATGGGCTAAATTGGTCTAAATGGTCTAAATGGCCTCATTGACCTAAATGACCTAAATGGACTAATTGATATAATTGGTCTAAATAGCCTAATTATCCCAAATTACCTAAATGAAATAATTAGTCTAATTGGACAAAGTGACCTAAATTGACCTAAATGGCCTAAATTGACCTAAATGGCATAAATTGGCCTAAATGGCCTAATTGGTCTAATTGGCCTGAATTACCTAATTGGCATAATTTTCCTAATTGGACTAAAAGTGATAAATTCACCTAAATTTCCTAATTTTCCTAAATGGCCTAAATGGCCAAAATTGTTCTAATTGGCCTAATTGGTCTAAATGGCCTAAATTGGCCTAAATGGAATAATTGGGCTAAATTGCCTAAATTGTGTAACTGGCCTAATTGGCCTAATTGGCCTAATTGGCCTAAATGGAACAAATTGGTATGAATGGACTAAATGGAAAAAAACTTCCTAAATGGACTAATTGAATTAAATTGCCTAAATTACATAATTGGCCTAATTGGGACAAATGGTCAAAATTGGCCTAATCGTCTTAAATGGCCTTATCGACCTAATTGACCTAATTGGTCTAAATTGCCTAAATGGCCTCAATGTCATAATTGGATTAATTGGATTAAATGGTCTAAATTGTCCTAAATATCCTAAATGACCTAAATTAGCTTAAATGGAACAATTATAATAAATTTCCAAAATTGCCTAATGGCCTAATTGGCATAATTGGCCTAATTGGATTAATGTGCCTAAATTGACCTAAATTTCCTAAATCTTATAATTGGATAAAATTTCCTAAAGGACCTAAATTGGCCTAATTGGCCGGAATTGGTCTCATTAGCCTCATTGGTCTAAATGGCCTGAATTGGCCTAAATGGCCTAAATGGCCTAATTTTCCAAAATAACCTAAATGGACCAATTGGCCTAATTGGCCTAAATGGCCTAAATTTGACTAAATGGAAAATGGGCCTAATCGGCCTAAGGATCAAATGGGGCTAAGTGGCCTAGGTGGCCTAATGTGTCTAATGGGTTTTAAGTGGCCAAGTGGGCCAAATGGGATTTAAGTGGACAAATGGGCAAAATGGGCAAAATGTTGTACTTGAGGTGGACCAATGTACTGTTCATGAGAGAGAAGCTTCGAGTTTTAGAGATAAGAATAAGTTTCCCTATTCACTTTTGTTGAAGAAGTTTTAACAGATTGAAGTGAAAGAGAAGAGACAAGATCACAACATTGTACTCAGTTGATCATCGTACTCAGTGTTTATCGTACTCAGCCAATTACCTTATTCATCTTGTCAATATCATTCATCTGATCATCGTATCGAGCTTGATTAATAAAATTGGGATTTTTGTAATAGGTCTTCTGGACTGTGGAAGATGGATAATTGAAGTGGTGTTGATTTATCTCTATTGCATTCTATCAAAGTTATATTTTTCATACTGGGGAGAATCGTACTAAGAAGAATTGTATCGGGAAAATTGTATCAGGAAGAATCATATCATGGAGAATCGTACTCAAAGGAATCGGACTGGTAAAATCATATTGGGAAAATTAGAATTGATTTTTTCTCTTAACAAAGTCCAGGAAGTTCTAACCATCTTCGGGGTGAGAAATTGAATAAGTGTTTTCAATTGAATACATTTGTGGAATTGAAAATAAGCATAGGTAACATGAGTAGTTACACAATCATTGCATTACCCTATTTATGCTAAGAGGGTGCACATGAACTATTGGATTGATTACATAGTGCTATGCGAGTGAAAGGGTATATCCTACTCGTTGTAATCCAATGATTATTTTATAGTGGATTGTGTGGTATTGGATCACTTCCATACCAAACCAAGTATGTAGCTATTATTATTGAATAGTTAATCTTGTAAATACTTGTGTTCATGTGGATGTGTGTTTGAATTGTTTTTAGTAGGGAATAGAATCTTTAACCAGAGGAGATGATTATTACATTTGAAAAGAAATATAAGAGAAAAAGTATCACTAATTAACCCCCTCCCCCTATCAGTGATACAATCATCCATTGGGCACTTTCAACTGGCCTACCAAGGGGCCTAATAGGTCTAATGGGCCTAACAGACATAATGGGCCAAATGGGCCTAAGTGGTTGAATGGGATTAACTGGCCTAAGTGTCCTAATAGGATGAATGGGCCTGAGTGGCCTAATGGGTCAAATGGGCCTAATGTACCTAATGGGACTAAGTGTCCAAATGGGCCCAATGGGCTGAATGGGCACAACTAGCCTAACTAGCCTAATTGCCCTAATGGGCCCAATGAGCCTCATGGGTCTAACTGGCCAAAGTGACCTAATGGGCCTAACTAGCCTAAGTGGCCTAATGGTCCTAATGGGATTAATGGGTCTAAGTGTCGTAATGGGCCCAATGAGACTAATGGGCCTAACTGGCCAAAGTGGCTTGATGGGCCTAACTAGCCTAAGTGGCCTAATGGGCCTAATGGGCTGAACATGCCTAAGTGGTGTAATGGGCTGAATGAGCCTAAGTAGCCCAATGGGTTGAATGTGCCTCAGTGGCCTAATGGGCCTAATAGGTCGAATGGGCCGAATGAGCCTAAATGGTCGAATGGGCCTAAGTGGCCTAATGGGCCTAAGTGGCCTAATGGGCCTAATAAGCCTAATGGGCCTAAGTGGATGAATTGACCAAATGGTCCTAACGGGAATAATAGGCCTAGTGGGCCTAATGGGTATAATGGGCATAAGTGGCCTAATGGGTATAATGGGCCTAATGGGCCTAATGGGCCTAAGTGGCCTAATGGGCCTAAGTGGCCTAAGTGACCTAAGTGGACCAATGGACCTAGGTGGTGTAATGGTCCAAATGGGCCTAAGTGGCCAAGTGGGACTAAGTGACCTCATGGGCCTAATGGTCATAATGGGCCAAAGTGGCCTAATGGGCCTGAGTGGCCTAATGGGCCTGAGTGGCCTAATCGGCCTGAGTGGCCCAAGTGGCCTAATGGGCCAAAGTGGCCTAAGTGTCCTAATGGGTTTAATGGGCCTAAGTGGCCAAATGGTCCTAATGGTCCCAATGGTACCAAGTGGTCGAAGTGGCTTAATGGGCCTAATTGGTCTAATGGGATTAATGGGCCTAAGTGGCCTAATGGGCCTAAGTGGCCTAATGGGTCTAATGGGCCTATGTGATCTAATGGTCCTAAGTGACCTAATGGGCCTAAGTGGGCTAATGGGCATAATGGACATAATGAGCCTAAGTGGCCTAAGTGGCCTAATGTGCCTGATGGACCTAAGTGACCTAAGTGGTGTAATGGGCCTAATGGGCCTAAGTGTCCTAATGGACCTAATAGGCCTAATGGGCCTCAGTGACCTAATGGTCCTAATGGGCCTGAGTGGCCTAATGGGCCTAATGAGCCTAAGTATACTAATGGGACTAATGGGCCTTAGTAGCCTAATGGGATTAAGTGGCCTAATGAGTCGAATGAGACTAAGTGGTTGAATGAACCTAATGGGCCTCAATGTCCTAATTGGCTGATTTGGCCTAAGTGGCCGAAGTGGCCTAATAGGATGAATGGGCCTAAGTGGACTAATGGGCCAAATGGAAAAATGGTCATAATTGGCCTAAGTGGCCTAATGGTCCTAAGTGGGCGAATGGGCCCAATGGGTATAATGGGCCAAAGTGGCTTGAGTGGCCTAATGGGCCAAATGGGCCTAAATGTCCTAATGGGCCTAGGTGTGCTAATGGGCCTAAGTGTGCTAATGGGACTGATGGGCCTTAGTGGGATAATGGGCCCAATGGGCCTAAGTGGTCTAAGTAGCCTAATGGTCCTAATTGGCCTAATGGTCATAAGAGGACTTAGTGGACTAATGTTCCTAATGGGCCTTAGTGGACTAATGGGCTTAATGGGCATATGGGGCCTAAGGGACCTAATGCGCCTAATGGACCTTAGTGTCCTAATGGGCCTAATGGACTAAGTCGCTTGAGTAGCCTAATGGGAATAATGGGCCTAGGCGGACTAATGGACCTAAGTGGACTAATGGGCCTAAGTGGAATAATGGGCTTAAGTGGCCTAAGTGGCCTAATGAGCCTATTTGGCCTAAGTGGAAAAATGGGACAAATGGGCCAAAGTGGACTAATGGGCCTAATGGGCCTTAGTGGAATAATGGATCTAATGGGAAGAATGAGCCTAAGTAGCCTATGAGGCCTAATGGGTCTAATGGGTCTAATGGGCCTAAGTGTCCTAATGGGCATAGTGGGACTCAGTGGCCTAATGGGCCTAAGTGGATGAACTGGACTAATGGCCCTAATGGTCCTAAAGGGCCTCAGTGGCCTAATGAGATGAAAGGTCCTAAGTGTCCTAATGGGTGTAATGGGACTTAGTGGCCTAATGGGCCTGATGGGCCGAATGGACCTAAGTGGCCTAAGTGGCTTAATGGGCCTAATTTTCCTAAATGGCCTAATGACCTGAATGTGACTAAGTGGACTAATTGGCCTAATGGGACTAATGGGACTAATGGGTTTAATTGGACTAATGGGCCTAAGTTTCCTAATGGTCCTTAGTGGCATGATGGGCCAAATGGGCCTAATGGGGCTAAGCAGACTAAGTGGGTTAATGGGACTAATGGGGCTAAGTGGCCTAATGAGCCTAATGGGCCTGATGGGCCCAATGGTCGTAAGTGGTCTAATGGGACTGATGGGCCTGATGGGACTAATGAGCTTAATGGGCCTCAGTGGCCTAATTATTTTAATGTACCTAAGTGGCCTAATGGGATTGATGGACCTGATGGGCCTCATGGGCCTCATGGGCATAATGGGCCGAATGGGCCTAAGTGGCCTCATGGGTTTGATGGGCCTAATGGGCATGATGGGTTTAATGGGACTAAATGGCCTAATGAGATTAATGAGCCTAAGTGGCCTAATGGTCCTCATGGGCCTCATGGTCCTAATAGGCCTAAGTGGACCAATACGCGTGATGGGACAAATGGGACAAATGGGCCTCAGTGGCCTAATGGGCCTAATGGGCCTAATGGTCCTAAGAGGCCTAATTGACCTAATGCGCCTAATGGGACTAATGGCCCTGATGGGTGTAATGGGTCTAAATGTCCTTTGTGGCCTAATGGGCCTAATGGGCTTAAGTGGATTAATGAACTGAATGGACCTAATTGGACTTACGGGCCTAGTAGTGGCTAAGTGGCCTAATGGGATTGATGGTCCTAATGGGACTCAGTGGCCTCATAGTATTAATGGGCCTAATGGGCCTCATGGGCCTAAGTTTCCTAAATATCCAAATGGGCCTAATAGGCCTAATGGGCCTAATGGGCCTCATGGGCTTAATAGGCCGAATGGGCCTAAGTGGCTTAATGGACCGATGGGCATAATGGGCCTAATGGGCTTCAATGGACCAATGGGCCTAATGGGAAAGATTATCCTAATGGCCATAATGGTTCTGATTGGCCTAATGTGCCTAAGTGTCCCAATGGGCCTCAGTGGCCCAATGGGCCTCAGTGGCCCAATGGGCCAAATGGGCCTAAGTGGCCTAATGGGCCTTAATGGACGAATGGGACTAATGGTACAGATAGGCCAAATGGGAATAATGGGGAAAAGTGGCCCAATGGGCCTAAGTGGTCGAATGGCCCCAATGGGCCTAATGGTCCTAATGGTCCTAAGAGGCCTAAGTGGCCTCATGGGCCCAATGGGCCTAATGGGAATAAGTGACCTTATGGGAACAATGGGCCTCATGGGCCTCATGGGCCTAAGTGGACTCATGGGCCTGATGGGCCTAATGGGCCTCATGGTCCTAATGGGCCTAATAAGTCTCATAGGCCTAATGGGCCTCCTAGGCATAAGTGGCCCAATGGGCTTAGTGGGCCTAAGTGGCCTAAGTGGCCTAATGGGTGCAATGGGCCTCAGTGGCCAAATGGTTCAAGTGTGCCTAAAGGGCCTAATGAGCCTAAGTGGCCCGATGGGCCTAATGGGCCTCATGGTCCTAAAGGGATGAATGGGATAAAGGGGCCTCATGGGCCCAATGGGCCTAATGGGTCTAAGCGGCCTAATTGGCCTAATCGGTCTAAGAGCACTAAATGGCCTAAGTTACCTAGTGGGACAAATGGGTTAATGAGACTAAGTGTCCTAATGGGCCTATGTGTCCTAATGGGCCTAAGTGGCCTAATTGGGCTAATCGACCGAATTGTCCTAATGGGCCAAAGTGGCCTAAGTGGCTTAATAGTTCCAATTTGCCTAATGGGGTGAATGGGACTAATGGGTTTGATGGACTTAATGGGTCTAAGTGGTCTAATGGGACCAATGGGACTATGTGGCCTAATGGTACTCAATGTCCAAATGGGCATAATGGGCATAATGGGTTTAATAGGCCTAATGGGCTTAAGTGGCCTAATGGGCCTAACTGGTAAAATGGGTATAATGGGACTAAGTGGCCTCATGGGCCTAATGTGCTTAATGGGACTAAGTAGACTAATGTTCCCAAGTTTCCAAATCCCCCTAATCTATTGAATGGACCTAATGGGCTTAAGTAGCCTAATGGGCCTAATGGGCCTAATGAGCCTAATGGGACTAAGTGGTCTTAGTGGCCTAATCAACCTAATCGAGTGAATGGGTTTAATGGGACTAATGGGTCTAAGTGGCCTAATGGGGATAATGGAGCTAATGGGCCTAATGCCTAAGTGGACTAATGGACCTAATTGGCCAAATGGGCATAATGGGACTAAGTGGCATTGTCGGCCAAATGAGCCTAATGGGCCTAAGTGGCCTAATGGGTCTAAGTGGCCTAATGGGCCTAGGTGGCCTAATGGGATTAATTGGCCAAATGGTTATAATGGGTTTAATGGGACTCATGGGCCTAAGTGGCCTAAGTAGCATAATGGGCCTCATGGGTCTAATGGGCCTAATGGTCCTAAGTGTCCTGATGGGCCTAATGGGGCTATTGGGCCTTAGGGGCCTAGTGGACCTGATTGGCCTCATGGCCATAATGATCCTCAGTGGCCCAATGTTCCTAAGTGGCCCAATTTTCCTCAGTGGTCGAATGGGCCTAATGGGCCTAAGTGGTCTAATGGACCTAATGGGCCTAATAGGCTAAATGGGAACAATGGGGAAAAGTGGAACAATGAGCCTAAGTGGCCTAATGGGCCTAAGTTACCTAATGGGCCTAAGTGACCTAATGGGCCTAGGTGGCCTAATGGGCCTAAGTGGCCTAATGGGCCTAAGTGGCCTAATGGGCCTAAGTGGCCTAATGGGACTAAGTGTCCTAATGGGCCTGATGGGCCGAATGGGACTCATGGGTCGAATGGTCCTAAGTGACCTAAGTGGCCTAATGGGATTCATGGGCCTAAGTGGCCTAGTGGGCCTAGTGGGCTAATTGGACTAAGTGTCTGAATGGGACTGATGGGTGTAGTGGGCCTAATGAGACTCATGGGCATAATAATCCCAATGGGCATAATGGGCCTCATTGGCCCAATGGGACCAATGGGCCTAGGTGGCCTAATAGGCCTAATGGGACAAATGGTTCTAATGGGCCTAAGTGGTGTAAGTGGCTTAATCAGCATAATGGGCATAAGTGGCCTAATGGGCCTAATGGGTCGAATGGGCCTAATGGGATTTAGTGGCCGAATGGGCATGATAGGCCATATGGGTATAATGGGCCTAATGGGCCAAAGGGGCCTAAGTGGCCTAATGGGAATAATGGGATAAATTGTCTTAAGTGGCTTAAGGGGCACAATGGTCCTAAGTCGCTGAATGGGCCTAATGGGCCTAAGTGGGGGAATGGGTCTAATTGGCCTAAGTGAAGAAATGGTCCTAATAGGCATATGTTGCCTAATGGGCCTAAGTGGATGAATGAGCCAAATGGGCCTAATGGCCCACAAGGGCCTCAAGCACCAAATGAGCCTAAGTGGCCTCATGGGACTAATGAGCATAAGTGGAATAATGGGGCTCATGGGCCTTAGTGGGATCAGGGGCCTGATCAGTCTCAGTGGCCTCATGGGCCGGATGGGCCTAATGGGCCCAATGGGCCTCCTAGGCTTAAGTAGATGAGTGGGACCAATGGGCCGATGTGTCTGAAGTGGCATGATGGACTTAATGGTTCTAAGTGGTCGAATGGGCCTAGTGGGCCTGATGGGCCTAATGGGCCTCATGGTCCTAATGGGACTAATGGGCCTAGGTGGAATCATGGGACCAATGGAACTAATGGAGCGAAGTGACCTAATGGGCCTAATTGGCCTAAGTGATTTATTGGGAATGATGGGCCTAATGGTCCCCATGGGCCTCATGGTCTGAAGTGACCTAAGTGTCCTAATGGGCCAAAGTGTCCTAATGGGCCTTGTGGGCATAGAGGTCCTAATGGGCCTAATGGGACGAATGAGCCTAATTGGCATGATGGGCCTAGTGGGCCTCATGGGCCTAATGGACCTAATGGGCCTAAGTTGCCTCATTGGACCAATGGGCATAATGGGCCTAATAGGCCTAAGTGGGCTAAGTGGGTCTATGGGGACTAATGGGATGAAGGGGCCAAGTTGCCTAATGGGCCCAATGGGCCCAATTGGCCTCATGGGTATAAGGGGACTAATGGGTTTAGTGGGACTAATGGGATGAATGGGCCCAATGGGCATCATGGGAGAATGAGCCTAGTGGGCCCAATGGGCCTAATGGGCATAATGGGCCCAAGTGGCTGATGGGTCCAATGGGCCTAAGTGGACTCATGGGACCAAAGGTCCTAATGGGTCTAAGTGTCTTAATGGTCCTGATGGTCCCCCTGGGCATAATGGGACTCATGGAACTCATCAACAGATTGCACCTCATGGACCTAATGGGCCTAAAGGGCCTAATGGGCTTAATGGTCATGAGTGGTCTAATGGGCCTAAGTTCCCAAACGGGCCTAATGGACCTAATGGAACTAATGGGCCTAGGTGGCCTAATCAGGATGATCGAACGGATGAGCCTAATGGGCCTAAGCGGCCTAATTTGCTTAATGGTCCTAATGGTCCTAATGTGTTTAATGGGCCTAATGGGTCTAAGTGTCCAAATGGGCCTAATGGGACAACGTGGCCTAATGGGCCTATGTGTCCTAATCAGGCTAATCGACTGAATGGGCCTAATGTGACCAAGTGTCCTAAGTGGCTTAACGGGCCTAATGGGCCTAATGGTACTAATGGGACTAATGGGTTTAATGGGCCTAATGGGCCTAAGTGGCCTAATGGGCCTACGTGGAATAATGGGCCTAAGTGGTCAAATTGGACAAATGGGACTAATGGGTTCAATGGGCCTAATGGGCCTAAGTGGATGAACGAGCCCAATGGGCCTCATGGGCCTAACCGGCCTAATGGGCCCAATGGACCTAAGTGGCCTAAGGGGCCTAATGGGCCCAAGTTTCCTAATCCCCTTAATTGACTAAATGGGCCTAAGTGGCCTAATGGGGATAATGGGACGAAGTGTCCTAACGAGCGTAATGGGCTTAATGGGCCTAATGGTCCAAAGTGGCCGAAGTGGCCTAATCAGCCTCATCGATCGAGTATGACTAATGGGACTAATGGGCCTAAGTGGACGAATGGGCCTTAGTGACCTAATGGGCCTAAGTGGATGAAATGGCCCAATGGGCCTAAGTGGCCTAACGGGCCTTAGTGGCCTAATGGGACTAATCGACCCGATGGGGCTTAGTGGCTGAAATTACCTAATGGGCCTAAGTGGGATAATTAGTATAATGGGCCTAAGTGGCCTAGTGGGACTAAGTTGTCTAATGGGCCTAAGTAATGGGCCTAAGTGGAATAATGGGCCTAACTATTCTAATGGGCCTATGTGGGCTAATTGGCCTAATCTGCATAATGATTCTAAGTAGACTAAGTGGCCTAATGGGCCTAAGTGGCCTAATGGGCCTAAGTGGCCTAATGGACCTAATGGGTTTAAAGGGATTGAGTGGCCTAATGGGATTAATGGGCCTTAGTGGCCTAATGGGCCTAAGTGTCCTAATGGGACTAATGGGACTAATGGTCCTCAGTGGCCTAATGGGCCTAATGGCCTAAATGGACCTAAGTGGCCTAATGGGTCTAATGGGTCTAATGGGCCTAAGTGGCCTAATGAGACGAATGGGCCTAAGTGGCCTAATGGGGCTAATGGGCCTAATGGGTCTAAGTGGCCTAAGGGGCCTGATGGGCCTAATGGGCATTAGTGGCCTAATGCGTTGAACATGCCTAAGTGGCCTAATGGACCTAATAGGACCAAGTGGCCTAATGGGCGCAATGAGCCAGATGTGCCTAACAGTGCCAAATGGAACGAAGTGGCCTAATGCGTTGAATGGGACTGAGTGGCATGATGGGCCATATTGGCATAATGTGTCGAATGGTCCAAAGCAGCCTAATGGACTTGAATGGCCTGATGGATCTAATGGGCCTATATGTCCTAATAAGCTTAATGTGCCTAAGTGGCCTAATGGGACAAATGGGCCTCATGGGCCTAATGGGCCTAAGTGGCCTAATAGTTTTGATGGTCCTGATGGGATAGATGGGCCTAATGGGCCTTAGTGGCCTTAGTGGCCTTATGGACCTCATGGGTCTAATGGGCCTAATTGGCCTAAGTGGCCTAATGGGCCTATAGGGCCTAATGGCCGTTAGTGGCCAAATGGGGCTAATTGTCCTAATGGCCTTGATGGATCTAATGGGAGAAATGGGCCTATGTGGATTAATGGGCCTAAGTGGCTGCAGTAGCCTAGGGGGCCTAAGGGGCCTAAGTGGCCTAATGAGAAGAATGAGCCTAAGTGGGATAATGGGCCTAATGGGATGAAGTGGACTAATGAGCCTAATGGGCCTAAGTGTCCTAATGGTCCTAAATGGTGTAATGGGCCTAAGTGGCCTAATGGGCTGAGGTGGCCTAATTGGCCTTAGTGGACTAATGGTCTGAATGAGCCTGAGTGGCCTAATGGGACTTAATGGCCTAATATGACCAATGGGACTAATGGGCATGAGTGGACGAAATGGCCTAATGGGCCTAATGGGACCAATGGGTCACAGTGGCCTAATGGACCTAATCAGAATAATGGGCCTCAGTGTCCAAATTGGCATAATGGGTCGAAGTGGCATCATGGGCCTAAGTGGCCTGATAGGCCTAAGTGGCCTCATGGGCCTAATAAAACTAATGGACCTAAGTGGATTCATGGGTTTAATGAACCTAATTGGACTAGTGGGCCTTAGTGGACACATTGTCTCAATTTTCCTAATGGGCCTATGTAGCCTAATGGGACTAAGTGGCCTAAGTGGCCGAATTGGCCAAAGTGTACTAGTGGGCCTAATGGGACTCAGTGGACTAATGGGCCAAATGAGCCTAAGTGGCCTAAGTGACTTAATGGCCCTAATGGTCGTAAGTGTCATAATGTGCCTAATGGGCCTAGTGGGCCTTAGCAGCCAAATGGTCCTAATGTGCCTAAGTGGATGAATGGGCCTAAGTGGCTTAATGAGACGAATGGGCCTAAGTGGCCTAATGGGCTGAATGGGCCTCAGTGTCCTATTGGGCCTAATGGGCCTTAGTGGACTAATGGGACTAATGGGCATGAGTGGCTGAAATAGCATAATGGGCATAATGGGCCGCAATGGCCTAATGGGCCTAATCGACCTAAGTGGATAGAAAGGCCAAATGGGCCTAAGTGGCCTAATTAGCATAATGGGTCTAAGTATCCTAATGGGCCTAAGTGGACTTATGGGCCTAATGGGCCTAAGTGGATTAATGGACCTAAGTGGGATAATGAGCCTAAGTGGCCTCTTTGGCTTAATGGGCCAAAGTGGCATAATGGGCCAAAGTGGCCTGATGGGCCCAATGGGCCATAGTGGCCTAATGGGCCTATGGGGCTGAATGGGCCTAAGTGGCCAAATGGGCCTAATGGGCCTAATGGGCCTAAGTGGCCTAATGAGACGAATGGTCCTAAATGGCCCAATGGGCCTCAGTGGCCTAGTGTGCCTAATGGTCCCAAGTGGTTTAAGTGGCCTAATGCGCCTAATGGGAATAAGTGGCCTAATGAGCCGAATGGGTCTAGTGGGCCTGATGGGCCTAATGGGCCTAAGTGGCCTAATGGGCCCGATGGGCCTAATTGGTCGAATGGGCTTAATGGTCCTAAGTGATCTAATGAGCTGAATGGGCCTAAGTGGCCTAATGTGCCTGATGAGCTTGATGGGAATAATGGGTCGAATTGGCCTAAGAGGCATCATGGGCCTGATGGGCCTGATGGCCTTAAGTGGCCTAATGAGCTGAATGGACCTAAGTGGCCTAATGGTCCTAATTGGCCTACTGGGTCTACTGGGCCTGATGGGCCAAATGGGCTAAAGGGGTCTCACTAGCCTCATGGGCCAAATGGGCCTAAGGATCCTAAGTGGCCTAAGTGCCTAATGGGCCCAATGGGCCTCCGTGACCGAATGGGCCTAATGGCCCTAATGGGCCTAATGTGTGTAATGGTCCCAAGTGGATTAATGGGCCTGAGTGGCCTCGATGGACTAATGGGCCTAATGGTCCTAAGTGGCCTAATGGTCCTAAGTGGCCTAATGCACTGAATGGGCCTAAGTGGCCTAAAGGGTATAATGGGCCTAAGTGGAATAATGGGATTAATGGGCCAAATGGGACTTATGGGCCTTAGTGGCCTTATTGGCCTAATTGTCATAATGGGACTAAGTGACTGAAGTAACCTAATGGGCCTCATGGGACTAATGGGCCTAATGGGCCTAAGTGGGCTAATGGGACAGATATGCCTAATGGGCCTCAGTGGCATATTAGGCACGATGGGCCTGATTAGCCTAATGGCCATAATGAGCCTCAGTGGCCCAATGGGCCTAATTGTCTTGATGGGCCTAATGGCTAGAATGGGTGTAATTTTTCCAATGGTAAAAATGGGCCTAAGTGGCCTAATGGTCCTAATGGGCTTGATGAGCTTCATGGGCCTAATGGTCATAATGGTACTAAGTGGCCTAAGTGGCCTAATGGGCGTAATGGGACTTAGTGGCCTAATGGGGCTAATGGGCCTAATGGAACTCGGTGGCCTAATGGGCCTAATAGGCTCGATGGGAAAAATGGGTCTGATGGGCTTGATGGGCCTAAGAGGCCTAAGTGGCCTAATGGGCCTAATGTTCTTAATGGGCATAAGTGTCTTAATGAGACCAATGGGCCTAAGTGACTTGATGGGCCTAATGGGCCTAAGTGGATTGAGGGGTCGAATGGGCTTAAGTGGCGGAATGAGCCTATGTGGCGGAATTGGCCGAATGGGCCTAATGGACCTCAAGTTCTGAATGGGCCTCATGGGCCAAATGGGCCTAAGTGGCCTCATGGGACTAATGGGACTAATGGGCATAAGTGGCCTAATGGGAATAATGGACCTAATGGGCCTCATGTGATTAAGTGGTTTCATGTGCCTAATGGGATTAATGGGCCTAATGGGCCTCCTAGGCTGAAGTGACCTAATTTTCCTAGTGGGCCTAATGGGCCTAAGTGGACTAAGTGGCCTAATGGGATTGATGGGCCTATGTGACTGAATGTGCATAGTGGGTCTAAAGGGCCTAATGTACCTAATGGGTCGAAGTGGCCTGATGGTCCTAATGGGCATTAGTGGCCTCATGGGACCAATGGGCCTAATGGGTCTAAGTGGAATAATGGTTCTAATGGGACTAATGGATATAATGGGACTAAGTGGCCGGATGGGCCTACTAATCCTAATGGGATTCAGGGCCTGAAGGACCTAAGTGGCATAATGGGCCTAATGGGCCTAGTGGGACTAAAGGCCCAAATGGGCCTAATTGGCCTGATGGGCCTCATGGGCCTAAGTTGCCTCGTTGGCTGAATGGACATAATGTGCCTAATGGGCCTAAGTGGTAGAAGTGGGCCTAAAGGGCCTAATGGTATGAATGGGCCTAAGTGGCCTAATGGGCCCAATGGGCCTCATGGGCCTAAGGGGCCTACTAGGTTGAGTGGGACGAATGGGATGAATGGGACTAATGGTCCCAATGGGCCTAAGTGGCCAAATGGGCCTAAGTGGCCTAAATGGCATGGTGGGCCTAATGGGATTAATGGGCCTAATGGGTCAAATGGGCCTAAGTGGCATGATGGGTCAAATGCGCCTCATGTGTCTCATGGGCATAAGTGGACTCAGGGGCCTAATGGTCTGAATGGGCCTTAGTGACATAATGGGCATGATGGTCCTGATGGGCCTAATGGGTAGAATGGGAAGAATGGGACTCATGGGCCTAATGGGCCTAATGGGCCTCATGGTCCTAATGGGCCTCATGGTCATAAGAGGCCTAATAGGCCTAAGTGACCTAATGGTCCTAGTGGGCCTAATGGGCCTGATGGGGCCTAATGGGGCTAATGGGCCAGATGGACCAAATTGGCCTAAGTGGCCTAAGTGGCCTAATCAGGCTAATCGACTGAATGGGATTAATGGGCCCAAGTGGCCCAAGTGGATTAACGGGCCTAATGGGACTATTGGGACTAATGGGTCTAATGGTCCTAACGGGCCTAAGTTTCCTAATGGGCCTATATTTTCTAAAGGGCCCAATGGGCCTAGGTGGCCTAATCGAGCTAATCGACTGAATGGGCCTAATGGGCCTAAGTGGCCTAATTGTATTAATAGGCCTAATGGGACTAATGGGTTTAATGGGTATAATGGGTCTTAGTGGCCTAATGGACCTAATGGGCCTAAGTGGCATAATGGGCATAATGATACTAAGTGTCCTAATTCCCCTAATTGACGAAAATGGGCATAATGGGCCTAATTGTCCTAAGTGGTCTACTGGGACTAATGGGCCTAAGGGGCTTAATGGTCCCAATGGGCCTAATCAGCCTAAGTGGCCTAAGTGAATTAATTTTCCTAATCAACCGAATGGGCCTAATGGGCCTAGTGGGCCTAAGTGGTCTAATGAGACTAATGGGCCTAATGGGCCTAAGTGGCCTAATCTGCCTAATCGACCGAATGGGCCTAAGTGGCCTAATGGGCGTAAAGGGTCTAATGGTCCAAAGTAGCCTAATTAGGCTAATCGAACAAATGGGCCAAAGTGGACAAATCAGGCTAGTCAATCGAATGGGCCTAATGGGCCTAATGGGCCTAAGTGACCTAATGGGCCGAATGGGTCTAAGTGGCCTAAGTGGCCTAATCAGCCTAATCAACTGAATGGGCCTAATGAGCCTACGTGGCATAATGGGCCTAATAGGTCTAAGTGGCCTTAGTGGCCTAATCAGCCTAATCCATGGAATGGGCCTAATGGGCCTTATGGGTCTAAGTAGCCGATTGGGACTAATGGGCCCTAGTGGTTGAATGAGCCTAATGGGATAAATTGGTCTAATATGTTTAATGGGCCTAATGGGCCTAAGTTGAAAAATGGGATAAGTGGAATAATGGACCTAATGAGCCTAATGGGTGTTAGTGCGATAATGGGCCTAATGGGCTGAAGTGGCCTAATGGGCCTAAGGGGCTAAATGGACCTAGTGGGCCTTAGTGGCCGAATGGGTGCAATGGACCTAATGCACATAATTGGGCTAATGGTCCTAATGGGCCTAAATGGATGAATGAGCCTAGTGTGACTAAGTGGCTGAATGGGCCTAAGTGGCCTAATGGGCCTAGTGGGACTAATTGGCTGAGTGGGCCTATTGGGCCTAATTGGTCTAATGGGACCAATGGATCTAATTGGTGTAAGTGGACTAATGGGTCTAAGTGGATTAAAGGGCCGAGTGGGCCTAATGGGATTAATGTACCTAATGGGCCTAATGGGCCCAAGTGGCTTGATGGGTCTAATGGTCCTCATGGGCCGAAGTGGCCTCATGGGCCCAATGTGCCTAATGGGACTGAGTGTCCTAATGGGCCTGATGGGCCTCATGTATGGAATGCACCTCATAGGCCTAATGGGCCTAATGGCCCTAATGGTCCTAAGTGGCCTAATGGTCCTAAGTTCCCTAGTGGGCCTAGTGGGAATAATGGGCCTAATGGGTCTAATGGGGCTAATGGACCAAATTGTCTTAAGTGGACTAATTGTGCTAATCGATCGAATGGACCTAATGGGCCTATGTGGCCTAAGTGGATTAATATTCCTATTGGGACTAATGGGTTTAATGGGACTAATGGGCCTACTTGACCTAATGGGCCTATGTGACCTAATCGAGCTAATCATCTGAATGGGACTAAGGGACTACTTGGCCAAAGTGGATTAATGGGCCTAATGAGATTAATGGGAGTAATGGGTTCAATGGTCCTAATTGGCCTAATGGGCCTACATGGCCTAATGGGCCTACGCGGCCTAATGGGCCTACGTGGCCTAATGGGCCTAATGGGACTAAGTGAAAAAATGGGCCTAATGGGCATAATGGGAGTAATGGGTTTAATGGGCCTAAGTGGGGTAATGGGCCTAATTGGATAATGGGCCTAAGGGCCCTAATGGGCCTAGGTGGCTGAGTCCCCCTAATCGACTGAATGAGCCTAATGGACCTAATGGGCCTAGTGGCCTAATGGACCTAATGAGACTAATGGTCCTAATTGGCCTAAGTGGCCTAATTGTCCTAATCAGCTTAATCGAATGATGGAACAAATGGGCCTAATGGGGCTAATGGGAAGAATTCCTAAGTGGATTAATTGGCCAAAGGGACATAATGGGACGAAGTGGCCTATGTGGTCTCATCAACCTAATCGACCGAATGGGCCTAATAGCTCTTTATGGCCTAATGGTCCTAATGGGCCTAAGTGGATTAATGGGTATAATGGGACTAAGTGTCCTAATGGGCCTAATGGGCCTATGTGGCCTAATCAGCCTAATTAATTGAATGGTCCTAGTTGGCATAATATGCCTAATGGGTCTAAGTGGCCTAATATGCCTAATCGGCCGAATGGGTCAAATGGGTCTAAGTGGTCTAATGGGCCTAAGTGGACTAATGGGCCTAAGTGGCCTAATCGGATGAATCGACTGAATTGGTCTAGGTGGCCAAATCGGCCTAATCAATCGAATGGGTCTAATGGGCCTAAGAGGCCTAATAGGCCTAATGGGTCTAAGTTCCCTAATCGGCCTAATCGATTGAATGGTCCTAATGGGCCTAAGTGGCCTAATGTCCCAAATGGGACTAATGGATCTAAGTGGCCTAAGTGGCCTAATTGTCCTAATCGATCGAATTGAACTAATGGGCCTTATGGGCCTAAGTGTTCGATCGGGACTGATGGGCCTAAGTGGTCGAATGGGCCTAATGGGAAAAATTGGCCTAATGGGGTTAATGGACCTAATGGGACTAAGTGGACGAATGGTATTAAGTGTCATAATGGTCCTAATGAGCGTAGGTGGACTAATGGGCCTAATGGGATAAAGTGCCCTAATGGGTCAAAGTGGCATAATGGGCCTAGTGGGCCTAAGTGGTTGAATGGGCCTAATGGGCCTAATTCACCTAATTGGCCTAATGGTTCTTACGAGCGTAAGTGGCCTAATGGTCCTAAGTGGCCTAATAGGCCTAGTGGGCCGAAGTGACCTAATGTTCCTAAGTGGCATAATGGGCCTAGTGGGCCTAAGTGGCCAAACGATCAAAATGGGCCTAATGCTCCTTATTCACCAAATGGACCTAATGGGCATAAGTGGCCTAATGGGACTAAGTGGACTAATGGGCCAAGTGGGACTAAGTGGTTGAATGGGAGTAATGGGCCTAATGCGCCAAATGGGTTGAATGAGCCTAATGGGCCTAATGGGCCTAATGGGCCTAATGAGCCTAATGGTCCCAATGAACTTAAGTGTCCATATGGGCCTAATGGGATGAATGGGCCTAATGAGCCTAATGGTACTAATGAGACCAATTGGATTAATAAGCCTAAGTGGTCGAATGGGATTAACGGGAAGAATGAGCCTAAGGGGCCCAATGGGCCTAAGTGGCCTTATAAGCCTAATGGGACTAATGGGACTAATGGGACTAATGGGCCTAATGGACCTAGGTGGCCAAATGGGAAAATGGGCCTATGTAGCATAATGGACCTAATGGCCCTAAGGGGCCTTAAGGGCCTAATCAGCCTGATCACAGAGTGTGTAGGTTTTATGTGAGACTAATTCCTATGCATAAAAAATGAATTATTAATCGTTTTCCTAAATTATCAAGACAATATAAGTGTGTTTTATTTATTTTTAGTGAGTGACGCTTTTTGAACTAAAATGCCAATTTTAAATTGATAACGGACGCTTTGAGTCATAATGAGCACATCATGTATCAGATTGAGGTGAGGATGATTACTACACATCAAAAATGACTTATTAATCATTTTCATAAATTATAAAAATAATAAAAATGTGTTTTTTGGTTTTGAGTATGTCAGTTGTTCTTTTTAGTAAAATTAATGTCAATTTTAAAAAAAAAGATGCACGTTGTGTCATATCGGTCATACCGTGTGTCAGATTGAGATGAGGCTAATTCCTAAACATCCCAAATGACTTATGGATAATTTTAGTAAATTATTAAAACAATCTGAATGTGTTTCATCAATTTTTGAGTATGCCACTTTTTTTTACTAAAATGTCATTTTGAACTGGAAACACACACTTTGAGTCATACCCATCACATTTTTTTAAAAGGTTGGGGCCGAAGCCTCAATTTATTATTAAAGAAAAGACCTCTTTAAATTGGGTAGAGGGAGACCCATTACATAGCCTGAAGGTCCAAGGCCAAGTGGCCTGAATATAAGGCTTGAAAGCCCTTTTTTTCCCAAATAACCCCTCAGTGAACAGTTCTCCTACAGTACCCGGGCTACTACAATGCCTGCTATAGTCCCTCCACCACTACAGTGCCACCGCTGCAACAGTACTGCTACAATACCCAGAAATTCACCCCTGCCTGGATTTGATCCTAGGTCTTTTGGATTCCAATCACGAGCCTGTACCACTAGGGTACATGCTCGTGGGTGAATCATACCCATCACATTGTGTGTGGGTTTGATATGAGACTAATTATTACACATCATAAATAAATTATGAAATTTTTTCCTAAATTATCAATACAATATGATCATGTTTTCTTGGTTTTAAGGGAGTGACACTTGTTTGTACTAAAATGTCAATTTTAAACTGATAACAGATACTTTGATCCATATGGGGAACATCGTGTATCATATTGTGGTGAGACTGATTCCTACACATAAAAAATGTCTTGTGAATCATTTTACTAAATTATAAAAACAATATTAATTATTTTTATCAGTTTTGAGTATGTTAGTTGTCTTTTTTTAGTAAAATTAATGTCAATTTTAAATATAAAAGATGCACTTGGAATCATACTGGTCACATTGTGCATTGGATTGACGTACGACTGATTCCTAAACATCCCAAATGACTTATCAATAATTTTCCTAAAGTATCAAAAAAATATGAATGGTTTTACTTAGTTTTTAGTATTCCACTTTTGTTTCTTACCAAAATTTCATTTTAAATTGGAAACACACACTTTGAGTCATACTGGTCACATCATATGTAGGTTTAACGTGAGCCAAATTACTACACATCAAAAGTGAAATATGAATTTTCCCCCTATATTATCAAGATATTCTGAACATGTTTTCTTGGTTTTCAGTGAGTGACACTTTTTTGTACTAAAATGTCAATTTTAAACTAATAACGGACACTTTGAATCATATGGGGAACATCTTGTATCAGAATGAGGCGAGGATGATTTATACACTTCAAAAATGACTTATGGATCATTTTCCTAAAGTATAAAAACAATATTAAAGTATTCTTTTGGTTTTGAGTCTGTTAGTTGAATTTTTAGTAAAATTAATGTCAATTTTAAATAAAAAGACGCATTTGGAGTCATAATGGTCACATCATGTGTCAGATTGATGTGAGGCTGATTCCTACACATCTCAAATAAATTATGGATATTTTTACTCAAGTATCAAAACAATACAAATGTTTTTTACTTTGTTTTGATCACACCACTTTTGTTTTGACTAAAATGTCATTTTAAACTAAAAACATGCACTTTGAGTCATATTGATCACATCGTGTGTGGGTTTGATGTGAGACTGATTACTATGCATAAAAAATTAATTATGAATAATTTCCTAAATTATCAATACAATCCAAGATTTTTTTCTTAGTTTTTTTCGAGTGACTCTTTTTTAATTAAAATGTCGATTTTAAATGGATAACG
The DNA here is from genome assembly GCA_963277665.1 of Viscum album. Lineage (NCBI taxonomy): Eukaryota > Viridiplantae > Streptophyta > Magnoliopsida > Santalales > Viscaceae > Viscum > Viscum album. Next base: position 1,777,121,809 of record OY728156.1, read on the forward strand.
GACACTTTGATTCATACTGGGCACATCGTGTATCAAATTTGGGTGAGGCTGATTCCTACATATCACAAATGACTTATGTATTGTTTTCCTAAAGTATCAAAACAATGAGAATTTTTTTATTAGTTTTTAGTGTGTTAGTTGTATTTTTTATTAAAATTAATGTCAATTTCAAATAAAAAGATACACTTGGAGTCATACCGGTTACGTTGTGAGTCAGATTGTAGTAAAGATGATTTATACACATCTCAAATGACTTATGGATAATTTTCCTAAAGTATAAAAACAATATGAATTTTGTTTATCATTTTTGAGTATGTCAGTTGTCTTTTTTAGTAAAATTAATGTCAATTTTAAACAAAAAGACACACTTGGAGTCATACTAGTCACATCATGCATCAGATTGAGAGGATAACTCTTACATGTCACAAATGACTTATGGATCGTTTTAATAATTTATTAAAATAATCCAAATGTGTTTTCTTGATTTTGAGTACGTCTCTTGTGTTTTTTACTAAAATGTCATTTTAAACTGGAAACACACACTTTGATTCATACAGATCACATCGTGTGTTGGTTTGATGTGAGACTATTTCCTACATTTCAAAAATGAATTATGAATAGTTTCCCTAAATTATAAATACAATCTGGGCATATTTTTTCATGTTTTAGTGAGTGACACTTTTTGAACTATAATCTAAATTTTAAATTGATAGCAAACACTTTGAGTCATACCGAGCATATCATATATCAGATTGTGGTGTAGTTAATTCCTACATGTCACAAATGAGATATAGATTATTTTCCTAAAGTATAAAAAAATATTATTATTTTTTCTTAGTTTTGAGTATTGGATGTGTGTTTTGAACTACAATATAAATTATAAACTAAAAACATATCGTCCAAGTCATACCTTTTGAGTGAATGATCATAGTACAAGAGTGAATTGTCCTTCTTGAAGAAGTAATTTATTCCTAGAAAAAATTAACCATCAGTGTAAACATATCAAAATTCATTAATTGAGCTAAAATAAATATTTACATATGAGTATTTATATAATATGATAAAATCTATCTTACCCTTTCACAATCATAGAGAGTACAAAATCCATGATAAACCATTTACCTTATTTGATGGAAAAAACTTCAGTGCGACCCATTATGTATTTTCAAAAGAAACTAAACTCTATTATAATTTTTTTACCCCTTTTTGACATTATTAAACATCAATGTATCCCTTTATAAAATCCAAATGACACTGAAATCTTGGGAATCCATTAAGTTTTCTTGCATTTTTCTATAGATAAGTATATCCTTTTCTATATTCTGAGTGATTATAAACTCTAACATAACATCATAATTATTTGTTCATAAAAATGGGAATATCCCTATTTTCAAGTATTTTTTTATTGAGAATAATGATGATTTTTTATTAATGAGCTTGTGAACATAGATCATTTTACATAATGAATGTACACATGCATAATGAATTTTACTTGTATGGATTTCACAAGCATTTTTTATATCATATCACGCATCTAATTTATGATTTAATATCCAAAATAATTCCACCACCCGCCAAAGTGAAACCAATATATTTTTCTTTTCTAAAAATTCATGATTTAGTTGTTGAAATTTTGTATTTATATTTTTTATAGTTTTTGGATCAATCTACTACTTTCTTTTTCAAAGGGGTCATCATTTGTATTTTTGGCACTTTATGGTTTCATTTGAAGTGGGTTTTCATTTTTAGATATTTTTTCATAAGGTAGTTTCTCTTCATTTGATGTCATGTTTCCTTTGACACCATCCCACCTTGATGACCATGATCTCTTAATGTTGGTTGTCCTCCAATAGTTATCTCATACATATTCTATATTTGGTGGTTGATTACACATATATTTATTCAAATATTTGAGTTAGATTATATAAATTTTTGATGATTGGATTAATGTTGTGTGACTCTTAAGTGACTATTGGCTCCACTACTAAGACCTTTTCTTTGTAGTGTAGAGAAGTCATGGGCAAGAAACTACATCTTTTTTTCAATTTTTTTGGTGATAGGTTTCTTTCACACTTCCTTAATATTTGATATTACTTGGAATATTCTAATATAAATTTTATCCTATGATAATCTGTTTGAAAAAATAAGTAGTGTTTTTTTTGTTTCTAAAAAAAATCCCCCACTTAAATTTCTATATAAAATCACTTAAACAAGTGGTGAAAAACATATTTTCAATAAGCCACATGAAATAATTGAACAATGGATCTTATATTAAGTTACAATTGTTTTACACACTTTTCAATAATTGTACTAAAAAAACCATGGTATGATTCTCATTCTACTCCATTACCCAAAAATTTTATTATTTGCAAGCCAGCGCTTCGTCTCCTCCTCTGCCTCAGTCTCCACCTATGACTCCTCCTACACCTCATTCTCAAACTCTAACTCTCAATCCACCTCAGACTCTACATCCACATCTACCTTTTCCTCTTCCTCAACCTCCACCATTAACCAATAATTTTATTGTTTTCATGTCAACGCTTCTAAAAAAAATTATTTACTCCATTATACTTCTCCTTGTGAAAGGGAACAAAATAATATATAATCATTATAACACTAATGATTCACACCCCAAATATATTTCTAAGTTCATATCTTGTACTAGATCACAAAAATAGAAGTTAATCACATAAATTTGATGTCATAATTTTTTTTTAAAACATGTATGACCCCACTCATCTCTAAACAAATTTACTTCATATTTTGAGTACAAAGGTTTTCATCAATCCTAATAGTACTGAGAAAATATAAACAAACAAATTATTAAGAAAAACATTTAATGAAATTTTAATTACCTTCAAAAATTACATATTCAGGGAAGTTGGTCTTTTCATTCTTTAGGATCTCTCTCATAAATTTGAAAACATAATATCCACAATCAGTTCCATTATCTTGCTTCAGACACTACAGAAACATTGACCAAAATAAGTAAAAAAAATTGAAATATTTCTTGATAGTTAAATATGTCTATATATACCTTAATCGGTTTCCATTTATAGTAATCCACGGGATTTATCCATTCAAACACTAACTACATGAAATGATTTATCTTATATTTAGCTATCACTATATTATAACAAAATTCTTGTTAAAACACAGACTGAAACATATAATTTGAATTTTACCTATAAAATGTTGATTTTAGTGTATTAAAAATTCACTATACACATCATGTGTGTTCAGTTTGTTGGATATTCATTCATTGGATCCAAAAAATAAATATTTGGGGTATCTAGATTAACTGTGATCAGCATCCAATATTTCCTAAAAAAACAAAAAAAAGTAATGAAAAAATTAAAAATATATTTTAGGCGATTATATTTTAGAGTTTTAAATTTTCATTGTAGGAATCAAAAAGAGCCTTTCGTTTGATATTTTTTGATCAAATTATTTGATTAACTCATATTTTTTATTCTTAATTTCTTCATTATTCAAAATATTCTTTTCCATAGAAATGATATGAGGATTAATGAATCCAAATCACGTTTCACATGGTTTTAACTTTATATAGTAGTAATATAAATTCCTGTAGAAAATATGAATAGTTGTTAACTTTAATAAACATATTAGATCACTATTTGGATAGACATATTATGAAAATTTACCTTATGTATATATTCACAACTGAGACTCCCAACCATTCATGCTTGAGAATCTCATTTATAGTCTCAAGGCCAATTATGTCTATCATGAAAGTTCATATATTTATTTTTTATATGGAATGTAAGTCAATTTTTCATATTTAATTAAGGTCTCTATATGAAGTTGTAATGATAATAAATATTTCTCTAGAAATGGAGGGGAGAAGGTGCTTCTGAAAGGTCATTTTGATTTCTTGGTCAATTCACTAGACCGTCTTGATCTGACCTTCTATTTTCCCATCGCTTTATCAAAATATAATATCAAATATTACAGGTTTTTCATATGAAAAATTTGCTAAATACATACCCCATGTATCTTTATAAGATTAGACGGGCATGCTATGAAAGTTCTAATAGAATCATTGACCGTTGTAATATATGAATCATCAAGTGGAATAGGAAACTCAGAAGTCTGCTCATGAGCTACCTCAATCCCTACTCTCATGTGATATTTTGTGAGGACTTTATGGTGTATCTTTTATTCTAGGATATTATACACCTTACCCCTCAAAACAAGGTGTTGCATGGTTTTTGACAGATACAAATCACATATAACTATACCCTACAAAATTTTAGTAATATAAAGTTATTGGAAGTTGTTTGATTCACATTTATGATAAAGTGTAATGAAAAAGTTTATTACCTCGGTTAAGGTATGCGGTTGGAGGAATTCTTAGCTTTAGAGCTAGTGGGGTCATTTGGTTCATGTACAGATCTTTGTTCCACTGTTGTTTCTCTTTGATGCTTTCTTATACATTGGTGTGCCAAATAATATCGGACAATAATATATTATAATGAGTCTATTTGTGTCTGAAATCATCTCACCATATTATATGTATCTTCATATGGTTTTATCTTCTTGAAATATGTTCAAGGAGACACTCCAAAACCAAATCCTCTAATGTGACCATATTTTTCTGGCTGCGTGAAAGCTACTGAAAGTAGTTTTTCTTTTGGTACGGTCACTGTCGATTCTTATGTTTAAACCATATAAAAAAATATGAACATACATATATATTTTTATGTAATACTATTATAAATCATAAAAAAATTACTATTATTTTATACTCACACATGTTTCCCATACTACTTTTGTGTTTTTATCAACTAGTTTACCCTCCTTATTTATGCAAGACTCCTTCCATAGCACATGGAATTGGATGGAAGTGGCTTCAGATTTTGATTCATTAATCTGAATATAAAAAAAAGGAACATATGTTGTTTCATATCACATAAAACTATTATTGTTGATTTAAAATACATACCAATTTCTCATCTAGTGAAGCGTACACCATCCTTTCTTTGCGATAGGGGTACATTGGTTTTGATATATGTTCTTTATTTTCAACACTCTTTTGTTATTTCATAAATTAACAATTTTGAATCAAATTGGATAAAATGAATGATTTAAAATAATATATTATTGACTCCAATGCACCTGAAAATATTTCTCATTGCGAATATTGATGAAATCATTCCCTATTTCCTACTTTATAATGTGTTCATAACTAATTGGTGGGTTGGACTTTACTTTTCCCTTAGCATCCCTAAGATGAAACTTTGTAAGAAGAGTCCAAAATCCTCTATGGGACTTTATAGCAGTCATTAAGAAAAATTTATTCTATAAATATTCTAAAATAAATGAACTATAAAAGGAATAATGAAAAATAAATCAAAATTTCATTATATATTTTTTCGGTAAAATAGAGAAAGTATATCGTAATATTAATGTTATATATTTCCAAATGGTTTCCTTATTTATAGGTCAGATGTGGTGCCATGAATCAATATCAATCATCACATTTAGCCTCATTGTGACCCCAAAATAACTAATGAACATTGACTTATTGGGATTAATAAGTTGGTCGTGTTGATTCCAACCGACCTAAATTTTAAAATTCTGATTTCTTACCTTGATAATTTTATTCAACAATGTGATTCTGAATTGTTGTTTTTTTCATCAACATGTTTTTGATCTTATAATAATTCTATATTTTCATAATCATTAGTTTTTTTCTCTCTTAGGATTGATAACATCATCATTTTCAGAAGACATTGTCTTCATGAGTAGTCAAACATTTAATTTTTCATGAATAATAACAATGTAAACACAGACAAAGGATTTGAGAAGGGTCATATGTATTCTCTATTTCAAACTTTATAAACCCTTTAACTCCATATCCATACCCTTTTTTCAAATGATTAGTGTGTATTCATTTTTATGGAAATGGATAATTGAATTTAAGAAAATAATTACTCCACTATGATAGGTATTATCCTCTAAATTCATCTAAAGGTGAAAGTTATAGACAACTATCATCCTCATAAGCTTCATCTCCCAAGCAGTTATTATTGAATTTTGTTACTTGAGAATCATTATCCATCTCTTTTTTGCATGCAGCTATGTTTCTTTAACTACTCTGAGCATTATTCATCCCATACTGGGTACCAATGATCATTTGGATGACTGTTTCTCAAAGTAGTTCAAGCAACATAAAAAATACGGGGATGAGTGTCAAGAAAAAAAAATCAATAATAACTATTTAGGAGATGAAGTTAGTGAATGTGATAGTTTTCTTCTTAAAACATTTTAAATTACCACATCTTGATTTATAATTTTAAATCTCATATCAAAATGCTAAAATGTCCCTAACACTACCATGATAACATCAACTCATCCCCACTAAGGTTCACCGACTCTAATATATGTTAATAGTCCTTTTTTCCTCACTTGTATCTCAAATATAAGATCTCTATATCCATTTAGGTTCATGTTTAGGGTGTGATTATAAAAATAGACAAGTAAATACTAAAAGGGCCCCTAAAATATACAACACAACATATATTTGAGTATATCTTCAAAGTAGTAACACTAAAAATACACATGTAATTAAATTAATTCTCTACTAACTAGGACACCATGATAATAAAATGTATCGACTTCATTTAAAATCAGTGAATTATAATAATCATACCATAATTTTATACCATTTTTGTTCACTATAATTCAATAACACCCCTTAGGTATAACCATTAAAAGTACTTATTGCATCTAAATCATGAAATGAATATTTTATCACCCCCAATTTTAGGTATGTAACTCTTTATTTATGCCTTTTATTATGGAAATTGGTTGGGTAATTTTTTGAAGAGTTTGAAATGTTTTTGGAAGGTTTTGGGGGATTTTATAAGGGATAATAATTTAATCACATTTAGAAAAAATCATTCAACACTTGTAGGAAACCATGAACAATGTGATAGGGGCTAGGGATAAGGCACACAATTAGCACACGGTTTTCCAAACCGTGTGACCTCCCAAGTCTATTCATGAAACATGGGATAGTGGAATTTTTCATGGTTGGTGCCTATTTTATCTAACCACGTAGACCAACCAATCAAGGAACCCTCTTGAGGTAGTATTAGGCGCACAATTAGTGCACAAGTTGCCTAACCGTGCATAGTTTAAAAGTGGGTTTTAAAAAATAGACCTCATTCATTCTTAACCCTAAATACACCATTTGAGCCCCATTTCAACCCTCACTCATTATTTGATTATCTCCAAGGCTAGATAACCTGTCTCCATCATTTTTTAAGTATTTAGAAGGGTCTTCTTGGTGGTGTGAGGCTATATATTCCTTGGTAAGTATTCTTTGTGGTGATTTTCTTGGTTTTTCTTGGATCTACTTCTATCTCTCTCCCAGTTTCTTAGATATAATTATGTTTCAAATAGATATAGGGTTTTTAATGCTAATCATGGTTATATTTGGACTTTTTGATGTTATGGGAATGGATATAAGGAATATTTTTGGAGTTTTCACCCATATTTAGTGAGTGTTTGTGTCGTTGGTCATTTTTTCCAAAACCATAAAGGCAGGTGTCACTCTCGACTCCTCTTGTAAGAACTAGATGTATTTGATTTAAAATTAATTATTTTTCTTGAAATTGGTTTTGAAATTTAATTGAAAATCTTGTGTGAAACCTATTTAGTGTTATTATATGTGTTTGGGGGGAAATGTGATGTTGTTGTGTAATATTCTTCATTGTTGGATTTTAAAATGATGATTTTAAAATTGGTTTCTTGGTTTGATTTATGGAAAGGGTTATGAGAATGGTCTTCAATAAAAAATTTGTCTTATTGAAACGGTGTTTAGCATAAATGGGTGAAATGGGTTTTGGCATAATTGTTTGAAATTTTTTTTGTCTTAAAAGGTAGTTTTGGTTTGGAAATTGCGGGGTAGCATGGTTTTAGAAAATATATTGGTTGATATGATTTTGGTAAATATTGATTTTATGTTTTTTGGATTTAGTGTTTAATAATGAGTTGGATGGGATAGATTGTGGGCATGAAGTACCACCATCAAAGGGTTGTAATGTGGACATTAAGTACCACAATAAAAAGGGGGTGGTGTTTGGATGTGAAGTTACACTGTCAATGGTAACACCAACCTTGGGTGGTTGTGTTGGGTTGTGTGTGTGATGAGGTGTATGTATTGGGTCATGTGAAATGAAATGGTTTATGTAAATATGGAATGCGAAAAATGGTTATTGACTTATTGATTTCTTTCCTTGAAAATATGTTTGTTTGGGTAAACTATTTTGGTAAGGATGTTTTTGGTTTTTTGGAAATTATTGAACTGATTAATGGTTTATATAAATTGTTTTATATAAATGTGCAAACTTGTTATATCCTAGTGGTGTGAGTAGGGAATTCATTTGGGGAAAGCCTACTGATTTTCATTACTCACCCCCTACTTTGGAAATTTAGTGCTTTTTTAAATGTTGTATTCTGAGACACAGGTAAAGGTAAAGCATCTCATTTATTTAGTGGTTCATCATGATACTTGGTAGTTATTGTGGTGTTGGAGCATGGAGCTTGGTGTGGAGATATGGAGATTTATCTTGGAGTCCTTGAGTTTTTTCATTTAGGTTTTCCACTTTGGTACTCTCATTCTGGTTATTTTTTTTGGTTATGGTGGTATGTTGGTATTTTGGAATTGTATTACATTTTTATCAAGCATCATATAGTTCAAGAAACATAGAAGATATGGGAGATGAGTCTCAAGCAGCAAAATTCAATAATAACTGTTCAGGAGATGAAGTTGGTGAGGATGATAGTTATCTCCTTAAACCATTTTAAATTACCACATATTAATTTAAATTTTCAAATATCATCTCAAAATGCTAAAATGTCCCTAACACTACCATGATAACATTTAATCATCCCCACTAAGGTTCACCAACTCTAATATATGTTACTAGTCCTTTTCCCTCACTTGTATCTCAAATATAAGATCTTTATATCCGCTGAGGTTCATATATATGGTGTGATTATAAAAATAGACAAGTAAATACTAACAAGGACCCTAAAATATAAAATACAACATATATTTGAGTATATGTTCAAAGTATTAACACTAAAAATAAACATGTAATTAAATTCATTGTGTACTAAGCAGGACACCATCATAATCTAATGTATCAACTTCATTTAATATCAATGAATTATAATAATCATACCATAAGTTTATACCAATGTTGTTCCCTGGACTTCAAATCATTTCACTAATAAGAGGTTAAAATTTGAATCATAGGAGGAGAAAATTTTATTTATCTCCCTATAGAAATAATCACATCACAGGTACCATGATATTCAACCTCAGGCACCTAGCATCTAAGACCATCCCTCTAGGATATCCATCGCGTGTACTTATTGCATATAAATCATGAAATAGATATTATAGCACCCCTGATTTGAGATATGTAACCCTTTATTTATTAATTTTATGTATGGAAATTGGTTGGGTAATTTTTTGAAGAGTTTGAAAGGTTTTTATAAGGTTTTAGGGGATTTTATAAGGGTGAAACTTTTAATCATAGTTAGTGAAAACCATGCAACACTTGCAGGAAACCATGCACCATGTGACAGCGGCTAGGGAGAAGGTGCACAGTTGGTGTATTGATTTAAAAATTGTGTGACCTCCCCAATCAAGTCGTGTAACATGGGACAATGGTATTCTGCACGGTTTGTATAACCATGTGGGCTAACCAAGTGAGGAACCCTCTTGAGGCAATAGTAGGTGCACAGTTAATGCACGATTTTCCTAACCCTTCATTGTTTAAAAGTTGGTTTTAAAAAATAGACCTCATGCTTGCTTAACCCTAAACACTCCATTTGAGCCCCATTTTAACCCTAGCTCATTATTTCATTCTCTCCAAGGCTATAGAACCTATCCCCATCATTTTTTAATCATTTCAAAGGGTTTTCTTGGTGGTTTGAAGGTATATATTCCTTGGTAAGTCTCATTTGTTGTAGTTTTATTGTTTTTTCTTAGATATACTTGTATCTCTCTTATGGTTTCTTAGATCTAATCCTGTTTCAAATATATCTAGGGTTTTTAATTCCAATCATGGTTATATTTTTCCCTGTTTATGTTATGGTAATGGATCTAAGGCATATTTTTTTAGTTTTCACCCAGATTTGGTGGTTGTGTTGGGTTGTGTGTGTAATGAGGTGTATGTATTGGTTCATGTGAAATGAAATGGTTTATTCCAATATGGAATGGGAAAAATGGTTAATGACTTTTTTATTTCTTTCCTTGAAAATTTGTTTGTTTGGGTAAACTGTTTTGGTAAGGATGCGTTTGGATTTTTGGAAATTATTGAACTAATTAATGGTTTATATAAATTGTTTTATATAAATGTTTTAACTTGATCTATACTAGTGGCATGAGTAGGGAATTCATTTGGGGAAATCCTATTGATTTTCATTACTCAGACCCTACTTTGGAAATTTGGTGCTTTTCTTGATGTTGTATTTTGAGACACAGGTAAAGGTAAAGCATCTCATTTATTTAGTGGTTCATAATGATTCTTGGGAGGTCTTTTGGTGTTGGATAATGGATATTGGTGTGGAGTTATGGAGATTTATCATGGATGAATTGAGTCTTTTTTCGAGGTCTTATACTTTGGTACACTGATTCTGGTTATGTTGTTTGGTTATGGTGGTATGTTTGTGTTGTTGAATTATATTACATTGTTATCATGAATCATATAGTAATGTTGGTTATGGTTTTTTTTCTTGTGTTTCTTTATTTTGTAAATGGGTAAATCATCCCCCAATTATTCATGAATCCCTCGGAATTTATTTCCAACCTTTGGATCCTTGGGAATGTCGCTTAAGGCTAACTAGAATCTCCACCTCGACTCAAGCTGATGAGGAGGGGTGAGACGTTACAAGTGGTATCCGTTTGTTGGGTCCTTTGGAATCCATTGTCGATATTGGAGTTGGAATTCATTCTCAGTTTTTTCTTTGAGTTGGGATATTATAATGGAGTATGATTGTTGGGACTTGAAATGTATATCATAAAAATATGTAGCTAAACTTTTTATGATGAACTTTAAGTTAACAGTTATTTAGGAACATAAGTGTTTTGGAGACACTTATAGGAGTGTAATATCATTGTAGTGGGTTTATAAAACGAGAAGAGAATGAAATTCATGGTATAAATGACTTCCCACTAGGATTTAATATCTCATTTGGAGTAATTATTTATGTTGGGATAATAATTTGTTAATTTTTTAAAAATCTATAAAGTGTTTTCAAATGTGTGATTTTGAAAAGAGATTGGTTCTAGTATTTTGAAAATGGGTCGATTTTCAAAACATGTTGGATGTTTTTTCACAAATTATTGAACTTTGGAAATGTTGGATATGTAAATCATGTTAATGATAGTTGAAATGTGATAGAATTTTAAATTTTTAAGACTTCGGTTGCTAGAGAGTGAGATTTATGTTGTTTCTCATGTGAAAAGAGAATGGAACCCAGTAGGCATCATAGAAACCAACCAGAGGAAGCCACTAAAAATGTGGTTGCACCTGAGTCCCAGGTGAACCAGCAGCTGGTACAGGGCATAGTGAAAGCTTTTGAATCTCTTGATAGTGGGAATAAAAGAGATGAACCAAGGAATGTGGACCATTTGGTTCAGTTTAAGAAGAAAAATCTACCCAACTTTTGGGGTGATTCATAACCAAAAAGGGTGGAGGCTTGGATAAATAGGATGAATCAAATCTTTGATTTCCTAGGAACACTGATGGAGTTCAAATTCAAGTTAGTGATGTACATGTTGGAAGATATTTCATGTCTGTGGTGGGAGTTATTGATCTAGGATAAAGTGAACAAAGGTATGGCATGGGAGGATTTCATAGAGAATGATGGTTTTCTTTAGCTTGAAGTAGTATAACCTTTTTGTGATATAATATGTGGTTAAATTAATGAATTTAGTCTAGTTTTAAACTGATATTTCTTCTAGTAAATCTTTGAAGACTTGCATTTTTTAATCTGGGATGAGGTAGGAAATTTGTTTGAAGATTGTAGTAATCTGTATAACAGATTGTACGGATATGGTCAACAGAGAAACCATGGATGAAAGGGAAATCTTAGGGGTTATGGGTGGATTAGATATCGTCATACCTATAGGAAATGGTGGAAATTATAATGTGGGGAGAAATTGGAAGAGGGACACATATTTCCAAGGTGGGAGTATGCCTCAGAATCTGATGGAAGGATCAATGAATCTTTCTATAAAGCCTAAGAGAAAGTATGGATATTTTCAATGTGGTTATCTAAGACACATGAAGAGAGAATGTACATAACCATCTAGAGAATTCCATAATTGTAATTAGATTAGGAATATTTAGTGTTATTGTCGCCATGCTCTAAGGTCGGGTGTTCAGGATATTTCTCAAGGTTCACAGTTGTCTTTTGTCTCAATGGGGTGAGGATAGAAGAATACCTCTCATCATCATAACAAAGTTTGTCATGGTGATTCCAAGAATACCATGACTCCTTAGCATGGGAAATTTCAGCTGGGGAATAAAGATAAAAGTGTGGTGAGTAAGAAGGTATTTGGAGCTGAGCGGGTTATTGTTAATGGCCAACCTGTACCATCGATGGTGAGAGGTACAATTATTTTTAATTCTACCCCTATGCAAGCATTGTTTGATACAGGTGCATCTCATATTTCATTTCTTATCATGTTGTTGATTTTTTGGGTCTAAATGTGGAAATGATGCCTTTTGTTTTGAAACTTCAATCTCCTCTGGGTAAAAGAAAGTTTCAAGCCTTTCTGTGTAGAGATTGTTGTATAGCTGTCAGGTGACCGGTTTAGGGTTGACCCGGTTGGTTAATGGTAGCCTAATTGGCCTAATTTCCCAAAATAACCTAAATTTTTCTAAATGGACTAAATTGGCCTAAATGGAATAATTGTCTGAAATGACCTAAATGACCTAATTGGACTAAATGACCTAATTGGCCTAATTAGACTAATTGGCCTAATTGGACTAAGTGGATTAAATGGCCTAAATTGACCTAAATGGCCTAAATGTCCTAATTGGGCTAAATGGACTGAATGAACTAAATGGTCGAAATTGACCTAATGGCCTAATTGGCCTAAATGGACTAAATTGGCCTAAATTGACTAATTTTCCTAAATGACCTAAATTTCCTAATTGGAATAATTGGACTAATTGGCCTAAATGTCCCAAATAGTCCTAAATGACCTGAATGGATTAATTGACCTAAATGGACTAAATGGAAAAAATTTGCCTAAATGGATTAATTGGCCTAAATGGCCTAATTAGCCTAATTGATGTAAATGGCCAAAATTACCTAAATGACTAAAATGAACTAATGGGCCTAATTGGCCTAAATGTATTAATTGGCCTAAATAGTCAAAATGGAAAAGTTTTCCTAATTAGCATAAATGGGCTAATTGAAAAAATTAGCCTAAATGGCCTAAATTGGCCTAATTGGTCTAAATGGCCTAAATGGATTAATTGGCCTAAATGGAGTAAATGGACTAATTGGTATAATTGTCTTAAATGGACTAATTTTCCTAAATGGCCTAAATTGGCATAATTGGAATAATTGGCCCAAATGACCTAAATTGGTCTAAATGGCCTAAATGACCTAAATGACCTAACTGGTCTAATTGTCCTAAATGGACTAATTTTCCTAAGTGGTGTAAATGGTCTTATTGGTATAATTGGCTTGAATGGCCTAAATGGCCTAAATTGGCCTAAATGGCCTAATTGTCCTAAATGGCCTAAATTGCCTAATTGGCCTAATTGGCCTAATTGGACTAATTGGTTTAATTGGTCTAAATGACCTAAATTGGCCTAAATGGACGAAATATCCTAATTTTCCTAATTGGACTAAATTTTCCTAAATGGAATAAATGGCCAAAATTGGCCTAATTGGTCCAAATGGTCTAAATTGGCATAAATTGCATAAATTACCTTATTGGCTTAATTGGCCTAATTGGACCAAATGGCCTAATTTGTCCTAAATGGCATAAATGGTCTAATTGGCTTAAATGGACTCAGTTCTCATAATTGTCCTAATTCACCTAAATTTCCTAAATTGTCTAATTGGTCTAATTGTCATAATTAGCCCAATCAGCCTAAATTGGCCAAATCGGCTTAAATGTCTTAATCGGCCTAATTGGCCTAAATATCCTAAATTGGCCTAAATGGAATAATTGGATGAATTAGATTAAATGGTCTAAATTGGCCTAAATAACCTAAATGGTCTAAATTGGCCTAAATGGCCGAATTGGCCTAAATAGCCTAAATTGTCTAATTGGCCTAATTTGCCTAATTGATCTAAATGACCCAAATGACCTAAATGGCCTAAATGGACTAAATGAACTACAAGACCTAATTGCCTAATTGGCCTAAACGGCCCAAATGGTCTAAATTGGCCTAAATGGTCTAATTGTCCTAATTGGCATAAATGGATTAATTGGACTAAGTGACCTAATTGACCTAATTAGCCTAAATGGCCTAAATGAACTAATTGGCCTAATTGGCCTAATTCGGCTAAATGTTATAAATTATCCTAAATGGCCTAAATTGGCCTAAATTGGTTCAATTGGTCTAAATGGCCTAAATTTGTCTAAATGGTCTAAATTGCCTAATTGGCCTAAATGACCTAAATGGCCTAATGATATAATTGGCCTAAATAGCCTATTGGCCTAAATGGACAAAATGACCTAATTGGCCTAAATTGACATAAATGGCATAACTTGTCCTAAATGGACTAAATTAGCCTAAATGGCATAAATTGGCCTAAACAACCTAATTTTCCTAATTGGCCTGAATTGGCCTGAATTGCCTATTTGGCCTAATTTGTCTAATTTTACTAATTAGTCTAAATGAGCTAAATTGGCCTAAATGGCCTAATTTTCCTAAATTTCCTAAATTGTCTAATTAACCTAATTGGCCTAATTGAGTAAATGGCCTAAATTTACCGAAATGGTCAAAATGAAAAAATTGGCCTAAATGGCTTAAATTGGCCTAATTGGCCTAAATTGTCAAAATTGCATAATTGGCTAATTGGCCTAAATGGTCTAAATTGGCCTAATCGTCTTAAATGGACCAATCAGCCTAATTGTCTTAATTGGTCTAAATTACCTAAATTGGCCTAAATGGCATAATTGGCCAAAATGGTCTAAATTGGCCTAAATAGCCTAAATGACCTAAATTAGCCTAAATGGACTAATTAGCCTAAATAAACTAAATTGGCCTAAATATCCAAATTGAACTAAATTGCTTAATTGTCCTAATTGGACTAATTGGACTAACTGACTTAATTGGCCTAAATTAGACTAAATGGCCAGAATCTTCTAATGGGCCTAAATGGTCTAAAGGTCCTAAATTGGCCTAATTGGCCTGAATTGTTCTCATTGGACTAAATTGCCTAAATTGGCTTAAATGGCCTAAATGGCCTAATTGGCCAAAATGATCAAAATTGGCCTAAATGGCCTAATGGTCTTAAGGTTCGAATGAGCCTAAGTGACCTAATGGGTCTAATGGGATTAAGTGGCCTAATGGACCTAATGGGCCTAATGGGTATAATGGGATTAAGTGACATAATAGGCCTAGTGGACCTAAGTGGCCTAATCGGCCTCATGGGCCAATTGGGCCTAAGTGGCCAAATGGGTCTAATGGGCCTAATGGGCTTAATGGGTCTAATGGTTCCACTGGTCCAAAGTGAGATGATGGGACTAAGTGGCCTAAGTATCCTAATGGGCCTAAGTGTCCTAATGGGCCCATTAAGTCTAATTCAGTCTAATGGGCCTAACGGACTTAATGGGTTGAATGGACCAGTTGGGCCTAAGTAGTCTGATGGGCCTAATGGCCCAAATAGTCCTATTGGGCCTTTTGGGCATAAGTATCCTAATGGGCCTAAGTGGCATAATGGGCCCATTATGGTCAATTCGACCTAATAGGCCGAATGGACGAATTGACCTAATGGACCTAATGGGCCTAATGGGCCCAATGGTCCTAATGGGTCTAAGGGGACTAATGGGCATATGTGGACGAATGGACCTAAGTGGCCTAAGTGTCCTAATGGGCCTAATGGGCCTAATGGGCCTAAGTGGCCTAAGGGGCCTAAGGGGCCCAATGGGCCTAATGGGTTTAAGCGGCCTAATGGGCCTAAGTGGCCTAATGGACCTAAGTGGCCTAAGTGACCTAATAGGCCTAATCGACCTATTGGGGCGAAGTGACCTAATGGTACCAATAGCCTAATTGGCCTAATGGGCCTAAGGGTCCCAATGGGCCCAATGGTTATAATGGGTCTAAGGGGCCTAATGGGCCTAAGTGGCTTAATGGGCCTAAGTAGCCTAAGTGACCTAATAGGCCTAATGGGTTGATTGGTCCTATTAGGCCTAATGAGCCCGTTATAGCCAATTCGACCTAATGACCTAATTGGCTTAATGGGCATAATGGGTCTAAGGGGCCTAATGGGGATAAGTGGCCTAATGGGCCTAAGTGGCCTAATGGTCATATTGGGCATATTGGGCCTAAGTGGTCTAATGGGGTTAATGGGAATGATGGGCCTAATGGGCCCATTATGGATAATTCAACCTAATGGGTCCAATGGGCCTATGTGGCCAAATGGGTTGAAGTGGACCAAGTTGGCTAATGTGACTAATGGGTAAAAATGGGTCTAATTGGCCTAAGTTTCCTAATGGGCCCAATGGTTCCAATGGGTCTAGGTGGCCTAATGTCCCAAAGTGGCCTAAGTTTCCTAATGGGCCTAATGGGTCCCATGGGCCTAATAAGTCCAATGGGTCTAAGTGGCCTAATGGGAATAAGTTGCCTAAGTTGCCTAATGGGCTTAATGGATCCAATGGGTCTAAGTGGTCAAAAAATCCTAAGTGGCCTAAGTTGCCTAATGAGCCTAATGGGCCTAATGGGTCTAATGGGGCTAAGTGGCCTAATCGGCCTAATGGGTCTAATGAGCCTAATGGGCTGAATGGATTGAATGGGCCTAAGTGGCCTAATGGGCCTAAGTGGAAGAATGATCTTAATGGGCCTAATTGGCCTAATCGACCAAATGGGCCTAAGTGGCATAATGGGCCGAATAGGTCTAATGGGACAAATGGGTCTAAGTGGCCTAAGTGGCTGAATAGGCCTAATCAATTGAATGGGACTAATGGGCCTTATGGGCCTAAGTAGTTGATTGGGACTAATGGGCCTAAGTGGCTGAATGGGACTAATGGGCCAAATTGGCCTTATGTGGCATAGTGGGCTTAATGGGCCAAAGTGGAAGAATGGTCTCGAGTGGCATAATGGGCCTAATGGGTCGAATGGGCATAAATAGCCTAATGGTCATAAGTGTCCTAATGGGCCTAGTGGGCCTAAGCGGTCAAATGGGACTAACGACCCTAATGCGCATAATTGGCCTAATGGGCGTAAGTGGCCTAATGGGCCTAAGTGGCCTAATGGGCCTAGTGCGCCTAAGTGGATGAATGGGACGAATGGGCCTAATGCGCCTAATGGGGCTAATGGGCCTAATGGGTCAAATGGACTGAGTGGCCTTATGGGCCTAATGGACCTAATGGGCACAAGTGGCCTAATGGGAAAATGGGCCTAAGTGGTATAATGGGCCTAATGGTCCTAAGTAGACTAAGTGGCCTAATCGGCCTTATCGAACATATGGGCCTAATGGGCCTGATGGGCCTAAGTGGAATAATGGGTCGAGTAGGCTGAAGTGGCTGAATGGGCCTGATGATCTTAACGGGACGAATTGGCCTAAGGGGCCTAATGGGCCGCATGGGCCTGAGTGTCATAATGGGACTCATGGGACTAAGTGGCCTAATGGGCCTTATGGGCTTAATGGGATTAACAAGCCTAGGTACCAAATGGGCCAAATGGGACCAACTCGATTATGGGGCCTAATGGGACTAAGTGGCCTAATGGGCCTAGGTGGCCTAATGGGCTTAATGGGATTAATGGGTCTAGGGGGCCAATGGTCCTAATGGGCCTAAGTGGTCGGATGGGCCTAATTGGCCTAAGTGGAATAATGGACCTAGGTGGCCTAATGGGAAAAAAGTTGCCTAATCGGCCTAATGGGATTAATGGGCCTAATGGGACTAATGAGCCTAAGTGTCCTAATAGTCCTAATGGGCCGAAAGGGTTGAATGGGCCTAATTGGCCTAAGTGGACTAATGGGCCTAATGGGCCAAAGTTGCCTAATATTCTTAATGGGCTTAATGGGCCTAATAGACCAATGGGTCGAATGGGCCTAAGTGGCCTATTGGTCCAAAGTGTCATAATTGTCCTAATGGGATTAATGTGCCTAATCGGCCTAAGAGGCCTAATGGGCCTTAGTGGCATAATCACCCTAATGTGCCTAATTGACCTAATGGGCCTAAGTGGCCTAATGAGCTTAATGGGATTAATGGTCCTTGGGGCCAGATGGGCCAAATGTGCCTAATGGTCTGAATGGGCCGAATGGGCCTAATGGGCCTAATGAGCCTAATGGACCTAAGTGGTCTAATGGGAGTAAGTTTCATAATCGACATAATGGGATTAATGGGCCTAAGGGGCCTAATGGGCCTAATGTTCCTAAGTGGCATAATCAGCCTAATGGGCTTAATGGGCCCAGTGTGCCTAAGTGGCTGAATGGGCCTAATGGGCCTATGTAGCCCAATCAGCCTAAGTGTCCAAATAGTCCCAAGTGGTTGAATGGGCCTAATGGGCCTAAGTGGCCTAAGTGGACTAATGGGACTAATGGGCCTAAGTGGTTGAATGGCCCAATGGGCCTAAGTGGCCCAATGAGACTAATGGTCCTAAGTTTCCTAATGTGTGTAATGAGCCTAAGGGGCCTAATGGGCCTAATGAGCCTAAGTTTTCTAATGGGCCTAATGGGCTTAATGAGCCTAAGTGGCCTAATCCACCTAATGAGCCTAATAGGACTAAGTGGACTAATGGATCTAATGGGCCTAAGTGGCCTAATAGACCTAATGGGTCGAAGTGGCCAAATGGGTCTAATGTCCCTAAGTGGCCTAATGGGCATAGTGGACCTAATGAGCCGAAGTGGTTGAATGGGCCAAATGGGTCAAAGTGGCCTAATGGGCTAAATGGGCCTAATTTGATTAGTGAGCCTAATGGGCCTAAGTGTCCTAATGAGCTTAATGGGTCAAAGTGGATTAAGTGGCCTAATGGGCCAAATATGCCTAAGTGGCACAATGGGCCAAATGGGACTAAGTGGCCTAATGGGAATAATATGACTAATGGGAATAATTGGCCTAAGTGGCCTAATGGGCCTAACTGGCTTATTGTGCATAATGGTCCTATTGGGTCGAAGTTGCATAATGGGCCTAACGGGCCTTATGGTCCTCATGGGCCTAAGTGGCCTCATAGGACTCATTGACCTAAGTGGCCTAATAGGCTTAATGGGACCAAGGGGTCTAATGGGTTTAAGGGGCCTAATGGGATTAATGGGATTAATGGGCCTTTGTGCTAAATGGGCCTAATGTGTCGAATGGACCTAATGGGCTTGATATCTTAATGGGCCTCATGGGACTATGTGGCTGAACGGGCCTAATGGGACTTAGTGGCCTAATGGGCCTAATGTGGTAATGGGCCTAAGTAGCCTAATGGGTCTAATGGTCCTTAGTGGCTTAATGAGCCTAGTGGGCCTAAGTGTCCTAATGAGCTGAATGGGCCTAAGTAGTTTAATGGGCCTAATAGGTATAATGGGCCTAAGTGGCCTAATGGGCGTGATGGGCCTCAGTGGTCTCATGGTCCCAATGAGCCAAATGGGCCTAAGTGGCCTAAGTAGTCGAATGGTCCTAATGGGCCTAAGTGTCCTAATGGGCATGATGTGATTGATGGGTCTAATGGGCCTAAGTTTTCTAATGGGTAGAATGGGCCTAATTGGCATAATGGGTCGGATGTGCCTGATGGGCCTAATGGGCCTAATGGGCCTCACTGGTCTAAGTGGTCCAATGGGCCTCATGGTCCTTAGTGTTCTAATGGGTTGAGTGAGTCTAATGGTCCTAAGTGGCCTAATGGGCCTAATTTTCCTAATGGGGCTCAGTGGCCGAATGTGCCTAATGAGCATAATGGGCCTGGTAGGCCCAATGGGCATAATGGGCCTAAGTGGCCTAATTGGCCTAATGGGCCTAAGTGGACTAATGGACCTAATGGGCCTAAGTGGCCAAATGGGATTGATGGTCCTAATGGGGAGAATGGTCTTAAGTGGCCTAAGTGACCTAATGGGCATAATGGGCCTAAGTGGCCTAATGGGCCTAAGTGGCCTAATGGGCCTGATGGGCCTGATGGGCATAATGGGCCGAATGGGCCTCAATGTACTAATGGGCCTCATGGTCCTTATAAGCCTAATGGGAATAATGGTCCTAATGGGAAGAATGGGCCTAAATGGCCTAATGGGCCCAATGAGCCTAAGTGGTCGAATGAGCCTAATGGGCCCAAGTGGCTGAATGGGTCTAATGGACCTAAGTGGAAAAATGGGCCTAATGGGCTAAGTAACCTAATGGTCCTTAGTGTCCACATGGTCCTTATGGGACTAAGTGGATGGATGGACCTAATGGGCCTTATGGGACCAATGGGCCTCGGGGTCCTAAGTGGCCTAATGGTCCTAGTGGGCCTAATGAGACTAAGTCACCTAATGGGCCTAATGGGTTTAAGTTGCCTAATGCGATGAATGGAACTAATGTGACTAGTGGAACTAAGTGTACAATGGGCCTAATGGGCCTAATGGTCCTAAGTTCCCTAAGTGGTCTAAGTGGCCCAATTAGCCTAATCGACCAATTGTGGCTAATGGGCCCAAGTGGCCCTAATGGCCAAATAAGCCTAGGTGGCTGAATGGGCCTAAGTGTCCCATTGAGCCTAAATTTCTTGGGTGGTTTAATGGGATTAATGGGTCTGATGGGTCGAAGTGGCTGGCCTAATGGTCCGGATAGGCCTAAGTGTCCTAATGGGCCTAATGGGCCTCATGGGCCTAAGTGGCCCTCATGGGCGTATTAGCCTAAGTGTCCCTCATGGGCCTATCAGCCTAAGTGGACTAGTGGGCCTAAATGGAATAAGTGGCCTAATTTACCAAATGGGATTAATGGTCCTAATGGGACTAATGTGCTTAATGGGCCTAAGTGTCATAATGGACCTAAGGGGTATATTGGGCCTAAGTGGCCTAATGGGCTTGGGTGGCCTAATGGGCATAATGGGCTTAACGGGCCTAGGGGAAAAGTGGTACTAATGGGATTAATGGACCTCAACGGACTAATGGGACTAAGCAACCTAATGGGATTAAGTGGCCTAAACAACCTAATGGTTATTGTGGGTCTAAAGGGCCTAATGGGCCTAATGGGCATAAGTTGTCTAATGGGCCTAGGTGGCCTAATGGGCTTGATGGGCTTAATGGGACCAGGGTCCAAATGGGCCAAATGGGCCTAATTGGCCTCAGTGGCCTAATGGGTCGAAGTGTCCTAATGGTCCAAAGTTTCCTAATTGAACTAATGGGCATAATGAGCCCAATGGACCCAATTGGCCAAATGGAGCTAAGTGGCCTAATGGGCCTAATGGGTCGAATGAGCCTAATTGGGCTAAGTGGACTAATGGGACAAAGTTTCCTAATCGGCCTAATGGGATAAAGGGGACTAATGGGCCTAAGTGTCCTAAGTGGCCTAATGGGCCTAATTGGCCAAATCGGACTAATGGTCTTAATGAGCCTAGTGGGCCTAAGTGGCTTAATGGGCCTTAGTCGCCTAATCATCCTAATGGGGCTAAGTGGCATAATGGACCTAAGTGGCCTAATGATATTAATGTGCTTAATGGTCTTAGGGGCATAATGGGCCTAATGGGATGACTGGGCCTAATTAGCCTAAGTGGCCTAATGCACCTAATGGGCCTAAGTGGCCAAATGGGCCTAAGTTGCCTAATTAGTCAAATGTGATTATTGGGCCTTAGGGGCCTAATGGGACTAATGGGACTATTGTGCCTAATGGGGCTAAGTGCACTAATGAGCCTAAGTGGCCTAATCGTTCTAATGGGATTAATGGTCCTAGTGGGCCTAGGTTCCCTAATAGGACTAATGGGCCTAAGTGGCTTGATCAGTCGAATGGGCCTAAGTGGCCAAATAGGACTAAGTGTCCCAATGGGCATAATGGGACTAAGTGGACTAATGGGCCTAGTTTTCCTTAGTGGTCGAATGGGCCGAATGGGCGTAAGTAGACCAATGGGCCTAATGGGCCTAATGGGCATAAGTGGCCTAATGGGTCTAATGGGCCTAAGTTGCCTGATGGGCCTAATGGGCCTAAGTGGCCTCACGGGCCTAAAGGACCTTAGTTTCCTAATGAGCCTCAGTGGAATAATGGTCCAAATTGGCCTAATAGGCCTAATGGGCCTAATGGGCCTAAGTGGCCTATGTGGTCCACTGATCCTAATGAGCATAATGGGCCTAATGGGTCATATGGGCCAAATTGGCCTAATGGACTAATGGAACTAAGTGGCTGAATGGTCCGAATGGGTTTAATGGGCCTAAGTGGCCTAATGGGCATAATGGGCCCAATGGGCCCAATGGGCCTAAGTGGCCTAATTGGTCAAATGGGATGAATGGGCTCAATGGGATGAATAGGCCTAAGTGGACTAATCGTCTTAAAGGGACTAATGGGCCAAAGTGGCCTAATGGACTGAAATGGCTGAATGGGCCTAAGTGGCCTAATGGGGCTAATGGGCCTAAGTAGCCTAATGGGGCTAATGAGTCGAAGCGGAAGAATGGTCTTAAGTGGCCCAATGGGTCTAATGGGACCAATGGGTGTAAGTGGCCTAGTGGGCCTAATTGTCCTAATGTGTCGAAGTGGCCTAATGGGCTTAATGGGACCAAGTGGCTAAATGAGTCGAATGGTCCAAAGTGGCCCAAATGGCTGAATGGGCCCAACTGACTGAATGGGCCTAATGGGCCTAAGTGGCCTACTGGGCCTATTGGTCCTAAGTGGACTCATGGGCCTAATGGGCCTAATGGGCCTAAGTGTCCTAAGTGGCCTAATGGGCCTAATCGATTAAATGGGACTAATGGGCCTAAGTGGCCTAATGGGCCTAATTGGCCCAAGTGGCCTAATGGGTCGATTTGGCCTTAGTGGCCCAGTGGGCCTAATTTACCTAAGTTTCCTAATAGTCGAATGGGATTAATGGACCTAATGGGACTAAGTGGACTAATGGGAATAATTGGTCTAATGGGCCTAAGTGGCATTGTGGGTCTAAGGGGCCTAATTAGCCTAAGTGGCCCAAATGGGCCTAATGGCCAGAATGTGCCTAATGGATTGAATGGGCCTAAGGGCCCGAATGAGACTAACATGCCGCTTGGGCCTAATGGGGCAAAGTTTCCTAATGGGCTGAATGGCCCGAATGGGCCTATGGGGCCCAATGGGACGAATGGGCCTAATGGGCCAAAGTGGACTAATGGGCTTAATGGGCCTAACTAGTCTAAGGTGCCTCATGTTCCTAATGGCCTGAATGGGCTTAATGGCCCAAATGGCCAAAGTGGCCTAATCGGCCTAATGGGCCTAAGTGGCCTAATGGGCCTTAGTGTCCTAATGGAAAAAAGTGGCCTAATGGGCCTATGTGGAATAATGGGCCTAATTGGCCTAATGGGCCTAAGGGACATAATGGGCCTAATGGGCCTAAGTAGACTAAGTGGTATAATGGGGCAAAGTGGCCTAATGGGCCTAACTCGCCTAATGGGGCTAAGTAACCTAATGGGCCTAAGTGGCCTCATGGGTGTAATGGGCCTAAGTGGCCTAATGGGCCTAATGGGCATGATGGGCCGAATGGCCCTAGTGGGCCTAATGGGACGAATTGGCCTAATTGGCCTAAGTAGCCTAAGGGGCCTAAGTGGCCTAATGGGCCGAAGTGGCCTCATCAGCATACTGAGCCTAAGTGGATGAATGGGTTGAATGGGCCTAATGTCCCTAATGGGCCTAATGGTTCTAAGTGGTCTAAGGGGCTTAATGGGCCTAAGTGGCCTAATCTACCTAATGGGTTTAATGAGATGAAGTGACCTAATGGGACTAATGGGCCAAAGTGGCCAAAGTGGCCTAATGGGCCTAATAGGCCAAAGTGGCCTGATGGGAGTATGTGGCCTATTAGGCCTAATGGGCCTCAGTATCCTAATTGGCCTAATGGTATTAATGGGCCTAAATGGACTAATGGTCATAATGGGACGAAGTGGCCTAAGTGGCCTAATGGGAATAATGGGCCAAAGTAACCTAATCAACCTAATGGGCCTAAGTGGCCTAATGGGCCTAAGTGGCATAACGGGCCTAAGGGGACTAAGTGGACTAATGTGCCTAATGGACCTAAGTGGCCCGATGAGCCTAAAGGGCCTAAGTGGCCTCATAGGCCTAAAGGGCCTAAGTGGCCTCTTGGGCCTAATGGGCCTCACTGGCTTCATGGGCCTAATGGGCCAAAAGGGCTTAAGGGGCCTAAGTGGCCTAATGGGCCTAATCAGCCTAATGGATCTAAGTAGCCAAATGGGCCTAATGGGATTAAGTTGTCTAATGGGCCCAATGTGACTAATGGGCCTAAGTGGTTTAATGGGTCTATGTGACCTAATCAACCTAATGGGCCTAATGGGTGTAATGGGCTTAAGTGGTCGAATGGGTCTAAGGGTCCTAATGTGTTGAATGGTATTAAGTGGCCTAATTGGCCTAATGGGCCTAAGTGGCCTATTGAGCCTAAGTGACCTAATCATCCCAATGGACCTAATGGGCATAATGGGCCTAAGTGGTCGAATAGGCCTAATTGGTCGAATGGGCCTAATGTGCCTAGTGGTCCTAATGGGTATAATGGGCCTAAGTGGCCGAATTGGCCTAGTGGGCCTTATGGGATTAAGTGGCTTAATGGACCCAATGGGCATAAGTGGCCAAATGGGCCAAATGGGCCTAATGGGAAAAATGCTCCTAGTGGGCCTACTGGGCCTAAGGGGCCTACTAGGCCAAAGCAGGCTAATGGGACTACGTGTCCTAATGGGCCCAATGGGCCTAAGCGGCCTAATGGCCCTAAGTGGCCTAATGGGATTAATGGGCCTAATGGACTTAATGGGTATAATGGTCCTAAGTGGCCTAAGTGTCCTAATGGGCCTAAAGGGCCTAATGGGACTAAGTGGCCTAATGGGATGAACGAGCCTAAGTGGCCTAATGGTCGCAATGGGTCTAAGTGGCCTAAAGGGACTAATGGGTCTAACGGAACTAATGGGACTAGGTGGCCTAATGGGCCCACATGTCCAAATGGGCCTAAGTGGACTAATGGGCCTAAAGATTCTAATAATCCAAGGGGACCTAATGGACCCAAGTGGTATAATCATATCCTAATGGGCCTAACTTGTCTAATAGGCCTAATGGGCACAATGAGCCCAAGTGTCCAAATGGGCCTAATGGGCTTAAGTGGTATAATGGGCCGAATGGGACGAATGGGGCTAAGTGGCCTAATCGGTCTAAAGATCCTAATGGTCCAATGCATCCTAATGGGCCTAAGTGGCATAATCTACCTAATGGGCCTAAGTAGACTAATGGTCCTAAAGGGCTTAATAGGACAAAGTGTCTTAGTGGGTCTAAGTGGCATAATCATAACCAAATTAGCCTAAGTGGTCAAAAGGGCCAAATGGGCCTAAGTGGACTAATAATCCTAAAGGTACAAATGGTCCAAAGTAGCCTAATGGGCCTATGTGGCATAATCGGCCTAAGGGGCCTATTGTCTAAAATGGCCTAATGGGCCTAATGGGACTAAGTGATCTAATTGGCTAATCGGACAAAGGGGAATAATTGGCCTAAGTTTACCAATGGGCCTAAGTGGTTGAAGGGGATGTATCAAATGAATTGGCCTAATAGACTGAATGGGACTAATGGGATTAAGTGACTTAATGGGATGAATGTGCCCAAGTGGCCTAATGTGCCTAATGGGCCTAAGTGTCCTAATGACCCTGATGGGATGAATGGGCCTAATGGTCCTAATTGTTCTAAGTTTCCTAATGGGCCTAAATTGCCTAACGGGCCAAATGGGCCTAAGTGGCCTAATGGGCCTAATATGTCAATTAGGCCTAAGTGGTGTAATGGGACTAATGTGCTGAATGGGCTTAAGTTGTCTAATGGGCCGAATGGGATAAATGGGACAAAGTTGTGGAATGGGCCTAATGGTTTGAAAGGTCTTAATGGGCCGAATGGGCCTAATGATCCTAATGGACCGAAGTGGACTAGCAGTCCTAATGGGCCTAGGTGGCCTAATGGGCCTAAGTGGACCATTGGGTCTAATGGGACTAATGGGTTGAATGGTCCCAATGGGCCGAAGTGGACTAGTGGGGCGAATTGGATGAATGGGCCTAATTTGCTGAAGTGTCCTAATGGACCTAATGGGGCCAATGAGCCTAATGGGCCTACTGGACTGAAGTGGCCTAATGGGATGAATGGGCCTCAAGGGTCCAATGGGTGCAATGGTTTGAATAGGCCAAATGGGACTAAATGGTATAATGGGCCTAATGGGCCTAATTAACTGAATGGGTCGGATGGGTCTAATGGGCCTAGTGGGTCAAAGTGGCTTAATGGACCTACTAGTCCTAATGGACCTACTAAGCCTAATGGACCTAATGGGCCTTAGTGGCCTAATGGTCTTAAGTTAAAAAATGGACCTAATGCACCTAATGGTTGTAATGGGCCTAATGGGCCTAAGTGAACTAATGGGCCTAATGGGCCTAAGTGGATGAATGGGCCTAATGGGCCTAAGTGGACCAATGGGCCTAAGTGGTCTAATGGGCCTAAGTGGATGAATGAGACGAATGGGATGAATGGGTTGAATTGGCTGATTGGGTCGAATGGGCCTAAGGGACCTAGTGGCCTAATGGGCATAAGTGTCCTAATGGGCCCAATGGGCCTAATGGTCCTAATGGGCCTAATGGGCCTAAGTGGCCTAATGGGCCTAAGTTTCCTAATGGACATAATGGGACTAAGTTGCATAATGGGATGAGTGGCCTAAGTGGCCTAATGGGCCAAAGTGGACGAATGGGCCTAATGGGCATAATGGGCCTCAGTGGAAAAATCGGCCTAATAGGCATAATGGGACTAAGTTTCCTAATGGGACTAATAGGCCTAAGTTGATCAAATAGACTAATGATCTTAATGGTCCTGATGGGATTAAGTGGGCCTACTATGCCTATTAGGCCTAATGGGACTACTGGG
Source organism: Viscum album (assembly GCA_963277665.1). Taxonomy (NCBI): domain Eukaryota; kingdom Viridiplantae; phylum Streptophyta; class Magnoliopsida; order Santalales; family Viscaceae; genus Viscum; species Viscum album. The sequence continues at coordinate 1,777,149,050 of OY728156.1, forward strand.
CTTAATGGGCCTACTAGGCCTAATGGGACTACTAGGCTTACTAGGCCTAATGGTCCTAAGTGGAATAATGGGCCTAAGTGACCTAATGGGCATAAGTTGCCTAATGGGTCTAATGGGTCTAAGTTTCCTAATGGGTCTAATGGGCCTAATGGACCTAAGTGGTCTAATGGGCCAAAGTGGACGAATGGGCCTAATGGGCTTATTGGGCATAATGGGATGAAGTGGCCAAATGGGACTAAGTGGCCTAACGGGCCTAATGGGCTTAAGTGGCCTAATGTACCAAATGGGCTTAAGTGGCCTAATGGGACTAATGGGCCTAAGTGGCCAAATGGGACTAATTAGCCTAATGGGCCTAATGGGCCAAATCTGACTAAGTGGCCTAATGGGACAAAGTGGATGAATGGGTCTAATGGGCATAATGGGTATAATGGGACTAATGGGCCTAAGTGGTCTAATGGTCCTAATGGGCCTAAGTGGACTAATGGTCCTAATAGGCCTAATGGGCCTAAGTGGACTAGTGGGCTTAAGTGGCCTAATGGGCCTAATGGGTCTATGTGTCCTAATGGGCCTAAGTGGTTGAATGGGCCTAAGTCACCTAAGGGGACTGATGGGCCTAAGGGTCCAAAGTGGCTAAATGGGACTAATGGGCTTAATGGGCCTAAGTCACTTAAGGGGACTAACGGGCCTAATGGTCCTAAGTGTTTGAATGGGACTAATGAGCCTAAGTGTCACAATTGGACTAATGGACCTAATGGGCCTAAGTGGGTGAGTGGGCCTAAGTGGGTGAATGGGCCTAAGTGTCCTAATGGGCCTACCGGTCCTAATTGGCCTAATGTGTTTAATGGGCCTAAGTGGCATAATGGGCCTAATGGGATAAGAGGCCTAATGATCCTAAGTGGCTGAATGGGCCAAATGGACCTAAGTGTCATAATTAGCCAAATGGTCCTAAGTGGATTAATGGGTATAAGTGACCTAATGGGCCTAATGGGAATAAATGGACCAATGGGCCTAATGGGACTAATGGTCCAAATGGGAATAATGGGCCTAAGTGGCCTAATGTGCCTAATTGGCCTAAGTGGCCTAATAGGCAGAATGGGCCTCAATGGCCTAATGGACCTAATGGATGTAATGGGTCGAATGAAACTAAGTGTCCTAATGGGACTAGGTGGCCTAATGGGCCTAATGGGCATAAGTGGCATAATGTGCCTAAGTGGCCTAGTAGACCTAAAGGGCCTAATGGGCCTAAGTTTCCTAATGGGCCTAATGGAATGAATGGGACTAAGTGGAATAATGGGACAAAGTGGCCTAATGGTCCTAAGTTTCCTAATGGGCCAAAGTATCCTAATGGGCTCGATGGGTCTAATGGGCCTTAGTGGCCTAAGGGGCCGAAGTGGCTTATTGGGACTAATGGTCCTGTCAGGCCTAATGAGCCTAATGGGCCTTAGTGGCCTAATGGGCCTAAGTGTCCTAATGTGCCTAAGTAGCCTAATGTTCCTAGGTGGACTAAGGGGCCTAATGGGCCGAAGTGGCCTAATGGGGCTAAAGGGACTAAGTGGCCTAAGGGGCCTAAGTGGCCTTATGGGCCTAATGGGACTTAGAGGCATAATGGGCCTAATAGATCGAATGGGACTAATGGGCTTAACAGAACTAAGTAGCCTAATGAGCCTAATGGGTCGAATGGGACAAACTTGCCTAATTGACCTAATGGGCCCAATGAGCCTAAGTGGCCTAATGGGCCCAACTGGCATATGTGTTGGCCCAATGGGCCTAATGGGTTGAACTGGACTAAGTGGCCTAACTAGAAAAATGGGACCAATGAGCCTAATGGTCCTAACTGGATGAATGGGTCCAATGGGCCTAACTGGACTAATGGGATGAATGGGCTTAACTATTTAAACTCACCTAAGGGGCCGAAGGGGCATAATGGGCCTATTGGGTCTAATGGGTCTAACTGGACAAAGTGGCCTAATGGGCCTAGTGAGCCAAATGGGCCTAACTGGAAAAAGTGGTCCAATGGGCTTAACTGGCCTAAGTGGACTAATGGGATGAACAGACCTAAGTGGCATAATGGGCCTAATGAGCCTAATGGGACTGACCAAAGTGTCCTAATGGGCCTAACTGTCCAAAGTGGCCTAATGGGCCTAACTGGCCTAAGTGGCCTAATGGGACTAATGGGTGGAACATTCCTAAGAGGCATAATGGGATGAATGAGCCTAAGTAGCCCAATGAGATGAATGGGCCTAAGTGTCCCAATGGGCCTAATGGGCCGAATAGGCTTAATGGACCTAATGGGCCTGAGTGAAAAAATGGGACTAAGTGGCCTAATGGGCCTAATGGGCATAATGGGACTAAGTATCCTAATGGGCCTAAGGGGCCTTAGTTGCCTAATGGGCCTAAGTGGCCTAAGTGACCTAAGTGGCCTAATAGCCATAATGGGCCTAAGTAGCATAATGGTCCTAATGGGCCTAAGTGTCCTAATGGGACTAAGTGACCTAATTGGCCTAATGGGCCTAATGGGCCTAAGTGACCTAAGTGGAATAATGGGCCTAATGGGCTTAAGTGTCCTAGTAGGCCTAAGTGGCATAAGTGGCCTAATGGGTCGAAGTGGCCGAAGTGGCCTAATGGGCCTAATGGGACTTAGTGGACTAATGGGACTAATGGGACTAATGGGCCTTGGTGGCCTAATGGGCCTAAGTGGATGAAGTGGCCTAATGGGCCTAGGTAGCCCAATGGGCCCAATGTGCCTAAGTGGACTAATGGGCCTAAGTGGCCTAATGGGTCTAATGGGCCTAAGTGGCCTAATGGGCATAATGAGAATAATGGGCCTAAGTGGTCAAAGTGGTCTAATGGGCGTAATGAGCCTAAGTGGCCTAAGTGGCCTAATAGGCCTAATGGGCCTAAGTGTCCTAATGAGCATCAGTGGCCGAAGGGGCCTAATGGGATTGAGTGGCCTAATGGGCCTAATGGGCCTAATTGGCCTAATGGGCCTAAGTGGCTTAAGAGACCTAATTTTCCTAATGGGACTAAGTGGCCTAATGACCTGAATGGGCCTAAGTGGCCTAATGGGCCTCAGTGGCCTAATTGGCATCATGGGCCTAACGGGTCGAAGTGGCCTAATGGGCGTAATGGACCTAAGTGGTCTAATGGGCCTAAGTGGAATAATGGGCCTAAGGTCCCTAATGGGCCTAAGTGGCCTAACGATCCTAGGTGGTCGAATGGGCATAATGGGCCTAATGGGCTAAACTGGCCTTAGTGGCCTAATGGACTAAATGGGCCTAATTGGCCTAATGAGCCTAAGTTTCATAATGGGCCTTAGGGGCCTAATGGGCCTAAGTGTCCTAATGGGCCTAATTGGGCCAGTGGGCCTTAGTGGCCTAATGGGACTAATTGGCCTGATGGGCCTCAGTTGCCTAAGTGGCATAATGTGCCTAGTGGGCCTAAGTGGCCTAATGGGCCTAATGGGCTGAAGTGGTCTAATGGGCCTGATGGGATGAATGGGCCCCAGTGGAATAATGGGCCTAATAGGCATGATCAGCCTAAGGATTATAATGGGACTTAGTGGCCCAATGGGCCTGAATTACCCAATGGGCCTACATGGCCTAATGGGCCTTAGTGGATGAATGGGCCTAAGTGGCCTAATAGGACTTAGTGGCTGAATGGGCCTAATGGGCCTGATAGGGCCAATGGGCACAATAAGGAGAAGTGGCCCAATGGTCCTCATGGGCCTAAGTGGCCAATTGGGCCTAATGGGCCAAAGTGGCCTCATGGGCCTAATGAGATGAATGGGCCTCATAGTCTTAATGGGCCTAAGTGGCCTAAGTGTCCTAATGGGCCTCATGGGCCTAAGTGGATGAATGGGACTAGTGGGCCTAAGGGTCCTGATACGCCTGATGGGCATAATGGGCATAATGGGCCTAATCTTCCTAACTGTCATAAGTAACCTAATGGATCTAATGTGCCTAATGGTCTTAATGGGCCTAAATGGCTTAATGGTCCCAACATGCCAAAGTGGTTGAATGGTCCTAATGGGCCTAAGTGGAGGAATGGGCCTAAGCGGAAGAATGGGCCTAACTGGTGGAATGGGGCGAATAGGTCTAAGTGGCCTAATTGTCCTAAGTGGCTGGATGGGTCCGATGGGCCTAATGTGCCTCAAGGGACGAATCGGCCTCATGGAAAAAATGGTCCTAAGTGGCCTCATGGGCCCAATGAGCCTAATGGGAATAGGTGGCCTAATGGGCATAATGGGCCAAATGGGACTAATGGGACTAAGTGGCCTAATGCGCTAAATGGGCCAAATGGGCCTCCTAGGCTTAAGTGGTAAAATGGGCCTAGTGGGCCGAATGCGCTTAAGTGGATTAAGTTGCCTAATGGGCCTATGTGGCTAAATGGACCCAGGGGGGCTAAAGAGATTAATGGGCCTAATGGGTCTAACTATCTCGATGGGCTTAATGGGCCTCATAGTCCTAATGGGCCTCATGGTCCTAATGGGCCCGATGGTCTTAATGGGACGAATGGGCCTAGTGGGTCGAAGTGGCATCATGGGCCCAATAGGCCCAATGTTCCTAATGGGCATAATGTGCCTATTGAGTCTAAGTGGATGAATAAGCCTTATGGGCTTAATGGGCCTAAGTGGATACTATTCCCAATGGGCCTAGTAGGCCTAATGGGACTAATGGGTTGAATGGGCCTAATTAGTATGATGGGCCTAATGGGATTCATGGGCCTAATGGGGCTCATGGGCCTAAGTTGCCTCATGGGCCCAATGGACATTATGGTCTGAATGGGCCTAAGTGGCCTAAGTGGGCCTAATGGTCCGAATGGGCCTAAGTGGAATAATGGGCCTAATGGGCCCAATTGGTCTCATGATCCTAAGGGTCCAAGTGGGTTGAGTGGGCCTAATAGAACTGATGGGCCCAATAGGCCTAATGGAATGGATGGGCCTAGTGGTCCCAATGGGACTAATGGGCCTAAGTGGCCTAATGGGCCTAAGTGGCCTAATGGGCCTAAGTGGGATAAAGGGCCTAGTGGGCCTAATGGGCTTAATGGGAACAAGTTTCCTAATGGGTATAATGGGCCTCATAGGCCTAATGGGACTAAGTGGCCTCATGGGCCCAATGGGCCTAATGGGGGTAAGTTTCCTAATGGGCCTTAGGGGCCTCATGGGCCTAATGGGCCTCAAAGGCGACATGAGCTGAATGCGCCTCATGGACCTAATGGGCATGATGGGTCTAATGGAACTAATGGTCCTAAGTAGCCGAATTAGCCTAAGTGCCCTGATGGGACTAGTGGGACTAATGGGCCTAATGGGCCTAATGGACCTGATTGGCCTAAGTGGCCTAAGTGGCCTAATCGGGCTAATTGACCGAATGTGCCTAATGGGAATAAGTGGTCTAAGTGGATTAATGGGATTAATGGGATTAGTGGGACTGATGGGTTTAACAGGCCTAATGGGACTAAGTGTCATAATGGGCCTACGTGGCCTAATGGACCTGAGTGGCCTAATGGGCCTAATGGGCCGATGTGGCCTAATGGTCTTGGTGGGTTAAAGTGGCCCAATGGTCCAAATGGGCCTAATGGGACGAATTGGTTTAATGGGCCTAATGGCCCTAAGTGGACAAATGGGCCTAATGGGCCTAAGTGGCCTAAGTGTCCTAATTGACCTAATTGGCTGAATCTGACTAATAGGCCCAATGGGACGTAGTGGACTAATGGTCCTAATGGTTATAATAATCCTAATGGGACTAATGGTCCTAATGGTCCTAATGCCTAAGTGTAATAAGTGGCATAATGGGCCTAATGGGCATAATGGGCCTAAGTGGCCTAAGTGGTCGAATCAGCCTAATCAGATGAATGGGCCTAATGTGCCTAAGTGTCCTAATGGGCCTAAGTGTCCTAATGGGCCTAATGGTCCTATGTCAACTAATGGGAATAAAGGACCTAATGGGCCAAAGTTTATAAATGGACCTGAGTGGCTGAATGGGCCTTAGTGGATGAATGGGGATAATGGGATTATGTGGTCAAATGGGCCTAAGTTGTCGAATGAGGCTAATGGGCCTAAGTGGGGGAATGATATTAAGTGGCCCAATGGGTCTATTGATCCTAATGGGTGTAAGTTTCCTAGTGGGAATAATTGTCTTATTGGGCCAAAGTGGCCTAATGGGCTTAATGGGACCAAGTGGTCGGATGAGCCAAATGGGCCTAAATGACCCAACTGGCCCAATGGGATTAATGGACCGAATGGGCCAAGTGGGCCTAAGTGGCGTAATGGGACCAGTGGGCCTAAGTGGCCTAATGGGAATAATGGTCTTAATGGGCCTTAGTGGCCAAAGTGTCCTAATCGGTTTAATCAGCTGAATGGGACTAATGAGCCTAATGGTCCAAAGTGGCCTAATGGGCCTAATGGGCCTAATGGGTCTAATTCTTAAGAGGCGTAAGTGGCCTAATGGGCCAAATGGGCATAATGGGCCTAAGTGGCCTAAGTGGTCTAATCAACCTAATCAGCTGAATGGGCCTAGAGGGCCTAGGTGTCCTAATGGGGCTAATAGGACTATGTGGGCTAATAAGACTAATGGGCCTATCTGGGCTAAACGACATAATCGACTGAATGGGCCTAATGGGCCTAATGAGCCTAAGTGGCCTAATGGGTCTAATGGTCCTAATGGGTCAAAGTGGCCTAATATTCCTAATCGACCGAATGGGCATAAATAGCCTAATGGGCCTAAGTGGCCTAATATGCCTAATCGATTGAATGGGCCTAATGGGCCTAAGTAGCCTAATAGGCCTAAGTGGCCTAATTGGGCTAATCAACCGAATGGGCCTAAGTGGCCTAATCAGCCTAATCGATTGAATAGGCCTAATGGGCATAATGTGCCTAGGTGGCCTAAACATCCAAATTGATTAAATGGGACTAAATGACATAATGAGCCTAAGTGGCCTAATGGGCCAAATGGGTCTAAGTGGCCTAAGTGGCCAAATCGTCTTAATCGACCGAATGGACCTAATGGGACTTAGTGGGCGAATGGGCCTAATGGGCCTAATGGGCCTAATGGGCCTAATGGGTCTAAGTGGACTAAGTGACCTAATCGGCATAATCGATCGAATGTGCCTAATGGGCCATATGGGGCTAAGTGGCTGATTGGGACGAATTGTCCTGAGTGGCTAAATGGGCCTAATGAGATAAATTGGCCTAATGGGGTTAATGGGACTAATGGGCCTAAGTGGACGAATGAGATTAAGTGGAAATTGGGTCTAATGGGCCTAATGGGCGTAAGTGGCCTAATGGTATTAATGGGCTGAAGTGGACTAATGGGCCTAAGTGGTTGAATGGGTATAACTGGATGAATGGGCCTAAGGGGCCTAATGTGCCTAATTGGCCTAATGGGACCAATGTGCCTAATGGGCATAAGTTTTCTAATGGGCCTAAGTGGACTAAATGGGCGAGTGGACCTAAGTGGCCTAATGGGCCTAATGGGCTGAATGGACCGAATGGACCTAATGGGCCTAATTGGCCTAATGGTCCTAATGGGCCTAATGGGCCTAATGGGACCAATGGGCCTAATTTTCATAGTGGTCCTAATTGGCCTAATGGTATAATGGGCCTAAGTGGACTAATGGGCCTAATGGGCCTAATGGACCTAAGTGTCATAAGTGGCCAAATCAGATTAATCGAATGAATTAGACTAATGGACCAAATGGGTATAAGTGGAATAATGAGACTAGTTGGCCTAAGTGGTTGAATGAGCCTGATGGGCCTGATGGATCAAATTTTCCTATTGGTCCTCATGGGCCTAAGTGGCCTAATGGGATTCATGGGCATAAGTGGCCTAGGGGGAATAATGGGCCTAATGTGCCTCATGGGCCTAAGTAGATTAATGGGCCTCATGGTCCTAAGTGGCCTTATGGGCCTAATGGGCCCAGGGGGCCTAAGTGGCCTAACGGGCCTAATGGGATTAATGAGCTTAACAGGCCTAGGTGCTAGATGGGTCAAATGGGTCAAATGGGATTAAGTGGCCTAATGGGACTAATGGAAAAAATGGGACTAATTGGCCTAAGTGTCCTAATTGGTCTAAGTGGCCTAATGAGCCAGATTTTCCTAATTGGCCTAATGATCTTAATGGGACTAATCAACATAAGTGGCTAATGGACCTAATGGGCCCAATGGGCTAAATTTTCCAAAGTTTCCTACTTTGGATAATGGGCCAAAATGTCATAATGGACCGAAGTTTCCTAGTAAACATAATGGGTTTAATTTTCCTAATGGATTTAATGGCCTAATTGGCCTAATAGGCTTAATGGGACTAGTGGGCCTATGTGTCCTAATGGGACTAATGGGTCTTAGTGGCCTAATCGGACTAATGGGACTAAGTGGTATAATGGTACTAATTGTTCTAATGGTCCTAAGTATCCTATTGGGCTTAATGGGCTTAACGGGCTTAGGAGAAAAATACGCCTGATGGGCTGAATGGGCCTAATGGGCCAAATGGGCATAATGGGCTGAATGGGCTTAATTAGCGTAAGTGGCCTAATCGAATGGATGGTCCTAATGTGCCTAAGTTTCTTAATCAGCCTAATGGGATTGATGGGCCTAATGGGCCTAATGGGCCTAATGGGACTAAGTGGCCTAATGGGTCTAAGTGGCCTAAGTGGCCTAATCGACCTAATCGACCAAATGGGCCTAATCGACTGAATGGTCCTAATGATCCTAAGTGGCCTAATGGGACTAATGGACCTAATGAGCATAAAGGGCCTAATGGTTCTAATGGGTTGAAGTGGCCTAAGTGGCCTTATCGGCCTAATCGACCGAATTGGCCTAGTGGGCCTTATGGGGCTAAGGGGTCGATTGGGACTAAGTGGTCGAATGGGCATAATGGGCCAAATTGGCCTAGTGAGGGTAATGAGCCTAATGGGCCTAAGTGGATGAATGGGCTTAAGTGGCATAATGCGCCTCATGGGCCTAATGGGCATAAGTGGCCTAAAGGGCCTAAGTGGATTAATGGGCCTAGTTGAACTAAGTGGTTGATTGAGCCTAATGTTCCTAATCAGTCTAATGGGCCTAATGGGCATAAGTGGCCTCATGGGTCTAATGGGCCTAAGTTTCCTAATGGGTCTAGTGGGCCTAGGTGACCGAATGGGCCTAATGGGCATAATGTTCCTAATGGGCCTAAGGGCCTAAGTGGCTTTATAGGCCTAATGGAATTTATGTGCCTAAGTGGCCTAATGGTCCCAGCTATCCGAATCGGCCTAATGGGTTTAATGGGCATAATGGGCCTAAGTGGCGGAATGTGCCTAAGTGGCCCAATCGACCGAATGGGCATAAGTGGCCTAGTAGGCCTAAGTAGACCAATGGGCCCAATGGTCATAATGGTCCTAAGTGGTCTAATGGGCCTAAGTGGTCTAATGGGCCTAAGTGGCCTAATGGGCCTAAGTGGCCTAGGTGGCTTAACGGGACAAATGGGCCTAATGTGCCTAGTCGTCCTATGGGCCTAAGTTTCCTAATCATCCTAAGTTGCATAATGGGCCTTATGGGATTAATGGTTCTAATGGGCCTAAGTGGCCTAATAGGCCTAATGGGATTTAGCGGGAAAATCGTCCTAATGGGCCTAAGTTACATAATGGGCCTAAGTGTCCTAATGAGCTTAATGGGCTTAATCGGACTAGGTTCCAAATGTTCCTAATGGTATGAATGTACCTAATGGGACTAATGTTTCAAATGAGGCTAATTAGCCTAAGTGGCCTAATTGGCCGAATGGGCTTAATGGGGGCCTAAGTGGCCTAATGGGTCTAAGTTGCCTAATTGGCCTAATGGGCTTAATGGGCCTAAGAGGCCTAAGGGGCCTAATGGGACTAAGTGGCCTAATGAGCCTAAGTGGCCTAATGGGATAAGTGGTCGAATAGGCCTAAGTGACCCATTGGGTCTAATGGGCCTAAGTGGCCTAAGTGGCTTAATCGGCCTAATGGGCATAAGTGGTCGAATAGGCCTAATGGGCCTAAGTGGACCAATATTCCTAACGAGCCTAATGGGAATAAGTGGACTGATGGAACTAATGCGTCTCAGTGGACTCATGGGCCTTAGTGACCTAATGGGCCTCAATGGCCTAATGGGCCTAATGGGCCTCATGGGACTAAAGGGACTAGGTGGACTAATGGGCCTAATGGGACAAATGTGCATAATGGACCTAGTGAGCATAATGGGCCTAAGTTTATGAATTGGACTAAGTGGCCCAATGGGGCGAATAGGACAAATGGGTCTAGTGACCAAATGGGCCTAAGTATCCTAATGGGTGTAATGCGACTAAGTGGACGAGTGGGCCAAATTTCCATAATGGTCCTAATGGGCCTTGGTGGCCTAAGAGACCTAGTGGGTCAAATGGGCTAAAGTGTCCTAATGGGCCAATGGGGCCTAATGGGGCTAACGGTTCAAAGTGGCCTAAGGTCCTAAGTAGCCTAATGGGCCTAGTGGGACTAATGCACTTAAGTGGCTAAATTGGCCTAATGGATCTAAGTGGTCTAATGGGATGAATGGGCATAATGTTCCTAGTGGGTCTAATGGGCCTAAGTGGCCTAATGGGCCAAATGGGTCTAAGTGGCTTAATGGGACTAATGGGCCTAATGTGCCTAGTGGGCCTAATGGGATTAAGTGGTATAATGGGCCTAATGGGCCTAGGTGGCTTAAGTGGACTAATATTCCAAATGGGCCTAAGTGTCCTAATGGGCCTAAGTTGCCTAATGGGCCTAATGGTCATAATGGGCCTAAGTGGCCTAATGGTTTGAATGGTCATAATTAGCCTAAGTGGCCTAATGGGCCTAATTAGATTAATGGGACTAAGTGTCTGAATGGGCCTATTGGGTCTAAGTGGCCTAATTGATCTAAGGGTCCTAAGGGGCCTAATGGGCCTAACGGGCCTCATGGGCCTAAGTGTCCTCATGGGCATAAGTGGCCAAATGGTCCAAATGGGCTTAATAGTCCTAGTGGGATGAATGGTCTTAATGGGCCTTGGTTCCAAATGGGCATAATGGGTCGAATAGACCTAATGAGCTAAATGGGCCTAATGGGCCTGGGTGGCCTAATGGGCCTAATGGGCCTAAGTGGATTTATGGGCCTAAGTGACCTAATCGACCTAATTGGATTAATGGGCCTAATGAGCCTAAGGGGCGAAATGGAACTAAGTGGCCTAATGGGCCTAAGGGTCCTAATGGGCCTAAGTGGACTAATGGGCCTATGTGGCCTAATGGGATTAATGTCCTTTACGATCATAGGGGACAAATGGGCCGAATGGGCATAATTAGCCTAAGTGTCCAAATCGGCCAATGTGGCCCAATGGGCCAAAGTTGCTTGATCGACCTAATGGGATTAATAGGCCTAGTGGTCCTAATGGGCCTAAGTGGACTAATGGGCCTAATTGGCCTTAGTGGCATATTGGGCCTCATGGTCCTAATGGGCCTAAGGGGCCTAATGGGAAAAAATTCCTAATCGACTCAATGGGTGTAAGCCTAATGGGGGGAATGGGCCAAATGGTCCAAATGGGCCTAGGTGGCCTAATCGGCCTAATGGGATTAATGGCCTAAGTGTACCGAAGTGCCCTAATGGGTCTTAGTGGCCTAATGTGACTTATTGGCATAATGGGCCTAATTTTTCTAAGTGGCCTAATGGGCCTAAGTGGAATAATGGGCTTAATGGGAATAACGGGCCTAGGGGCCAAATGGGCCTAATGGGACGAATGGGCCTAATGAGCTAAATTGGCCAAATTAACCTAAGTGGCCTAATGATCCTAATGGGCCTAATGGGCCTAAGTTTTCCAATGGGATTAAGTTGTCTAATCAGTGTAATGGGATTAACCTAAGGGGCCTAATGGGCCTAGTGAGCCTAATGGGCCTAATGGGCCTAAGTGGCCTCGTCAGCCTAATGGGATTAATTGACCAAGTGGGCCTAAGTGGATGAATGGGCCTAATGGACTTCGGTGGCATAGTCAGCCTAATGGGAATAAGTGGACCAATGGGGATAAGTATCCTAATGGGCCTAAGTGGCCTAATGGGCCTAATGGGCCTAAGTGGCCTAATGGGCCTAATGAGCCTAAGTGGCCTAATGGGATGATGTGGTCGAATGAGCCTAATGGACATAATGGGGTAAAGTGGCCAAAGTGTCTTAATGGGCCTAAGTGGCCTAAGTTGTCTAGTGTACCTAATGGGCCCAAGTGGCCTAATGGGCCTAATGGGATTAAGTGGCCTAATGGGTCTAAGTGGTCCAATGGGCCTAAGTGGACTAATGGGCCTAATGAGCCCCAGTGGCCTAATGGGCCTAATGGGGCTAATGAGGCTAATGGGCCTAAGTGGCCTAATGGGCCAAAGTGGCCTAATGGGCCTAATGGGCCTTAGTGGCCTAATGGGCCTAATCAACCTAAGTGGCCTAATGGGACTAATCCGTTTAATGGGCCTAGGTGTCCAAATGAGTTGAATGGGCCTAAGTGGCCTAATGGACCTAATGGGCCATAGTGGCCTAATGGACATAATGGGCCTAAGTGTCCTAATGTTCCTAATGGGCCTAAGTGGCCTAAGTGGGCCAATAGGCCTAATGGGACTAAGTGGATTAATGGGCATGATGGTTATAATGGGCGTAAGTGGATTAATGAGCCAAATAGGCCTTAGTGGACTAATGGGACTGATGGGCCTAAGTGGACTAATGATCCAAATGGGCCTAAGTGGCATAATGGGCCTAATGAGACTAATTTACCTAAGTGGCCTAATGGGACTGATGGAACTGATGGCCCGAAGTGGCCTAATGAGCTGAATGGGCCTAGGTGGAATGATGGGCCTCATGAGCCTAATGGTCCGAATGGGTCAAAGTGTCCTAATGGTCCTGATGAGCCTGATGGGTCGAATGGGCCAAAGTTTCCTAAGGATTCAAATTTTCCTAAGTGGCCTAATGGGACTAATGGGCCTCATGGGCCTAATGGGCCTTAGTGGCCTAATGGCCCTGATGGTCCTGATGATTCCAATGGACCGAATGGCCTCAGTGGACTCATGGGCCTATTGACCTAATGTGCTTAATGAGCCTTATGGGCCTAAGTGGCCTAATGTGGCCTAATGGGCCTTAGTAGACTAATGGACCTAATGTGCCTAACATGCCTAAGTAGCCTAATGGGCCTAATGGTCCTTAGTGGATTAGTGGGCCGAAGTTGTAAGAACCCAGTTTTTGCAGTGAAAGACTTTGGAATATTCTTGATGATATTCCAGAGCAGCGCTCTCAGACGGCGTGTGATTCCGAGCCCCGGAGTGGCCAGAATTAAATTTTCAGTGCGTTCACACTGGAAACGCCAAATAAATGGGATAACTCCTAAATGGAGTCCCGAATCAGAGATCTTAGTGTATGGATGGGTCCGGAATGGGGTCTTTACCCTAGGAATGACATAAAACATGTCGGCGCGGGATGTTTGGACCCCTCGCCCGCTTCTGGAACGTTAAACGTATTAATTAATTAATTAATTACTTTGTTTAGTGTTGAAACTCAAATATATCATAAACGGTGACTCGAATTGGAAAACCGAGGGCACCGTTGAGTTCGGAATGTGCCGTTTACCCTAGGAGGGGTATAAGTTTCGCGGGTGCGGGTCGTTTGTGAAAAATGGCCCCAGGGGCGTTTTCGTAATTTAGCAGCTTCGGACGTTAAATTTTATAACTTTTGAACGGGGTATCGGATTAAAATTCTGAGACCGCCGTTGTGCTCGGGAGGTTTTGTTTACCCTAGGGGAGGCTTAACCACGACCCCGTCGGGAGTTCGGGTTCGGGCCGACGGGCGGGTGGTTAAGCGTTTTCTATTTAAACGCTTAAGTCACCCACACCCTCTTCCTCTCCCTCACCTGGACAACAGCAAGGAGGAGGTCTCCCCCTCCTTCTCCACTCTGGTGAGACAGCTTCGACGAGGCGTGGTGGCCGGCGGATCGTCGCGAAGCTTCGGGCGAAGCCCCGCGAGGTAGGATTTGTCATTTGCGTTTTCATTCACCGCACCTACTTCGAACTAAATTAATTGTATTGAAACTCTGTCGGATTTTTGAACGAAGCCCATGAACGCATAGTACACAATTTTCTCTTTCCGACGATTGTTTCGGATTTGGAAACGGAGATCGGAGGCGTTCACAATCGTCCGCCGAAGTTGGCGGGTTTTCGGTTTCCGGCGGGATCGAGCGGCGGCGCGGCGAGGGCGGACGGCGCGGCGAGGGCGGACGGCGCGACAGCGGGGTGTCCGCGGGTGTCCGGTGGAAGCGCGGGGCACGGCAGGGGTGTCTGGCGGGGTGTCCGCGGGGCGCGGCAGCGGGTGTCCGGCGGGGTGCTCGGGCGTCGGTCGGGGCATCTGGCGGAGCGCCCGGCGAGGCGGCGGTTGCCAGGGAGTGGAAACCACGGGGTCGCGTCGTGCGACCCCTGTGCGGTGACAAAGACCCACGCCGCGCGGGTCTTCACGCGGCGGCCGCGACCGGCCGGTCCAGCCCCAGGGGCCTTGCCCCCTCTGTGTTCGGACACCCGTAATTTCCGCTACGGGTGTCCGTTTTGAGCGCCGTCTATGGAAGTGGATCTGTATTGACGAGACGGTCTTTTTGAAATGGTTTCGGAAATTTTTAATTCCCGAAACGAGGGGCCTCGGAGGCGCGACGCGTCTTCAAGTGGTTTGTCATTTCCTTCGGGGATTCTTGTTTTGGACGGTGCGGATGCGTCCGATGTCCGTTTTGAGCGCCGTCAGTGGCATTGGGACCCTGGCGTCGAGGCGGAGGTTTACAGGGTGGTTATGGGCATTGAAGCCGGAGTTGAGGCATGTGCCCCACGGCCCGTCTTTTGAGCTACGTGCAGCTTTTAGCAACTTTTTCCTCAGACGTCCGTTTGGGGCGTGCGAGCAGTCGATGTTGGGTGTTTTTCCGAGGGAATTGCGTTGGCGCAGTCTGCCCACTAGAATTTTGCACGATGGTGCGGGCCCCACGAGGGTCGTTTGGGCGTCGACGGTGATTTTCTATCTTAATCACCAGGTGACCGTTTTGGACAAGTGGATAGTCTATCTTGTGTTCTTTTTTTGAGAGGATCACAATGGTGCAATCCGTTCATTGAGTTTCGGGACCGGGATGCGGGTCCCACATGGCACCGCTCGTGTGCGGTGCGCCGGAATGCGTCTTTTTCTCCGGATATCCATTTCACTCTTTTGACGTGTTTTCCCGAGGGGATTGCAATGGTGTGATGCACCCGACTATTTTCGGGGCTGAGGCTCGGGATCACGGGACGCCGTTCGGGCGTGAGGCGGTGTTGGTGACATTTTCGTTGGATATCTATTTGAGGCGAGTAAGTAGTCGATCTCACATGTTTTTCTGCGAGAATTACAACGGTGCAATCCGTTTGGTTGTGTGGAGCCTCTTGCGCGATCTTGTTAAATATGGAGCATGGAAGGTGCTCCAGTGATGGTTGGCCCTACCTTGTTGTAGCGGACCCTTGGCGTGTGATCGCACACTCTTGGGAGAGTGATATAATTGGTCCACGAGATGTGGTTGGTCGTGCCTGGGCCTTTGAGGTGGAGTTGTTATGTCACGCCTTCGCTTGACGCTGGGTGCCATGTGCAGGATAGCCTTTGGGCTGGAATGAGGTATACTCCGGGAGTATACGGGAGCGCTTGGAGGTACGTGTGGTTGATTGTACCTGAGGATGTTTGTGCGCTCAGTTGGGGTTGACTTGGGGCCACACGTTGTGTGGACCCCACGTGCGTGTCGTGATTTACTTTGCGTACTTGACCTCTCCCAACGTAGAGGGTCCCTCTGCGCTCGTTTGTTTGACCAACAGGGTAGAGTGTTCCCCTGGCTTTGTGCTCGTTTGAATGACCAATAGGGTAGAGTTTTCCCCTGGTTTTTTGCTCATCTGTTTGACCAGCAAGGCGGAGTTTCCCCTGGCCTGTTGCTCTTTTGTCTGACCAGTAGGGTTGAGCGGTCTCCCCTTGGTCTTGTGCTCGATGGTTTGACCGACAGAGATGGTTTGGTTCCTCTGCTTCTTTGGCTATGAGGGGTTTCAGTACTGTGCCCTTTCATCGGACTGTGACACCGTCTGCGACTACGGGTGTTCGTGCAGTGTGGGCGTTTTCCCCACTTTCTGGGATGAGGTGTCTGGGTCCACTTCGACAGTGACTCAGCGGATTGGAGCGGGATCGCCTTGTGAGGCCTGGGGAGTTTCTCCCATTTCTCCGTGTTCCCTGGTAGAGCTTGTGGTTTCGGTGTGACCAACACTTTACGCGGGCACCGATCCTCTACCCAGGAGGTTGTTCCAGCAGGGCTGAGGTTGTTCCAGCAGGGCTAAGGTTGTTCCAGCAGGACTGAGGTTGTTCCAGCAGGGCTGAGGTTGTTCTAGTAGGTCTGAGGTTGTTTCAGCAGGGCAGAGGTTGTTCCAGCAGGGCTGAGGTTGTTTCCAGCAGGGCTGAGGTTGTATCGAGCAGGGATCGTCAGTGGGTTACCATCCAGCAGAGATGGCCAGTACATCGGTGTTCACCGAGCAGTACCATCCAGCAGGGATGGCCAGAGCAGTTCCGGGCTTACCTCCAGCGGGGCTGGGTAGTGGTCCCCGATGCCAGGCTTACCTCCAGCTGGGCTGGGGAAGTGGTCCCCGATGCTGGGTTTACCTCCAGCTGGGCTGGGCAGTGGTCCCCGATGCCGGGCTTACCTCCAGCTGGGCTGGGCAGTGGTCCCCGATGTCGGGCTTACCTCCAACTGGGCTGGGCAGTGGTCCCCGATGTCGGGTTACCTCCAGCTGGGCTGGGTAGTGGTCCCGTCGCTGACTTTATCTGGGTCGCCCTCTAGTGGATTACCCTGTTACGGGACTGGGCAGTGTGGCACCCATCGACTTTCTGGGTATCCCTGTAGTGGGAACCCATTGACTTCCAGGGATCCTCCAGCGGGGCTGGGCAGGGGGTCGCCTGTTGACTTTGAGCAGACCTCTCGATTACGGGGCAGTGACGAGTTTTGTTTGACGTTCCCCCAGAACTCTCAAGTACGTGGAGTGCTTTCCCCCACTGAGACGCGTCCTTGTGACGCGACCTAAAACTGTGCAGGCAAGTCAGTGCCTCCCAAAGTGGATAGTGTCGAGGTGTGGTGATTGATCCCCTTGGATTGCAGTTCGGGGCAGACGTACGGGATGCTGGGCATCGATGGTGTTACTTCTGGGACTGTTGGCTACTCTTTTCAGGTGCAGGCAGTGAATCCAGTCACGGCATGTGACGCAGAGGTTTGACCGGGGAGGTGAGCTACCCCCGAGGGCCTTTGGGCCATTTGAGATCGTGCAAATGGGTGGAGAGGTTCCCTACCGCCTTGACATAACCCCAAAGTCTGGAGTGGGTGCACGATGTCGGCAAGGGCCGACCTATCATGGAAAGATCAATCCCTTGGTCTGTGCGCGGTGACGCAGAGCTGTGCGTGGGTTCTTCTAGGTATGGGAAAGCCAGGTGTGGGCTTAGTACCATGTGTTGCTCCCTATTTTTGCTTTTCGAGGACGAAAATATTGAAGGAGGGAATGATGTAAGAACCTAGTTTTTGCTGTGAAAGACTTTGGAATATTCTTGATGATATTCCAGAGCAGCGCTCTCAGACGGCGTGCGATTCCGAGCCCCGGAGTGGCTGAAATTAAATTTTCAGTGCGTTCACACTGGAAACGCCAAATAAATGGGATAACTCCTAAACGGAGTCCCGAATCAAAGATCCGAGTGTACAAATGGGTTCGGAATGGGGTTTTTTCCCTAGGAATGACATAAAACATGTCATCGCGGGATGTTTGGACCCCTCGCCCGCTTCTAGAATGTTAAACGGAATAATTAATTAATTAATTACTTCGTTTAGTGTTGAAACTAGAATATCTCTTAAACGGTGACTCGGATTGGGAAACTGATGGCACCGTTGAGTTTGGAATGTGCCGTTTACCCTAGGAGGGGTATAAGTTTCGCGGGCGCGGGTCGTTCGTGAAAAATGGCCACGGGGGTGTTTTCGTAATTTAGCAGCTTCAGACGTTAAATTTTATAACTTTTGAATGGGGTATCGGATTAAAATTCCAAGACCGCCATTGTGCTCGGGAGGTGTTGTTTACCCTAGGGGAGGCTTAACCACGACCCCGTCGGGAGTTCGGGTTCGGGCCGACGGGCGGGTGGTTAAGCGTTTTCTATTTAAACGCTTAAGTCACCCACACCCTCTTCCTCTCCCTCACCTAGACAGCAGCAAGGAGGAGCTCTCCCCCTCCTTCTCCACTCCGGCGAGATAGCTCCGGTGAGGCGTGGTGGCCGGCAGATCGTCGCGAAGCTTCAGGCGAAGCCCCGCGAGGTAGGATTTGTCGTTTGCGTTTTCATTCACCGCACCTACTTCGAACTCGATTAATTGTATTGAAACTCTGTTGGATTTTCGAAAGAAGCCCATGAATGAGTAGTATGAAATTTTCTCTTTCCGATGCTTGTTTCGGATTTGGAATTGGAGATCAGAGACGTTCGCAATCGTCCGCCGAAGTTGGCGGGTTTTCGGTTTCCGGTGGGATCGAGCGGCGGCGCGACGAGGGCGGACGGCGCAACAGCGGGGTGTCCACGGGGTGTCTGCGGGTGTCCGGTGGAAGCGCGGGGCGTGGCAGGGGCGTCTGGAGGGGTGTCTGCGGGGCGCGGCAGTGGGTGTCCGGTGGGGTGCTCAGGCGTCGGTCGGGGCGTCTGGCGGAGCGCCCGGCGAGGCGGCGGTCGCCAGGGAGCGGCAACCGCGGGGTCGCGTCGCGCGACCCCTGTGCAGCGACAAAGACCCGCGCCGTGCGGGTCTTCACGCGGCGGCCGCGACCAGCCGCGCGGCTATGCCGCGGGCCGGCCCAGGCCGGTCCAGCCCCAGGGGCCTTGCCCCCTCGGTGTTCGGACACCCGTAATTTCCACTACGGGTGTCCGTTTTGAGCGCCGTCTGCGGCAGTGGATCTGTATTGACGAGACGGTATTTTTGATATGGTTTTGGGAATTTTTAATTCCCAAAAAGAGGGGCCTTGGAGGCACGACGCGTCTTCAAGTGGTTTGTCGTTTCCTTCGGGGATTCTTGTTTTGGACGGCACGGATGCGTCCGACGTCCGTTTTGAGCGCCGTCAGTGGCGTTGGGACCCTGGCGTCGAGGCGGAGGCTTCCAGGGTGGTTCCGGGCATTGAAGTCGGAGTTGAGGCGCAGGCCCCACGGCCCGTCTTTTGAGCTGCGTGCAGCTTTTAGCGACTTTTTCCTCGGACGTCCGTTTGGGGCGTGCGAGCAGTCGATGTTGGGTGTTTTTCTGAGGGCATTGCGTTGGTGTAGTCTGCCCGCTGGAATTCCGCACGATGGTGTGGGCCCCATGAGGGTCGTTTGGGCGTCGACGGTGATTTTCTATCTTAATCACCGGGCGACCGTTTTGGACAAGTGGATAGTCCATCTTGTGTGCTTTTTCGAGAGGATCGCAATGGTGCGATCCATTTGTTAAGTTTCAGGACCGGGATGCGGGTCCCACGTGGCACCGCTCATGTGCGGTGCACCGGAATGCATCTTTTTCTCTGGATATCCGTTGCACTCAAATGAGTAGTGATTTTGAGATGTTTTTCTGAGGGGACCGCAATGGTGCGATGCGCCTGACTGTTTTCGGGGCCGAGGCTCGGGATCACGGGACACCGTTCGGGCGTGAGGTGGTGTTGGTGACTTTTTCGTCGGATATCTGATTGAGATGAGTAAGTAGTCGATCTCGCATGTTTTTCCGCGATAATTACAACGGTGTAATCCGTTTGGTTGTGCGAAGCCTCTTGCACGATCTTGTTAAATGTGGAGCATGGAAGGTGCTCCAGTGATGGTTCGCCCTACCTTGTTGTAGCGGACCCTTGGGGTGTGATCGTGCACTCTTGGGAGAGTGATATAATTGGTCCACGAGATGTGGTTGGCTGTGACTGGGCCTTTGAGGTGGAGTTGTTACGTCACGCCTTCGCGTTGACGCTGGGTGCCGTGTGCACGATAGCCTTTGGGCTGGAATGAGGTATACTCCGGGAGTATACGGGACCGCTTGGAGGTACGTGTGGTTGATTGTACCTGAGGATGTTTGTGCGCTCAGTTGGGGTTGACTTGGGGCCACATGTTGTGTGGGCCCCACGTGCGTGTCGTGATCTGCTTTGCATACTTGACCTCTCGCGACGTAGAGGGTCCCTCTGCGCTCGTTTGTTTGACCAGCATGGTGGAGTGTTCCCCTGGCTTTGTGCTCATTTGTTTGACCAGCAGGGTGGAGTTTTCCCCTGGCTTTGTGCTCGTCTGTTTGACCAGCAGAGCGAAGTTTCCCCTGGCTTGGTGCTCTTTTGTCTGAGTAGGGTTGAGCAGTATCCCCCTGGTCTGGTGCTCGATGGTTTGGCCGGCAGAGATGTTTTGGTTCCTCTGCTTCTTTGGCTGTGAGGGGTTTCAGTACTGTGCCCTTTCACCGGACTGAGACACCATCTGCAACTACAGGTGTTCGTGCAGCATGGGAATTTTCCCCACTTTCTGGGATGAGGTGTCTCGGTCCGCTTCGACAGTGACTCAGCGGATTGGAGCGGGATCGCCTTGTGAGGCCTGGGGAGTTTCTCCCGTTGCTCTGTGTTCCCTGGTAGAGCTTGTGGTTTTGGTGTGACCAACACTTTACGCGGGCACCGATCCTCTACCCAGGAGGTTGTTCCAGCGGGGCTGAGGTTGTTCCAGCAGGGCTGAGGTTGTTCCAGCAGGGCTGAGGTTGTTCCAGTAGGGCTGAGGTTGTTCCAGCAGGGCTAAGGTTGTTCTAGCAGGGCAGATGTTGTTCCAGCAGGGCTGAGGTTGTTTCCAGCAGGGCTGAGGTTGTATCGAGCATGGCTCATCAGTGGGTTACCATCCAGCAGGGATGGCCAGTACAGCGGTGTTCACCGAGCAGTACCATCCAGCAGGGATGGCCAGAGCAGTTCCGGGCTTACCTCCTGCGGGGCTGGGCAGTGGTCCCTGATGCCAGGCTTACCTCCAGCTGGGCTGGGCAGTGGTCCCCGATGTCGGGCTTACCTCCAGCTGGGCTGGGTAGTGGTCCTCGATGCCAGGCTTACCTCCAGCCGGGCTGGGCAGTGGTCCCCGATGTCGGGCTTACCTCCAGCTGGGCTGGGCAGTGGTCCCCGATGCCTGGTTACCTCCAGCTGGGATGGGCAGTGGTCTCGTCGCCGACTTTAGACGGGTCGCCCTCCAGTGGATTACCCTGTTACGGGACTGGGTAGTGTGGCACCCGTCTACTTTACGGGTATCCCTGTAGTGAGAACCCGTTGACTTCCAGGGATCCTCCAGCGGGGCTGGGCAGGGGGTCGCTTGTCGACTTTGAGCAGACCTCTCGATTGCGGGGCAGTGACGAGTTGTGGTTGACGTTCCCCCAGAACTCTCAAGTACGGGGAGCGCTTTCCCCCACCGAGACGCGTCCTTGTGACGCGACCTAAAACCGTGCGGGCGAGTCAGTGCCGCCCAAAGCGGATAGTGTCGAGGTGTGGTGATTGAGCCCCTTGGCTTGCGGTTCGGGGCAGTCGTGTGGGATGCTGGGCATCGATGGTGTTACTTTTGGGACTGTTGGCTACTCTTTTCTTGGGATGAGCTACGGGATGGAGATACCCTTACGACGTTGTTCAGGCTTATTTTTGAGCATATATACTTATATATACCTTGTTATAGTACCCACTCCTTGGGTTTTGGCTACTCCCCTTCTAGGAGAGGCGAAGACGCGCGGGGTATGCCACGTGCTTTCTGTGTCTAGCTTCTCATGGTTGGATGAGTCTTCTCTCCTGCTATAGGTAGAGAAGACTCGACGGGAAGTTCATCTTCTCACTGTTTCCAGCTCCTTGTGTCTGGATGAGTCTACCTTCTTTCCTCTTGTTGGGTTAAGATGGACTATTTACTGTTACTCTACTGCACTCTTTGTTGTACTCTCTTTGTTTTCCCCTATTCGCTCTACTGCTCACCCTTCAGTACCTCCTTTGTTTCTCCCTCAAGCCTTCGGGGTATCCTACTGAGTATTTTTATACTCACCCCTACTTGGGCTTTTCCCTCACTTGGTGTGCCCTTGCAGACGACGGACAGGTGGAGTGTGACTTCAGTGGAGCGTAGGAGCTTGGGAGCTTGGACCGCGTGCGGTGGTCGTGGTCGGGTTCCAGGTGGGAGACCCATCAGCTATTTCTTTTTTTTACCTATTGCCGGGTTATGGCACTTTTTGGTTGGGCGCGTGTTTTGCCCCTTTTTCCTTTTTAGCACTTTACTTGTATCTTGTAGAGGTCGATGCACTCTATGGTTTATATATAGCAGTTTCCCTTTTCTTTTCTTGTCTTTACTTTTACTCTGCACTGTTGCATTGAGTTTGCTGTGTGTGTGTGTACAGGTACTTAGGCAAAGGCCTCCCCGAGTTATTGTGCCTTCGGTGCTGGTCGCCAGCCCCTGGCCTATGGAGGCGGGCTTGGGGTAGTTGAGGCTTGAGCCCGGGTAGGGTCGGGTCGTGACAGAAGTGGCCTAAGTGGCCTAATGGGCCTAGTGGGTTTAAGTGACCTAAAGAGTTGAATGGACCTTAGTGGAATAATGGGCCTAGGTGGCCTGATGGGCCTATGTGGCCTAATGGGAATGATGGGCCTTAGTGTCCTAATGGGCCTAATGGACCTAAGTTGAAAAAGTATCCTAGTGGGGCTAATGATCCTAATGGTACTAAGTGGGCTAATAGGCCTAATGAGCCTGATGGGCCTAATGGGCCTCAGTGGCCTAATTGGCCTCATGGTCCTAATGGGTCTAATAGACCTAAATGGCCTAATAAGCCTAAGTGGACTCATGGGCCTCATGGGATTCATGGGTCTAATGGGCCTCGCTCGTCTAAGTGTCGTAATGGGCCTGATGGGCCTAAGTGTCCTAATGGGATGAGTGAGCCTCCTGAGCCTAAGGGGCCGAATGATCCTAATTTGCCTAATGGTCCCAATGGGAATTAGTAGCCAAATGTTCCTAATGGTATTAATGGGCCTGGTTGACTCAATGGGAGTAATGGGCCCAAGTGGCACAATGGTCTAAATGGGTCGAAGTGGCCTAATGGGCCTAATGTTCTTAATTTGTCGAACGGGCCTAAGTGGCCCAATGGGCCTGATGGGCCAAATGGGGAGAATGAACCTAAGTGGCCTAAGTTTCCTAATTGGTATAATGGGCCCAAGTGGCCGAATGGGGCTAAAGGACCTGAGTGACAAAATGGGCCTAATGGGCCTAAGTGGCCTAATGGTCCTAAGTGGCCTCATGAGTCTAATGGGCCTATGTGGACTGATGTTCCTAATGGGAATAATGGGATTAATGGCCCTCAAGATCCTAATGAGCCTAAGTGGCCTAATGGGCCTAATGTGTTTATGTCACACACGGTTTTTTTTTCCTGTCTTTGTATTGATCCGGCCCATTAGAAATCCAGATCCTTTTCATGGGTATTTGATGAGATGAATATTGAGTTTTGAAGTTTCATATATGTCTAACCACCATAATTTGGGATCCCCATTGCTTGTTTAGGAGTTTTTGAAGAAAGGGTGGTTACTTCATGATTTGGGCCAACCGTGAGCCCATTCCCAGTTTTAAAAACTGAATTTGTTTCTTTTATAACTCTTTTGTTTTTCATAATTTTTCACCCATTCAACCTACCACTTTCCCTATACTGATACATTAAAATTTATTTATCCTTTTGGACCCATTATAAATTCATAAGCTGGGTGAATTTGGGTTACTTATTTAGGTATTGGGCCAGCCCATGGGCCCATTTTCTGTTTTAAAAAAAATAATTTGTTTCATTTATATCTTTTTCATTTTTTACTCTTTTTCAGTGATTCTACCTCCCCCTAGAATCCAATAACCCTATATTAGCCCTCATAATAGATTTTACCTCTTTGGAGCTCATATGGGTCGCGTATGAGGGATATTGTTCTCTGGTTTCCTCAAAACGTCCATAATTGATAAGGTAAATTTTTTCACCCATAACTAATTCAATTCGTATTCTTTTGGCAACCAATTTTCTTCCCCTGGTTCTTCCAGACCTTAGGAGTCTCTGCAAAAAATTTCAAGCCATTCCATTCTCTATAGGGTTGCAGATCTAATGGAAGACGAAGAGTTTTCTAGGGTGAAAGGTGAGATTCCTTCTCCTTTATCCTTCCTCTTCCCCCTCCTTTCATTATTTCGTGGATTTATTTTATCCCCTAGTATTAATCGACCTAGGGTTTTGTTATACCATGTTTTTTGATGGGTTTTCTGTTTTTTTAGGTCTGATCTTTATAGTTTTATGGTTTATAAACCCGCGGCGGGTGACTTCGTGTGTGCGTTTCAATTACGCCAAAGATTTGAGGTAGGATACCCCTTGCACATGACTTTATTATTTAAGTTTCATCATTTTATTATATTTAACACCAGATATGTATGTTTATTATTTTTTTTCATCCTTTGGATAATTTTATTGGTGTTCAAAGTGGTTGTTTAATCATTGGTTTGTGAACGGTAGTGTTGTTTTGTCATGAAAGTTCTCAACAAGTGTTTGTTTAAATGTTCCGTTATCTTTTGAAAATATTTTGTGAGGTTTATAATCTGGTATATGGTATTTTTAACATTTTACAGTATCTTGAATGAAAATATGGCTTTCAATTGGTGTTTTATTCCTTTTCATGTACTTAAAATAAATTGTTTTGTTTAAAAAAAGGGCATGTCATGTGTTCGGTAAATTGCCCGGTTGGCTTTTATGTGTGATGTGTGATTTAAAAGTTATTTGTTTGGATTTATAAAGGAATTGGAATAATTATAAATGGTATTTTTGGGTAATTATATATATTTCCTATTTCTATTTGTTTTTACAATCAAGTGTGTTTTGATTTACAACATATTTTGGCCCAAGTTGCCCAAAAATGGACTGTTTCACATCTTTATGAAAATGGACGTGTTTTGAATATGTAACCTGGGTATTATAAGAGATTTATGAATTTGGTTTTCTGCTGTAAATTGTGTTTATACAGATCCTTAATATAATTAAAATTCATACCTTCGTCAAAGGATAGTTTTGAGAAAATAATTAAAGGCCCGTTTGGCATTTCCTAGAAATGAAGGAGTGTTTTACTTGTATATAACAATTTGTGCAATTGGGTTTGTTTTATGGTCCATTAAATGATTTTATTAAATGTTTATTGGGCTGCCAAATATTATTTTTTTTGGTTATGATGTGTGTTTATAATTTAAAGAGTGTTTTTGAAAGAGTTTTATGTGCAAAGCCTCAATACACTTCATGAAATTGTTTTACCGAAATATTTAGCGGTTTGTTGATTAGTGTAAGAAATGTGAAGAATGATTATGGGATGTTTGTGTTTTTATGGTTTTGGAATGGAATGGGGATGTGAAATGTGTATTTGATAATATGTGTAACTTGATTGAGCACTAAAGGGAATCCTGGGTATCTAGGTGGGCAGACGTGTACTAGTATGCTAGTGATTCTGTGGGGGTTGGCCCCTGTTTCACGTAGCAAGTTTGACGATGACAACACTAACTAAACTATGATGATGTTGATGATTGGGGACCACTAGGTTATGGGTATGTTCCCTACTAGTGGCCCGTGCACGAGAACGGATATTTATTATGGTTACTTTCACCGAGATACGAGGTACCTAGGGCTCACAACTAACTAGTGCCTAGGGGTATTCCTGTGACTAGTTCTCATTGGCTATTTTGTACTTACCGTCGGCATACGGTGTGTTTGGTTGCTAAATTCAGTATTATGTGTTATTTATTTTAATGTTAAAATTATTTAAAGCAGCCCTCTTGAAAACTATTTTCATTTTGAAGTTTCACCTCTTTGAAAATAATTGTTACTTGCATTTTTGTTTATTAAACATGCATGTTTTTGTCTGATAATTATTATAGCATGGAACCTCATTTGAAAACCATACTTTCAAATCTTGAATTTAAAACTATAAATTGATGTTTCTTTTATTTTAAAGTAATGTTCATTGGGAATAGAATACCGGGCTAACCTACTGAGTTTTAATACTCATGCCTATAGTCTTCTTTTTTTTAGCCCTTGTGCAGGTTTCATCTTTAGTTCGATCACCTTGGGAAACTTTTTATCATTGTGTTGGAGAGTGACCAGAAGAGTCACATGGGGTTATTTTTTTCATCGGAATTGTTCAGTTGAGTTGTTGGTTTTGTTCTAATTTTAGTTTCTTGTACAAATAATATTTAGTTCAATTTTTATATAAATTCATTTTGGGTTGTCCGTTTATTTCCGCTATTTGTTTGATTGTTTATATATGGGCGAATTCGTTCCCTTGTGTACTCTATTGATGCCCTTGGTGCTTGTCACCATCCCGGGAGGATCGGGAACACCTCTCGGGACTTGTCGTGGGCTGGCCTGGGTGACCGGTTCAGGGTCGACTCGGGCTGGTTCGTGACAAAATGGTATCAGAGGAGGTCAGCTATTAGTGGACCTTTCTTTTTAGAGCACCCTTGTTATTTTGGGGATATCAAGGTAGATGGGGTAGGATTTTTGGGACTTTAGGGGTAAGTGCAAGAAGAGCGTCGCGAACTCTTTCTTGTTCTAATCCTCAGGTTTCCATGGAAGTCCGGTTTTATTAGTGTCCATTGTTCTAGTTGATTGTTTAGTATTGGGATATGACAAGGGGAGTCTGACCAATGGCCTTCGTGATCTCATAGGGCCTGGCAAGCCATGTGGAGCTGGGGAATGGTCCTAATAGGTCTCTCTGTGTTGGTGTTGTGTTTGGCATATGGCCGCCAACCATATGGTCAAGTCACCCACCGACACTAGTTCCCTTTTTTTGGGGTCTCTTGAACCTTTCTTGAATTCTGAATTTTTGTTTTCAAAATCCTTGTGTGAGAATTGTGGAAATGGGTTTTAAAGGAAGGATTAGATTTTGAAAAGTGAAAACGGGGGTTTTCAAAAATTAAATATAAGAATGGTTTTTGAAGGTTGTGTTTTTGTAAAAAAAATGGAGGGAAGTGGAAATTATTTAAAGGGATTGGATTATCCATAATCTAAACTTGTGGTTTGTTGAAATAAAATGTTTTGAAATTGTGAATCATTTTAAAGTGATTTTGGATCATTTTTTTAAATGGGGTATTTTAGGATGTTATAAAGTTTTTGAATTGGATAAATTAGTTTTGGAAATTATTTTTGATCGGTTGGTGTTTTACTAGAAACGTTATTGGTCTCAATGGACCTCGGATTATGAAAATATACATTGCTGATTTTTTTTCAAAAAAAATAAGGGGAAGGGGTTGTTTGGAGTGGCTTGGTTATTTAAAAAGTTTTTAAAAATGAAAAGGGGTAGGTTTTCAAGAAAATGATTCTTAATTAATTGTGGTTTTTTTTGTGAAACATGAAAATGTTTTTTTGACTTGGTGGTTGGTGTTCCTTTTGAAGGTAAATTGTTTTTTTGAATTATGATGTTTAATTTTAGCCTTTGGTGTTTTCATGGGTGCTCACATGCATGGTTTTATTTATATCTAGAAGGATGGACTATATGGTATGGTGGTTGGGTGCCTGGGGTGGCAGGGAAATGTGCATGTGGGTGAGACTTGATGAAACACCATTGGTGAATGTGGAAACCCACCAAGTTAGTTTGTTTTTTCAAAATTGCTTTAAGCTGAAAATTGTGGCCTTTTTTAAACCAATGGTTATGTGGCTTGATTTTTTTAGAAGACTTGTTTATTTTTTTAGCTTCCATGTGATCTATAATTCATACTCTTGTTGTATCTTGAGATGATATCTTGTTGGTGTCTTGGTTTTGGAGTAATTTTCATTGGGTTTCTAAAAATGTGTTTGATGTTGTGATATGGCCATGGATAGTTCTGCGTTGGAAATCTTTCCTGCTGATCAACCTAAGGATTCCTTTAAAATTTTAAATCCACCTATTTTTATGATGCCTCAACTTTTTTGTTGGAATAGAGAGCTGTTTGGGATATATTAAAAGTGTTTCTAGGTCATGATAATTCTTTTGGACAGAGCAGTTGTGTTCGGTGATGTTGATGTGTTTCGTCGTATTCCTTGTCCATTATGCCCCTCGTTTGGAGTGAGATAGAATTTTGATATGTATCTATGAGTTCCTATTTAGATTAAGGTTTTTTTTGGTGATCAAGTGTGGTTTTTTTGAGTGGTGTGGTCCTTATCACCTGACTGCGGTGGAACAAATGCTTCAAGAATCAGGGCTCCAGCCATAGGCCTCGGAGTGAAGCTTTTCACGCAGTCAGAAAATCAACAGAGGTGTGGAGTGTTAGATTAAGATCCTTACTCCTCTTTTTTGGTAATTTAGTTACTATATCAATGTTTTGGTTCCTCATTTCTATTAATTTCCCTTTGTCGCAACAAGCGTGGTGGACTTAACCCCTCACACAATGTCTATGGTTATTCCTTCATGGATGTGGGTTTTCAATCAATGTCCCTGTGTGGACCGCCTATAAAAATCAGGTGCAGTCGTGGTGTTACCTATTCATATGGGGAGAGTTTTAGGTAGTTTCTTTGTTTCTTTTTTTGTTTCAGTGGCCAAATTATTGGGTCCCCTTCCCTCCCATCCCCAAGTGACGAGGGTCCAGAATTGTGCTGAATGTGTCGACCAAGTTATTGTCCCCTCCATTCAAGATTGGGTGGTTTATATGTTCATGTTTTAACCCTATTAACTTGGTATATTAGTTTTTTTTAGGAGGGTTTTTTTTGGGCTTGTGTGAGTGAGTCCCGACTCTAGCTCATGTTCAATTCTTTTCCATTCATTGCTAGTTGGTTTCTAATGGTGGGGAGACCCACCATGGGTCTCCTGGATTTTCATCCTAAGAAAATTTCTAGTTCTAGTTGATTCTTAATGGTGGGTAGTACATTCTGGAATCCATATGTGTTGTTTTTTTTTCAGCCGGAAAGTGTTATGGCTTTCCGGGGGCGGAAAGCTTTAATGGTAGGGAGAATTGTCACACACGGTTTTTTTTCCTGTCTTTGTATTGATCCGGCCCATTAGAAATCCAGATCCTTTTCATGGGTATTTGATGAGATGAATATTGAGTTTTTAAGTTTCATATATGTCTAACCACCATAATTTGGGATCCCCATTGCTTGTTTAGGAGTTTTTGAAGAAAGGGTGGTTACTTCATGATTTGGGCCAACCGTGAGCCCATTCCCAGTTTTAAAAACTGAATTTGTTTCTTTTATAACTCTTTTGTTTTTCATCCTTTTTCACCCATTCAACTTAACACTTTCCCTATACTGATACATTAAAATTTATTTATCCTTTTGGACCCATTATAAATTCATAAGCTGGGTGAATTTGGGTTACTTATTTAGGTATTGGGCCAGCCCATGGGCCCATTTCCTGTTTTAAAAACAATAATTTGTTTCATTTATATCTTTTTAATTTTTTACTCTTTTTCGGTTATTCCACCTCCCCCTAGAATCCAATAACCCTATATTAGCCCTCATAATCTATTTTACCTCTTTGGAGCTCATATGGGTCGCGTATTAGGGCGATTGTTCTCTGATTTCCTCAAAACGTCCATAATTGATAAGGTAAATTGTTTCACCCATAACTCATTCAATTATTATTCTTTTGGCCACCAATTTTCTTCCCCTGATTCTTCCAGACCTTAGAAGTATCTACAAAAATTTTCAAGCCATTCCATTCTCTATAGGGTTGCAGATCTAATGGAAGACGAAGAGTTTTCTAGGGTGAAAGGTGAGATTCCTTCTCCTTTCTCCTTCCTCTTCCCCCTCCTTTCATTATTTCGTGAATTTATTTTATCCCCTAGTATTAATCGACCTAGGGTTTTGTTATACCATGTTTTTTGATGGGTTTTCTGTTTTTTTAGGTCTGATATTTATAGTTTTATGGTTTATAAACCCGCGGCGGGTGATTTCGGGTGTGCGTTTCAATTACGCCAATGATTTGAGGTAGGATACCCCTTGCACATGACTTTATTATTTAAGTTTCATAATTTTATTATATTTAACACCAGATATATATGTTTATTATTGTTTTTCATCCTTTGGATAATTTTATTGGTGTTCAAAGTGGTTGTTTAATCATTGGTTTGTGAACGGTAGTGTTGTTTTGTCATGAAAGTTCTCAACAAGTGTTTGTTTAAATGTTCCGTTATCTTTTGCAAATATTTTGTGAGGTTTATAATCTGGTCTATGGTATTTTTAACATTTTACAGTATCTTGAATGAAAATATGGATTTAAATTGGTGTTTTATTCCTTTTCATGTACTTAAAATAAATTGTTTTGTTTAAAAAAAGGGCATGTCATGTGTTCGGTAAATTGCCCGGTTGGCTTTTATGTGTGATGTGTGATTTAAAAGTTATTTGTTTGGATTTATAAAGGAATTGGAATAATTATAAATGGTATTTTTGGGAACTTATATGTATTTCCTATTTTTATTTGTTTTTACAATCAAGTGTGTTTTGATTTACAACATATTTTGGCCCGAGTTGCCCAAAAATGGACTGTTTCGCATCTTTATGAAAATGGACGTGTTTTGAATATGTAACCTGAGTATTATAAGAGATTTATGAATGTGGTTTTCTTCTGTAAATTGTGTTTATACAGATCCTTAATATAATTAAAATTCATACCTTCGTCAAAGGATAGTTTTGAGAAAATAATTAAAGGCCCGTTTGGCATTTCCTAGAAATGAAGGAGTGTTTTACTTGTATATAACAATTTGTGCAATTGGGATTGTTTTATGGTCCATTAAATGATTTTATTAAATGTTTATTGGGCTTCCAAATATGATTTGGTTTGGTTATGATGTGTTTTTATAATTTAAAGAGTGTTTTTGAAAGAGTTTTATGTGCAAAGCCTCAATACACTTCATGAAATTGTTTTACCGAAATATTTAGCGGTTTGTTGATTAGTGTAAGAAATGTGAAGAATGATTATGGGATGTTTGTGTTTTTATGGTTTTGGAATGGAATGGGGATTTGAAATGTGTATTTGATAATATGTGTAACTTTATTGAGCACTAAAGGGAATCCCAGGTATCTAGGTGGGCGGACGTGTACTAGTATGCTAGTGATTCTGTGGGGGTTGGCCCCTGTTTCACGTAGCAAGTTTGACGATGACAACACTAACTAAACTATGATGATATTGATGATTGGGGACCACTAGGTTATGGGTATGTTCCCTACTAGTGGCTCGTGCACGAGAACGGATATTTATTATGGTTACTTTCATCGAGATACGAGGTACCTGGGGCTCACAACTAACTAGTGCCTAGGGGTATTCCTGTGACTAGTGCTCATTGGCTATTTTGTACTTACCGTCGGCATACGGTTTGTTTGGTTGGTAAATTCAGTAGTATGTGTTAATTATTTTAATGTTAAAATTATTTAAAGCAGCCCTCTTGAAAACTATTTTCATTTTGAAGTTTCACCTCTTTGAAAATAATTGTTACTTTCATTTTTGTTTATTAAACATGTATGTTTTTGTCTGATAATTATTATAGCATGGAACCTCATTTGAAAACCATACTTTCAAATCTTGAATTTAAAACTATAAATTGATGTTTCTTTTATTTTAAAGTAATGTTCATTGGGAATAGAATACCGGGCTAACCTACTGAGTTTTAATAACCACGCCTATAGTCTTCTTTTTTTTAGCCCTTGTGCAGGTTTCATCTTTAGTTCGATCACCTTGGGCGACTTTTTATCATTGTGTTGGAGAGTGACCAGAAGAGTCACATGGGGTTATTTTTTTCATCGGAATTGTTCAGTTGAGTTGTTGGTTTTTTTCTAATTTTAGTTTCTTGTACAAATAATATTTAGTTCAATTTTTATATAAATTCATTTTGGGCTGTCCGTTTATTTCCGCTGTTTGTTTGATTGTTTATATATGGGATAATTCGTTCCCTTGTGTACTCTATTGATGCCCTTGGTTCTTGTCACCATCCCGGGAGGATCGGGAACGCCTCTCGGGACTTGTCACGGGCTGGCCTGGGTGACTGGTTCAGGGCCGACTCGGGCTGGTTCGTGACAGTTTAAGTGTCCAAATGGGTTGAACGGGCCTAATTTTCCTAGTGGGCCTAAGTGGCCAATGGGCCTTATGGGCCTAATGTGCCTAAGGGGCCTTAGTTTCCTCATCGGTCTAATCGAACAATTGGAATTAGTGGTCCTAAGTTGCCTAAGGGGAAAAATCAGCCTAGGTGGATGAATGTGCCTAAGTGGCCCATAGGGCCTAATTTGCCCTCGTGGCTGAATGGGCCTAATGGGCCTAATTGGCATAATGGGCCAAATCAGCCTAGGTGGTCGAATGGGCCTAAGTGTCCCATAGGGCCTAATTTTCCTTGGTGGATGAATGGGCCTAATGGGCCTAATAGGCATAAGTGGCCTAATGAGCCTATTGGGCCTCATGGGCCTAAGTGACCTAATGGGCCTAACTCGCCTAATGGGCCTAACTAGCCTAATTGGCCTAATGGGCCCAAGGGGACAAATTGGATTAATGGGATTATTGGGCATAGGTTCCAAATGGGTCTAATTGGCCGATTGGGCCTAATGGGCCCAAGTGGCTTAATGGGTGTAATGGGCCTAAGTGGCCTAATAGGCCTAAGTGGACAAATCAACATAATGGTATTAATGGTACAAATGGGCCTAATGGGATTAATTGGAATAAGTGGATTAATGGGCCTAAGGAGCCTAATGAGCCTAAGTGGCCTAATGGGTTTGGGAGGCCCAATGGGCTTAATGGGCTTAATGGCCCTTGGGGAAAAGGGCATAATGGGCGGAATGTGCCTCAACAGCCTAATGGGCCTAAGCGGCCTAATGGGCCTAAGTGGACTAATCAGTCTAATGGGCATAATGTTCGTAATGGGCCTAATGGGCCTTGGGGGACGAAGGGGCCCAATGGGCCTAAGTGGCCTAATGGGTCTAGCTGGCCTAATGGGCATAATGGGATTAACGGGACTAGCCTCCAAATATGCCTAGTTGGCCTCAGTAGCCTAATGGGCCTAATTGGTCAAAGTGGCCTGATGGGGAAAAGTTTCCTAATCGAACTAACGAGTATAATTAACCCAATGGGCTGAATGGGCCAAATGGGCCTAAGTGGCCAAATGGTCCTAATTGGCTAAGTGGACTAATGGGATGAAGTTTCTTAATTGTCCTAATAGGCTTAATGGGCCTAATGGGCCTAATGGGCCTAAGTGTCCTAAGGGGCCTAAGTGGCCTAATCGACCTAATGGGATTGATGGGCCGATTGGGCCTAAGTGGCCTAATGGGCCTTAGTTGCCTAATCGACCAAATAGGGATAAGTGGTCCAATGGGCTTAATGGGCTTAACAAGCCTAGGGGCCTAATGAGCCTAATGGGACTAATGGGAATGAGTGGCCTAATGGACCTAATGGGCCTAAGTGGCCTCCTAGGCCTAAAGGGCCTGAGTGGCCTAATGGGCCTAAGTGGCCTCATGGGACCAATAGGCCTAATGGGCCTAATGGGCCTAAGTGGCCTAATGGGTATAATGGGCATAATGTTCCTAATGGGACTAATGGGCCTAAGTGGTTGAATGGGCCTAATGGGTTTAATGGGATGAAGTGGCCTAATGGGCTTAATGGGCGTAATGGGCCGAAGTGGTCCAATGGTCGTAATGGGCCTAAGTGGCCTAATGAGCCTAATGGGCATTAGTGGATTAATGTTTGGAATGGGCTGAAAGGGCCGAATGGGCCTAAGTGGCCTAATCGTCCAAAAGGGCCTAATGCACCAAAGTGGCATAATGGACCTAAGTGGCTGAATGGGCCTGAGTGGCCTAATGGGGCTAATGGGCCTAAGTGGTCAAATGGGCCTAAGTGGCCTAATGAGGCTAATGGTCCTAAGTGGCCTAATCGCCCTAAAGGGCCTAATGCGCCAAAGGGGCCTAATGGCGTTGATGGGTCTAAGTGGCAGAATGGGCTTAAGTGGCCTAATAGGCCTAATGGGTGTAAGGGGCCTTATTGTCCTAATGGGCCGAAGTGGACTAATGGACTTAATGGGACCAAGTGGCTGAATGAGCCAAATGGGGCTAAGTGGACCAACTGTCCAAATGGGCCTAATGGGCTGAATGGGCCTAATGGTCTGAATGGGCCTAAGTGGCCTAATGGGACTAATTGGACTTTGTGGCCTTAGGGGCCTAAGTGGCCTCATGGGACTAAGTGGACTCATGGTCCTAAGTGGAATTCATGGCCTAATTGGACTTATCAACCGAATGGGCCTAATGGGCCTAAGTGGCCTAAAGGGCCTCATGGGCCCAAGTTTTCAAATGGGCTTATTTGGCCTTAGTGTCCCAGTGGGGCTAATTTTCCTAAGTGGCCTCATGAGCCTAATGGGATGAATGAGATGAATTTGCCTAATGGGCCCAAATGGGCTAATGAGGCTAAGTGGCCTTATGGGTCTAAGTGGCATAATGAGTCGAAGTGGCCTGAATGGGTCTAATGCCCCGAATGGGCCTAATGGACGAAATGGGCCTAATGTGCCGAATGGGCCTAATGGGATGATGTGGCCTAAAGGGCCTAATGGCTCGAATGGGGTTAATGGACCAAATGGGGTAATGGCCTGAATGGGCCTAATGGGCCTAATGGGCCTAATAGGACGAATGGTCCTAATGGGATAAAGTTTCCTAAGGGGACTAATTGGACAAATGGGCTTAACGGGTCAAAGGAGCCTAATGGGCCTAATGGGCTGAACGAGCCTAATGGTCCTAAGTGGTCTAATGGGCCTAAGTGGCCTAATGGACTTAATGGGCCTAATGGGCCAAAGTGTCCTAATGGGCCTAATGGGCCTAAGTGGACAAATCAGCCTAATGGGATTAATGGGCCTAATTGGCCTAATGGGACAAAGTGGCCGAATTGGCCGAATGGGCTTAAGGGGCCTAATGGACCGAAGTTGCCTAATGGGCCTAAGTGGCCTAATGGTTCTAATGGGCCTTAGTGTCCTAATTGGCCTAAGTTTCCTAATGGGCCTAAGTGGCCTAATAAGCCTAATGAGCCTAATGAGCCCTATAGGCCAATGTGGCCTAATCGGCCTAATGGACCTAAGTGGTTGAATGGGCTAAGTTGCCTAATGGACCAAAGTAACCGAATGGTCCTAATTAGCCAATGGGCCTAAGTGGCTAAATGGGCCTAATGGGACTAAGTGGCCCAATGGGCCTATGTGGCCTAATGGGCCTAATGGGACTAAGTGGACTAATGGGCCGAAGTGGCCTAATGGGCCTAAGTGGCCTCATGGGCATAATGGGCCTAAGTGGCCAAATTGGCCTAATTTTGCTAATGGGATGAATGGGCCTAATGGGTCGAATGGGCCTAATGGGCCTAGTGGTCCTAAGTGCCCTAAGGGGCTTAATGGGCCAAATTGGCATAAGTGGTCTAATCGACCTAAGGGAATTAATGGGTCGAGGTGGCCTAATTGGCCTAATGGACCTAAGTAGCCTAAGTGGCCAAATGAGCCTAATAGGCCAAAGTGGCCCAATGGGCCTAAGTGACCTAATGGGCTTGAGTGGCATAATGATTCTAATGGGCCTAATGGGATGAAGTGGCATAATCGGCTTAATGGTCATAATGGGACTTAAATTGACTAATGGGCCTAATGGGCCTAAGTGGCCTAATTGACCTAATGAGCCTAATGGGCCAAAGTGGCCTAATCGGCCTAGTGGGCCTAAGTGGCATAACAGGGATAATGGGACTAAGTGGCCTAATGGACCTAATGGGCCTATGTGGCGTGATGGGACTAATGGGCCTAAGTGTCCTAATGTGCCTAAAGGGCTTAAGTGCCCTCATGGGCCTAAGTGGCCTAGTGGGACTAAGTGGCCTAATTAGCCTAATGGGCGTAATTGGATTAAGTAGTCGAATGGGACTAAGGGGCCTAATGCACCAAATGGGCTTAAGTGGCCTAATGGGACTAATGGGCCCAGTGGGCCTAAGTGACCTAATCAACATAATGGAGCTAATGGGCGTAATGGGCGTAAGTGGTTGAATGGGCCTAAGTTGCCGAATGGGCTAAATTGGTCGAATTGGCCTAATGTTCTTAGTGGAAATAATGGGCCTAATGGGCCTCTGTGGAAGAATGGGCCTAATGTGCCTAATTTTCATAATGGGCCTAATGTGATGAATGGTCTGAATGTGCCTAATGTGACTATTGGGCCTAATGGTCCTAAGTGGATGAATGGGCCTAATGGGCCTAATGGTCCTAAGTGAAAAAATGGTCCAAATGGGCCTAAGTGTCCTAATAGGCCTAATGGGTCAAATGTGCCCAGTGGGCCTAAGTGGACCAATGGGCCTACTAGGCCGAATGGGCCTAAGTGGCCAAATGGGCCAAATGGGCCGAATGGGAATAAGTGGCCTAATGGACATGAGTGGCCTAGTGAGCCTAATGGGACCAATTGGCCTAAGTGGTCTAATGACCCTAAGTGGACTAATGGGCTTAATGGGTCCAATGGTCCAAATGGGTATAATGGGTCGGAGTGGGCTAAGTGGCCTAATGTTCCTAAAGGGCCGAGTGGGCCTAAGTGGCCTAATTTTCCCAATGGGCTAAGTAGCATAATTTGCCTGATAGGACTAATGGACCTAATGGAGATAATGGGCCTTAGTGGCCTACGTGGCCTAATGGGTATAATGGGAAAATGGGACTAAGTGGCCTAATTATCCCAATGGGACTAAGTGGCCTAATGAGCCGAACATGCCTAACGGGCCTAGTGTCCTAAGGGGATGAAGTGGCCTAATGGGCCCAACGGGCCTAAGTGGCCTAATGAGCCTGATGTGGCCAATGGGTCTCAATGGCCTAATGGGCCTAATGGGCCTAAGGGTCCTAATGTGCCTAATGGGCATAAGGGGCCTAAAGGGCCAAATGGGCCAAATGGGCCAAATGGGACTAATTGGCCTAAGGGGCCTAATGAGTCGTATGGGATTAAGTGTCATAATGGGCCTAAGTTGTCTAACAGACTTAAGTGACCTAATTAGCATAATGGTCCTAATGGGTGTATTAGGCCTAAGTAGTCGAATGGGCCCAATTGCCGAATGTGCCTAATGTGCCTAGTGGGCCTAAGTGTCTGAATGGGTATAATGGAATGAATGGGTGTAGGTGGGACAATGGGCCTAATGGGCCTAATGGGCCTAAGTTGGCTAAGTGGCCTAATGGTCCTGATGGGCCTAATGGGACTATGTGGCCTCATGGGCCTAAGTGTCCAAATGGGCCTATGTGAAAAAATGGGCCTGATGGGCCTAATGGGCCTCATGGACCTCAATGACCTAATGGGCCTCATGGGAATAAGTGTCGAATGAGCCTAGTGGGCTTAAAGGGCGTAATGGGCCCAATGGGACTAATTGGAATGATGGGCCTAATGGGCCTAAGTTACCTCATGGGCCCAATGGCTATAATGGGCCTAATGGACCTTAGTGGACTAAGTGGGCCTAAATGTCCTAATGGGTTGAATGGGCCTAAGTGGCCCAATGAGCCTAATGGACCCAATAGGCCTAATGGGATGAATGGGCCTAAAGGGCATAATGGGACGAGTGGGACAAATGGGCCTAATGGGATGAATTTTCCCAATGTTCCTAATGGGCCTAATGTGCCTAAGTGGCCTAATGGGCCTAAGTGGCCTAAAGGGCCAAGTGGGTCTAATGGGTTTAATGGGCCCAAGTGGCCTGATGGGTCGAATGGGCCTAATGGGCCTAAGTGGACTCATGGGCCCAATGGGCCTAATGGACCTCAATGTCCTAATGGGTGTGATGGACCTCATGGGTGTGATGGGCCTCATGGGCCTAATGGACCTCATGGGAGGAATGCGCCTCATGGGCCCCATGGGCCAGATGGGCCTAATGGGCCTAATGGTTCAAAGTGGATTAGTTGACCTAATGTGCCTAAGTTCCCTAATGGGTTTAGTGGGACCAAGTGGCCTGATGGGTCGAATGGGCCTCATGGGCCTAATGGGCCTAAGTGTCCTCATGGGCCCAATGGTCCTAATGGGCCTAAGTGGCCTCATAGGACCAATGGGCCTAATGTACCTCAGTGTCCTAATGGGCCTGATGGCCTCATGGGTGTGATGGGCCTCATGGGCCTAATGCCCCTCATGGGAGGAATGTGCCTCATGGGCCCCATGGGCCAGATGGGCCTAATGGGCATAATGGTTCAAAGTGGATTAGTTGACCTAATGGGCCTAAGTTCCCTAATGGGCTTAATGGTCCTAATTGACCTAATGGGGCTAATGGACCTAATGGCCCTAAGTGGCCTAAGTGGGGTAATAGGGATAATCAACTGAATGGGGATAATGGTCTTAAGTGGACTAAGTGGATTAATGGACCTAATTGGACTAATAGGACTAATGAGTTTAATGGGCCTAATGTTCCTAAGCATTCTAATGGGTCTAATGGGCCTAGGTGGCCTAATGGGACTAATGGGACTAAGTGGCCCAATTGGTCTAATCGACTGAATGGACTTAATGGGACTTAGTTGCCTAAGTAGATTAATGGGCCTAATGGGACTAATGGGACTAATGGGTTTAATTAGCCTAATGGGCCTAAGTGGCTTAATTGTCCTATGTGGCCTAAGGGGCCTAATGGGACTAAGTGACCTAATGGGAAATAATGGGAATAATGGTAATAATGTGTTTAGTGAGCATAATGGGCCTAAGAGTCCTAATGGGCCTAATGGGCCTAATGGAACTAATGGTCCTAATTGGCATAATGGGCCAAAGTTTACTAACAGACCTAATAGGCGTAATGGGCCTAAGTGGACTAATACCTCTAGTCTACTGAATGGTCCTAATGCTACTAATGGTCCTAAGTGGCCTAAGTGGCCTAAGTGGACTAATCATCCTAATTGAGTGAATGAGACTAATGGGCCTAAGTGGCCTAATGGGCCTAATGGGCCTAATGCCTAAGTGGCCTAAGTAGACTAATGGGTCCAATGGGCCTAATGGTCTTAAGGGAATAATGCACCTAAGTGGCCTAAGTGGTATAATCAGCCTAATTAGCTGAATGGGATTAATGGGCCTAAGTGGCATAATAGGCATAATGGGCCTAATGGGCCTAAGTGGCCCGATGGTCCTGATGGGCCAAAGTGGCCTAATCTGCCTAATCGACTGAATGGACCCTAATGGCCTAATGGTCCTAAAGGTCCTAATGTGCCTAAGTGGTCTAATCGGGCTAATCAACTGAATGGGCCTAACTGGTTGAATCGGCCTAATCGACCAAATGGGCCTATGTGGCCAAATGGGCCTAATGGGCTATGTGGCCTGATCGGCCTAATCAACCGAATGGGCCGAATGGGCCTAAGTGTCCTATTGGGTATAATGGGCCTAATGGGTCTAAGTAGACTAAGTGGATTAATCAGCCTAATTGACTGAATGGGACTAATAGTCCTTATGGGCCTAAGTGGCTGATTGGGCCTAATGGGCTTATGTGGCCGAATGGGCTTAATGGGACAAATTGGATGAATGGGGCTAATGGGCCTAAGTTTTCTAATGGGATTAAGTGTCATAATGGGCCTAATGGCCATAAGTGGCCTAATGGGCCTAGTGGGCCTTAGTGGCCGAATGGGCCTAATGGGTCTAATGTACCTATGGGGAAAAATGGGCCTGATGGGCCTATTGATCCTATTGGGTCGTAGTGTCCTAATGGTCCAATGGGCCTAAGTGGCCTAATGGGTCTAATGGGCCTAAAGGGACTGAGTGGCCTAAGTGGCATAATCATCCTAATTGAATGAATGGGACTAATGAGCCTAAGTGGCATAATCAGCCTAATATATCTTAGTGGTCGAATGGGCCTAATGGGAATGATGGACTGAAGTGGCCTAGTGGGACTCATGGGCCTATGTGGCCTAATGGACCTCATGGGCCTAAGTGGACTAAGGTGCCTAATGGTCCTAGTGGGACTCATGAGCCTAAGTGGCCTATTGTGCCCCATGGGACTAAGTGGCCTTATGGGCCTAATGGGCCTAAGGGGCCTAAGTGGCCAAATGGACCTAATGGTATTAATGGGCTTAACGGGCCTAGGTTCTAAATTTTCCAAATGGGCCAAAGTGGCCTAAGGGGCCTAATGGGCCTAGGCGGCCTAATGGGATTAATGGTCTTAACGGGTCTAGGGGCCAAATGGGCCAAATGGGATGAATGAGCCTAATTGGCCTAAGTGTACTTATGGGCCTCAGTGTCCTAACAGGACAATGTTTTCTAATCGGCCTAATGAGATTAATGGGCTAAATGGTCCTAATGGGTCTAAGTGGCGTAATGGGCGTAATGGGCATAATTGGCCTAAGTGGTCTAATGGGCCTAATAGGCCAAAATGGCCTAATGGTCCAAAGTTTCCTAATCGTCCTAATGGGCATAATGGGATTAATGGTCCTAGTGGGCCTAAGTGGCCTAATGGGCCTAAGTGGCCTAATTTTCATAATGGGATTAATGGGACCAGTGAGCCTAAATTACCTAATAGAGCTGAGTGGCCTAATAGGCCTAATGAGCCTAAGTGGCCTTAGGTGCTTAATGGACTTAATGGTCCTAGAGGCCAAATGGGCCTAATGGGCCTAATTGGCCGAATGGGCCTAATGGGCCGAATGAGCCTAGTAAGCCTAAGTTCCGTAATGGGCCGAATGGGCCTCATGGGCCTATGTGAGCTAATGTGATTAATGGGCCTGAGGGTCATAGTGGGCATAATTGTCCTAATGGGCATAAGTGGCCTAATCTTCCTAATGGGCTTAATGGGCCCACTAGGCCTAAGTGGTCGAATGGTCCTAAGTGGCCCAATCAACCTAATGGGTCAAAGTGTTCTGATAGGCCTAAGTGGACCAATGGGATGAATGTGAATAATGGTCATAATGGGACTAAGTGGGCTAATGGGTCTAAGTAGACGAATGGGCCTAAGTGGTCCAATGGGCCAAATGGGCCAAAGTAGACCGATGGGCCTAATGGGTCTCAGTGGCCTCATGGGCCTAAAGCGCCTTAGCAGCCTCATGGCCCTAATGGGACTAATGGGACTAAATTCTCTAAGTGGCATAATAGGCCTAATGGGCATAATGGGTCAAATGGGCCAAATGGGCCTAAGTAGTCGAATGAGAAGAATGGGCCTAAGTGGCCCAATGGGCCTAATGGGTCGAATGGTCCTAGTGGCCTAATAGGATTAATGGGTCAAATGGGCCTAAGTTTCCTAATGGGAATAATGGGCCTAAGTGGCCTAATGGGCCTAATGGGCCATAGTGGCCAAATGGGCCTATTTGGTGTAAGTGGCCTAAGTGGCCAAATGGGCCTAATAGGCCTAAGGGGCCTAAGTGGCCTAACGGGCCTAATGGGACTAAGGGGTGTAAGTAGACTAATGGGCCTAATGCGTTGACGTCGTCTAATGGGCCTAATGGACCTAAGTGGCCTAATAGGCCTAGTGGGCCTAATGAGCCTAAGTGGTCGAATGGGCCTAATGGACCTAATAGACCGAATGGGCCTAAGTGGCCTAATGGACCTAATGGGCCTAATTAGTCAAAGTGTCCTAATTATCCTAATCAGCCGAATGTGCCTAATGGGCCTTATGGGCCTAAGTGGTCGATTGGGACTAAGTTGTCGAATGGACATAATGGGCCAAATTGGACTAGTGAGGGTAATGGGCCTAATGAGCCTAAGTAGATGAATGGACTCAAGTGGCATAATGGTCCTAATGGGCCTAATGGGCATAGGTGGCCTAAAGGGAATAAGTGGCTTAATGGGCCTAATTGGACTAAGTGGTGGATTGAGCCTAATGCGCCATATTCTCCAAATGGGCCTAATGGGTGTAAGTGACCTCATGAGCCTAATTGTCCTAAGTGGACTAATGGGCCTAGTGGTCCTAAGTGACTGAATGGGCCTAATGGGCTTAATGAGCCTAATGGGCCTAATGGACCTAAGTGGCCTTATGGTCCTAATGGGTCTAATAGGCCTAATGGGCACAATGGACCTAATCAGCCTAATGGGAATAATGGGCCTAATGTACCTAAGTGGCCTAATAGACATAGGTGTCTGAATCGACCTAATGGGCTTAATGGGACTAGTGGGCCTAAGTGGCGGAATGGGCCTAAGTGGACCAATCGACCGAATGGGCCTAATTTTCCTAATAGACCTAAGTGACCCAATGGGACCAATGGTCATAATGGGACTAAGGGGTATAATTGGTCTAATGGGCCTAAGTGGCCTAATGGGCCTAATGGGCCTAAGTGGCCTAGGTGGCCTAATGTGCCAAATGGACCTAATGTGCCTAGCTGGCCTAATGGGCCTAAGTGTCCTAATCAGCCTAAGTGGCCTAATGGGACTTATGGGCTTAATGGGCCTAGTGGGCCTAAGTTTCCCAATAGGCCTAATGGGCTTTAGCGGGAAAATCGACTTAATGGGACTAAGTGGCCTAATGGGCCTAAGTGGCCTAATGGGCTTAATGGGATTAACGGGCCTAGGTGCCAAATAGGTCTAATGGGATGAATGGACCTAATGGGACCAATGGGTCAAATGAGCCTAATTAGCCTAAGTGGCCTAATGGGCTGAATGATCCTAATGGGGACTAAGTGGCCTAAGGGGCTTAAGTTGCCTAATCAGCCTAATGGGTTTAATGGGCCTAAGGGACCTAAGGGGCCTAATGAGCCTAAGTGGAATAATGGGACTAAGTGGCCTAATGGGATAAGTGGTCGAATAGGCCTAAGTGACCCAATGGGTTTATTGGGCCTAAGTGGATTAATGGGCCTAATGGGCGTAAGTGGAAAAATAGGCCTAATTGGCCCA
The DNA here is from genome assembly GCA_963277665.1 of Viscum album. Taxonomy (NCBI): domain Eukaryota; kingdom Viridiplantae; phylum Streptophyta; class Magnoliopsida; order Santalales; family Viscaceae; genus Viscum; species Viscum album. Next base: position 1,777,191,751 of record OY728156.1, read on the forward strand.
AATTGACCAATGGACCTAATGGGCATAAGTGGACTGATGGGCCTAATGTGCCTCAGTGGCCCCATGGGCCTTAGTGACCTAATGGGTTTTAATGGGCCTAATGGGCCTCATGGGCCTAAAGGGACTAAGTGGACCAATGGGCCTAATGGGCCAAATGGGAAGAATATTCATAATGGGCCTAGTGAGCCTAATGGGACTAAGTTGATGAATGAGCTTAAGTGGCCTAATGGGGCGAATGAGACGAATGGATCTAGTGGCCAAATGGGCTTAATGGGCCTAAGTTTCCTAATGGGAATAATGGGCCTAAGTGGCCTAGTGGCCCAAAGTGCCCTAATGGGCCTAATGGACCTCAATGGCCTAAGCAACCTAATTGGCCAAATGGTAAAAAGGGGCCAAATGGGCCTAATGAGGCTAAGTGGCTGAATGGGCCTAATGGGTCGAAGTGGCCTAATGGGCCTAATGGGTCTAATGTGCTTAGTGGGCCTAATGGGGCTAAGTGGCCTAATGGGCCTAATGGTCCTAAGTGGATTAAGTAGCCCAATGGTTCAAAAGATCCTAATTATCTTAATGGGACTTAGTGGCCTAATGGGACTAGTGGTCATAATGGGCCTAAGTGGCCTAATGGATCGAATGGGCATAATTGGCCTAAGTGGCATAATGGGCCTAATTGGATTAATGAGCCAAATGGTCCTAATGTTCCTAAGTGGCCAAATGGGACTATTGTGTCTAAGTTTCCTAATGGACCTAAGGGTCCTAAGTGGCCTAATGGGCCTAACGGGCCTCATGGGCCTAAGTGGCCTCATGGGCCTCATGGGCCTAAGTGGCCAAATGAGCCAAATGGGCTTAATAGGCCTAGTGGGATAAATGGGCTTAACAAGCCTTAGTCCAAATGGGCCTAATGGGTCGAATGGACCTAATGGGCCGAATGGGCCTAATGGGCCTGAGTGGCCTAATGGGCCTAATGGGCCTAAGTGGCCTTATGTGCCTAAGTGGCCTAATCGACCTAATTGGCTTAATGGGCCCAATGGGCCTAAGGGGCGCAATGCACCTAAGTGGCCTAAGGGGCCTAATGGTCCTAAGTGGCCTAATGGGCCTAGGTTTCCTAATGGGCTTAATGGAATTTATGAGCCTAGGCGCCAAATGGGCCGAATGTGCCTAATTAGCATAAGTGGCCAAATTGGACTATGTGGCCCAATGGGCCAAATTTGCCTGATCGATCTAATAGGATTAATAGTCCTAATGTGCCTAAGTAGCCTAATGGTCCTAATTAGCCTAAGTGGACTATTGGGACTTATGGTCCTAATGGGCCTAAGGGGCCTAATGGGCCAAAGTTTCCTAATCGACCTAATGGGAATAATTGGCTTAATGAGCCTAATGAACCGAATGGGCCAAATGGGCCTAAGTGGCCTAATCAGACTAACGGGATTAATGGTACAGGTGGACTTAAGTGTCCCAATGGGCCTAATGGGCCTTAGTGGCCTAATCGGTATAATGTTCCAAAGTGGCCTAATAGGCCTAAGTTGACTAATTGGCTTAATTGGCATAGCGGGCGTAGGGGCCAAATGGGCCTAATGGGACTAATGAGCTAAATGATACTAATTAACCTAAGTGCCCTAATGAGCCTAATGGGACTAAGTGGCCCAATGGGCCTACGTTTCCTAATCGGTGTAATGGGATTAATGGGCCTAATGGGCCTAATGGGCCAAATGGGCCTAAGTGGCCTCATCATCCTAATGGGATTAATGGACCAAGTGGGCCTAAGTGGTCGAATGGGTCTACTAGAACTTAGTTGAGTAATCGTCCTAATGGGACGAAGTTGCCAAAGTGGTTGAATGGGCTAAGTTGCCTAATGGGCATAAGTGACCTAATGGGGCTAAGTGGCCCAATGATCCTAATGGGCCTAATGGGGCTAAGTGTCCTAATGAGCCTAATGGGCATAAGTGGACTAATGGGCTTAATGAGCCTAATGGGCCTAATGAGCCTAATGGGCCTAAGTGGCCTAATGGGGAGATGTGTCCGAACGAGCCCAATGGACGTAATGGGGCAAAATGGCCAAAGTGTCTTAATGGGCCTAAGTGGCCTATGTTGCCTAATGCACCTAATGGTCCTAAGTTTCCTAATGGGCCTAATGGGCCTCAGTGGCCTAATGGGTCTAAGTGGTCCAATGGGTCTAAGTGGCCTAATGGTCCTAATGAGACTCAGTGGCCTAATGGGCCTAATGGGCCTTAGTGGCCTAATGGTCTTAATTGACCAAAGTAGACTAATGGGTCTAATCACATTAATGGTCCTATGTGTCCAAATGAGTCAAATGGGCCTAAGTGTCCAAATGGGCCTAATGGGCCGCATTGTCCTAATGGGAATAATGTGCCTAAGTGTCCTAACACTACTGGAAATAAAGGAATTTGCGACGGGTCATTTGCGTCGGGATCCCGTCGCTAATAGGCTTTTGTGACGGGGTCCCGTCGCAAATAGCCCATCGCGGAAAACGGCATCGCAACAACAATTTTTTGTGATGGGTCCGTCGCTAAAGGTAGTATTTGCGACATAGATTCGTCCTGTCACAAATAGTAGTCCGTATATTTGTGAAAACATTTAAAAATCGTAATTGCGACGAGCCCGTCGCAATTAGTTTTTTAAAAAATTTTAAAAAATATTAATAAATTATTTTAATCAATATATTAATAATACTATTTGTGATGGGCATAGTATCCCGTCACAAATACTAAAAAAAATAAAAAATAAATAAATTATTAATAAATTATTTTAATTAATATAATAATAATCCAATTATAATTCAAAAATAAAAAAATATTAATAAATTATTTTAATTAATATAATAATAATAGAATTATAACTCAAAAATAAAAAATAATAGAATATTAATAAATGATTTTAATTAATATAATAATATTAGAATTATAATTCATAAATAAAAAAATATTAATAAGTTATTTTAATTAATATAAAAATAATAGAATTATTTTACATTCAAATATTAAAATAATTCTAATATTACAAAAAAATATAATTAAATTTTAATATTATAAAATTTTAATATATATATAAAATTTAATATTATAAAATATAAATAATATTATTATTCATATTAATATTGTTATTTCAAAATATAATATTATTAATATTTTATAATGAGACAGAAACTACGAATAGAAAAAAATTTATATTTTGATTTAACAAAATTTATAACATAAAAACAAACTCTAATCTGAAGGAGGGGGGGGGGGGGGAGGGGGGGGAGGGGGGATCTGTAGATGCCGGTGGAGGAAACTTCATCCCTAAAGCATGAGTGAGTCGCCGCATGTACTCCATATGCTCCTGATGCTGCTGCTGCCACCGACTCATCTGCTCCTCGTACAGCTGCTGCTGGCGTCGACGCTCCTCCTCATGTTGCTGCTGCTGCTGACGCATCTGCTCCTACTCCTGTCGGAGACTCTCTATCAGTGCAGTCTGAGATCACAACTGATCCTCATAATATGTAGTAGAATAAGATGCACGAGCTCCTCTCGAGCTGGACGCCGACATCGCAGCACTGCCATAATAATCTCCGGGAGTCAGTCGAGAGATGATACCAACTACCCAGCCCTTCTCGAAGGCATACTGGGTAGCCTACATCCATGCCGCCTCATCAAACTGACGGCCAGTGGTCTGATCTGATGACTCGGCCTGACTCTCAGGCCGGGTCTGTGACGCTGCGGCCTCATATGACTCCTGTAGTTGCAATTTAAAATTAAAATTGTGAATATATTATATGCAGTTAATTTTTAAGCTTGAAAACAAATAATACTGACCACGATGTGACGCTGACGATCACCTCTAAGCTCCCTAGTAGCAGGATCACTATACATCCTCCGATATACGTCGTACTCCATAATATCGAGGTGTTCGACAGCCTATAAGAATAAAAAATAAACTGTTAATATTTATAGTTATATAAAATATTTATAAATAATGTACGTACCAGATGTTGTATATGAGTACTGAAAGTACGACTCCCAGCTCGATGAGTCACCTCCTGTCTCCCCCGATTCTGTCTCCCCACCGATGATCTCCTCTGAAAGTCATCACTCAACCAGTGCGCACATAATCCATCCAATACATGGGATGAAATGTACTCTAGTCGGTGTACTCTACATGACTCATCAAAAACTGACACTCCTGCTTTCTTCATGGCAGCTTTTCTTAAATTGTGCAAAAACTGACGAAAGTGATCACACATGGCCACCTCCCATGCCCCGTGGATGGCATCACGCATGGTATCCTCGATCGGATACCATAAACCCTACAAATAAATCAAAATATCAAGTTAGAAATGAAATAATTTTCAAAATAAAAATTATTTATTTACGTACGTACCAACCAATGGCTGAACATGGCCTGCTGCACATCAATGGGAATCTGCTCCCATGTGGTCCAAGGCTGAGAGAAATAGTTGCGTAAAATAGCGCTGCCCTGTCCGACTGCTATATGCGGAAAACTGTAAAAATAATAAACATTTATTATGTGAATAGATTAATGAAATCTTAGTCAAATCCATAGGTTATCACACAGGTTATCACACCTCCGTGTGCATGGATCAAACCCAAGACGTGGACGTCGCTCGGGGACGGGGTCAGTAATCATCAATCGTGCAAGACTGCGCCCCCTCCGCATACTCCCTGGAGTGCCTGCAGGTTGAGGGTCATCTGCCAGCAACTCATCCGCATCGAAAGGCAGGTCAGCATCCGCCAACTCACGAAATGTGTCGTCGTCCATCTGAAACAGATATAGATATCATACCCCAACATAATAAAATGGAACTTGAAATACTTGGCATGAAAGTAGAACTTCAAAACGAGAAGGGTGAAGAACCACTTAAAAATTCGGCAGCCTAACGGCGCCACTTAAAACTTCAAAATACTAAATTGAAGAGATCAAATGGGGTCTCCCATCATATGATCATAAAATATCAGTATGATAAATTTAGATATCATACCCCAACATAATAAAAAGGAACTTGAAATACTTTACATGAAAATAGATCTTGAAAAATGAGAATGGAGAAAGAATCTGTTACAAAAAATTTGGCAGCCTAACGGCGCCACTTAAAACTTCATAAAACGAAATAATGAGAGTAAGAGGGGATCTATCATTATATGAACATGAAAAGGGAAGTAAGAGGAGTATAAAAGAACATCCTCCAACATATGAACATGGAGCATAAAAGGAATGACATAAAAGAGATTACTTGAAATTAAAGAGAGAGGTCGGATCCCTTACCTTAAAACGTAACTCTTAAAACTCAAAGGTTTGGACCTTGAGGGCTTGGGGGAACCTTGGGAGGACTCCTTGGGAGGTAAGGAGACCAGAACTTCGTTGGGGGAGAGTGGGGAGTAGAATGGATGAGAGGATGGCTTGGTATTTATAGGGAAAGTGAGGGGACAAGGCATTAATGGCCAAGGGACACCTCATTAGTGGTTTTGGAAAAAACATGGGCTTGACCATGGTATTTTCCCATGGTATTGGCCACTTGGGACACCTCATACCTTATCTTACTATTCATAAGTCGACCATATTGATTACATACTTAATACATCATTTAATGATGTCATTAAACACCCGTAACTTAAAAACTGTATTTTCACTATTCATCGAAAATTCAACTTTCTCAGAATAGTCCCAAAATTTCACCTTAACCAAATATCAATGCTCTGATTTCAAAAATGAAATCCATTTTATAAAAATAATTTTCTAAATATTTTTAATTAAAATATTAATTAAAAAACACTATTCATCGAAAATTTATTTTTTTCAGAAAAATCCCCAAAAATTACCTTAACATAATATCGATGCTCTGAGTTCAAAAATGAAGTCCATTTTATAATAATAATTTTATAAATATTTTTAATTAAAATTTTAATTAAAAAACACTATTCATCTGAAAAAACTAATACTTGAATAATAATTTATGAAACCGTTATTTAACCATTTTATTGAATCACATTACTTAAATCAAAGTGCCTAGATTATTTTAATACTTTCTTTAAGTGAGATTACTAATCCATTTGGACACATTATTAATCCTAATCATAAAATCACTATTCATAATTTACTATTTATCAAAAATCAAGTTGATCTTATTAGACTCTAAATTTCGTACTGAACATAATTGTAGAAGACCATTTTTTGAAAATCATTACACATTTTTAATTATTTAGGGTTTACATAAACATATTTAAAATATCCTTTTTCTAAAATTCATCAAAAATATGCATACTATATTTATCCGGTCATTTGAAAATTCATAAAAGAAATCAATATTTTTATTTAAAACAAAGGATTACACAAGACAGTTACGGTCTCCTTACATATCCCCTTATCACACCAGCATAGGACCTAAGTGTAAGGTGTGCTAAGGTGAGAGAATCCGAGGGAGGCTCAGCCAAAATCGCACGAGTAGTAATTTCTATCAGTTTGAACTTCTCGCGAAGGCGATCCCGTTCTAGCTTTATACGATGAAGTTCAGCTTGGGTTTGGTCCAGAGCAAAGCCCAGTGGTGCTACCTTCTTCCCAAGTTCTGTTATATGGGCTTCGATCGGTCCAAGACTACTGGGTGAGGCCATCGAATCTTCTTTCTATATTAATTAACCAAGATTGCTTGTATTTAGAGACAATAGTCAAAACGTTTAGTTTCCAGTGGTCATATTGACCAATGGTCAAATAACATTCAAAACCCAACAGTCTCATTTTAATTATACTTATGTTATCAAATGAAACATTTTTGTTGAGTATAAAAATAAAATAAAATAACACGTAAAATTAGGAAACAATATTTATTTAAAATTTCGGGTCGTTACAATCTTCCCCGCTTAAGAAATTGCGTCCTCGCAATTTTTTAAAATTGGGTTTTCAAATTTCATTGAAAGTCCCACATCAGAAAAGGAGTCAGTAAAACTATTACTTTAAAAGAAAGAAAGGGAAGTACAAAGGTCACCCGAGTTAACCCACACTAGCATTCCATGTAGGAGAACATGGACATGGAGGAGAAAACCAAGGGTCAAGTTTTGAGGGAGAGTGACAGAGAACATGATAAGGAGAAAGTTAACCATAAGAAAATCCCAAACTTATGATGTGTGTAAACGGTCTTTGATTACCTAGTAGGAAACGTAAACCAACAACATTTTTTTTTACGTTTCTTTTCATAATTTTGAGGAATTCATTTACTACATAGAACAAAAACCTAATAAAATATACCTACCTTCAAGTAGAGTTTCATCCTTTAATAAGTCCCTACCAACACTAATCTTTTCTCCAAATGATGAGACTTCAAAAACACTTGGTCTCATAAAAGCACAAGAATCATCTTCTAGAGAATCACATAATCTACAAAAGATTAACTATCTATTTCTTCTATCTTTAAACATTATCCCAAAAACAGAAAGGTTAAGGTAAAACAACTCTTCAAAAAGAAGGAATCCCATAGGAATTGAAACTACTTTTAAATCTCCAAAGTTCCATGGTACTACCCAAAGTTCATTATAGACCATTCCATAAATAACGGTCCTTAAAATTCCTCAAAATAAACCAAACTAAGATTGAAACCCAAATACAAGAAGGATTTGATAACATAGTCTTCCAAAACAACTTCATTGTTCATCTCCAGACAACATCAACCACTCCTAACATCTTATAACAAAAGTAGCTAACCTAAACATATTTTACCCAAGATAGGTTAATCATTCCCATAAGTAACCTAAATTACTATAAGTCCACCTTAAATTCATCAATTCTTCAAAATATAAGTCAACCTTACTCCTCAATGAAAATACTATAGTAATCTATTTACCTCGATCATATAGGGTCCCCAAAATAGTGAACGTCTTCCAAAATAATAATCATCTTTTAATCCCCTAATCATCTCTATCATATTAATACGGAAATTGTCTCATTTCCTATCACATTGGTTGTTGGGACACATTATTCCATTTCCCACCATTAACTAAGAAGTGCAAGTATAATTAGAGGCTTAAATACTTAACCAATAATCATGAAAAGGAACTTAAAGCATATAAGGATAACTTGTAGAAGAAAAGTATACCCTAACTTGTGATCCCCTAGGTTCCCATCTAGGTTATCCATGATCATATATTCTTATGTGAATCTTTATTTTATTTTATCTTTGTTCCTTTAACAATGGTTCATACCAAGCTTATGAATTTACTAAAGCATAACCCCCGGGAGTGTCGTAACCAAGAGTGCAGCAAGGCCCGTTGTCATGTACCAGTTCCCGTTCGAGTCTAGCTCAAAGCGGTGTTTTCGGGTTTTAGCCCTATGTACATCTGTGCCAGAGCCACCTCTACCTGCTCGTATCCAGATAGGTATGTATTTTCTTGGCAACCCCTTACTCAATACTCACCAAAATACCAGGAAGATTTCCCATATTTAAACTTTTCTATAGGGTTCTTCCTAGATTTTTCATATCCTAATTTCCACAAATAAATAAACCATCCTTTGATACCAACTATAGCATCCCGTATTTTTATAACATAACTTTCATTCCATTACACGGAACTGAGGATCTTTAAGGTTTAGTGTCTTGGAAACAAGGAACATAAAACATGAAACAAAAAAAACATTCTTCTTAAACACTTGAAAGGCTTCTCCTCATGTTCACCCTAGGCTCATTACTGCATCTCATAACCTGGGGACATACATCAAAAGAAAGGGTGAGCAGAAGGCCCAGCAAGGGAAACAAGTGAAACATTTTACATATGAACTTCAGATACATCAATAAAGTCATGAAAAGAACTTTAAGGCATGAAAATGAAATCATGAGGCATATCATAATAAAAATAAAACTTTTTCATAACTTGAAGATGTGGCTACATCATTTAACATAGACAATCATGAACATATCACCAAGGTCCATCCCCAAGGTGTCATTTGAAAATTACCAAGGTTATTCACCAAGGTATCGTGAAAATTGTAATCTCTAGTGGTTACATCATTACCCAATTTATTGGAGCGCTATCAGGGCGCACCCTTAAATTTGCCTTTATTATCATGTGAGCCACATATATCATCATCAAACATTTCATAAATAACCCGTATATCATAAAATAAATGGGTTTCATTTCATAATCATAACGTTTTAAAAACTACTTTAAAGACATGATCTTTACGTCACTTTAAACCCACGGAAAGGGAAAGCGGGTTTCATGTATGTAAATACCAGAATTTAAAATAGAACATTTTGATATATATGTGAATAACCCTGTATAAATAAGAGCTTTGAGTATTCACTTTATAACTTAAAATAATTTTGAGAAATGAGAGAGACATTTTGAGACGAAAATTCTGCAGCATAACGGCTATGTTTTGGGGTTTTAGAAAACATTGAAAAGAGAGGGGAAATGGGTCGAACATTCATAAATGACCCATAAAATAGTAGAGGGGAAGAATAAGAAGGATATATGAACATGGTAATGAAATTTGAAAATATACCATATGAAATGAAGAACATGAAAGGAAGACAAAAATAAGATTTCTCTTATGAAAATTCGGCATCCTAACGGCGTCACTTAAAACATCCAAAAATGGATTGACGAGATCAAATAGGGTATCTCATAATATGAACATAAATGATCAGTATGATAGATATAGATATCATACCCCAAAATAATAAAAATTAACTTGAAAGACTTGACATCAAAGTAGATCTTGAAAACGAGAAGGGTGAAAGAACCCCTTATAAATTTGGTAGCCTAACAGCGCCACTTAAACTTCAACAAAAATGAATTCATGAGATCAAATAGGGTCTCTAATAATATGATCATAAAAGATCAGTATGATAGATATAGAGATAATACACCAAAATAATAAAATGGAACTTGAAATACTTGGCATGAAAGTAGAACTTCAAAACGAGAAGGGTGAAGAACCACTTAAAAATTCGACAGCCTAACGGCGCCACTTAAAACTTCAAAAATACTAAATTGAAGAGATAAAATGGGGTCTCTCATCATATGATCATAAAATATCAGTATGATAAATTTAGAGATCATACCCCAACATAATAAAAAGGAACTTGAAATACTTTACATGAAAATAGATCTTGAAAAATGAGAAGGGAGAAAGAATCTGTTACAAAAATTTTGGCAGCTTAACGATGCCACTTAAAACTTCATAAAACGAAATAATGAGAGTAATAGGGGATCTCTCATTATATGAACATGAAAATGGAAGTAAGAGGAGTATAAAAGAACATCCTCCAACATATGAACATGGAGCATAAAAGGAATGACATAAAAGAGATTACTTGAAATTAAAGATAGAGGTCGGATCCCTTACCTTAAAACGTAACTCTTAAAACTCAAAGGTTTGGACCTTGAGGGCTTGGGGGCACCTTGGGAGGACTCCTTGGGAGGTAAGGAGACCAGAACTTAGTTGGGGGAGAGTGGGGAGTCGAATGGATGAGAGGATGGCTTGGTATTTATAGGGAAAGTGAGGGGACAAGGCATTAATGGCCAAGGGACACCTCATTAGTGGTTTTGGAAAAACCATGGGCTTGCCCATGGTATTTGCCCATGGTATTGGCCACTTGGGACACCTCATACCTTATATTACTATTCATAAGTCGACCATATTGATTACATACTTAATACATCATTTAATGATGTCATTAAACACCCGTAACTTAAAAACTGTATTTTCACTATTCATCGAAAATTCAACTTTCTCAGAATAGTCCCAAAATTTCACCTTAACCAAATATCAATGCTCTGATTTCAAAAATGAAATCCATTTTATAAAAATAATTTTCTAAATATTTTTAATTAAAATTTTAATTAAAAAACACTATTCATCAAAAATTTATTTTTTTCAGAAAAATCCCCAAAAATTACCTTAACATAATATCGATGCTCTGAGTTCAAAAATGAATTCCATTTTATAAAAATAATTTTATAAATATTTTTAATTAAAATTTTAATTAAAAAACACTATTCATCTGAAAAAACTAATACTTGAATAATAATTTATGAAACCGTTATTTAACCATTTTATTGAATCACATTACTTAAATCAAAGTGCCTAGATTATTTTAATACTTTCTTTAAGTGAGATTACTAATCCATTTGGACACATTATTAATCCTAATCATAAAATCACTATTCATAATTTACTATTCATCAAAAATCAAGTTGATCTTATTAGACTCTAAATTTCGTACTGAACATAATTGTAGAAGACCATTTTTTGAAAATCATTACACATTTTTAATTATTTAGGGTTTACATAAACATATTTAAAATATCCTTTTTCTAAAATTCATCAAAAATATGAATACTATATTTATCCGGTCATTTGAAAATTCATAAAAGAAATCGAAATTTTTATTTAAAACAAAGGATTACATAAGACAGTTACGGTCTCCTTACATAGCCCCTTATCACACCAGCATAGGACCTAAGTGTAAGGTGTGCTAAGGTGAGAGAATCCGAGGGAGGCTCGGCCAACATCGCACGAGTAGTAATTTCTATCAGTTTGAACTTCTCGCGAAGGCGATCCCATTCTAACTTTATACGATGAAGTTCAGCTTGGGTTTGGTCCAGAGCAAAGCCCAGTGGTGCTACCTCCTTCCCAAGTTCTGTTAGATGGGCTTCGATCAGTCCAAGACTACTGGGTGAGGCCATCGAATCTTCTTTCTATAGTAATTAACCAAGATTGCTTGTATTTAGAGACAATAGTCAAAACGTTTAGTTTCCAGCGGTCATATTGACCAATGGTCAAATAACAGTCAAAACCCAACAGTCTCATTTTAATTATACTCATGTTATCAAATGAAACATTTTTGTTGAGTATAAAAATAAAATAAAATAACACATAAAATTAGGAAACAATATTTATTTAAAATTTCGGGTCGTTACAGTCCTAATAGGCCAAAGTGACTTAAGTGGCCTAATGGGCCAAATAGGCCTAAGTGGACTAATGGTCCAAATGGGCCTAAGTGTCCCAATGGGCCTAATGTGCCTAATGGGAATAATTGGACTAAGTGGCATAATGGTCCTAATAGGATTATTGGGCCTAATGGTCCTAATGAGACTATGTTGCCTAATGGGCCTATTGGGTCAAAGTGGCATAATGGGCCTAACAGGACTTATGGGCCTAAGTGGCCTCATGGGCCTAAGTCGCCTCATAGGCCTCGTTGACCTAAGTGTCCTAATTGGCTTAATGGTCACAAGGGTCCTAATGGGTTTAAGGGGCCTAATAGGATAAATGGGATTAACGGGCCTTGGTGCCAAATGGGCTTAATGTGTCGAATGGACCTAATGGCCGAATGGGCCTAATGAGAATAAGTGGCCTAATGGGCCTAATAAGCCTAAGTGGCCTAATGGGCCTATGTGGCTTAATCGATCTGATGGGATTAATGGGCTTAATGGGACTAAGGGCATAATGGGCCTTAAGTGGCCTAATGGGCCTAAGGGGCCTAATGGACCTAAGGGTCCTAATGGGCCTAAGTGACCTAATTGGCCGAGATGGCCTAATGGGATTAATGGGATTAACGGGCCTAGGGTCCAAATGAGAATAATGGGCCAAATAGGCCTAAGTGGCCGAATGGGTCCAATGGGCCTAAGTGGCCTGATGGGCCTAGGTAGCCTTATCGACCTAATGGGCCTAAGTGGCCTAATGTGACAAATGGGCCTAAGTGGCCTAATGGTCCTATGTGTCCTAATGGGATTAATGGGATTAACTTTCCTAGGGCCCAAATGGGCCTAACGGGTCGAATTGGCCTAAGTGGCCAAATGAGCCTAAGTGGTCGGATGGGCCAAAGTTTCCTAATCGGCCTAATGGGATTAATAGGCCTAATGGGACTAATGGGCCTAAGTGACCTATTGGGACGAATGGGAATAATTTGCCTAATGGTCCTAATAAACCTAATGGGCCTAAGGGGCCTAATTGCCCAAAGTTGTCTAATCAGTCTAATGGGATTAATTGGACTAATGGGCCTAATGGATCTAATGGGTCGAATGGGAATAAGTGACCTAATGGGCCTAAGTGGCCTAATCGACCTAATGGGCTTAATGGGCCTAGTGGAACTAAGTGGCTTAATGGGCCTAATGGACCTAATGGGCAGTGGCCTAATGGGCTTAATGGGCATAACAGGCCTAAGGTTCAAATGGTCCTAATGGGATGAATGGGCCTAATGAGTTGAATGGTCCTAATTAACCTAAGCGGCCTAATGGGACTAATGGGACTAATGGGCCTAAGTGGCCTAACCTGTCTAAGTTCCATAATCGGCCTACTAGGCTTAATGAGTGTAATGGGAAGAATGGGCCTAATGGGCCTAATGGGCCTAAGTGGCCTAATGGTCTGAATGGACCCATCGGCCTAATAGAATTAATGGGACAAGGGGGGATAAGTGGTCGAATGGGGATCAGTGGCCTAATGGGCCTAATGGGTCAAAGTGGACGAAGTGGCCTAATGGGCCTAAGTGGCCTAATGTCCCTAATGGACCTAAGTGGCCTAATGGGACTTAGTGGCCTAATTGGCCTAATGGGCCTAAGTGGCCTAATGGGCCTAATGGACTTAAGTGGTCTAATGGGCCTAATGGTCCCAAGTGGCCAAATGGGTCGAAGTAGATGAATGTGCCTAATGGGTATAAGTGGCCCAATGAGCCTGATTGGCCTGATGGGCCCGATGGACCTAATGGGCCTCATGAGACTAGGTGTCCTAATAATCCAAATAGGCCTCAGTATCCTGATGGTCCTGATGGGCCAAAGTGGCCTAATGAGAAAAATGAGCCAAAGTGGCCAAATGGGCCTAATGGGCCTAATGGACCGAAGTGGCCTAATGGGCCTGATGGGAATAATAGGAATGATGGGCCTAATGGGACTAAGTGGCCTAATGATTTGAATGGACCTAAGTGGCATAATGGGCCTAATGGACTTGATGGTCCGAATAGGCCGAATGGGTCTAAGTGCACTACTACAAAATAAAGTTATAGCCACGGTTTGGAACCGTGGCTATAGGCCCAAAAACTGTGGCTATAGGTTATAGCCACGGTTTCATAAACCGTGGCTGGTATTGGCGTGGATATAGGGTAAAACCTATAGCCACGGTTTGAACCGTGGCTATATCCCTATAGCCACGGTTTAAAACCGTGTCAGAATCCTAATTCTGGCAATATATATAGCCACAGTTTAAAACCGTGGATATATGTCCCCCCATTCCATAAAAAAACACCCCCCACCTTCCCCCTTCCCCAGCACTGCCCCCTACACTCCCCACAGCCCACTGCACACACCCCTTCCCCTTCAAATCACATTTTTCATAGACCATTGAGTGATTTCACTCAGATAAGAGATGTCCAAATAGACTAAAACCATCACAAAACATAGGCTTCCATTCATAAACAATGTCTTAGTTAAATCTATCATCTCTTATGGTAATAACAATATCCTCTACCAATGTACCTGCCATATCAACTACAACAAGACTCTTGTAAAGTGACCATACCTTGGATTTTTGGTTTGGTTATCAATCTGATGGGATTTTCAACTGAGGATGCAATACCCATAAAATTCTAGGATGCCAATATATCCAATTTAGTTTAAAGATGTGGATCCATAAACGAGTATGTTTGTTTTGGATAGTAAATGGATCAAAGTTCTGCCCCCCATCCAGCACCAGTCCCCCTGCACCCCCATGGATGGATTCTCATTATTTAATCACACCCATATTTGTACAGAATTTGTTTTTAAACCATGGGTAATAGATAAATATGCATGAGTAACAACGGATTTATCAGGATAGTCTGTCACATTCCTCCATGAGCTTACAGTGAAAAAAATAGTGGATCAATTAAAGTTATTTTGACACAATTATGAGTCTTTTTGTTAGTAATATTATTAGCATTAGTTTGTGTGGTAGCTACTCTTATTTTCCTAAAAACATGTAATGATTCAACTTGGGTGACTTCTTGATTTAAGATCACTATTGTATTTTAATTGAGTGTGGTCACTAGAATGGAGCATTCTCATCTAAGAAAGTGTTAAAAACAAATGTACAATGAAGACCACCAATGATTAAAAATGGAAGAAAACTTCCTTTGGAAAATTTTAAAAAAATGAATTTAGAAACACTATTCCCAAGAAGTTTTTAATGAAGGCAGATCATACATCCTTGGGTAATAAACCTAAGAAGTCTAAGCCAAGTGTTAAATATAAAAGGATCAGTTCTTCTATCATGGAAGAAGGAGAAAAACTTAGATTCATGCCAACAAGCCTTGCTTGTATGTGAAAATAGAGGCAAGAAATAGCATAATGGAAGATTTGTCCAAGGAGAATACAAATATAGGTGGAAGGGGGCTGGTGTGGGATGGATCTGGCTGGAGCATGGCTAAATCATGGCGTGACCATGACGTGACTACGGCGTGACCACGGCGTGACTGCGGCGTGACCGTGGCGTGACGACGGTGTGTTGGCCCAGTCCAGTGACATCCGCGGGGCAGCATCTTCCGGCCAGATGATGTACTTGACAAAATCAAAAACTGTAAACAACATCATTTTTACACAGGCATCATTAATGAACATGTAAATATCAATGTGAATTAAAAATTAACAATTTTTATCAAAAATACAATTATATAGAATTAATCCCATGAATTCATGTATATAGAAGTGAAACAGTATCATTTTTTAATATTAATTGTACTAAAATTCATGTAATTGGACACATGTAATTTTATAGAGACATATTTGATAGAATATACCTTGAGATTGAGTTCCCAAACAGCTAACATGGAAATCTTCTTGCTTCAGATAAATTTGAGATTATATTCACCTTGGTTTGGGTATCCCAAACCCCTGGAGTTCAATATTATGGAGGAAATAATGATGTAGAAGGGGTTAGTCATGGAAGACAATAACATCTCTTTTTTTTGGTTTATTGGAAAAAATCCTATTCTTTTTCATTGATGATGTCACTACACTATTGGGAGGGGGATGGAGGACTTCATCTTCCTTCACAAACCTCGTATTGGAGAAGATGGGACATTATCATCTCCAGTTAGGGCCATGACTTCAATGGAATTATACGAATCAATAGGAGGGTAAGATCAATGAACCAGAGGATCTAGAATATTATAATGCACTTTAGGGAACACATCACATGATGGGGAAGAAGAGGACTATGTTTCTGAATGAATCAGAGACCCCAGGAGAGTGAAAAGTTTCACTTCATGAACCTCAATGGGGGGAGAAATAAGAATATTTAGTATACATAATGAGAATGCATTCAATTGCATACAGTAAACGACATTGAAATGAGAAAGAAATATACCGCCAGATAAAAATGCATTCAATGTGTACTTGAGAATGAATTCATAAAAAATAGGAATACTTGAAGATGTATTCATTATGTATTTGGACATGTGATCATTAAAATGCATCCATTATGCACCTGAAAATGAAAAAAAGTGTATTATTTATTACTTAGCAAGGTAGTGTAACATTAAAGTGGGTAATCAAGTACATAAAATGAGATTGAAAATACAAAGAATAAGTAGTTCAAAAAAAAGCATGCTACTATAGTTAAGTTATTAAAACAAAATTATCGTGAAAAAATATACTGATACTACTATTAAAATTAAAATTATTAATGAATATAAATTTTCTAAAAGCTACGCAAACTACATTTAAAACAGTGGAAGCAGAATAAAAGTAGGGCACAAAATTATGATTAGAAAAGAGGAAGAACCATTGAACATAAAGGCTGAATTAAATAATGTTGAGAAAATCAGGATTTTAGTAATGGTAATGAACCTGGATGGAAATCTATGATCAAATGCGGAAGAATTTTGGATGTAAGAACAAAAAAAATCAGGTATTTTGTGATTTAGGCCACCAAAACCATAAATTTGAATGATCAACTTCTTACTTATATATCCATACAAAAAACCTGAAATAAACACAATCAAAACTGTTAAAACAATAAAATAAATAAAAGCTAATTATGTAGCAGAAAAATTACAACAACTTTGGGCCGAAAATTGAGTTCCAAAATGATCGAGTCAGACTTTTATGTAGTTATGATTGTTTTAGATAATCTTATAAGCTTTACAACTCAGTAAATATCACCCCAATATGACATCTATAGCACAATTAATCACAAAAAATTGAGTTCCAAAATGATCGAGCCAGACTTGAAGAAGCATAACTATATCCCATGCCCCCTTCCCCCCCCCCCACCCGCACACCCCCTACCCCCTCTCCCTGCCCCCTTCCCCCCACCTGCACGCCCCCCTGCCCCCTCCCCTGCCCCGCCACCTGCACACCCCCTCCCCCTGCCCCCCCCCCACCTACACACACCCCTCCCCCTACCCCCCCCCCCCACCTGCACACCCCCTACCCCCTCTCCCTGCCCCCTGCCCCCCACCTGCACACCCCCCTTCCCCCTCTCCTTCCCCCCACCTGCACACCCCCCTGCCCCCTCTCCCTACCCCCTGCCCCCCACCTGCACACCCCCTGCCCCCTCCCCTGCCCCTCCCTTGCCCCTCCCCTACCCCCCCACCTGCACACCCCCTTCCCCCACCTCCCCCCACCTGCACACACCCCTCCCCCTGACCCAACACACCCCCCTGCCCCCCCACCTGCACACCCCCTACCCCCTCTCCCTGCCCCCTACCCCCCACCTGCACACCCCCCTGCCCCCTCCCCTACCCCCACCTGCACACCCCCTCCCCCCCCACCTGCCCCCCCCCCACCTGCACACACCCCTCCCCCTGCCCCAGCACACCCCAATCTGAGGGAGTTTGGCTTAAACATGAAAAATTATACATGATTGCCTCATTTGTAGGAAAAATTTACAAGAAACAAAGTATATTGACATTCAAAATGAATCCTAGTACATCTATAAAAAATAATAGGTGCAAGGTTGAGGGAACATGATCCATTATTATAGAGTTAGATAATCAATCCATCATCACCTTACTTAATGTATAGTGGGTCCCCATCCTTTAATGAAACATAATCTCCTTAGCGGTCCTTGATCAAAATGGATTTACCTCTAGACCAAATCTCAAGATCTCTAAAGGATCAATAATTATCATAAAAGGATCTCTAAACAATGGGTTATATGTTTTGAATGGGAATACCCATTTATGGAAATTGGGAAGTGTTTACAATACAAGTACTAACAATAATATACTATAGCATATAAGATAGGGGATTTCAGCTCCAAAGTCTTAGAGGAACACAACAACCAAGGGCTATTGAGTAACATCAAAACTATAAATCTTTCATTTTCCAGAGATTGTGTGATGGGAAAATCCAAGAGGGTGAGTTTCAATAGGTCTTATTTCAATGCTTCCAGCCCACTTGAATACATACACTCGGATTTTTGGGGGATATCCAGGACTAGTTCTTGTGTTAGAGGATCCAATTTCATCATCTTCATAACTAAAATCTCTAAGAATGTTTATATTTAAATAATAAAAAGAATATGATGCATTCAAAACCATTTAAAACTAAAAATATTCAATGTAAAATCACACTATAAAGATTATTAAGACCGAATAATAGATAATGTTCTTGAATATCTTTCTATAGAGTTCATTCAGTTTTGTGATTCTGATGGGATTACGAGGGACATAACTATTAGGGAACCCCACTCCCCAATATAATAGCCTAGCAGAGAGATTTAATAGTTTATTCTAGAAATATTTAGAAGAATTCATGAATGCTCAAGACTCTCCAAATATTTTTGGTCCAGTTAATCAAATTAAAATCTAGGCTAGTTTACAACGGAATCCTTCAAAGAGAGGGAATTTATTACGATGAATTATTTTCCCTTTTTTCTTAAGAATTATTTCATTCATCTTTTGATAGATTTTGAAACTTATAATGACTTTAATATAGAGTAGTTAGTTGTTAAAACTGATTTCCAGCATGGTGATTTGAATGAAAAGATTTATATGATACCTCTTGATGATTATCCTGCTGAGATCAAACCAAATAAAGTATTCCATTTAAATAAATCTTGGTCTGGCCTGAAACAATCCTCATGGAAGTGGTGCTTCAATTTTGATTCATTTTTTCTAGGTAACAAGTTCATTAGAATTCATTATAAATAGGTAAATGTTGGAATCTCTCAGTCATGTTAATTTCTAGCTTAAACAACATTTTAAATTGTCCTTGAATCAATCACCTACTGCTGAAGTTGATGTTGAATTTATGTCTAGAATTCCTTATTCTAACATTTTTGGTTGCAAATCGTATTCTATGATTTTCTCTAGAACTGATTTTTCAGTTTCTATTTGCACTCTATGATTTTTCGTGGTCACTCCAGGGAAGCTATAATGGTATTCCCTTAAGTGGACCTTGAGGTATCTTTCTTTTACTTATAATATTTCATTATTCTATGGTACAAATGTGGATACTACTTAAATTATTTGTGGTTTGGTTGATTCTAACTATACTGTTAATGTTGACAATTGTAAATCCTTAACTATTAATGTGTTTACTGAATTTGGAGGTTTTATTTCCTAGAATTAAAATATGTAATCTATTGTTGCACTTTCAGATACTGAATTTGAATACATAGATTTAACTGAGGTAGTTAAATAAACTTATCGATTGAGAATTCATGGCAGTAGGGCTATATCTAATACTTGACATAGTTAGATTAAGGTAGATCTACAAGTTAGTAGTCATTCTCATTCCCAATAAGATATGGTAAATATTAATGATATTGATCAAAAAAGAAGTTTAATCAGATGCATGGAACTCGTCATACATTACCAATCCAAAAATATAATTTACATCAAAAGTGAGTCTCAATATTAGTATCATCAGAATCATGATAACCCTCATCCACACCTCCTACAGAAACACCACCACCACCTCTCACATGACCAACATAATCATCGACATCTGCATCTGAACCAGCACCAGCACCAGGTCCAGAACTAGGTCCGGCTCTGGATCTGAAAGAAGAATCTGCATTAGTAGAACGCATCGACATCAAAAAGGCATCAATTGTTTCAGCTGATTCTGGTGGAAGTGTAGAAGAAAGGGAAGACATAAATTTCATCATATTTGCAGTTATCGCCTATTCTGATTTTTGACTTTCTTCTTTGATTGCGGCATTCATTTGTTCCACTATGACAAAACTAGAACCAGTACTCAAAGAAACGTTAGTATACCAGTATCGATATGGTACAATCTTCTTCCTAGGTCGACAATGCACTCTACCCTGATGCTCATCTCCTAATACCTGATGTAGATGATCGTTTGGACCCAAATTGTCAGGTTCTTTTTCTGCCAATGCCTCTAAAGAATTATGTTGATTGATATATAACATAAATTAAAATGATAAAATAATATAAGGAATTAAATTCAGTAAAAATCAAAGAAATTGAAATTTACTTACAATCGCCTTCTCAGTGTCGGTATTTGGCACAGTACCATCTTTCTTTTTTCGGCTTGTACAAAACAAATTTGAGTGAGGAACACGACCCTCGATATTCAATGCCTTTTTCTGAAAAAAAAAGAAATAAATCAAAATTGAAAGTTAAAAAAATTACACCAAACAAAGATAAATATTTTAAATGTTAAATTACCTGCGTATGCTCATGATCTGGTAATGAAGTGTGTTCGCAAGTATAAATGTGTTTCATTGCACTCTTGTTTGTTTTATTTCTATTTTATTTCTTCTATAAACAAATAATTATATAAATTCATTAACATAAATAAAACAAGTAATTTAAAATCATTTTCAAATAAATAAATGAATATATATATAAATTTAAAAAACACCTTAAATGCTGGACTCTTCCAATAGCTGATCATCTCTTTATATTGTGATATTGGGAAATATTGAATCACCAGTACTTCTTCAAGATCTATACCAACTCTCTTTTTCCAACCAAGATATAAATCATACTTATAGGCTCACCACATTTCACCTAAATTTATTATCCTTGCAGCCTTTTCATTTTGTCCATCAGGAAAATTATATCAAAGCTGCAATGGACATAATATTTGTTAAGAAAATATTATCAGTTGAACCAGAATGATATTGCTATGTCTATCAAGTGTTCCCATAAAACTTTTACATTTCGTGCCATTTTTATTAATTATAGCATTGTCCTAATTGTAATCAACTATGATTTTCATGTGCTGATTCCAAACCTCACACATTTTTGTGCGACCTCATCGCCTAGTAGAGGCTGGAGCTAATCATGAAACCAAAAATAAAAGAAAATTTTATATATGAATTTATCATTAATTAGTAACAGTAATGTTTAAACAAATACTAGTATATGTGGGATCTGTTGACCCCTGAAGTGCTGCGTCTGGAGGGGGGCAGCCTTCATGGTAGGTGAGATATCTACAGGATTACTATGTATAGTAGATGCAAAGTGTACTGATGGAGGTAGAAAACCTGATGGATAACCCTATACAGATGAGGGTGGATATGGATATGGATATGGCGGTGGGATATATGGGGGCACAGTACCCTGTACAGTGGATGGTGGGAATGGAAAATGAGGGATGGGAGTCTGAGAACTACCATCCGATGTGGGTACGGGCAAAAAGGGATACGGAAAAGGTGGGTATGGATAATATGGAGGTGACATAATGGGAGGATGGCCTCCTGGTGTCTTAAGTGGCGTAGTAGTAGGCTGACCTATAGATCAGTACCCCCCGCCACAATATCATCCTCAGTGGCATAATCCAAGCTTCTCCTCGACGATGCATCCTAAAATAACATAGATGATAAAATAAAATGAACGATAACAAGATAAATAATATGAAAGACCATAATATTCAAACATAATTTGTACTTACATTGTTTCTAGGAGGAGACCTGCGTTGTTCGTTTCTCGGTATTCTTCTACTCCTTCTAGTATCATCAAAATCAGACATTATGACCTGGAAATTTAAAATAATATTCTCAAATAAATAGAATTAATGAAAAATGTTAAATAATACAATTGTATCATAAAACAATGAGATACATTTTCATGTGTGATATTTATATTGATAAAATATCAATACTTTTCTATGTTCAAGATTTACTAGAGAAGTGGTTAAACATAAATTGGTGAGGCTATTAATAGTTTTATATTCGATAATGGTATAAAATATACTATTTATTTTGATATCATGTATGGAAGTTAAAAAAATACATACAATATTGCGATAATATTAGGTAAATACTTAAAAATGTGTCAACGCTATGTGGGGTTTGTGACAATTTCTAGTTCATAATCTGTTCTAACAATTGCATCATCTGTATCATCAAATGCAACATTCGAATAAATAACGATAGGTTCATCCACAACATCATTGTCATCCATGCCTTCATCAAAAATATATCTAGTAATAACATCAACAATAACACCAAATTGTGATTATAATGGGTCACTTACATAAAACACCTATTTAGATTGTGAAGCAAGAATATAAGGTTCATTAGTACGAAGCTGGCGGTTCATATCAATCACTCTAAATCCACATTTATCAATATGCATTCCTTGTCATGTCATTGAATCAAACCACTTTCATTTCATCATTGCGACATGACCATGTGCATAGTAATCTAATAAAATGATTCTTTCAACAACACTGTAATATGATATATTTTCTGATCGAGGCTGCCTGTCCGATGCACTCGCATAACAATCTGTTGTGGCGATTATCATGACATAGTCATGCTGTGTTGCCATTTTTTTTACAACTATTTATAACAAATTTAAATCCATTAACAACCATTGACTTACAATCACGTACCACATCATTTGGACCAAAGGACAATTCTTTTATTTCATCTGATACTTCAATCATTGGTAGAGTTAAAACCTAAAAGATAAAAACATAGAATATTAAATAGAGACATGTGATTATGTTATGAGAAGAAGAAAAAGAAATCTATTACCTTTGACTTTAACCATACAGAAAATTCTTTATTGTGCAATAGTTCCTTCCTCTTAATAGATAGAGAGCGACGTCTCTTTTTTATAATTTCTAAATGTTCTCTACAGATATGAAATCATTAAAATGTCATAAGATATAAATAAATCACACAATGAAAAAAATACATATTTATTAGTTTACTTACTTGATATAATCATCAAGCACACCACAGTTGAATAATACTGTGCGATGTGCCATTTCCCACTCTTCCCTGCTTAAAGTACACAACGAGTACGATCCAGATATCCCCCCTGTTTGGGGAAGTGAAGGAAATGCAGGCTCAATGGGATCATATTGCTCATATTCAGTTCTCATTAGTCAATTAGACCTCGTAGTGACATTAGCCAAGTACGATGAATAGAAATCCATGCATTCTTGTTCTAAATAACATTTCACAATAGAGCCTTCAGGATGATATTTATTTATCACATAAGATTTCAATGTAAACATAATTCTTTTGGTAGGATACATCCACCGACTCGAAACAGGACCACCAAAGAGAACTTCTGTGGGAATATTCACAGTCAAATGTAACATACATGTGAAAAAAGACGGTGGGAAAATTTTCTCCAAGTTGCAAAGAATAATCGATACATCTCTCTGCAATTTCTGAACAACACTTCTACTCAATCTTTTGGCACAAAGATCTCAATAAAATTGACATAACTTAATCACCACAACTCTAACATTATGTGAAAGTAAATGGTGAATGGAAATGGGAATCAACTCATGTAACAAGACATGGTAATCATGGGTTTTAAGAGATTTGAGTTTCACATCTTGTGTATTCACCCTTTTCGAAATATTACTTGAATAACCATCTGGAACCTTCAAACTTTCCAAGACCTGAAGAAATTGTTTTTTCTCCACATTTTTCATCGAATAATAGGCAACATGAACTTTCCACTTATTTTGACCAATTAACTCAGGATGAAGTCTTGCACTTATACCCCAATCCATCAAATCACGACGACACCGCAAATCGTCTTTTTTTTTGCCTTTGACATTTAAAATAGTAGCAAGTAACATCTCACAAATGTTTTTATCAATATTCATTACATCCAAAAAATGACTTAATAAATTCAATGACCAATATAGAAACTCAAAGAATATGCTTTTCTTTCTCCAATTTCTATTGGAATTCGAATTAGCATGCTTTTGGTTTCTGATATTTGATTGACTTTTTCCAAGAACATAATTCAAATCATCAAGTTATTTGACAAAATCAGTCCCTGACATTCGTTGAGGTGTCTCATCTATCTCGATGGCATTATCGAACTATCTTCTATTTTTCCTATATGGATGATCCATTGGTAGAAAACGTCGATGCCCTATGAAGCTGAAAGTTCTTCAAAACTCTAATCTTCAGAAACATGTATTTTTAATACAAATAGGACAATATAATTTCCCTTTAGTAATCCAACCAGACATCATTCCATAGGTAGGGAAATCATTTATCGTCCATAATAAAGCTACATGAAACATAAAGTACTCCTTTCTGAATGCATCATATGCTTGTGCACCAACAATACAAAGCTCATTTAACTCCTATATTTAATGGATGAAAGTATATATCAATATCATTTCTAGGATCACTAGGTCCAAATATCAATATACTCAGGATAGTGAACGGCTTCTTCATACACATCCATGAAGGAAAGTTATAAATGTGAATGAAAACAGGCCAAGTACTGTGTGCAGTATGCATTTGGAGAAATGGGTTGAAACCATCATAGGATAATCCCAATCTAACATTTCGTGGGTTGGCTGCAAAATCAGGATGTAACCTATCAAATTTCTTCCAAGCCAACACATCTGCAGGATGCACTATTTCATCGTTATCCTTATTTCTTTCATTCGCATTCCATCTCATATTCTTTTCCATTTGTTCTGACATAATTTTTTTTTTGAATCCTGGGAATTAAAGGGAAGTGCCACATCACTTTCTGTGGTATGCAAGATTAAGATCCGTCTTTATTAGTCTTCCACCTTGATGTGCCACACTATTTGCACTGACTCAAGTCTGCATTCTCCTTCCAGAACAAACAACAGTTTTTGAGACAAGAATGAATCTTACTAGATGAAAATCCAAATTTTTCAACCAACTTTGATGCCATGTAATCATTTTCTGGAATACATGCATCATCAAGCAGTAAATCCTTAATAAATTTAAGGAGATAGTCGACCGCAGTATTACTAAATCCGTACATTGTTTTCCCATGATATAGTCACATTAAAAACTCAAGTTTGCTCATTTTTTCACATGCTTGATATACTGGGGTATTTGCATCCTCCATCATCTTTCTAACACTCTCAACGTCATCATCCTGATTAATAGATGAGAACTATGTTCCAGTATTCATTTCCTATTGTACAAGTCTACATGAGGAGCTTACTTTAGAAACAAAAGAAAACCGATCAGAAATCATATTTTTCATACAAATCTTTTCCGCTGAATCGATGTCATTCAACATTTGAGTTTTTTTCTCCATTGTGATACCACACATGATAATTTTTCTGGAAACCACTTTTAGTGATATGGTAACTCACTTCCTCATGATTTAACCATGGTCTTCCAACACAATAAAAAAATAGGAATCAAATCAATCCACCATCTGAATCATTAGTGAATGCAAAGTCCAAAAAATATTGTAACTCCTTCTGAAATTCATCAGTGATCCGATCAATGTTGTACATCCAGTATCTTTCCATTCTGAGGAAGATAAAAATACATTAAATAAATAATCTAGAAAATGACTTAACATTATATGTATTGTTTCATAAGATATTAAGTAATCATCAATAACAAGTTAATAAAAAAATCATAACAAATATATTAAAATTATGGTTTAGGGAATTCATAAATGTTTTAAATTATAAAAATTCACGAATAGTCATACATAAGTTCCAAGAATGAGGATTGATTATAGTAAAAGAGTTTATATGAGTTGCATGATTTTCATGAGTTGCATGGTTTTCATGAAAAAATGTGGTGATTCTTGGAAGGTTTATGGATCAGTTTGGTTTTTTTGACTTCTTATGAGAAATAGAATTTTTATAGTGGCTGATATTATTTATAAAGGATAAATTTGTTATTGAATTTATTTGAAGATTTATTAGGAGAAGGTTTCATAAAATACGTATGGGTAAAATGTAACTTATTATAGTCTAACTACTCCAAAACTATCATAGGATGATTCATTTAATAGAACCATGCCCTTTGTGGCCGAATTATCCTCACAAGATCCAGGTTTCACCTATGATGATTCATGAGTTTGGATGAACATCCCTGCATGCTCCATTCATACTATGACCACCAATGCCTCACTAGTAAAATAAGCAGAACACAATCATCCCTCCTCAAGATAAGTGTTAGATGAAGCCTGAGAGTACTATTCCAAATCAGATTTCAAATTAATTGCTCCAATACAATCATGGAATTCTACCTTACCATGATACATGGTCTTTGTGATTGGATGATCCTCACAAGCTCTAGATAACCTCACTTGTATATGACATAGGTATCTTGATATCTAGTGTATCACCAACAAAAGAACAAGAACACATTCATCCCTCCTCAATTTGAGTGATAACCGAAGACTTGAGTTTACCCATAGACCGAGACTCCCTCTAATAATTTAGTAAAGATTAGCCTTGAATAAAACTTGAAGAACCATAATCCACTTGAGTTTCTTAGAAAATAGGTTTCTTAACTTTGAACTCATCATTGACAGAGAACTAAATAAACTCTCAATACTTCCTAGATAAGTTGAACTCTGCATAAAAATGAGCCTAAATAGGATGTTTACCTTCAAGAATTTTCTAATTGATGCACAAAAAAATTCTAATAATTTCACTGCAATGTTTAAGAACTGAAGGATTTTTTAAAGGAAGATAAAACTAAAGAATCCAAATATAGAGGAATAAAAAAGGCAATACATTCACAGAGTGAACAATCAAGTGCCGATACCTTCCCAGAGTGAACAATCAAGCGTCGTCGATAGAGGTGAGGTTTGGCGAGGAGGAGGGAGTGGAGAGGTCGAGGGAGGATGAGGGAGCGGAGAGGTAGAGGGATGAGGAGGGCGCGAAGATATAGAGGGAGGAAGAGGGTCGCGAATCGGGGGAGGAGTGGCGGCGTTCGACGGGGAGGAGGTTGCGGAGAGCTCGAGGGAGGAGGTCACGGCGGCATTCGATGGGGAGGAGCTCTAGGGAGGAGGTTGCGGCAGCATTTGGCAAGGAGGAGCTCCAGGGAAGAGGTCGCAATGACGTTCAATGGGGTGTAGCTCGAGAGAGGATTAGGGCGCGGAGAGGTCGAGGGAGGATGGGTTGCGTATAGGGGGGAGGAGCCCGACACTTATGCGGGAAAAAAAGGAGTAGCCATGGTGTGTTAATTAAACCGTGGCTATAAACATACTATAGCCATGGATCTATATAACTGTGGCTATAGATCCGTGGCTATAGCCTAAATTTCCAGTAGTGGTGGTTGAATGAGCCTAATGGGTGGAATAGGCTTAAGTGGCCTAATGAGAAGAATTAACCTAAGTCGCATAATGTTCCTAATGGGCCCAAGTGTTCGAATGTGCCTAATGAGATTGATGGGCCTGATGGGCCCAATGGGATTAATGGGCCTCAGTGGCTTCATGGGCTTGATGTCTTAATGGGCCTCATGGGTCTAAGTGGCTGAATCGACCTAATGGGACTTAGTGGCTACTGGGCCTTAGTAGCCTAATGGGTCTAATGGTCCTCAGTGGATTAATGTGCCTAGTGGGCCTAAGTGGCCTAATGAGCCGAATGGGCCTAAGTGGTCTAATGGGCCTAATAGGCCTAATGGGCCTAAGTGGCCTAATGGGCATGATGGACCTCAGTGGACTTATGGTCCTAATGAGCCAAATGGACATAAGTGACCTAAGTAGCTGAATGGTCCTAATTGGACTAAGCGGCCTGATGGGCCTAATCGGCCTCATGGGCATGCTGAGCTTTATGGTTTTAATGGGCCTAAGTGTCCTAATGGGTCGAATGGGCCTAAGTGGCCTAATGGTTCGGATGGGAATGATGTGCCTAATGGGCCCAATGGGCCTCACTGGTTTAAGTGGTCCAATGGGCCTCATGGGCCTTAGTGTTCTAATGGTATGAGTGAGCCTAATGGGCCTAAGGGTCCTAATGGGCCTGATTTTCCTAATGGGATTTAGTGGCCGAATGTGCCTAATGAGCATAATGGGATTAATGAGCCTAAGTGGCCTAATGAACATAATGGGCCTAATAGGCCAATGTGGCCAAATGGGACTGATGGGCCTAATGGGGTGAATGGTCTTAAGTGGCCCAAGTGGCCTAATGGTCATAATGGGCCTAAGTGGCCTAATGGGCCTAATGGGATGAATGGGCCCCAATGGCCTAATGGACCGAATGGTCTTGATAATCCCAATGGTAATAATGGGCCTAATGGGAAGAATGGGCCTACATGGCTTAATGGGCCCAATGAGCCTAAGTGGCCGAATGGGCCTAATGGGGGCCTAAGTGGCTGAATGGGTCTAATGGAACTAAGTGAAAAAATGGGCCTAATGGTCCTAAGTAACCTAATGGTCCTAAGTGGCCACATGGTACTAATGGTCCTAAGTGGATGGGTGTACCTAATGGGCCTCATGGGACCAATGGGCCTCAGTGGCCTAAGTGGCTTAACGGTCGTAGTGGGCCTAATGAGACTAAGTCACCTAATGGGACTAATGTGTTTAAGTTGCCTAATGGGATGAATGGGCTTAATTTGATTAGTGTACCTGAGTAGAAAATGGTACTAATGGGACTAATGGGCCTAATGGGTCTAAGTGGCCTAAGTGGCTGGCCTAATGGTCTGGATAGGCCTAAGTGTCCGAATGGGCCTAATGTCCCTCATGGGCCTAAGTGGCCCTCATGGGCCTATCGGCCTATGTGGCCTAATGTTCCGAATGGTAATAAGTGGAAAAATCGTCATAATGGGCCCAATGGTCCTAATTGGATTAATAGACCTAGGTTCCAAATGGGATGAATGGGCTTAATGGGCCTAATGGGCTGAATTGGCCCAATGGGCCTAAGTGGACTAATGGGCCTAACTGGCCTAAGTGGCCTAATTGACCTAGTGGGATTAGTGGTCCTAATGGGCCTAATGGTATTAATGGGCCTAAGTGGCATAATGGACCTAAGGGGTATAATGGGCCTAAGTGGCCTAATGGTCTTGAGTGGTCTAATGGGCATAATGGGCTTAACGGGCCTAGGGGGAAATTGGTCTTAATGGGATGAATGGACCATAGCGGCCTAATGGGTCTAAGAAACCTAATGGGCCTAAGTGGCCTAAATGGAATAATAGTCATAGTGGGTCTAAAGGGCCTAAGGGGCCTAATGGGCATAAATTGTCGAACGAGCCTAGGTGGCCTAATGGGCTTAATGGGCTTAACGGGCCTAGGGTCCAAATGGGCCAAATGGGCCTAATTGGACTCAGTGGCCTAATGGGACTAATGAGTCGAAGTGGCCTAATGGGCCAAAGTTTCCTAATCGACATAATGGGCATAATGGGTCCAATGGACCCAATTGGACAAATGGACCTAAGTGGCCTAATGAGACTAATGGGACGAATGATCCTAATTGGCCTCAGTTGACTAATGGGCCAAATATGCCTAATCGGCCTAATGGGATTAAGGGGCCTAATGGGCCTAAGTGGAGTAAGTGGCCTAATGGGCCTAATTAGCCAAATCAGACTAATGGTCTTAATGGGCCTAGTGTGCCTAAGTGGCTTAATGGGCCTTAATCACCTAATCAGCCTAATGTGGCTAAGTTGCATAATGGGCCTAAGTGGCATAATGAGATTAATGTGCTTAATGGTCCTAAGGGCCTAATGGGCCTAATGGGATGAATGGGACTAATTATCCTAAGTGGCCTAATGCACCTAATGGGCCTAAGTGGCCTAATGGGCCTAAGTTGCCTAATCGGTCAAATGGGATTAATTGGCCTTAGGTGCCTAATGGGACTAATGGGCCTATTGTCCCTAATGGGGCTAAGTGTAATAATGAGCCTAAGTGGACTAATCAACCTAATGGGCTTAATGGTCCTAGTGGGCCTAGGTTCCCTAATGGGCCTAATGGGCCTAAGTGGCTTGATCGGCCGAATGAGCCTATGTGGCCAAATAGGCCTAAGTGGCCCAATGGGAATAATGGTCCTAAGTGGCCTAATGGGCCTAGTTGGTCTAAGTGGTCAAATGTTCCAAATGTTCCTAAGTAGCCCAATGGGCCTAATGGGCATAAGTGGCCTAATGGGTCTAATGGGCCTAAGTGGCCTGATGGGCCTAATGGGCCTAAGTGGCCTCATGGGCCTAAAGGACCTTAGTGGCCTAATGGGCCTCAGTGTCCTAATGGTCCAAATAGGCCTAATAGGCCTAATGGGCATAATGGGCCTAAGTGGCCTATGTGGTCTAATGATCCTAATTAGCATAATGGGCATAATGGGTCATATGAGATGAATTGTCCTAATGGACTAATGGGACTAAGTTGCTGAATGGGCCTAATGGGATTAACAGACCTAATGGGCCCAATGGACCTAAGTGGCCTAATGGGTTAAATGGGCCGAATGGGCTAAATGGGATGAATGGGCCTAAGTGGACCAATTGGCGTAAAGCGCCTAATGGGCCAAAGTGGCCTAATGGACTGAAGTGGCTAAATCGGCCTAAGTGGCCTAATGGGTCTAATGGGCCTAAGTGTCCTAATGGGGCCAATGATCCAAAGTGAAGGAATGGGATTAAGTGTCCCAATGGGTCTAATGGTCCCAATGGGTGTAAGTGGCAGAGTGGGCCTAATTGTCCTAATGGGTCGAAGTGGCCTAATGGGCTTAATGGGACCAAGTGGCTGAATGAGCTAAATGGTCCTAGGTGGCCCAACTGGCTGAATGGGCCTAATGGGACTAAGTGTCCTACTGGTCCTATTGGGCCTAATTGGCCTCATGGACCTAATGGGTCTAAGTGGACTAATCAGCCTAATCGACCGAATGGGCCTAATGGGCCAAAGTGGCCTAATAGGCCTAATGGACCCAAGTTTTAAAATGGGTCGATTGGGCCTTAGTGACCCAGTGGGCCTAATTTTCTTAAGTTTCTTAATGGGCGAATTGGATGAATGGTCCTAATGGGACTAAGTAGCCTAATGGGCCTAATTGGTCAAATGGGCTTAAGTGGAATTGTGGGTCTAAGTGGCCTAATGAGCCTAAGTGGCCCAAATGGGCCTAATGACCCAAATGCGCCTAATAGATCGAAGGGGAATAAGTGCCCGAATGGTCCTAACATGCTGCTTGGCCCTAATGGGACAAGGTGTCCTAAGGTGCCTAATGGCCCGAATGGGCCTAAGGGGCCCAATGGGACGAATGGGCCTAATGGTCCAAAGTGGACTAATGGGATTAATGGGCCTAACTGGTCTAAGGTGCCTCATGGGCCTAATTGCCCGAATGGGATTAATGGGCTAAATGGTCCAAAGTGGCCTAATCGGCCTAATGGGCCTAAGTGGTCTAATGGGCCTAAGTGGCCTAATGGGAAAAAGTGGCCTGACAGGCCTAAGTGGCATAATGGGCCTAATGAGCCTAATGGTCCTAAGTGGATGAATGGAAAAAATGAGCATAATGGGCATAATGGGCCTAATGGGCCTAAGTAGGCTAAGTGTCTTAATGGACTGAAGTGGCCTAATAGGACTAATGGGACTAAGTCGCCTAATAGGGCGAAGTAACCTAATAGGCCTAAGTGGCCTCATGGGTGTAATGGTCCTAAGTGGCCTAATGGGACTAATGGTCCTGATGGGCCTAATGGGCCTAATGGGCCTAATGGGATGAATTGGCCTAATTGGTCTAAGTGGCCTAATGGGCCTAAGTAGCCTAATGGGGCGAAGTGGCCTCATCAGCATACTGGGCCTAAGTGGTGAATGGGCTGAATGGGCCTAATGGGCCTAATGGGCCTAATTATTCTAAGTGACCTAAGGGATTAATGGGCCTAAGTGGCCTAATTGACCTAATGGGTTTAATGGGATGAAGTGGGATAATGGGCCTAATGGGCCAAAGTTTCCAAAGTGGCCAAATAGGCCTAATAGGCCAAAGTGGCCTAATGGGACTAAGTTGCCTATTAGGCCTAATGGGACTAAGTTGCCTATTAGGCCTAATGGGCCTAACTAGCCTAATCAGTGTAATGGGATTAATGGGCCTAAATGGACTAA
Source organism: Viscum album (assembly GCA_963277665.1). Taxonomy (NCBI): domain Eukaryota; kingdom Viridiplantae; phylum Streptophyta; class Magnoliopsida; order Santalales; family Viscaceae; genus Viscum; species Viscum album. The sequence goes on from OY728156.1 coordinate 1,777,223,936, forward strand.
TGGTCATAATGGGACAAAGTGGCCTAAGTGGCCTAATGGGCCTAATGGGCCAAATTAGCCTAAAAAACCTAATGGGCCTAAGTGGCCTAATGGTCCTAAGTGGCATAATGGGACTAAAGGGACTAAGTGGACTAATGGGCCTAATGGGACTAAGTGGCCCGATGGTCCTAATGGGCCTAAGTGGCCTCGTGGGCCTAAAGGGCCTTAGTGGCCTCATGGGCCTAATGGGTCTCATTGGCCTCATGGGCCTAATGGACCTAAAGGGATTAAGGGGCCTAAGTGGCCTAATGGGCCTAATCAACCTAATGGACATAAGTATCCTAATGGGACTAATGGGCTTAAGTTATCTAATGGGCCCAATAGGACCAATGGGCCTAATGGGCCTAAGTGGTTTAATGGGCCTATGTGACCTAATCAACTGAATGGGTCTAATGTGAGTAATGGGCTTAAGCAGTCGAATGGTCCTAAGGGGGCTAATGTGATGAATGGTATTTAGTGGTCTAATGGGCCTAATGGGACTAAGTGTCCTATTAGGCCAAAGTGACCTAATCAACCTAATGGACCTAATGGGCATAATGGGCCTAAGTGGTCGAATGGGCCTAATTAGTCGAATGGGCCTAATGTGCCTAGTTTTACTAATGGGTATAACGAGCCTAAGTGGCCGAATTGGCCTTGTGGGTCTTATGGGCCTAAGTGGCCTAATGGACCCAATGGGCATAAGTGGCCAAATGAGCTTAATGGTCCTAATGGGACAAATGTTCCTAGTGGTCCTAATGGGCCTACTGGTCCAAAGAAACCTAATGGGACTACGTGACCCAATGGGTCCAATGGGCCTAAGTGGCCTAATGGCCCTAAGTGGCCTAATGGGATTAATGGGCCTAATGGGCTTAATGGGTATAATGGTCCTAAGTGGCCTAAGTGGCCTAATGGGCCTAAAGGGCCTAATGGGCCTAAGTGGCCTAAGGGGACGAACGGGCCTAATGGGCCTAAGTGGACTAATGGTACCAATGGGACTAAGTGGCCTAAAGGGACTAATGGGCCTAATAGGACTAATGGGCCTAGGTGGATGAATGGGCCTACATGGCCAAATGAGCCTAAGTGGACTAATGGGCCCAAAGATCCTAATCATCCAAAGGGACCTAATGAAACCAAGTGGTATAATCATAGCCTAATGGTCCTAAGTGGTTTAATGGGCCTAATGGGCACAATGGTCCTAAGTGGCCAAATGGGTCTAATGGGCTTAAGTGGCATAATGGGCTCAATGTGACGAATGGGCCTAAGTGGCCTAATCAGTCTAAAGGGCCTAATGGTCCAATGCAGCCTAATGGGACTAAGTGGCATAATCGGCCTAATGGGCCTAAGTGTCCTAATGGTCCTAAAGGGCTTAATAGGAAAAAGTGGCCTAATGGACCTAAGTGGTATAATCGTAACCAAATTGGTCTAAGTGGCCAAATGGGCCAAATGGGCCAAATGGGCCTAAGTCTCCTAATCCTTCTAAAGGGACAAATGGGCCAAAGTAGCCTAATGAGCCTAAGTAGAATAATCAGCCTAATGGGCCAATTGGCCAAAGTGGCATAATGGGCCTAATGGGAGAAAGTGACCTAATTGGCTAATCGGCCAAAGGGGTGTAATTGGCCTAAGTTGTCTAATGGTCCTAAGTGACCGAAGGGGCTGTATCAAATGAATTTTCCTTAATGGGCCTAATGAGACTAATGTGCCTCAGTGGCCTAATGGGACTAATGGGATTTAGTGGAATAAGTGGAATAATGTGTCCAATATGCCTAAGTGGCCTGATGGGCCTAATGGGCCTAAGTGGCATAATGGGTCGAATGGCTCGAATGGGACTATGTGGCCTAATGGGCCTAAGTGTCCTAAGTTTCCTAATGGTACAAATTGACATAATGGGCCCTATGGTCCTGATGGGTCTAATGGGATTAATGGGCCTAAGTTCCCTAATGAGCTGAATGGGCCTAGGTGGCATAATGGGCTTGATGGGCCTGATAGACTTAATGGTCCAAATGGGCCTAGGTGGACTCATGGGCTTGATGGTCCCAATTGGTCTAACAGACTTAAGTGGCCCAATGAGATCAATGGGACTAAGTGGCCTAATGGGATGAATGGGCCTAGGTGGCCTAATAGGCTCGATGGCCTTGAGCGGCCAAATGGATCTTAGTGGCCTCACTGGTCTCATGGGAATAATGGGCCTAATGGGCCTAATGGACCTAAGTTTCCTATGTTGTCTATTACGCCTAATGGGCCTTAGTGGCCTAATGGGCCTAATGGCCCTAATGGAATTAATGGGCATAATGGGCCTAAGTGGATTAATGGGCCTAAGTGTCCTCAGTGGCCTAATGGGCCTAATGGGCCTAAGTGGCCTAATGGGATTGATGGGCCTAATGGGCCTTAGTGGCCTCATGGACCTAATGAGCCTAAGCGACATAATTATCCTCATGGTCCTAATAGGCATAATCAATCTAATGGGCCTAAGTGGACTAATGGTATTGATGGGCTTAATGGGTCTCCTTGGACTTACGGGCCTCATGGACCTTATAGGCCTGATCGGCCTAATGGGCATAATGGGCCTCACTGGCCCAATAGGCCTAATTAGACTAATAGGCCGAATGGGCCTGATCGACCTAATGGCCATAATGGGCCTTAGTGGACTAATGTTCCAAATGGGCCTAAGTGGCCTAATGTACCTTAGTGGCTGAATGGGCCCAATTGGGTGACACGGACCAATGGGCCTAATAGGCTTAAGTGGCTGAATGGGCCTAATGGTCATAATGGGCCTAAGTGGCCTAATTGGCCTGATGGGCTTAATGTGCATCATGCGGCCAATGAGCCTAAGTGGACTAAGTGTCCTAATGGTCCTCATGGGTATAAGTGGCCTAATGGGCCAAGTGGGCCCAATGGGCTTAAGTGGCCTAATGGGCCTGATGAGCATAATGGGACTAATAGGCATCAGTGGCCCAATGGGCCTGATAGGCCCAATGGGAATAATGGGACTCATTGGTCCAATTGGAATAATGGGCTTAAGGGGCTAATGGGCCTAAGTGGCCTAATGGGCCTGATGGGCCTCAGGGGCCTCATGGTCCTAATGGGAATAAGTGTCCTTAGTGGCCTAATGAGTATAATGGGCCTAAATCACCTAATGGGCCTTAGTGGTCGAACATGTCTGATAGGCATGATTGGAATATTGGGCCTAATGGGCCTAATGGGCCCAAGTGGCCTAAGTGGCCTAATGGTCCTAATAGTCTTAATGGGCCTAAGTGGATTAATTGACCCAGTGGGCCTAACTGGGTGAATGGGCCGAATGGTTCTAATGGGCCTAAGTGGTGGAATGGGCCTAATCAGTGGAATAGTCCTAATAGGCCTAAGTTTCCTAATTGGACTAATGGGCATAATGGGCCTAAGTGGCCGAATGGGCATGATGGGCCTAATGGGCCTCATGGGACTAAGTGGCTGCATGGTCTTGATGGGCCGAATGGGCCCCATGAGCCTAATGGGCCGAATGGGCCTCCTAGGCCTAAGCGGCTGAATGGGCCTAGTGGGCCCAATGAGCCTAAGTTGCCTAATGCGCCTAATAGGCCTAAGTTGCCGAATGGGCCTAATGGGCCTAAAGGGCCTAGTGGAACCAAGTGTCCTAATGGACCTAATGGGCCTCATGGTCCTAATGGGACGAAATGGCTGAATGGGCCTAAGTGGCCTCATGGGCCCAATGGTCCTATTGGGACTAGGTGGCCCAATGGGCCTAATGGGCCTCATGGACCTAACTGGCCTAAATTGCATAATGAGCCTAAGTGGCCTAATGGGCCGAGTGGGCCTAATGGGAAGAATGTGCCTAATTGGCCAGATGGGCCTATTGGGCCACATAGGCCTAATGGGAATCATGGGCCAAAGTTGCCTTAAGGTTCCAATGGGCATAATGGGCCTAATGGGCCTAAGTGACCTAAGTGGGCCTAAAGAGCCAAATGGGCCGAAGTGGCCTCATGGGCCTAATGGGCCTCATTGGCCTAAGGGGCCTAATGGACCCAATGATCCTAATGGGACGAATGGTCCTAGTGGCCTCAATAGGCCTAATGGGTCTAAGTGTCCTAATCGATCTAAGTAGACTAAGGGGACCGATGGGATTAACAAGCCTAATGGGCCTAATGGGCCTAAGTGGCCTGATGGGGAAAATGGGACTCATGGGCCTAAGTGGACTCATGGGACCAATGGGCCTAATGGGTCTAAATGTCCTAATGGTCCTAATGGGCCTCATGGGCCTAATGGGACTCAAGGGGAAATACCCCTCATGGGCCTAATGGGCCTAATGGGCCTAATGGGATTCATGGTCCTAAGTAGCCTAATGGTCTGAATGGGCAGTACCCTAATGGGCCTAGTGGGCCTAGTGGGACTAATGGGCCTAATTGGTCTAATGGGCCTAATGGACATAATTGAACTAAGTGGCCTAAGTGGCCTAATCGGGCTAATCGACCGAATGGGCCTAATGGTCCTAAGTGTCCTAAGTGGCTTAACAGGCCAAGTGGGCCTAGTGGGACTAATGAGTTTAATGGTCCTAATAGGCCTAAGCGTCCTAATGTGCCTAATGGGACTACATGTCCTAATAGGAGTGATTGATCGAATGGGCCTAATGGGCCTATGTGGTCTAATGGGCCTAGCATGCGTAATGGGACTAATGGGTTTTGTGGTCCAAATGGGCCTAAGTGGCCTAATGGTCCTATATGGCCTAATAGGCCTATGTATCCAAATGGGCCAAATAGGCTTAATGAGACTAATGGGTTTAATGGGTCTAAGTGGCCTAATGGGACTAATGGGACTAAGTGGACTAATGGGCCTAATGGGCGTAATGGGCCTAAGTGGCCTAATGGGACTAATGGACCTAATGGGCCTAAGTGGACTAAGTGGACTAATGGGTCTAACGGGACTAATGGGTCTTAGTGGCCTAATAGGACAAATGTACCTAAGTGGCCTAATGGACCTAATGGGACTAAGTGGGCATAATCCCCCTAATCGACGAAATGGGCATAATGGGTCTATTTATCCTAATGGGACTAAGTGGCCTAATGTGCATAATGGGCCTAAGTGGCCTAAGTTTCCTTATTGGCCTAATCGACCGAATGATACTAATGGGCCTAATGGGCCTAATTCCAAAGTGGACTAGGTGGCGGAATGGGGATAATGGGCCTAATGGGCCTAATGGGCATAATGGTCATAATGGGCCTAAGTGGCCTAAGTGGTCGAATCGGCCTAATCAGCCGAATGGTCCTAAGTGGGCTAATGGACCTAATGGACTGAAGTGGCCTAATGGGCCTAATTGACCCAAGTGGCCTAATCAGCCTAATTGACCGAATGGGCCTAATGGGCCTAAGTGGCCTAATCTTCCTAATCAACTGAATTGGCCTAATGGGCATAATGAGCCTAAGTGGCCTAATCGGGCTAATCGACCAAATGGGGCTAGGTGGTCTAGTCGGAATAATTGATCAAATGGGCCTAATGGGACTAATGGGCCTAAGTGGACTAATGAGCCAAATGGGCCTAATGTGCCTAATGGGTCTAAGTGGCCGAAGTGGCCTAATCAGCCTTATTAACTAAATGGGATTAATGGTCCTAAGTAGCCTAATGGAACAAATGGGCCTAATCGGCCTAATGGGTCTAAATGGACTAAGTTGCTGAATTAGCCTAATTGACCGAATGGGCCCAATGGGCCTTATAGGCCTAAGTGTCAGATTGAGAATAATGGGCCTAAGTGGATGAATGGTCCTAATGGGCCAATTTGGCATAATGTGGTTAATGGGCCTGATGGGCCTAAGTGAAAGAATGGGGTTAAGTGGCATAATGGGCCTAATTGGTCGAATGGGTGGAAGTGGCCTAATGGTCCTAATGGTCCCAAGTGGCCTAATGGGCCTAGTGGGCCTAAGTGGTCTAATGGGACTAATGGTCCTAATTCATCTCATTGGTCTAATGGGTCTAATGGGCCTAAGTGGCCTAATGGGCCTAGTGGGACTAAGTGGCCTAATGGGCCTAATGGGCCTAATTTTCCTAATGGGCCTAATGGGTCGAGTGGGCCTAATGGGTCCAATGGACCTAAGTGGATTTATGGGCCTAATGGGTGGAATGGGACTAATGGTCCTAATTAGACTAATGGACATAATGGGCCTAATGGGCCTAAGTGGCCAAATGGGCCAATGGGCCTAAGTGGATTAATGGGCCAAATAGGACAAATGGGCCTAATAGACCTAAGTGGCCGTATGGGCCGAATGGGCCAATGGGCTAAATGGGCCCAATGGGACTAATGGGACTGTATCGCGATGAAGAGGATGTGATCGGTTCCCATGTTTGATTAAAGGGAGTTGATGTTGTTTAATCATTTCTATCAGCTTCCCTATCTTCGAGACTTTTCCTGGTCTCCAACAGGTTTATTCGTGGAGCTAGAAATGCCCAACAGTTCTCGTATTCAATGATCCATGGACCTGCTTTCTAAGGACAGGTGCTCGTTGGGTGATATGGCCAACAACACTTAAGAACTCACATTAGTCGAGAAAATGGGAAATCGGGCTCATCACACCCTTTTAAGGGAAATTATTGCCTATTCTAGGACTCTCTTATAGATTTAAGACATGTTCATATGTTCGCAAATCTTTGGTTTATCCCCAAGCGTAGTATCTATGGATTACCCCTGGGTTTCAAGTCATAGGTATACGCAGGGATCCATAACCATCTACATTCATGGTTTACCATTCCTCATTGGATTAGCAATTTTGGGGAAGTTTGAATTTTTTCAGACAACACTGGTCTCAAGACCTATAATTAGGTGCTCTATAGTTTATTGTCATCCAGGGGGGATAGAGAGTGACTTGAGCATCTAGATCGAACCTGTAATATGTTCTTCATACGTATCCTCATGAGAGGAATCAGAATCCACGTAGTTTGTTGGTGTGGGGCTTACGATTAGATGCTTCCCATACGATGGGAATAGAATTGGGTGGACCCTTTTGGAGTGGGAACCCTTTTGAGCTAAGGCCTTCTGGAAGGCATCCTATGTATCCTAATTTGGTCAGTAATCAGAGTTCTCCTAGTTCAGAAATTGTGGGGCATACGCGTGGAAGCTTCCTATTTGAGAAAACATGATTTGGTATACCCTTTCTGTATGGGAACACTTTTGAGATCAGGCCTTCTGGTAGGCATCCTATGTTTCCTGATTTGATCATGAATCAGAGTTCTCATAGTTTAGAAAATGTGGGGCATACGCGTGGAAGCTGTCCATTTGAGAAAGCATGGTTGGGTAGAACCTTTATGTATGGGCACCCTTTTGAGCTCGGTCCTTCTGGTAGGTGTCCTAGATATCCTGATTTGGTCAAGAATCAAATTTCTTGTAGTTCAGAAAATGTGGGGAATACACGTGGAATCTTCCCATTTGAGAAAACGTGATTGGGTGGACCCTTTATGTATGGTCACCCTTTTGAGATAGGGACTTCTAGTAGGCTTCCTATGTATCCTGATTTGATCAGGAATCAGAGTTCTCATAGTTCAAAAAGTGTGGTTGTGTTTTAATCCTTACAAACCTCTAAGCCCACGTGAGTCGTGATCAGTGTGAGAAACAAGAGGATGTGAAAGATTCGACAATGCACATGACTCCTCCCCTATTGGTGGGAGAGGGAGAGCTCACAGAGAAAGAGGTCGGGGTGACTGTGGGCGAGGGCACAAAACAATGAACCTTCCCGGATAAAAGGGGAAAGTCTATTGCCATCCGGTGAGGATTTTTTGGGGATTACTTCAAAAGGAATGCCCATACACTCTCTTTAGGGTGGGGATAAGTGCTCACTGCTAGCGCTCCTTAAATGGAAAAGCGAGAGGGATCCCTCAATCCTAAAGAGTGGAGAGGAGGAAAGGGGCTCACGGGCTCAGTCTCTGTACTACCATGGGTATGTGAACCCATGAATGCTTCGGATGCCCATTCAAGGGATGGGATAACCTCTTTGTCTCCACCTACCATGGGTATGTGAACTCTGAAAGTCACGCTAATGCGCTCGAAGGTTTCAGCATGTCGGTACAGTGTCTTTGGGAGAGGCCTTGGCTTAGTGCCAATGGATAGGCTATTGAGGGGATTCTAGAGGGTTGGACTAAATTGGAAGGGCCTTATATGACTTGGGGGATGGAAACACCAAAGGCCTTGTTGGGAAACATGTCCATATGAGTGGCACCCTTCTCGTAGGTAGGTGTTATGCGGAGGGCGGGGTCGTTCTCATACCAGTGTGGTACATGAATTGATGGGAATCCCACATACTAGAGTGGTATAAAAGTTCAGGTTTGGTCTGCGTACCAAATTGGTATGCGGCACTAGAGTCCTCTCAAGCGGCGGCGGTGGGGAGAAATGTTGGTTCGGGCTTCGCCCACATAGGTGGGTTCTACATGGCACACTGGATCGAAGAAGGGGCATAAGATCCTCGGTTCACGGGGAGTGCATCCTTGTAGGGGACATGGTCCATGGTTTACCAATTTTTGGTTCACGGTTTATCAATTTACTTATGTGTTATTCAGTTCTTAACAATTTTTCCCCAGTTTATACCTATTGGTGGTTCGTGAATCGGAACTTCGTGGTCTGCAAAATCCTAAGCTCCTGGAAGCCTCTTCCTTCTCCAAAAGCTGATCACCAAGAATCTGATCCTCAATCAGCCGATCCCTTTCTTATTCCCCTTGAATTCCTTTTATAGAGGGGGGAAAGGGTTGTATCTATGGTCAAGCAAAGCCTTTTGCAGAGGCCCATGAAAGGAAAATCCACCTGCGGATGACTTAGTCAACCCGAGGTTCACGGGGTATATTGAATGCACCTTGCCCACAAACCAACTCAGTCACGGGGGTGCTTCTCGGCCACGCAAGGTTCCACCTCCATTTCGCGAAAAACGCTATGTGTGGTGGGGGGAGGTCCGCGTCTGTGTATCGGTCTGACTGCACTTCATTGGCCATTTGGTTCACGCCCTCATAGGAGCTCCTCTGTTTCACAAACGACGGCGTTTGTAGGTGGCGCGGTTCACCGAACCGGCCCTGTACCATTGATGATGAACCAGTACGCGGACTGGTTGGGTCCTTTACCATTTCTTCTAAAATTTCTTCATATTTTTTTCCTTATTATTGATTAAAGTTGGGTAGATTCTTCCACTAATTTTAAGGGAGTATCTTACTTCCCTTCTGCAAATTTTTCAGGACCCTACAAATGCCCCCCATCAGAATGGGTTCTGATTGGAATGAAGAGGAGGCTATTATAATGTAGAGTAATCCTAAAACTAGAGTGGTTTGCGGTAGAAATATGAAACCAGTGGGGGGCCATGCCTATATAAAGGGGTCCACGTGACTTTTCCTTTACCATATTTTTCATTGAAAATCTATCTTGCTCCCTACTTCCACGCACAGCCTCTGCGTGTGGCTTTCTTCATGAACCGATTCATCTGTAAACCTATTTTGGATTTTGCAAACTGATCCTCATCTGCACTCACCCCCATCCACGAACTAACTTCCCAACTGCAAAATAAACTTTAAAAACTTTTAAAAAGTAATTCATGGAGGGCTGCTTAGGGAAAATGCTATGCGGTTCAGTGGTCTACAGATTGGAATTGTCCTTTAAACATTAAAATTTTCATATCGAACTTCACTTAATATATGAATTACGAGAACCCACGTAGGGTCTTGGTACACGATCTGTTGGCCATCTCTCCATAGGACAGGATTCCACAGACCTCTTCCACATACTAATGGTTCATGGAATATTGGCATCATGAACCAACTTCAGGGTCGGTACCTGTGGCGTACTATGAATTCCCTTTGTAGAGCCTTTTCCAAATATTTGAACTTTGCCTGAATATTATCCTTTGGACTAAACCTTGATATGGTTTCCTGATGCAGGAAGAAAACATGGATCATCCACGAGCTGATGTTGTATTAATGAAGATGAGGGCCGCCGTGGAAAGGAATGGTGATGATAATTTTCAAAGCTACACCATTCCCCATGACAGCTTTCTGACAGATTTCCTGACGCCAGAGCTCTTAGCTTACCCATTATCCGTATAATTTTCGCTTTATAGTTGTGGTCTTCCCGCTAATATACCTCTTCCAATGCCTGACCCTGACCTCCCTTTCATCCATTTAGAGGCACCAAAAGGTCATGACTGCATCAATATTTCCCCAGTAGGAGAAATCATTGCCACTCCGATTGTGGAGAACATCTTCATCCTGCGAGGATCGACATGGAATCAGGGAAACCGAAAGTGTTTTGAGGATGTTCCGAGACTAGATGTATGAGAATACCCATCCATCATCATCATCTCCTAATAAAATCCTAGTGACGTATGGAGTGCTAAGTGGGATTTTCAGGCTGGAGGATTCTTTTCTGATGAGTGGGCCTGGGCGTTCTTGGTGCATCAAACCTGTATGGAGTGCCCTGACCAGCTGGAGGCAGTGGGCTTGCACCTGGTAGCCTAGATGTCTCAGTTTTCAATCTTATCTCTGGGTGAAATCCTTCTAAAATTTCTGAGTTGCTGGTGTTCGAGTACCAACACCTTTCACCTACTGCATGGAGAAGTGGAGGTCAGTTTGTGGGACATCTACCTGCTTGGAGGTCTTCCTATCCTCGGAGAAATGTACGATGAATTTCTCCCAGTAGCTTCCACATGGAATGATACCAATCACATGTCTCCTTTTGATGAGGATTTTTCTAGTTATGGTGGAGGTATTACTGGGTTATTCTCTTGAGGCCCGTTCCCTCATCCCGTTCGAAGCATGGATAAGGTTATTCTTGCAGATGAAAAGGCCTAGGCCAAAGGCGCATCACAGTCGAACTCACCCAACCCATCAATCCAACCAAACTACAGGCTCATACTATGCTACTCTTGAATCAGGGCGGTATGCTTCATGGGGATACAAGTTTTGGCCCATCGTTTCACCAGAGCTTAGGCTAGCATGTTTCTTATCCATGTTCTTAAGTGGATGTATCTTCCCATCCTGTGACGCATTCAACGGGGTTCGGGCCTGAACTTTGATGATGGAGACCATGCTGGTGGAGGGTTAATCTATTAATTTGGCCCTTCCTACCCTTACTTGACTTTATAAATTATTGGGATATATTTAGGAAGGTAGGTCTCTGTACCATCTCATTGGACCATTCCAATTTCTGTACGGGTGGATGGCGGAAAACTTACCCTATTATGAGTATTGGCATACCACATGGGTTCCTCATTCCCACTTTCACCCAGATCTTCTTATCATTTTTGTTGTTCATCCTAGGGTCATGAGTGTTACCGATGCAGTTGGGTAGTTGAACGATGTTTCTTACTTCTCATTCACACCGCATCCTACTACTTATGGATCCTTTAGGGGTGACAAGGATGGTTATTTGGAGGAATGTTTATACCTTATCAATCTTAGGGATGGGATGCTCATCGCCTGTGTAGACCAATTAGTTATCTATGAACCATACCCCCCCTTACTGGTTCGCCAGGCAGTTTGGATGCCTTCAACAGACTGCATTGCTTCCAGCTATTCAACTAAGGGGAGAATCTCATCCTTTGGTTCTCCATCAATTATGGCTTATGATGATGCATGAGGGTGATGCTAGAGAGATCATCATTCCTAACATGACAGGTCCCACCTTCCTATCACTGGAGTATGCCCAACTATGGGTCTATTGTTACCCTGTAGGGATGATAAGAGAACCAGTTCAGTGGGTATAGAAACCCTTGACTGTTTATTGGCCCGTTCCTGCCCCGATAGCAACACTACACATTCCCTTCGTCATAATAGGTGAAAAGACCATGCCTTCTGCTTCCGTTCCTTCAGCAACCCAAATGGATATACCTACTTCTCCCTCTCTCATGGTAAGTAGGCACTCGATCCATCATCAAAAGCGTCTGGGGGGGATTTCATTAGTGCACCCCATTTTGGTGGGGAGTGATTATGACAGCTCCCCTCCTATGGATATCGTCCAAGATCTTCATGGGACTAGTACCATCCAAGTATCACCGATCATCCCAGAGGCTGCGGTTAGTCCTCCACCTCCAGCTCCAGTGGTTATGCCATCTAAGGGAAAAGAGAGTCTCCCACCTTGGGTGACTAGCTTTAAGTCCTTTCCCACTCTTATGGAGATGTTTCTTGCTTATAAATATGTGGAAGTAGAGGAGGATCAAAGTGATTATGCTATAGAAATACACCAGGTAGTGCGCAAATAGGCATGGCGCCAATTGCGTTCTCTTACTGCAGAGAAACCCCTAGCCAATCTCACCGACAAGGGTGAAAAATTGCAAATATTATTTATTGGGATGGGTTCTAGTGTCTTTGATTACCAACACATTCACTCCCTTATTTACCAAATAATCATTGCCTGAGGAGACCTCACCTTCTGCAAGGAACAACTGATTAGGTTCAATTTTTCCCACTACAAGGTGGAAACTTTCCAGGATATCTCAGAAACACTCGATCATCTAACGACCAAGGAAGTGAAGGCCTGTGATTTGGTGGAGGTTCAGGAGGAAGAGACATGGGAGTGAGAAGCCCACACTACCAAGTTGAGGGGACAACTGGCCTCCTCATGTGAGACTTATGAAGTTGTTCAGAAAAAAGGGCTGGACCTTAAAGCTATCTTGGAGCGGGTGCATCCAACGGTTGAATCCAAAATGAAGGAGAGAACTTCCTTGGAACAAACTATTGATGGACTGTGGAAATCACTCACCATTCTTTTAGAAAGGTTGAATTAGGCCCTATTGTATCTTTTTCCCAAATTACATCATGTACTTCCCCCCCCCCCCCTTTACTCTTGAGGGACTCCAAATTGGGGATGTTCCACCATTCTTTCCGAACTCAATGGAACAAAATTTGACTTTTAAATACCTCTTCTATACATCTTCCTATTAGCATCAATTCAGGTATATGTTAATTTTGAACCATGAATTTAAATCAGTAAGCTGAGATCACCGAATCGAGATCTAATTTTTTCCTGAGCCAAGGGGCTCAGCAAGCATAGTTTGAATATTGCTGAGGTTGAATGGAATACCTCATGAACTTTTGTTCCTTTTTCATCATTGCCCTAATTTTTGCCTAAGCCTTCTTTACATGGGATTAGCGGGCATAACTTGACTTTTTCTTAGGCCACCCTTTGTGAGTTTTCAACCAAATGAGCTTTGTGCCTCTTGAGTTTTTATTTCTCCATTTTTTTCTGAGGCCATACAAGGTGTAGGTCTGGCGAGCTGATACTCGTCTTTTTTCCAAGATGCTCTTTGTGGGTTTTCATCTTGGCAAGTTTCATACATGTTTCTGTGAGCAGTTTAAAGTCCCGCAAACAATAATATCATTACTGATATTTTAGGTCAAACATCTTTGACCAAATGTGGTGGAGCGAGGTCCCATTGGGGTTTTTACTGATTTTGGATGCCTTAATACCTTTCAAATGTATATGGGGGGGAAATTTTTTCATTCAAGTTTAAACAACATGCAGGGCATTCCATGGGGCATAGTAGCCATATGGGCATATATAGGTAGGAAAAGAATCGCCTAAGGAAGACTTTCCTTTGGTATATGGGCCATGGGCCTCATTATGTAGAGCCTTTGAGGGCATGGTATGCATAGTCGTTCAAAGGTGTCCTTGAGTCAATAACTGACCGTTTCTGATTGCCAGGTAACTTCATGGAAGTTCTAATTATGAAGACCACCAGGGGTGGCTGAAAAGGGACATTGTTTCTGAAGGGTTTAGGGACATCCATACCAATCGTGTATATGGATAGAGGAACACTCCTAAACATACTTTGTTGTCGCAAAGGAGGGTTAGATCTTGACGCGATTTAAAGTCATGCAGTTGAGGAATTATTTCAGAATGGAATGGATTTCCCTAGTTCTCATAAATTTAACCAGAAATGTCACACCATACTTAGATGTTATTGTGGAAAGGTTTGTAAACTGTACCTTAGAGATTTTTCGAATCCCAAGATGGATATGAGGGCTTAGAGGCCAAGAGGCATTTAGAAAGAAGAATTTACTAAAGAAGACTTGCCTTTGGCAGACGGGCCATGGGAAACAATATACAGAGCTACTAGGTTCATGGTATGCATAGTCGTGCAAAGGTTTCCTTAATTAAATAGTTGTATTCTCCCGATTATTGGGAAACTTTAGGGAAGTTGGGATTCAAGACCACCAGGGGTGGTTTATGGGAGTTCTGTTCATTCTGGTTACAGAGTATGATTCATGAGGAGGGGGGTCTAGACATGAGAGGGAAATTTTGGGTTAAGATGTCCCAGGAATGGGTGAAGTCATCCCTCTCACGCGGATGTGAGACGGTGATCTGTACAGGTCTGACGCGTGCACTGAGGAAGAGAGGGAAGCCTCATTTCCTAACTGAACCCATGAAGAGTTCTTTCAAGACCATGCAGTTTAACGTCATGTGGTAAGGATGCTGCTGTAAAGGTCACTCTTTATTAGAATTTAATTGGGTATAAATACCTTGACATTTACAAGATGTGGGAAGGATACAAATTTTGTAAACTGTGATTTCGAGGCCTCTTGGATCAGGAGAAATGATGTGGGGGCTCTGAGGCTGGTAAGCATACGGGGGTTGGAAGAGTGTCGCCTGAGGAAGACTTTCCTTTGTTAGACGGGCCAGGGGAGTCAATATGAAAATCCATTGAGGGAATGGTATTCATAGTCATGCAAAGGTGTTCGTAGGTCGATTTACTTCGATGTCCAATGGCCTTGGAGGATTATGAGGATCCATGATTATCCGAGTCACAGAGTCTGATGTATGGAAAGGGTATGTCTGGTCATGTTGGAGATATTAGGCCGCAATTGTCTTTGAATCTCAAGAAGTTCCCAACACTAATTTTACCTGCGCATGGGGTACACTTTTATTCTATGTAGTTTAATGTCGTGTGGTAAGGACAATCTTGCTCTTATTTTAACATTCGAAGAGTTCGGAATAGCATTGGATGATGCTACAATTACTTGTGGGATAATAGAATTAGGATGCTTTGGAGTGCTCTAATCATAAATGGGGGATGAATGTGTAAACTATAATCCAGGGGTCTCTCGTATCAAGATATGTGGTGTCGG
Source organism: Viscum album (assembly GCA_963277665.1). NCBI lineage: Eukaryota > Viridiplantae > Streptophyta > Magnoliopsida > Santalales > Viscaceae > Viscum > Viscum album. The sequence goes on from OY728156.1 coordinate 1,777,239,020, forward strand.
GGCTCTGAGGCCGGTAAGCATACGGAGGTAGGAAGAGTGTCTACTAAGGAAGACTTGCCTTTGGTAGACAGGCTAGGGGCGATCAATATACAAAGCCACTGAGGGCATGGTATGCATAGTCATGCAAAGGTGTCCATAGGTTGATTAACATCCACTTCCTATGGCCTTGAATGATTATGAAGATCCGGAATTTCTCATGACATAGAGTATGGAAGATGGAGAGAGATGTGTCCAAGCATACGAGAAACAACCATATTGCAATTGTCTATTTTGTTAAAGCGGAACAACTCTGGTGTTATGTTGTGGATGTAGGCCATCATAGGATCCACAGGTGGTTATGTAAGCTTACCAGGTAGGGGAATCCTGGCAATTTCTGGACGTGAAGGGGAAAAATATGTAAACCATTTATCTAGAAATTTTTGGATCGGGAAATGTGAAATGGGGGCTCTATGGCCGGTAAGCATACGGAACTAAGAAGATTGTTACCTTCAGAAGACTTTCCTTTGGTAGATGGGATAGGGGAAATCAATATACAGAGCTGCTGAGGGAATGGTATGCATAGTCGTACAAAGGTGTCATCAGGTCGATGACCTTCCACTTCCGATGTCCATGGGTGTTTATGGAGATCCACAGTCCTCTGGGTCATGGAGTTTGATGCATGGGAAGTATGAATCCAAACATGCAAGGAGTGTTCCAGTCATGGTTCACTGTGTATCTGGAGTGGATTATGACTTGTATCATGCAGTTTATGGTCATGCAGTAAGGACGATTGCCATGCAGTTTATTTTCATGTGGTAAGGACAGAGAGAATTTTTAGATCCATGCAGTTTAGTGTCGTGTGGTAAGGACGGGGTCAAACTGACATGAATAGGGATTCCATGCAGTTTAGCATCATGTGGTAAGGATGATCTCCGTGCAGTTTAGAGTCATGCGGTAAGGATGAGGGTCATCATTTTTTTTCGGGGTGGCTGGGCCAAGATACAGAAATCCCGGCATCGCTACGTATCCTATGAGGGTAGGAATCAAGCCATACATAGTTCTCAAAGTCCTTGTAATTTAAAGGGTCTTCTTGTGCAAATCTGACTTATACACAGAAGGGGGACAATTTTTCATGGTGGCTAGGCCAGGATATAGAAATCCCAGCATCACTACATATCCTGCAAGGGAAGGAATCAAGCTGTATGTAGTTCTTTGAACGTGGAACAGTAGATGACAAATGTTAGGATATCAATTTTTTCTTAGGTGAAGACACTATCTTGTTATGTAGTTTAAATTCATGCAACTAGGATATCTTTCTCTTAGTTTGGGGATCATAGAGCTCAGACTGGTGCAACATAGTTTATTGTCATGTCGTAGGGATGAATTACCATGCAGTTTAACGTCGTGCGGTAAGGATGAGGGGAATTTTTAATTTAACATCATGTAGCTTGGACAATTTACTATGCAGTTTATTGTCATGCAGTAAGGACATCCTTCTCTCAGTTTGGGGTCATAAAGTGCGTAGCCACAGTAATCACTTCCAAATAGGGGAACATGCTATGATTTTAAAGAATAACTGACGTGAATGAGGCTGGGAGCCTTCGGCATGCACCTCAGGGGGGGGGGATCCTGGATAGTTTGAGATCATAGTACCAGGATTATTGGATTTTGTCTTGGGGTCATGAAGTTCGGATCGACGCGACATAGTTTATTGTCATGTTGCGGGGAAAAAGTACTGTGTAGTTTAACATCGTGTGGTAAGGAAACTCTACTATGCAGTTTATTTTCATACAGTAATGACATTATGGGATTGGTGGTTTAACATCATGCATCTCATACGATAGTTGTTCTTATGGTTACATGAAATATTTATTCAGAAATCTCACATTTGTAGGAGCGGCGGTGAGCTTCCCATCCATGGAGATTAGGGCATATGTTCCATTGGAGTAGACCTTGTGTATGATATATTGTCCCTCCCACTTTGGCTCCAGCTTCAGTGACTTCTTTCCAGGTATCATCAGGGTCCGTAGGACCAATACCAATTCTCCTTCGAGGAAAGACTGAAGATGAACCTTTTTATTGAAGGCTCGTGAAATCTGATTCTGATATACTTCCAGGTGGTGAAAAGTTTGAAACCACTTCTCATAGAGTCACTCCAATTCATCAAATCGCATTTTCACTTGCTCATCATCAGACAATTGATCACAAATGGAAACATGGAGTGACGGATATTGGAGTTCAATGGGCAGAACATCTTCTGTTCCATATACTAATGAATATGGAGTAGCCTTGGTAGCAGTGTGAGTTGTGGTTTGATAAGCCCACAAGGAATGGAAGAGTTTTTCTGGCCATGAATTCTTGTCTTTGTTTACCATTTTCTGGAGTATGTTAGATAGGGTCTTGTTGAAGGCCCCTATCTATCCATTGGATGCTGAATGTTAGTGGGATGAATGGTTGGTCTTGATACTATATTCCTAGTATAGTTTCTCCAATTTGGAAGAGAAGAATTTGGTGCTGTTTTCTATCAGTATTGTCTAAGGGACACCAAATCTGGTAATGATATTGGCTTTCACGAAGCTAACGATGAATCTTTCCTTAAATTCTTTAAGGGGTGAAGCTTCTTCCCACTTGGAAAATAAGTCAGTCGCAGTGAGAATATATTTGAATTGTTTGACCGTCCCATGACGTTCATTCCCCAAATGGAGAATGGCCAGGAGTACTTAGCATGGTGAAGTAGCTCCAGGGGATGATGAATGAAGTTGGAATGAATTTGGAGGGAGTATAATTTCATGGTAAAGTTCGCACAATCCTGTTCCAGGGTGGGAAAATAGTATCCAAGCCTCTGAATCTGCTGAGAAACTTGGATCCCAATTGATGTCCTTCACACACTCCAACATTCACTTAACTAATAACAATAGCAGTCTCTTCTCCATCAATGAATTTGAGAAGGAATCCTTTAAGGCCTTTCTTGTAGAGGACCTTCTACTGGCTCGTGTTGCCATATAGGACAAAATTGACTACCCTTCTCTGTATTTGATCTCTTCCATCCCTATCCGATGTAATTTCTCCCCTTTGAAGTTAATTCCTAACGGGGGTCATCTAGACAGTAGTAGGAGCATATGGCTCGGAGACAGGGCTGACTTTGTCGATTTATTCCACGTCAGTTTGAACATACAACAAGACCATTCGATGGTGAGAAATGTTGATAACTATTTCATCCCAGTCTAGGTCAGCTGGGGTTGTGGCCGCATTGGCTAACACATCATCCTGGGCATTCTGAGACCAGGGAACATAGTTCAATGTCAGTTATGTGTGGAACTCTTCCATTAACCTTTGGATATGGTCGAATAGGGGGATCAACTCCTCCTTCTTAATAGCATAGTCACCATTTACTTTCTTGATGACCAGTTCTGAGTCGCCTTTTACTTTAAGGTTCTACACTTGTGCTTGGAGTGAAAGCTCTAGACCTGTAATGAGGGCCTAGTATTCTGCCTCATTGTTTGTGCATCCTTCTGACAAGATGAAGGAATATGGTAAAACTGCCTGCTATGGGGATATTAGTATGACTCCCAACCCCACCTTGTTAAACATGGGGTCTTCCATTCTTTTACCTTTCAGGCTTCTGGATGCATTTTCAAAGTAAATTTCCCACGTTCAGGATTCCTTTTTCACAGAGAAGACGTCTTCTTCAGGGAGTTCTATATATGATGAGGCGATCTCTGTTGAGGGATGATCTACCAGAAAATCTTCCAATTCTTGGCCCTTGATAGTTTTTTGAGGCACAAACTGGATGTCAAACTATTACAGGATGATTGCTCATTGGGATAGGTGTCTGTTCATCATTGTATGGTTGAGGATGTACTTTATTAGATTACTACATGAGATCAGGTGGAAATCATGATGCTGTAGATAATGTCACAACTTATGGACTGTGAATACCAAATCCAAATAGATCTTCTCGATATTTGAATACTAGGTCTCAACATTAATCATGGTTCAACTAAGATAATAAATGTTGTTTTCACTGCCAGCGTCATTCGTCTGCGTGAGGAAGGCTCCTAGTGACCATTCTAAGGTCATCACATACAGGATAAGTGTCCTTCCTTCAATCGGAATCTTGAGCACCGGTGGACTCAAGAGGCACTTCTTGAGGCTGTCAAATGCTTTTTGGAAATCATATGTCTATTGGTAGGTAACTCCCTTCTTCATCAACCTAGTAAAGGGTAGACATTTTCATGTGAGGTTGGATATAAAACACCCGATATAGGCCAAGTGTCCTTGGAGTCCTCTTAGATCAGTGAGGTTGTGTGGAGGTGGAAAACTAAGGATATACTTTGTCTTATTAGGGCCGATTTTGATTCCACGACAGCATACGAAAAAGATGAGAAATTTCCCTGAGGTAACCCCAAAGGCGCATTTCAAGGGGTTCATCTTCAGGATGTTTTGCTAAAGTTTTCTAAATATAGTTCCAAGGTCTTATAGGTGATCAGAGCGCTGTCGTGATTTGACCACCAAGCCATCAACATAACATTTGACGAAATTCCCCAGGAATGGTTTGAAAATGTGATGCATGGAACATTGATATGTGGCACCAGTGTTTCTCAGACAAAATGGCACGACCTTGTAGAAAAATAATCTCTAGGGGGAACTGAAGGCAGTTTCGATTAAGATCTATAAAATCGATGCAGACATAGATCTGTCCATTATTTTTTTTGATGGGGAATATGTTGGCCAACTAGATGGGATATTGGACCTCCCGAATGAACTCTTCTTTGATGAGCTTGTCAACTTCAGCATCTATCTTTGCCACATGTGTGGGGTGTGTCCTTCTAGCGGCTTGCTTATAGCCTCGATGATCTTCTGGCAGGACTAGGTTGTGCGTTGCCACCTTGGGATCGAGTCCTGGAATTTTTGTGTAATTCCAAGAAAAAACATCTCGGTGCTGCCTCAAGGAGGTATATACCTCTTATTCCTCGGAAGACATGGTTATACTAATGAGAGTGGGTCTTGGGTCTTCCTTGGCACCCAAGTTTATTTCCCTGAGTTCATCGATAGTGGTAGAGATAACCTCTTCTAATACATGAGGGGAATCTCGAAGGTACTCTTCCTCATCTTCCCACAAATCCTCCTCCTCCTCTCCTTCTAACGGGGAGAGGTCTCTTGATGCGGGCTCTCTAAAGCTCAGAGGTAAGATGTCACATGGGTGCTCTGTGGTGGAAGCGACTTGAGAGGAAACCTTTGGAGAGAGAGAAGAATGGGGGTGACAAGAATATTGTCCTTCTTCCATTTCATAGAGTGCAGTAGGGATATCTTGAGATTCCAAGGATGAAGTGTGGGCACCCTTGCTCAAGAATTATTCCTCATATTGAGGGTCATCAAGTGCTTCTGTGTTGTTAGACTCGGAAGTCACGACTGAGATCATGAGAACAACTGGATACGCATCCAGACTCAGATTCCTACTCTCAACATGGTTGATTATAGTAATGCGAAACGGGCAGGGCAGGGCGATACGGGCTAAGCCCTCATGGGTTTAATCCCACATGGGTTTGTCCACAAAATCCCACATACAATATGGAAAAATAAGTTCAAGCCCTCCCCACCCTGCATAAGCCCGCGGGTATCCCGCTGTCTTGTTTTCATTTTTTTTAATTATTAATAATTGTCATTTAAATATTATATTTTTTCTACAATATATTGATACTTTTATGTGATTCATGCTGCACATGTCATGTGCACCATGCATGCAGGTTGGGTGAGGCGAGGGGACGCATCATCATGCATGGCGTGTTGATTTCTCAAGGTTTGTTTCTTGCATGTTGCATGCATGCATGCCACATGCATTGATTTCCCGCATGCCCCATGCATTTATAATTGCAGGTTACATTGGTTTCCAACATGCCACATGGATCAAACACCATGTCGTATATGTGTTGATTTCCCAGGTGTCCAGGCATGTTTCCAGATTCGTTTCCAGTTTTCCCAAGCCAAGTGTGCACGTGTTTTTAGTTTCCCAGACCAGGTGTGGCCAGAATTTATCATGTATTGGATTCCCATGAAATTAATATAAATTGTATATTTAAAAAAAATGGAATCGCACGCTGGAGAAAAAAAAGCATACCTTGTAAATTATTTTTGAGTTAATTAATATAAGAAAAAGCAATACTTTGAGATAATTAATATGAGAAAAAGCATACCTTGTAAAATATTTTTACTTAAAAAAACAAGCCCATGGGCCAGCCCGCACCCGCACGGGCTTCCCCGCATAAGCCCGCACCCAGACAGGCCTAGCTCGCTTAGGCCCGCACTTTAAACGGTCATATTTTTTTGGCCCACCCCACCCCATATCCGCCTCATATTCGCAAAGCCCACGGTCCATGGGCCCGTTTTGCATTTCTAGTTGATGGGAGCACATAATATTCACCGAGCTACCTGAAGGGGTCTTCAGGAACCACTTCTAGGTCATTTACAGTGGGGACCCAATCAATACCATTAATTGTAGATGTCTTCCCCTTTTGATCATAAAATTCAGCATCAATGTAATGCGACTCGGAGAGCTCTAAAGGAGACTTATCAACACGAAATGTCCCACCTTTTCCATTGACACAATATTTGATACACTGGTGGTGGGAGGAAGTAATGTCCATGTGTTGATGTAGCCATGGCCTTCCTAACAGGATGTTGAATGTCGTGCTTTTTCGAACCACTAGGAACTATGAATGGGCCACAAGGTTTCCAAAATGGGTTCTGGGCTTGATTTGTCCCACTATATTTTGTTCACTATTGTCATAATCCAAGAGAGATGTGGCTGAGGGTGTTAGATTTTCCTCATTGTAGCTCAACCTATGAAGTGTTAGTAGTGGGAGAAGGTTGAATCCGGAGCCATTGTCAATGAAGGCTTTCCAGACATCAATGTCATTCATCATTCCAGAAACATATAGGGGTTTGATGTGTCCTTAAATGGTGGAATATTCATCTTGATTGGTGAAGGAAATCACTACATTACATTCATCTGGGATAGTTTCTGTTTGATATATATCGGCGGCAGCAACTTCGGATTGAAATTACTGGGGGATGAGTATGGCTTCTATGAGTGCCTCCCTGAGGTCTTTTGACAAACTCAGGGCATCCAGGATTTATATCTTGGCTGGTACTGAGGCTAGCTGCTTTAAGACATCATACTTTTTATCAAGAGGATGGTGCTTCTCTATTCGTGGGAGTTCTTTAACGGGAACTTTAGGGGATGGAGCATAAGATGAGGAGGGACTGGTTGTAGGGTCAAGAGTTGGTGGTGCTCCTGTGTTCTGGGGAACCGACCTAGTCGGTTTACTTGTGCGCCCTGGGAAGCTGGATAATCTTTCCTCCTCTGATGAGTATCGTAGAATAATGGGGCTAGAGTGGCTTCTCGTGGTGGCAGGGGAATATTCTTGCTCCTGCTGGGTCTGTTGAAGCGCCCTCCTGTGAGTTTCCATGATATTGATAGTTTGAGCTAGGGTATAACTGTAGGGTTGGTTCTGGCCATGGCTGTGTCTGCCTCGGTATCCCTGGCCTCTTTGATTCCTCATTCTGGTCCCTCGATCGGTTTTCGAGAACTCGAGTTCATAACCATACTCTACTTCAGAGAATGGTTCCATTAAATGGATTACGTTGACAGAACTCAAGACTAGTTCCTCATTCGATGACAGATTAGCTTGGTTGGATGACTTTTATGGTGTTGTTTGGTGGGTTGGTGCATGTTGCGTCAAGCTTGAGGGCATGAAATCTGAAAGTATCAAGGATAGATTTGTCCCTGTCATATATTTCTCCTCTTGTACATGTTTCTTCCCTCTCTAATTACACCTGGATGACTAGCTTATGGAGGGTTGTGGGTCCGAGGATAATGGTTGTGTATCATTAAGAGCTGTTGGCGGCACAACTGGTTGCTGCAATTTATATTGGAGTATTCCATGAGCTCGGTTGACCATTTTCTGAGTCACACAACCATTAAAATTTATTCTCCCTTTTGCTAATGACTTTCTGCCTCTCCTCCCCGTCATCTAGGTCGGTGGAAAAAACATAAGCTACGTGTGCTGGGGGTGGTCCTAGATTGACCTACCCTGAGTCCACCATCCTTTTTAGAAGTTCTTTTAAGACAAAGAATTCCTGAATACTGTGTCCCAACATCTAATGGTTTGGACAATAATCTGGTCGGTTGTTGAGTCCGACATCTTCAGGCTTTCTTGGCTCTGTTAAGTGGAGCAAGTTTAAATTCATGAAGGATATGAAATAGTCATGGAATTGGTCCTCTAATAACAAGTATGCTTTATTTCTTCGTTCCTCAAATTGGTTTCTCCTAAGTCTTATTTGATCGTCTCACCGGGGCGGAGGCGATCATTGATACACCAGAGGCCCTTGGTAATTCAGCGGAGGCCTAGGTGGTGGAGCAGGGTGCAGGGGCTGGCTTGAGTGTGAAAAAGGACGCTTAAGCTCTACCTTCTCTCTTTACAAGAGTCTGTGAGGCTATTTGGGACTTGAGTTTAGTCCACTGCAAGGAGTCTTCGATCCTCTGGGTGATAGAAGAGAAATCCCGGAATCCGGTGGTTAATTTCACTGGTATGAGTGGCGTTTGAAGCTCATCTCGGATGTTGTCGATGCATATAGTGAGAATCTTGTCCTGGGGTAGTGTTCTGTTCAGAGAGTAGGTTAGACCCTTCCATTTGGTGATGAAGTCTGAGGCCTTCTCATTCTCCCTATGTTTTCAATTCATGGGGTCGATAACCATCGTCTTGGGTAACATTTAGATGAATTTGAATAGGAACTAATGCTAAAGATCCTCCTATACTTTTATTGATTGAGCTAGCAAACTTGTATACCAGACGAAGACTGAACCTTGTAAGGTTCGCACAAAGCATCTGAGTTTCACTACTTCTTGTTGTTCTGGAGTTCCCATCATAGGGCCGCAATGAGACGTGTAGTGCATCAAATGCTATTCCGGGTCGCTTGAACCATTGAATGTAGGGAATAAAGGTCTCCCAAAAATTTGGTGGTGGTGGCGTGTTTCTCACCCAGACTGAGTAAAGCTTTCACTCTGGATGTATCAAAATGCGCCAGCCTTCTATGTCTTCCAATCGAGATGTCAGTGCCTCAATGGTATTGGAGTGACCCTGGTTTACATCATGTTGGGCCTAATCCTGAATGGGTATAGTCTGGGGTACTACCTAAAGTGCTGGATCGACTGGTACCTGAGGCACATATGCCATCGGTGGTACCTCAAGAGGATTTGGATGTACTCGCTCTAGTTGCTTCCTGAGTGGAAGAAGGTCTTGGTGTGCTTCTGAACCCAAGTTCAGGTAGTTGGACGGGCCATGTGTCACGCTGGGTAGGGACCCTATAGCACCCCAAACATTTTATGGTATGTTTCTCTTAAATACATTTTATTCATTAGATAGCCTATATTTCATGAATCACTGAGCCCCTATGGAACAAAACTTGGTTACTTATAGAGGATAGCCAAAACATATCCATTAAACTTAAAATTTCCAGCTCTGTGATTTGAATTTTAAAAATAGGACATCCACATTTGTGTTCAAAATGTTATTTAGAGTTTGATAGAATTAACTTAATCTTTAGTGAATAGTAACCTACCCTTATGAATAGTAACCTGACCTTATGAATAGTAACTTACCATTATGAATAGTAATATGACTCTTATGAATGGTATCCATACCCTTGAGTGTATAAATGAATTTAGGCACCTTAAAAATGAAGATGAATATTTTAAGTGTTTATATATTTCGATTAAATAATGAATTAATTAAATATTTAATTAATCATATTTAGAATATTATTTTTGAAAAATTGACTTCCTTTTTGTATTCTACACATCAAAAAATGGTTAGAGTGAATTTTTGGGATTTTTTTGAAATACTTAAATTTTTGGTGAATAGTAAAATACATTAATTTACCGTATAAATACATTATAAATTAAATTAACTATTCCTAGAATCATGAGTGATGTAAGCACCCAAATCTAGAAGTCACATGCATATATTACTATTCTTGGTCATGGAATACTCACTATTTCTTACCTTGAGATGAAATAATAAATTAATGGTTATAATATTAAGAAAACTCCGCTCCCCTCCACTATATAAACCACCCCTCACCCCCTCTTCCTCCCACACCACTCATGATTCAAGACTTGCCTAAATTATGCCAAATAATATTCCCAAGCCCTCTACCCAAGTCCAAGACCTACTGGTCTCACCAAAAGGCCTAAAACAAAGGCCTTAAGGAGTTTCTCAATGAGGAGTACTCAAGAGGTGAACCTCTCTTCCTTTTTCTTTCAATTCTTTTTACAGCTTCAATTATTTTGTTCTATCTTCTCACCACACCTCATCCAAATGAAATAATAATTCCATTACCTTATATTTACTATATTTTTATTTTTATAGTAGAATATTTTATCATAATCTATATTTTTCCCTTCTTTTTATACAATAAATGTAAACACCGTCCGAGATGTGTTAATTTATCACACTCCAGGAAGATGAGTTTTCAATTTTCATTAATATCTTTAATACTGATCATGAAACCTTTTAAATTGTTGAACCAGATCATAATATATGTATTTTAACTTTTTTAATGTTCTGTAATCCTTACACACCCATAATATGGAATAATAATACAAAACAAGTTTATTATGCACAAAACCGCCGAGCTAAATCCAAGCGTTTATCAATTACTTTTAACTAATGATTCATCCTCAGGTATATAACCCAGAATCACTATAAAATCATTTATATCTCTTTAATGTAACTAATACTATATATTGAAAATTCTGTATTTTTAACCACATTTCAAATGAACTTTCATTCAAGAATACAAGTAAACGGATCACAAAAACCAAGTAAGAAAATACTTCCAAAACAATAAAATTGAATCTATTAAACCCATAAAAAGGCCATTAATGAACCAAATAAGGTTATAAGATATAAATTACATGTTTATTAGGTTCTGGACTTATTAATTAATGAATATAAATTTGATTATTCAGGTCATTAAGAACAATCAAGAACATCTTCGAGCATAAGGTAAGGGATCCTCTCTCCCACTTTTGTTCAAGAATATCCCCTATGTTGTGACCTTTTATTTTTAATTCCTAATGATGGTATATTTTTCAGAACCTCCACCATATTTCCCTGGTGACATATAAATAATGGGATACCCCATTACCTCTCATTAATCCCTCGCAATAACACTCGTTACCATGTCGAAATGTTTGTAAGGGGTTTTCTCATCTCACTTTCAATTCTGTGGGATTTCCATTGTTCACCTCTTATTTATTATATGTGGTATAGGTGTAATTCCATTTGATATATATTATCATGATTATCTTTATATTCATGTTATTCTATTATTAATTTGGTGGTTATTAACTTTTGGTCATACGAATCAATTGATTACAATGTGGTAACAAGCTTGGTCTCAATTTTCACTTCGTTGTGACTTGTTTAGTATTATGGACCTACTATTTCCTATGTGGTGTACCTAATGCCCATTTGAGATAAATTTTAAATTTAAATTATATTCCATTTAAATTTCCATAATCTCATAACATGGATATGATTATTTTCTAAGTCGTATACCATTTTACATATGGTATTTATTTTTAATGTTGTTTTGACTGTAGAAATATTGATGAATCCATATCCTCTATTCTATATGGATAATGTAAAGTAATTTTTTCTCTTATGTTGAACTATTTATAAAGAATTATTTGGATGTAGAGGCAGGTGGGGACCGCTATAACCCCTCTATGCATTGGTAGGTCTCATGAGACAAATCAGTTGGCGACAAACCCTTCGAGTTTGTTTCCAAAAATTAGATGGGTTTTTACCCATAGAACTAAACCCTTTTAACAGTATTATGGTATCATGTGCTAGATACATGAAATCCAATTAATAAGAATTCTATTTATTAATTATCAGTTATTACTATCCATGAGGTTTTCACTATGACAAAATCTATGGATGCAGTTTCATTCTCAGTTTATTAATGGCGTGAGTTTTTCATTTATTTGCCATACCATTTTGATTATGTCAAATTTTTTACAATTAAGTTATTATTTAATCATGATTCCTCTATTTGTAACCCATACTTATCATTTGATATCACCTCTTTCACTTTTTTACCTTCAATAGGTTATAAAGAGGAGATCATTTATTGAGTTCTTGTGGATACAATCTTTTGTTTTTGTTATATACTGTATTTTGTAACCTTTTCCAATGTAATTTTAGTTACATATATGTATCTAGTTTCTTCAAGACTACTAAACTTATCGTTACTTCGGGATTTTCATTCCTTCTAACCATGCCAATGTCACAAATAATGCACCATCTCCATTCTAGAGGGGTCAGGGCATTATAGTTGGTATCAGAGGAAGTTTAGTAGAAAACTTGGAAACAATATTAGAAAATCTAGATTAGGGAATAAATCCCTAAGGTAGTATTTGAGGTTAAACATACAATAATGTCCTGGTATTTTGGTAAGGAATAGATTATGTGAATCTTTCTAGAAAATACATCCATGTCTGGATATGAGCAAGTAGAGGTGGATCTGGCACAGATGTACCTAGGAGTGAAAACTCCGACAAGGAGTTTCGGGCTTGACCCAGGATATCCAGGTAACGACAACGGGCCTTGCTGCACTCTTGGTTACGACACTCCTGGGGTATATGCTTATGATAATTCATATTTTCTTTACAAGCCATTATGAAGGATTGAAATGTAAATTATTCCTCAAAGAAACCATTTTTCTGATTTTGGGATTAGCCATGTATAGGATCTCAATTTATTCTAAGTATTTTGTTCAGTTAAGATTATACATTATAATTCATACCCTAATCTAATGTGTACCATTATTTAGAAATGGCATTGAATGGAAGAAGGGGAATCAATACTCATGGGCAATATAGGGATCCCCCCACTGAGGAAGTCAATATAGTCAATGTTGGAGAAGATTAGATAATGACCATATTGGGACAACTTACTCAGGTTGTAACGAATAACCATTCCACACCTGTGTTGGATCATTTCATGTGGTAGAATCCCCCATCTCTTAGATCCAGTGGTTGTTGAGCAATGGATTAAGTCCCTTGAAAAGATATTCATGGAATTAAGATACAATGAAAATGAAAATGTAGTACTGGAAGTATATTTCCTCAAGGGTGATGTTGATCAATGGTGGTCCTTGATTCATAATACCACAGAGGAAGAAGAAATAGAAGATATGGAATGGAGGACTTTTAAGGAAATATTCTTCAAAAAATATTTCCCTCCTGAGCAACGAACCGAAATGAAGAGGAAATTCATTGGCTTAAAGCAAAGGGAAGAAGACAGTGTTATAGAGTATGAGGCTACCTTCACAAGGCTATTTGGGTATTCCATAGATTACGTACGTGACTCAGCAGACAAGATTGATCGTTTATTTTAAGGTCTTAATCCAAGTCTTCAAAGAGCACTGGCTTCTCAAAAATTTTCATCATATGATGAAATTGTATCAAGTTCCATCAAAATAGAGAAGTAATTTTCTAGATCAAAAATTTTCAAGGGAACCCAAGATAAAAAGTAGTACTCTAATAACCAAGGGAAAGGTGAAGCACCAAAGAAGAACAAGGAATGAATAAATTCCCATTATGAGAGAACTGTGGAAAGAATCATCTAGGGAAATGCTTGAAAGGCATGAGTGTCTACTATAAGTGTGGAGAAAAGGGTCATCTATATCATGAATGAAAGGGGAAGAAACAATTTGATGATGTTCAATTATAAAATTGTACAGATAGGGGACACTATGAAAATGAGTGTCCTAAGCACCAAGGAAACATGCCTTAGAAAAATCCAAGAGAGAAAGGGAGAGATTATGAGATTACAACCGTGGAAGTTGAAGTTCCTAATTGTGTAGTGGAAGATACTTTAAGTGTTTCCTCAAACTTAGCCAAAAATTTATTTGATTTTGGATCATCGGATTCATTTATATCTTCCCAGTTTTCCAAGAAAATTAGACATGTCCAATTTGATTTAATAAAGGAGTTATCAATCAAAACTCCTAGGGGATGCATCATTGAAACAAAGGCATGTATACTAGTCCCCCTCATGACACATAAACGTACTTTAGTTTCTAAACTTATCATCATACCAATGACTGAATTTGATATAATTCTTATTATGAATTGGATGTCAAATTATGATGCGAAGATTGATTGCAAGAAGAAGGAAGTTACAATTTTTGAAAATGGTATAGAATCTCTTTTCTTTAGAGTAGTGACCTCTCCATCCGATTCTTATCTAGACCCACCCCCAGTAGCTCTGTTAAATGAAATTATTGGAGAGGAAGATAACCTAATATCTATGGGTGAGGAAAGAAATCTTAAAATAGAATATGTGCACATAGTGAAAGAATAAATTGATGTATTTCTAGAGTATTTACCTGGACATCCTCCAGAGCAGGAAGTTGAGTTCTCTATTGATTTAATTCCTAGTGCAAGGCCTATATCAAAGACTCCCTATAGAATGGCCACTGTGGAATTAGTGTATCTAAAGAAACAACTAGAGGAATCGAGTGAAAAGGGATTCATTCAACCTAGTGTTTCTCCATGGGTATCCCCTATCCTATTTGTCAAGAAGAAAGATGGATCCATGAGTATATGCATTGATTATAGGGAAATAAATGCTATTACGATAAAGAATAAGTATCCTCTTCTCCGGATTGATGATTTATTTGATCAACTTCATGGAGCTCAATACTTTATGAATATTGACCTTTGATCTGGATATCATCTGATACGTGTGAGGAAGGAAGATATTCTTAAGACAACATTTCGAACCAGGTATGGACATTATGAGTTTATAATGATGCCTTTCGGAATGAAAAATGAACCCTCTGTTTTCATGGATTTAATGAATAGAGTTTTCAAGGAATATACTGATAATTTTTTTGTGGTATTCATCAATGATATCCTGGAATAATCAAAAATCTATGAAGACCATGAGAATCACTTGCGGATTATTCTCAAAACTCTTAGAAGAAATGAATTATACGGGAAGTTTAGCAAGTGAGAATTCTGGCTTCAATCAGTTTCTTTTCTAGTTCATATTGCCTCTAAGGATGGAATAATAGTTGATCCTACAAAGACAAAGGCAATCCAAGAATTTCCCACACCAACAAACATAACTGAGGTACGCAGTTTTATTGGCTTAGCAGGTTACTATCGGCGTTTCGTTCAGAATTTTTCCTGACTAGCTAACCCTCTAACCAAGATCACACGTAAAAGAGTTAAGTTTGTGTGGAAAAAGTAATGTACAAAATTCTTTGAAGAATTGAAAATAATATTGGTCAATGATCCAATTTTGAATCTTCCATCTGGGAGTGATGGATTTGTAATATACAATGATGCATCGAAGAATGGGCTGGGTTACCTCCTTATGAAAAATGTTAAAGTTATTGATTATGCATCAAGGCAATTGAAGACTCATGTGAAAAATTATACAACACATGATCTTGAGTTAGCAGTCGTAATCTTTGCTCTGAAAATATGGAGACATTATCTTTACGGTGAAAAATGTGATATATACACAGATCACAAGAGTTTGAAATACATTTTCACACAGAAAGAACTCAACATGAGTCAAAGGAGATGGCTCAAGTTACTCAAAGATTACAATTGTTAAATACAATACCACCTAGGAAAGTAAAATAAGGTGGAAGATGCATTAAGAAGGAAAGATCATGGACTCCTGACCCTAATGAGGATTGATATAGATCCTATATTCATGGATCTACTGAAGATGGATATGGTAATTGCTAAGGAAGGGGAAACATCTTTCCTCTTTCAAATGATTTCTAAACCATATTTATTAGAAAAGATAAAAAATTATCAATCTAATGATGAGAATCTGGACAAGAAAATTAAGGCTGTCAAGGATGGGATATTGGCAGACTTTGTGTATGAATAAGGAGTTCTAAAATTTGGGAAGAGGTTATGTGTTCCATCAGTACCTGAGCTAAAAAGGGAACTATTAGATGATGCTCATAGCTCAATTTTCTCTATACACCCAGGTAGCACAAATATGTATAGAGATCTGAAGGAACATTTTTGGTGGGATAATATGAAGTGGGAAATTACTGACTACGTGTCAAGGTTCCTAGTTTGTAAACAAGTGAAGGCAGAGAGACAACATCCTAGAGGGGTGATCCAACCTATACCTATTCCAATGTGGAAGTGGGATAACATTGTAATGGATTTTTTCATCAGACTACCAAGGACACCTAGAAGGAATGATTCAATATGGGTAATTGTTGATCATCTCACAAAATCAACACATTTCTTTACTATAAGAGAGGATTTACCACTTGAGCGCCAGACAAGACTTTATATTAATGAAGTTGTAAGACTTCATAGTAAACCTCTATTGATTTTGTCCAGTCGAGATCCACAGTTTACATCAAAATTCTTGAAAAGTCTCAAGAGGGATTTGAATATTGAGCTTCATATGAGTACTACATATCACCCCCAAACCAATGAATAGTCTGAAATGACTATTCAAACTCTAGAAGACATACTGAGATCATGATCTCTTGACTTTCAAGGTATGTGGGATCAATACTTTCCTTTGGTGGGATTTTCTTACGACAATATTTTCCATTCTAGTATTCAAATGGCCCCATATGAAGCATTATATGGAAAGAGATTTTGAACTCCAACTTTTTGGGATGAAGTTGGTGAGAGGAAAATTATTGGCCCAGAATTTATTGAAGAGACCACAGAAAAGGAGAAGACAATCCAAGACCATATTAAAGCATCCCAAAGTAGAAATAATAGTAATGATGACAACCGGAGAAAGGATTTGGAATTACAAGTGGGAGATCATGTCTTTCTGAAAGTATCTCTATGGAAGGGTGTCTGAAGGTTTGGTAAGAAAGAGAAATTAAGCCACAGGTACATAGGACCATTTGAAATTATGGAAATAATCAGAGCTGTAGCTTACCGTTTAGTGATGTTGCCAAATCTCTCCATAGTTCATGATGTGTTACACGTGTTATTATTAAAGAAATGCATGCCATACCCAACGCATGTACTCAATATGAATAAATAGAACTGGAACCTGATTTTTCATACTGTGAAAAGCCTATTGGGATTCTTGACACAAGGAACAAGGTATTGATAAATAGGACAACTCATCTAGTAAAGGTTCTTTGGAGAAACTAAAATATGGAGGAAACAACATGGGAACCTGAGGATGTTATGAAAAATAACAACCCACGTCTTTTGGTGGACTTTATACATAAAATTTATAGGACTAAATTTCCGAAGGAGGGAATAATGTAGCACCCCAAACATTTTATGGTATGTTTCTCTTAGATACATTGTATTCATTAGATAGCCTATATTTTATGAATCACTGAACCTCTATGAAACAAAACTTGATTACTTATAGGAGATATCCATAACCAAGCCATTAAACTTAAATTTTCCAGCTCTATGATTTGAATTTTAAAAATCTGACATACACGGGTGTGTTCAAAATGATATTTAGAGTCTGATAGAATTAACTTAATTTTCGTTGAATAGTAACCTACCCTTATTAATAGTAACATGCCCTTATGAATAGTAACTTACCCTTATGAATAGTAATATGACTTTTATGAATGGTATCCATACCCTTGAGTGTATAAATGAATTTAGGCACCATAAAAATGAAGATGAATATTTTAAGTGTTTATATATTTCGATTAAATAATGAATTAATTAAATATTTAATTAGTCATATTCAAAAAATTATTTTTGAAAAATGGACTTCATTTTTGGATTCTACATGTAGAAAAATGGTTAGGGTGAATTTTTTGGATTTTTCTGAAATACTTAAATTTTTGGTGAATAGTAAAATATATTAATTTACCGTATAAATACATTATAAATTAAATTAACTATTTATAGAATCATGAGTGATGTAAGCACCCAAATATCTAACTCACATGTATATATTACTTTTATTGGTAATTTAATACTCACTATTTATTGTCTTGAGAGGAAATAATAAATTAATGATTATAATATTAAGAAAACTCCTCTCCCCTTCACTATATAAACCACCTCTCACCCCCTCTTCCTCCCACACCACTCAAGCTTCAAGCCTTGCCTAAATTCTTCCAAATACTCTTCCCAATACCCCTCACCACTTCCAATACCTACTTTTCTCACCAAAAGGTTTCAAACAATGGCCTTAAGGAGTTTCTCAAGGAGGACTACTCAAGAGGTGAACCTCTCTTCCTTTTTCTTTCAATTCTTTTTACAACTTCCTTTATTTTGTTCTCTCTTCTCATCTAACCTCATCCAAATGACATGATAATTACATTACCTTAAATTTAATATATTTTTATTGTGATAATGGAATATTTCATCATAAACTCTCTTTTCCCTTCCTTTTATACAATAAATGCAAACACCGTCCGAGATGTGTTAATTTATCACACTCAAGGAAGACAGGTTTTCAATTTGCAATACTATCTTAAATACTGGTAATGAAACATTTTAAATGGTTGAACCATATCATAATATATGTATTTTATCTTTTTTAATGTTCTATAATCCTTACACACCCATAATAATGAATAATAATACAAAACAAGTTTATTATGCACAAAACCGTCGAGCTAAATCCAAGCATTTATCAATAACTTTTAACTAATGATTCATCCTCAAGTATATAACCAAGAATCATTATAAGATCATTTATATATCTTTAATTTCAATAATAATATATATTAACAATTCTTTATGTTTAACCACATTTCAAATGAACTTTCATTCATGAATACAAGTAAACGGATCATGAAAACCAAGTAAGAAAATGCTTCCAAAACAATAAAATTGAATCTCTTAAACCCATAAAAAAGGACATTAATGAACCTAATAAGGTTATAAAATATCAATTAAATGTTTATGAGGTTATTTAATTATTAATTAATGAAGCTAAATTTGATTATTCAGGTCGTTAACAACAATCAAGAACACCTTCGAGCATATGGTAAGGGATCCTCTATCTCACTTTTGTTCAAGAATATCCTCTATGTTGTACCCTTTTATTTTTATTTCCTAATGATGGGGTATGTTTTTTCACCCCCCCCCCATACCTTCCTTGTGACATATAAATAATGGTATACCCCTTTACCACTCATTAAGCACTTGCAATAACACTTTTTACCATGCTGAAATGTTTGTAAGGGGTTTTCTCATCTCACTTTCAATTCTGTGGGATTTCCATTGTTCGCCTATTATTTATTATATGTGGTATAGGTGTACTAACATTTGATATATATTATCATGATTCTCTTTATATTCATGGTATTATTTTATTCATTTGGTTGTTGTTAAATTTTGGTCATATGACTCAATTGATTACAACGTGGTATCAAGATTAGTCTCAATTTTTACTTCGTTGTGACTTACTTAGTATTGTGCACCTACTATTTATTATGTGGTGTACCTACTTCCCATTTGGGATAAATTTTCAATTGAAATTATATTCCATTTAATATCCATATTCTCATAACATGGATATGATTATTTTCTAAGTTGTATACCATTTTACATATGGTATTTATTTTGAATGTTGTTTTGACTGTGGAAATATTGATGAATCTGTATCCTCTATTCTATACGGATAATGTAAAGTCATTTTTCTCTTATGTTTAACTATTTATAAATAACTATTTTGATTTAGAGTTGGGTGGGGCCCGCTACATCCCCTCAATGCATCGGTAGGTGTCATGAGACCAATCAGTTGGTGACAAACCCTTCGAGTTTGTTTCCAAAAATCAGACGGGTTTCTATCCAAAGAACTAAACCGTTTTAATGGTATTATGGTATCATGTTCCAGATACAAGATGTCAAATTAATAATAATTCTCTTTATTTATTATCATTTATTATTATCCATGAGGTTTTCACTATGACAAAATCTATGGATGCAGTTTCATTCTCAGTTTATTAATGGCATGAGTTTTTCATTTATTCGCCATGCCATTTGGATTATGTCAAATTGTTTAAAATTAATTTATTATTGATTCATGTTTCCTCTATTTTTAACCCTTACTGAGCATTTGAGATCAACCCTTTCACTTGTTTACCTTCAACAGGTTATGAAGAGGAGATCATTTATTGAGTTCTTGTGGATGCAGTCTTTAGTTTTTGTTATTGTATTTTGTAACCTTTTCCAATGTAATTTGAGTTACATCTATGTATCTAGTTTCTTAAAGGATACTAAACTAATCATTCCTTTGGTATTTTCATTCCTTATAACCATTTCAATATCACAAGTAATGCACCAACTCTATTCTAGAGGGGTCGGGGCATTACAGTCCCAGACCTTGTTTCGTTTGCTGTGGAAAACCCTTTTTGTTGAGGTTCACTTGATGGAAGTGCATATTGTGACTCATATTGAGGAATGTATTTGATATGACAATTCCTCTGGAGTAGCTCGGCATTAATCTACTTTAATTCATTCATTTCCTCCTCCTGCTGAGCGAACCTCTCTTTGAGCCTGAGAGGTTTGTTTGTGTTGAGAGAAGGAGACGGGTTGAGGAAAACCTGGCCTTTTTCCCTTTCTCTGTTGGAAACTCGCTAGTGGAGCATAGGGTGGTTTTCTAGAGCATTCAAGTTTAGGGTGTCCCTCTGGTTCTGGGTGTGCGCGCCTACTGGCTCATTTTGAATCACATTCTGAATGGAACCATATTATCCTGACCCATTTGGATTTCCGTCGTCTTCAGTGAAATTTGTAGGGTTAACATCCACGATGTTGACAGATGAATAATACTTGGTGGAGGAGGTGTCATCTTCTAAGTAGGAATAGGACCTTCCATGCCACATATGGGTTTTCTCCCTTCTATCCCGATATTTTCTTCAGATTTATTGACGAAGGGTGATGTGGAAGGATCCTTGGTGTGACCTTATGGAATGCCTCCCTCTTAGAGGGGATGATGTTTCAAAGGATGGGGCTAGACAGGAACCTCCTCTTATGACTACCCTCCCCAAATGATAGAATAATGATTCTTTTGGGGGAGGTTGTTGTTGAGATAAAAATGACCCCAACCCTGGGGGCTGGGTTGGATCCATTCCTTGGGTGTCGCGCCTCTTCCCATTTTTTCTATTCTTATGGGGGAAATTTGTTGTTAAAAATGCCCCCATACCTGTAGGCTGGGGTTGGTCCCATATTTTGGTGGCTTCTACTACTATCTCTTCCTACCAGATCTTGCGTGCTCCCATTCATGGGTGATCTGGACCCGGTGTCAAGATCACCTATGAATTAATTCCCTCTATGGAGGAAAGCACTGATCACTGATTGGATTTTCTTGGGCGAGAAGCTTGACGAATGTTTTCGGTAGCCTAATTCAGGAGTTCTTGAATGACTCGCTCTCATCAGGCCTGATTATTTTGAGACTTACTTAAGGCTTGTTTCTATTGGATGTGCCACCACTCCTAAATAGGGACTTCATTTAACGGTCGTCCTGACATGATGGCATTACAAGACCTTACGCCGAATGGGTTTTGTTGGATGGGAAGTGGAGTGAAATAAAGAGACCCATATTCTCCCCATCCATGGATATGAACTCTCATCAGAGTATCATCAATAAGGCGATGAAATTTGTACAGTGCACAGAGGCAGGTTTACTAAAGGTCCCTTTTGCGCCTCTCCAATCACGGTCGTCACGCCAAAGGAAGGGATTCTATGTCAATGTGATGCAGGAGCTATCCTATTGTCTTAACATGATCTATATACCCTTCATATGGTAGGAAGTTTAATTTCAATCAGCAAAGGGTTGTCCAAATATTGGAACAGATGTCATGTATGCTTCCTTTTGACAACTATTTAGGTACGTTGAACTGAGAGGTGTCTATGGGCCAAAAAATTATTGGTATATCATCCCTGGTCAGCCGTTTCCTTAGGTGAAATACCTCAGCATCTTCCTTCACCAACAATTCCTCTACTTGATCAGCTCAGCTGAGAAGCTCCTTGATAGTATGATTGGAGTTAGCAGGGCTGGTAGGGGTCGAACCATTATGTGGGTGGCTCTAAGGTGGCTCAGAGGATGAACGTGGTCCTGGGACATCTCCTGACTGAAGAAGGATGTCGTTGATAGTTGACTGGGAATCTAGCATGCTTGATTCCCTCCTTTTGAGTGCCTCATCACAGGAGGGATTTTCTGTACTTGATTCAGTAGGGGGAGGACCTTCCTGTCAATATGATATGTCACTATAGGGAGGACCTTCATAGTTGGCGATGCCGTGGTGATAACTACCATTACGGTTTCAAGTCCAACTGCCAGAAATAATTCTGTAGTGCATACCCTATAGAGGACCTTCAAAGTGGACTGCAGTAAGGGTAGGACCTTCTTGTTGTTCAAGGCCATTGCGGGGAGGGACTTCACAATGTATATCATGGTGGAGAGGATGACCATAATGGTTTTAAGTTCAGTGTGCATCCTAGGGAGGGCCTTCAGGACACACTACTACAAGAAGAGGAACTTCTTGTTGCTTAAGGCCATTGTAGGGGGGACCTTCACAATGGCAGCCATGATGGAAAGGACTACCATCATAGTTGTTGTGATGGAGAGGACTACCATAACAGCTATCGTAGGTAGAATATTTATGGGGAACACCCTAGGGAGGTCCTTCAGAATGTAACGCAACGAGGGGAGGTCCTTCTCATTTCCTGACATCTCTGCGGGGAGGACCTTTGCTATTATAGTGGCGAGGACTACCAACATAATCTAATGCCCAGATGCATGAAATATTGTTGCAATGTAACCCCTGGGGATAACCTTTAGGGAATGCCATGACAAGGGGAGGACCTTCTTGTCATGATGAGACATCATTGTGGGGAGGACCTTTGCAGTTGTGACTATGATGGAGAGGAATACCATCATAGTATGTGGTCCCACTGCACAGAGAGTGTTTGCAGTGTATAACCTGGGGAGGACCAACAGGGCAGACCGCAGCAAGTGGAGGACCTTCTTGCTGCTCGATCTTTTGGTCATGAAGAGGGCTTCCATGACTTGCATCAAAAGAGAAACTCTCATGATAAATCGTTATATTCCCATGAGGGAGGCCCTCATGGGTGATCTGGGGAGGACCTTCAGAGTTTCTAGTAGCAACATTACGGGGAGGACCTTCGCAACTAATACTGCCACTCCCATCATATGGTAATGGGTTGGAAGGGTCCTGAGCCTTTGAGACATGTTTGGAGGCGTTGAGAAACCCAGATTCCAGCACAGTGGAATCATGAACCCTTCTTTATTTTATGGCTTCCTTCAGTACATTTGGGGTTCTCTCTTATGGGCAGTGAGGACTGTTTGCTGTTGATAATGACTGTCACCTCTGGGTCCCTATCTAATTGGGTCCTGTGATGCTGCCAGGATATGCCGAAGAACATATTGAGTTTTGGTAGATATATATGCCTTCCCTGGAGCATCCACCATGATGGACAGGTGTCCCCCAATTAGAACGAGTGAGAATGCTCGATCTGGTTTCCCTTGTATCGCGAGATATAGCTGAAGACCCTCCTGGGCAGATGCAGGGATGTAGATCTGCTCTGAGGTGGCTATCTTGTCTCTTAGATGAGTCACCTCAATTGGGGATATGGGCTCACGGTCCTGAGTCCTTGCTATTTCCGCTGATGCAATTACATTCTGGAAAGTCTGCAAGATATGATCTGGGATCGATACCTACTCCTCCATCATATCTAGGATATGTAGAGATACATCCTTGGATGGAATGGGTATGAGGTCCTATTCCTCTTTTAGGGTATAAATGTCATACTCTGATCCTCCAGTGGTCAGTGGATATTGACAATTCTCTTGTATCAGGGTAGGTGAACGAGTCTGCCCCTGTGCTAGGATATTACAACTTACTTCTCTATTTTCCACCACATTGTGATGACAGACTTTACTTGCATCCACAGTGAGATAGCCCTGCATATGTTGGAATCCTACTGTATTGATTCGGTGGTCTCTGTTGGCTGGGAGATGTGCTCGCCTATTGATTTCCACTATATCGGTATGGCGGGCATCAGGAGCATCTGTGAGGAGCTGGTCCGGTAAGCACTGGATTTCCACCATGTCTGGTTGGTGAGCTTCATGATCCCAGACAGGGAAAGGAACCTACTAGGTAGGTTCCATCCTGTATGGGTGACGGTCTTGACGAGGCTCAGCGGGGATGCAAACCTTCTCGTAGGTTGTCTTTATGTTGGGATGGTAGGCTTTAGAAGAGAGGACAGGTGCATGGGCCTGCCTGTGATATGTCTCCATGTCTAAGTAGTGGTGTTCTTCCTCAGGAATTAGGGTGATGACCTATTTCAGGTTGTATATTCGCCACCCTAGGCGGGTGGTCCGAGGGGCCGGAGCTCGGGGAGCGTGGTCGTGGATCCTCGGGGTGGTATCCTCGTCAGGGTGAGGATACGAGGTTGCGGCGTTGTTTCGGCAATGTCTTCCAGTGGAGTCCTTGGATAAAAACCCCTTTCTAGTAAGTATGAAGTCATCAAAATCGACCTCATCAACCTCCCTAAGATAAGGGACGTATTCATTTTCTCGTTCTGGGGACAAGCTCCTGAAATGGTTTAAGACAGCTACAGGGGCCACCTGGATCTTCTCCTTCGGTTTCTGCTGGGTAAGAATCCAATGGGACTTAGCCGACTGGAGGGTGTACATAGCCACCTACATAGTTGGTAGAGTACCGTTCAGGTGGTACTCTCATATCATTATGTCTAAGACCCAGCGTTAAAGACGCTGGGTGGGCGATGGGGTCCTCTGCCGACTGAGAGGCCCGGTCTTCGCATTGACCATCATTTGTGTTTTTGAAATCCTTCTAGATGATATTTTATTGAAGGAAGATATGTTGAATACCTATAAAACATTTTTAAAGTACAAACAACAAAACTCGTCAACTTAGCATCTCATAAACCCATGTGTAATTAATTACCATTCTTGGACCTCCTTTTAAGCATGAAAGGGGGCGCAAAGTGGGATTATTTCACCACCATAGTTGAAGGTTCACAGCCGGGTCTATTCTTGTTTTGGTTGAAGAACAAACAAGATGTCCTATTAGATATTAATCATTCTTTTATTGTTATGGATAATTATAGATTTGGGTAAATCTGTCATGCTGGTTAAAGATTCACGTCGGGTTCACCATTTTTGTTTCATGGTGAAGGGGACATGATCAGTTCTCGTGTGTGATTAAAGGGATTTGGTGTTGTTTAATCATTTCTATCAGGTTCCCTATCTTCTTGACTTTGCCTGGTCTCCAACGGGTTTATTCACGGATCCAGAAACTCCCCCTTGACTTCCTTTTATAGATGGGGGAAATGGTAGTATTTATGGTCATGCGACACATTTTGCGGAGGAACATGATAGGAAACCCAACCTACAGATGACTTATTCAACCCAAGGTTCACGAGGTATATTGAATTCACCTTTCCCAAGAACCAACTCTGTCACGGGGGTGCTCCGCGGTTGCACATGGTTCTTCTTTCATTTCGCGAAAGATGTTGTGCGCGGCGGGGGGAGATCCGCGTCTGCTTATCGGTCCAGCCACACTTCACTGGCTAATTGGTCCATGCCCACGTAGGAAATCCACCTCCGTTTCACAAATTATGGCATACGCAGGTGGTGCAGTTCACCGAACCGGCCGCTTACCATTGATGATGAACTGGTACGCGGACTGGTTAGGTCCTTTACCATTTCTTCTAAACATTATTCATATTTTTTCCATATTATTGATGAATGTTGGGTAGATCCTTACACTAATTTTAATGGAGTATCTTACTTCCCATCTACATATTTTTCAGGACCCTACAGGGACTTATGGGACTAATGGGCCTAATGAGACTAATGGGCCTAATGGGACTAAGTGTCCTAATGGGACAATGGGCCTAAGTTTTTTAATGTACCTAATGTGATTAAGTGTCCTAAGTGGCCTAATCAGCCTAATTAAATGAATGGGCCTGAATGGCCTATGTAAAATAATGGGCGGAATAAGCCGAAGTGGTCAAATGGGCCTGGTGGGCCTGATGGGCCGAAGTGTCCTAACAGGCCTCATGGGCGCAATGGGCTTAAGGGGCCTAAGTCTCATAATGGGTCAAATGGGATTAATGGTCTTAATGGGATTAACGGACCTAGTAACTAAATGGACCAAATGGGCCTAACTGGCCTATGGAGCCTAATGGTCCTAAGCAGCCTAATGGGCCTAGGTGGCCTAATTGGATTAATGGTCTTAACGGGTCTAGGGGACAAATGGGCCTAATGGGCCTAAGGGGTTAAATGGGCCAAATTGGCCTAAGTGGCATAATGGGCCTAGGTGGCCTAATGGTCCAAAGTTGTCTAATCGGCCTAATGGGATTAATGGGCCTAGTGGGCCTAATGGGCCTAAGTGTCCAAATGGCCTAATGGGTCGAATGGTCCATATTGGCCTAAGTGGCCTATTGGGCCTAAGTGGTCTAATTGTCCAAATGGGCTTAACAGGCCTAGTGGGCCTAAGAGGCCTGATGGGACTAATAGGCCTTAGGGGCCTAATCGCCCTAATGTGCCTAATGTGCCTAATGGGCCTAAGTGTCCCAATGGGATTAATGGGCTTAATGGGCCTATGGACCAAATGGGTATAATGGGCCGAATGGGCCAAATGGGCTGAATGGGCCTAATTAGCCTTAGTAGCCTAGTGGGTCGAATGGGCCTAAGTGGCCTAATGGGCCTAATGGGCCTAAGTTTCCTAATCATCTAAATGGTATTAATGGGATTAAGAGAATTAATGGGCCTAAGGGGATTAATGGGCCTAATGTGCCTAAGTGGCCTAATCAACCTAGTGGGATAATGGGCTCAGTGGGCCTAAGTGACTGAATAGGCTTAATGGGCCTAAGTGGAATAATCGGCCTAAGTGGTCGAATAGGCCTAAGTGGCCTAATGGGACCAATTGGCCTAATTGGACTAAGTGTCCTAAGTTTCCTAATTTGCCTAATGGGCATAAGTGGCCAAATTCCCAATGGTCCTAATTATAATGATGGGCCTAATGGGGCTCAATAGCCTCATGGGCCTAAAGTTCCTTAGTGGCCCAATGGGACTTAATGGAATTATGGTTATAATGGGCCTAATGGGCCTAATGGGACGAATGGGAATAATGGGCCTAGTGGGCCTAATGGGCCTAAGTAGCCTAATGGGCCTATGTGGCCCAATGGGCCTAATGGGATGAATGAGCATAGTGGAAAATGGACCTAATGGGCCTAAGTTACCTAATGGGCGTAATGAGCCAAAGTGGCCTAATGGGCCTAATGGTCCTAATGGGCCTAAGTTTCCTAATGGGCATAATGAGCCTAAGTGGCCTAATGGGGCTAATAGGCCTAATCGGACTAAGTGCCCTAACGGGTCTAATGGGCCTAAGCGGCCTAAGCAGCTTAGTGGCCCTAAGTGACCTAATGGACCCAATGGGTTGAAGTGGCCTAATGGGACTAGGTGGACTAATGGGACTACTTGGCATAATGATCCTAAGTGGCTGAATGTGCGTAATGGGTCGAAGTGGCCTAATGTGACTTGTGGGCCTGATGGGCCTAAGTGGCATAATGGGCCTAATTGGCCAATGGGCCTAAGTGGCCGAATGGGAATAATGGGCATAAGGGGCATAATGGGTCGAATGGGCCTAAGCGGGCTAAGTGGTCTAATGAGCTGAAGTGGCTTAATGGGCATAATGGGCCTAGGTCGCCTAATGGGGCTAAGTAACCTAATGGGCCTACGTGACCTCATGGGAATAATGGGCCTAAGTGTCCTAATGGGACTAATGGTGTGAATGGGCCTAATTGGCCTAAGTGGCCTAATGGGCCTAAGTGTCCTAATGGGCTGAAGTGGCCTTATCAGCATACTGAGCCTAAGTGGATTAATGGGCTGAATGGGCCTAATGGGCCTAATGGGCCTAATGGTTCTAAGTTTCCTAATGGGATTAATGGGCCTAAGTGGCCCAATTGACCTAATGGGTTTAATGGGTCAAAGTGGCTAATAGGCCTAATGGGCCAAAGTGGCCAAAGTGGCCTAATAGACCTAATAGGACAAAGTGGTCTAATGGGAGTAAGTGGCCTATTAGGCCTAATGGGCCTAAGTAGCCTAATCAGCCTAATGGGATTAATGGGCCTAAATGGATTAATGGTTATAATGGGATGAAGTGGCCTAAGTGGCCTAATGGGCCTAATGGGCCTAAGTAGCCTAATCAACCTAATGGGATTAAGTGGCCTAATGGGCCTAAGTGGCATAACGGGCCTAAAGGGCCTAAGTGAACTAATGGACCTAATGGACTTAAGTGGTCTGATGGGCCTAATGGGCCTATGTGGCCTCATGGGCCTAAAGGGCCTAAGTGGCCTCATCGGCCTAATGGGCCTCACTGGTCTCGTGGGCCTGATGGGCATAAAGGGCTTAGGGGCCTAAGTGGCCTAATGGGCCTAATCAGCCAAATGGACCTAAGTAGCCCAATGGGCCTAATGGACTTAAGTTGTCTAATGGTCCCAATAGGACTAATGGGCCTAATGGGCCTATGTGACCTAATCAACCTAATGGGCCTAAAGGGAATAATGGGCTTAAGTGGTCGAATGGTCCTAAGGGTCCTAATGCGCTGAATGGTATTAAGTGGCCTAATGAGCCGAATGGGCCTAAGTGGCCTATTTGTCCTAAGTGACCTAATCAGCCTAATGGACCTAATGGGCGTAATGGGCCTAAGTGGTCGAATGGGCCTAATTGGTCGACTGTGCCTGATGTGCCTAGTGGTCCAAATGGGTATAATGGGCTTGAGTGTCTGAATTGGCCTAGTGGGCCTTATGGGCCTAAGTGGCCTAATGGACCCAATGGGCATAAGTGGCCAAATGGGCCTAATGATCTTGATGGGACAAATGTTCCTAGTGGTCCTAATGGGATTAAGGGTCCTACTAGGCCAAAGCAACCTAATGGGACTACGTGACCTAATGGTCCCAATGGGTCTAAGTGGCCTAATGGACCTAAGTGGCCTAATGGGATTAATGTGCCTAATGGGATTAATGGTTTAATGGTCCTAAGTGGTCTAAGTGTCCTAATGGGCCTAAAGGGCCTAATGGGCCTAAGTGGCCTAATGGGACGAACTGGCCTAACGGGCTTAAGTGGCCTAATGGTCCCAATGGGCCTAAGTGGCTTAAAGGGACTAATGGGCCTAATGGGACAAATGGGCCTAGGTGGCCTAATGGGCCTACATGGCCAAAATGGGCCTAAGTAGACTAATGGGCCTAAAGACCCAAATTAGCCCAAGGGACCTAATGGCCCAAAGTGGTATAATCATATCCTAATGGGCCTAAGTGGTCTAATGGGCCTAATGGGAATAATGGGCCTAAGTGGCCAAATGGGCCTAATGGGCTTAAGTGGCATAATGGGAAAAATGTGACGAATGGGCCTAAGTGGACTAATCGGTCTAAAGGGCCTAATGGTCTAATGCAGCCTAATGGGCCTAAGTGGCATAATCAGCCAAATGGGCCTAAGTGGCCTAATGGTCCTAAAGGGCTTAATAGGAAAAAGTGTCCTAATGGGCCTAAGTGGCATAATCGTAACCAAATTGGCCTAAGTGGCCTAATCAGCCTAAAGGGACAAATGGGCCAAAACAGCCTAATGGGCCTAAGTGGCATAATCGTCCTAATGGGCCTATTGTCCAAAGTGGCCTAATGGGCCTAATGGGACTAAGTGACCTAATTGGCTAATCATCCAAAGGGGCATAATTGGCCTAAGTTGTCCAATGGGCCTAAGTGGCCGAAGGGGCTGTATCAAATGAATTGGCCTAATGGACCTAATGGGCCTAATGGGCCTAAGTGACTTAATGGGATGAATGTGCCTAAGTGGCCTAATGTGCCTAATGGTCCTAAGTGGCCTAATGGCCCAGATGGGATGAATGGGCCTAATGGTCCTAATTGGCCTAAGTTGCCTAATGGTTCTAAATTGCCTAATGGGACAAATGGGCCTAAGTGGCCTAATGGGCCTAATAGGTTAATTAGGCCTAAGTAGTGTAATGGGACTAATGAGATGAATGAACTTAAGTTGTCTAATGTGCCTAATGGGATAAATGGGACAAAGTTGAGAAATGGGCCTAATGGGTCGAAAGGTCTTAATGGGTCAAATGAGCCTAATGATCCTAACGGAACTAAGTGGCCTAACAATCCTAAGGGGACTAGGTGGCCTAATGGGCCTAAGTGGCCTAATGGGCCTAAGTGGCCCATTGGGTCTAATGGGCCTAATGGGTTGAATGGACCCAATGGGATGAAGTAGACAAGTGGGGCGAATTGGTCGAATGGGCCTAATTGGCTGAAGTGGCCTAATGGGCCTAATGTGCCCAATGGGACTAATGGGCCTACTAGACCTATGTGGCCTAATGGGCTGAATGGGCCTCAAGGGTCCAATGGGTGTAATTGTTTTAATGGAAAAAATGGGGCTAAAGGGTCTAATGGGGCTAATGGGCCTAATTAGTTTAATGGGTCATATGGGTCTAATGGGCCTAGTGGGTCGAAGTGGCTTAATGGACCTACTAGTCCTAATGGACCTACTAGGCCTAATGGACCAAATGGACCTTAGTGGCCTAATGGTCTTAAGTGAAAAGATAGACCTAATGCACCTAATGGTTGTAATGGGCCTAATGGGCCTAAGTGAACCAATGTGCCTAATTGTCCTAAGAAGATGAATGGGCCTAATGAGCCTAAGTGGACCAATGGGCTTAATGGGCCTAAGTGGTATAATGGGCCTAAGTGTCTGAATGGGACGAATGTGTTGAATGGTTTGAATAGGCCTAAGTGGCATAATGGGCCTAAGTGTCATAATGGGCCTAATGGCCCTAATGGGACTAATGGGCCTAATGGGCCTAAGTGACCTAATAGGCTTAAGTTTCTTAATGTACATAATGGGCCTAAGTTGCATAATGGGCATGAGGGGCCTAAGTGGCCTAATGGGCCAAAGTGGACGAATGGGCCTAATGGGCATAATGGGCCTTAGTGGTCAAATCGGCCTAATGGGAATAATGGGACTAAGTGTCCTAATGGGACTAATGGGCCTAAGTTGACCAAATGGACTAATGATCATAATGGACCTAATGGTATTAAGTGGGCCTACTAGGCCTATTGGGCCTAATGGTCCTACTGGGCTTAATGGGCCTATTGAGCCTAATGGGACTACTAGGCTTACTAGGCCTAATGGCCCTAAGTGGAATAATGGGCCCAAGTGGCCTAATGGGCATAAGTCGCCTAATGGGTCTAAGTTTCCTAATGGGTCTACTAGGCCTAATGGACCTAAGTGGCCGAATGGGCCAAAGTGGATGAATGGGCCTAATGGGCTTAATGGACATAATGGGTTGAAGTGGCCAAATGGGACTAAGTGGCCTAATGGGCCTAATGGGATTAAGTGTCCTAATGGAACAAATGGGATTAAGTGGCCTGATGGGCCTAATGGCACTAATGGGCCTATGTGGCCAAATGGGACTAAGTATCCTAATGGGCCTAATGGGCCAAATGGGCCTAAGTGGCCTACCAGGACAAAGTGGAAGAATGGGCCCAATGGGCCTAAGTGGCCTAATGGTCCTAATAGGCCTAATGGGAATAAGATGACTAATGGGCCTAATTGTCTTAATGGGCCTCATGGGCCTAATGAGCCTATGTCTCCTAATGGGCCTAAGTGGTCGAATGGGCCTAAGTCGCCTAAGGAGACTAATGGGCC
Source organism: Viscum album (assembly GCA_963277665.1). Classification (NCBI taxonomy): domain Eukaryota; kingdom Viridiplantae; phylum Streptophyta; class Magnoliopsida; order Santalales; family Viscaceae; genus Viscum; species Viscum album. Next base: position 1,777,270,774 of record OY728156.1, read on the forward strand.
TAATGGTCCAAAGTGGCTGGATGGGACTAATGGGCCTAAGTGGCACAATGGGCCTAATGGGCCTAATGGGCCTAAGTGGATGAGTGGGACTAAGTGAGTGAATGGGACTAAGTGGCATAATGGGCCTAAGTTTCATAATGGGCCTAACTGGCCTAATGTTCCCAATGGGACTAAGTGACATAATAGGCCTAATGGGATAATGGGCCTAATGATCCTAAGTGGCTAAATGGGCCAAATGGCCCTAAGTGGCATAATTGGCCAAATGGGCCAAATGGGCCTAAGTGGATTAATGGGTTTAAGTGAACTAATGGGGCTAATGGGACTAAGTGGCCTAATGCATCTAAGTGGACTAATGGGCCTAAGTTCCCTAATGGGCCTAAAGGGATGAATTTGCGTATGGGTTTATGTGACCGAATATGCCCAATGGGCTTAAGTGGAGGAGTTAGCCTAATGGGTCGAGGTGGACTAATGGACCTAATGGGAATAAATGGACCAATGGGCCTAATGGTCATAATGGTCCTAATGGGCATAGTGGGCCTAAGTGGCCTAATGGGTCTAATGGGCCTAAGTGGCCTAATAGGCAGAATGGGCCTCAATAGCCTAATGGCCCTAATGGACATAATGGGTCGAATGGGCCTAAGTGACCTAATGGGACTAGGTGGACTAATGGTAATAATGGTAATAAGTGGCATAATGTGACTATGTGGCCTAATGGACCCAATGGGCCTAATGAGTTGAAGTGGAGTAAGTTGCCTAACGGGCCTAATGGGACTAAGTGGTTGAATGGGTCCAATGGGCTTAAGTGGTCTAATTGGCCTAATGGGATGAAATGTACTAATGGGCCTAATGGGTTAATGGTAATAATGGGCCTAATAGGACTAATGGGCCTTAGTGGCCTAATGGGACTAATGGGACTCACTGACCTAATGGGCCTAAGTGGATTAATGGGACTAATGGGCCTAAGTGGCCTAATGGGCTAAATGGGCCTCAATGGCCTAATGGTACTAATGGGACTAAGTGTATTAATGGTCCTAATGGGATGAATGGTCCTAATGGGATGAATGGGCCTAAGTGGCCTACTGGGCCTCAGTGGCCAATGTGGCCTAATGGGCCAAATGGGCTTATGTGGCCTAAAGGGCCTAATGGGCCTAAGTTGCCTAATGGGCCTAATGGAATGGATGGTCATAAGTGGAATAATGGGAAAAATTGGCCTAATGGTCCTAAGTTTCATAATGGGACAAAGTAGCCTAATGGGCCTGATGGGCCTAATGGGCCTTAGTGGCCTAAGGGGCTGAAGTGGCCTATTGGGCCTAATGGTCCTGATGGTTCTAATGAGCCTAATGGGACTTAGTGGCCTAATGGACCTAAGTTTCCTAATGGGCCTAAGTGGTCTAATGGTCTTAAGTGTACTAATGGGTCTAATGGGCCTAAGTGGCCTAATGGGCCTAAGGGGACTGAGTGGCCTAAGGGACCTAAGTGTCCTAATGGGCCTAATGGGACTTAGTGGCCTAATTGGCCTAATGGATCGAATGGGACTAATGGTCTTAACGGACCTAAGTAGCCTAATGGGACCAATGTGTCGAATGGGATCAACTGGCCTAACTAGCCTAATGGGCCCAATGGGCCTAAGTGTCCTAATGGGCCCAATTAGCCTAAGTGTTGGCCCAATGGGCCTAATGGGTAGAACTGGACTAAGTGGCCTAACTGGCCTAATGGGACCAGTGAGCCTAATGGTCCTAGCTAGCCGAATGGGTCCAATGGGCCAAACTGGCCTAATGGGCCAAATGAGCTTAACTGGTCGAACTCACCTAAGGGGCCCAAGGGGCCTAAGGGGCTTAATGGTCCTAATGGGTATAACTAGCCAAAGTGGCCTAATGGGAATAATGAGCCAAATGGGCCTAACTGGAAAAAGTGGTCCAATGGGCCTAACTGGCCTAAGTGGCCTAATGGGCCTAATGGGCTGAACAGACTTAAGTGGCGTAATGGGCCTTATGAGCCTAATGGGCCTAACAGACCAAAGTGTCCTAATGGGCCTAACTGGCCAAAGTGGCCTAATGGGATTAACTGGCCTAAGTGGCCTAATGGGTCTAATGGGTGGAACGGGCCTAGGTGGCGTAATGGGATGATTGAGCCTAAGTAGCCCAATGGGCTGAATGGGCCTAAGTGGACCAATGGGCCTAATGGGCCGAATAGGCTGAATGAGTCGAATGGGCCTAATGGGCCTGAGTGGCCAAATGGGACTAAGTGGCCTAATGGGAATAATGGGAATAATGGGCCTAAGTGGCTTAATTGTCCTAAGGGGCCTTAGTAGCCTAATGGGCCTAAGTGTCCTAAGTGACCTAAGTGGCCTAATAGCCCTAATGGGCCTAAGTAGCATAACAGTCCTAATGGGCCTAAGTGGCCTAATGGGGCTAAGTGACCTAATGGGCCTAATGGGCCTAAGGGACCTAAGTGGAATAATGGTCCTAATGGGCCTAAGTGGCCTAATAGGCCTAAGTGGTATAAGTGGCCTAATGGGTCGAATTGGCCTAAGTGGCCTAATGGGCCTAATGGGACTAAGTGGACTAATTGTCCTAATGGGACTAATGGGCCTTAGTGGCCTGATAAGCCTAAGTGGCTGAAGTGGCCTAATGGGCCTAAGTGTCCCAATGGGACCAATGTGCCTAAGTGGCATAATGGGCCTAAGTGCCCTAATGGGCCCAATGGGCCTAAGTGTCCTAATGGGCATAATGGGCATAATGGGCATAATTGGTCAAAGTGGCCTAATGGGCCTAATGATCCTAAGTGGCCTAAGTGGCCTAATAGGCCTAATGGACCTAAGTGTCCTAATGGGCATTAGTGGCCGAATGGTCCTAATGGGCTTGAGTGGCCTAATGGGCCTAATGGGCCTAAGTGGCCTAATAGGCCTAATGGGACCAAGTGGCTTAAGTGGCCTAATAGGCCTAATGGGACTAAGTGGACTAATGAACTGAATGGGCTTAAGGGGCCTAATGGTCCTTAGTGGCCTAATTGGCCTCATGGGCCTAAGGGGTCGAAGTGGCCTAATGGGCGTAATGGACCTAAGTGGACTAATGGGCCTAAGTGGACTAATGAGCCTAAGGGCCCTAATGGGCCTAAGTGGCCTAACAAGCCTAAGTGGATGAATGGGTATAATGGGCATAATGGGACAAAGTGGCCAAAGTGTCATAGTGGGATAAATGGGCCTAAGTGGCCTAATGGGCCTAAGTTGCATAATGGGCCTCAGGGGCCTAATGGGCCTAAGTGTCCTAATGGGCCTAATTGGGCCAGTGGGCCTTAGTGTCCTAATGGGCCTAAGTGGCTTAATGGGCCTCAGTGGTCTAAGTGGCATAATGTGCCTAGTGGGCCCAAGTGGCCTAATGTGCCTAGTGGGTCGAAGTTGCCTAATGGGCCTGATGGGATGAAGTTGCCCAATAGGCCTGATGGGAGGAATGGGCCCCATTGGCATAATGGGCCCCAGTGGCATAATGGGACTAATGGGCCTAGTAGGCCAGATCAGCCTGAGGATCATAATGGGCCTTAGTGGGCCAATGGGCCTAGGTGGCCTAATGGGACTAGGTGGCCTAATGGGCCTCACTGCCCCAATGGTACTACGTGGCCTAATGGGCCTTAGTGGATGAATGGGACTAAGTGGCCCAATGGGCCTTAGTGGCTGAATGGGCCTAATGAGCCTAAGGGGCTTGATAGGGCCAATAGGCACCATAAGGCGAAGTGGCCCAATGTGCCTCATGGGCCAAAGTGGCCAATTGGGCCTAATGGGCCAAAGTGGCCTCATGGGTTTGATGGGATGAATGGGCCTCATGGGCCTAAGTGGATGAATGGGACTAGTGGGCCTAAGGGTCCTGATATGCCAGATGGGCATAATAGGCCTAATGGGCCTAATGGGCCTAATGTGACAAACTGAACTAAGTAGCCTAATGGATCTAATGGGCCTAATAGTCTTAATGGACAAGTGTCTTAATAGGCCCAATGTTCCAAAGTGGTTGAATTCTCCTAATGGGCCTAAGCGACGGAATGGGCCTAAGTGGTGGAATGGGCCTAAGTGGTGGAATGGGCCTAAGTGGTGGAATGGGGCGAATAGGCCTAAGTGGCCTAATGGGCCTAAGTGGATGAATGGACCTGATGGGCCTAATGGGCCTTAAGGGATGAATCAGCCTCATGGGATGAATGGGCCTAAGTGGCCTCATGGGCCCAATGAGCCTAATGGGCATAAGTGGCCTAATGGGCATAATGGGCCAAATGGGACTAATGGGACTAAGTGGCTGAATGGACCAAATGGGCCTCCTAAGCCTAAGTGGTATAATGGGCCTAGGGGGCCGAATGGGATATAGTGGCTTAAGTGGACTAATGGTCCTATGTGGATAAATGGACCTAGGGGGCCTAAAGGGATGAATGGGCCTAATGGGTATATGTGGCCCGATGGGCTTAATGGGCCTCATAGTCCTAATGGGCCTCATGGTCCTAAAGGTCCTGATGGTCCTAATGGGACGAATGGGCCTAGTGGGTCGAAGTTTCATGATGGGACCAATAGGCCCAATGTGCCTAATGGTCATAATGTGCCTATTGAGTCTAAGTGGCTGAATGGGCCTTATGGGCCAAATGGGCCTCATGGGCCCAAGGGCCTAAGTGGCCTAAGTGGCCTAATGGGCCTAAGTGGCCTAATGGTCCCAATGGTCCTAGTGTGCCTAATGGGTTGAATGGGACTAATCAACATGATGGGCATAATGGACCGCATGGGCTTAATGGGGCTCATGGGCCTAAGTTGCCTCATGGGCCCAATGGACATAATGGTCTGAATGGGCTTAAGTGAACTATGTGGGCCTAATTGTTCTAATGGGCCTAAGTGGCCTAATGGGCCTAATGGACCCAATTGGCCTCATGATCCTAAGGGGCCTAATGGGTTTACTGGGCCTAATGGACCTGATGGGCCCAATGGGCCTAATGGAATGGATGGGCATAGTGGTCCCAATGGGACTAATGGGAATAAGTGGCCTAATGGGCCTAAGTGAGCTAAAGGGCCTAGTAAGCCTAATGGTCCTAATTGGAACAAGTTTCCTGATGGGTCCAATCGGCCTCATGGGCCTAAGTGGCCTCATGGGCCCAATGGGCCTAATGGGGGTAAGTTTCCCAATGGGCCTCAGGGGCCTCATGGGCCTAATGGGCCTCAAAGGCCACATGGGAAGAATGTGCCTCATGGGCCTAATGGTCATGATGGGCCTAATGGAACTAATGGTCCAAAGTAGTCGAATTGGCCTAAGTTCCCTGATGGGACTAGTGGGACTATTGGGCCTAATGGGCCTAATGGACCTAATTGGCCTAAGTGGCCTAAGTGGCCTAATCGGGCTAATTGACCGAATGTGCCTAATGGTCATAAGTTTACTAAGTGGATTAATGGGATTAATGGTCCTAGTGGGACTAATGGGTTTAACGGGCCTAATGGGACTAAATGTCATAATGGGCCTACGTGGCCTAATGGACCTGAGTGGCCTAATCGGGCTAATTGACCAAATAGGCCTAATGAGACTAAGTGTCCTAAGTGGATTAACGATCCTAATGGGACCAATGGGACTAATGAGTTTAATGTGATGAATGTGCCTAAATGGCCTAATGGGCCTAATGAGCCGATGTGGCCTAATGGTCCTAGTGGGCCTAAGTGGCCCAATAGGCCAAATGGGCCCAATCATACGAATTGGTTTAATGGGACTAATGGCCCTAAGTGGCCAAATGGGCCAAATGGGCCTAGTGGCCTAAGTGTCCTAATCGACCTAATTGGCTGAATGGGACTAATGGGCCCAATGGGTCTTAGTGGTATAATGGACCTAATGGTTCTAATAACCCTAATGGTAATAATGGGCCTAATGGGCCTAATGCCTAAGTGGGATAAGTGGAATAATTGGAATAATGGACCTAATGGACATAATGGGCCTAAGTGGCCTAATCTGCTAAATGGGCCTAATGGGCCTAAGTGGCCTAATGGGACTAATGGGCCTATGTGGACTAATGGGCCTAAAGGGACTAATGGGAAAAAGTTTATAAATGGACCTGAGTGGCTGAATGGGCCTCAGTGACCGAATGGGGCTAATGGGCCTATGTGGTTGAATTGGCCTAAGTGTCCGAATGAGGCTAATGGGCCTAAGTGGGGGAATGGGCTTAAGTGGCCCAATGGGTCTAATGAGAATAATGGGTGTAAGTGGACTAATGGGAATAATTGTCTTAATTGGACAAAGTGGCCTAATGGGCTTAATGGGACAAAGTGGTTGAATGAGCCAAATGGGCCTAAGTGACCCAACTGGCCCAATAGGCTTAATGGACCGAATGGGCCGAATGGGCCTAAGTGGCCTAATGGGACTAGTGGGCCTAAGTGGCCTAATGGTCATAATGGGCTTAATGGGACTAAGTGGCCTACATGTCCTAATCGTCCTGATCATCTGAATGGGACTAATGAGCCTAATGGTCCAAAGTGGACTAATGGGCCTAATGGGCCTAATGGGTCTAATTCCTAAGAGGCGTAAGTGGCCTAATGGGTCTAATGGGAATAATGGGCCTAAGTGGCCTAGGTGGTCTAATCAACCTAATCGTCTGAATGGGCCTAGTGGGCCTAGGTTTCCTAATGGGCCTAATGGGACTATGTGGGCTAATGGAACTAATGGGCATATCTGGCCTAAACGGCCTAATCGACCGAATGGGCCTAATGGGCATAATAAGCCTAAGTGGCCTAAGTGACCTAATGGGCCTGATGGTCCTAATGGGTCTAAGTGGCCTAATATTCCTAATCGACCCAATGGGCCTAAATAGCCTAATGGGCCTAAGTGGCCTAATATGCCTAATTAACCGAATGGGCCTAATGGGCCTAAGTTTCCTAATGGGCCTAAGTGGCCTAATCGATATAATCAACCTAATGGGCCTAAGTTTCCTAATCATCCTAATCGATTGAATGGGCCTAATGGGCATAATGGGCCTAGGTGGCCCAATCGGCCTAATCGATCAAATGGGACTAAATGACATAATGGGCCTAAGTGGCCTAATGGGCCTAATGGGTCTAAATGGCCTAAGTGGACAAATCATCTTAATCGACCGAATGGGACTAATGGGCCTAATGGGCCTTAGTGGGCGAATGGGCCTAATGGACCTAATGGGTCTAAGTGGCCTGAGTGACCTAATCGGCATAATCGTTTGAATGTGCCTAATGGGCCATATGGGGCTAAGCGGTCGATTAGGATGAATTGGCCTGAGTGGCTAAATGGTCCTAATGTGCTAAATTGGACTAATGGGGTTATTGGAACTAATGGGCCTAAGTGGATGAATAGGAATAAGTGGAATATTGGGCCCAATGGGTATAATGGGCGTAAGTGGCCTAATGGTCTTAATGGGCCGAAGTGGCCTAATGGGCCTAAGTGGTTGAATGGGTCTAACTGGACGAATGAGCCTAAGGGGAATAATGTGCCTAATTATAATAATGGGCCCAATGTGCCTAATGGGCATAAGTTTCCTAATGGGACTAAGTGGCCTAAAGGGGCGAGTGGACCTAAGTGGCTTAATGGGCCTAATGGGCCGAATGGGCCTATGTGCCTAATTGGACTAATGAGCCTAATGAGTCAAATGGGCCAAATGGGCCAAATGGGCCTAATGGGACCAATGGGCCTAATGGGACTAATTTTTATAATGGTCCTAATCAGCCTAATGGTACAATGGGCCTAAGTGGCCTAATGGTCCTAATGGGCCTACATGGGCTAAGTGGCCAAATCAGATTAATCGAATGAATTAGACTAATGGACCAAATGGGTCTAATTGGAATAATGGTCATAATTGGCCTAAGTGGATGAATGGTCCTGATGGGCCTGATGACCTGAATTGGCTTATTAGGCCTCATGGGCCTAAGTGGCCTAATGGGATTCATGGGTCTAAGTGGCCTAAGGGGCCTAGTGGGCCTCATGGGCCTCATGGGCCTAAGTTGATTAATGGGCCCAAGGGTACTAAGTGGCCTAATGGGATTAATGAGCTTAACGGGCCTAGGTGCTAGATGGTTCAAATGGGCCAAATGGACCTAAGTGGCCTAATGGGCCTAATGGAAAAAATGAGACCAATTGGCCTAAGTTTCCTAATTGGTCTAAGTTTCCTAAGGGGTTATATTTTTCTAATCGTCCTAATGAGCTTAATGGGCCTAATTGGCCTAAGTGGCTAATGGACCTAATGGGCCTAATGGGCCACATTGGCCTAAGTTTCCTAATGGAGATAATGGGCCAAAATGGCCTAATGGACCAAAGTTACCTAATCGGCATAATGGACTTAATTTTACTAATGGGTCTCATGGGCCAAATTGTCCTAATAGGCTTAATGGGCCTAGTGGGCCTAAGTAACCTAATGGGCCTAATGGGTCTTAGTGGTCTAATAAGACTAATGGGACTAGGTGGAATGATGGGCCTAAGTGGCCTAATGGGCCTATGTAGCCTAATGGGCTTAATGCGCTTGACGGGCTTAGGAGAAAAATATGCCAGATGGGCCGAATGGGCCTAATGGGCCGAATGGGAATAGTGGGCTGAATGGGATTAATTTGCCTAAGTAGCCTAATCAGATGAATGAGCTTAATGTGCCTAAGTTTCCTAATCAGCCTAATGGTATTGATGGGCCTAATGGTCCTAATGAGCCTAATGGGCCTAATGGGCCTAAGTGGCCTATTGGGCCTAATGGGTCTAAGTGGCCTTAGTGGCCTAATCTACCTAATCGACCAAATGGGACAAATCGACCGAATGGTCCTAATGAGACTAAGTGTATTAATGGGTCTAATGGACCTAATGAGCCTAAAGGTCCTAATGGTCATAATGGTTTGAAGTGGCATAAGTGGTCTAATCGGCCTAATCAACTGGATTGGCCTTATGGGCCTTATGGGACTAAGTGGTCGATTGGGACTAAGTGGTCTAATGGGCATAATGGGCCAAATTGTCCTAGTGAGGGTAATAAGCCTAATGGGACTAAGTGGATGAATGGGCTTAAGTGGCATAATGGGCCGGATGGGGCTAATGGGCGTAAGTGGCCCAAAGGGCTTAAGTGGATTAATGGGCCTAGTTGAACTAAGTGGTTGATTGAGCCTAATGCACCTATTTGGCCTAATGGGCCTAATGGGCGTAAGTGGCCTCATGGGTCTAATGGGCCTAAGTTGCCTAATGGGCCCAGTGGGCCTAGGTGACTGAATGGGCCTAATGGGCCTAATGCGCCTAATGGGCCTAAGTGCTCTTATGGGCCTAATGGGTCCAATGGGCCTAATGGGTCCAATGGGCCTAATCAGCCTAATGGGACTAATGGACCTAATGTGCCTAAGTGGACCAATGGGCCTAGGTGTCTGAATCGACCTAATGCGCTTAATGGGCATAATCGGCTTAAGTGGAGGAATGGGCCTAAGTTGCCCAATCGACCGAATGGTACTAAGTGGAATAGTAGGCCTAAGTGGCCCAATGGGACCAATTTGAATAATGAGCCTAAGTGGCCTAATGGGCCTAATGGGCCTAAGTGGCCTAGGTGGCCTAATGAGCCAAATGGGCCTAATGTGCCTAGTGGGCCTAATGGGCCTAAGTTTCCAATCATCCTAAGTGGCCTAATGGACCTTATGGGATTAATGGTTATAGTGGGCCTAAGTGGCTTAATAGGCCTAATGGGCTTTAGTGGGAAAATCGGCCTAATGGGCCTAAGTTGTGGAATGGGCCTAATTTTCCCAATGGCCTTAATGGGCTTAACGGGCCTAGGTGCCAAATGGGCCTAATGGGACGAATGGACCTAATGGGCCTAATGGTTCAAATGATCCGAATTAGCCTAAGTGGCCTAATGGGTAGAATGGGCCTAATGGGGCCTAAGTGGCCGAATGGGCCTAAGTTGCCTAATTGGCCTAATGGGCTTAATGGGCCTAAGGGGCCTAAGGGGCCTAATGAGACTAAGTGGCCTAATGGGCCTAAGTGGCCTAATGGGCTAAGTGGCCAAATAGGCTTAAGTGGCCCAATGGGTATAATGGGCCTAAGTGGCCCAAGTGGCTTAATCGACCTAATGGGTGTAAGTGGCCGAATGGGCCTAATGGGCCTAAGTGGACCAATGGCCCTAATGGGCCTAATGGGCGTAAGTGGGCTGATTGGCCTAATGCGCCTTAGTGGCCTCATGGGCCTTAGTGACCTAATGGACCTAAATGGACTCATGGGCCTAATGGGCCTCATGGGCCTAAAGAGACTAGGTGGACTAATGGGACTAATGGGACAAATGTGCATAATGGACCTAGTGATAATAATGGGCCTATGCTTATGAATCGACCTAAGTGGCCCAATGGGGTGAATAGGAAAAATGGGTCTAGTGGAAAAATGGGCCTAATGGGCCTAAGTTTCCAAATGGGTTTAATGGGCCTAAGTGGCCGAGTGGGTCAAAGTTCCCTAATGGGCCTAATGGGCCTTGGTGGCCTTAGGGGTCTAGTGGGTCGAATGGGCCAAAGTGGCCTAATGGACTAAATGGGCCAACGGGGCCTAATGTGCCTAATTGTTCAAAGTGTCCTAATGGGCCTAATGATCCTAAGTAGCCTAATGGGCCTAGTGGCCTTATGCACTTAAGTGGCAGAATGGCCTAATTGGTCTAAGTGGCCTAATGGGCCGAATGGGCCTAATGTGCCTAGTGGGCCTAATGGGCCTAAGTGTCCTAATGGTCCAAATGGGTCTAAGTGGTGTAATGGGCCTAATGGGCCTAATGTGCCTAGTGGGCCAAATGGGATTAAGTGGCCTAATGGGCCTAATGGGCCTAGGTGGCTTAAGTGGCCTAATAGTCCAAATGGGCCTAAGTGTACTAATGGGCGTAAGTTACCTAATGGGCCTAATGGTCATAATGGGCCTAAGTGGCCTAATGGTTTGAATGGGCATAATTGGACTAAGTGTCCTAATGGGTATAATTGGATTAATGGGCCTAATGGGCCTAATGGGACTACATGGACGAATGGGCCTATTGGGTCTAAGTGGACTAATGGATCTAAGGGTCCTAAGGGGCCTAATGGGCCTAACAGGCCTCATGATCTTAAGTGTCATCATGGGACTAAGTGGCCAATTGGTGCTAATGTTCTTAATAGGCTTAGTGCGATGAATGGGCTTAACGGGCCTTGGTGCCAAATGGGCCTCATGGGTTGAATTGACCTAATGGGCCTAATGGGCCTGAGTGGCCTAATGGGCTTAATGTGCCTAAGTGGCCTTATGGGCCTAAGTGGCCTAATCGACTTAATTGGCTTAATGGTCCTAATGAGCCTAAGGGGTGCAATGGACCTAAGTGGACTAATGGGCTTAAGGGTCCTAATGGGCCTAAGTGGACTAATGTGCCTAGGTGGCCTAATGGGATTAATGGGCTTTACGAGCATAGGGCACAAATGGTCTGAATGGGCCTAATTAGCCTAAGTGTCCAAATCGGCCAATGTGGCCCAATGGGCCAAAGTTGCCTGATTGACTTAATGGAATTAATAGGCCTAATGGTCATAATGGGCCTAAGTGGCCTAATGGGCCAAATTGGCCTCAGTGGAATATTGGGCCTCATGGTCCTAATGGGACTAAGGGGCCTAATGGGGAAAATTTTCCTAATCGACCTAATGGGTGTAATTTGCCTAATGGGGGGAATGGACTAAATGGGATAAATGGGCCTAAGTGGCCTAATCGGCCTAATGGGATTAATGGCCCAAGTGGACCTGAGTTCCCTAATGGGCCTAATGGGCCTTAGTGGCCTAATGGGCCTAATTTTCCTAAGTGGCCTAATGGGCCTAAGTAGAGTAATGGGCTTAATGGGCATAACGGGCCTAGGGGCCAAATGAGCCTAATGGGACGAATGCGCCCAATGAGATAAATGGGCCAAATTAACCTAAGTGGCCTAATGATCCTAATGGGCCTAATGGGCCTAAGTTTCCTAATGGGAATAAGTTTCCTAATTAGTGTAATTGGCTTAACCTAAGGGGCCTAATGGGCCTTATGGGCCTAAGTGGCCTTGTCAGCCTAATGGGATTAATTAACCAAGTGGGCCTAAGTGGCTGAATGGGTCTAATGGACTTCGGTGGCGTCATCAGCATAATGGGCATAAGTTGACCAATGGGTATAAGTGGACTAATGGTCCTAAGTGGACTAATGGGCCTAATGGGCCTAAGTGGCCTAATGGTCCTAATGGGCCTAAGTGGCCTAATGGGATGATGTGGTAGAATGAGCCTAGTGGACATAATGGGGCAAAGTGGCCAAAGTTTCTTAATGGGCCTAAGTGGACTAAGTTGCATAATGCGCCTAATGGGCCTAAGTGGCCTAATGGGCCTAAGTGTCCTAATGGGTCTAAGTTGTCTAATGGGCCTAAGTGGCCTAATGGGCCTAATGAGCACCAGTGGCCTAATGTGCCTAATGGGGCTAATGGGGGCTAATGGGCCTAAGTGTCCTAATGGGACAAAGTGGACTAATGGGCCTAATGGCCCTTAATGAACTAATGATCCTAATCAACCTAAGTGGCATAATGGGACTAATGAGTTTAATGGGCCTAGGTGTCCAAATGAGTCGAATGGGCCTAAGTGGCCTAATGGGCCTAATGGGCCACAGTGGCCTAATGGGCCTAATGGGCCTAAGTGTCCTAATGTGCCTAATTGGACTAAGTGGCCTAATGAGTTGTATAGGCCTAAGTGGCCTAATAGGTCTAATGGGACTAAGTGAATTAATGGTCCTGATGGGCCTAATGGGCCTAAGTGGCTTAATGGGCCTAATGAGACTAATTGACCTAAGTGGCCTAATGGGCTTGATGGTACTGATGGGACTAATGGCCCTTAGTGTCCTAATGAGATGAATGGTCCTAAGTGGCATGATGGGCTCGATGGGCCTAATGGGACGAATGGGTCAAAGTGGCCTAATGGGCCTGATGGGCCTGACGGATCGAATGGTCCAAAGTGTCCTAAGGATTTGAATTGGATTAAGTGGCCTAATTGGCCTAATGGGCCTCATGGGCCTAATGGGACTTAGTGGACTAATGGACTTGAGGGTCCTAATGGGTCCAATATGTCAAATGGTCCTTAGTGTCCTTCTGGGCCTAATGACCTAATATGCTTAATGAGCCTTATGGGCCTAAGTGGCCTAATGGGCCTAATGGGAATCAGTGGCCTAATGGACCTAATGCTCTTAATGGGCCTAAGTGGCCTAATGGTCCTAATGGTACTTAGTGGCTTAGTGGGCCGAAGTGGCCTAATGGGCCTAGTGGGCTTAAGTGGCCTAATGAGTTGAATGGGCCTAAGTGGCATAATGGGCCTAAGTTACCTAATGGGCCTATGTGGCCTAATGGTCATGATGGGCCTTAGTGTCCTAATGGCCCTAATGGGCCTAAGTAGAAAAAGTATCCTAATGGGGTTAATGGGCCTAATGGTACTAAGTGGCCTAATGGGTCTGATGGGCCTGATGGGCCTAATGGGCCTCAGTTGCCTAATTGGCCTCATTGTCCTAATGGGCCTCAGTGGCCTAATGGGCCTAATGGACCTAAGTGGCCTAATGGGCCTAAGTGGACTCATGGGCGTGATGGGATTCATAGGTGAAATGGGACTCACTCTTCTAAGTTCCATAATGGGCCTAATGGTCCTAAGTGTCCAAATGGGCTGAGTGAGCCTCATGGGCCTAAGGGGTAGAATGGGCCTGATTTTCCTAATGGGCCCAATGGGCCTTAGTGGTCAAATGTGTCTAATCGTATTAATGGGCCTGGTAGGCTCAATGGGAGTAATGGGCCCAAGTGGCCCAATGGTCCAAATTGGTCTAAGTGGCCTAATGTCCCTAATGTACTTAATTTTCCTAATGGGCCTAAGTGGCCTAATGGTCCTGATAGGCCTAATGGGGAGAATTGACCTAAGTGGCCTAAGTGTCCTAATGGGCATAATGGGCCTAAGTGGTCGAATGGGACTAAAGGACCTGAGTGGAAAAATGGGCCTAAGTGGCTTAATGGTCCTAAGTGGCCTCATGAGTCTAATGGGCCTATGTGAACTGATGGGCCTAATGGGCCTAATGGGCCTCAGGGGCCTAATGAGACTAAGTGGCCAAATGGGCCTAAAGGGTTTAAGTGTTCAAATTGGTTGAATGGGCCTAATGTGCCTAGTGGGCCTAATTGGCCAACGGGTCTTATGGGCATAATGGGCCTAAGTGGCCTAAGTGTCCTAATCGGTCTAATCGAACAATTGGTCCTAGTGGTCCTAAGTTTCCTAATGGGCCAAATCGACCTAGGTGGCTAAATGGGCCTAAGTGGCCCACATGGTCTAATTTTCCTTTATGGATGAATGGGCCTAATGGGCCTGATAGGCCTAATTGGCCTAATTGGACAAATCAGCCTAGGTGGTCAGATGGGCCTATGTGGCCCATAGGGCTTAATTTTCCTTGGTGGATGAATGGGCGTAATGGGCCTAATAGGCCTAAGTGGCCTAATGATCCTAATGGGACTCATGGGATTAAGTGACCTAATGGGCCTAACTTGCCTAATTGGCCTAATGGGCCCAAGGGGACTAATGGGCTTAATGTGCTTATTGGGCCTAGGTGACAAATGGGTCTAATTGGATGATTGGGCCTAATGGGCCTAAGTGGATTAATGGGTGTAATGGTCCTAGGTGGCCTAATGGGCCTAAGTGGCCAAATCGACCGAATGGGCTTAATGGTACAAATGGGCCTAATGGGAATAATTGGACTAAGTAGATTAATGGGACTAAGGAGCCTAATGAGCCTAAGTGGCCTAATGGGTTTGGAGGCCCAATGGGCTTAATGGGCTTAACGGGCCTAGGGGAAAAAGGGCCTAATGAGCGGAATGGGCCTCAGTAGGCTAATGGACCTAAGCAGCCTAATGGGCCTAAGTGGCCTAATTAGCCGGCATAATGGTCGTAATGGTCGTAATGGGCCTAATGGGCCTAGGGGGACGAAGGGGCCCAATGTTCCTAAGTGGCCTAATGGGCCTAGCTGGCCTAATGGGCATAATGGGCTTAACGGTCCTAGGCTCCAAATACGACTAATTGGCCTCAGTGGTGTAATGGGCCTAATGCGTCAAAGTGGCCTAATGGGACAAAGTTTCCTAATTGACCTAACAGGTATAATTAACCAAATGGGATGAATGGTCCAAATGTTCCTAATTGGCCTAAGTGGACTAATGGGCTGAAGTTTCCTAATTGGCATAATGGGATTAATGGGCCTAATGGGCCTAATGGGCCTAAGTGTCCTAAGGGGCCTAAGTGGCCTAATCGACCTAATGGGCTTAATGGACCTAATGGGCCTAAGTGGCCTAATGGGCCTTAGTCACCTAATCGACCAAATAGGGATAAGTGCCCAAATGGGCTTAATGGGATTAACGGGCCTAATGGGCCTAATGAGACTAATGGGCTTGAGTGGCCTAATGGGCCTAATGGGCCTAAGTGGCCTTATGGGCCTAATAGGCCTAATGGGCCTAATGGGCCTAAGTGGTCTATGTGGCCTAATGGGTATAATGGTCCTAATGGTCATAATGGGCCTAAGTGGTTGAATGAGCCTAATGGGTTTAATGGGCTGAAGTGGCCTAATGGGCCTAATGGTCGTAATGGGCTAAAGTGGCCTAATGGTCATAATGGGCCTAAGTGACCTAATGAGCCCAATGGACCTTAGTGTCTTAATGGGTGGAATGGGATGAATGGGCCGAATGGGCCTAAGTGGCCTAATCGGCCAAAAGGGCCTATGCACCAAAGTGGCCTAATGGACCTAAGTGGCCGAATGGGCCTAAGTGGCCTAATGGGGCTAATGGTTTTAAGTGGATGAATGGGCGTAAGTGGCCTAATGGGGCTAATGGTCCTAAGTAGCGGAATGATATTAAGTGGCCCAATGGGTCTAATGGGCCTAATGGCGCTGATGGGTCTAAGTGGAAGAATGGGCTCAAGTGGCCTAATAGGCCTAATGTGTGTAAGGGGCCTTATTGACCTAATGGGACGAAGTGGCCTAATGGGCTAAATGGGCCCAAGTGGCCGAATGATCCAAATGGGGCTAAGTGGACCAACTTTCCCAATGGGCCTAATGGGCTCAATGGGCCTAATGGGCCGAATGGGCCTAAGTGGCCTAATGGGCCTAATGGTCCTTTGTGGCCTGATGGGCCTCATGGGCCTAAGTGGCCTCATGGGACTAAGTGGACTAAGTGGCCTAATTGAACTAATCAACCAAATGGTCCTAATGGACCTAAGTGGCCTAAAGGGCCTCATGGGCCCAAGTTTCCAAATGGGCCTATTTGGCCTTAGTGGCCCAGTGTGCGTAATTTTCCTAAGTGGCCTCATGAGCCTAATGGAATGAATGAGATGAATGGGCCTAATGGTCCTAATTAAGATAATGGGGCCAAGTGGCCTAATGGGCCTAAGTGGCATAATGAGCTGAAGTGGCCTGAATGGGTCTAATGGCCTGAATGGGTCTAATGGACCGAATGAGCCTAATGGTTGAAATGTGCCTAATGTGCCGAATGGGCCTAATGGGCCGAAGTGGCCTAAAGGGCCTAATGGCCCGAATGGGGTTAATGGACTAAATTGTGTTAATGTCCTGAATGGGCCAAATGGGCCTAATGGGCCTAATGGCCCGAAGTGGACTAATGGGTCAAAGTGGCCTAATAGTTCTAATGGTGCGAATGGGCCTAATGGACCGAATGGGCCTAATGGGCCTAATGGGCCTAATGGGATAAAGTTTTCTAAGGGGCCTAATGGGCCAAATTTTCTTAACGGGTCTAAGGAGCCTAATGGGCCTAATGGGCTGAACGATCCTAATGGGCCTAAGTGGCCTAATGGGCCTAAGTGGCCTAATGGGCTTAATGGGCCTAATGGGAAAAAGTGGCCTAATGGGCCTAATTGGCCTAAGTGGCCTAATCAGTCTAATGGGATTAATGGGCCTAATTGGCCTAATAGGCCAAAGTGGCCTAATTGGCCGAATGGGCTTAAGTGGCCTAATGGGCCGAAGTGGCCTAATGGGCCTAAGTGTCCTAACGGTTCTAATGGGCCTTAGTGTTCTTCTAGGCCTAAGTGGCCTAATGGGCCTAAATGGCCTAATATGCCTAATGGGCCTAATGGGACCTATAGGCCAATGTGGCTTAATCGGCCTAATGGGCCAAAGTGGTCGAATGGGCTAATGTTGCCTAATGGACCAAAGTGACCGAATGGGCCTAATTGGCCGAATGGGCCTAATTGGCCTAAGTGGACCAAGGGCCTATGTGGACTAATGGGTCTAATGGGCCTAAGTGGCCTATTGGTCCTAAGTTTCCTAATGGGCCTAAGTGGCCTCATGGGCATAATGTGCCTAAGTGGCCTAATTGGCTTAATGGTGCTAATGGGCTGAATGGGCCTAATGGGCTGAATGGGCCGAATGGGCCTAATGGGCCTAGTGGTCCTAAGTTTCCTAAGGGGATTAATGGTCCAAATGGGCCTAAGTGGCCTAATCAACCTAAGTGACTTAATGGGCCGAAGTGGCCTAATTGTCCTAATGTGCCTAAGTAGCCTAAGTGGCCAAATGAGCCAAATGGGCCAAAGTGGCCCAATGGGTCTAAGTGGAATAATGGGCATAATGGGCATAATGGGCTGAAGTGGCGTAATCGGGATAATGGTCCAAATGGGCCTAAATTGCCTAATGGGCCTAATGGGCCTAAGTGGCATAATTGACCTAATGGGCCTAATGGGCCAAAGTGGCCTAATCGGCCTAGTGGGCCTAAGTGGCATAACATGCCTAATGGGCCAAAGTGGCCTAATCGGCCTAGTGGGCCAAAGTGGCATAATGGGACCAATGGGCCTAAGTGGCCTAATGGGCCTAATGGGCCTAAGTGGCATGATGGGCCTAATGGACCTAAGTGGCCTAATGGGCCTAAGTGACCTAATGGGCCTAATGGGACTCAGTGGCCTAATGGGCCTAAGTGGTGTGATGGGCCTAATGGGCCTAAGTGACTGAATGGGACTAAGTGGCCGCATGGGTCTAATGGGCCTGATGAGCCTAATGGTCCTAAAGAGACTAACTGGCCTAAGTGGCCTAATGGGCCTATCAGCCTAATGGGCCTAAGTCGCCTGATGGGCCTAATGGGATAAAGTTGTCAAATGGGCTTAATAGGACTAATGGGCCTAATGGGACTAAGTGGCCTAATGGGCCTAAGTGACCTAACCAGCCTAATGGGAGTAATTGTCTTAAGTGGTTGAATGGACCTAAGGGGCCTAATGCACCGAATGGGCTTAAGTGGCCTAATAGTCCTAATGGGCCTAGTGGGCCTAAGTGACTTAATCGGCATAATGGAGCTAATAGGCGTAATGGGCCTAAGTGGATGAATGGGCCTAAGTGGCCAAATGGTCTTAATTGGTTGAATGGGCCTAATGTTCTTAGTGGACCTAATGGGCCTAATGGGCCTAAGTGGCTGAATGGGCCTAATGTGATGAATGGTCTGAATGGGCCTAATGTTACTAGTGGGCCTAATGGGCCTAAGTGGATGAATGGTCCTAATGGTCCTAAGTGGAAAAAATGGGCCAAATGGTCCTACGTGTCCTATTGGGCCTAATGGGTCAAATGTGCCTAGTGGGCCTAAGTGGACTAATGGGCCTACTAGGCCGAATGGGCCTAAGTGGCCAAATGGGACGAATGGGCATAAGTGGCCTAATGGACATGAGTGGCCTAGTGAGCCTAATGGGACCAATTTCCCTAAGTGGTCTAATGGCCCTAAGTGGCCTAATGGGCTTAATGGGTCCAATGGTCCTAATGGGTATAATGGGTCGGAGTGGGCTAAGTGGACTAATGGGCCTAAAGGGCCGAGTGGTCCTAAGTGGCCTAATTTTCCCAATGGGCTAAGTAGCCTAATATGCATAACAGGACTAATGGGCCAAATGGGGATAATGGGCCTTAGTGGCCTAAGTGGCCTAATGGGTCTAATGGGAAAAATGGGAGCCCAATGGGACTAAGTGGCCTAATGGGCCAAACAGGCCTAACGGGCCTAAGTGGCCTAAGGGGATGAAGTGGCCTAATGGTCCCAAAGAGCCTAAGTGGCCTAATGAGCTTGATATGCCTAATGGGCCTCAGTGGCCTAATGGGCCTAATGGGCCGAATGGGACTAAGGGGCCTAATGTGCTTAAGGGGCCTAATGGGCCTAATGGGCCTTAGTGGCCGAATGGGCCTAGTGGTCATTAGGGGCCAAAAGGGCCTAATGGGACTAATATGACTAATTGGCCTAAGGGGCCTAATGAGTCGAATGGGTTTAAGTGGCCTAATGGACTTCAGTGGCATAATAGGCCTCATGGGAATAAGTGTCGAATGGGCCTAGTGGGATTAAAGGCCTAATAGGACTAATTGGAATGATGGGACTAATGGGACTAAGTTACCTCATGGGCCCAATGGCTATAGTGGACCCAATGGGCCTTAGTGGACTAAGTGGGCCTGAAGGGTCTAATGGGTTGAATGGGCCTAAGTGGCCTAATGGGACTAATGGGCCCAATAGGCCTCATGGGATGAATATCCTAAAGGGCCTAATGGGACGAGTGGGCCAAATGGGCCCAATGGGCCTAATGGGATGAATGTGCCCAATGGGCCTAATGGGCCTAATGGGCCTAAGTGGCCTAATGGGCCTAAGTGGCCTAAAGGGCCAAGTGGGTCTAATGGGTTTAATGGGACCACGTGGCATGATGGGTTGAATGGGCCTCATGGGATGAATGGGCCTAAGTGGCCTCATGGGCCCAATGGGCCTCAGTGTTCTAATGGGACGGATGGGCCTCATGGGCGTGATGGGCCTCATGGGTGTGATGGGTCTCATGGGCCTAATGGGCCTCATGGGAGTAATGTGCCTCATGGGCCCCATGGGCCAGATGGGCCTGATGGGCCTAATGGTTAAAAGTGGCCTAGTGGGCCTAATGGACTTAAGTTTCCTAATAAGCTTAATGGACCTAATTGGACTAATGGGTAAAATGGACCTAATGGGCCTAAGTGGCCTAAGTGGGGTAATAGGGATAATCGACCGAATGGGGATAATGGTCCTAAGTGGACTAGGTGGCTTAATGGACCTAATGGGCATAATGGGACTAATGGGTTTAATGGGCCTAATGTTCCTAGGCATCCTAATGGGCCTAATGGGCCTAGGTGGACTAATGGGACTAATGAGCCTAAGTGGCCCAATTGGGCTAATCGACTAAATGTACCTAATGAGCCTTAGTTTCCTAAGTGTATTAATGGGCCTAATGGGATTAATGGGTTAAATTAGCCTAATGGGCCTAAATGGCTTAATGGGACAAATGGGCCTATGTGGCCTAAGGGGCCAAATGGGACTAAGAGACCTAATGTGACTAATGGGAATAATGGTAATAATGGGTTTAGTGGGCATAATGGGCCTAAGTGGCCTAATGGGCCCAATGGGCCTAATGGACCTAATGGGCCTAACTGGCATAGTGGGCCTAAGTTTACTAATGGATCTAATGGGCATAATGGGCCTAAGTGGACTAATCCCTCTAATCGGCTGAATGGGCCTAATGGGACTAATGGTCCTAAGTGGCCTAAGTGGAAAAAGTGGACTAATCGGCCTAATCGAGTGAATTGGACTAATGGGCCTAAGAGGCCTAATGGGCCTAATGCCTAAGTGGCCTAAGTGGACTAATGGGCCTAATGGGCCTAATGGGCCCAATGGGAATAATGCACCTAAGTGGCCTAAGTGGTTTAATCAGCCTAATTATCTGAATGAGCTTAATGGAGCTAAGTGGCCTAATGGGCCTAAATGGCCTAATTGTCCTGATGGGCCAAAGTGGCCTAATCTTCCTAATCGACCGAATGGGACTTAGTGACCTAATGGGACTAAAGGTACTAATGCGCCTAAGTGGGATAATCGGACTGATCAACCGAATGGTCCTAAGTGGCTGAATCGACCTAATCGACCAAATGGGCCTATGTGGCCAAATGGGCCTAATGGGCTAAGTGTCTTGATAGGCCTAATCAACTGAATGGTCCGAATTTCCCTAAGTGGCCTATTGGGTATAATGGGCCTAATGGGTCTGAGTTGCCTAAGTGGCTCAATCGGCCTAATCGACCGAATGGGACTAATGGTCATTATGGGACTAAGTGGTTGATTGGGCCTAATGGGCTTACATGGCCGAATGGGTCGAATGGGCCAAATTTGACAAATGGGGCTAATGGGGCTAACGGGCCTAAGTTGTCCAAGGGGATTAAGTCGAATAATGGGCCTAATGTCCCTAAGTGGCCTAATGGGTCTAGTGGCCCTAAGTGGCCGAATGAGCCTAATGGTCCTAATGTGCCTATGGGGCAAAATGAGCCTAATGGGCCGAATGGGCCTAATGGGATGTAGTGGCCTAGTTGTCCAATGTGCCTAAGTTGACAAATGGGTCTAATGGGCCTAATGGGACTAAGTGAACAAAGTGGCATAATCAGCCTAATTGAACGAATGGGCCTAATGAGCCTAAGTGGCATAATGGGCCTAATATGCCTTAGTGGCTGAATGGGCCTAATGGGCATGATGGGATGAAGTGGCCTAGTGGGACTCATGGGCCTATGTGGCCTAATGGACCTCATGGTCCTAAGTGTCCTAAATGGCCTAATGGGCCTCATGAGCTTAAGTGGCCTATTGTGCCTAATGGGCCTAAGTGGCCTTATGGGCCTAATTGGCCCAAGAGGAATAAGTTTCCAAATGGACCTAATGGTATTAATGGGCTTAACTGGCCTAGGTTCCAATTTTCCAAATGGGCCAAAGTGATCTAAGGGACCTAATGTGCCTAGGTGGTCTAATGGGGTTAATGGGTTTAACGGGTCTAGGGGCCAAATGGGCTTGATGAGTTGAATGAGCCTAATTGCCCTAAGTGGCCTAATGGTCCTTAGTGTCCTAACGGGACAATGGTTCCTAATTGGCCTAATGGGCTTAATGGGATAAATGGTCCTAATGGGCCTAATGGGTCTAAGTGGCGTAATGGGCCTAATGGTCTGATTGGGCATAATTGGCCTAAGTGGTCTAATGGGCCTAATGGTCTAAAATGGCTTAATGGTCCAAAGTTTCCTAATTGGCCCAATGGGCTTAATGGGATTAATGGGACTAGTGGGCCTAAGTTGCCTAATGGGCCTAAGTGGCCTAATTTTCATAATGGTATTAATGGGACTAGTAAGCCTAAATTAGCTAATAGGGCTGAGTGGCATAATCGGTCTAATGGGCCTAAGTGTCCTCAGGTGCTTAATGGTCTTAACGGGCCTAGGGGCCAAATGGGCCAAATGGGCCTAATGGGCATAGTAAGCCTAAGTTCCCTAATGGGATGAATGGGCCTCATGGGCCTATGTGGCCAAATGGGATTAATGGGCCTTAGGGTAATAATGGGCATAATTGGCCTAATGGGCCTAAGTGGCCTAATTGGCCTAATGGGCTTAATGGGCCCAGTGGGCCTAACTGGTTGAATGGGCCTAAGTGTCCCAATCAACCTAATGGGCCCAAGCGGTCTGATATACCTAAGTGGGCCAATGAGACAAATGGGAATAATAGTCTTAATGGGCTTAAGTGGGATAATGGGCCTAAGTAGTCGAATGGGCCTAAGTGGTCCAATGGGCCTAATGGGCCTAAGTGGACTGATGGGCCTAATGGGTCTCATTGGACTCATGGGCCTTAAGGGCCTTAGTGGCCTCATGGGACTAATGGGACTAGTGGGCCTCAATTCCCTAAGTGGCATAATGGGCCTAATGGGCCAAATGGGCCAAATGGGCCAAATGGGACAAAGTAGCTGAATGAGAAGAATGTGCCTAAGTGGCCCAATGGGCCTAATGGGTCCAATGGGCCTAGTGGACTAATGGTCTTAATGGTTCGAATGGGACTAAGTTTCCTAATGGGCGTAATGGGCCTAAGTGGCCGAATAGGCCTAATGGGCCTTAGTGGCCAAAGGGGCCTAGTTGGTGTAAGTGTCCTAAGTGGCCAAATGGGCATAATAGACATAAGGGTCCTAAGTGGCCTAACGTGCCTAATGGGACTAAGGGGTGTAAATAGACTAATGGGCCTAATGGGTCGGTGTCGTCTAATGGGCCTAATGGACCAAAGTGGCCTAATAGGCCTAGTGGGCCTAAGGAGCATAAGTGGCTGAATGGGCCTAATGGACCTAATGGACCGAATGGGCCTAAGAACCTAATGGGCCTAATGGGCCTAATCAGTCGAAGTGGCCTAATCGGTCTAATCGACTGAATGGGCCAAATGGGCCTAAGTGGTCGATTGGACCTATGTGGTTGAATGGGCATAATGGGCCAAATTGGACTAGTGAGGGTAATGGGCATAATGGGCCTAAGTGGATGAATGGGATTAAGTGGCATAATGGGCCTAATGGGCCTAATTGGTGTAACTGGCCTAAAGGGCCTAAGTGGATTAATGGGCCTAATTGGACTAAGTGGTGGATTGGGCCTAATGCGCCATATTCGCCAAATGGGCCTAATGGATGTAAGTGGCCTCATGGGCCCAATTGTCCTAAGTGGACTAGTGGGACTAGTGGGCCTAAGTGACTGAATGGGCCTAGTGGGCCTAATGCGCCTAATGGGCCTAAGTGGCATCATGGGCCTAATGGGTCTAATATGCCTAATGGACACAATGGAACTAATCGACCTAATGGGACTAATGTACCTAAGTGGCCTAATGGACCTAGGTTTCTAAATCAGTCTAATGGGCTTAATGGGCCTAATGGGCCTAAGTGGTGGAATGGGCCTAAGTGGCCCAATCGATCGAATGGGCCTAAGTGGCCTAATAGGCCTAAGTGGCCCAATGGGCCCAATGGGCATAATGGGACTAAGGGGTCGAATTGGCCTAATGGGCCTAAGTGGCCTAATGGGCCTAATGGTCATAAGTGGCCTAGGTGGCCTAATGGTCCAAATGGACCTAATGTGCCTAGTGGGCCTATTGGGCATAAGTGGCCTAATTAGACTAAGTGGCCTAATGGTCCTTATGGGATTAATGGGACTCGTGGGCCTAAGAGGCCTAAAAGGCATAATGGGCTTTAGCGGGGAAATCGGCCTAATGAGCCTAAGTGATCTAATGGGCCTAAGTGGACTAATGGGCTTAATGGTCTTAATGGGCCTAGGTGCCAAATGGGACTAATGAGATGAATGGACCTAATGGGCCTAATGGGTCAAATGAGCCTAATTAGCCTAAGTGGTCTAATGGTCCGAATGGGCCTAATGGGGCCTAAGTGGCCTAATGGGCCTAAGTTTCCTAATCGACCTAATGGGATTAATAGGCTTAAGGGGCATAAGGGGCCTAATGGGCCTAAGTGGCCTAATGGGCCTAAGTGGCCTAATGAGCGAAGTGGTCGAATAGGCCTAAGTGGCCCAATGGGTTTATCGGGCCTAAGTGGTTTAATGGGCCTAATGGGAGTAAGTGGCCAAATAGGCCTAATGGCCCTAAGTGGACCAATGATCCTAATGGGCCTAATGGGTCTATGTGGACTGATGGGCCTAATGTGCCTCAGTGGCCTCATGGACCTTAGTGTACTAATGGGCCTCAATGGTCGCATGGGCCTAATGGGCCTCATGGGCCTAAAGGGACTAGGTGGACCAATGGGCCTAATGGACATAATGGGAAAAATATGCTTAATGGGCCTAGTGAGCCTAATGGGCCTAAGTTGATGAATGAGCTTAAGTGGCCCAATGGGGCAAATGAGATGAATGGGTCTAGTGGCCAAGTAGGCCTAATGGGCCTAAGTTTCCTAATGGGCATAATGGGCCTAAGTGGCCTAGTGGGACAAAGTTCCCTAATGGGCCTAATGGACCTTAGTGGCCTAAGGAACCTAATGGGACTAATGGCTCGAAGTTGCCTAATGGGCCTAAGTAGCCTAATGGGCTTAGTGGGCCTAATGCGCTTAAGTGGATGAATGATCCTAATGGGTCTAAGTGGCCTAATGGGCCGAATGGTCCTAATATGCCTAGTGGGCCTAAGTGGCCTTATGATCCAAATTTGTCTAAGTGGCCTAATGGGCCGAATGGCCCTAATGTGCCTAGTGGGACTAATGGGGCTAAGTGGACTAATGGGCCTAATGGGCCTAAGTGGCTTAAGTGTCCTGATGGTTCAAATGGGATTAAGTGTCCTAATGGGACTTACTGGCCTAATAGGACTAATGGCAATAGTGGGCCTAAGTGGCCTAATGGATCGAATGGGCATAATTGGCCTAAGTGGCATAATGGGCCTAATTGGCTTAATGGGCCTAATAGTCCTTATGGGATTAAGTGGCCAAATGGGCTTATTGGGTCTAAGTGTCCTAATGGACCTAAAGGTCCTAAGGGGCCTAATGGGCCTAACGGGACTCATGGTCCTAAGTGGCCTCAGGGGCTTAAGTGGCCAAATGGGCTAAATGGGCTTAATAGGCCTATTAGGATGAATTTACTTAATGAGCCTTAGTCCAAATGGGCCTAATGGGTTGAATGGGCCTAATGGGCCGAATGGGCCTAATGGGAATGAGTGGCCTAATGGGACTAAGTGACCTAATTGACCTAATTGGCTTAATGGGACTAATGGGCCTAAGGGGCACAATGGACCTAAGTGGCCTAATGGGCCTAAGGGTCCTAATGGTCCTAATTGGCCTAATGGGCCTATTTTTTCAAAAGGACTTAATGTAATTTACCAGCCTAGGTGCCAAATGGGCTGAATGGGCCTAAATAGCATAAGTGTCCAAATTGTCCTATGTGGCCCAATGGGCCAAAGTTTCCTGATCGGCCTAATGGGATTAATAGTTCTAATGGGCCTAAGTAGCATAATGGTCCTAAGTATCCTAAGTGGCCTATTGGGACTTATGGTCCAAGTGGGCCTATGTTCCCTAATGGGCCTAATGAGACTTAGTGGCCTAATCGGCCTAATGTGCCGAAGTGGCCTAATAGGCCTAAGTGGACTAATGGGCTTAATTGGCATAATGGGCCAAGGGGCCAAATGGGCCTAATGGGCCAAATGGGCCTAATGAGCTGAATGAGCCTAATTAACCTAAGTGGCCTAATGATCCTAATGGGCCTTAGTGGCTCAATGGGCCTATGTTTCCTAATCAGTGTAATGGGATTAATGGGCCAAATGGGCCAAATGGGCTTAATAGGCCTAAGTGGCTTTGTCAGCCTAATGGGATTAATGGACCAAGTGGGCCTAAGTGGTCGAATGGGTCTAATGGACCTCAGTGGTGTAATCGACCTAATGGGATGAAGTTTCCAAAGTGGTCGAATGAGCTAAGTTGCCTAATGGGCCTAAGTGACCTAATGGGGCTAAGTGGCCTAATGGGCCTAATGGGCCTAAGTGGCCTAATGGGGTGATGTAGCCGAATGAGACCAATGTACATAATGGGAAAAAATAGCCAATGTGTCTTAATGGGCCTAAGTGGCCTAAGTTGCATAATGTGCCTAATGGGCCTAAGTGGCCTAATGGGTATAATGGGACTCAGTGGCCTAATGGGTCTAAGTGGTCCAATGGTCCTAAGTGGCCTAATGGTTCTAATGAGACTCAGTGGCCGAATGGGTCCAATGGGGCTAATGGGCATAATGGGCCTAAGTGGCCTAATGGGCCTGAGTGGCCTAATGAGCTTAATGTGCCTTAGTGGCCTAATGGTCCTAATCGACCAAAGTGGCCTAATGGGTTTAATCTCATTAATGGGCCTAGGTAACCAAATGAGTCAAATGGGCCTAAGTGGCCTAATGGGATTAATGGGCCACAGTGGCCTAATGGGCATAATGTGCCTATGTTTCCTAATGTTCCTAATGGGCCTAAGTGGCTTAATGAGTCATATAGGCCTAAGTGTCCTAATCAGACGAATGGGACTAAGTGGATTAATAGGCCTTATGGGCCTAATGGTTCTAAGTGGCTTAATGAGTTGAATAGGCCTTGGTGACCTAATGGGCCTGATGGGCCTAATGGGCCTAAGCGGCCTAGTGAGTCGAATGGGACTAAGTGGCATATTGGGCCTATTGAGACTAATGGACCTAAGTGGCCTAATGGGACTGATGGGCCTGATGGGACTAATGGGCCTAAGTGTCCTAATGAGCCGATTGGGTCTAAGTGGCATGATGGGCCTGATGGGCTTTATGGGTTGAATGGGCCGAGGTGGCCTAATGGGCCTGATGGGTCGAATGAGCCTAAGTAGCCTAATGATTCGAATTAGCCTAAGTAGAATAATGGGCCTAAGGTGAATTATAGTCTTAATGGGCCTTAGTGGCCTAATGGGCCTAATGGGCCCAATGTATCGAACGAGCCTTAGTGGACTCATGGGCCTGATGACCTAATGTTCCTAATGATCATCAAGGACCTAAGTGTCCCAATGGGCCTAATGGGCATCAGTGTCCTAATGGACCTAATGAAAATAATGGGCCTAAGTGGCCTAATGGGCCTAATGGTCCTTAGTGGCTCAGTGGGATGAAGTGGCCTAAGTGGCCTAATGGGCATAGTGGGCTTAAGTGGACTAATGAGCTGAATGGGCCTAAGTATCATAATGGGCCTAAGAGGCTTAATGAGCCTATATACCTAATGGTCCTATGTGTCCTAATGGTCATGAGGGGCCTTAGTGTCCTAATGGGCCTAATGGTCCTAATGGGCTTAAGTAGACAAAGTATCCGAATGAGGATAATGGTCCTAAGTGGACTAATGGGTTTGATGGTCCTAATGGGCCTAATGGGCCTTAGTGGCCTAATTGGCCTTATGGGCCTAATGGGACTCAGTGGCCCAATGGGGATAATGGACCTAAGTGTCCTAATGTGCCTAATTGGCCTAAGTGGCCTCATGGTCTTGATGGGATTAATTAGTCTAATGGGCCTCAATGGTCTAATTGGCCTGATGGGCCGGATGGGTCTAAGTGTCCAAATGGGATGAGTGAGCCTCATGAGCCTAAGTGGCCAAATGGGCCTGATTTTCCTGATGGGCCCAATGGGCCTCAGTGGCCGAATGTGCCCAATGGGATTAATGGGACTAGTAGGACCAATGGGAGAAATGGACCAAGTGGCCCAATGGTACTAATGGGTTTAAGTGTCCTAATGGACCTAATTTCCCTAATGATCATAAGTGACCTAATGGGCCTGATGGGCCTAATGGGGCGAATGGACCTAAGTGGCCTAAGTGTCCTAATGGGCATAATGGTCTTAAATGGTTGAATGGGCCTAAAGGACTCGAGTGACAGAATGGGCCTAATGGGCCTAAGTGGCCTAATGGACCTAAGTGGCCTAATGGTCCTAAGTCTCCTCATGAGTTTAATGGGCCTATGTGGACTGATGGGCCTAATGGAACTAATGGGCCTAATGGGCCTAATGAGACTAAGTTGCCTAATGGGCCTAATGGGTTTAAGCGGCCAAATGGTCCAAATTGGTCTAATGTTCCTAGTGGGCCTAAGTGGACAATGGGCCTAATGGGCCTAATGGGCCTAAGTGGCCTAAGTGGCTTAATCGGTCTAATTGAAAAATTGGGTCTAATGGACCTAAGTTGCCTAATGGGCTAAATCGGCCTATGTGGCCGAATGGGACTAAGTAGCCCACATGTCCTAATTTACCTTCGTGTCTGAATGGGCCTAATGAGCCTGATAGGCCTAATTATCCTAATGGGCCAAATCAGCCTAGGTGTCCTAATGGGCCTAATGGGCTTGATAGGCCTAAGTTGCCTAATGATCCTAATAGGCCTTAGGGGACTAAGTGTCCTAATTGCCGAATGGGCCAAACTGGCCGAATGGGCCTAATGGACCGAAGGGGCCTAATGGGATTAATGGGATTATTGGGCCTAGGTTCCAAATAGGTCTAATGGGCCGATTAGGCCTAATGGGCTTAAGTGGCCTAATGGGCGTAATGGTCCTAGTGGCCAAATCGACCTAATGGGATAAATGGTACAGATGGTCCTAATGGTCTTAAGGGGCCTAAGTGGATTAATGGTCCTAAGGAGTCTAATGGGCCTAAGTGGTCTAATGGGTCTGGGTGGCCCAATGGGCTTAATGGGCTTAACGAGCCTAGGGGCAAAAAGGGCCTAGTGGGCAGAATGGTTCCCAACAGCCTAATGGGCCTAAGCACCCTAATGGGCCTAAGTGGCCTAATCAGCCTAATGGGAATAATGGTCTTAATGGGACTAATGGGCCTTATGGGCCTAAGGGCCTGAAGGGGCCCAATGGGCCCAATGGGCCTAAGTGGCCTAATGGGCCTAACTAGCCTAATGGACTTAAAGGGCTTAACTGGCCTAAGCTCCAAATAGGCCTAATTGGCCTCATTTTCCTAATGGGCCTAATGGGTTGAAGTGTATTAATGAGGCAAAGTTTCCTAATCGACCTAATGGTTATAATGAGCCCAATGGACTGAATGGGCCAAAGGGGCCTAAGTGGCCAAATGGGACTAATGGGCCAAATGGGTCTAATTGGCCTAAGTGGACTAATGAGATTAAGTGGAATAATGGTCCTAATGGGCCTAATGGTCTTAATGGGCCTAATGGGCCTAAGTGGCTTAATCGACCTAATGGGCTTAAGGGGCCAAGTGGGCCTAAGTGGCCTAATGGGCCTTAGTCGCCTAATCGGACAAATAGGGATAAGTGGCCCAATGGGATTAATGGGATTAAAGGGCATAGGGGGCCTAATGGGTCTAATGGTATTGAGTGGCCTAATGGGCCTAATGGGCCTAAGTGGCCTCATGGTCCTAAAGGTCCTTAGTGGCATAATGGGCCTAAGTGACCTCATGGGCCGAATAGGCCTAATGGTTCAAATGGTCCTAAGTGGCCTATGAGGCCTAATGGGTCTAATGGGACTAATGGTCCTAATGGGACAAATGGGCCTAAGTGGCTAAATGGGCCAAATGGGTTTAATGGTCCAAAGTGGCCCAATGGGCCTAATGGGTGTAATGGACTGAAGTGGCCTAATGGGCGTAATGAGCCTAAGTTGCCTAATGTGCCCGATGGGCCTTAGTGGCTTAATGGGTGGAATGGGTTGAATGGTCCGAATGAGCCTAAGTGTTCTAATTGTCCAGAAGGGCCTAATGCGCCAAAGTGGCATAATGGACCTAAGTGGCCAAATGAGCCTAAGTGGCCTAATGGGGCGAATGGGCCTAAGTGGCTGAATGAGACTAAGTGGCCTAATGGGGTGAATGGGCCTAGGTGTCCTAATCGGCCTAAAGAGCCGAATGTGCTAAAGTGGCCTAATGGACCTAAGTGGTCGAATGGGCCTAAGTGGCCAAATGGGGCTAATGGGCCGAAGTGGCCGAATGAGCCTAAGTGGCCTAGTGGCGCTAATGAGCCTAAGTGGTGGAATGGGCTTAAGTGGTCTAATAGGCCTAATGGGTGTAAGAGGCCTTATTTTCCTAATGGGATTAAGTGGCCCAATGGGATTAATGGGCCTAAGTGACTGAATGATCCAAATGGGGCTAAGTGGCCCAATTGGCCCATTGTGACGAATGGGCCGAATGGGCCTAATGGGTCGAATGGGCCTTAGTGGCCTAATGGGCCTATTGGGCCTAAGTGTCATGATGGGCCTCATGGGCCTAAGTGTACTAAGTGGTCTAATTGGCATAATCAACCGAATGGTATTAATGGGCCTAGTGGCCTAAAAGGCCTTATGGGCCCAAGTTTTCAAATGGGCCTATTTGGCCTTAGTGGCCTAGTGGGCCTAATTTTCCTAAGTGGCCTCATGATTCTAATTGGATGAATGATATGAATGGGCTTAATGAAACTAATTGGGATAATGGGGCTAAGTGGCCTAATGGGCCTAAGTGTTATAATGAGCCTAAGTGGCCTGAATGGGTCTAATGGTCCGAATGGGCCTAATGGTCTAAATGGGCCTAATGTCCCGAATGGGCCTAATGGGATGAAGTTACCTAAAGGACCTAATGGACCGAATGGGCCTAATGGGCCAAAGTGGACTAATGGACCTAAGTGGCCCGAATGGGCCTAATGGACCGAATGGGCCTAATGGGCTAAAGTGGACTAAGGGGCCAAATGGGCGAAACATGCTTAACGGGTCTAAGGAGCATAATGGGTCTAATGGGATGAACCAGCCTAATGGGCCTAAGTGGCCTAATGGACGTAATGGGCCTAAGTGGCCTAATGGGCTGAATGGGCCTAAGTGGCCTAATTAGCCTAATGGGATTAATAGGCCTAAATGGCTTAATATGCCAAAGTGGCCTAATCAGCCTAATGGGCTTAAGTGGCCTAATGGGACGAAGTGGCCTAATGGGCCTAAGTGTCCTAATGGGTCTAATGGGCCTAAGTGGCCTACTGGGCCTATGTGACCTAATGGGCCTAAGTGGCCTAATAATCCTAATGGGCCTAATTGGCATAATGGGCCTAATGGGCCTAATGGGAAAAAGTGGCCTAATCTGCCTAATGGGACTAGTGGTCGAATGGACCTAAGTTTCCTAATGGTCCAAAGTGACCTAATGGGCCTAAGTGGCCTAATGGGCCTACGTGGCCGAATGGTCCTAATGGGCCTAAGTGGCACAATGGTCCTAAGTGCCATAATGGGCCTAAGTGGCCCAATGGGCCTAAGTGGCCTAATGGGCCTAAGTGGCCTCATGAGAATAATGGGACTAAGTGGTCTAATGGTCCTATGGTTCTAATGGGATTAATGGGCCTAATGGGCCTAATGAGCTTAGTGGTCCTAAGTAGCCTAAGGGGCTTAATGGGCCTAATAGGCCTGAGTGGCCTAATCAACCTAAGGGGCTTAATGGGACAAGTGGGCTAATTGGCCTAATGGTCCTAAGTGGTCTAATGAGCCTAATGGGACAAAGTAGCCCAATGGTCCAAAGTGGACTAATGGTCCAAAGTGGCCTAATGGTCCTAATGGGATGAATTGGTGTTAATGGACTTAATGGGCCTAAATTGCCTAATGGGCCTAATGGACCAATGTGGCCTAATTGACCTAATGGGCCTAATCGGCCAAAGTGGCCTAATCGACCTAATGGGGCTAAGTGGAATAAGGGGCCTAATGGGCTTAAGTGGCCAAATGGGTCGAATGTGCATATGTGGCGTGATGGGTCTAATGGGACTAAGTGGCCTAATTGGCCTAAAGGGATTAAGTTGCTTCATGGGCCTCTTGGGCTTCAGTGGCCTCATGGGCCTAATGGGCCTAAAGGGACTAAGTGGCCTAAGTTTCCTAATGGGCCTAATCAGCCTAATGGGCCTAAGTGGCATGTTGGGCCTAATGGACTAAAGTTGTATAATGGGCCTAATAGGACTAATGGGCCTAATGGGCCTAAGTGGCCTAATGGGACTAAGTGGCCTACTCAGCCTAATGAGCATAATGGGCTTAAGTGGTCGAATGGTCCTAAGGGTCCTAATGAACCGACTCAGCTTAAGTGTCCTAATGGACCTAATGTTTCTAAGTGACCTAATCGGCATAATGGATCTAATGGGTGTAATGGACCTAAGTGGCTGAATGGACCTAATTGGCTGAATGGTCTTAATGTGTTTAGTGGACCTAATGGGCCTAAGTGGCCGAATGGGCTGAATGGGCCTAATGTTCCTAAGTGGCATAATGGGCCTAATGGGATGGATGGTTTGAATGGGCCTAATGTGACTAGTGGGCCTAATGGGCATAAGTGGATGAATGGGCCTAATGAGCCTAATGGTCCTAAGTTGATAAATGGACCAAATGGGCCTAAGTGGCTAATGGTCCTAATGGGCCAAATGTGCCTAGTGGGCCTAAGTGGACTAATGGTCCTACTAGGTCGAATGGGCCTAAGTGGCCAAATGGGCCAAATGGGTCGAATGTGCATAAGTGGCCTAATGGACATGAGTGGCCTAGTGAGCCTAATGGGTCTAATTGGCCTAAGTGGCCTAATGAACCTTAGTGGCCAAATGGGATTAATGGGCCTAGTTGTCCTAATGGGTATAATGGGACTAAGTGGGCTAAGTGGCCTAATAGGCATAAAGGGCTGAGTGGGCCTAAGTGGCCTAATTTGCTCAATGGGCTGAGTAGCATAATCTGCCTAATGAGCCTAATTGGACTAATGGGTATAATGGGCCTAAGTGGCCTAATGGGCCTAATGGTTCAAATGGTACTGAGTAACCTAATTATCCTAATGGTCCTAAGTGGGCTAATGTGCCAAACGAGCCTAACGAGCCTAAGTGGCCTAAGGGACTGAAGTGGACCAATGAGTCCAACGGGCCTAAGTGGAATAATGAGCACGATGGACCTAATGGGCCTCAGTGGACTAATTGGCCTAATGGGTATAATGGTCCTAAGGGGCCTAATGTGCCTAAGGGGAATAATGGGCCTAATGGGCCTTAGTGGCCGAATGAGCTTAATGGGCCTTGGGAGTCTAATTGGCCTAATGTGCCTAATGGGTCTAATGGGACTAATGGGCCTAAGGGGCCTAATGAGCCGAATGGGCTTAAGTAGCCTAATGGGACTAATGGGCCTAAGTTGCCTAATAGGCTTGAGTGACCTAATTAGCCTAATGGCCCTAATGGGCATAATGGGCCCAAGTGGCCGAATGGGCCTAATTGGACGAATGGGCCTAATGTGCCTAGTGGGCCTAATGGGCCTAAGTGTCCGAATGGGAATAATGGGACAAATTGGCCTAAGTGGCCCAATGGGCCTAATGGTACTATATGGCCTCATGGGCCTAAGTGTCCAAATGGGCCAAAGTGGCCAAATGGGCTTGATGGGTCTAATGGGTCTCATGGGCCTTAGTGGCCTAATGGGCCTCATGGGCATAAGTGTCGAATGAGACCAGTGGGATTAAAGGGCGTAATTTGACCAATGGGACTAATTGACATGATGGGCCAAATGGGCCTAAGTTACCTTATGATCCCAATGGCTATAATGGGCCTTAGTGGACTAAGTGGGCCTAAAGGGCCTAATGGGTCGAATGGGCATAAGTGGCCTAATGAGCCTAATGGACCCAATATGCCTCATGAGATGAATGGACCTAATGGAACTAATGGGAAGAGTGGTTCAAATGAACCAAACGAGCCTAATGGGATGAATGTGCTTAGTGGGCCTAATGGGACTAATGGGCCTAAGTGGCCTAAAGTTCCAAGTGGGTCTAATGGGTTTAATGGGCCCAAGTGGTATGATGGGTATAATGGGCCTCATGGGACTAATGGGTCTAAGTGGACTCATGGGCCTAATGGGCCTTAGTGTCCTAATGGGACTGATGGGCCTCGTGGGTGTGATGGGCCTCATGGGCCTAATGGGACACATGGGCCTAATGGGCCTCATGGGTGGAATGCATCTCATGGGCCCATGAGCCAGATGGGCCCAGTGGGCCTAATGGTCCAAAGTATCCTAGTGGGCCTAAGTTCCCTAATGAGCCTAATGGGCCTAATTGGCCTAATGGGGATAATGGGCCTAATGGATCTAATGGGCCTAAATGGCCTAAGTGGCCTAATAGGGATAATCGACGGAATAGGGTAATGGTCTGAAGTGGCCTTAGTGGCTTAATGGACCTAATGGACCTAATGTGACTAATGGGTGTAATGGGCCTAATGTTCCTATGAATCCTAATGGGCCTAATGGGCCTAGGTGTCCTAATGGGACTAATGGGCCTAAGTTGTCTAATTTGGATAATCAACTGAATGGGCCTAATGGGCCTTAGTGGACTAAGTGGCTTAATGGGCCTAATGGGACTAATGGGTTTAATTATACTAATGGCCTAAGTGGCTTAATGGGACAAATGGGCCTATGTGGCCTACGGGTCCTAATGGGACTAAGTGACCTAATGGGACTAATGGGAATAATGGGAATAATGGGTTTAGTGGGAATAATGGGCCTAAGTGGCCTACTAGGCCTAAGTGGACTAATGGGCCTAAGTGGCCTAATGGGCCTAATGGACCTAATGGACCTAATGGGCCTAACTCGCATAATGGGCCTAAGTGGACTAATGGACCTAATGGGACTAATGGCCCTAAGTGGCCTAATCCTCCTAATCGACTAAATGGGCCTAATGAGACTAATGGTCCTTAGTGGCTGAAGTGGCCAAAGTGGCCTAATCGACCTAATCGAGAAAATGTGACTAATGGGCCTAACAGCCTAATGAGCCTAATGGTCCTAATGCCTAAGTGGCCTAATAGGACTAATGGTCCTAATGGGCATAATGGACCTATGTGGCCTAAGTGGTCTAATCATCCTAATAGGCCGAATGGGATTAATGGGCCTATGTGGACTAATGGGCCTAATGGGCCTAATGGGCCTAAGTGGGCTAAGTGGCCTAATCGGCCTAATCGACTGAATGGGCCTAATGGGCCTAATGGGCCTAAGTGGCCTAATGGTCCTAATGGTCCAAACTGGCATAATCCTCCTAATCGATCAAATGGGCCTCAGTGGCATAATGAGCTGAAAGGTCCTAATGGACCTAAGTGGGATAATCAAGATAATCGACCGAATGGGCATAAGTGGCTGAATCAGCCTAATTGAACAAATGGGCCTAATGAGACTAAGTGGCAAAATGGACCTAATGGGCTAAGTGTCCTAATCTACCTAATCGACCAAATGGACCGAATGGGCCTAGGTGGCCGAATGGGTCTAATGGGCCTAATGGGTCTAAGTGGCATAAGTGGATTAATCGTCCTAATTGAATGAATGGGACTAATGGTCCTTATGGGACTAAGTGGAAGATTGGGCCTAATGGTCTTACGTGGCCAAATGGGCCTAATTGGCCAAATGGGGATAATGGGCATAAAGAGCCTAAGTTGTCGAATGTGCTTAAGTGGTATAATGGGCCTAATGGGACTAAGTGGCCCAATGGGCCTACTGGACCTAAGTGTCCTAATGAGCCTAATGGGCCTAATGTTCCTATGGGTCCAAATGGGGCTAATGGACTGAATGGGTTTATTGGGTCGAATGGGCCTTAGTGACCTAATGGTCCAATGGGCCTAAGTTGCCTAATGAAACTAATGGGACTAAGTGTCCTAAGTGGCATAATCAGCCCAATCAAACGAATGGTCTTAATGGGCCAAAGTGGCATAATGGGTCTAATAGGCCTTAGTGGTCGAATGGGCCAAATGGGCATGATGGGTTGAAATGGCCTAGTGGGCCTCATGGGCATATGTGGCCTAATGGACCTCATGGTCCTAAGTGGCCTAAGGGGCCTAATGGGCCTAATGGGTCTCATGAGACTAAGTGGTCTATTGTGCATCATGGTCCTAATGGGCCTAATGGGATTAATGGGATTAACAGGCCTAGGTGCCAAATTTTCCAAATGGGCCAAAGTGGCCTAAGGGGCCTAATGGGTTTTAGTGGTCTAATGGGCCTAGGTGGCATAATGGGATTAATGGGATTAACGGGTATTGGGGACAAATGAACCTAATGGGCCTAATGAGCCTAATTGGCCTAAGTGGCCTAATGGGCCTCAGTGTCCTAATGGGACAATGTTGCCTAATCGGCCTACTGGGCTTAATGGGATAAATGTTCCTAATGGACCTAATGGGTCTAAGTGGAATAATGGGCCTAATGGGTTGAATGATCATAATTGGCCTAATGGGCCTAATGGGCCAAAATGGCATAATGGTCCAAAGTTTCCTAATCATCCCAATGGACTTAATGGGCCTAATGGGCCTAATGGGCCTAATTGGCCTAGTGGGCCTAATGGGAAAAAATGTCCTAATGGGCCTAAGTGGCCTAATTGGCATAATAGGATTAATGGGCCTAGTGGGCCTAAATTTCCTAATGGGTCTTGGTGGTCTAATCAGCATAATGGGCCTAAGTGGGCTCATGTTCTTAATGGGATTAACGGGCCTAGGAGCCAAATGGGCCTAATGGTACAAATGGACCGAATGGACCTAGTTGGCCTAAGTTCCCTAAAGGGCCGAATGGGCCTCATGGGACTAAGTGTACTAATGGGATTAATGGACCTAAATGGTATAATAGACATAATTAGCCTAATGGGACTAAGTGGCCTAATCAGCCTAATGGTCTTAATGGGTCCAATGGGCCTAAGTGGTCAAATGGACCTAATGGGCCTAAGTGGACTAATTATCCTAATGAGCCTAAGTGGCCTGATAGGCCTAAGTGGACCAATGGGCTAAATGTTCATAATGGGCCTAAGTGTTCTAATGGGCCTAAGTAGCTGAATGGGACTAAGTGCCTCAATGGGCCTAATTGGCCTAAGTGGACTGATGGGTCTAACGGGTCTCAGTGGCCTCATAGGCCTAAAGAGCCTTAGCGGCCTCATGGGCCTAATGGGACTGATGGGCCTAAATTCCCTAAGTGGCATAATGGGCCTAATGGGCTTAATGGGCATAATGGGACAAATGGGACAAATGGGCCTAAGTAGTCGAATGAGACGAATGGGTCTAATTGGCCCAATGGGGCTAATGGGTCGAATGGGCCTAGTGTCATAATGGGATTAATGGGTCAAATGGGCCTAAGTTTCCTAATGGGGGTAATGGGCCTATGTGACCTAATGGGCCTTAGTGGCCTAAGGGGCCCAAGGGGCCTAGTTGTTGTTAGTGGCCTAAGTGGCCAAATGGGCCTAAGTGGCCAAATGAGCCTAATAGGCCTAAGGGTCATAAGTGGCCTAACAGGCCTGATGTGACTAAGGGGCCTAAGTGTCCTAATGGGCCAAATGGGTTGACATCATCTAATGGGCCTAATGGACCTATGTGGCCTCATAGTCATAGTGGGCCTAATGAGATTAAGTGGTTGAATGGGTCTAAGTGGCCTAATGGTCCTAATGTGCCTAGCGGGCCTAATGGACCGAAGTGTCCTAATGGGCCTACTGGACCTACTGGTCCTAATGGGCCTAAGTGGCCTAATGGGACTAATGGGTCTAATGTCCCTAATGGGCCAACTGGTCCTAAAGGGGCTAATATGAATAATGGTCCTAATGGGCGTAAGTGTCCTAATAGGTCTAATGGGCCTAATGGGACTAAGTTTCCTAATGGTCCTAAGTGGCCTAATGGGCCTAATGGGACTAATTAGCCTAAGTAGCCTAATGGGCCTCATTGGATTAATGGGCATCGTGGGCTTAATGGGTCTAAGTGGCCTAATGGGCCTAAGTGGTCTGATGGGGAAAAATGGGCCTCATGGGCCTAAGTGGCCTCATGGGCCTCATGAGACGAAGTGGTCTAATGGGCCCAATGAGACCAAGGGTATAATGGGCCCAAGGGACTAATGGGACTAATGGGCCAAATTGGATGAATGGGCTTAACGGGCCTTGGTGCCAAATGGTCCTAATGGGATTAATAGGCCTAAGGGGCATGATCAGATTAAGTATCCTAATGGGCCTAAGAGGCCTAATGTGCCTTAGTGTCTTAATGGTCCTAGGTGGACTAATGCGCCTAATGGGATGAATGTTCTTAAGTGGCCTAAGAGGCCTAAGTGGCCTAAGAGTCCTAAGTGGCCTAATGGGTGTAATGGGCCTAATGGACCTAATGGACCTAATGGGCCTATTGGTACCAAGTGGCCTAATGGTCCTAAGTGGCCTAAAGGGCCTAATTGGCCTAAGGGGACTAAGTGGACTAATGGGCCGAATGGGCCTAAGTGGCCTAATGGGCATAAGTGGCCTAATGGGCCTATGTTTCCTAATCGGTCTAAGGGGCATAATGGGCCTAAGTGGCCTAATGGGACTAAAGGGACTAATGGGTATAGGGGGCCTAATGGGCCTCTATGGCCTAATGTGCTTAATGGGCTTAACAGAACTAGGGGCCAAATGGGACTAAGTGGCTTAATGGTCCAAAGTTGTATAATTGGATTAATGGTATTAATGAGCCTAATGGGCCGAATGGGCCTCAGTGGCCTAATGGGTGGAATGGACCTAATTGGCCGAAGTGGCCTAATGGGCTGAAGGGGCCTAATGAGACAAAGTTTCCTAATCAACCTAATGGGATTAATTGGCTGAATGGGCCTCATGGGCCATATGGGCCAAATGGGACGAATGGGACGAATGGGCCTAATGGGCCTAAGTGTCCTAATCGGCCTAATGGGCTTAATGGGCCAAGTGGGTTGAGGTGGCCTAATGGGCCTAATTGGACTTAGTGGTCTCATCAGCCTAATGTGCCTAAGTGGACTAATGGGCCTAAGTGGCATAATGGGGCCAAGTGGCCTAATTGGTTTAATGGACTTAATGAGCCAAGGGGACAAATGGGCCAAATGGGAATAATGGGATGAATGGTCCAAATTAACCTAAGTAGCCTAATGGGCGTAATGGGACTAATGGGCCTAAGTGCCCTAATGGGCCTAAGTCTCCTAATGGGATTAAGTTTCCTAATAATCCTAATGGGACTAAGTGGGGCTAAGGGGCCTAATAAGCCTAAGTGGGCCTAAAGGGCGTAGTGGGCCTAAGTGGCCTAATGGGCCGAAGTGGACCTAATGGCCTAATGGGCCTATGTGGCTAAATGAGACTAGGTGGCCAAATGGGCCTAGGTGGCCAAATTGGACTAGGTGGACTAATGGGCCCAATGAGCCTAATGGGATGAAGTGTCCTAATGGGACTAAAGGGCATAGTGGGCCAATGTGTCCTAATGGTCCTAAGTGTCATAATCATAACTGAATGGGCCGAGTGGACTAATGGTCCTAGTGGGCCTAAGTGGCCAAATGGGCCTAGGTGGCCTAATGGGTCAAATGGGATGTATGGTTCAAATGGTCCTAATGGGCCTAAGTGGCTGAATTGGCTTAAAGGTCCTAATGAGACATAGTGGCCTAATATGCCTATGTGGCTGAATGGGCCTAATGAGGCTCATGGGCCTAAGTGGACCAATGGGCTTAAGTGGCCTAATTGGCCTAATGTGATGAATGGGCATAGTGGGCCTCATGGGCCTAAGTGGCTTAATGGGCCAAATGGGACTAAGTGGATTAATGGGCCTGATGGGCCTGATGAGTCTCATGGGCCTAAGTATCCTAATGGGCCTATTGGTCCCAAGTGTCCAAATGGGCCTATGGGGACTTAGTGTCCCAATCAACATAATTTTCCTAAGTGGACTAATGGGCCTAATGGGACGAATAGGAAGAATGTGCCTAATAGGCCTAAGTGGCATAATGGGCCTAAGTGCCCAAATGGGCCTAATGGGATGAATGGGCCTAATAATCCTAAGTGGCCTAATGGGCCTAATGTGCCTAAGTGGCCTAATTATGCTAATGGGATTAATGTACCTAATGGGACTAAGTGGCCTAATGGGCCTAAGTGGACTGATGGTCCTAAGTGGCCTAATGCTCCAAGTGGACCAAAGTGGACAGATGGGCCTAATGGGCCAAAGTGGCCTAATCGGCCTAATGTTCCTAAGTGGCCTGATGGGTCAAAGTGGCCAAAGGGGCCTAAGTTACCTAATGGTCCTAATGGGGCTAAGTGGCCTAACGATCCTAAGTGGCCTAATGAGTGTAAATGGCTTAATGGGCCTAATGGTCCCAGGTGGCCTAATGGTCCTAATGGGCTGAATGGACCTAATGGGCCTAATAAGCCTAATGGGAAGAATGGGATCAATGGGCCTTAGTGGCCTAATCAACCTAATGGGACTAATGGGCCTAAGTGGATTAATGGATCTAATGGGCCTAATGGGCGTAAGTGGCCCAATGGTCCAAAGTGGCCTAATGGGCCTAATGGGCCTAAGTGGTCCAATGGGCCTAAGTGGCCTAATGGGCCTAATGGGTGTAATGGACCTAAGTGGCCTAATGGGCCTAAGTGGCCTAAGTGTCCTAATGGGCCTGATGGGACAAAGTGGTTTAGTGGGCCTAATGGGCCTAAGTGGCCTAATGGGCCAATGTGGCCTAATGGGTCTAATGGGCCTAAGTGGTGTAATGGGCCTAATGGGTTAATGGAAATAATGGGCCTAATGGGACTTAGTGGCCTAATGGGACTTAGTTTCCAAATGGGACTAAGTGGCATAATGGTAATAATGGGCCTAAGTGGTCTAATGGGTTGAATGGGCCTCACTGACCTAATGGGCCAAATGGGCCTAAGTGGCCTAATAGGCCGAATGGGAATATGT
This sequence comes from Viscum album, assembly GCA_963277665.1. Taxonomy (NCBI): domain Eukaryota; kingdom Viridiplantae; phylum Streptophyta; class Magnoliopsida; order Santalales; family Viscaceae; genus Viscum; species Viscum album. The sequence continues at coordinate 1,777,311,595 of OY728156.1, forward strand.
GGACTAATGGGCCAAATGGTACTCAGTGGAATAAGTGGACTAATGGGCCAAATGGTCTAAATTGGCCTTAGTGTCCTAATGGGACTAATGGGCCTCAGTGGCCTAATGGGCCTAATACACCGAATGGGCTTAATTCAAATAGTGGGCCTAAGTGGTCGAATGACCCTAAGTTTCCTAATGGGCCTAAGTGTACTAATGGTCCTAATGGTCCTAAGTGGCCAAAGGTGCCTAAGTGTCCTAATGGGCCTAATGGGCCAAATGGTCCTAAGTGACATAATAGGCCTTAGTGGCCTAAAAGGCATAATTAGCCTAAGGGGACTAAGTGGACTAATGGGCCTAATGGTCTTAAGCGGCCTAATGGGCCTAAGTGGCCTAATGGTACTAAGGGGACTAAGTGGCCTAAGGGGCCTAAGTGGCCTAATGTGCCTAATTGGCCTAATGGGCCTAATGCACAAAATGGGATTAAGTGGCATAATGGGATCAATGGGCCTAATGGGCCTAACTGGTATAATGGACCTAAGCAGCCTAATGGGCCTAAGTGGCCTAATGGGTTTAAGTGGCCTAAGGGGACTAATTAGCCTAATGGGCCTAAGGGAACTAATGGGCCTAATGAGCCTAAGTGGCCTAATGGGCCTCTAAGGCATAATGGGCCTAATGTGTCGAATGCACCTAAGTGGCTTAGTGGGCCTTAGTGGCCTAATGGGCCCAAGTGGCCTAATGGTCCTAAGTGGCCAAATGGGCCTAAGTGGCATAATGGGTTTAATGGGCCTAATGGTCCTACTTGGGAAAATTGGCCTAATGGGCCTAATGGACTATATGGGCCAAAGTGGCCTAATTGTCTTTATCCAATGGGCATATTGAGCTGAATGGGCCTAATGGGATGAGTGGGCCCAATTGGCCTAATGATCCTAAGTGCCCTGATTTTCCTAATGTGCCTCATGGGACTAATTGGCCTAAAGGTCCTAAGTGGCCTAATGGGTCTAATGAGCCTAATGGGCCTAAGTGGAATAATGGGACTAATCTAATGGGATTAATGGTCTAAATGGTCCTTAGTGGCCTAATGGACCGAATAAGCTTAATGAGACGAAGTACCCCAATGGGCCTAATGGGCATAAGTGGTCGAATGGGCCTAACTGGCGTAATGGGCCAAATAGATCTAGTGGGCCTAATGGGCCTAATGGTCCTAAGTGGCCTAATTTCCTAATGACCCTAATGAATGAACTTTATGGTTCTTCACTCTTCTGGATCTTGATGCTCCTCATACCTCCTCTTCCCCTCTCATGATTTTGAGGGTCTTCTTGACGGTGATAGTGCCACATCACCTGATCCATCGTCTTCCTTCTCTTGGTTTATTTTTCTTCCCTCTCAACTGATGTGTCTTACTAGTGTGGTCATCACATGTCTCTCACCACCCCTATTCCAATGTATCCCTACACATCGTTCTCCCATTCTCGGTCTGTGTGTGCGAGTGCTTTAGATGTCTTAGGTCGGCTCTAGTGAGTGCACCTGATGCCTTCTTTATCCTCTACCTATGATAGCCTACCCATCACATTTGACACCACTTCGGTCTCACTCGATTCAGGATCTGGGTCTACTTGGGATGGTGCAGGAGTAGGGATGGCAATAGTCGCAGCTCAGATTCATTCCTATATTTGGCTCCTTCTTTATTTTTCATATCCAGATTGAGGTCTCGTATGGTGATTTTTTTGGGATTTATTTTTTTTCTATGTTATTGGTTCTCTGTTTCGTTGGATCGATGCAGTTTACTGCTTGGTCCCCTACTGAAGCCTCCATCTTCTCATCCTTATTGTGATCCTTTCCCTATCTGTCCAGTGCGCGGGTCTTCATGGAGGTTCTGGGAGGTGCGGATTGAGTGTCTTAGGGTTTCTGGGAGGAAGAATATCCCATCTTTGAAGGTTTGAATGGTTGTGATGTTCTGTTTTGATAGTTTATTGGTGGTGAATTTGAAGTTTTACAGCTATGATATGAAGACATCAATGGTGATTAGTGGACATCCTTGTTTATTTTTCTCTGGTTCTCAGCTCCAACGATGATGGTCGATGATAATGAAGGTGGTGTTCCCATCGGCGATGTGGTGACTCTGGTAGTGATGGTTATGATGATGATGTTCTGAGTGGACGACAATGAGGTGATAATGACAATGATGATGGTGAAAGCTTCTTCGATGTGATATCGTCGATGCAGCGGCTGCATGATTTTTGGGATTTAATGCCGATGCGACAGTTCCCGCGGTGATGATACTCATTTCAAATTTTAAATATCTGGACTATTTTTGAAATTTCAATATGTGCCATGTTGTAAGGTGTAAGGTTCCCACATTTTCTTCAAAGTGGCTTTTATGAAAATTAAAAAAATGAGTAGGAGGGCCTAATGGGCCTAAGTGGCCTAATATACCTAATGGTCCTAATTGGCCTAATGGTCCTAAGTGGCCTAATGGGCCAAACTGGCCTAATGGGCCTAAATTGACTAATGCACCCAATGGACCTAAGCAGCCGAATGGGCCGAATGGGCTTAAATGGCCTAATGGGCCTACTGGATAATGATCCTAATGGCCCTAATAGGCCTAATGGTCCTAAGCCACTTAAGTGGCATAAAAGGGCATAATGGGCCTAAGTGGTTGAGTGGGCCTAAGTGTCCTAATAGGCCCAATGGGCCTAATGGGTATAATTGGACTAATGGGCCTAAGTGGAATAATGGGACTAATGAGACTTAGTGGCCTAATGGTCCTAAGTGGACTAATGGGCCTAAGTGGCCTAATGGGTCCAATGGATAATGGGCCATATGGTCCGAAGTGGCCTAAGTGACCTTATAGGCCAAATGGTCCCAAAGTGGCCTAGTGGTACTAATGTGCTCAATAGGCCTAAGTGGAATAATGGTCCTAAGTGACCTAATGGACCTAATGGGCCGAAGCAGCCTAAGTGACCTAAGGGGACTAATGGGCATAATGGGCTCAATGGGCCTAAGTGGCCTAATGGGACTAAGTGGCCTAAGCAGCCTAATGGGCATAAGCGACCTAAGTGGACTAAGGGAAAAAATGGGCCTAATGGGCCCAATGGTCTTAAGAGGCCTAATGGGCCTAAGTGGCCTAAGTAGCCTAATGTGACTAAGTGGTCCTAAGTGGGCTTAAGTGGCCTAAGTGGCCTAATATTCCTAGTGGGCCTAATGGGCTTAAGGGGCCTAAGTGGACTAATGAGCCTAAGTGGCCTAATAGGGCTAAGTAGCCGAATGGGCCCAATGGGCCTAAGGGGACTAATGGGCCTAATAAGCCTAAGTGGGCTAATGGGCCTAATGGCCCTAATTGGTCTAATGGGCCTAAGTTCCTATGTGGACTCATGGGCCTAATGGGCCTAATGGGCCCAAGTCACTGAGTGGGCTTAAGTGGCCTAATGGGTCCAATGGGCCAATGGGCATAAGTGACCTAATGGGCCTAAGTGGTCTAATGGGCCTAATGGGCATTAGTTACCTGATGGGACTAAGTGGCATAATGAGCCAAATGACTAATGGGTCTAATGTACCTAAGTGGCCTAAGTGGCCTAATGGGCCTAATGGGCATAAGCGGCCTAAGTTTCCTAATGGGCCTAATGGGCTAAATAGGACTAAGTGGCATAATGGGCCTAAGTGTCCTAAGTGTCCTAATGGGCCAAATGGGCCTAAGCGACCTAAGTGACCAAAGGGTCCTAATGTGATAATTGGGCCTAAGTGGACTAAGTGGCCTAATGTTCCTAAGCAGCCTAAGTGGACTGAGGGGCCAAATGGGCCTAATGGGCTCAATGGGCCTAAGAAAACTAATGGGCCTAAGTGGCCTAAGTGGCCTAAGTGGCCTAAGTGGCTGAATGGGCCTAATGGGCCTAATGGGCGTAACCGGCCTAAGTAGTCTAAGGGTCCAAATAGGCCAAATGGTATAAATGGGCCTAAGTGGACTAATGGGCCTAAGTGTCTGAATGGGCCTAAGTGGCCTAGTAGGCCTATGTGGCCAAAGTGGGATAATGGGACTAATGGGCCGAAGTGGCCTAATGGGCCTAATGAGCCTAAATGGTCTAATGGTCTTAATGGGTATAATGGGGTTAATGGGGCTAATGAGCCTAATTGGACTAATGGACGGAATGGGACTAATGGGCCTAGTGGGCATAATGGACCTTAGTGGCCTAATGGGTCTAAGTGGCCTAATTAGCATAATGGGCCCAGGTGGCCTAATTGGACTAAGTGGCTGAATCGACCTAATGGGGCGAATGTACCTATTTGACCTAATGGGCCTAATGGGACGAATGTGCCTAATGAGCCTAATGGGATTAAGTGGCCTAATGGTCCTTATGGGCCTAAGCGGACTAATGGACCTTTATGGGCCTAAGTGGCCTAATCAACCTCATAGGCCAAAGTAGTCTAATGGGCCTAATAGGACAATTGGGCCTAAGTGGCCTAATGGGCCTAATGAGCTGAATGAACCTAAGTAGCCTAATCAGTGTAATGGTCTAGTGGGCCTAAGTGGCCTAATCAACGTAATGGGCCTAATGGGCCTAAGTTGCCTAATGGTTCAAATGGGCCAAATGGGTCAAGTGGGATGAATGGGACTAATGGTCTTATGTGGAATAATGGGCCTAATGGTCCTAAGTGTCCTAATAATTCTAATGGGCGTAAGTGGCCAAATCGGCCTAATGGGCCTAATGGGACTAAGTGGCCGAATAGGCATAACGGGCCTAAGTGGCCTAATGGGCCTAATGGGCCTAATGGGATGAAGTGATCTAATGGTCTTAAGTGTCCTAGTCATCTTAATGGGCCTATTTAGGCCTTAGGTATTAGTGTTCCAAATATAGTGTTTTTGGTCTAGGTTTTAGGATTTTTTCATTATAATTGGCCTAAATTGGTCTAAATTGGCCTAAATGACCAATTGGCCAAATGACCAATGACCCTGACGACCCAATTAACTAATGGTCTAATGACCTAATGACCTAAATGACCTAATTGGTCTAAATAGACAAATGGCCTAATAGCCTAATGGCGTAATTGGCATAATGGTCTAATTGGCACAAATGAACTAATTGGTCTAAATGGCTTAATTAGTCTAAATGGATTAAATAGTCTTATGGAATTAAATTGTCTAATTGGACTAATTGGCCTAATTTACCTAATTTGACTAATTAGTCTAAATGGACAAATGGGTCTAAATGGCCTAATTGGTCCAAATGGATTAAATGGTCCGATTGGATTAAATGGTTTAATTGACCTAATTAGCCTATTTAGACTAATTTTCCTTAATTGGAGAAAATGGTCAAATCACCAAATGACCAATTGGACTAATGGTGTAATGAACTAATAGGATAATGGCCTATTGGCCAAATTGGTCTAAATAGCCTAATGACCTAATTGGAATAAATGAACTAATTGTTTTAAATGGCCCAATTGGTCCAAATGGGTTAAATGATATAATTGGATTAAATGGTATAATTATACTAATTGGTCTAATAGATATTAATGCTCTAATTAGACTAATTTTCCTAATTGACCTTAATGGTCTAATTTGCCTAATTGGCCTAATTGGCTTTATGGCCTAAATGGTATAATGGACTAATTGGCCTAAATAGATTAAAGTCTTAAATTCCCTATGGCCTAATAACATAATTGGCCTAATGGACTAATTTTCCTAAATGACATAATTGGCCTAAAGGGACTAATTGGACTAAATGGTCTAATTAGGCTAATTGGCTTTATTCTCATAAATGGCCTAATTGTCCAATTAGCCAAGTAGCCAAATGGACAAATGATCAAAAGTACTCAGTGAATGAATAACCAAATAACACAACATAAATGGAATTATACCAAAATGAATAGACAAGTGGAATCCATACCATACATAGGTTTATCTTGCTAATTAGTATGGATTGTTTATGTTATGTCACTAGTATTAAATTTATAATTAAATGTACGTTTAGATGTTTCTTAATTTTATGGATTTCTTCAACATCTATAATTTTAATTCATTCTAGTTTTATCACTTTCATATTATTCAATAATGTGGTATTATACCAATCAATGTCATTTGAAGCAATCAAGATTTTTCATCAAATTTTGTGTGCCTCGAGCAAAATTATTTTCCTTAACTAGGACGAAAAATAATGGAAATTATGTAAATGAAAAAACACAAGAAAACATTGTAAGTGTTTTTAATGATACTTCAAATTCTGATATTTAATTTATAATTAAATTTCTTGTTTATATTTTCAACAGTGTGTCCTGGAGGCCCTCAATGAGAAAGAAGATGACAACTTCAGGCCAAATGATCATTTGAGAAAAGTATTAGGTGAGGAGTGCCATGGGAGAGTATGATGTTGACCCATTAAAAACATCATCACCAATAGGTATTGGACCTCATCGAGAGCATCTCAAACCTATCAGACCACCAAGATGAAAAATGCTCATGCAGAAGTAGATGAGGCCAAAAAAATAGCAATAAAGGAGCTTGAAAGAAATAAATTGGTCACCAAACACTTCCTGAAAGATATGTCAGTTATAAGTCAACCACTTCTATCAGAGACTCTTATTACTTTTGATTCATGTATGACATCAATGTGATATTTATATGATACCTAGATTTATTTCAATGAGGGTCCTAGTGGCGATCGAGCTGATGGCAGTGGTGGTGGTGGAGGGGGGGTGGCGGTGGTGGTGGCAGTGTTTGTGACGAAGGTGGTGGCGGTGGTGGTGGTGGTGGTTTCGAGCATAGTGGAATCATGAAAAGATGTATGGTATATTAAAATTTATCTTAATAATTATTGCTTGAAGCCAAGAGAGAGGGTCTTACATGTCAAATTTAAAATTAATATATTTATTATTTAAATAAATAAATACCTATGCTTAGGAACTTTCTTCGTTAGTGAATGTTGATCCTTCGAAAAGACCCTTTAAGATTACCATCATTGCACTATGAGGATCCCTGGATAAAATCTCTCTAGAGGCAATCCATATGTACTCCTATTATCTCTGAGAAACACCACTCAATCTCTAGGTCTTAGTGCGTTGAGTCCAATGTCTTATGTTGTTTGTTCTTGATCACCCATTCTTTGGTCTTGTAGAAATCTTTCTTGCACTCCTCATTATTGAGAGAGAGAGAGAAGGAGGATTTGAGAGAGAATTCATTGTGCGAAACAATTTTCTATTCTTAATTTTTGGATTCTCTACACAATAGACATAGATGCCTATTTATAGAGTTGATATATAATTTAAAATATTATTTAATTGCATTCCATACATTAAATAATATTAATTACCTTTAATAAATATCATACCACATAATATTATTATATAATTATTATTTTTTAGTGCATGCCAACTTGCGCAATAACAAATATTATATAATGGTCTTGCTAATTAATATTTTTCAATGGACTGAGTCTTGGTCCATTCAAACTTCTCAATCATTTATTAAACAACCGAATAAATGTTTTATTCATAAATAAATATTTTATTTATAATATAGCGAATAAATATTTATTAAAATATTAAATAAAAAAATAAATATTTTATTCACATGTCTTTGAATATATATTTATTTAATTTATGTGATCAATATAAATTGAATAAAATTATTACTCAGACTTGAGAATAATATTTACTCCATTAATTAAACACAAATAGAATTTAATCAAGATCAAAGGAAACACTTAGTGTGTGAACCTGTAGGATTCCTTATCATTGACATTAGGTGGAATTGCCTAAAGTCTGATATTATTGTCTGGCAACGAGTAAAAGTACCCAAGAGATAGAAGTTGATGTCGCAACATCGAAAACCAGATACAAACACTCACTTTGTAATATAATCTCTTTGTCACAATATCTCATCAAGAAGGTTGCACATTTGTGTCACCAACCTATATGATAGATATGTCTTCCTTTGACTATCTGAAATAAACACATCGTTACACCTTGGACATGGAATTTAATGCGATGGTTTTATTCCAATAAAAGGGTTTAGATATCATATTCTTTAAAGATCGAAGGGAAAAATCCTTCCTCGACTTATTCATTAATGACATGTCACTCGTGACGCACCCAACGTATCCAACTTTTCCATGAGACGTTATCATCATGGTTTACGACCTACATCTAAGTATATGAGTTATGGCATGCTTTAATAATAATCTTAAAGTATAAGGACCATCACACACACTCATAGATAGGAATATATGATGACACCAAAACATTCAAAATTCCTACTGGCGGGTCTGTTCTCATAATCACCCATCTTGGAGATTACCAAGTGCGAACTTCATGAGAATAAGTATCATCTGCTTATGAGTACTCATACCTGATAGTCTATGTAATTTTTTCCCTTCATAGTATGTTTTCTAAATGACCCAATTATCCTAATTGGCCTAAATTGGCCTAAATGGCCAAAAATGGCCTATTTGGTCTAAATGGTCTAAATTGGCCTAAATGGCCCAATTGGCCTAAATTGCATAAATTGACTAATTTGATTAATTTCCCTAATTGACCTAAATGGATTAAATTGTCATAATGGGCCTAAATTTCCTAATTGTTCTAAATGGCCTAAATTAACCTAATTGGCCTAATTGACCTAAATTGCTAAATTGTCTAATTGGTCTAATTGTCCTCAATGGTCTAATTGGCCTAAATGACCTAAATTTCCCAAATCCGCTTAAATGTACTAATTGGAATAATTGAACTAAATGGATTAAATTGGCCTAAATGGACTAATTGGGCAAATTGGCTTAAATGGTCTAAATTAGCCTAAATAGCCTAAATGGCCTAAATTGGCCTAAATGGACTAATTGGTCTAAATAGCCTAAATTGGACTAAATGACATAAATTTTGTTATTGGACTAATTGGACTAAATTACCTAAATGGACTAAATGGCCTAATTGGCCTAAATGGTCTAAATGGTCTAAATGACCTAAATGAACAAATTGATTAATTGACCTAAATAGCCTAAATGGACTAAATTGGCCCAATGGTCTAGCTAGCTGAATTGGCCTAACTGGACTAATTGGCCTAAATAGCCTATATGGAATAATTTGAATAATTGGCCTAATTCGGCTAAGTGGCCTAAATGGCCAAAATTGGCCTAATTGGTCTAAATGGCCTAAATTGGTCTAAATGGTCTAAATGGCTTAATTGGCCTAAATTACCTAAATCGCCTAAGTGGACTAATTGGCATAAATTTCCTAAATGGCATAATTGGCCTAATTGGAATAAGTGGCCTAAATTGACCTAAATGGCCTAAATTTTCCGAAATGAAATAAATTGGCCTAAATGGCCTACTTGGTCTAATTGGCATGAATTGCCTAATTGGTCTAATTTTCCTAATTGGTCTAAATGAGCTAAATTTGCCTAGATGGCCTAATTTTCCAAAATGGTCTAAATGGAAAAAATTGGTCTATTGGGGATAATTGGTCTAAATGGCCTAAATGGCATAATTTGGCTAAATTGCCTAAATTGTGTAATTGACCTAATTGGCCTAAATGGCATAATTGGAATAAATTGCTTAAATTGTGTAATTGACCTAATTGGCCTAATTGGACTAAATTGCCTAAATTTTTCTAAATAGACTAAATGAACAAAATTTTCCTAAATAGCCTAATTGGATTAAATTTCCTAAATTGCATAATTGGCCTAATTTGACCAAATGGTCAAAGTTGGCCTAATCGGTTTAAATGGACTAATCGACCTAATTGACCTAATTAGTATAAATTGCCTAAATTGGATTAAAGGGAATAATTGACTGAATTGGCCTAAATGGTCTAAATTGTCCTAAATGGCCTAAATGGTCTAAATTGGCCTAAATTTCCATATTAGCCTAAATGTCCTAAATTGGCCTAAATGGTTTAAATGAACTAAATTTACTAATTGGTATAATTGGAATAATTTTCCTAATTGAATTAATTGGCCTAAATGCCCTAAAGGGCCAAAAATGGCCTAATTGGACTAAACTGGTCTCATTGGCCTCATTGGCCTAAATGGCCTAAATTATCCTAAATAGCCAAAATGGCCAAATTGGCCAAAATGGACAAAATGGCCTAACTTCCCTAATTGTCCTAAATGACCAAAATTGGCCTAAATGGCCTAATGGGCCTAATGGGTCTAAGGGTCGAATGGGTCTAAGTGGCCTAAGTGGCTTAATAGGTCTAATGGTCTTAAGTGGCCAAATGGGCCAAATGGGTCTAATGGGATTAAGTGGCCTAATGGGGCTAAGTGGCATAATCGACCTAATGAGCCAATTGGGCCTAAGTGGCCTAATGTGTGTAATGGGAATAATGGGATTAATGGACTAATTGGAAATATGGGCCTAATTGTCCATATGGGTCTAAATTATCTTAAATAGACTAAATGTCCTAAATTGGCCTAAATGGCCTAATTGGCCTAAATGGCCTAAATTAGAACAAATGACTTAAATTGTCTAATTAGCCTAATTGGCCTAAATAAAGTAAATGGATAAAATGGCCTAATTGTCCTAAATGGCCTAAACAACCTAAATGAACAAATTGATTAATTGGCCTAAATGTCCAAAATGGCCTAAATTGGCCTAAATTGTCTAATTGGCCTAATTGGACTAAATGGATTAATTAGCATAAATGGACAAATTCACCTAAATGACCTAAATGGACTAATTTACCTAATTTTTCTAACTAGGATAAATGGCCTAAATTATCCTAAATGGCCTAAATTGGATTAACTGGTCTAAATGGCCTAAATTGGTCTAAATGGTCTAAATGGCCTAATTGGCCTAAATGACCTAAATGTCCTAATTGGTATAATTGGTCTAAATGGACTAATTGGACTAAATAACCTAAATGAACTAATTGGTTTAATTGTCCAAAGTGACCTAAATTGACCTAAGTGGCCTAAATTGACCTAAATGGCATAAAATGGCCTAAATGGACTAATTGGCCTAATTGGCATCAATTGACTAATTGGCATAATTTTCCTAATTGGACTAAATGAGATAAATTGGTCTAAATGGACTAATTTTATTAAATGTCCTAAATGGACAAAATTGTTCTAATTGGCCTAATTGGTCTAAATGGCCTAAATTGGCCTAAATGGAATAATTGGGCTAAATTGCCTAAATTGTGTAATTGACCTAATTGGCCTAATTGGACTAAATGTCCTAAATTGGTCTAAATGGCCTAAATGGAAAAAAATTTCCTAAATGTCCTAATTGGATTAAATTGCCTAAATTACATAATTGGCCTAATTAGGACAAATGGTCAAAATTGGCCTAATCGGCTTAAATGGCCTAATCAACCTAATTGACCTAATTGGTCTAAATTGACTAAATGAACTCAATGGAATAATTGGATGAATTGGCCTAAATGGTCAAAATTGGCCTAAATAGCCTAAATGATCTAAATTATCCTAAATGGAACAATTATCCTAAATGTCCTAAACTTCCTAATTGGCCTAATTGGCCTAATTGGCATAATTGGCCTAATCATATTAATGTGCATAAATTGAACTAAATGGATTAAATATTCAAATTAGCCTAAATTCCCTAAAAGACCTAAATTGGCCTAATTGGCCTGAATTGGTCTCATTGGTCGCATTGGCCTAAATGGCCTAAATTGCCCTAAATGGCCTAATTTTCCAAAATAACCTAAATGGACCAATTGGCCTAATTGGACTAAATGACCTAAATTGGCCTAAATGGACAAATGGGCCTAATGGGCCTAAGGGTCTAATGGGCCTAAGTGGCCTAGGTTGCCTAATGGGTCTAATGGGTTTTAAGTGTCCAAGTGGGCCAAATGGGATTTAAGTGGACAAATGAGCCAAATGGGCCAAATTTTGTACTTGAGGTGGACCGATATACTATTCATGAGAGAGAAGCTCCGAGTTTTAGAGATAAGAATAAGTTTCCCTATTCACTTTTGTTGAAGAAGTTTTAACGGATTGAAGTGAAAGAGAAGAGAGAGTATCACAACATTGTACTCAGTTGATCATCATACTCAGTGTTTATCGTACTCAGCCAATTACCTTATTCGTCTTGTCAATTGCTTTCACCTGATCATCGTATTGAGCTTGATTAATCAAATTGGTATTTTTGTAATAGGTATTCCGGACTACGGAAGATGGAGAATTGAAGTGGTGTCGATTCATCTCTATCACATTCTATCAAAGTTATATTTTTTGTGATGGGGATAATCGTACTGAGAAAATCGTATCGGGAAAATTGTATCAGGAAGAATCATATCAGAGAGAATCGTACTCAAAGGAATTGGATTGGGAAAATCATACTGGGAAAATCAGACATTCTTTTTACTCTTAACAAAGTCCAGGAAGTTCTTGCCATCTTCTGGGTAAGAAATTGAAGAGGTGTTTTCAATTGAATACATTTGTGGAATTGAAAATAAGCATAGGTAACATGAGTAGTTACACAATCATTGCATTACCCTATTTGTGCTAAGAGGGTGCACATGAACTATTGGATTGTTTACATGGTGCTACGCGAGTGAAAGGGTATATTCTACTCATTTTAATCCAATGATTATTTTCTAGTGTGGTATTGGATCACTTCCATACCAAAACAAGGATGTAGCTATTATTATTGAATAGTGAATCTTGTAAATACTTGTGTTCATGTGGATGTGTGTTTGAATTATTTTCAGTAGGTAATAGAATCTTTAACCAGAGTCGAATGTTATTTCATTTGAAAAGAAATATAAGAGAAAAAAGTATCACTGATTCACCCCCTCCCCCTCTCAGTGATATAATCATCCATTGGGCACTTTCAACTGGCCTACCAAGGGGCCTAATAGGCCTAATGGGCCTAACATGCATAATGGACCAAATGGGCCTAAGTGGTCGAATGGGCTTAACTGGCCTAAGTGGACTAATATGCTGAATGGGCATGAGTGGCCTAATGGGTCGAATGAGCCAAATGGATTTAATGGACCTAAGTGGCCAAATGGGCCAAATGGGCTGAATGGGCACAACTGGCCTAACTAGCCTAACTAGCCTAATTGCCCTAATGGGCCCAATGAGCCTCATGGGTCTAACTGGCCAAAGTGGCCTAATGGGCCAACTAGACTAAGTGGCCTAATGGGTCTAACGGGATGAACGGGCCTAAGTGGCGTAATGGGCCCAATGAGACTAATGGGCCTAACTGGCCAAAGTGGCTTAATGGGCCTAACTAGCCTAAGTGGCCTAATGGGATGAACATGCTTAAGTGGTGAAATGGGTTGAATGAGCCTAGGTAGCCTAATGGGTTGAATGGGCCTCAGTGGCCCAATGGGCCTAATGGGTCAAATGAGCCTAAATGGACTAATGGGCCTAAGGGGCCTAATGGGCCAATAGGCCTAATGGGATTAAGTGGACGAATGGGATAAATGGTCCTAAGGGTCATAATAGGCCTAATGGTTCTAATGGGAATAATGGGTCTAAATGGCCTAATGGGCCTAATAGGCCTAAGTGGCCTAATGGACCTAAGTGGCCTAAGTGAACTAAGTGGCCCAATGGGCCTAAGTGGTGTAATGGGCCAAATGGGACTAAGTAGCCTAATGGGACTAAGTGAACTCATGGGACTAATGACCATAATGGACCAAAGTGGCCTAAGTGGCCTAATGGGCCTAAGTGGCCTAATCGGCCTGAGTGGCCTAATCGGCCTAAGTGTCCTAAGTGACCTAATGGGCCTAAGTGGCATAAGTGGCCTAATGGTCTTAATGGGCCTAAGTGGCCAAATGGTCCTAGTGGGATAATGGGCCTAATGTGCCTAAGTGGTTGAAGTGGCCTAATTGGCCTAAGTGGCCTAATGGGACTAATGGGCCTAAGTGGCCTAATGGGCCTAAGTGGCCTAATGGTCTTAAGTGGGCTAATGAGCCTAATGGGCCTAAATGATCTAATGGGCCTAAGTGACCTTATGGGCCTAAGTGGGCTAATGGGCCTAATGGGCCTAAGTGGACTAAGTGGCCTAATGGGCCTAAGTGGCCTAAGTGTCCTAATGGGCCTAATGGGCCTAAGTGTACTAATGTGCCTAATTGTCCTTAGTGGACTAATGGGCCTAATGGGCCTGAGTGGCCTAATGGGCCTAATGAGCCTAAGTGGACTAATGGGCCTAATGGGACTTAGTAGCCTAATAGTCCAAAGTGGCCTAATGATTCAAATGAGCCTAATTGGATGAATGAACCTAATGGGCCTCAGTGCCCTAATTGGCCAAATGGGCCTAAGTGACCGAAGTGGCCTAATGGGTTGAATGGGCCTAAGTGGACTAATGGGCCTAAGTGGACAAATGTGCCTAATTGGCCTAAGTGGAATAATGGGCCTAAGTGGCCGAATGGGCCCAATGGGCATAACGGACCAAAGTGTCTTGAGTGGCCTAATCGTCCAAATGGGCCTAAGTGGCCTAATGGGCCTAAGTGTGCTAATGGGCCTAAGTGGGATAATGGGCCTCATGGGCCTTAGTGGACTAATGGGTCTAATGGGCCTAAGTGGTCTAAGTGGCCTAATGGGACTGATTGGACTAATTGGCCTAATGTTCCTAAAGGGCCTTAGTGGACTAATGTGACTAATGGGCCTAATGGTCCAAATGGGACTTAGTGGACGAATGGGCCTAATGGGCCTAAGGGGACTAAGGGGCCTAATGTGCCTAATGGGACTAATGTCCTGAGTGGCTTGAGTGTACTAATGTGAATAACGGGCCTAGGTGGCCTAATGGGCCTATATGGCCTAAGGGGTCTAACTGGCATAATGGTCTTAAGTGGCCTAAGTGGCCTAATGAGCCTAATTGGCCTAAGTGGCCAAATGGACCTAAGTAGACTAATGGGACTAATGTGACTTCATGGCCTAATGGATCTAATGGGATGAATGATCCTAAGTGTTCTATGAGGCCTAATGGGTATAATGGGCCTAAGTGGCCTAATGGGCCAAGTGGGACTCAGTGGATTAAAGGGCCTAAGTGGCCGAAGTGGCCTAATGGGCCTAATGGGACTAAATCACCTAAGTTACCTAATGAGATGAATGGGCCTAAGTGTTTTAATGGGTGTAATGGGTTCAATGTCCTAATGGGCCTGATGGGCTGAATGGGCCTAAGTGGCCTAAGTGGCTTAATGGGCCTAATTGTCCTAAATGGCCTAATGACTCGAATGTGACTAAGTGGGCTAATGGGCCTAATGGGACTAATGGGACTAATGGGTTTAATTGGACTAATGGGTCTAAGTTTCCTAATGGGCCTTAGTGGCATGATGGGCCAAATGGGCTTAATGGGCCTAAGTATCCTAAGCGACTTAATGGGCCTAATGGGCCTAAGTGGCCTAATGAGCCTAATGAGCCTGATGGGCCCAATGGTCCTAAGTGGCCTAATGTGACCAGTGGGACTGATGGGACTAATGAGATTAATGGGCCCCAGTGGCCTAATGATTTGAATGTACCTAAGTGGCCTAATGGGCCTGATTGGCAAAATGGGACAAATTGGACTAACTGTCCTGATGAGATAAATGAGCCTAAGTGGCCTAATGGTCTACATGGGCCTCTTGGAACTAATAGTCTTAAGTGGAATAATAGGCTTGATGGGACAAATGGAAAAAATGGGCCATATTGGGCTCATGGGACTCATGGGCCTAATGGGCCTAAGAGGCCTAAGTGACCTAATGCGCCTAATGGGCCTAATGGCCCTGATGAGCGTAATGGGTCTAAATAGACTCCATGGACTAATGGGCCTAATGGTCCTAAGTGGCTTAATGAGATGAATGGGCCTAATTGGACTTACGAGCCTAGTGGGCCTAAGTGGCCCAATGGGCCTAATGGGTCTAAGTGGCATAATGGGATTGATGGGCCTAATGGGACTTAGTGGCCTCATGGTCCTAATGGGCCTAATGGGAATTATGGGCCTAAGTGGCCTAAATAGCTGAATGGGCCTAATGGGCATCATGAGCCTAATGTGCATAATGGGGGGCTTAATGGACCGATGGGCATAATGGGCCTAATGGGCTTCAATGGACCAATGGGCATAATGGGCCTGATTAGCCTAATGGCCATAATGGTCCTGAGTGGCGTAATGTGTCTAAGTGGACCAATGGGCCTCAGTGGCCCAATGGGCCTAATGGGCCTAAGTGGCCTAATGGGCCTCAGTGGACGAATGTGCCTAATGGGCCAGATAGGACATAATGGGCATAATGGGAAAAAGTGGCCCAATGGGCCTAAGTGGTATAATGGTCCTAATGGGCCTAATGGTCATAATGGTTCTAAGAGGCCTAAGTGGCCTCATGGGCCCAATGGGCCTAATGGGCATAAGTGGCCTTGTGGGCCTAATGGGCCTCATGGGCCTAAGTAGACTCATGGGCCTAATGGGCCTAATGGGCCTCATGGTCATAACGGGCCTAATGGGCCTCATGGTCATAATGGGCCTAATGAGCCTCATGGGACTAGTGGGCATAATGGTACTCTTAGGCATAAGTGGCCCAATGGGCTTAGTGGGCCTAAGTGGCCTAAGTGGCCTAATGGGCGTAATGGGCCTCAGTGGCCAAATGTTCCCAGTGTGCCTAAAGGGACTAATGAGACTAAGTGGCCTGATGGGCCTAATGGGCCTCATGGTCCTAAAGGGCCGAATGGACCGAAGGGCCCTCAAGGGCCCAATGGGCCTAATGGGCCTAATCGGACTAAGAGCACTAAATGGCCTAAGTGTCCTAATGGGACTAATGGGTTAATGGGACTAAGTTTCCTAATGGGCCTATGTGGACTAATGGGCCTAAGTGGCCTAATCAGGCTAACCGACCGAATGGGCCTAATGGGCCAAAGTGGCCTAAGTGGCTTAACGGTCCCAATGGGCCTAATGGGTCGAATGGGACGAATGGGTTTAATGGTCCTAATGGGTATAAGTGGCCCAATGGGACTAATGAGCCTATGTGTCCTAATGATACTCAATGGGAAAATGGACCTAATGGGCCTAATGGGTTTAATTAGCCTAATTGGCCTAAGTGGCCTAATGGGCCTAAGTGGTTAAATGGGCATAATAGGACTAAGTGGCCTCATGGGCCTAATTGGCTTAATGGGCCCAAGTGGCCTAATGGGCCCAAGTAGGCTAATCCCCCTAATCGACTAAATGGGCCTAATGATCCTAAGTAGCCTAATGGGCCTAATGGGCCTAATGGGCCTAATGAGCCTAATGGGCCTAAGTGGCCTTAGTGGCTTAATCAGCCTAATCGAATGAATGGGACTAATGGGCCTAAGTGGCCTAATGGGGATAATGGGGATAATGTGTCAAATTTCTAATTGGACTAATGGACCTAATTGGACTAATGGGCATAATGGGCCTAAGTGGCCTAAGTGGTCTAATTGGCCTAGTCGGCCAAATGAGCCTAATGGGACCAAGTGGCCTAATGGGCCTAAGTGTCTTAATGGGCCTAGGTGGCCTAATGTGATTAATTGGACAAGTGTTTCTAATGGGCCTAATGGGACTCATGGTTCTAAGTGGCCTACGAAGCATAATGGGTCTCATGGGCCTAATGGGCCTAATGGGACTAATGGTTTTATTGGCTTGATGGGCCTAATGGGCCTAATGAGACTTAGGGGCCTAATGGACCTGATTGGCATCATGGCCATAATGGTCCTCACTAGCCCAATGTTCCTAAGTGGCCCAATGGGCCTTAGTGGTCGAATGGACCTAAGTGGTCCAATGGGACTAATGGGCCTGATAGGATAAATGGGAACAATGGGGCAAAGTGGAACAATGAGCCTAAGTGGCCTAATAGGCCAAATGGGCCTAAGTGGCCTAATGGGCATAAGTGGCCTAATGGGCCTGAGTGGCCTAATGGGCCTAAGTTTCCTATTGGGACTAAGTGGCCTAATGGGCCTCATGGGTCAAATGGGCCTCATGGGTCGAATGGTCCTAAGTGGCCTAAGTGTCCTAATGGGATTCATGGGCGTAAGTGGCCTAATGGGCCTGATGGTCTAATTGGCATAAGTGTCTGAATGGGCCTCATGGGCGTAGTGGGCCTAATGGGCCTTCGTGGCCTAATGGGACTCATGAGCATAATAGGCGCAATGGGCATAATGGACCTCATTGGCCCAATGGGCCTAATGGGCATAAGTGTCCTAATGGGCCTAATGGGCCTAATGGACCTAATGGGCCAAATGGTTATAATGGGTCTAAGTGATGTAAGTGGCCTAATCAACATAATGGGCGTAAGTGGCCTAATGGTCCTAATGGGTCTAATGGGCCTAATGGGATTTAGTGGACGAATGGTCATGATAAGCCATATGGTTATAATGGGCCGAATGGGCCAAATTGGCCTAAGTGGCTTAATGGACCTAATGGGCATAATGGGATAAATTGGATTAAGTGGCTTAAGGGGTCCAATGGGCCTAAGTTGCCGAACGGGCCTAATGGTCCAAAGTGGAGGAATGGAACTAATGGGCCTAAGTGGAGAAATGGGCCTAATAGGCATATGTGGCCTAATGTGCCTAAGTGGCTAAATGGTCCAGATGAGCTTAATGGACCACAAGGGCCTCAAGATCCAAATGAGCCTAAGTGGCCTCATGGGCCTAATGGTCATAAGTGGAATAATGGGCCTAATGGGCCTTAATGGGATCATGGGCCTGATCGGCCTTAGTGGCCTCATGGGCTTGATGGGCCTAATGGGCCTCCTAGGCTTAGGTGGCCGAGTGGGCTCAATGGGCCTAAGTTTTTGAAGTGGCATGATGAGATTAATGGTCCTAAGTGGTCGAATGATACTAGTGGGCCTGATGGGCCTAATGGGCCTCATGGTCCTAATGGATTGAATGGGCCTAGGTGGCATCATGGTCCCAATGGAAGTAATGGACCGAAGTGTCCTAATGGGCCCAATGGGCCTAATTGGCCTAAGTGGTCTAATGGGAATGATGGGCCTAATGGGACCCATGTGCCTCATGGCCCAAGTGACATAAGTGTCCTAATGGGCCTAAGTGTCCTAATGGGCCTTGTGGGCATAAAAGTCCTAATGGGCCTAATGGGATGAATGAGCCTAATTGGCCCGATGGGCCTAGTAGACCTCACGGGCCTAATGGACCTAATGGGCCTAAGTTGCCTCATGGGCCCAATTGGTATAATGGGCCTAATAGGCCTAAGTGGGCTAAGTGGGTCAAAGGTGACTAATGGGTCAAAGGTGCCAAGTGGCCTAATGGGCCTAATTGGCCTCATGTGGTAAAGGGGCCTAATGGGTTGAGTTGGCTTAATGGGACAAATGGGCCCAATGGGCCACATGGGAGAATGAGCCTAGTGAGCCCAATGGGCCTAATGGTATTAATGGGCATAATGGGCCCAAGTGGCTTGATGGGTCTAATGGGCCTCATGGGCCTAAGTGGACTCATGGGCCCAAAGGTCCTAATGGGCCTAAGTATCCTAATGGGCCTGATGGTCCTCCTGGGCCAAATGGGACTCATGGCCCTCATCAACAGATTGCACCTTGTGGGCCTAATGGGCCTAAAGTGCCTAATGGTCTTAATGGTCATGAGTGGTCTAAGGGGGATAAGTTCCCTAATGGGCCTAATGGGCCTAATGGGCCTAATGGGCCTAATGGACCTAATGGACCTAATGGGCCTAAGTGACCTAAGTGGCCTAATCAGAATGATCGACCGAATGGGCCTAATGAGGCTAAGTGGCCTAAGTGGCTTAATGGTCCTAATGGGACTAATGGGTTTAATGGGCCTAATGGGTCTATGTGTCCTAATGGGCCTAATGGGAAAACATGGCATAATGGGCCTATGTGGCCTAATCAGGCTAATCGACCGAATGGGCCTAATGCGCCTAAGTGGCCTAAGTGGCTTAACGGGCCTAATGGGCCTAATGGTACTAATGGGACTAATGGGTTTAATGGGCCTCATGGGCCTAAGTGGCCTAATGGGCCTATGTGGACTAATGGGCTTAAGTGTCCAAATGGACCAAATGGGACTAATGGGTTCAATGGGCCTAATTGGCCTAAGTGGATGAATGGGCCTAATGGGCCTCATGGGCCTAAGTGGCCTAATGGGCCTAATGGGCCTAAGTGGCCTAAGGGGCCTAATGGGCCCAGGTTTCCTAATCCCCTTAATTGAATAAATTCTCCTAATGGGCTTAAGTGGCCTAATGGGGCTAATGGGATGAAGTGGCCTAGTGGGCCTAATGGGCCTAATGGGCTGGGCAAAGTGGCATAATCGGCCTCATTGACCGAGTAGGACTAATGTGACTAAAGGGCCTAAGTGGATGAATGGGCCTTAGTTACCTAATGGGCCTAAGTTGATGAAATGGACCAATGGGCCTAAGTGGCCTAATGGGCCTTAGTGGCCTAATGGGACTAATCAGCCTAATGGGGATTAGTGGCTGAAATTGCCTAATGGGCCTAAGTGGCCTAATTGGCATGATGGGCCTAAGTGGCCTAATGGGCCTAATTGGACTAATGGTCCTAAGTGGCATAATGGACATAACTGTCCTAATGGGCCTATGTGGGCTAATTGGCCTAATTGGCATAATGATCCTAAGTGGACTAAGTGGCCTAATGGGACTAAGTGGCCTAATGGACCTAATGGGTCTAAGGCTAAGTGGCCTAATGGGATTAATGGCCATCAATGGCCTAATGGAGCTAAGTGTCCTAATGGGACTAATGGGCCTAATAGTCCTTAGTTCCTAATGGGCCTAATGGTCCAAATGGGCCTAAGTGGCATAATGGGCCTAAGTGGCATAATGAGACGAATGGGCCTAAGTGGCCTAATGGGCCTAATGGGTCTAAGTGGCCTAAGGGGCCTGATGGGCCTAATGGGCCTAAGTGGCCTAATGTGTTGAACATGCCTAAGTGACCTAATGGGCCTAATGGGCCCGAGTGGCCTAATGGACATGATGAGCCTAATGGGCCTAATGGGCCTAATGGAACGAAGTGGCCTAAAGTGTTGAATGGGTTTAAGTGGCATGATGGGCCATATGGGCATAATGTGTCGAATGGGGCAAAGCGGCCTAATGGGCTTGATGGACCTGATGGGTCTAATGGGCCTATGTGGCCTAATAATCTTAATGTGCCTAAGTGGCCTAATGGGAAAAATGGGCCTCATGGGCCTAATGGGCCTAAGTGGCCTAATGGTTTTGATGGTTCAGATGGGCTAGATGGGCCAAATGGGCCTCAGTTACCTTAGTGGCCTTATGGACCTCAAGGGCCTAATGGGCCTAATTGGCATAAGTGGACTAATGGGCCTATAGAGACAAATGGGCGTCGGTGTCCGAATGCGCCGAATGGGGATAATTGGTCTATTGGCCTTGATGGGCCTAATGGGTGGAATGGGCCTATGTGGTTTCATGGGCCTAAGTTGCCTCATTGGCCTAGTGGGCCTAAGGGACCTAAGTGGGCTAATGAGAAGAATGTGCCTAAGTGGACTAATGGGCCTAATGGTCCGGAGTGGACTAATGGGCCTAATGTTCCTAAGTGTCCTAATGGGCCTAAATGGCCTAATGGTCCTAAGTGGCCTAATAGGTCGAGGTTGCCTAATTGACCTTAGTGGACTAATGGTCTGAATGGGCCTGAGTGGCCTAATGAGACTAATGTGTCACGAACCGAATCTGGTCGCCACCAAAACTGGCACCAAACCCAGCCCGTGACATGACCCGAAGGGAGTTCCCTATCCCCACGGGCTGGCACAAGTGCCCGAGTATCATTTATTTTTGTTTGGGAACGATTTACCCGAATATGAAGGCATAAAACATTAAAAACAATCAATAAACTGAATCTGAAAAATGTAAACCAAACGATGTTTACACAAAAACCAGAACTGAATACATATGTTTAAAGACACTAAAAGTGGTCTAAAAACAAATAATGACAACATAATGAAATCCCCATGGACTCCACATGACAAGGGGGTCATCACCCACAAACCTTCTCCGCAACTCCGCCCCAACGATGAGGACTAACACCCTGAACTGCCATCGCCCATATCCTTCCCTTTACCTGAGTCAAGCATAACAAAGTCTACTTACACCCAAGGGGTGTAAGTAGGGTGTGATCCTAAGCCCAATAGGATACCACCCAATTATTCCAAAGTGCATTCAATATAAGGTGAAGAAGCAAACATTTTTAATTCGTAAAGAAAAACGACGATGAAATTCCAAAAAATACAACATTCATTTAAAAGAAAAGTTTTCAAACTATAATTTCCAGAATGTTAACATATCTAAATGGAAATTATAGATACTGTAAATTACTGAAAAAAACACCCAAATACATGGGTAAATACTAAAAATCCAGTGAGCAACAAACCAGGAACACCCCTAGGCACAAGGTTGTCTCAGGCCCTATGTACCTCGTACCTCGGTGTAAAGCAACCATAGTAAAATCCACTCTCGTGAACGAGACACTAGTAGGGATCATACCCACAACATAGTGGTTTACAATAATCATCCATATAGTTTAGTTAGAGTTGTCGTTATCCAAATTCTAAGTGAAACAGGGACAACACACATCCGGTCCACTAGCCGTACTAGTACAAATCTGCCCACCTAAGTACCCAGGCTTCCCCTTTTGTGCTCAAACAATTTCAGCATGCAACATAAATCCATTTTCAAATAAAATACCACTACTGGTCACACACAATCAATACAGTATCTATCACATTTTTATAACACTTAAAACACACAATAAAACACTGTGATTTGTAATAAAACAATTCTTCAAAATCACGTAGTGTCTTGCACAAAAAAACACCTTGAGAACACAAATTGCACACTATGTGCACATTTTTGAATTACCAAAACATAAATGGAATCCCAATACATTTAAATTAAAACAACAAATCATTTTTTTGGGAGGCCTCATATGGTTCAAGAAGTGACATCATTGTAAAACCTCCATTTTTACACAACACGGCTCTTAGAAATTCATGTGTTTTACAAACACCATTAAAACCAACTTTCACAGCATCAAACACATGGTAAAATCATCAAAACAGTATTTTCAGTCCTATTACAGTTCATTAAAATCAACTAACTACTTATAGGTCAGCCCAAAATGAACCAATAAAATATTTGAATGAAAAGCCCCCAATCTCACCAAAAATGGAACTTAAAATTCAATTGCATTATAAAAGCAACTAAAACCAATTTTTACAGAAACATTCAAGTTAAATAAACATTAAGGTACCATGAACACAGCAAGCTAATTCAAAAAAATTGCACACACAATGGAATCACCTACCAAAACCAAGGAAACCCTTGAATCTCCGTGCGAAAATCAAATCGCACCCCCGCCGCACCAAGAGACAACTAGATCAAAACTAAAACCACATAAATTGGCCAAGAAAGCCCAAAGTTAAACCCTAGGTTCGAAAACTTAGTTTCTGGACATTATTAAACTCAATTATAACCAAAGATACCCAAAGAACAATGAGTTAGACCCAAAGTAATTTGAAAGAGGAAAGGAAAGGGCTCATTTACTTGAAGTATCTTGAAGTAATCACTACAAAACACCAGTAGATGAAATTTAAAAGATCCAAAATTTAGGTTTCGTACGCACAAGATGTATTAGGTCATTTAGAAACTGGAATTGAGGAAAAATATTGAGAATTGAGAGAGTTATGAAAGAAAGACTTTACCTCTTCAAATCTGGGCGATTTGAGGAACCCTCTGAAGTTCGGCATCAAATCGTGATTTACCAGAGCTTAAAAGAGGTGGGAGAGGGAATGTTCGCGCGGATGGGTTAATTGGGGTTGGGATCCACTTGGAATCACCGAAATATCCCAACAATTGAATAAGTTATAACATAATAAAAAATTATTTTTAAAACAGGAATTGGGCTTTCGGGCTGACCCAACCCCTTAGATAAAAACCAAAATAAACCCTGGTTATGGATTTATAAAATCTCCAAATTGAAATGGTGGTGTTAATAGGTCAGGGGAGGTCATTTGGAAAGTTTAATGGGTGAAAAATATTAAAAAATGAAAAGGTTATAAAAGAAACAAAATTGGTTTTTAAATCTGGAATTGGGCTCACGGTTTGGCCCAATTAATGAACACTCTCTCATTCCTCCATAAAAGATTGGGAACCCCCCCAAAACAAAGTATGAATGGAAATTAAATTAAATTTACCTTTAAAATAAGTCATGGGTGTGAAAATTCTCCCCACCATAAAGCATTCCGCCCCCGGAATGCCACAACAACACCAGATGCAAAAGCAAAGCCCAAACGATAGATCAAGACAGACTTCCTTACCACGTTTTCACCCGCTTCAAAAAGGAAGAACATCTCCAGTTGATCAAACGAAGGAAGATAATACTCTCACCAACAAAAAAGTACCCCACTTACATAAAATTATGAAAAACATTAAAAACACATCCCAAAACAAAACACCTCAAATGCTACAAGACCACGCTCAAGCAATCCACTTGAAACGAACAACGAACTCGAATAACGCTACCACAACATTACATAAATAAAACCATTGGGTGTTCTCCAAACCCAAAATTACCCAAATAACAAATTTTTGGATAGATAGACTTGAATGATACTACCTCCTACCTAGAACACACCAAGGAGAAAACTGAGTCACTAGTACGGGGTGACCCAATCTGGACATCCCACCACCAGGGACAACTCAATTTTCTTAGATAGAATAAGGATAACAATTGGGGAAGGAATGAACGGTCTCCCCATCATAAGGGTTAAACTAAAGTTATTACTTTTCCAAGAGAACATACACGATACCCATGATGGTTCTCCCCACCATAATAATGAACACAACTTTCCTTAAGACAAAATCAAGACACTAACAGGGGGCCTCGGACGGAATTCCCAGCATTAGGGGTAGATTAATATCAGAATTATTCCAATAAAACTTAAATGAGTCCCATTGTGGGTATACCCCAAACAAAACCCAACCATATTAACTAAATATTATGGGATAACAACAACAAAAACAATAGAATTTTAAGGAGCTGGCATGGTTGCATAGTTGGTTCACATGGTTTGGGAAACTGCGAGTTAACTGTGCGGATCATTCTATCCAAAGAGGAAACTTCACACAGTTTCCTTGGCCAAGGATCATGGACGTGCAGAGACCATGCATTAGCTACTGTCTCTTATCACACAGTCCCCTGGGTTGGCACATGGTTACTTCTAACCACATACAAACTATGCACTTCAACCTGCCTAACCCAAATTTTAAACTTTTCTCCAAAAACACAAGGGACCCCAAAGGGGAAAAAACAACTCAGGGTACGACATGGGAACAAGGTACTCACACCTCTTTCCACCAAATGTGAGAAATTGGAACAAGACGATGACACCAGAGGTTTAAACTATTCATATCTTTCATATTGAGGATATGACCTTGACCAAAAGTTTGAACGACTCTAGGATTTCCCCTAACTACGCGCCAGCTTCTCTCCGGGGCCTATGGCTGGAGCTCAATGGATTGAAGCATCTTCGGCCTCGTAGTTAGGATTTGGAAACCCCTAAACTGAAAATATTCTTCCAGTTCCAAAAACAATTATACTGTAATCTCATATGGTCTCATTGAGACATGACGCACTTCAAACCCGCTTTTCCCCAACCCATCATTTTACCAAAACAAGAAGTTAGAGGATGCACACACATCACCCCTTTTTTTCTTCGGATGCTAAACAGTAGAATGAAAGGACATATAGAAACAAATTCCTCTAGAACATAGGATTTAGAATTTCCTATAGGGAGACACACATCCAACAAAAAAAAATAGTGACTCTCATAAGATTTCACAATCTTCACCCTTATAGTCAAATGAACACATGACATCGCATGGCATCACCGAACATAACCGTTGTGGATAAAAGAAAACACAAAGAGAGGGACCTTGTACTAAGTCCAAAATAGCACACGATTCCATCAAGTGTCCATAATAGCCACTCTTGTCCAGATCTTGCACACCGGTGGCCTAACATGAACTCTTGATTCAATGAGACTAACAAAAGACCCAGAGGCCCTTTAAGACATCATTCTACACTGACAACTCTGAACTTCATTGACCTTAGACAACTTAAGAAACATAAGAAACTAAGTTCTATTTCAACCTCCCACAAACACTCTCCCACTATAGGGGGATCTGCATAATTGAAAAAGAAGAGGGGTAAAAACAATCTCCAAACCTCAATAATAAAGTCCTTATGTTGATCAACTGGAGGATCATCCAACGGTGAATCACCATAGGCCAAACATGAATCATACATTAACACTTTATGGGGGCATACCCTAGCCTACAGGAAAACCCAAGGACAAAACCAAACTGGTCATTTGGTTACAAAATACCACAAACCTAAACCGAACACATGATGGGAGCCACCACATTGGCCTCCCAAACTTTTCCTCAAAAGAGACCACTGACCGACACTTCATTCCAACTTATCAATGAAACACCAAACCAAAACATCGTTCAAACAAGAGGGGTTATTGAACTCAAAACATCCCATAATAATAATCCTAAAAACACATAATCCATACCTCCCAACCATACATTATCAAAACACAACACTTTCCTTCAAAAAAAATATTTAAAAAAAACAGTGTTTGTGGGTTGCGCATTTACCAATGGTATCTCATGAGCCTCACACATGCATGTTTACATTCCACACTAGGAACCCACATCATATCCATCCATATTCCAAAATAAACCTATGCATGTGGTCACCCTTGAGAGCACCAATTACCAAAAATCAAACCTTTCCTCTTTTTAAAATAAAAACTTTAACCACAATTTTCCTTTCTCAAAAACACTAACCATAATATCAATACAAAATTTTTAATCTCACAAACCAATTTAGAAAAGAATGAATAATTCAATAAAAGCACATATTCATTCCTCTCACAATTGTTTCAAAACATTTCAACCCATTTCAAAACACTTCTAATTTCATGAAAAACACCATTTCATAAATCTCCATTTAATTAAGAACTCAACTCTTCTCATTTCAAGACAAGGTTCTAAAAGTTCATAATTTTTTTTGTTCAGTAGTAACCAAACCCAAAATCCATATTCAACCCCCACACAAAAATTATAGAACACTTAATTCAATCCAAAATACTTTTCCACGGTTTAAAAAAAATTCCACTAGAAACATATTTTCAAAACCCCAATTAACATAGTTCATACTTTCAAAAGAGGTATAAACACATAATTTAACCTTTTTAAATAATTATAAAATTTCATTTATAGACTTTAAAAAAACCATTTTCACTTTACTAGAAAATAACTTCACAAAAATTCACACTCCTTAATGTGAAGTCATTTTTTTTTGCTTAAAAAAATGTTTCCAAGATTCCAAAACAAAGAGACACAAGACAATGTGAGAGGAAACTAGTTTCGGTGGGTGACTTGGACATATGGTTGGCAGCCATATTCCAATCACTTCTCCTTCACAGAGAGTATTCTAGGGAAATATCCACGGCTCCACATGGCTTGCCAGGCCCTGCGAGCTCACTGAGATTATTCGCCCAACTCTCTTTTCATTTCCCATAGTCATCATTAAACCAAGTAAACCAAATGAATCAGATAAATCCATAAATCCCCTAGGGACTTGAATCTCGTCCTGAGGTGTGCTGGCCAGGCACACTACCCATGACTGAAATGTCAAGTCCCGACAATCCTAGCTCCAGACTATCCTGACTCTTCCGCAAATAATATGACCCAAGGAGTGAACCTGCTCTGATACCATTTTGTCACGAACCGAATCTGGTCGCCACCAAAACTGGCACCAAACCCAGCCCGTGACATGACCCGAAGGGAGTTCCCTATCCCCACGGGCTGGCACAAGTGCCCGGGTATCATTTATTTTTGTTTGGGAACGATTTACCCGAATATGAAGGCATAAAACATTAAAAACAATCAATAAACTGAATCTGAAAAATGTAAACCAAACGATGTTTACACAAAAACCAGAACGGAATACATATGTTTAAAGACACTAAAAGTGGTCTAAAAACAAATAATTACAACATAATGAAATCCCCATGGACTCCACATGACAAGGGGGTCATCACCCACAAACCTTCTCCGCAACTCCGCCCCAACGATGAGGACTAACACCCTGAACTGCCATCGCCCATATCCTTCCCTTTACCTGAGTCAAGCATAACAAAGTCTAATTACACCCAAGGGGTGTAAGTAGGGTGTGAGCCTAAGCCCAATAGGATACCACCCAATGATTCCAAAGTGAATTCAATATAAGGTGAAGAAGCAAACATTTTTAATTCATAAAGAAAAACGACGATGAAATTCCAAAAAATACAACATTCATTTAAAAGAAAAGTTTTCAAACTATAATTTCCAGAATGTTAACATATATAAATGGAAATGATAGATACTGTAAAGTACTGAAAAAAAACACCCAAATAAATGGGTAAATACTAAAAATCCAGTGAGCAACAAACCAGGAACACCCCTAGGCACAAGGTTGTCTCAGGCCCTATGTACCTCGTACCTCGGTGTAAAGCAACCATAGTAAAATCCACTCTCGTGCACGAGCCACTAGTAGGGATCATACCCACAACATAGTGGTTTAAAATCATCATCCATATAGTTTAGTTAGAGTTGTCGTTATCCAAATGCTAAGTGAAACAGGGACAACACCCATCCGGTCCACTAGCCGTACTAGTACAAATCCGCCCACCTAAGTACCCGGGCTTCCCCTTTTGTGCTCAAACAATTTCAGCATGCAACATAAATCCATTTTCAAATAAAATACCACTACTGGTCACACACAATCAATACAGTATCTATCACATTTTTATAACACTTAAAACACACAATAAAACACTGTGATTTGTAATAAAACAATTCTTCAAAATCACGTAGTGTCTTGCACAAAAAAACACCCTGAGAACACAAATTGCACACTATATGCACATTTTTGAATTACCAAAACATAAATGGAATCCCAATACATTTAAATTAAAACAACAAATCATTTTTTTGGGAGGCCTCATATGGTTCAAGAAGTGACATCATTGTAAAACCTCCATTTTTACACAACACGGCTCTTAGAAATTCATGTGTTTTACAAACACCATTAAAACCAACTTTCACAGCATCAAACACATGGGAAAATCATCAAAACAGTATTTTCAGTCCTATTACAGTTCATTAAAATCAACTAATTACTTATAGGTCAGCCCAAAATGAACTAATAAAATATTTGAATGAAAAGCCCCCAATCTCACCAAAAATGGAACTTAAAATTCAATTGCATTATAAAAGCAACTAAAACCAATTTTTACAGAAACATTCAAGTGAAATAAACATTAAGGTACCATGAACACAGCAAGCTAATTCACAAAAATTTCACACACAATGGAATCACCTACCAAAACCAAGGAAACCCTTGAATCTCCGTGCGAAAATCAAATCGCACCCCCGCCGCACCAAGAGACAACTAGATCAAACCTAAAACCACATAAATTGGCCAAAAAAGCCCAAAGTTAAACCCTAGGTTCGAAAACCTAGTTTCTGGACATTATTAAACTCAATTATAACCAAAGATACCCAAAGAACAATGAGTTAGACCCAAAGTAATTTGAAAGAGGAAAGGAAAGGGCTCATTTACTTGAAGTATCTTGAAGTAATCACTCCAAAACACCAGTATCTGAAATTTAAAATATCCAAAATTTAGGTTTCGTACGTACAAGATGTATTAGGTCATTTAGAAACTAGAATTGAGGAAAAATATTGAGAATTGAGAGAGTTATGAAAGAAAGACTTTACCTCTTCAAATCTGGGCGATTTGAGGAACCCTCTGAAGTTCGGCATCAAATCGTGATTTAACAGAGCTTAAAAGAGGTGGTAGAGGGAATTTTCGCGCGGATGGGTTCATTGGGGTTGGGTTCCACTTGGAATCACCGAAATATCCCAACAATTGAATAAGTTATAACATAATCAAAATTTATTTTTAAAACAGGAATTGGGCTTTCGGGCTGGCCCAACCCCTTAGATAAAAACCAAAATAAACCCTGGTTATGGATTTATAAAATCTCCAAATTGAAATGGTGGTGTTAATAGGTCAAGGGAGGTCATTTGGGAAGTTGAATGGGTGAAAAATATTAAAAAATGAAAAAGTTATAAAAGAAACAAAATTGGTTTTTAAATCTGGAATTGGGCTCACGGTTTGGCCCAATTAATGAACACTCTCTCATTCCTCCATAAAAGATTGGGAACCCCCCCAAAACAAAGTATGAATGGAAATTAAATGAAATTTACCTTTAAAATAAGTCATGGGTGTGACATAATGGGCCTTAATGGCCTAATGTGACTAATGGTCCTAATGGGCATGAGTGGTTGAAATGGACTAATGGGCCTAATGGGCTTAATGGGTCATAGTGGACTAATGGGCCTAATCAGTATAATGGGCCTAAGTGGCCAAATTGGCATAATGGGCCTAAGTGGATTGATGGGCCTAAGTGGCCTCATGGGCCTAAGCAGACTAATGGGCCTAAGTGGCTTCATGGGTTTTATGGGCCTAATGGGACCAGTGGGCCTCATTGGACACATGGGCCCAATTTTCCTAATGGGCCTAAGTAGCATAATGGACCTAAGTGGCCTAAGTGGCCGAATTGGCCAAAGTGGACTAGTGGGCCTCATGGGACTCAGTGGCCTAATGTTCCAAATGATCCTAAGTGGACTAAGTGACCTAATGTCCCTAATAGGTGTAAGTGGTCTAATAGGCCTAATGGTCCTAGTGGGCCTTAGTGGCCAAATGGGCCAAATGGGCTAAATGGCCCTAATGTGCCTAAGTGTCCGAATGGGCCTAAGTAGATTAATTAGCCGAATGGGCCTAAGTGGCCTAATGGACCGAATGGGCCTTAGTGTCCTAATGGGAGTAATGGGCCTTAGTGGCCTAATGGGCCTAATTAGAATGAGTGGATGAAATTATGTAATGGGCCTAATGGGCCGCAATGGCATAATGGGCCTAATCGACCTAAGTGACTAGAAATTCCAAATAGGCCTAAGTGGGCTAATTGGT
The DNA here is from genome assembly GCA_963277665.1 of Viscum album. NCBI lineage: Eukaryota > Viridiplantae > Streptophyta > Magnoliopsida > Santalales > Viscaceae > Viscum > Viscum album. The sequence goes on from OY728156.1 coordinate 1,777,342,531, forward strand.
ATAATGGGTCTAAGTGGACTAATGGGCTTAAGTGGACTTATGGTATTAATGGGCCTAAGTGGCTTAATGAACCTAAGTGGGATAATGAGCCTAAGTGGCCTAATGGGCTTAATGGGTCAAAGTGGCATAATGGGCCAAAGTGGCCTGATGGATGCAATAAGCCATAGTGGCCTAATGGGCCTATGGGGATAAATGGGCCTAAGTGCCAAATGGGCCTAATGGGCATAATGGGCCTAAGTGGCCTAATGAGATGAATGGGCCTCAGTGGACTAATGGGCCTCAGTGGCATAATGTGCCAAATGGTCCCAAGGGGTCTTAGTGGCATAGTGGGACTAATGGGCATAAGTGTCATAATGAGCCGAATGGCTATAATGGGCCTGATGGGCCTAATGGGCCTAAGTGGCCTAATGGGCCTGATGGGTATAATGGGCTGAATGGGATTAATGGTCATAAGTGTTCTAATGAGACGAATGGGCCTAAGTGACCTAATGTGCTAGATGAGCATGATGGGCATAATGGGCCGAATTGGTCTAAGAGGCATCATGGGCTTGATGGGCATGACAGGCTTAAGTGGCCTAATGAGCGGAAAGTGGCCTAATGGTCCTAATTGGACTACTGGGCCTGAAGGGCCTGATGGGCCAAATGGTCCAAATGGGTCTCACTGGCCTCATGGACCCAATGGGCCTAAGTGGCCTAAGTGGCCTAATGGGATGAATGGGCCTCCATGGCCTAATGGGCCTAATGGTCCTGATAGGCCTAATGGGCCTGATGGGCCTAATGGGCCCCGATGGGCCTAATGTGTATAATGGACCCAAGTGGCTTAATGGGCCTAAGTGGCCCCAATGGAATAATGAGCTTAATGGTCCTAAGTGGACTAATGCACTGAATGGGCCTAAGTGGCCTAATGGGTCTAATCGGCCTAAGTGGACTAATGAGATTGATGGGCCAAATGGGCCTTATGGGCCTTAGTGGCCTCATTGGCCTAATGGGCATAAGTGGATAAAGTAAACTAATGGTCCCCCGGGGCCTAATAGGCCTCAGGGACCTAATGGGCCTAATGGGCCTAAGTGGGCTAATGGGACGAATAGGCCTAATGGGCCTCAATGGCCTAATGGGACTGATGGGCCAGATTGGCCTAATGGCCATAATGAGCCTCAGTGGCCCAATGGGCCTAATTGGCTTGATGGGCCTAATGGGTAGAATGGACCTAATTTTCCCAATGGGCCCAATGGGCCCAATGAGGTTCATGGGCCTAATGGTCCTAATGGGACTAAGTGGCCTAAGTGGTCTAAAGGGCGTAATGGGCCTTAGTAGCCTAATGGGACTAATGGGACTAATGGAACTCAGTGGCCTAATGGGCCTGATAGACTCGATGGGAAAAATGGGTCTGATGGACTTGATGGGCCTAAGAGGCCTAAGTGGCCTAATGGGCCTAATGGGCCTAATGTTCTTAATGGGACTAAGTGTCTTAATGAGACCAATGAACCTAAGTGGCTTGATCATCCCAATGGGCCTAAGTAGCTTGATGGGTCGAATGGGCCTATGTGGCGGAATTGGTCGAATGTTCCTAACGAGCCTCAAGGTCTGAATGGGCCTCATGGGCCAAATGGGAATCTAAGTGTCCTAATGGGCCTAATGGGAATAATGGGCATAAGTGGCCTAATGAGCATAATGGACCTAATGGGACTCATGGGACCAAGTGGCTTCATGTGCCTAATGGGATTAATGGGCCTAATGGGCCTCCAAGGTCGAAGTGGCCTAATTTGCCTAGTGGGCCTAATGGGCCTAAGTGGACTAAGTGGCCTAATGAACTTAATGGGACTATGTGCCTGAATGGGCCTGGTGGGCGTAAAGGGCCTAATGGACCTGATGGGCTGAAGTGGCCCTATGGGCCTAATGGGCCTAATGGGCGTAAGTGGGATCATGGGAGTAATGGTCCAAATGGGCCTAAGTGGCCTAATGGACATAATGAGACTAAGTGGCCTGATGGGATTGCTGATCCTAATGGTATTCATGGCCTTAAGGGCCTAAGTGGCCTAATGGGCCTAATGGCCTTAGTGGCCCAATGGGCCTAGTGGGACTAAAGGCTTAAATGGGCCTAATTGGCCTCATGGGCCTCATGGGCCTAAGTTGCCTTGTGGGATTATTGGCCATAATGTGCCTAATGGGCCTAAGTGTCCGAAGTGGTCCTAAAAGGTCTAATGGTCTGAATGGGCCTAAGTGGCCTAATGGGCCCAATGGGCCTCATGGACCTAAGGGGCCTACTAGGTTGAGTGGGATGAATGGGATGAATGGGCCTAGTGGTCCCAATGGGCCTCAGTGGCCTAATGGGCCTAAGTGTCTTAAAGGTCCTAGTGGGCCTAATGGGATTAATGGGCCTAATGGGTCAAATGGGCCTAAGTGGCATGATGGGTCTAATGCCCCTCATGGGTCTCATGGGCATAAGTGGACTCATGGGCCTAATAGTCTGAATGGGCCTAAGTGACATAATAGTCCTGATGGTCCTGATGGGCCTAATGGGAAGAATGGGCAGAATGGGCCTCATGGGCCTAATGGGCCTCATGGTCCTAATGGGCATCATGGTCATAAGAATCCCAATGGGCCTAAGTGTCCTAATGGGCCTAGTGGTCCTAATGGGACTAATGAGCCTAATGGGGATAATGGGCTAGATGGACCAAATTGGCCTAATTGGCCTAAGTGGCCTAATCGAGCTAATCGACTGAATGGGATTAATGGGCCCAAGTGGCCTAAGTGGATTAACGGGCCTAATGGGACTAGTGGGACTAATGGGTTTAATGGTCCAACAGACCAAAGTTTCCTAATGGGCCTACATTTCCTAATGGGCCCAATGGGCCTAATGGGCCTAAGTGGCCTAATTGGCTTAATGGGCCTAATGGGACTAATGGGTTTAATGAGTATAATGGGCCATAGTGTCCTAATGAACCTAATGGGACTAAGTGTCCTAATGAGACTAAGTGTCCTAATTCCCCTAATTGACGGAATGGGTCTAATGGGCCTAATTTTCTTAAGTGGCCTACTGGGACTAATGGGCTAAAGTGGCTTGATGGGACTAATGGGCCTAAGTGGTCTAAGTGGCTTAATCAGCCTAATCAAACGAATGGTCCTAATGGGCCTAGTGGGCCTAAGTGGTCCAATGGGACTAATGGGCCTAATGGGTCTAAGTGGCTTAATCTGCCTAATCGACCGAATGGGCCTAAGTGGCCAAATGGGCCTAAAGGGTCTAATGGGTCTAAGTGTCCTAATTAGGATAATCGACTGAATGGGAAAAAGTGTCCAAATCAGGCTAATCGATCGAATGGGCCTAATGGGCCTAAGTGGACTAATGGGCCTAATGGCCTGAATGGGTCTAAGTGGCCTAATCAGCCTAATCAACCGAATGGGCCTAATGAGCCTAAGTGGCATAATGGGACTAATGAGTCTAAGTGTCCTTAGTGGCCTAATCTTCCTAATCCATGGAATGGGCCTAATGGGCCTTATGGGCCTCAGTTTTTGATTGGGACTAATGGGCCGAATGGACTTAATGGGCCTAATTTTCCTAATAGGGTTATTGGGCCTAATGGGCCTAAGTTGACAAATGGGATAAGTGGCATAATTTCCCTAATGACCCTAATGGGTATTAGTGGCCTAATGGGCCTAATGGGCTAAAGTGGCCTAATGGGCCAAAGTGGCCGAATGGGCCTAGTGGGCCTAAGTGGCCAAATGGGCGTAATGGACCTAATGCACCTTATTGGCCTAATGGGCCTAATGGGTGTAAGTGGCCTAATGGGTCTAAGTGGACGAATGGGCCTAGTGTGCCTTAGTGGCCTAATGGGCCTAAGTGGCCTAATGGGCCTAGTGAGACTAAGTGGTTGAGTGGGCCTATTGGGCCTAATTGGTCTAATGGGCTAAATGGGTCTAATGGGCATAAGTGGCCTAATGGTTCTAAGTTCCTTAAAGGGTCCAGTGGGCCTAATGGGATTAATGTACCTAATGGGGCTAATGGGCCCAAGTGGCTTGATGGGTCTAATGGGCCTCATGGTCCTCATGGGCCTAAGTGGCCTCATGGGCCCAATGTACCTAATGGGACTAAGTGTCCTAATGGGCCTAGTGGGCCTCATGGGTGGAATGCGCCTCATGGTCCTAATGGGCCTAATGGCCCTAATGGTCCTAAGTGGCCTAATGGGTCTAATGAAGATAATGGACCTAATTGGCCTAAGTGGCCTAATTGGGCTAATCGACCGAATGGTCCTAATGGACCTATGTGGCCTAAGTGGATTAAGAGGCCTAGTGGGACTAATGGGTTTAACGGGCCTAATGGGCCTACTTGGCCTAATGGGCCCATGTGGCCTAATCGAGCTAATATACCCAATGGGCCTAATGGACCTACTTGGCCAAAGTAGATTAACATGCCTAATGAGCTTATTGAGACTAATGGGTTCAATGGTCCTAATTGTCCTAATGGGCCTACATGGACTAATGGGCCTACGTGGCCTAATGGGCCTAATGGGACTAAGTGAAAAAATGGGCCTAATGGGCCTAATGGGTGTAATGGTTTTAATGGGCCTAAGTGGGGGTAATGGGCCTAATGGGATAATGGGCCTAGGTGGCCTAATCCCCCTAATCGACCGAATGGGCCTAATGGACCTAATGGACTTAATGGGCCTAAGTGGCCTAATAGACCTAATGAGACTAATGGGCCTAATCGGCCTAAGTGGCCTAATTGGCCTAATCGGCCTAATCGAAGGATGGGACAAATGGGCTTAATGGGACTAATGGGCAGAATGCCTAAGTGGCCTAATTGGCCAAAGGGGAATAATGGGCCGAAGTGGCCTAAGTGGTCTAATCAGCCTAATCGGTCGAATGGGCCTAATGGCCCTCTATGGCCTAATGATCCTAATGGGCCTACGTAGCTTAATGGGTCTAATGGGCCTAAGTGGCCTAATGGGACTAATGGGCCTATGTGGCCTAATTAGCCTAATCAACCGAATGGGTCTAGTGGGCGTAATAGGCCTAAGTTTCCAAATAGGCCTAATGGGTCTAAGTGGACTAATATGCCTAGTCAACCGAATGGGTCAAATGGGATTAAGTGGTCTAATGGGCCTAAATGGCCTAATGGGCCTAACTAGCCTAATCGAGCGAATCGACCGAATGGGTCTAGGTGGCTGAATCGGCCTAATCAATCGAATGGGTCTAATGTTCCTAAGAGGCCTAATGGGCCTTATGGGTTTAAGTGCCCTAATCGTCCTAATCGACCGAATGGTCATAATGGGCCTAAGTGGCCTGATGAACCTAATGGGACTAATGGATCTAAGTGGCCTAAGTGGACTAATTGGCCTAATCAATCGAATGGAACTAATGGGCCTTATGGGCCTAAGTGTCCGATCAGGACTGATGGGCCTAAGTGGCCGAATGGGCCAAATTGGATTAATATGGTTAATGGACCTAATTGGACTAAGTGGATGAATGGGATTAAGTGGCATAATGGACCTAATGATCGTAGGTGGCCTAATGGGCCTAATCGGCTGAAGTGACCTAATGGGTCTAAGTGGCCTAATGGGCCTAGTGGGCCTAAGTGGCTGAATGCACCTAATGGGCCTAATTCACCTAATTGGCCTAATGGGTCTAATGGGTGTAAGTGGCCTAATTGGCCTAAGTGGCCTAATTGGACTAGTGGGCTGAAGTGGCCTAATGTGCCTAAGTGGACTAATAGGCCTAGTGGGCCTAAGTGGCCACATGGTCATAATGGGCCTAATGCGCCTAATTCGCCTAATGGGCCTAATGGGCCCAATGGGAGTAAGTGGCCTAATGGGACTAAGTTGACTAATGGTCCTAGTGGGCCTAAGTGGTTGAATGGGCCTAATGGGCCTAATGCGCCAAATGGTCTGAATGGGCCGGCCTAATGGGCCGAATGGGCCTAATGGGATTAATGGGGCTAATGGTCCCAATGGGCCTAAGTGTCCGTATGGGCCTAATGGGATGAATGGTCCTAATGAGTCTAATGGTCCTAATGGGACCAATGGGTCTAATGGGCCTAATGGGCCTAATGGCCCTAAGTGGTCGAATAGATTAACGGGCATAATGGGCCTAAGGGGAACAATGGGCCTAAGTGTCCTTATGGGCCTAATGGGCCTAATGGGACTAATGTCCCTAATGGTCCTAAGTGGCCAAATGGGAAAATGGGCCTATGTGGCATAATGGGCCTAATGGGCCTAAGGGGCCTTAGGGGCCTAATCGGCCTAATCACATAGTGTGTGGGTTTTATGTGAGACTAAGTCCTATGCATAAAAAATGAATTATGAATCATTTTCCTAAAATATCAAGATAATATAAGTGTGTTTTCTTTATTTTTAGTGAGTGTCGCTTTTTGAACTAAAATGTCAATTTTAAATTGATAACATAAGCTTTGAGTCATACTGAGCACATCGTGTATCGGATTGAGGTGAGGATGATTACTACATATCAAAAATTAATTATTAATCATTTTCATAAATTATAAAAAAATAAAAATGTGTTTCTTGGTTTTGAGTATATCAGTTGTTCTTTTTAGTAAAATTATTGCCAATTTTAAATAAAAAGATGCACTTTGAGTCATATCGGTCACACCGTGTGTCCGATTGAGGTGAAGCTAATTCCTAAACATCCCAAATGACTTATGGATCATTTTAATAAATTATTAAAAAAATATGAATTTGTTTCATAAATTTTTTAGTATACCACTTTTTTTTTACTAAAATGTCATTTTGAACTGGAAACACACACTTTGTGGTATACCGGTAACATTGTGTGTGGGTTTGATATGAGACTAATTATTACACATCATAAATAAATTATGAATAATTTTCCTAAATTATTAAGATAATATGATTATGTTTTCTTGTTTTTAAGGGAGTGACACTTTTTTGTACTAAAATGTCAATTTTAAACTAATAACTGACACTTTGATCCATATCGAGAACATCATGTATCAGATTGTGGTGAGACTAATTCCTACACATAAAAAATGACTTATGGATCATTTTACTAAATTATAAAAACAATATTATTTCTTTTTATCAGTTTTGAATATGTTAGTTGTATTTTTTTAGTAAAATTAATGTCAATTTTAAATATAAAAGACACACTTGGAATCATACTGGTCACATTGTGCATTGGATTGATGTACGACTGATTACTAAACATCCCAAATTGCTTATCAATAATTTTACTAAAGTATCAAAAAAATATGAATTTTTTTACTTAGTTTTTAGTATGCCACTTTTGTTTTTTACCAAAATTTCTTTTTAAATTGGAAACACACACTTTGAGTCATACTGGTCACATCATATGTAGGTTTAACGTGAGCCTAATTCCTACAAATCAAAATTGAAATATGAATTTTTTTCCTAAATTATCAAGATAGTCTGAGCATGTTTTCTTGGTTTTCAGTGAGTGACACTTCTTTGTAATAAATGTCAATTTTAAACTAATAACAGACACTTTGAATCATATCGGGAACATCTTGTATCAAAATGAGGTGAGGATGATTTATACACATAAAAAATGACTTATGGATCATTTTCCTAAAGTATAAAAACAATATTAAAGAATTATTTTAGTTTTGAGTATGTCAGTTGTCTTTTTAGTAAAATTAATGTCAATTTTAAATAAAAAGACGCATTTGGAGTCATAACGATCACATCATGTGTCAGATTGAGGTGATGATGATTCCTAAACATTTCAAATGAATTATGGATTTTTTTACTCAAGTATCAAAACAATACAAATTTTTTCCCTTTGTTTTGATCACACCACTTTTTTTTTGACTAAAATGTCATTTTAAACTAAAAACATGCACTTTGAGTCATACCGATCACATCGTGTGTGGGTTTGACGTGAGTTTGATTAATATGCATAAAAATGAATTATGAATCATTTACTAAATTATCAATAAAATAAAATCTTGTTTTCTTAGTTTTTAGTGAGTGAGTCTTTTTTAACTAAAATGTCAATTTTAAACTGATAACGGACACTTTGATTCATACTGGGCACATCGTGTATCGGATTGGGGGGGGGTGCTGATTACTACATATCACAGATGACTTATGTATTATTTTCCTAAAGTATCAAAACAATGAGAATATTTTTTATTTCTTTTTAGTATGTTAGTTGTCTTTTTATTAAAATTAATGTCAATTTTAAATAAAAAGATACACTTGGAGTCATACCGGTTACATTGTGAGTCATATTGTAGTAAAGTTGATTTTTAAACATCCCAAATGACTTATGGATAATTTTCATAAAGTATCAAAACAATATGAATGTTTCTTTATCCTTTTTGAGTATGTTAATTTTCTTTTTTAGTAAAATTAATGTCAATTTTAAATAAAAAGACGCACTTGGAGTCATACTAGTCACACCGTGCATCAGATTGAGGAGAGAATAATTCTTACATGTCCCAAATGACTAATGGATCATTTTACTAATGTATTAAAATAATCCAAATGTGTTTTCTTTTTTTTGTGTATGTCTCTTGTGTTTTTTACTAAAATTTCATTTTAAACTGGAAACACACACTTTTATTCATACAGATCACATCGTGTGTTGGTTTGATGTGAGACTATTTCCTACATGTCAAAAATGAATTATGAATAGTTTTCCTAAATTATAAATACAATATGTGCATATTTTTTTATTTTTCAGTGAGTGACACTTCTTGAACTATAATTTCAATTTTAAATTTATAGCAGACACTTTGAGTCATACCGAGCACATCGTATATGAGATTGTGGTGTAGTTAATTCCTACATTTCACAAATGAGATATAGATTATTTTCCTAAATCATCAAAAAATATTATTATTTTTTCTTAGTTTTGAGTATGGGATGTGTTTTTTTAACTATAATATAAATTATAAACTAAAAACATATCGTTCGAGTCATACATTTTGAGTGCATGATCATAGTACAAGAGTGAATTGTCCTTGCTGAAGAAGTAATTTATTCTTAGAAAAAATTAAACATTGGTGTAAAACTATCAAAATTCATTAATTGAGCTAAAATAAATATTGACATATGAGTATTTATGGAATATGATAAAATCTATCTTACCCTTTCACAATCATAGAGAGTACAAAATCCATGATAAACCATTTACCTTATTTGATGGAAAAAACTTCAGTGCGACCCATTATGTATTTTCAAAAGACACTAAACTCTATTATAATTTTTTACCCCTTTTTGACATTATTAAACATCAATGTATCCCTTTATAAAATCTAAATGACACTGAAATCTTGGGAATACATTAAGTTTTCTTGCATTGTGCTATAGATAAGTATATCCTTTTCTATATTCTGAGTGATTATAAACTCTAACATAACATCATAATTATTTGTTCATAAAAATGGGAATATCCCTATTTTAAAGTATTTTTTTATTGAGAATATTGATGATTTTTTATTAATGATCTTGTGAACATAGATCATTTTACATAATGAATGTACACATTCATAATGAATTTTACTTGTATGGATTTCACAAGCATTTTTTATATCATATCATGCATCTAATTTATGATTGAATATCCAAAATAATTCCACCACCCACAAAAGTGAAACCAATATATTGTTCTTTTATAAAAATTCATGATTCAGTTGTTGAAATTTTGTATTTATATTTTTTAGAGTTTTTGGATCAATCTACTAGTTTCTTTTTCAAAGGGGTCATCATTTTTATTTTTAGTACTTTATGATTTCATTTGAATTGAGTTTTTCATTTTCAGAGATTTATTCATAAGGTAGTTTATTTTCAGTTGATGTCATGTTTCCTTTGACACCATCCCACCTTGATGACCATGATCTCTCAATGTTGGTTGTCCTCCAATAGTTCTCTCATACATCTTCTAGATTCGGTGGTTTATTACACATATATTTATTCAAATATTTTAGTTATATTATATACATTTTTTATGATTGGATTAATGTTGTATGACTCTTAAGTGACTATTGTCTCCACTACTAAGACCTTTTCTTTGTAGTGTAGAGAATTCATGGGCAAGAAACTGCATCTTTTTTTTCAATTTTTTTTGGTGAGGGGTTGCTTTCACACTTCATTAATATTTGATAGTACTTGGAATATTCTAATATAAATTTTATCCAATGATGATCTGTTTGAAAAAATAAGTAGTGTTTGTTTTGTTTCTAAAAAGATCATCCACATAAATTTCTATATAAAATCACTTAAACAAGTGGTGAAAAACATATTTTCAATAAGACACATGAAATACTTGAACAATGGATCTTATCTTAAGTTACAATTGTTTTAAACACTTTTAAATAATTGTACTAAAAAAACCATGGTATGATTCTCATTCTACTCTATTGCCCAAAAATCTTATTATTTACAAGCCAATGCTTTGTCTCCTCCACTGCCTCAGTCTCCACCTATACCTCCTCCTCCACCTCAAACTCTAACTCTAACTCTCACTCCACCTCAGCCTCCGCCTCTGCCTCTACCTTTTCCTATTCCTCCGCCTCCACTATTTCCCAATAATTTTACTGTTTCCAAGTCAACACTTCTAAACAAATTTATTTACTCAATTATACTTCTCCTTGTGAAAGGGACCAAAAATAATATATAATCATTCTAACACTAATGATTCACACCCCAAATATATTTATAAGTTCATATCTTGTACTAGATCACAAACATAGCTGTCAATCACTTAAATTTGATGTCAGAAAACATTTTTAAAACATGTATGAGCCCACTCATCTCTAAACAAATTTACATCATCTTTTGAGTACAAAGGTTTTCATCAATCCTAATAGTACTGAGAAAATATAAACAAAAAAATTATTAATAAATACATTTAATGAAATTTTAGTTACCTTCAAAAATTACATGTTCAGGTATGTTGGTCTTTTCATGATTTAGGATCTCTCTCATAAATTTTCAAACATAATATCCATAATCAGTTCCATTATCTTGCTTCAAACACTGTAGAAACATTGACCAAAATAAGTAAAAAAAATTAAATATTTTTTGATAGTTAAATCTTTCTATATATACCTAATCTGTTTCCATTTATAGTAATCCATAGGCTTTATCCATTCAAACACTAACTACATGCCATGATTTATCTTATATTTAGCGATCTCCATATTATAAAAAAATTCTTGTTAAAACACAGACTAAAACATATAATTTGAATTTTATCTATAAAATGTTAATTTTAATGTATTAAAAATTCACAATACACATCATGTGTGGTCAGTTTGTTGGATACTCATGCATTGGATACAAAAAAATAAATATTTGGGGTATCTAGATTAATTTTGATCGGCATCCAATACTGCCTAAAAAAACAAGAAAAAAATAAGTAATGAAAAAATTAAAATTATATTTTATGTGTTTATATTTTAGAGTTTTACATTTTCATTGTATGCATCAAAAAGAGTCTTTTGTTTGATATTTTTTTCTCAAATTCATTGAGTAACTCATCTTTTTTCTTCTTAATTTCTTCATTATCCAAAATAATATTTTCCATAGAAATGATACAAGGATTAATGAATCCAAATCATGTTTCAAATGGTTTTAACTTTATTTAGTAGTAATATAAATTCTTGTAGAAAATATAAATAGTTATTAACTTTAATAAACATATTAGATCACTATTTGGATAGACGTATTATGAAAATGTACCTTATGTATATATTCACAACTAAGACTATCAACCATTCATGCTTGAGAATCTCATTTATAGTCTCAAGTCCAATTACGTCTAACATGAAAGTTCCATATATTTATTTTTTATATGGAATGTAAGTCATTTTTTCATATTTAAATGTGGTCTCTACATGAAGTTGTAATGAAAATAAAAATTTCTCTAGAACTGGAGGGGAGAAGGTGCTTCTAAAATGTTGTTTTGATTTCTTGGTCAATTCACTAGACTGTCTTGATCTGACTTTCTATTTCCCCATCGCTTTATCAGTATATAATATCAACTATTACAGGTTTTTCATATGAAAAAATTTGTTAAATACATACCCCATGTATCTTTATAAGATTATATGGGCATGCTATGGAAGTTCTAATAGCATCATTGACTGTTGTAATATATGGATCATCAAGTGTAATAGGAAACTCAGAAGTCTGCTCATGAGATACCTCAATACCTACTCTCATGTGATATTTTGTGAGGACTTTATGGTGTATCTTTTCTTCTAGGATATTATACACCTTACCCCTCAAAACAAGGTGGTGCATGGGTTTTGACAGATACAAATCACATATAACTATACCCTATATAATTTTAGTAATATAAAGTTATTGGAAGTTGTTTTATTCACATTTATGAGAAAGTGTAATGAAAAAATTTATTACCTCGGGTAAGGTATGAGGTTGGGGGAAGTCCTAGCCTCAGATCTGGTGGGGTCATTTGGTTCATGTACAGATCTTTGTTCCACTGTCATTTCTCTTTGATGCTTTCTTATAAATTGGTGTGCCAAATCAGATCGGACAATAATATCTTATAAGAGTCTATTTGTGTCTGCAATCATCTCACCATATTATATGTATCTTCATATGGTTTTATCTTCTTGAAATATTTTCAAGGAGACACTCCAAAACTTAATCCTCTAATGTGACCATATTGTTCTCGCCACGTCAAAGCTACTGAAAGTAGTTTTTCTTTTGGTACGGTCACTGCCGATTCTTATGTCTAAATTGTATAAAAAAATATGAACATACATATATAGTTTTATGTAATACTATTATAAATCATAACAAATTACTATTATTTCATACTCACACATGTTTCCCATACTACTTTTGTGTTTTCATCAACTAGTTTACCCTCCTTATTTATGAAATACTCCTTCCATAGCACATGGAATTGGATGGAAGTGGCTTCAGATTTTGATTCATCAATATGAATATAAACAAAGGAACATATTTTGTTTCATATCACATAAAAATGTTATTGTTGATTTAAAATACTTACCAATTTCTCCTCTAGTGAAGCGTACACCATCCTTTCTTTGCGATAGGGGTACATTGGTTTTGATATATGTTCTTTATTTTCAGAACTCTTTTGTTATTTCATAAATTAACAATTTTGAATCAAATTGGATAAAATGAATGATTTAAAATAATATATTATCGACTCCAACACACCTGAAAATATTTCTCATTGCGAATATTGAGGAAAGAATTCCCTATTTCCTACTTTATAATGTGTTCATAACTAATTTTTGGGTGGGACTTTACTTTTACCTTAGCATACCTAAGATGTGACTTTGTAAGAAGTGTCCAAAATCCTATATGGGATTTTACAGTAGTCATTAAGAAAAAATTCTTCTGTAAATATTCTAAAATAAATGAAATCTACAAGGAATAACGAAAAATAAATCAGCATTTCATTATATAATTTTTTGGTAAAATAGAGAAAGTAAATCGTAACATTAATGTTATATATTTCCAAAGGGTTTCCTTCTTTATATGTCATATGTTCTGCCATGAATCAATATCAATAATCACATTCATCCTCATTATGGCCCCAAAATAACTAATGAACATTGACTTATTGGGATTAATAAGTTGGTTGTGTTGATTCCAACCAACCTAAATTTTTATATTCTGATTTCTTACCTTGATAATTTTATTCAACAACGTGATTATGAATTGTTGTTGTTTTTTTTTCATCCACATGTTTTTGATCCCATAATAATTCTATATTTTTATAATCAATAGTATTTTCTTTCTTAGGATTGCTAACATCATCATGTTCAGAAGACATTGTCTTCATGAGTAGTCAAACATTTAATTTTTCTTGAATAAAAAAATGTAAACACAGACAAAGGATTTGAGAAGGGTCATATGTATTCTCTATTGAAAACTTTATAAACCCTTTAACTTCATATCCATACTCTTTTTTCAAATTATTAGTGTGTATTCATTTTGATGGAAATGGATAATTGAATTTAAGAAAATAATTACTCCACTATGATAGGTATTATCCTCTAAATTCATCTAAAGGTGAAATTTATAGACAACTATCATCCTCATCTGCTTCATCTCCCAAGCAGTTATTATTGAATTTTGTTACTTGAGACTCATCATCAGTCTCTTTTTTACATGCACCTATGTTTCTTGAACTACTTTGAGCATTAGTCATCCCATACTGGGTACTAATGATCATTTTGGATGATTGTTTCTCAGAGTAGTTCAAGAAACATAAAATATATGGGGATGAGTGTTAAGTAAAAAAAATCAATAATAACTGTTCAGGAGATTAAGTTGGTGAAGATGATATTTTTCTCCTTAAAACATTTTAAATTACCACATATTGATTTAAAATTTCAAATCTCATATCAAAATGCTAAAATTTCCCTAACACTACCACGAGAACATCAACTCATCCACACTGAGGTGTACCGACTCTAATCTATGTTACTAGTCCTTTTTCCCTCACTTGTATCTCAAATATAATATCTCTATATCCATTTAGGTTCATGTGTATGGTGTGATTATAAAAATAAACAAGTAAATACTAACAGGGCCCCAAAAATATACAACACAACATATATTTGAGTATATTTTCAAAGTAGTAACACAAAAAATACACATGTAATTAAATTCATTCTCTACTAACCTGGACACCATGATAATAAAATGTATTGACTTCATTTAAAATCAGTGAATTATAATAACCTTACCATAAGTTTATACCATTTTTGTTCACTGGAATTCAAATCATTTCACTAATAAGAGGTCAACATTTGAATCAAGGAGGCGCAAAAATTATTTATCTCCCTCTGGAAATAACCACATCATAGGTACCATGAGATTCAACCTCAAACACCTAGAATTCAAGACCACCCCTTAAGGATAACCATTACATGTACTTATTTCATCTAAATCATGAAATGGATATTTTATCACCCCCTATTTTAGGTATGTAACCCTTTATTTATTCCTTTTATGTATGGAAATTGGTTGGGTAATTTTTTTAAGAGTTTGAAATGTTTTTGGAAGGTTTTGGGAAATTTTACAAGGGATAATAATTTAATCACATTCAGCGAAAATCATGAAACACTTGTAGGAAACCATGGACAATGTGATGGGGGCCAGGGATAAGGCACACAGTTGGCGCACGGTTTTCCAAACCGTGTGACCTCCCCAGTCTATTCATGCAACATGGGATAGTGGGATTTTGCACGGTTGGTGCACAATTTGTCTAACCACATAGACCAACCAATCAAGGAACCCTCTTGAGGCAGTAGCAGGCGCACGGTTAGCACACGGTTTCCCTAACCATGCATAGTTTAAAAGTGGGTTTTAAAAAATAGACCTCATTCATTCTTAACCCTAAACACACTATTTGAGCCCCATTTCAACCCTCAATCATTATTTCCTTATATCCAAGGCTACGTAACCTATCTTCATCATTTTGTAAGTATTTAGAAGGGTCTTCTTTGTGGTTTGAAGCTATATATTCCTTGGTAAGTCTTCTTTGTGGTAGTTTTCTTGGTTTTTCTTAGATATACTTGTCTCTCTCTCTCTCTCGGTTTCTTAGATATAATCTTATTGAAAATAGATCTAGGGTTTTTAATGCCAATCATGGTTATATTTGTCCTTTTTGATGTTACGGGAATGGATATAAGGTATATTTTTTGATTTTTCACCCATATTTAGTGAGTGTTTGTGTTGTTGGTAATTTTTTCCAAAACCCTAAAGGCAGGTGTCACTCTTGACTCCTCTTATAAGAACTAGATGAATTTGATTTAAAATTAATTGTTTTTCTTGAAATTGGTTTTGAAATTTATCTGAAAATATTGTGTGAAACCTCTTTAGTGTTGTTTTATGGGTTTGGGGGGGAATGTGATGTTGTTGTGTAATTTGCTTCATTGTTGGATTTTAAAATGATGATTTTAAAATCGATTGCTTGGTTTGATTTATGGAAAGTGTTATGATAATGGTTTTCAATAAAAAATTTGTCTTATTGAAATGATGTTTGGCATAAATGGGTGAAATGGGTTTTGGCATAATTGTTGGAAATGTTGTTTGTATTAAAAGGTTGTTTTGGTTTGGAAATTGTGGGTTAGCATGGTTTTAGAAAATATATTGGTTGATATTGTAACACCTGAAACTTTTGTGAGAAATATTTTGTTTTTATGTTATATAAATCATCAAAGGAATCTTTCACTACACACAACACTATCTTGACTTGCTTTACACACAATCACGACCTTCCTCGATAGCTTGCATCGTACGCAATACCGAGTTTCACTAAACAACGGTATGCTATTAAAATATTAATAAACTAGCCTTTATGAATAGTAATACTCACATTTTGAAATTTTTTAAATTTTATTCTTCAAAATGGACTTCATTTTTGGATTCGCAATATCGAAATTAGCATAGGGTGAAATTTTGGTATTTTTCTGAAAACTTTCAATTTTTGATGAATAGTGAAAACACTGGGTTACTATTTAAGAACATACTTTTTATTTAAATAATTATTTATTTTATTTAAATTTATCTTAGGTCAAAATTGATACATAATACCTATATGAGTTCAATGCAATTCATTGGAGTCATTTTATAATAATTTTAGATATATAAAAATTTTATTGATCTTTTTATCGTCTTTTACCCACCTCCTAGGGGAATTGGCAAAATTACATAAAACTTAATTTTACCGCTTCTGTGAGTGAAATTTCGAAAATCCAATAGACACAGTTAATATCAAGTACTAAAATGTGGTTCAATGAGATGAAAATAATTTTTGGTGAATAGTAAATTTTTACTTTTTTTTACCACGGTTAAAAGTAAATAGGGAAATTAAGGATAAAAAAGTTATTATTATTACCCTAAAACATGTCCTAATTCTATTGGATAAGTGTAATTAGACCAAAAAAAACATTAAGAATAAAATATGACCATTTATCCCCACATGGATTAGATTAGGACATTTATTATTAATTTATTTAAAGAAGGGTTAAAATAGTTAAAATCAAAGTTTAATAACTAAATCATTTTTAATATAGGGTTATAGATAAGATAAATTCGACTATAAATATTCATTAGAAATATAAAAAGATTTACTATATAATGGTATTTTATTTTTAATGTTTAGACAATAAATAATTTAATTTATTTATGACACAATGATGATGCAGTAATTATCTTATTAATGAAATATTGACATAATTGATTTTATAAATACCCAAATAAATGTAATTTGAGACTTTTTATGAATTAAAATAATTATATAGGTTAATATGAAATGTTAGTATTGATTTAATTAACTTTTTTTGAACTAATCTTTCTGTTATGATTTTCACAAAAATCAATTACCAAATAGTGTCAAAATTGACATAAAATAGTTTTTAAAAAAAATATTATATTATTAATTGTTATTTTATTCTTAAAAATCTAATGTTCGGACAAATGACTTAGATAAGGTTATATATATTAATAATAAACAAATTGGGGTTAGTTTTCCTTTTTATAGTAAGTTTATTAACCTTATAGTGTAAGAAAACAAGAAGACACGGTAAAAGTTAAATTATCTAACTTAAAGTTAAATCTAAATGATAAGGTTAAAATAGAAACCTAAACTTGTCTAAATTATATTTTATGAGAGTATTTCGACCCATCCCCACCTTATCTTCTAAATAAATCAATTTTTAGCAATTAAAAACCGAATATGACTTTATAATAAAATAATATTTTTAGTTTTTCCTAAGGTGCCCCTCTCCTCCCTTATAAAAGGGCACCTCCTCCCTCTCTTCCTCACACCACTTTGAGCCTTAAATCTTGGAAAAACCCTGCCAAATTATCTTCTACACTTCCCTAGAAACATCCTAGAGGTCCTGGTCTTCTTCAAAGACCAATTTTAATGCCCTAAGAGGAGGTCTCAAAGAGGCGCTTCAAAGAAGAGGTAATGTCCGTTACCGATTCTTTCAACTTTATTTCTTCTTCCACTTATTATTCTTTATGTGTTTAATTATTAAGTAATAAAATCAGTATCAATCATATATTGGTATGTTATTATAAGTATTAAACAACCCTATTTCACCATCTATCCATCCTACGGAAAACGAAATCACCGCGCGTGCGTACGTACGGAATACCGTCTCCACGCCGTGGTGTAATCTATTTTCCACCACCACCTTACTTGGATGGGTATAATGGTGTAAATAATAACTATATATGATTATTGTAAAGTTATATTGATTCTTAAATAGTATACATACACTCCAATACAATTCCACGATCATGGGAATCATATCATCGCTCGTGCGTACGCACGGAATACCGTCTCCACGATGTGATGCGACTCGTTCTACATGATCTTCATTGAATAATGATTATATAAATGAATTTAATTAAGGAATATGATATATATTACACTAATACCATTCTATAAATGAGGTATCTATAACCTAAAGAGAATAATAAGAATTTATTCGACAAAACATGCATAAGAACAAAAAGTAATAAACACCCGAATAACAATTAGCAATGAAATATTACTAATAAGAAGCTAAGAATATGGACATATATGATATAATAACAATGAATATGATTCTGTAATAAGTCAATGACATTATTTAAATCATTATACAGGAGTTTCAGACACTTACGAAGCAAATCAGACCTAAGGTAAGGTAAAATCTTGCAATCCCATTTTTATCTGAGATTGTTTATACTTCATAATTTACTGGGGAATATTTATCATCCACATCCATGTTTCCTAAATATGTAATATTTATATCCTTATACAATTTTTTATATCCAATTTTACCCATCGATGAGTTTTTAGTAAAAGATATGAAAGGAATCTTTTGTCATTTTTCGTACAAGGTACTTTTTGACTTTTCCGAAAAAAGTACGAGAAGAATGTTTTTTTTAACTTATACGGCATGAATGGATTTTTAAAACATTATTTCCAAGAATATTACTTTAAAAGTTTTCAAGTTTATTTTAATAAACTTATTTTAGTTTAAAATTGTATTACATGTTAATAAAGGAAAAATGTTTTTGAAGAAGAAAGAATATTTTCTTCAAGAATGGAGTTCAAGTGTTTTATCAAAATTATTTTCCATATAAGATAATATAGGGTTATATTTCTATCCCTATTATTACATTGATTTGATTATGTTGTGATGGAATTATTTTTATGAATTCCTTTATCTTATATGAATTATTTTATGATGTCACGATGTTTAAGAATCCCATTTTTATTACATGGGTTATACAATGATGTATGATTTATGATTTTGTGGCACACATAAGAATGGTATCATTATGAGATGGGTGGGACCTATATCTCCCTCCAATGCATTGGTTAAATATATATATCTCATGAGATATACATGGTTGGAACGGAATGTTAAACCGGTTCAGTGAAACAGGACTGAAACGAGGAGTGAACTCGGTTCAGAAATGGACTTTGTCCGCTAAGAAATGATTCTCTATGATTATGTGTGTATTACACAAAGTTTCATGTTTTAAGTTATGATTATTGGGATTACATTTCACTACTATGATTTATCCCATGTTATGAAATTATAATCTCTTTTGCAGGTTAAGATTTCCAAAATGTTATGTTCTTATGAATATGATGTGATTGATATTTCTTTTGTTTACCCTTACTGAGAATTTGAGCTCACCCTTTTGTATGTTTTCTTTCCCCAGGTCAGGAAGAATGTTATTAAGTAGGATATGCCAAAAAGGGACTCTAGATATGATGAAATAAATGGGAGACAACGTAGATGATTTTATGAACCAGTTGTTTATGTTTCTCAGTTTCTAAAGACACTATACCTATATGGTCCTTTCATGGTTTTGTTATATGTTGTAATAAGTGTACTTAAATTTTGAAGTATTAGAAATGTATGTAAAGTATGGGTCGTTATAGTTGGTATCAGAGGAAAGGTATAGTCAACCTTTGGAAACTAGGATGTGAAAGCCTTAGTAAGAACCCTAACGATAAGTCTAAGCATAGAACACAATCTTAGTGTTTTAGAAATGGCCATGAACAACCTATGATAAGACCTTAAGTGTGAAATTTTATTCTTGATTATGTTTTTTTTCCTATTATAATTAGTATTGCTCACACTATTCTTCTTGGTTTTAGTCAATGGCCGGAACCTGAAGGAACTGTGTTAATGAGGAATGCGACAGGCAATGCAATGATTGTCCGCCTGAGCAACCAAACGTTATGGGAGCTGGAATGCAAAATATTGTATCCATGCTCACACAACTTTCTCAAGCTATGAATCATGCAGGACTTCCAAACGAGTAAAGGAAGGAGCAACATTCTGTTGAATCCTTCATGAGGCAGTGTCCACCTTCATTCAGCGGGTCTTCTGATCCATTAGTGGCTGAACAATGGATCAGTACCACTGAAAAGATATTTTCAGTTCTTCAATTTTCTGAACATGATAAAGTCATTTTAGCAGTTTATCGTTTTGAAGGTGAAGCTGATCAATGGTGGAATCTTATTAAGAATACGAGGCAAAGGGATGAAATTGAGTCCATGGAATGGGATGAGTTCAAGAACTTATTTTTCAATAAGTACTTCCCTTGTATTCTCCGAATAAAGATGGAGAAGGAATTTATTGAACTAAAGAAAAAGGATGATCAATCTATTGGTACCTACGAAGAAAATTTTATAAGACATGCAAGGTACGCTTCTAAGATTATTATCCAACCTGAGAGTAAGATCAATCAATTCTTTAGTGTCTTAAAACCAAGTCTTAGAAGGACATTAGCCATAAGGGACTTCAATAGCTATGAGGAAATTGTTCGATGTGATCTCAAGGTTGAGATGGAGATTGGAGTAACCCATCAGTCATATGGGTTTGATAAGAAGAGGAAAATGGAATTCAAAGGAAAATCTAAAGAGCATACTGAAAAGAAGATGAGTTTCCCCTTATGCTCAAAGTGTGGAAAGAAACATGGAGGAAATTATCTTAAGGGGACAAGAAAATGTTATAAGTGTGGAAAAGAAGGTTATCGGGAAATTGAATGTCTAAATAATGGGAAGAAGATGTCTAATGATGCAAACAAAGTAAGGGATACACAGAATGAACCTACTTCACTTCAATGTTTCAAGTGCAAGGAAGTGGGGCATTATGCCAATCAATGCCCTAATACAAGTTTTGTTGATGATGATTGACTTCAACAAACTCTTAAGGCTAAAGGCAAAGGAAAGTCACATGCAATTTCTATCAGCGATGTGGAGTATGATAACGAAGTGGTGAAAGGTACACTTACCATCCACTCTAAAGTAGAAAATGTTTTATTTGATTCTGGATCCACCCACTCTTTTATTTCTGAATAATTTTATAAGGGTATCACTGTATTACCACAACAATTAGATGTTGAGTTATCTGTGACAACCCCTAATGACATAACAGTCGCATCAAAAGTTTATAATTCTTCTCCAATTGAAGTTTGTGGGAAAGTGCTTCCTGCAAATCTTGTGATCCTTCTTATAGTGGAATTTGATGTGATTATTGGCATGGATTGGATTTCTCTATATTGAGATCATATCAATTTCCAAAGAAGGGAAGTCATATTTCATATTCCAGATCAATATATGATCATCTATCGATGCAAGGATGAACATAACCTTCCAGTGGAAATTTATTCCATCTTATGGGTTTTGATTCCACTAAATGAAGGTTATTTATCTCAAATGGTTGGTGAGAAACTCATGATTAAGAATATGCCCATTGTACGGGAGTTTGATGATATATTTCTGGAGAAATTTATGGGTCTTCCACCAAATCGTGAAGTTGAGTTTTCAATAGAACTCGTACCGGGTGCTTTTCCTATTTCAAAGACACCTTATAGAATGGCCCCAATTGAGTTGTAGGAATTGAAGAAGAAACTCCAAGAGAATCTTGATAAGGGATTCATATGCCCTAGTGCGTCACCTTGGGGAGCACCTATTCTGTTTGTTAAAAAGAAAGATGGATCAATGAGACTATGCATTGATTATCGAGAACTTAACAAGATCACTATCAAGAACAAATATCCTCTCCCATGAATTGATGACTTATTTGACCAACTACGCGGAGATCAATACTTTTCCAAGATTGGTCTTCGTTTAGGGTATCATCAATTAAGGGTCAAAAGGGAGGATATACCAAAGATGGATTTCCGCACAAGGTATGGACACTATAAATTTATAGTGATTCCATTTGGTCTTACTAAATCCTCTGCTATCTTCATGGATCTGATGAATAGAGTCTTTAGAGACTATCTTGATCAGTTTGTGGTAGTCTTTATAGATGATATACTTGTCTATTCAAAGAGAAAGGAAGAACATGAAGATCATTTGAGAATTATATTGAAGACATTGAGAAAGGATAATATTTATGCCAAATTTACCAAGTGTGAATTTTGGCTTCAAAAATTTGCATTTTTGGGTCACATAATCTCAAAAGAGGGGATATCTGTAGATCCAGCAAAAATAGAGGTTATCGAAAGATGGCCGAGACTGACAACAATAAATGAGATCTGAAGTTTTCTTGGTTTGGATGGATATTATCAACGTTTTGTGAAAGATTTTTCACAATTATCTAATCCACTCACCAGTTTGACTCAAAAAGGAGTTAAGTTTGTTTGGACAGAGGAATGTGAAGAGAACTTCAAGGAGTTGAAAAGAAGGTTATCCAGTGCACCTGTACTCCCACTTCCTTGTAGTTGAGAAAGGTTTGTGATCTATAGTGATGCATCTAATATGGGGCTAGGGTGTGTTCTTATGCAAAATGATATGGTGATAGCTTATGCCTCACGACATTTAAAAATCTATGAGCAAAATTACCCAACTCATGATTTAGAGTTAGGTGCGGTAATCTTTGCATTAAAGATTTGGAGGCATTATCTTTATGGAGAAAGGTGTGATATTTATACTGATCATAAAAGTTTAAAGTATATTTTCACACAAAAGGTGTTGAATATGCGCCAAAGAAGATGGTTGGAGCTGATTAAGGATTACAACTACTCAATTCATTACCACCCTGGGAAAGCAAACAAGGTGGTAGATGCATTAAGTCGACAAGACCATGCTAGCTTATCCATGATGAGGATCACAAAAGATCCAATATTTATGGATTTACAAAGGATGGATCTTGGAATTATAATGGAAGGGGGAAATCATATCTTTCTCAATTGAATGTTCAACCATCTATACATGTGAATATTAAAGAGGTACAGAAAGAATATGTAGAGTTACAAAAGAAGGTGAGAAATATTCCTGAATTCAACCTTGATTGTGATGGGATAATAAATTTCAGGAATCGGGTTTGTGTTCCTCCCAACCCATAATTAAAGGAGCTGCTGGATGAGGCTCATAGTTCTTCATTCTCTATTCATCCTTGAAGCACAAAGATGTATAGGGACCTGAAAGAGTGCTTCTGGTGGGATGGCATGAAAAGAGATGTTGAATATGTCTCTCTATGCTTGGTTTGTCAGCAAGTTAAAGCTGAGAGACATAAGTCTAAGGGGATGTTACAACCATTACCCATACCCGAATGGAAATGAGAAAACATCACTATGGGATTTGTCACTGGACTTCCTAAAACATCCAAAGGCAATAATGATATCTGGGTCATAGTTGATCATATTACAAAGTCTGCACACTTCATTGCTATTAGAGAGGATTTCTCTCTAGATCAGCTTGCCAGGATATATGTAAAGGAAGTGGTAAGATTGAATGGAGTACCACTTTCTATTATATCTGATTGGGATCTGAGATTTACCTTGAAGTTATGGCAAAGTCTTCAGCATACTCTAGATACAGAGTTGAGTTTCAGCACTGCTTATCATCCTCAGACAGACGATCAGTCTGAGAGAATAATTCAAACTCTAGAAGATATGTTGAGAGCTTTCTCTATGGATTTCAAAGGTGGTTGGGATCAACACCTACCTTTGGTGGAATTTTCTTATAATAATATCTTTCACTCCAGTATTCAGATGGATCCTTATGAAGCTCTCAATGGAAAGAAATACAGGGCTCCAACTTGCTGGGATGAAGTTGGGGAAAGAAAACTATTAGGACCTGATCTTGTTGATGAGATGACAAAAAAGGTCAGATTTATTCAACAACACATAAGAGCAGCTCAGAGTTGACAAAAAAGTTATGCTGACAACCAAAGAAAAGACCTAGAGTTTGAATTGGTTGATAAAGTGTTCTTATGAATATCTCTCTGGAAGAGGGTCATGAGATTTGGAAAGAAGGGAAAGTTGAGCCCTAGATATATCGGTCCTTTTGAAATTCTAGATCGTGTTGGGAAGGTAGCTTACCGATTGGAGCTTCCACCGAATCTCTCCCAAGTTCATGATGTGTTCCATGTATCTCTCTTGATAAAGTACATATCTGATCCTTCACATGTACTCAGCTCAGAATTTGTACCACTGAAGCAAGATCTTTCTTATGAAGAACAGCCAATAGAGATTCTGGATCGTAGCGAAAAAGTCCTACGGAACAAGACCACTCGCTTGGTGAAAGTTTTATGGAGGAACCACCAATTTCAAGAATCTACATGGGATCTTGAGGATATGATGAGGGAGATGTATCCTCATCTGTTTGTTACAAAGTGACGAATTTTGAGGGCGGAATTCATTTTAAGGGGGGTAGAATGTAACACCCGAGACTTTTATGAAAAATATTTTGTTTTTATGTTATATAAATCATCAAAGTAATCTTTCACTACACACAACACTAGTTTGACTTTCTTTACACGCAATCGTGACCTTCCTCGATAGCTTGCGTCGTACGCAATATCGAGTTTCACTAAACAACGATATGGTATTAAAATATTACTAAACTAGCCTTTATGAATAGTAATACCCACTTTTTGAAATTTTTTAAATTTTATTTTTCAAAATGGACTTCATTTTTGGATTCAGAATATTTAAATTATCCTAGGGTGAAATTTTGGTATTTTTCTGAAAACTTTCAATTTTTGATGAATAGTGAAAACACTGGGTTACTATTTAAAAACCGACTTTTTATTTAAATAATTATTTGTTTTATTTAAATTTATTTTAGGTCAAAATTGATACATAATACCTATATAAGTTAAATGCAATTCATTGGGGTCATTTTATAATAATTTTATATATATATAAATTTTATTGAACTTTTCACCGTTTTTTACCCACCTCCTAGGAGAATTGGCAAATTTACATAAAACTTAATTTTACCGCTTCTGTGAGTGGAATTTCGAAAATCTGAGAGACAAGGTTAATATAAAGGACTAAAATGTGGTCCAATGAGATGAAAATAATTTTTGGTGAATAGTAACTTTTTACTTTTTTTTACCACGGTTAAAAGTAAATAGGGAAATTAAGGGTAAAAATGTTATTATTATTACCCTAACACATGTCCTAATTCTATTGGATAAGTGTAATTCGACCAAAAACAACATTAGGAATAAAATATGACCATTTAGGCCCACTTGGATTAGATTAGGACATTTATTATTAATTTATTTAAAGAAGGGTTAAAATAGTTAAAATCAAATGTTAATAACTAAATCATTTTTAATATAGGGTTATACATAAGATAAATTCAACTATAAATATTCATTAGAAACCAAAAAATATTTAATACATAATTGTATTTTATTTTTAATTTTTAGAAAATAAATAATTTAATTTATTTATGACACAATGATGATGCAGTAATTATCTTATTAATGAAATATTGACATAATTGATGTTATAAATACCCAAATAAATGTAATTTGAGACTTTTTGTGAATTAAAATAATTTTATAGGTTAATATTACATGTTATTATTGATTTAATTAACTTTTTTCGAAATAATATTTCTGTTATAATTTTCACAAAAATCAATTACCAAATAGTGTCAAAATTGACATAAAATAGTTTTTAAAACAAATTTTATATTATTAATTGTTATTTTATTGTTAAAAATCTAAGGTTCGGCCAAATGACTTATATAAGGTTATATATATTAATAATAAACAACTTGGGGTTCGTTTGACTTGTTATAGTAATTTTATTAACCTTATAGTGTAAGAAAACAAGAAGACACGGTAAAAGTTAAATTATCTAACTTAAAGTTAAATCTAAATGATAAGGTTAAAATAGAAACCTGAACTTGTCTAAATTATATTTTATGAGAGTATTTCGACCCATACCCACCTTATCTTCAAAATAAATCAATTTAGAGCTATTAAAAACCGAATATGACTTTATAATAAAATAATATTTTTAGTTTTTCCTAAGGTGCCCCTCTCCTCCCTTATAAAAGGGCACCTCCTCCCTCTCTTCCTCACACCACTTTGAGCCTTAAAGCTCGGACAACCCCTGTCAAATTCTCTTCTACACTTGCCTAGAAATATCCTAGAGGTCCTGGTCTTCTTCAAAGACCAATTTTAGTGCCCTAAGAGGAGGTCTCAAAGAGGCGCTTCAAATAAGAGGTAATGTCCGTTACCGATTCTTTCAACTTTATTTCTTCTTCCAATTCTTCTTCTTTAGTTGTTTCATTATGAAGTAATAACATAATTATCACTCATATACTGGTATATTATTATAATTATGAAACAACCCTATTTCACCATCTATTCATCCTACGGAAAACGAAATCACCGCGCGTGCGTACGTACGGAATACCGTCTCCACGCCGTGGTGTAATCTATTTTCCACCACCACCTTACTTGGATGTGTATAATGGTGTAAATAATAACTATATATGATTATTTTAAAGTTATATTGATTCTTAAATAGTATACATACACTCCAATACAATTCCACGATCATGGGAACGATATCACCGCTCGTGCGTACGTACATAATACTGTCTCCACGATGTGATGCGACTCGTTCTACATGATCTTCATTTCATAATGATTATATAAATGAATTGAATGAATTAATATGATATATATTACACTAATACCATTCTATAAATGAGGTATCTATAACCTAAAGAGAAGAATAAGAATTTATTCGACAAAACACGCATAAGAACAAAAGGTAATAAACACCCGAATAACAAGTAGCAATGAAATATTACTAATAAGAAGCTAAGAATATGGCCATATATGATATCATAACAATGATTATGATTCTGGAATAAGTGAATGACATTATTTAAATCATTATATAGGAGTTTCGGACACTTACGAAGCAAATTGGACCTAAGGTAAGAGAAAATCTCGCAATCTCATTTTTATCCGAGATTGTTTATACTTCAGAATTTATTGGGGAATATTTATCATCCACATCCATGTTTCCTCAATATGTAATATTTATATCCTTATAGAATTTTTTATATCCAATTTTACCCTTTGGTGAGTTTTTAGTAAAAGATATGAAAGGGATCTTTTGTCGTTTTTCGTACGAGGTACTTTTTGACTTTTCCAACAAAAGTATGAGAAGAACGTTTTTTTAACTTATACGACATGAATGGATTTTTAAAACATTATTTACAAGAAGCCTCCTTTACAATTTTTCAAGTTTATTTTAATCAACTTATTTTAGTTTAAAATTGTATGACATGTTAAGAAAGGAAAAATGTTTTTGAAGAAGAAAGGATATTTTCCTCAAGAATGGAGTTCAGGTGTTTTATCAAAATTATTTTCCATCTAAGATAATATAGGTTTCTGTTTCTATCCCTATTATTACATTGATTTGATTAGGTTGAGATGGAATTATTTTTATGAATTCCTTTATCTTATATGAATTGTTTTATGATGTCACGATGTTTAAGAATCCCATTTTTATTACATGGGTTATGAAATGATGTATGATTTATGATTTTGTGGCACACATAAGAATGGTATAATTATGAGATTGGTGGGACCTATATCTTCCTCCAATTCATTGGATAAAGATTTATATCTCATGATATAGACATGGCTGTAACAGCAGGTTAAACCAGTTCAGTGAAACAGGACTGAAACGAGGAGTGAACTCGGTTCAGAAATGGACTTTGTCCGCTAAGATAGTCTTAGAAATGAGTCTTGACTACTAAGAAATGATTCTATATGATTATGTGTGTATGACACAATGTTTCATGTTTTAATTTATGATTATTGGGATTACATTTCACTACTATGATTTATCCCATTTTATGAAATTATAATCTCTTTTTCAGGTTAATATTTACAAAATGTTATGTTCTTATGAATATGATGTGATTGATATTTCTTTTGTTTACCATTACTGAGCATTTGAGCTCACACTTTTGTATGTTTTCTTTCCCTAGGTCAGGAAGAAGGTTATTAAGTAAGATATGCCAAAAAGGGACTCTAGATATGATGAAATAAATGGGAGACAACGTAGATGATTTTTTGAACCATGTGTTTATGTTTCCCAGTTTCTAAAGACACTATACCTATACGGTATTTTCATGGTTTCGTTATATGTTGTAATAAGTGTACTTAAATTTTGAAGTATTAGCAATGTATGTAAAGTATGGGTCGTTGTAGTTGGTATCTGAGGAAAGGTATAGTCAACCTTTGCAAACTAGGATGTAAAATCCTTAGTAAGAACCCTAAGGATAAGTCTAAGCATAGAACACAATCTTAGTGTTTTAGAAATGGCCATGAACAACCTATTATAAGACCTTAAGTGTGAAATTTTATTCTTGATTATGTGTTTTTTTTCTATTATAATTAGTGTTGCTGACATTATTCTTCTTGGTTTTAGTCAATGGCTGGAACCCGAAGGAATCATGTTAATGCGGAATGCGACGGGAAATGCAATGATTGTCCCCCTGAGCAACCAAACGTTATGAGAGATGGAATGAAAAATCTTGTAGCCATGCTCACACAACTTTCTAAAGCTATGAATCATACAGGACTTCCAAACGAGCAAAGGAAGGAGCAACATTCTGTTGAATCCTTCATGAGGTAGCATCCACCTTCATCCAGTGGGTCTTCTGATCCATTAATGGTTGAACAATGGATCAATACCACTGAAAAGATATTTTCAGTTCTTCAATGTTCTGAACATGATAAAGTCATCTTAACAGTTTATTGTTTGGAAGGTGAAGCTGATCAATGGTGGAATCTTATTAAGAATATGAGGCAAAGGGATGAAATTGAGTCCATGGAATGGGACGAGTTCAAGAACTTATTTTTCAATAAGTACTTCCCTCTTATTCTCCGAACAAAGATGGAGAAGGAGTTTCTTGAACTAAAGCAAAAGGATGATGAATCTATTGGTACCTATGAAGAAAATTTTACAAGACTTGCAAGGTACGCTTCTGGGATTATTATCCAACCTGAGAGTAAGATCGATCGATTCTTTAGTGGCTTAAAAACAAGTCTTCGAAGGGTGTTATCCATAAGGGACTTCAATAGCTACGAGGAAATTGTTCGATGTGCTCTCAAGGTTGAGATGGAGATTGGAGTAACCCATCAGTCATATGGGTTTGATAAGAAGAGGAAAATGGAATTCAAAGGAAAATATAAAGAGCACACTGAAAAAAAGATGAGTTTTCCCTTATGCTCAAAGTGTGGAAAGAAACATGGAGGAAATTGTCTTAAGGGGACAAGAAAATGTTATGAGTTTGGAAAAGAAGGCCATCGGGCAATTGAATGTTTAAATAATGGGAAGAAGATGTCTAATGATGCAAACAAATGAAGGGATACACAGAATGAACCTACTTCACTTCAATGTTTCAAGTGCAAGGAAATGGGGCATTATGCCAATAAATTCCCTAATCCAAGGGTTGTTGATGATGATCGACTTCAAAAAACTCTTAAGGCTAAAGATAAAGGAAAGCCACATGCAATTTCTATCAGCGATGTGGAGTACGATAACGAAGTGGTGAAAGGTACACTTACCATCCACTCTAAAGTAGAAAATGTTTTATTTGATTATGGATCCACCCACTCTTTTATTTCTGAATAATTTTCTAAGGGTATCACCATATTACCTCAACAATTAGATGTTGATTTATCTGTGACAACCCCTAATGGCACAACAGTCGCATCAAAAGTTTATAATTCTTCTCCGATTGAAGTTTTTGGGAAAGTGCTTCATGCGAATCTTGTGATTCTTCCTATAGTGGAATTTGATGTGATTCTTGGCATGGATTGGCTTTCTGTATATGGATCTCATATCAATTTCCAAAGAAGGGAAGTCACATTTCATATTCCATATCAATCTATGATCATCTATCGATGCAAGGATGAACATAACCTTCCAGTGAAAATTTCTTCCATCTTATGGGTTTTGATTCCACTAAATGAAGGTTATTTATCTCAAATGGTTGGTGAGAAACTCACGATTAAGAATATACCCATTGTACGGGTGTTTGATGATGTCTTTCCAGAGGAATTACCAGGGTCTTACACCAAATCGTGAAGTTGATTTTTCAATAGAACTCGTACCGGGTGCTTTGCCTATTTCAAAGACACCTTATAGAATGGCCCCAATTGAGTTGCGGAAATTGAAGAAGCAACTCCAAGAGAATCTTGATAAGGGATTCATATGCCCTAGTGCGTCACCTTAGGGAGCACCTGTTCTGTTTGTTAAGAAGAAAGATGGATCAATGAGACTCTGCATTGATTATAGAGAACTTAACAAGATCACTATCAAGAACAAATATCCTCTCCCGCGCATTGATGACTTATTTGACCAACTACATGGAGCTCAATACTTTTCCAAGATTGATCTTCATTCAGGGTATCATCAATTAAGGTTCAAAAGGGAGGGTATACCAAATACGGCTTTCCGTACAAGGTATGGACACTATGAATTTATAGTGATGCCATTTGGTCTTACTAATGCCCCTGCTATCTTCATGGATCTGATGAATAGAGTCTTTAGAGACTATCTTGATTAGTTTTTGGTAGTCTTTATAGACGATATTCTTTTAAATTTAAAGAGCAAGGAAGAACATGAAGATCATTTTAGAATTATATTGAAGACCCTGAGAAAGGAGAAGCTTTATGCCAAATTTACCAAGTGTGAATTTTGGATTCAAAAAGTTGCATTTTTGGGTCACATAATCTTAAAAGAGGGGATATCTGTGGATCCAGCAAAAACAGAGGTTATCGAAAGATGGCTGAGACAGACAACAGTAACTGATATCCGATGTTTTCTTGGTTTGACTGGATATTATCAAGTTTTTGTGAAATATTTTTCACGATTATCTAATCCACTCACCAGGTTGACTCGAAAAGAAGTTAGGTTTGTTTGGACAGAGGAATGTGAAGAGAACTTCAAGGAGTTGAAAGGAAGGTTATCCAGTGCACCTGTACTCACACTTCCTTATAGTGGAGAAAGGTTTGTGATCTACAGTGATGCATCCAAGAAGGGGCTGGGGTGTGTTTTTATGAAAAATGATATGGTGATAGCTTATGCCTCACGACAGTTGAAAATCCATGAGCAAAATTACCCAACTCATGATTTGGAGTTAGCAGCGGTAATCTTTGTATTAAAGATTTGGAGGCATTATCTTTATGGAGAAAGGTGTGATATTTATACTGATCATAAAAGTTTAAAGTATATTTTCAAACAAAAGGAGCTGAATATGCGCCAAAGAAGATGGTTGGAGATGATTAAGGATTACGACTGCTTAATTCATTACCACCCTGGGAAAGCAAGCAAGGTGGAAGATGCATTAAGTCGACAAGACCATGCTAGCTTATTCATAATGAGGATCACAAAAGATCCAATATTTATGGATTTACAAAGGATGGATATTGGAATTTAATGGAAGGGGAAAAATAATATCTTTCTCAATTGAATTTTCAACCATCTATACATGTGAAGATTAAAGAGGTGCAGAAAGAAGATGTAGAGTTACAAAATAAGGTGAGAAATATTCCTAAATTCAACCTTGATTGTGATGGGATAATAAAGTTTAGGAATCGGGTTTGTGTTCCTCCCATCCCAGAATTAAAGAAGGATCTACTGGATGAGGCTCATAGTTATTCATTCTCTATTCACCCTGGAAGCACAAAGATGTATAGAGACCTGAAAGAGTACTTCTGGTGGGATGTCATGAAAAGAGATGTTGTTGAATATGTCTCTCGATGCTTGGTTTGTCAGCAAGTTAAAGCTGAGAGACAGAAGTATAAGGGGATGTTACAACCATTACCCATACCCAAATGGAAATGGGAAAACATCACTATGGACTTTTTCATCGGACTTCCTAAAACATCCAAAGGAAATAATGATATCTGATTCATATTTGATCGTCTTACAAAGTCTTCACACTTCATTGCTATTAGAGAGGATTTCTCTCTAGATCATCTTGTCAGGATATATGTAAAGGAAGTGGTAAGATTTCATGTAGTACCGCTTTCCATTATATCTGATCGGGATCTGAGATTTACCTTGAAGTTCTTACAAAGTCATCAGTATACTCTGGATACAGAGTTGAGTTTCGGCACTTCTTATCATCCTCAGATAGACGGTCAGTCTGAGAGAACAATTCAAACTCTAGAAGATATGTTGAGAGCTTGCTCTATGGATTTCAAAGGTGGTTGGGATCAACACCAACCTTTGGTGGAATTTTATTATAATAATATCTTTCACTCCAGTATTCAGATGGCTCCTTATGAAGCTCTCTATGGAAAGAAATGCAGGACTCCAACTTGCTGGGATGAAGTTGGGGAAAGAAAGCTATTATGACCTGATCTTGTTGATGAGATGGCAGAAAAGGTCAGATCTATTCAACAACACATAAGAGTAGCTCAGAGTCGACAAGAAAGTTATGCCGACAACCAAAGAAAAGACCTAGAGTTTGAAGTGGGTGATAAAGTGTTCTTATGAATATCTTCCTGGAAGAGGGTCATGATATTTGGAAAGAAGGGAAAGATTAGCCCTAGATATATCGGTCCTTTTGAAATTATGGATCGTGTTGGGAAGGTAGCTTACCGATTGGAACTTCCACTGAATCTCTCCCAAGTTCATGATGTGTTCCATGTATCTCTCCTGAGAAAGTACATATCTGATCCTTCACATGTACTCAACTCAGAAGTTGTACCGCTGGAGCAAGATCTTTCTTATGAAGAACAACCAATAGAGATTCTGGATCGTAGCAAAAAAGTCCTACGGAACAAGACCACTCGCTTGATGAAAGTTTTATAGAGGAACCACCAATTTGAAGAAGCTACATGGGAGCTTGAGGATATGATGAGGGAGATGTATCCTCATCTGTTTGTTACAAAGTGACGAATTTCGAGGGCGAAATTCATTTTAAGGGGGGTAGAATGTAACACCCGAGACTTTTATGAGAAATATTTTTTTTATGTTATATAAATCATCAAAGAAATCTTTCACTACACACAACACTATCTTTACTTGCTTTACACGCAATCGCGACCTTCCTCGATAGCTTGCGTCGTACACAATACCGAGTTTCACTAAACAACGATATGATATTAAAATATTACTAAACTAGCCGTTATGAATAGTAATGCCCACTTTTTTGAAATTTTTTAAATTTTATTTTTCAAAATGGACTTCATTTTTGGATTCGGAATATCGAAATTAGCCTAGGGTGAAATTTTGGTATTTTTCTAAAAACTTTCAATTTTTGATGAATAGTGAAAACACTGAGTTACTATTTAAAAACCGACTTTTTATTTAAATAATTATTTATTTTATTTAAATTTATTTTAGGTCAAAATTGATACATAATACCTATATAATTTCAATGCAATTCATTGGAGTCATTTTATAATAATTTTAGATATATGAAAATTTTATTGAACTTTTCACCGTCTTTTATCCACCTCCTAGGAGAATTGGCAAATTTACATAAAACTTAATTTTACCACTTCTGTGAGTGGAATTTCAAAAATCCAAGAGACACAGTTAATATCAAGGACTAAAATGTGGTTCAATGAAATGAAAATAATTTTTGGTGAATAGTAATTTTTTACTTTTTTTACCACGGTTAGAAGTAAATAGGGAAATTAAGGGTAAAAATGTTATTATTATTACCCTAACACATGTCCTAATTCTATTGGATAAGTGTAATTCGACCAAAAACAACATTAGGAATAAAATATGACCATTTAGGCCCACTTGTATTATATTAGGACATTTATTATTAATTTATTTAAAGAAGGGTTAAAATAGTTAAAATCAAAGTTTAATAACTAAATCATTTTTAATATAGGGTTATACATAAGATAAATTTGACTATAAATATTCATTAGAAATATAAAATGATTTAATACATAATGGTATTTTATTTTTAATTTTTAGACAATAAATAATTTAATTTATTTATGACACAATGATGATACAGTAATTATCTTATTAATGAAATATTGACATAATTGATGTTATAAATACCCAAATAAATGTAATTTGAGACTTTTTATGAATTAAAATAATTTTATAGGTTTATATGACATGTTAGTATTAATTTAATTAACTTTTTTATAACTAATCTTTCTGTTATGATTTTCAAAAAAATCAATTACCAAATAGTGTCAAAATTGACATAAAATAGTTTTTAAAATAAATATTATATTATTAATTGTTATTTTATTCCTAAAAATCTAAGGTTAGGAAAAATTACTTATATAAGATTATATATATTAATAATAAACAACTTGGGGTTCTTTTGGCTTGTTATAGTAATTTTATTAACCTTATAGTGTAAGAAAACAAGAAGACACGGTAAAAGTTAAATTATTTAACTTAAAGTTAAATCTAAATGATAAGGTTAAAATAGAAACCTAAACTTGTCTAAATTCTATTGGATGAGATAATTTCGACCCATACCCACCTTATCTTCTAAATAAATCAATTTGGAGCTATTAAAAACCGAATATGTCTTTATAATAAAACAATATTTTTTGTTTTTCCTAAGTTGCCCCTCTCCTCCCTTATAAAAGGGAACCTCCTCTCTCTCTTCCTCACACCACTTTGAGCCTTCAAGCTCGGCCAAACCCTGCCAAATTATCTTCTCCACTTCCCTAGAAACATCATATAGGTCCTGGTATTCTTTAAAGACCAATTTTAGTGCCCTAAGAGGAGGTCTCAAAGAAGAGCTTCAAAGAAGAGGTAATGTCCGTTACCGATTCTTTCAACTTTATTTCTTATTCCACTTATTATTATTTAGTTTTTTCATTATGAAGTAATAACATAAGTATAAATAATATATTGTTATGTTATTATAAGTATGAAACAACCCTATTTCACCATCTATCCATCCTACGGAAAACGAAATCACCGTGCGTGCGTACGTACGGAATACCGTCTCCACGCCGTGGTGTAATCTATTTTCCACCACCACCTTACTTGGATGGGTATAATGGTGTAAATGATAACTATATATGATTATTGTAAAGTGATATTGATTCTTAAATAGTATACATAGACTCCAATACAATTCCATGATCATGGGAATGATATCATCGCTCGTGCGTACGTACGGAATACCGTCTCCACGATGTGATGCGACTCGTTCTACATGATCTTCATTGAATAATGATTATATAAATGAATTGAATGAATGAATATGATATATATTACTCTAATAAAATTCTGGAAATTAGGTATCTATAACCTAAATATAATAATAAGAATTTATTCGACAAAACACGCATAAGAAAAAAAAGTAATAAACACCTGAATAACAAGTAGCAATGAAATATTACTAATAAGAAGCTAAGAATATGGTAATATATGATATCATAACAATGAGTATGATTCTGGAATAAGTCAATGACGTTATTTAAATCATTATACAGGAGGTTCGGACACTTACGAAGAAAATCAGACCTAATGTAAGGGAAAATCTCGCAATCTCATTTTTATCCGAGATTGTTTATACTTCAGAATTTATTGGGGAATATTTATCATACACATCCATGTTTCCTCAATATGTAATATTTATATCCTTATACAATTGTTTATATCCAATTTTACCCTTCAGAGAGTTTTTAGTAAAAGATATGAAAGGAATCTTTTGTCGTTTTTCGTACGAGGCACTTTTTGACTTTTCCGACAAAAGTACGAGAAGAATGTTTTTTTTAACTTATACGGAATGAATGGATTTTTAAAACATTATTTCCAAGAAGATTAATTTACAATTTTTCAAGTTTATTTTAATCAACTTCTTTTAGTTTAAAATTGAATGACATGTTAAGAAAGGAAAAATGTTTTTGAAGAAGAAAGGATATTTTCCTCAAGAATGGAGTTCAAGTGTTTTATCAAAATTATTTTCCATATAAGATAATATAGGGTTATGTTTCTATCCTTATTATTACATTGATTTTATTATGTTGTGATGGAATTATTTTTATGAATTCATTTATCTTATATGAATTGTTTTATGATGTCACGATGTTTAAGAATCCCATTTTTATTACATGGGTTATGAAATGATGTATGATTTATGATTTTGTGGCACACATAAGAATGGTATCATTATGAGATGGGTGGGACCTATATCTCCCTACAATGCATTGGGTGAAGATTTATATCTCATGAGATAGACATGGCTGGAACGGCAGGTTAAACCGGTTCAGTGAAACATGACTGAAACGAGGAGTGAGCTCAGTTCAGAAATGGAATTTATCCGCTAAGATAGTCTTGGCAATGAGTCTTGACTTCTAAGAAATGATTCTCTATGATTATCTGTGTATTCCACAAAGTTTCATGTTTTAAGTTATGATTATTGGGATTATATTTCACTACTATGATTTATCCCATGTTATGAAATTATAATCTCTTTTGCAGGTTAAGATTTCCAAAATGTTATGTTCTTATGAATATGATTTGATTGATATTTCTTTTGTTTACCCTTACTGAGAATTTGATCTCACCCTTTTGTATGTTTTCTTTCCCCAGGTCAGGAAGAAGGTTATTAATTAGGATATTCCAAAAAGGGACTCTAGATATGATGAAATAAATGGGAGACAACGTAGATGATTTTATGAACCAGTTGTTTATGTTTCCCAGTTTCTAAAGACACTATACCTATACGGTCCTTTCATGGTTTTGTTATATGTTGTAATAAGTGTACTTAAATTTTGAGGTATTAGCAATGTATGTAAAGTATGGGTCGTTATAGATATGATTTTGGTAAATATTGATTTTATGTTTTTTGGATTATGTGGTTAATCATGAGTTGTATGGGATAGATAGTGGGGATAAAATACCACCATAAAAGGGTTGGAATGTGGTCATTAAGTACCACAATAAAAAGGGGGTGGTGTTTGGATGTGAAGTTACACCGTCAATGGTAACACCCACCTTGGGTGGTTGTGTTGGGTTGTGTGTGTGATGAGGTTTATGTATTGGGTCATGTGAAATGAAATGTTTTATGTAAATATGGAATGAGAAAAATGGTTAATGACTTATTTATTTCTTTCCTTGAAAATGTGTTTGTTTAGGTAAACTATTTTGGTAAGGATGTGTTTGGAATTTTTGAAATTATTGAACTGATTAATGGTTTATATAAATTGTTTTATATAAATGTGCTAACTTTCTCTATCCTAGTGATGTGAGTAGGTAATTAATTTGGGGAAAGCCTACTGATTTTCATTACTCACCCCCTACTTTGGCAATTTGGTGCTTTTTTAGATGTTGTATTCTGAGACACAGGCAATGGTAAAGCATCTCATTTATTTAGAGGCTCATCATGATACTTGGGAGTTCTTTTGGTGTCGAATCATGGATCTTGGTGTGGATCTATGGAGATTTATCTTGGAGTCCTTTAGTTTTTTCTTTTAGGTTTTCCACTTTGGTACTATCATTCTGGTTATTTTTTTGGTTATGGTGGTATGTTGATATTGTTGAATTTTATTACATTGTTATCAAGAATCATATAGTTCAACAAACATAGAATATATGGGAGATGAGTCTCAAGTAACAAAATTCAATAATAACTATTCGGGATATGAAGTTGGTGAGGATGATAGTTTTCTCCTTAAACCATTTTAAATTACCACATATTAATTTAAATTTTCAAATATCATCTCAAAATGCTAAAATGTCTCTAACACTACCATGATAACATTTAATCATCCCCACTGAGTTTAACTGACTCTAATATATGTTACTAGTCCTTTTCCCTCACTTGTATCACAAATATAAGATCTCTATATCTGCTGAGGTTCATATATAGGTTGTGATTATAAAAATAGACAAGTAAATACTAACAGGGCCCCTAAAATATAAAACACAACATATATTTGAGTATATGTTCAAAGTAATAACACTAAAAATACACATGTAATTAAATTCATTGTGCACTAACCAAGACACCATGATAATCAAATGTATCGACTTCATTTAATATCAATGAATTATACTAATCATACCATAAGTTTATACCAATGTTGTTCCCTTGAATTCAAATCATTTCACTAATAAGAGGTTAACATTTGAATCATAGGAGAATATAAATTTATTTATCTCCCTATAGAAATAACCACATCATAGGTACCATGAGATTCAACCTCAGGAACCTAGCATCTAATACCATCCCTCTAGGATAACCACCGCGTGTACTTATTGCATATAAATCATGAAATAGATATTGTAGCACCCCCAGTTTGAGATATGTAACCCTTTATTTATGACTTTTATGTATGGAAATTGTCTGGGTAATTTTTTGAAGAGTTTTAAAGGTTTTTATAAGGTTTTAGGGGATTTTATAAGGGTGAAAATTTTAAGCACAGTTAGTGAAAACCATACAACACTTGCAGGAAACCATGCACCATGTGACAACGGCCAGGGAGAAGGTGCACAGTTGGTGTATAGATTTAAAAATTGTGTGACCTACCCAGTCTAGTCGTGTAACATGGGACAATGGGATTATGCATGGATAGTTCATAGTTTTTATACCCATGTGGTCCAACCAAGCGAGGAACCCTCTTGAGGAAATAGTAGGTGCACGTTTAATGCACGGTTTTTCTAACCCTTCGTTGTTTAAAAGTGGGTTTTAAAAAATAGACCTCGTGCTTTCTTAACCCTAAACACTCCATTTGAGCCCCATTTCAACCATAGATCATTATTTCCTTTTCTCCAAGGCTATAGAACCTATTCACATCATTTTTTAATCATTTCAAATGGTTTTCTTGGTGGTTTGAAGGTAGATATTCCTTGGTAAGTCTCCTTTGTGGTTGTTTTTTTGGTTTTTTCTTAGATCTACTTGTATCTCTCTTATGGTTTCTTAGATCTAATCCTATTAAATATATCTAGGGTTTTTAATTCCAATCATGGTTATATTTTTCCTTGTTGATGTTATGGGAATGGATCTAGGGCATATATTTGGAGTTTTTACCCAGATTTGGTGGGCGTTTGTGTCGTTGTTCGTTTGTGCCAAAACCTTAGAGGTAGGTGGCCTCACTCTTGACTCCTCTTGTTATAACTAGAAGAATTTGATTTAAAATTAATTTTTTTATTGAAATTGGTTTTAAAATTGATGTGAAAAGCATGTGTGAAACTCTTTAGTGTTGTTTTATGGGTTTTGGGGGGAAATGTGATGTTGTTGTGTAATATGCTTCCTTATTGGATTTTAAAATGATGATTTTAAAATAGGTTTCTTGGTTTGTTTTATGGAAATGGGTTATGAAAATGGTTTTCAATAAAAAATTTGTTTTATTGAAATTATGTTTGGCATAAATTGGTGAAATAGGTTTCGGCATAATTGTGGGAAATGTTTTTTGGATTAAAAGGTTGTTTTAGTTTGGAAATTATTGGGTAGCATGGTTTTGGAAAATATATTGGTTGATATGATTTTGGTAAATATTTATTTTATAGTCGTTTAATTAAGTGGTTAATCATGAGTTGGATGGGATAGATAGTGGGCATTAAGTACCACCACCAAAGGGTTGGAATGTGGTCATGAAGTACCACAATAAAAAGGGGATGGGGTTTGGATGTGAAGTTAAACCGTTAATGGTAACACCATGATTGGGTGGTTGTGTTGGGTTGTGTCTATGATGAGGTGTATGTATTGGGTCATGTTAAATGAAATGGTTTATACCAAAATGGAATGGGAAAAATGGTTAATGACTTGTTGATTTCTTTCCTTGAAAATTTGTTTGTTTGGGTAAACTGTTTTGGTAAGGATGTGTTTGGTTTTTTGGAAATTATTAAACTGATTAATGGTTTATATAAATTGTTTTATATAAATGTTCTAACTTGATCTATCCTAGTGGAATGAGTAGGGAATTCATTTGGAGAAATCCTACTGATTTTCATTACTCACCCCCTACTTTGTAAATTTGGTGCTTTTGTAGATGTTGTATTTTGAGACACAAGTAAAGGTAAAGCATCTCATTTATTTAGTGGTTCATCATGATGCTTTGGAGGTATTGTGGTGTTGGATCATGGAGATTGGTGTGGAGTTATGGAGATTTATCTTGGAGTACTTGAGTTTTGTTTTCGAGTTCTTCTACTTTGGTACTATGATTCGGGTTATGTTGTTTGGTTATGGTGGTCTGTTGGTATTGTTGAATTATATTACATTGTTATCATGCATCATATAGTAATGTTGGTTATGGTTTTTTTCTTGTGTTTCTTTATTTTTTAAAAGGGAAAATCATCCCCCAATTATTCATGAATCCCTTGGAATTTATTTCCAACCTTTGGATCCTTGGGAATGTCACTTATGGCCAACTAGAATCTACACCTTGACTCAAGCCGATGAGGAGGGGTGAGACGTTACAAGTGGTATCAGTTTGTTGGGTCCTTTGGTATCTGTTTTCGATCTTGGAGTTGGAATTCATTCTCAGTTTATTCTTTAATTTGGGATAGTATAAAGGATTATGATTGTTGGGACATGAAATGTATATCATAAAAAGATGTAGCTAACCTTTTTATGATGAACTTTAAGTTACTAGGTAGTTGGGAACATAAGTGTTTTGGAGACACTTATAGGAGTGTAATATCGTTGTAGTGTGTTTAGACAATGAGAAGAGCATGAAATTCATGGTATAAATGACTTCCCACTAGGATTTAATATATCATTTGGAGTAATTATTTATGTTGTGATATTAATTGTTTAATTTTTGAAAAATCTATAAAGTGTTTTTAAATGTGTGATTTTGAAAAGAGAATGATTCTGGTATTTTGAAAATGGGTTGATTTTCAAAACATGGTGGATGTTTTTTCACAAATGATTAAACATGGGAAATGTTGGATTTTGTAAATCATGTTTATGATAGTTGAAATGTGATATAATTTGAAATTGTTAAGACTTTTGTTGCTAGAGAGTGAGACTTTTGGTGTTTCTCATGTGAACAGAGAATGGAACCCAGTAGGCATCATAGAAACCAACTAGAGGAAGCCACTAAAAATGTGGTTTCACCTGGGCCCTAGGTGAACCAGCAGCTAGTACAGATCATAGGGAAAGATTTTGAATCTCTTGATAGTGGGAATAAAATATATGAACCAAGGAATTTAGACTATTTGGTTCAGTTTAAGAAGAAAAATCTACCCATCTTTTGGGTTGATTCAAAACCAGAAAGGGTGGAGGTGTGTCTAAATAGGATGAATCAAATCTTTGATTTCCTAGGAACACTGATGGAGTTCAAAGTCAAGTTAGTGATGCACATGTTGGAATATATTCCATGT
Organism: Viscum album; assembly: GCA_963277665.1. Classification (NCBI taxonomy): domain Eukaryota; kingdom Viridiplantae; phylum Streptophyta; class Magnoliopsida; order Santalales; family Viscaceae; genus Viscum; species Viscum album. Next base: position 1,777,384,080 of record OY728156.1, read on the forward strand.
CAGTGGTGGGAGTTAGAGATCTAGGCTAGAGTAGACCAAGGTATGGCATGGGAGGATTTCAAGGAATTGTTCAACAAATAATTCTATCCTCACACATTTAGAATTTAGAGAACCATGGTTTTCTTTAGCTTGAAGTAGTAGAACCATTTTGTGATATAATATGTAGCTAAATTCATGAATTTAGTCTAGTTTTCACCTGATATTACTGCTAGTGCATCTTTTAAGATGCACATTTTTTAATCTGGGATGAGGTAGGAAATTTGTTTTAAGATTGCGGTAATCTGTATAACAGAATGTATAGATATGGTCAATAGGGAAACCATGGATGAAAGGGAAATATTAGGGGTTATGGGTGGATAAGATACCGTGATACCTATAGGAAATGGTGGAAACTATAATGTGTGGAGCAATAGGAAGAGGGACACATATTTTCAAGGTGGGAGTATGGCTCAGAATCTGATGGAAGGATCAATGAATCTTTCTATAAAGCCTAAGAGAATTTCTGGATATTTCAAATGTGGTGCTCTAAGACACATGAAGCGAGAATGTACATCACCACCTAGAGCATGCCATAATTGTAATCAGACAAGGAGTCTTTAGTGTTATTATCACCATGCTCTAAGGTCGGGTGTTCAGGACACTTCTCAAGGTTCACAGTCATCTTTTTCCTCATCGGGACGAGGATAGAAGAATACCCCTCATCAGCAGAACAAAGTTAGTCATGGTGATTCCAAGAATACCATGACTCCTTAGCATGGGAAATTTCAGTTGGGGAATAAAGATAAAAGTGTGGTGAGTAAGCAGGTATTTGGAGCTGAGTGGGCTATTGTGAATGGACAAATTGACCATCGATGGTGAGAGGTATAATTCTTTTGAATTCTTCCCCTATGTAAGCATTGTTTGATATAGGTGCATGTAATATTTCATTGCTTATCATGATGTTGATTTTTTGGGTCTAAATGTGGAAATGATGCCTTTTCTTTTGAAACTTCAAACTCCTCTGGGTCAAAGAAAGTGTGAAGCCTTTCTGTGTAGAACTTGTTGTATAGCTGTCGGGTGACCGGTTTAGGGTTGACCCAGGTTGGTTCATGGCAGCTTAATTGGCCTAATTTCCCTAAATGACCTAAATTTTTCTAAATGGCCTAAATTGGCCTAAATGACATAATTGTTTGAAATGGCCTAAATGGATTAATTGGCCTAAATGACCTAATTAACCTAATTAGACTAATTGGCCTAATTGGACTAAATGGCCTAAATGGCCTAAATTGGCCTAAATGTCCTAAATGGCCTAATTGGGCTAAATGGACTAAATGAACTAAATGGTCGAAATTGGCCTAATGTCCTAATCGGCCTAAATGGACTAAATTGGCCTAAATTGACTAATTGTCCTAAATGACCTAAATTTCCTAATTGGAATAATTGGCCTAATTGGCCTAAATGTCCCAAATAGTTCTAAATGACCTAAATGGATTAATTTGCCTAAATGGCCTAAATGGACAAAATTTTCCTAAATGGATTAATTGGCCTAAATGGACTAATTAGCCAATTGACCTAAATGGCCAAAATTGACCTAAATGACCAAAATGAACAAATTTCCCTAATTGGCCTAAATGGATTAATTGGACTAAATAGTATAAATAGACTAATTTTCCTCATCAGTATAAATGGGCTAAATGGAAAAAATTAGCCTAAATGGCCTAAATTGGCCTAATTGGTCTAAATGGACTAAATGGGCTTAATTTTCCTAAATTAAGTAAATGGACTAATAGGTCTAATTGGCCTAAATGGACTAATTTTCCTAAATTTACTAAATTTTTATAATATGAATAATTGGTCTAAATGACCTAAATTGGTCTAAATGGTCTAAATGGCCTAAATGACCTAACTAGTCTAATTATCCTAAATGGACTAATTTTCCTAAGTGGCATAAATGGTATAATTGGTATAATTAGAATGAATGACCTAAATGAACTAAATTGTCCTAAATGTCCTAATTGGTGTAAATGGCCAAAATTGCCTAATTGGCCTAATTGGACTAATTGGACTAATTGGCCTAATTGGTCTAAATGACCTAAATTGGCCTAAATGGACTAAATTTGTAATGTACCAGAAAGTTCGTATAATTTTTTTAATTATATGGAATTATTTTGAGACCGTAAAATCTGACGGTGCGCGATTCTAAGGCCCGGAGTGCCCGGAATGATCCGTCGAAGTTTGGTTGAGTTTAAATTTGCGTGTGTAAGTAGTTTTCCTGAAAAAGTGGAATAAATATTAAATGGTAATTTAGATCAGAAATCTGAGGGCACCATTGTGTTCAGGATGGTAGGTTTACCCTAGGTGCGACTTAAGTTTAGTCGGCTCCTGTGAGAAAACCCAAAAATGGAATGATCGTAAATAAAATAATTAAATAAATTATTTTATTTTTCAAATGCTTATAACTCAAAAATGGTAACTTGGATTGAAAATACGGGACAACTTCTGAAATCATGAGGGAATGATTTATTTAAGAAGATATTAACTTTGGTCGGCACGTGCCACCAGTGAAAGTTAGTTTTTGGCCGTAAATAAAATAATTAAGTGGCAATTATTTTATTTTAAAATTCATAACTTTTAAACGGTAACTCGGATTGGAAATCCGAGAGTACCATTGGGTTATTTGGGGAGTTTTTTACTTTGTAAGATCCTAACTTTGACTGGCATGCTTTAAGGGTGACTGCAAATAATTTTCCAAACTTTTTTTGGGTACGTTCAGTAAACGGGCGAGTGACATTATATAAATTTTGAACCGGTGCTTGGAATTGAAATCTGAGGGCGCCGTTGAACTCGCAGTTCTGATATTCACTTAAGGAGAACTTCACCTTGACTGTAGTAGGTCGGGGGTGAATGTTAGTTTTCGTGAATTTCATGGGAGAGTTAAAAGAATATAAATAAAATAAAGAACAACTTTTATTTTATTTTTAAAACCTCCCATTTGATGTTTAGTGGTGGGGATCACCTGAAATAAAAACCCCCAATTTAAATTCAAAGGTGGGGACCACCCAACCCTTGAACCCCCCCTTTAATGGGAGATAACTCTTGGTTTTCCTCCCATTGATGTGCCAACTCAATTATTTTATTTAATAAACTTATTTGGCACTTCACCATTTGGTTGGAGGATTGTTGGAAAAATGGAGAGCTCTGTAGAACTTGTAAGGAGATTCTTCAACGAAAAACATCCACTACAATAAAGGGCATCCTCCGGAATCAGAGAACAAGAATGAATCTTAAGCCCGGATTGGAAACATCTTGTGGGAGCAATGAACATCGACATCATCATCTCATCAACTTCGTCTTCTTCCTTATGACACCTCTAACGGAAAATCGAGGTAGGTGTTTTATATATGTTTGAATTTGTTTTATTGATTATTTATATCCTAAATTCCTGAAGACAATGCCCAAATGAATATGGCCATCATCCCGCACATAAACCATGTTCCTCTTTCTTTTTATTCTTTGTGCGTTCATCAATTCCAAATAATTAAGTGTACTAGAAACACAATATTATGTTTAGAGCAACATATGGACACGGATCCCTCGACCCAAAGATTGCAAATATGTGATCATTAAAATTTTTGGGCATAGAACAAAGATGCAATGTCTTGTGGAAGGGGCGACATGATGACGGTTTAGCGTGGTTGTAGCAGGCATCCGGTGAGGCAATTCGGATAAGAGACAGCTGAGGTGGCTCACGGAGGCGCGAGGGGGAGGCTGGGATGGCGACAGGATGAAGGGGAGAGGCTCCCTAGTGGTGTGGTGGCCAGGCGGACAGTGGGTTCGGGCATGCAAAGTAGCCGCGGGAGGCAGCAGGTGAGGCCGACGGAAGGCTGCGACGACGTCTAGGTGGTGTAGGGCAGCGTGCTCTTTCCGGGATGCCGTTAGGAAGTCAGATGTGCAGTGGCTGGAAATTTGGGTTTGAGGAGGTGATAATTCGGAGAATAAAATTTGAAATAAAGATTAGATTGGAGAGAGAAATAAATAGGAAGGGAATAAAATTTAAGGATAAATAAATGGTAAAGGATGATTGATTTGGGGGGTTATGTGCAGCGCATGGGAGATTGAAGTTTTTTTGTGTGGAATGAGCTTTGGAGTTGAAGGAAAAATAAAATGGTTAAATTAATAATAATAATAATAATAATAATAATATAATAATATAATAATAATTTTATTATTATTTTCATTGGGAAAAACATATTTTGACTGTATATTCTTCGTGCGACCTCAGTTTCACGAACCATTAGTGGAAGTATGACCCTGAATTCGAGACAGAAATTATGAGCCCAATATTGGACATCTTTTTCGAGTTTTCGGATTGGGTACCTGAAACGCTCAAATAATAATAATATATTATTATTATTAAGACTTCGACCCTCTATAAATCATGCGTGCGATGTCCGATTGACTTACCATAAGCAGTGATGTGATCCTGTCATTAAGATGGTTGATTTAAGTCTAATGTTGAATATTAAATTCTGGTTCGTGGCTCGGGTCCACAAAACACCCAATAATATTATTAATATTATTATTGCAGGATCTTGTATTCTACATATCTCCCTTGTACGACGTCGAAATGACAAACCGTCTATAGCGCTAAAATCCTTGAGGCGAGGCGGTTTTTTAGAGATAATCCATGTGACTTTCATAGAAATTTGGAGTTTGGCTAGGTTGGATCATACTCGAATTCAACTGGGCCCTCAGCACAAAATGCCTATAGCTTACAGACCGGGCATCCGGTTGACGCACCGTCTATTGCGTTGAGACCCCAATTACATGGCAGTCCTTTGGGATAATTTTTCATGGGAATTTGTGGAAGTTGGAGTATTGACTAGTTGATTGAGGAGCAGACCCTACCAAAGACAAGAAATCTTAGTGCGGGAAGCCAGTAGCTGGCTGTGATGTGTAGAATGAATAACGATCCTATGTGGGTCAGCACCGAGTGATCCTGTGTGGGTCAGCACCAAACGATCCTGTGTGAGTCAACACTGAGTGATCCTATGTGGTTCAGCACCTAATGATCTTATGTGGGTTACCACTGAGCAATCCTGTGTGGGTTAGCACCGAGCGATCCTGTGTGGTTCATCACCAAGCGATCCTATTTGGGTCAGCACCTAGAGATCCTATGTGGGTTTGACGATGTACTAACAAGGTACTAGAATCCTGTGTGTTTCTGATGATGTACTACGATCCTCTGTGGGTCTGATGATGATTAGGGATCCTTCGTGGGTCTGCCTCTTAATAGAGTAAGATGATTCAGTAGTTACATCTAATCATCTCTACTACTGTACCTAAGAAATAGCTGGTGTGAGCTGAGTCAATACCTTTGTGGTATTCTTATGTGTGGTATACATATGTGGTACTTACCTTTTTGGTGTTCCTTCCTTTGTGGAATAGTTGAGCTTTGGGCTTTTGAGTTGGACCTTGTGTTTCCTCATGAATGAGACGGGTATACTTGATAACTTGGGTATATGTATGGGCATATACCTAAGTAGGGTTTTCAATTGATTTCATGCTTTTTGGTTTATCATTTTTGGATTTTGTGAGACCTTAAGATTCTCGGGGTCCCTACTGAGTATTGTTATAATCACCCCTGCACGGTCTGTTCCCACACTTCATTGTGTTTGGTGCAGATGACAGACAATGCTGACTGAGGACGAGAGTACCAGGACTGGAGGTAGCTCGGAGGTGGACCTTAGACGAGGCGTACCGCAGAGATGACTGATCGAGATTTGTACCTACCCTTCAGGTAGTATCCTTGGAGGGTTTTCAAAGGATCTATTCCAGTTTACTTGTACTTTTAGTTTCTTGTACTTTCTAGTTGGGCTTGTATTCTGTCCCCTTTTACTTACTACACTCACTATGTTTACTATTCAGTTTACTTGAGTTTATATCTTGTTGTGTGCTTGGTTGCGTGTTCTTACAGGTTATAAAGGAAATTCCTTTCTAGTTTTAGGGAATGTGCCTTTGGTGCTAGTCGTGAGCCCCTAGCCTATGGAAGGCGAGCTTGGGGTAGTCACGGCACGGGCCCCGAGGGACGGGTCGTGAACAATTGGTATCAGAGGAGTCGGTTCTACCATAGAACATAGGACTCTGATCTTTTTAACGGAAATATTGTTAAGTGTAGTGAGTGTGGTTATCAGTTTAGGGAATCCAGTGTTGGTGTGGCGGCTGATGTATCCATACACCAGGACCCTGACTTCTAATTTCTGACTCAGTGCATGAAAACACTGATTGTGTGTGTGTTTTGAAAATTTTTCTTGTGTTTTCTTGAGTCATCTCACCAGGTATAACTAAATTATTGTGGAACACTTGTTCCTTATTAGGATGTCGCTACGTAGACATCCATCTAGGATTCTCGAGAGAGTACACGATGACGGCCCACCGAGTGATGAGGCTCCGGTGCAGGGCCCTCTTACTATGTTGGAACCTTCAGGTGGTGTACCAGTAGCACCACCACCCTTTGCGCAGTAGTTTCCACCAGCCGCATTGGTAGATGGTGCACGCCGACTGAGCACTTTGCACGAGTTCTAGTAGTAGAGGCCTCTGAGGTTTAGAGGTGAGATGGATTCCCACCTAGCTGAGGGATGGTTGGAGGCAGTTGCTAGAGTTTTCCACCTAGTTGAGACACCAGTAGAGCAGATGGTGATCTTAGCTACTAGAATTTTTTAGTGAGTGGCCATGAGGATGGTCCGTATAGTGATGAGGCTTCGGTATGTAGACCATTACTCAAGATAGTAGCTCCGGGTAGTGTGTCAGTTATATCACTGCATGTTGGTCAGCAGTTACAACCGGTGGTACCGATAGAGGACACATATAGGATTAGTGCCTTACGCGTGATTCAACATCAGATACCCCTCAGGTTCCGAGGCGAGCCCGACTCATAGGCAGTTGAGGACTAGCTTGAGGAGGTGGCTGAGAGTTCTATAGAGCTTCTATAGCTTTGACGGGACGACATTTCTGTAGCTGAGTATTCATCGAGGCGTACCGATCATTCCTGGTACTCGATGAATACGATATGATCAGTGGTTCAGAGCTCGGACCTCTGAGTGAGGTGTCTTTAGGGACATCCAAGCCAACACTATTCCTCTATCCATTCCTACTTATGTTGGGGTGCTAGAGAGTACCTATGTGGTTGAATGTTCTTTGGCTTAGCGGATACAGGTAGTGAATGTTAGTAGTGGGAAAACAGGAAACTGGCGTCAGTCTTAGAGACTTGGGCATGTAAAAATGTTTCGGGAAGAAGAAGTGTTAGGGACAGATGAATCTGCAGGGTAGTAGACATGGAAGCAGATCTAGGAGAGTAGCATGAGGTGGTGTACTTTTCAAGTTGTTATAACCACCACCTTTTTTTGTGGACCCCACCAAGCTCAAGGAGCTGGAGGACAAGGGAAGGGAGTAGCTATATGCGGTCAAGGAGTGTGACCCAAGGGCTCTAGGAATTATTTGAGGTATGTTCTATGTCTACTACTATTTTTCGTATCAATAGACATAGGTACCAATCATTCCATCCTTGCACAAATCATGTCCAAGACCTAGAGTTTCCGATTAAACCGTTGACTTGTCCCTCACGTCTGGAGATAACTTTGGGAGGAGACTCGATAATCACACTTATTCCAACAGTGTGATCTGACCCTTGAGGTAAGAGTTTCGGTTGGAATCTCTTGGTGGCAGCATCGAGTCCTTACGATGTTAGTTTGGGTATGACTGGACATCCACAATTCATACTCAGATTGATTGTATTAGGAAAAAAGGTTGTGGTTTATCTATAATGTTGGGATGAGGTTTTCCTTAGTCACTGAAAAAGGAAACCTAGGTAGAATAGGTTAAACTCATGCATAATAGGGTGAAACCGATCACTCTTGAGTCGGCCAACCTTACCCTAGTGGTAGTAGGATTTTTGAGTTTTCAAGTTCCCAATGAGAGTGGATAGAGTTACTATAGGACTATGACTTTGAGATATTCTATACTCATGGTAAGGGAAACGTGGTAATAGATGCAATCGGAAGGAGGTTTGGTATGTAGCTGATTAGTGAGGCGATAGAGCAGCTAGCCACTTTACGAATATCCTACATGGATCGAGATGGAGTAGCTTATCTTCATTCTCTGACAGTCACTCCCCCACTTCTTCAGTGAGTTAGGGAGGCGCCGTGTGGGGAGACTGACTCCGAGGCTCGGCGTGTTCAGATATCCTCAGGGCAGCCACCTGATGGATTTTCTAAAGGTGGGGAGCACGTCATCTTCTTTAGAGGACGTACCATGATACCAGTAGCACTATAGAAGGAGGTTTTGAGGGATTCCCATACGTCCCCTCTAATGGTACATCCTGGTGTGGTGAAGATGTATTAGGATCTCCGACGTCTGTACTGATGGCCCGGGATGAAGGAAATAGTGTCATAGTTTGTATCGTGATGTCTCAATTTTCAGCAAGTGAAGAATGCACAGACTTGGCAAAAGTCTTATGCTGACAAGATACGGATACCTCTGGAGTTCGAGGATGGTGACCACATCTTTCTACAGGTCTCACCTCAACGAGGTTTGCAAAGATTTGCCCGGGGTGGAAAGTTATCTCTGAGGTTCATTAGACCCTTTCAGGTCCTTAGCAGAGTTGGTGATGTGGCATATCTCTTATACCTTCCACAACATATGGATAAGGTGCACGACGTCTTCCATCTTTACTATCTGAGGAGATACATGCATGACCCATCTCAAGTCATCGACGATGGGGCGATGTTTTCGGAGGTTCAAGTGGAGATTGAGGATCGATGGGAGAGAGTCCTTCATGGTCGATCGATACCTTTGTTGTGTGTACGTTGGAAGTACAGGAACCTCCAGAAGAACACATGGGAGCAAGTTGCTCAGATTTGTGCTCAGTACCCTCTTTTGGTTGTTTTGCCTTTGTTGTGGATTTCGGGGACATAAATCCCTAAGGTGGGGAGAATGTAATGTCCTAGAAATTCTGTATAATTTTTTTTTAATTACATGGAATTATTTTGAGATCATGAAATCTGAGGGTGCGCGATTCCGAGGCCCGGAGTGCCTGGAATGATCCGTCAAAGTTTGGATGAGTTTAAATTAGCGTGCGTAAGCAGTTTTCCTGAAAAAGTGGAATAAATCTTAAATAGTAACTCAAATCAAAAATCCAAGGTCACTGTTGAGTTCAGGATGGTGGGTTTACCCTAGGTACAACTTAAATTTAGTCAGAACGAGCCTCCTGTGAGAAAACCCAAAAATGGCATAATTGTAAATAAAATAATTAAATAAATTATTTTATTTTTCAAATGTTTATAACTAAAAAATGGTAACACAGATTGAAAATCCGATACAACAGCTGAACTCACGAGGTCATGCTTTATTTAAGAAGATACTAACTTTGGCTGGCGTGGGCCACCAGTGAAAGTTAGTTTTTGGCCGTAAATAAAATAATTAAGTGACAATTATTTTATTGTAAAATCCATAACTTTTAAATGGTAAATCTGATTGGAAATCAGAGAGTACCATTGGGTTATTTGGGGCGTTTTTCATTTGGGCAGAGCCTAACCTCGATCGGTGTGGGTTGAGGGTGACTGTTAATAATTTTACAAACTTTTTTTCAGGTACATTCAGTAAACACACGAGCGACATTATATAAATTTTGAACTGGTGCTCGGAATTGAAATACAAGGGCACCGTTGAACTCGCAGTGCCAATATTCACTTAAGGAGACCTTCACCTTGACTACAGTAGGTCGAGGGTAAAATTTAGCTTTCGTGAATTTCGTGGGAGAGTTAAAAGAATAAAAAAAATAAAGAACAACTTTTATTTTATTTTTAAAACCTCCCATTTGATGTTTAGTGGTGGGAACCACCCAAACTAAAAACCCGCAATTTAAATTCAAATGTGGGGACCACCCAACCCTTGAAATCCCCCTTTAATGGGAGATAACTCTTGGTTTTCCTTCCATTGATGTGCCAACTCAATTAGTTTATTCAATAAACTTATTTAGAACTTCACCATTTGGTTGGAGGATTGTTGTCAAAAGGGAGAGCTCTCGAGAACTTGGAAGGAGATTATTCAATGAAGAACATACACTACAATGAAGAGCATCCTCCGAAATCGGAGAACGAGGACGAATCATGAGCCTGGATTAGAAACATCTTGTGGGAGTAATGAATGTCGACGTCATCATCTCATCGACTTTGTCTTCTTCCTCGCGCCACCTCTAACAGACAATCGAGGTAGGGGTTTTTATATATGTTTGAATTTGTTTTATTGATTCTTCATATCCTAAATTCACGATGACGGTGGACAAATTAATATGTCCATCATTCCTCACATAAACCATGCTCCTATTTCTTTTTATTCTTCGTGCGTTCATTAATGCCAAATAATTAAGTGCACTGGAAATGCAGTATTGTGTTGAGCGTAACATATGGATGTGAATCCCTTGACCCAAGGATCACAAATATGTGATCGTTACAATTTTTTGGCATAGAATGAAGCCGAAATGTCCCGTGGAAGGGGCTACACGACGACGGTTGTGACAGGCATCCGGCGAGGTGGTTTGGATAAGCGACAACCGAGGTGGCTCGCGACGGAGCGAGCGGGAGGCCGGGACAATGGTAGGCCAAAGGGGAGCGTCTCCCTAGCGGCGTGGTGGCCAGGCGGATAGCAGGTGTGGGTCGTGCGAAGTAGCCATGGGAGGCAGAAGATGCGGCCGACGGAAGGCGGCGGCGTCATCCAGGTTGTGTAGGGCAACGTTCTCTTTCTGGGATGTCGTTAGGAAGTCAGATGTGCGGCGACTGGAAATTTGGTTTTGAGGAGGCTCTAATTGGGAGAAGAAAATGTGAAATAATGATTATATTAGAGAGAGAAATAAATAGGAAGGGAATAAAATTTAAGGAGAAATAAATGGTAAAGGATGGTTGATTTGGGGGGTTGTGTAATGTACATGGGAGATTGAAGGTTTTGTGCGTGGAATGAGCTTTGGAGTTGAAGGAAAAAATAAAATGGTTAAATTAAAAATAATAACAATATAACAATGTTATTATTATTTTCGTTGGGAAACCATAATTTGACTGTATCTTCTTCGTGCGACCTCATTTTCAAGAACCGTTCGCAGAAGTATGACCTTGAATTCGAGACGGAAATTATGAGTCCAATATTGGACATCTTTTTCGAGTTTTCATATTGGGTACCCGAAATGCTCAAATAATAATAACATATTATTATTATTAAATCTTTGAACCTCTATAACTTCTGCATGTGACGTCCAATTGACTTACCGTCAACGAAGATGTGATCTTGTCTTTAAGACGGTCGATTTAAGTATAATTTTGAATATTAAATTCTCATTCATGGCTCAGGTCCACGAAACACCCAATAATATTATTAATATTATTATTGTGGGATCTTGTATTCTATATATCTCCCTTGTACGGTGTCGAAATGACGAACCGTATGTGATGCTGAAATTCTTGAGGCGAGGCGGTTCTTTAGAGATACACTACGTGACTTTCAGATAAATTTGGAGTTTTGTTGGGTTGGATCATACTAGAATCCAACCGGGGCCTCGACACTAAAATTACTATAGCTTACAGACCGGGCATCTGATTGATGCACCGTCTATTGCGTTGAGACCTATATTACTTGGAGGTCCTTTGGTATACTTCTTTGTGGGAATTCATGGAAGTTGGAGTATCGACCAGTGGCTTGAGGAGAGGATCATCATAGAGATGATCAAGCTTAGTGCGGGAACCCAATAGCTGGCTGTGACGTGAAGAATGAATATATATCTTGTGTGGGTCAACACCGAGTGATCCTGTGTGGTTTAGAACCAAATGATCCTGTGTGAGTCAACACCGAGCGATCCTATGTGGGTCAGCACCTAGCGATCCTGTGTGGGTCAGTACCGAGTGATCCTATGTGGGTCAGCACGGAGCGATCCTGTATGGGTCATCACCGAGCGATCCTTTGTGGGTCAGCACCGAGCGATCTTGTGTGGGTCAGCACCTAGAGATCCTATGTGGGTCTAACGACATACTGATGAGGTACTAGGATCCTGTGTAGGTCTGATGATGTACTAAGAACCTCCATGGTTCTGATTATGATTAGGGATCCTTTGTGGGTCTTCCTCTTAACAAAGTAAGATGATTAAGTAGTTACATCTAATCATCTCTACTACTGTACCTAAGAAATACCTGGTGTGGGATAAGTCATTACCTTTGTGGTATTCTTCTGTATGGAGTACCTATGTGGTACTTACCTTCATGGTGCTCCTTCCTTTGTGGAACAGTTGAGATTTGGGCTTTTGAGTTGGACCTTGTGTTTCCTCATGAATGAGACAGGTATACTTGATAACTTGGGTATATGTATGGGAATATACCTAAGTAGGGTTGTCAATTGATTTCATGATTTTTGGTTTATCCTTTGTGGATTTTGTGAGACCTTAAGGGTCTCGGGATCCCTACTGAGTATCGTTATACTCACCCTTGCACGGGCTCTGCCCACACTTTGTTGTGTTTGATGTAGACGACGGACAACACAGACTAAGGACGAGAGTACCAAGACTGGAGGTAGCTCGGAGGTGGACCTTAGATGAGGCGTACCGCAGAGACGACCGATCAAGAGTTGTACCTACCCTTCAGGTAGGATCCTTGGCGGGTGTTCACAGGAGTTGTTCTAGTTTATTTGTACTTTCAGTTTCTTGTACTTTCTAGTTGGGATTGTATCCTGGCCCCTTTTACTTATTGCACTCACTCTATTTACTTTTTAGTTTACTTGAGTTTGTATCTTGTTGTGTGCTTGGTTGCATGTACTTACAGGTTATAAAGGCAATGCCTCCCCAATTTTAGGGAATAAGCCTTCGGTGCTAGTCACCAGCCCCTAGCCTATGGAAGGCAGGCTTCGGGTAGTCACGACACGAGCCTATCAGGACGGGTTGTGACAAAATATCCTAATTCGCCTAATTAGACTAAATTTTCCTAAATGGAATAAATGGCCAAAATTGTATTAATTGACCTAATTGGTCCAAATGGTGTAAATTGGCCTAAATTTCATAAATTACCTTATTGGCTTAATTGGCCTAATTGGCCTAAATGGATTAAATTTTCCTAAATGTCATAAATGGTCTAATTGGACTAAATGACCTCAGTTAGCATACTTTTCCTAATTCACCTAAATTTCTTAAATTATCTAATTGGACTAATTGGCCTAATTGGCCTAATCAGCCTAAATTGGCCAAATTGGCTTAAATGTCCTAATCATCATAATTGGCCTAAATATTCTAAATTGGCCTAAAAGGAATAATTGTATGAATTAGATTAAATGGTCTAAATTAGCCTAAATAACCTAAATGATCTAAATTGGCCTAAATGGTCGAATTAGCCTAAATGGCCTACATTGTCTAATTGGCCTAATTGGAATAATTGATATAAATGACCCAAATGACCCAAATGACCTAAATGGCCTAAATGCCCTAAATGGACTAAATGAACTAAATGACCTAATTGCCTAATTGGCCTAAATGTCCCAAATGGCCTAAATTGGCCTAAATGGTCTAATTGTCCTAATTGACATAAGTGGATTAATTCGCCTAAGTTACCTAATTAACCTAATTGGCCTAAATGAATTAATTGTCCTAATTGGACTAATTAGGTTAAATGTTATAAATTATTCTAAATTGTCCTAAATTGGCCTAATTGTCCTAATTGGTCTAAATGGCCTAAATTTGTCTAAATGGTCTAAATGGCCTAATTGGCCTAAATGGCCTAATTAATATAATTGGCCTAAATGGCCTAATTGGACTAAATGGACTAAATGACCTAATTAGACTAAATTGACCTAAATGGTCTAAATTGGCCTAAATGGACTAAATTATCCTAAATGGCTAAATTGGCCTAAATGGCCTAATTTTCCTAATTGGCCTGAATTGGCCTGAATTGCCTAATTGGCTTAATTTTTCTAATTTTACTAATTAGCCTAAATGAGCTAAATTGGCCTAAATGGCAAAATTTTCCTAAATTGACTAAATTGTATAATTTACCTAATTGGCCTAATTGGCCTAAATGGCCTAAATTGACCTAATTGGCCTAAATTGCCTAAATTGCATAATTGGCCTAATTGGCCTAAATGGTCTAAATTGGCCTAATTGGATTAAATGGACTAATCGGACTAATTGGTCTAAATTACCTAAATTGGCTTAAATGGAATAATTGTCCCAAATGGTCTAAATTGGCCTAAATAGCCTAAATGACCTAAATTGGCCTAAATGGACTAATTAGCCTAAATGAACTAAATTGGACTAAATAGCCCAAATGAAATAAATTTCCTAATTGGCTTAATTGGACTAATTGGCCTAATCGACTTAATTGGCCTAAATTGGACTAAATAGCCAAAATATTCTAATGGGACTAAATGGTCTAAAGGTCCTAAATTGGCCTAATTGGCCTGAATTGGTCTCATTGGACCTATTGGACTAAGTGGACTAAATTTTCATAAATGACCTAAATGGACTAATTGGCCTAAATGGACTCAATGGCCTAATTGGCCTAATTGGCCTAAATGATCAAAATTGGCCTAAATGGCCAAATGGGCCTAAGGCTCGAATGAGCCTAAGTGTCATAATGGGTATAATGGGATTAAGTGGCCTAATGGGCCTAATGGGCCTAATGGTTCTAATGGGATTAAGTGACCTAATAGGCCTAATGGGCCTAAGTGGCCTAATCGGCCTAAGTGGCCTAATCGGCCTCATGGGCCAATTGGGCCAAAGTGGCCAAATGGGTCTAATGGGCCTAATGGGCTTAATGGGTCTAATGGTTCCACTGGTCCAAAGTGGGCTAATGGGCCTAAGTGGCCTAAGTGGACTAATGGTCCAAGTGGGCCTATTGGGCCTAAGTGGCCTAATGGGCCTAAGTGTCCTAATGGGCACGTTAAGTCCAATTCGGTCTAATGGGCCTAACGAGCTTAATGGGTTGAATGGACCAGTGGGGCCTAAGTGGTCCAATGAGCCTAATGGGCCTAATGGGCCTAATGGGCCTATTGGGCCTATTGGGCATAAGTATCTGAATGGTCCTAAGTGGCCTAATGGGCCCATTATGGTCAATTCGACCTAATAGGCTATATTACCGAATCGACCTAGTGGACCTAATGGGCCTAATGGGCCCAATGGGACTAATGGGTCTATGGGGCCTAATGAGGCTATGTGGACGAATGGGCCTAAGTGGCCTAAGTGTCCTAATGGGCCTAATGGGCCTAATGGGCCTAATGGGACTAAGGGGCCTACGGGGCCTAAGGGGGCCAATGGGCCTAATGGGTTTAAGTGGCCTAATGGGCCTAAGTGGCCAAATGGACCTAAGTAGCCTAAGTGACCTAATAGGCCTAATCGACCTATTGGGCCTAAGTGACCTAATGGGACCAATGGTCTAATTGGCATAATGGTCCAAAGGGGCCCAATGATCCCAATGGGTCTAATGGGTCTAAGGGGACCAATGGGCCTATGTGGATTAATGGGCCTAAGTAGCCTAAGTGACCTAATATTCCTATGGGATGATTGGTCCTATTAGGTCTAAAGGGCCCATTATGGCCAATTCAACCTAATGGTCTAATTGGCCTAATGGGCATAATGGGTCTAAGGGGCCTAATGGGGATAAGTGGTCTAATGGGCCTAAGTGTCCTAATGGGCATATTGGGCCTTTTGGTCCTAAGTGGTCTAATGGGGTTAATGGGCATGATGGGCCTAATGGGCCCATTATGGATAATTCAGCCTAATTGGGTCCTATGGGTATAAGTGGCCAAATGGGTTGAAGTGGACCAAGTTGGATAATGGGACTAATGGGTCCAATGGGTCTAAGTGGCCTAAGTTTTTTAATGGGCCTAATGGGTCCAATGGGTGTACATGGCCTAATGTCCCAAAGTGGCCTAAGTTTCCTAATGGGCCCAATGAGCCTAATGGGTCCAATGGGCCTAATAAGTCCAATGAGTCTAAGTGGTCTAATGTGAATAATTTGCCTAGGTTTCCTAATGGGCCTAATGGGTCCAATGGTTCTAAGTGGTTGAATAATCCTAAGTGGCCTAAGTTGCCTAATGAGCCTAACAGGCCTAATGGGTTTAATGGGTCTAATGGGGATAAGTGGCCTAGTCGGCCTAATAGGTCTAATGGACCTAATGGGATGAATGGATTGAATGGGAATAAGTGTCCTAATGGACCTAAGTGGAAGAATGGGCTTAATGGGCCTAAGTGGCCTAATCGACTGAATGGGCCTAAGTGGCCTAATGGGCTGAATAGGCCTAATGGGACGAATGGGTCTAAGTGGACTAAGTGGATGAATGGGCCTAATCGACCAAATGGGCCTAATGGGCCTTAGGTTCCTAAGTGGCTGATTTGGACTAATGGGCCTAAGTGGATGAATGGGCCTAATGGGCCAAATTGGCCTAATGTGGCATAGTGGGTGTAATGGACCAAAGTGGAAGAATGGGCTCGAGTGGCATAATGGGCCTAATGGGATGAATGGGCATAAGTTGCCTAATGGTCCTAAGTGTCCTAATGGGCCTAGTGGGCATAAGTGGTCGAATGGACCTAATGGCCCTAATGCGCCTAATTGGCCTAATGGGTATAACTGGACTAATGGGCCTAAGTGGCCTAATGGGCCTAGTGCGCCTAAGTGGCCGAATGGGCCGAATGGGCATAATGCACCTAATGGGACTAATGGGCCTAATGGGTCCAATGGACCTGAGAGGCCTTATGGGCCTAATGGGCTGAATGGGCCTAATGGACCTAATGGTTACAAGTGGACTAATGGGAAAATGGGCCTAATTGGCATAATGGGCTTAATGGGCCTAAGTAGCCTAAGTGGCCTAATCGTCCTAATCAAACTTATGGTCCTAATGGGATTGATGGGCCTAAGTGGAATAATGGGATGAGTAGGCCGAAGTGGCCGAATGGGCCTGATGGTCTTAACGGGCTGAAGTGGCCCAAGGGGCCTAATGGGCCTCATGGGCCTGAGTGTCCTAATGGGCCTAAGTGGCCTCATGGACCTAATGAGACCAAGGGGAATAAATGGATTAATGGGTATAATGGGATTAATGGGCTTAATGGGCTTAACGGGCCTAGGTACCAAATGGGCCAAATGGGCCCAACTAGCCTATGGGGCCTAATGGGACTAAGTGGCCTATTGGGCCTAGGTGGCCTAATGGGATTAATGGGATTAATGGGTCTAGGGGACTAATGGTCTTAATGTGCCTAAGTGGCCGGATGGGCCTAATTGGCCTAAGTGGAATAATGGGCATCGGTGGCATAATGGGACAAAGTTGCCTAATCGGCCTAATGGGCTTAATGGGCCTAATGGGACTGATGGGCCTTAGTGGCCTAATGGTCCTAATGGTCCTAATGGGTTGAATGGGCCTAATTGGCCTAATGGTCCTAATGGTCCTAATGGGTCAGAGTTGCCTAACGCCTTAATGAGCTTAATGGGCCTAATGGACCAATGGGACGAATGGGCCTAAGTGGCCTATTGGGCTGAAGTGTTATAATTGTCCTAATGGTATTAATGTGTCTAGTGGTCCTAAGAGGCCTAATGGGCCTAATGGCCCTTAGTGGAATAATCACCCTAATGTGCCTAATCAACCTAATGGGCCTAAGTGGCCTAATGGGCTTAATGGTCCCAGGGGCCAAATGGACCAAATGGGTCAAATGGGCCGAATGGGCCAAATGGGCCTAATGGGCCCAACGGCCCCAATGGGTGTAAGTTTCCTAATCGACATAATGGGATTAATGGGACTAAGGGGCCTAATGGGCCTAATGTGCCTAAGTGGCATAATCGGCCTAATGGGATTAATGGGCCTAGTGGGCCTAAGTGGCCGAATGGGCCTAATTGTCCTAAGTAGCCCAATCGGCCTAAGTGGCCAAATAGGCCTAAGTGGTCAAATGGGCCTAAAGGGCCTAAGTTTCCTAAGTGTACTAATTGGACTAATGGGCCTAAGTGGCTGAATGGCCCAATGGGCCTAATGGGACAAAGTTTCCTAATGTACGTAATGAGCCTAAGGGATCTAATGGGCCTAATGGGTCTAAGTGCCCTAATGGGCCTAATGGGCCTAAGTGGCCTAATCCACCTAATGGGCCTAATGGGTCTAAGTGGCCCAATGGGCTTAATGGGCCTAAGTGGCCTAACCGACCTAATGGGTTGAAGTGGCCAAATGGGCTTAAGTGGTCTAATGGGCCTAGTTGGCGTAATGAGATGAAGTGGCTGAATGGGCCTAATGGGCCGAAGCGGCCAAATGGGCTAAATGGTCCTAATGTGCTTTGTGAGCCTAATGGGCCTAAGTGTCCTAATGGGTCTAATGGACCAAAGTGGCTTAAGTGGCCTAATGGGCCAAATAAGCCTAAGTGGCCTAATGGGCCAAATGGGCCTAAGTGGAATAATGGGCCTAATGTGCCTAATTGGCATAATTTGCCTAAGTGGCCTAATGGGCCTAATTGGATTATTGGGCCTAATGGTCATAATGGGCCTAAGTGGCCTAATGGGCCTATTGGGTCGAAATGGATTAATGGGCCTAACGGGCCTTATGGTCCTCAAGGGCCTAAGTGGACTCATAGGCCTCATTGACCTAAGTGGCCTAATGGGTTTAATGGGCCCAAGGGGCCTAATGGGTTTAAGGGGCCTATTGGGATAAATGGGATTAACGGGCCTTGGTTTCAAATGGTCATAATGTGTCTAATAGACCTAATGGGCCGAATGAGCCTAATGAGAAAAAGTGGCCTAATGGGCCTAATAAGCCTAAGTGGCCTAATGGGCCTAAGTGGCTTAATCGACCTAATGGGATTAATGGTCCTAAGGGAATAATGGACCTAATTGGCCTAATGGGCCTAAGGGACCTAATGGGACTAAGGGGGCTAATGGGCCTAAGTGACCTAATGGGCCTAGGTGGACTAATGGGCTTAATGGGATTAACGGGCCTATGAGAAAATGAGAATAATGGGGCTAATGGGCCAAATAGGCCTAAGTGGCCAAATGGGTCCAATGGGAAAAGGTAGCCTAATCAGCCTAATGGGCTTAAGTGGCATAATGTGCCAAATGTTCTTAAGTGGCCTGATGGGCCTAGGTGGCCTAATGGGATTAATGGGATTAACAGACCTAGGGACCAAATGGGCCTAATGGGTCGAATTGGCCTAAGTGGCCAAATGAGCCTAAGTAGTCGGATGGGCCAAACTTTCCTAATCGGCCTAATGGGTTTAATAGGCTTAATGGGACTAATGGGCCTAAGTGACCTAATGGGACAAATGGTCCTAATTTTCCTAATGGTCCTAATAAACCTAATGGGCCTAAGGGGCCTAATGGGGCAAAGCTGCCTAACCAGTATAATGGTCTTAATTGGACTAATGTGCCTAATGGATCTAATGGGATGAATGGGCCTAAGTGACCTAATGGGCCTAAGTGGCCTAATCTACCTAATGTTCTTAATGGGCCTAGTGGAACTAGGTGGCCTAATGGGCCTAATGGACCTAATGGGCCTTAGTGTCCTAATCGGCCTAATGTGCCTAAGTGGCTTAATGGGTCTTAGTGGCTTAATGGTCTTGATGGGCATAATGGGCCTAAGGGCCAAATGGTCCTAATGGGCTGAATGGGACTAATGGTCCTAATGGGCCTAAGTGGCCTAATGGGTCGAAGTTCCCTAATCGTCCTACTGGGCTTAATGGGTCTAGTGGGCCTAATGGGCCTAATGGGCCTAATGGGCCTAAGTGTCCTAATGGTATGAATGTCCCCATCAGCCTAATGGAATTAATGGGCCAAGGGGGGCTAAGTGGCCAAATGGGGCTTAGTGGCCTAATGGGCCTAATGGGTCGATGTGGCTAAAGTGGCCTAATGGGCCTAAGTGGCCTAATGTCCCTAATGTGCCTAAGTGGCCTAATAGGCCTTAGTGTCCTAATTGGTCTAATTTTCCTAAGTGGCCTAATGGGCCTAATGGACCTAATGGGCCTAATGGAATTAAGTGGACTAACGGGCCTAATAGGCCTAAGTGGCCTAATGGTCCGAAGTGGCCGAATGGGCCTAAAGGGTATAAGTGGCCTAGTGGACCTGATTGGCCTAATGGGCCTCATGGGCCTAAGTAGACTAATAATTCAAATAGGCCTTAGTGGCCTGATGGGCCTGATGAGCCTAACTGGCCTAATGAGACGAATGGGCCAAAGTGGCCAAATGGGCCTAATAAGCCTAATGGACCGAAGTGGCCTAATGAGCCTAATGGGAATGATGGGAATGATGGGCCTAATGGGCCTAAGTGGCCTAATGAGATGAATGGACCTAAGTGTCCTAATGGGCCTAATGGGCTTGATGGGCTGAATGGGCCGAATGGGTCTAAGTGGTTGAATGAGCCTAATGGGTGGAATAGGCCTAAGTGGCCTAATGAGACGAATTAGCCTAAGTCGTGTAATGTGCCTAATGAGACCAAGTGGTCAAATGTGCCTAATGATACTGATGGACTAAATGGGACTGATGGGCCCAATGGGATTAATGGGCCTCAGTGGCTTCATGGGCTTGATGTCTTAATGGGCCTCATGGGCCTTAGTGGCCGAATGAGCCTAATGGGACTTAGTGGACTAATGGGCCTAATGCGGTAATGAACCTATGTAGCCTAATTGGTCTAGTGGTCCTCAGTGGCTTAAGAGCCTAGTGGGCCTAAGTGGCCTAATGAGCTAAATGGGCCTAAGTGGTCAAATGGGCCTAATAGGCCTAATGGACCTAAGTGGCCTAATGGACGTGATGGGCCTCAATGGAATCATGGTCCCAATGGGCCTAATGGGCCTAAGTGGCCTAAGTAGCTGAATGGTTTTAATGGGCCTAAGTGGCCTAATGGGAATGATGGGCTTGATGGGTCTAATGGGCCTAAGTGTCCTAATGAGTTGAATGGGCCTAAGAGGCCTAATGGGTCAGATGTGACTGATGGGCCTAATGGGCCTAATGGGCCTCACTAGTCTAATTGGTCCATTGGTCCTCATGGGCCTTAGTGTTCTAATGGGCCGAGTGAGTATAATGGGCCTAATGGGGCTCAGTGGCCTAATGTGCCTAATAAGAATAATGGGCCTGGTAGGCCCAATGGGCATAATGGGCCTAAGTGGCCCAATGGGCCTAATGGGCCTAAGTGGCCTAATGGACCTAATGGGCCTAAGTGGACAAATGGGACTGATGGTCCTAATGGGTGAATGGTCTTAAGTGGCCTAAGTGGCCTAATGGTTATAATGGGCTTAAGTGGCCTAATGGGCCTAAGTGGCCGGATGGGCCTGATGGGCCTAATGGGCCGAATGGGCCTCAATGGCCTAATGGTATTAATGGTCTTGATATGAACAATGGTAATAATGGGCCTAATGGGAATAATGGGCCTAAATGGCTTAATGGGACCAATGAGCCTAAGTGGCAGAATGGGCCTAATGGGCCTAAGTGGTTGAATGGGTCTAATGGACCTAAGTGGAAAAATAGGCCTAATGGGCCAAATTAACCTAATGGTCCTAAGTGGACACATGGTCCTAATGGACCTAAGTGGATGGATGGACCTAATGGGCCTCATGGGACCAATGGGCCTCCAGGGTCTAAGTGGCCTTATGGTCCTGTGGGCCTAATGAGACTAAGTCACCTAATGGGCATAATGGGTTTAAGTTGCCTAATGGGATAAATGGGACTAATGTGACTAGTGGACCTAAGTGTACAATGGGCCTAATGGGACTAATGGGCATAATGGGCCTAAGTGGCCTAAGTTTCCTAAGTGTCCCAATCAACCTAATCGAACAATTGTGGCTAATTGGCCTAAGTGGCCTAATGGCCAAATCGGCCTAGGTGGCTGAATGCGCCTAAGTGGCCCATTGGGCCTAAATTTTCGGGGTGGTCGAATGGGCCTAATGGGTCTGATAGTCCTAAGTGGCTGGCCTAATGGTCTGATTAGTCCTAAGGGTCCTAATGGGCCTCATGGGCCTATCGGCCTAAGTGGCCTAATGGTCCGAATGGGACTAAGTGGCAAAATGGGCATAATGGGCCCAAGGGGCCTAATGGGACCAAGGGTCCTAATGAGCCCAATAGTCCTAATTGGATTAAAATACCCAGGTTCCAAATGGGATGAATGGGCTTAATGGGCTTTATGGGCCCAATGGGTCCAATGGGCCTAAGTGGACTAATGGGCCTAAATGACCTAAGTGGCCTAATTGACCTAATTGGATTAATGGTCCTAATGGGCCTAAGTGTCATAATGGACCTAAGGGGTATAATGGGCCTAAGTGGCTTAATGGGATTGGGTGGCATAATGGGCATAATGGGCTTAAGAGGCCTAGGGGGAAAGTGGTCCTAATTGGATGAATGGACCTTAGTGGCCTAATGGGCCTAAGAAACCTAATGGTCCTAAGTTACCTAAATGGACTAGTGGTCATAGTGGGTCTAAAGGGCCTAATGGGCCTAATGGGCACAAGTTGTCTAATGGGCCTAGGTGGCCTAATGGGCTTAATGGGATTAACGGGCCCAGGGTCCAAATGGAAAAAATGGGCCTAATTGGCCTTAGTGGCCAAATGGGCCTAATGGGTCGAAGTGGCCTAATGGTTCAAAGTTTTCTAATCGACCTAATGGGTATAATGGGCCCAATGGACCCAATTGGCCAAATGGACCTAAGTGGACTAGTGGGACTAATGGGTCGAATGAGCCTAATTGACCTAAGTGGACTAATGGGACAAAGTTTCCTAATCAGTCTAATGGGATTAAGGGGACTAATGGGCCTAAGTAAACTAAGTGGCCTAATGGGACTAATTGGACAAATCAGACTAATGGTCTTAATGATCTTGGTGGGCCTAAGTGGCCTAATGGGCCTTAGTCGCCTAATAAGCCTAATGGGGTTAAGTGGAATAATGGGCCTAAGTGACCTAATGAGCTTAATGGGATTAATGGTCTTAGGGGCCCAATGGGCCTAATGGGTTGAATGGGCCTAATTAGCCTAAGTGGCCTAATGCACCTAATGGGCCTAAGTGGCCTAATGGGCCTAAGTTGCCTAATAGGTCTAATTGGATTAATGGGCCTTAGGGCCCTAATGGTAGTAATGGGCTTATTGTGCCTAATGGGACTAATTGCACTAATGAGCCTAAGTGGCCTAATCGTCCTAATGGGATTAATGGCCCTAGTGGGCCTACGTTCCCTAATGGGCCTAAGTGGCTTGATCAGCCAAATGGGCCTAAGTGGCCAAATAGGCCTAAGTGGACCAATGGGCATAATGGGCCTAAGTGGCCTAATGGGCCTAGTTGGGCTAAGTGGTTGAATGATCCGAAGTATCCCAATGGGCCTAATGGGCCTAATGGGCATAGGTGGCCTAATGGGTTAAATGGTATTGAGTGGCCTGATGGGTCTAATGGGCCTAAGTGGCCTCATGGGCCTAAAGAACCTTAGTGGCCTTATGGGCCTCAGTGGCCTAATGGTCCAAATAGGCATAATTGGCCTAATGGACCTAATGGGCCTAAGTGGCCTATGTGGTCCAATGATCCTAATGTGCATAATGGGCCTAATGGGTCATATGGTCCGAATTGGCCTAATTGCCTAATGGGAGTAAGTGGCTAAATGAGCCGAATGGTTTTAATGGGCCTAATGGGCCCAATGGACCAAAGTGGCCTAATGGATCAAATGGTCTGAATAGGCTAAATGGGCTGAATGGGCCTAAGTGGACCAATCGACTTAAAGAGCCTAATGGGCCAAAGTTGCCTAATGGACTGAAGTGGCTGAATGGGCCTAAGTAGCCTAATGGGGCTAATGGGCCTAAGTGGCCTAATGGGGCTAATGAGCCAAAGTGGAGGAATGGGATTAAGTGGCCCAATGGGCCTAATGGGCGCAATGGGTGTAAGTGGCCTAGTGGGCCTAATTGTCCTAATGGGTCGAAGTGGCCTAATTGGCTTAATGGGACCAAGTGGCCGAATGAGCCGAATGGTCCTAAGTGGCCCAACTGGCTGAATGGGCCTAATGGTCCTAATGGACCTAAGTGGCATGTTGGGCCTATTGGGTCTAATCGACCGAATGGGCCTAATGGGCCTAAGTGTCCTAAGTGTCCTAATCAGCCTAATCAATCGAATGGTCCTAATGGGCTTAAGTGGCCTAATGGGCCTAATGAGCCCAAGTTGCTAAATGGGTCGATTGGGCCTTAGTGGCCCCGTGGGCCTAATTTGCCTAAGTAGCTTAATGGGAAAATGTGATGAATGGGCCTAATGGGACTAAGTGGCCTAATGGGCCTAATTGGTCCAATGGGCCTAAGTGGAAATGTGGGTCTAAGTGGCCTAATGAGCCTAAGTGGCCCAAATAGGCCTAATGGCCCAAATGAGCCTAATGGATCGAATGGGCCTAAGGGCCCGAATGGGCCTAACATGTCGCTTGGGCCTAATGGGCCAAAGTGTCCTAATGGGCCTAATGACCCGAATGGGCCTAAGGGGCCCAATGGGACGAATGGACCTAAGGGCAAAAGTGGTCGAATGGGCGTAATTAGCCTAACTGGTCTATGGTGCCTCATGGGCCTAATGGCCCGAATGGGCTTAATGGGCCAAATGGGCCAAAGTGGCCTAATCGTCCTAATGGACCTAAGTGGCCTAATGGGCCTAAGTGGCCTAATGGGAAAAAGTGGTCTAATGGGCCTATGTGGCATAATGGGCCTAATTGGACTAATGGGCCTAAGTGACCGAGTGATCCTAATGGGCCTAAGGGGCATAATGGGCCTAATGGGCCTAAGCGGGCTAAGTGGCCTAATAGGTCGAAGTGGCCTAATGGGCCTAATGGGCCTAAGTCACCTAATGGGGCTAAGTAACTTAATGGGCCTAAGTGGCCTCATGGGCATAAGGGGCCTAAGTGGTCAAATGGGCCTAATGGGCCTGATGGGCCGAATGAACCTAATGGGCCTAATGGGATGAATTGGCCTAATTGGCCTAAGTGGCCTAATGGGCCTAAGTGGCCTAATGGGCCGAAGTGGCCTCATCAGCATACTGGGCCTAAGTGGATGAATGGGATGAATGGTACTAATGGGCCTAATGGGCCTAATGGTTCTAAGTGGCCTAGGGGGCTTAATGGGCCTAAGTGGCCTAATCGACCAAATGGGTTTAATGGGACGAAGTGGCCTAATGGGCCTAATTGGCGAAAGTGGACAAAGAGGCATGATAGGCCTAATAGGCCAAAGTGGCCTAATGGGACTAAGTGTCCTATTAGGCCTAATGGGTCTAAGTAGCCTAATCGGCCTAATGGGATTAATGGACCTAAATGGACTAATGGTCATAATGGGACGAAGTGGGATAAGTGGCATAATGAGCCTAATTGGGCCAAAGTATCCTAATCAACCTAATGGGCCTAAGTGGCCTAATGATCCTAAGTGTCATAATGGCCCTAAAGAGCCTAAGTGGACGAATGGGCCCAATGGGCCTAAGTGGCCCGATGAGCCTAATGGGCCTAAGTGGCCCGATGGGTCTAATGGGCCTAAGTGGCCCCATGGGCCTAAAGGGCCTAAGTGGCCTCATAAGCCAAATGGGCCTCACTGACCTCAGGGGCCTAATAGGCCTAAAGGGATTAAGGGGCCTAAATTGTCGTGACCCCTCCCCCAAGGCCCATTCCATGACTACCCCAAGCCCACCTTACATAGTCCAGGGGCTGCCGACTAGCACCAAAGGCTTAATTCCCTAAAACTAGGAAGGCATTGCCTTTATAACCTATAAACGCACACAACAGAGCACACGAATGGATACAAAACACTAAGTAAAATTGTATATAAAAGAGTGATGAAAAGTAAAAGGGGCTGAAAATACAAGCCCAACTTTAAAGTACAAGTACAACTGAAAAGGGACAAAATATATGAAAGGTGAAAGCAACTCCTGGAACTTCCACCACTAATCCTACCTGAAGGGTTGGTACAGATAGCCTCCTCAGCAATCCACATCTATCGGTCTCCTCCGTGTACTGACACATCGTATGGTCCACCTCCGGGTACCGTCCAGTCCTGGAACAATCAGCCTTGGTCTGCGTTGTCTGTCGTCTTCATCCAACACAATGAGGTGCGGGCATATCCCGTGCAGGGGTGAGTATAATGATACTCATTAGGGACCCTGAGACCACCAAGGTCTCTCAAAACCCACAAAGGATAAACCACAGAGTATGAAATCAATGGATAGACATTACTTAGGTATATTCCCATACATATACCTAAGTTATCAAGTAACCCATATCAATCATGAGGAAAACACAGAAGTCATTGACTCAGCTCACACAGGTATACAACTTATGTAAAGAGATAGAGATGATCATATATAGCCACTGAATCATCTAAGCTGTCGGACCCACACAGGATCCAGGACCAGAAGTTAGAACTGTTGGACCCACTCAGGATTCAGGAACAGTAGTCGGAGCTGTCGGACCCACACAGGATCCAGGACCCGCAGTTAGAACTATCAGACCCACACAAGATCTAAGAATAGTATTTTGAGCTGTCAGACCCATACAGGATCCAGGACCAGCAGTTAGAACTATCGGACCCACACAGGATCTAGGAACAGTAGTCAGAGCTGTCAGACCCACACATGATCCAGGAACAGTCATCAGATCACAGCTAGCTGTAAGGTTTCGACTAGATCATGCTTGATTCCTGGAGGGCCCACTCCTCAAGATAAATTTATATTCATCAACTTCCACTAAGTCCCACAAAGAAGTATCTCAAAGGTCCGCTGCATCATAGGAGTCTCAACACAACAGACGGCACGTCGATCGGACGCCCGGTCTGTGAGTTATTAGCCTTTTAGTTCCAGGGGCCCGGTTGGATTCGTGCACGATCCAACCTGACCATATCTCAAATATAACCAAACTCTAGTGGGGTATACTCAAAGGGACCATCGTGTTCCAAGAATACCAGCGCCACTGACGGTTCATCAAATGGTCGTCCGGTACCAAAGATATGGCCAAAGAAAGTAAAGGGTCGAAGTGGGCCCGGGTCCGGCCCGACCCGGTCAGACATGTTGGGTATGACTCGGTCCATTGGGCAGGTCAGCCTATCAGGTTCGGACTGGTCCACTGGGCCCGGACCAGCGGACTGCGAGGATGGTTTGGCTCGGGGGTCGGGACCAGTTCGGCTAGCACTGTGAGGGGCGCAGCTCGGGCGGCTCGGCCCGGGAGGCTGAGGTGGTTAGGCCAATGATGCTGTGAGGGAGACCACGGGCTGTATCGAGAGGCCGGCGTGGCTCGGGTGGCTTGATAGGAGGCTGGGAAGCCGGTTGGCAGCTGGGTGGCCGCCTGGGCAGGCCGGCAGGGTGGTTGGTCAGGCCGGTGGGGTGGCCGGGCAGGCCGGGTGGTGGCCTGGCGGGTGGTCGGGCAACCAGTTCGGCCTAGTGTGGGGTGTGTGGGGGAAGCGTGGATCATGGAGGCCGCGGGTAGTGCAGCCTTTGTCTTCCACCACCTTTGTCACCTCGTTTCTTTGTCTCCATGCAAAATATTACCATAAACAAGAACGGAGGAGGGGTCGGGCCATGTTGGTTTGGCCCGCACCCTCCGTGGTTAGGGTGGTATCAAGAGGCTCGCAAGTATGAAGCACGAAAACCATCGTTCTTCATTTTGAGAGAAAGGAAGAACATGGGAAAAGATCATACTTATATAAAATTAAACCCCTATCTTTGTTTTTCATTCGTCTTCCGTTGGCGGAGTTGTGGAAAGTAGACGAAGAAGTTCGTCGTTCATCGCGTCCACCACACGCTTCCAATCCTGAGTTGTGTCGTCTCGTGGAAGACTCTCCACATTGGTAGGTGTTCGAGGAAGAAATTTGAAGAGGATCGGCATTCTTCATTGGTGGATCATTATTCATTCTTCGTTGGAAGCTTTTCTCCCTAACTCCCCTCTTCCCAAGTTCCACCAAATTAAAAAATGCCAACCAAAAAAAATATGTCCCCCAAAAATAATAGATTGTCTATTATTTTAGAATGTTGGATTTAAATTTCAAAAAGGAGTATTAATTAATTGGCCCCACCCAATTAATGTGGAGGATTAGGGAAAGTTGGTACAAATTAATTAAAGGGGAGTTGAAGAGGCTCCCCTATATTAATTTGGAGCTTGAGAGTTTGTCCACTTTAATGGGGAGTTTCAAGGGGTTAAAAGCCCAGGTGGTCTCCACCACATTTAACATGAAGATAAGGTTGTGTTCAGGTGTGCCCCACCACCATAACCTCTCATGGGAGGTTAAGGTTTGGCGGTCCCACCTCCAACTTCCATGAGGAGGTTTTAACCACCAATACTCACATGGCGGCTCAAATAAAATAAAGTGTCACTCACTTTATTTTATTTTTTTCCCATGAAAACTCCAAAAAAAACTTTTATTCTTGACCAACTGTCATCAAGGTGAAAGTCTTCTTAAGAAATTATTGGTGCAGTGAGTTCAACGGTTCCCTCAGATTTCATTTCCGAGCTCCGGTTCAAAAGTTATAAAAACCCGCTCGTACGTTAACTGAACGTACCCGAACAAAACATCAGAAATTGATTCCAGGCACACCGAGCCTCAGAATCAAGCGTCGTCAATTTTCACAGACTCGTAAAATTTCCATGTATTTAAGAAAAAAAATTCCATGGAAATTCTGAGTCTTTACATAAGTGGCCTAATGGGCCTAATCAGCATAATGGACCTAAGTAGCCTAATGGGCCTAATGGGCTTAAGTTATATAATGGGACCAATAGGACTAATGGGACTAATGGGCCTAAGTAGTTTAATGTGCCTATGTGACCTAATCAACCTAATGGGCCTAATGAGAGTAATGGGATTAAGTGGTCGAATGGGCTTAAGGGGCCTAATGTGTTGAATGGTATTAAGTGGCCTAATGGGCCTAATAGGCCTAAGTGGCCTATTGGGCCTAAGTGACCTAATCAGCCTAATGGATCTAATGGGCGTAATGGGCCTAAGCAGTCAAATGGGCCTAATTGGTCAAATGGGCCTATTGTTTCTAGTGGTCCTAATGGGTATAATGGGCCTAAGTAGCCAAATTAGCCTAGTGGGCCTTATGGGCCTAAGTGGCCTAATGGACCCAATGGGCATAAGTGGCCAAATGGGCCTAATGGGTCTAATGGGACAAATGTTCCTAGTGGGCCTAAGGGGCCTACTAGGCCAAAGAAGCCTAATGGGACTACGTGACCTAATGGGTCTAATGGGCCTAAGTGGCCTAATGGCCCTAAGTGGCCTAGTGGGATTGATGGGCCTAATGGGCTTAATGGTTATAATGATTCTAAGTGGCCTATTGGGACTAAAGGACATAATGGGCCTAAGTAGCCTAATGGGATGCACAGGCCTAATGGGCCTAAGTGGACTAATGGTCCTAATGGGCCTAAGTGGCCTAAAGGGACTAATGGGCTTAACAAGACTAATGGTCCTAGGTGGCCTAATGAGCCTACATGGTCAAAATGGGCCTCAGTGGACTAATGGGCCTAAAGATCTTAATCAGACAAAGGGACCTAATGGACCCAAGTGGTATAATCATATACTAATGGGCCTAAGTGGTCTAATGGGCCTAATGGGAACAATGGGCCTAATGGGCTTAAGTGGCATAATGGGTCGAATGGGACGAATGGGCCTAAGTGGCCTAATCGGTCTAAAGGGCCTAATGGTCCCATGCAACCTAATGGGCCTAAGTGGCCTAATCGGCCAAATGGGACTAAGTGGCCTATTGGTCCTAAAGGGATTAATAGGACAAAGTGGCCTAATGGGCCTAAGTGACATAATCATAACCAAATTGGCCTAAGTGGCCAAATGGGCCAAATGGTCCTAAGTGTACTAATTAGCCTAAAGGGAAAAATGGGCCAAAGAAGCCTAATGGGCCTAAGTGTCATAATCGGCCTAATGGGCCAATTGGCCAAAGTGGCCTAATGAACCTAATGGGACTAAGTGACCTAATTGGCTAATTGGCCAAAGGGGCGTAATTGGCCTAAGTTGTCCAATGGGCCTAAGTGGCCGAAGGGGCTGTATCAAATGAATTGGTCTAATGGACCGAATGGGCCTAATGGGCCTAAGTGACTTAATGGGATGGATGTTCCTAAGTGGCCTAATGTGCCTAATGGTCCTAAGTGTCCTAATGGTCCTGATGGGATGAATGAGCCTAATGGTCCTAATTGGCCTAAGTTTATTAATGGGCCTAAATTGCATAATGGAATAAATGGGCCTAAGTGGTCTAATGGGCCTAATAGGTCAATAAGGCCTAAGTGGTGTAATGGGTCTAATGAGTCGAATGGGATTATGTAGTCTAATGGGCATAATGGGATAAATGGGACGAAGTTGCGGATTGGGAATAATGGGTTGAAAGGTCTTAATGGGTTGAATGGGCCTAATGATCCTAACGCACCTAAGTGGCCTAGAAGTCCTAATGGGCCTAGGTGGCCTAATGGGCCTAAGTGGCCCATTGGGTCTAATGGGCCTAAGTGGCCCATTGGGTCTAATGGGCATAATGGGTTGAATGGACCCAATGGGCCAAAGTGGACTAGTGGGGCGAATTGGCCGAATGGGCCTAATTGGATGAAGTGGCCTAATGGGCCTAATGGGCCCAATGTACCTAATGGGCCTACTGGACCGAAGTGGCCTAATGGGCCGAATGGGCCTCAAGGGTCCAATGGGTGTAATGGTTTGAATGGGACAAATGGGACTAAATGGTATAATGAGGATAATGGGCCTAATTAGTCGAATGGGTCGTATGGTTCTAATGGGCCTAGTGGGTCGAAGTGGCTTAATGGACCCACTAGTCCTAATGGACCTACTGGGCCTAATGGACCTAATGGGCCTTAGTGGCCTAATGGTATTAAGTGGAAAAATGGACCTAATGCGCCTAATGGTTGTAATGGTCCTAATGGGCCTAAGTGAACTAATGGGCCTAATGGGCCTAAGTGGATGAATGGGCCTAATGGGCCTAAGTGGACCAATGGGCCTAATGAGACTATGTGTTCTAATGGTCCTAAGTGGATGAATGGGACGAATGGGCTGAATGGGTCGAATTGACCGATTGGGTCGAATGGGCCTAAGGGGCCTAAGTGGCCTAATGGGCCTAATGGACCTAAGTGTCCTAATGGGCCAAATGGGCCTAATGTTCCTAATGGGCCTAAGTGGACTAATGGGCCTAGGTTTCCTAATAGAAATAATGGGCCTAAGTTTCATAGTGGGCCTAAGGGGCCTAAGTGGCCTAATGGGACAAAGTGGACGAATGGGCCTAATGGGAATAATGGGCCTCAGTGGCCAAATCGGCCTAATGGGAATAATGGGACTAAGTGTCCTAATGGGCTTAATGGGCCTAAGTTGAGAAAATGGACTAATGATCCTAATGGTCCTAATAAGATTAAGTGGTCCTACTGGGCCTATTAGGCCAAATGGGCTTACTGGGCTTAATGGGCCTATTGGGCCTAATGAGACTACTAAGCTTACTTGGCCTAATGGTCCTAAGTGGAATAATGGGACTAAGTGACCTAATGGGAATAAGTTTCCTAATGGGTCTAATGGGTCTAAGTTTCCTAATGGGTCTAATGGGCCTAATGGACCTAAGTGGCCTAATGGGCTAAAGTGGACGAATGAGACTAATGGGCTTAATGGACATAAGGGGCTGAAGTGTCCAAATGGGACTAAGTGGCCTAACGGGCCTAATGGGATAAAGTGTCCAATTGTACCAAATGGGGTTAAGTGGCTTAATGGGCCTAATGGGACTAATGGTCCTAAGTGGCCAAATGGGACTAAGTATCCCAATGGGCCTAATAGGCCAAATGGGCCTAAGTGGCCTAATGGGACAAAGTGGACGAATGAGCCTAATGGGCATAATGGGTATAATGGTCCTAATGGGCCTAAGTGGTCTAATGGACCCAATGGGCCTAAGTGGATTAATGGGCCTAATAGGCCTAATGGGCCTAAGTGGACTAATGGGCCTAAGTGACCTAATGGGCTTAATGGGACTATGTGTCTTAATGGGCCTAAGTGGTTGAATGGGACTAAGTCGCCTAAGGGGACTAATGGGCCTAATGGTCCTAAGTGGATGAATGTGACTAATGGGCCTAAGTGGCACAATGGGCCTAGTGGGCCTAATGGGCCTAAGTGGGTAAGTGGGCCTAAGTGGTTGAATGGGACTAAGTGGAATAATGAGACTAATGGGCCTAACTGGCCTAATTTGTCTAATGGGACTAAGTGTCATAATGAGCCTAATGGGATAATGGGCCTAATGATCCTATGTGGCCGAATGGGACAAATGGCCCTAAGTGACATAATTGGCCAAATGGGCCAACTAGGTCTAAGTGACTTAATGGGTCTAAGTGACCTAATTGGCCTAATGGGACTAAGTGGACTAATGCATCTAAGTGTACTAATGGGCCTAAGTTCCCTGATGGGCCTAATGGGATGAAGTGGCGTATGGGTTTAAGTGGTCGTATATGCCTAATGGGCCTATGTGGAGGAGTTATCCTAATGGGTCGAGGTGGCCTAATGGGCCTAATGGGAATAAATTTACCAATGGACCTAATTGGCCTAATGGTCCTAATGGTCATAATGGGACGAAGTGGCATAATGGGCCTAATGGGACTAAGTGGCCTAATAGGCAGAATGGGCCTGAATGGCCTAATAGCCCTAATGGACATAATGGGTTGAATGGGCCTAAGTGACCTAGTGGGACTTGGTAGCCTGATGGGCCTAATGGTCATAAGTGTCATAATGTGCCTAAGTGGTATAATGGACCCAATGGGCCTAATGAGCTGAAGTGGCCTAATGGTCCTAATGGGCCTAAGTGGCCAAATGGGCCAAATGGGCATAAGTGGTCGAATTAGCCAAATGGGATGAAATGTCCTAATGGGCCTAAGTGTCCTAATGGGACTAATGGGTTAATGATAATAATGGGACGAATAG
Source organism: Viscum album (assembly GCA_963277665.1). Taxonomy (NCBI): domain Eukaryota; kingdom Viridiplantae; phylum Streptophyta; class Magnoliopsida; order Santalales; family Viscaceae; genus Viscum; species Viscum album. Next base: position 1,777,416,957 of record OY728156.1, read on the forward strand.
GACTAATGGGACTTAGTGGCCTAATGGGACTAATGGGACTAAGTGGCCTAATGGGTCGAATGGGCCTAAGTGTCTAATGGGACTAATGGCCCAAAGTGGCATAATGGGCTGAATGGGCCTCAATGTCCTAATGGTCCTGATGGGACTAAGTGGATTAATGGTCCTAATGGTATGAATGGGTCTAATGAGATGAATGTGCCTAATGGGCCTAAGTGGTCTACCGGGCCTCAGTGGTCGAAGTGGCCTAATGGGCCAAATGGGCTTACGTGACCTAAAGGGCCTAATGGGCCTAAGTTGCATAATGGGCCTAATGGAATGAATGGGCCTAAGTGGAATAATTTGAAAAGGTATATTAATGGTCCAAATTGTCCTAATGGGCCAAAGTAGCCAAATGAGCCTGATGGGGCCAATGGGCCTTAGTGGCATTAGGGGCTGAAGTGGCCTATTGGGCCTAATGGTCCTAATGGGCCTAATGAGCCTAATGGTGCCTAGTGGCCTAATGGGCCTAAGTGTCCTAATGGGCCTGAGTTTCCTGATGATCCTAAGTGGACTAATGGTCCTAATGGGCCTAAGTGGCCTAATTGGCCTAAGGGGACTAAGTGGCCTAAGGGGCCTAAGTGGCCTAATGGGCCTAATAGGACTTAGTGGCCTAATGAGCCTAATGCATTGAATAGGCCTAAGTGTAATAATGGGATTAATGGGCCTAATGGGCCTAAGTAGCCTAATGGGACTAAGCGGCCTAATGGTCATAAGGGGACTAATGGCCCAATGGGCCTAATGGGCCTAAATGACCTAAGGGTCCTAATGGGCCTAATGGGACTAATGGTCCTAATGGGACTAATTGGCCAAATTTGCCTTAGTTGACTAATGGTCCTAAGTGGACTAATGGGCCTAAGTGGCCAAATGGGTTTAGTGGGCCTAATGAACATAATGGGCCTAAATGGGTTAATTGTCCTAATGGGCCATATGGGCCTAAGTGGCCATATGGGCCTAATCCAATGGGCTTAATGGGACAAATGGGCCTAAGTGGCCTAATGGTACAAATGGTTCTAAGTGGCCTAATGGGACTAAGTGGCCTAGTTAGCCTAATGTACCTCATGTGCCTAAGTTTCCTAAAGGGATTAAGTGGCCTAATGGGTGTAATGGGACTAGTGGGTTGAATGAGCCTAAGTGGCCTAATGGGCATAATGGGCCTAAGTGGCCTTTTGGGCCTAATCTAATGGACTTAGTGGGCCAAATGGACCTAAGTGGACTAATAGGATGAATGGGCCTAATGGGACGAAGTGGCCCAATGGGCATAATTGGCTAAATGGGCCTAATGGGAATAATTAGACAAATGGTTCAAATGGTCATAATGGGCCTAATGGGACTAAGTGGCCTAATGGGCCTAATGATCCTAATGAATGAACTTGATGGCTCTTCACTCACCTAGATCCTAATTCTCCCTCTACCTCCTCTTCCCCTCCTAGGGCTTTGAGGGTATTCTCGATGGTGATGGTGCCGCTTAACCTAGTACATCTTCATCCTTAACTTGCATTATTTTTCTTCCCTCTCGAATGATGTGGCTTTCTAGTGTGGTCATCACATGCCACTCACCACCCCTCTTTCAGTATATCCTTGCGCATTGGACCCCCATTCTGGGTTTGTGTGTGTGGGTGCTTCAAATGGATTGGGTTAGTGCTGGTGAGTGCATCTGGTGCCTTCTTTCTCTTCTACCCATGTTGGCCTACCCATCACGTTTGAATCCACTTTGGTCAGACTTGATTTGGAATCTAGGCCTAATTGGGATGGTGCTGGAGTAGGGCTGGAAGTGGTCTCAGCTCGGGTTCATTCCTCTATTTGGATCCTTCTCTATTTTGAGGATGCGGATTGAGGTCTCATATGATGATATTTTTTGGGATTGATTTTTTTCTCTATTACTGGTTATCTATTTTGTTGGACCAATACGGTTTCCGGATTGGTCCCCTATCGAGGCCTCTATCTTCTCACCCTTTCTGCGCTCATTTCCCTATTAGTCCAGTGTGTGGGTATTCATTGAGGTTCTAGGAGGTGTGGATCGAGTGGCTTAGGGTCTCTGGGAGGGAGAATGGCCCATATTTTAATGTTTGAATAATTGCAATGTTCTATTTTGATGGTTTTGTGGTGGTGATGTTAGAATTTTATAGTGGTGATATGAAGACATCAGTGGTGATTAGTGGATGTCCTGGTTTATTTTTCTCTAGTTCTCAGCTCTGAAGATGATAATTGATGATGACGAAGGTGGTGTTCCCTACAGGTATGTGGTGACTCTGGAGATGATTGTTACGACGACAATGTTCGGATTGGATGACAATGAGGTGATGACGATAACAGGTGATGATGATGGAGACAACTTTTTCGACGTGATATCTTCAATGCAGTGGCTTTTATGAAAATTTATAAAATGATTTAGAGGGCCTAATGGGCCTAAGTGGCCTAATATTCATAATGTGTTGGGACCAAGTTGGATAGAGAAGTAAGTAATAAGAGTTTTCTATTACAGATTGTTGTCTTTTATTGTCAAAGAAGATAAATCAATTCACTTTGTAAAGGACTTGAAAACTAGACGATGCTTTGTTGAATTATATTTCACAAATATCATAAGTTAGGATAACTTTTTATGCAATCCATGTGAAGTAAAGGGGGAGTAAAGGTACTGCCAGTAATATTCAGTTTTGATTGGAAGGAAAGATGCTAGTGGAAGACATGGAAGGTTCAGTACTTTCTGCTGAAAATATGACAATGCTAAAGGTGTTCGATCAAAGACTATATATCATGATAGATATGTTTTGTGATGAAATTAGTTTTTTGTTGAATACTCCAGATGATAATGAAGAAGCATTGGTGTTCTGGAAAAGGAGAGGCTTGTGTGAAGGATTGGTTTTTTCACGCAAGATTGAAGGGAGTTTGGAATGTTGCGGGCAAGGCATGATTCGAGGTCAAAACTTCGAAAAATGGAAAAGGCATAAAGTTCCAGAAAGATTCAAGAAGTCTCGAAAGATGAGGATGGCGTGAAAGATACTTACGCACCCAATGCAACATCAAATGGGGTTTTGTGTGATGTGTTAGGATCTTGCGCAATACATAGGGATTTTTGCGCATGGGGGCTGACGAGGTCTATAAATAAGAAGTGGCCCCCTCACATTTGATGAGATCGACCCTTAGAGAAATCCTGAGCTCTGAGGCATGAAATAATTTTAAGAAAATGTAAGTGAGTTAAAGAAATAGAGTTATGTGCAAGAAGGTGAAGTTGCGCGCAAGAAGAGAGTTGCACGCAAGATTGAGTTGCGCGCAAGAGGTGTTTCACGACAAAAGTTGAATCTTTGACACGTGGAATAAAAGTTGTGTGCAAGATGTCTAAAATGGTGCGCGAAATATTTGGGTTCTTAGAACGTATTCAGTGGTGTGTATGATAGTTCTTACTGACTTCTAGGTAGGAAAGTGAAGATTTGTACCTCAGAGAATACACATGCTCAATTGTAAAGAAGCACTAAAATACTATAATTCCCTATTTGTAATAAGAGGGTGCACACATGCTTGAATATTGTTTTCCAAGGGATACACGAGGGTAAGGTCATATCATACTCATTGTATTCCACATCAAAGGATTGTTTTCTAGTGGATTGTGTGGTACTAGACTATTTTTGTACCATACCAAGGATGTAGCTACTCTTGTTGAGTAGTGAACCATGTAAATCTTTTGTTCCTATGGTTATGTGTGTTCAGTAGGGAAGAAACTCTTTAACAATATGTTAAGGTTATTTAAAAAATAAGGAAACATAAAAAGAAAAAGATATCACTGATTCACCCCCTCCCCCTCTCAGTGATACTTGGATCCTGACTGGGCAACTTCATAATGGGCCTAATTGTCCTAAGTGTCCTAATAGGCCTAATGGGACTAAGTGTCCTAATGGGATGAAGTGACCCAATGGTCCCAATGGTCCTAAGTGTCCAAATGGGCCTAAGTGGCCTAATGGTTCAAGTGGCTAATGGTCCTAAACGACCTAAGTGGCCTAAAGGTCCAAATGGGCCTAATTGGCCTAAGTGGTTGAGTGCACTTAAGTGGACTAATGGGCTTAAGTGTACTAATGGGCCTAATGGGCCTTAGTGGCCTAAGGGTCCTAAGTGGCCTAATGGGCCCAATGGATAATGGGCCTAATTTGACTAAGTGACTTAAGTGGCCTAATGGGCCTAATGGGCCTAAGATTCCTAAGTGGACTAATGAGAGCAATGGGCCTAAGTGGCCTAGGTATCCTAATGGGCCTAATGGGCCTAATGGGCCTAATGGGCCTAAGTGGCATAAGTTACCTAAGGGGCGTAATGGTCCTAATGGGATCAATGTGCCTAAGTGGCCTAATGTGCTTAAGGGGCCTAAGTGGCCTAATGGGCCAAAGCAGCTGGAGTGGCCTAAGGGGATAAATGGGCCAAATGGGCTCAATGGGCCTAAGTGGCCCAATGGGCCTAAGTGGCCTAGGTGTCCTAATGGGCCTAATGGGCCTAAGCGGCCTAAGTGGCCTAAGGGGCCAAATGGGACTAATGGGTTCAATGGGCCTAAGTGTCCTAATGGGCCTAAGTGTCCAAATGAGCCTAAGTGGCTTAATGGGCCTAAGTGGCCTAAGTGACCTAATGGGCCTAATGGGCCTAATGGGCCTAATGGGCCTAATGAGACTAATATGGATAATGTGGATAATTTACTCAATTGGCCTAATAGGATGAATGGGCCCAATGGGCCAAGTGGGCCTAATAGGCCTCAGTGGTCTAATGGTCTCAAGTGGCCTAATTGGCCCAATGGGCCTAGGTGGCCTAACCATCCTAATGGGCCTAATTGGTCTAATGGGCCTAAATGGACTACTTGTCCTAATGGGTTGAATGAACCTAATTAGCATAATGGGCCTAAGTGTCCTAATGGGCCTAATGGGACTAATGGGCCTAAGTGGACTAATAGGCCTTTGTGGGCCTAAGTGGACCAATGGGCCTAAGTGACCTAATCAGCCTAATGGGACTAAGTGGACGAGTGGGAATAATGGTCCAATTGGGCCTAAGTGGCCTAATGAGACTAATGGTCCTAATGGAACTAATGATCCTAAGTGGCCTAATCGGCATAATGGGCCTAATGGGCCTAAGTGGCCCAATTGTCATAATGGGACTAATGGGCCTAAGTGGAATAATGAGTCAATGGGCCTAAGTGGCCTAATGGGCCTAATGGGACTAATGGGCCTAGTGACCTAATGGGTCTAAGTGACCAGATGAGCCTAAGTGGCCTAATCGGTCTAATGGGCCTAATTAGGCCTTAGGTATTAGTGTTTCAGATGTAGTGTTTTGGGTCTAGGTTTTATGATTTTTTTTGGTTCAAATTGGACTAAATTGGTCTATATTGGCCTAATTTACCAAATGGACAAATTAAAAATTAGCCTATTGGCCCAATGAACTAAGGGTATATTTTCCTAATGACCTAAATGACCTAATTAGTCTAAATAGCCTAAAGGACCAATAGCCTAATTGCCTAATTTGCATAATAGCCTAATTGACATAAATGAACTAATTGGTCTAAATAGCCTATTTAGTCCAAATGGATTAAATGTTCTAATTAGGTTAAATAGACTATTTGGACAAATTGGTCAAATTGACCTAATTTGCCTAATTGGCCTAAATTGGCCTAAATGGCCAAATGGGTCTAAATGGTCTAATTGGTCCAAATAGACTAAATGGTCTAATTGGATAAAATGGTTTAGTTAGCCTAATTAGTCTAATTGGACTAACTGAACTAAATTGGCGTAAATGGTCAAATAGACAAATAAAAAGTTATCCTAATGGTGTAATAAACTAATGGGATAATGGCCTAATGGCCAAATTGGTCTAAATAGCATAATGGGTTAGTCGACGGAAATGACCTAATTGGTCTAGATGGCCTAATTGGCCCAAATGGATTAAATGATATAATTTTATTAAATATTCTAATTAGAATAATTGTCCTAATTTACCTAAATGTTTTAATTGGCCTAATTGTCCTAAATAGCCTAATAGACTAAATGGCCTAATGGACTAATTGGCCTAAATGGATTAAAGGCCTAAATTGCCTATATCCTAATGACCTACTTGGACCAATTACCTAATTTTAATAAACGACCTAATTGGCTTAAACGGCCTAATTGGTCTAATATACCTAATTTTCATAATTCACCTAATTCACCTAATTCACCTAAATAGCCTGATTGGATAATTAGGAAAATAACCAAATGAAAAAATGATCAAAATTACCAAGTGAACGAATAACCAAATAACACAACAAATATATAATTCGACTGAAATGAACATACAAGAGGAATCCATACTATACACATGTTTATCAGGCTAATTATTATGTATTGTTTATGTTAGGTCACTAGTATTAAATTTCTAATTAAATTTATTTTTAGACACTTCTTAATTTTATGGATTTCTTCAACAGCTACAATTTTAATTCATTCTAGGTTTATCACTTTTATATTATTCAATAATGTAGTATTATACTAATCAATTTCATTTATTGTTAGCGACATTTGGCATCGAAGTTCATGTGCCTTGAGAAAAATTATTTTCCTTGACTAGGAAGTAAAATAATGGAAGTGTTGTAAATGTAAAAACACAAGAAAAGATTGTAAATTTTTATTGATATTTCAAATTTTGATACATAATTCATAACTAAATATCTTTTTTATATTTTCAACAGTGTGTCTTGGAGGCCCTCGATGAGAAAGAAGATGACAACTTTGGGCTAAATGATCATTTGAGACAAGTATTATGTGAGGAGAGACATGGGAGAGTCTAATGTCAAACCATGAAAAACATCATTACCACTAGATATTGGCCCTCATTGTGTGCCTCTACAACCTATCAAGACACCGAGATGAAAAAATATCATGAAGAAGTAGATGACACCAAAATAATAGCTATACAGGAGCATGAAAGAATTAAATTGGTCAACAAACACTTCCTAAAAGATATATCAGTTATAAGTCCACCACTTCCATCAGAAACTGCTATTAATTTTGATTCATGTATGACATCAATTTTCTCTTTATATGATACCTCGAGTGATTTCAATTAGGGTCCTAGTGGTGGTCGAGCTAATGGTGGTTGCAGTGGAGGTGGTTGGGGGGGAGGGTGGCGGTGGTGGTGACGAAGGTGGAAGCGATGACAGTGCTGGTGGTGGTGGTTTCGGGCATAATAGAAGTGTGTGAAGATGGATGATATATTTAAATTTATTTAAATAATTGTTTCATGAAACCAAGAGTGAGTATCTTTCATGTAAAATTTAAAATTAATTTATATAATATTTAAAGAAATAAATATTTGTTCTTAGGAACTTTCTTAATTAGTGAATATTGATCATCTGAAAATATCCTTTCAGATTACCATCATTACACTGTGAGGATCCCAGGATAAAATCCCTCTAGTGGTGATCCACATGTGATCCTATGATCTCTAAGAAACACCAATCGATCTCCAGGTGCTAGCACAGTGAGTCGAATGTCTTATATTGTTCGTTCTTGATCACTCGTTCTTCTATCTTGAATAAATCTTTCTTAAACTTCTCATTCTTGAGAGAGAGAGAGAGAGGAGGAGTTGATAGAGAATTCGTTTTGTGCAATAATTTTCTATTCTCAATTTTTGGATGCTCTACACAATTGACATATATGCCTATTTATAGAGTTGAGATTTAAATTAAAATATAATCTAATTTCATATTGGCCATTAAATAAATTGACCTAAATTGTCTAATTGGTCTAAATTGCATAAATTTTCTAATTGGATTAATTTTCCTAATCAGCCTAAGTGGCCTAAGTTGTCCTAAATTGCCTAAATGGCCTAATTGGCCTAAATGACCTAAATTCGCCTAATTAGCCTAATTGGCCTAAATTGCCTAAATTGTCTAATTAGTCTAATTGTCCTAATTGGACTAATTGGCCTAAATGGCCTAAATTGAATAAATTGTTTTAAATGTCCCAATCAGCTTAATTGGCCTAAATGGCCTAATTGGCCAAATTGACTTAAATGGTCTAAATTAGCCTAAATGACCTAAATTGGCCTAAATGGCCTAATTGGACTAAATTGGATTAAATGACCTACATTGTCTAATTCTCTTAATTGGCCTAATTGGACTAAATGACCTAAATGGTCTAAATATACTAATTGGAATAAATGGTATAAATAACCTAAATGACATAATTGCTTAATTGGACTAAATGGCCTAAATGGTCTAATTGGCATAATTGGCCTAAAAGGATTAATTGGACTATATGGCCTAATTGGCCAAATTGGCATAAATAGACTAAATTGACTAATTGACCTAATTGACCTAATTTGGCTAAATATACTAAATTAGCCTAAATGACCTAAATTGACTTAATTGAACAAATTGGTCTAAATGGTCTAAATGGACAAATTGGCCTAAATGATATAAATGACCTAAATGATATAATTGGCCTAGATTGAATAATTTTCCTAATTTTCCTAAATGAACTAATTTGTATAATTGCCCTAAATGGCCTAAATTGACATAAATGACCTAAATTGGCCTAATTGGCCTAATTGTCTTAATTGTCCTGAATTTCCTGATTGAAATAATTGGACTAATTGGCCTAATTTTCCTAATTGGTATAAATGAGATAAATTGGATTAAATGGCCTAATTGGCGTAAATGGCCAAAATTGGCCTAAATGACCTAAATGGCCAAAATTGATCTAATTGGTCTAAATGGCCTAAACTGGCCTAAATGACCTAATTGGTCTACATTGGATTTATTTTTATAATTGACCTAATTGATATAATTGGACTAAATGGCCTAAATTGTCCTAAATGGCCTAAATGGCTAAAATTGGCCCGAATGTCATAAATTGGCCTAAATGGCCTAATTGGCCTAAATTGCCTAAATTGCATAACTGGACTAATTGGCCTGAATGGTCTAAATTTTCCTAATCGGATTAAATGGACTAATCGAACTAATTGGCCTAATTGGTCTAAATTTCGTAAATTGGACTAAATGACATAATTGGCCTAAATGGTCTAAATTGGCCTAAATATCCTAAATGGAATAAATTTTCCTAAATGGCCTAATTAACCTAAATGACCTAAATTGGCCTAAATAGACTAAATAAAATAAATTTCCTAATTGGAAAATTGGCCTAATTAGCCTAATTGGCCTAATTGGCCTAATTGGCCTAATTGGCCTAAATTGGCCTAATTGGTCTAAATCTTCTAATGGGCCTAAATGGCCTTAAGAGCCTAGATTGGCCTAATTGGTCTGAATTGGTCTCATTGGCCTCATTGAACTAAATGACCTAAATTGGACTAAATGGCATAAATGACCTAAATGGCCTGATTCGTCTAAATGGCCTAAATGGCCTAATTAGCCTAATTGACCTAAATTGTCCTAAATTGACTAATGGTCATAAGGGTCGAATGAGCCTAAGTGGCCTAAGTGGCTTAATGGTCCTAATTGGTCGAATGGGCTTAAGCGGCCTAATGGGATTAATGGGACTAAGTTTCCTAATGGGTCTAATGGGCCTAATGGACTTAATAGGCATAATGGTTTCATTGGTACAAAGTGGCATAATGGGCCTAAGTGGACTAATGGGTCGAATGGGCCTATTAGGCCAAAGTGGACTAATGGGCCTATTGGGTCTAAGTGTACCAATGGCCCCATTAAGTCCAATTTGGCCTTATGGGCCGAATGGGATTAATGGGTTGAATGGACTAGTTAGGCCTAAGTGGCCTGATGGGCCTAATGAGCCCAATGATACTAATGGGACTAAGTGTCCTAATGGGCACATTATGGTCAATTTGGACTAATGGTCCTAATGGATGAATTGGACTAATGTACCTAATGGGCCTAATGGGCCCAATGGGCCTAATGGGTCTAAGGGGCCTAATGGGCCTAAGTGGATGAATGGTCCTTAGTGGCCTAACTAGCCTAATGTGCTGAATGGGCCTAAGTGGCCTAATGGGTCTAAGGGGCCTAATGGGCCTAAGTGGCCTAATGGGCCTAAGTGGCCTAATGGAACTAAGTGGTCTAATGGGCCTAAGTGTCCTAATGGGTCTAAGTGTCCTAAGTGGCCCAATAGGCCTAATGGGACAATTGGGCCTAAGTGAACTAATGGGGATAATGGGCCCATTTTCTTAATTGGCCTAATGGGCCAAAAGGTCCCAATGGGCCAATGGGTCTAGTGTTCCTATTGGGATTATTAGGTCTATTGGGCCTAAGTGACCTAATGAGCCTAATGGCCTAATTGGCCTAATGGGACTAAGAGGCCCAATGGGCCCAATGGGCCTAATGGGTCTAAGGGTCCTAATAGGACTAAGTGGACTAATGGGAATATTAGACCTCTTAGGCCTAAGTGGTCCAATGGGCCTAATGGCGGATGGGCCTGATGTGCCCATTATGGATAATTCAACCTAGTGGGTCCAATGGGCCTAAGTGGCCTAATGGGTCAAAGTGGCCTAAGTTTTCTAATGTTCCTAATGGGTCTAATGGGTCTAAGTGGCCTAAGTAGCCTAATGGACCTAATGGGTCCAATGGGTCTAAGTGGTCGAATGGCCCTAACTGGCCTAAGTTGCCTAATGGGCCTAATGGGTCTAATGGGTCTAAGTGGCCTAATGGGCCTAAGTGGCCTAAGTTTTCCAATGGGCCTAATGGTTCCAATGGATCTTAGTGGTCAAATGGGCTGAAGTGGCCTAAGTTTCTTAATGATCCTAATGGGCCTAATGGGTCTAAAGGGTCTAATGGGCCTAAGTGGCCTAATCAGACTAATGGTTCTGATTGGTTTAATTGGATGAATGGGTTGAATGTGCCTAGGTGGCCTAATGGGAAGAATGGGTCTAATGGTACTAAGTGGCCTAATGATCCTAAGTGTCCTAATGGGCCTAAGTGGCCTAAGTTGCCTAACGGGCCTGATGAGCCTGATGGGTCTAATGGGCCTAAGTGGCCTAAGTTGCCTAATGGCCCCCATGGGCCTAATGGGACCAATGAACCTAAGTGTCCAAACTTACCTAATGGGCCCAATGGGTCAAATGGGCCTAATGGGCCCAATGGGTCTAATGAGCCTAATGGATCCAGTGAGCCTAAGTTTCTTAATGGGCCATAGTGGCCTAATGGTATTAATGGGCCTAAGTGTCCTAATGGTCCTAATGGGCTTAAGTGGCATAATTGTCCTAATGGGTAAAATGGGCCTAAGTGAACTAAGTTTCCTAAGGGGATGAAGTGGCCTAATGGGTCTAATGGGCCTAAGTGGCCTAATGGTCCTAATGGTCCTAATGGGCCTAAGTGGCCTAAGTTGACTAATGGGCATAATTAGTCTAATTGGTCTAGTGTGACTAATGGTTCTAATAGGTCTAAGTGGCCTAATGGGCCCAAGTATCCTAAGTTTCCTAATGGGCCCAATGGGCCTAATGGGTCCAATGGTTCTAAGTGGCTCAATGGGCCTGAGTGGCGTAAGTTGCCTAATGGGCCTAATGGGATTAATGTGTCTAATGGGCATAAGTGGCCAAATATTCCTAATAGTACTAACGATCCTAATGGGTCTAATGAGCCTAAGTGGCCTAATGGTTCGAATTGGTTGAATGGGAATAACATTATTGGAAAAAGGGATTTTTGGGACAATGCATTTACGACGGGATCCCCTCTCAAATGGACCGTTGCAGAAAAGGGCATCGCAAATATTATCTTTTACGACATTCCATCTCAAAAGATTATTATTTGTGATGGGTAGTGGAACCATCACAAATAGGTTTAGTGTTTTTTTAAACTCTATTGCGATGAGCCGACCACACGTCGCAAATACTATGGAAAATACAAAAAAATAAATCCTTTTGTGATGGGACTGTCGCAAATAGTTGAAAAAATAAAATAAAAATAAATAATATAATATAATATTAATAAAAATATAATATTAATATAAATGAAATAATAATATTAATATTATTACAATAAAATTATTTATAAAATAATAATAATAATAATAATAATATATTAATATGAATAAAATAATAATATTAATATTCATAAAATAAAATTAATTATAAAATAATTAAATAATATAATAATATTATTATTATTATTAATGAAATAATAATATTAATATTAGTAATATAAAAAAAATTCAGTATTCACAAAAATATAAAAATATATTAATTAATAAAATAATAAAAATAATAAAAAATAATAAAATAATAAAAACTGTAATATTCAAGAAAATATAAAAAATGCAGTATTTAAAACTTTAAATAGTTAATATTACAAAAAAAAATACATTCAAATGTTTCATTATAAAATAAAAGTACATCACTGAGGGGGAGGGTCGTCTAGAGGAGATGGAGGAGATGGTGGGGGGAACTCCATCCCTAAACTGTGAGTCAGACGTCACATGTACTTCATCTTTCCTGCTCCTACTAATGCTGCCATTGACGCATCTCATTATGCATCTCCTACTACTGCTGCTGCTATTGTCATAGGAACTTTTTCTGCTGCTGTTGCTGCCACTAACACATCTAATCCTGTTCCCTACACATAGTCTCTATAAGCTCACTCTAAGCTCATAGCTTCTCCTCATATTGTTCATTAGATGATGATGACTCTTTGTGAGATCCTCTTGAGCTAGACGCTGACATCGCAGAGGTTCCATAAAAATCTCCAGGGGTCAATCGAGTGCTAATAGAAATAAGTCGGTCTTTCTTGAAGGCATACTGGGTTGCCTGCATCCATGTTGCCTCATCAAATCAGGGGCACTAGTCTGACCATCGGTCTCAGCCTAACTCTCACTATGTGTCTGAGACTTCACGACCTCATATGACTCCTTCAATTGAAATTTAAAATTAACATAGTTAAAATATTATTTTTAGTTAAATTTAAAACTCAAAAAGAAATTGTAATGACCAAATCTGATGCTGGTGAGCACCTTTAATCTCTCCAGTAGATAAATCGCTATACATCCTCCTATAAACGTCATACTCTATAATATCAAGTTGTGCGACTGCCTATATGAATATAAAATAAACCGTTTACATTTAAAGTTATATACAATATTTAAAGAAAATTTACTTACCATATTCTCCCTATGCATACTAAATGTACGACTACTAGCTCGATTGGAAACCTCCTGTCTCCCCTGATTTTTCCAACCTATTGATGATCAACTTTGAAAACTTCTACTCAACCAGTGTGTACATAATCTATCCCAAACCTAAGATGAAAAATAATTAGGTTGGTGGACACGGCATATCACATAAAACTATGTAACTTATGCTTTCTCCGTTTCTTTCCTTTTCAAATTGTGCAAAAATTGAGTGCAACATGGACGCATAGCTCCCTTCCATTCTTTCCAGATATCTTCATGCATGCTCTCATAAATGGGATACCATAAACCCAACAAATAATTTAATATATCAAGTTATTAATTAAATTAATTTCAAAATAAATATTATTTATTTACGTACCAAACAATGCTTGAACATGCAGTGCTCTACATCAATAAGAATCTGATCTCATGCCACCCATGCATCAGAAAAACAATTGTGTAATATAGCACTCCCCTATCCAACAACTATATGTGTAAATCTGTGAAAAAAAAAATTAATCAAACAATTATAATATACATAAATTAATTAAAACTAACTAAAATACACAGGTAAACATACCTCTACGTGTGTGGATAGAACCCAAGAATTGGATGTCACTCGGGGATAGGGTTTGGAATCATCAGTTGGGCAAGACCACGCCCCCTCCAAGTACCCCCTAAACTGCTAGCAGTCTGAGGGTCAGATGATCTGACATCCTACTCATCCAAACAGATGATACAAATCTTCTTCCACCCGAAACACGAAATGATTTTTGTTAGCAAATAGTTGAAAACAACTATTATATATAGATATATATTATATATGATTATATCTAGCATTTAAGTGTGTCAATGTTCATCCTCATCCTCATCTTCATAGCTATCGATGTCAATGTCTTTATCTTCCTCCTCAGCATCATAAATTTACATATTAGTTTCAATTTCATCATCTCTTGTCATTTCAATTTAAGTTGTAATGTCATTAACATCATCATCACCATCGTCCCTTAACTGTGGGGTGTCATCAATGATATTCATGTATCTTCATGAAAAAGATGGATTCAGAGTATTCTCTTAAAAATTTTCAATTCCTTGCACTTAAGCGGAACCACATTCACTTTCAATAAACTAATTATCTCAAGATTTAATTTTTATTATGCTCTACCAATCACACAACTCCCTTGAAGTAGAATAATCTTTGCTTAATAAATTTGATGTGCCTGATGAGCTAATAAAAATGGTCCATTTACTACAAGAAGACTTTTATATTGAATATCAATGATTCCATGGATTGGATGAACATGCAAGCCTATCTCATTATCCAACCACTGACAATTAAACATCGTTATGTAATGTTGTCTCAGATAACACTGTTTAATGATTTCTTCTAGCATGCTGTAAAAGTCAACTTTAGTTTCTCTATAATGAGATCCTATCAAGAAAACACCACTATTCATTTTTCTTGATTCCCCATATGCATGTGTATGAAATTGAAAACCATTCACCACATATGCATTATAAGATTTAATCATTTTGGATGGTGGGTTACTCAATACACACAATCGATTATTAATTTTATCATCATGGTGAGATACCTGAAAATATGTAAATAAATTATCACTATAAAAATATTAAATTGATTTTTTATGTGAAATAAAAAATAATTTATGTTACAAGTTTTTGAAACCAGTAGGAATTTTTTTTAACGAAGTTCTTCAAAAGAAGCTGTTGTAATTTATGGAAACTATTTCTTGATATGATTATCATATAAACTATAAATAAAATAAGATTAATTTACTATTACAAAAATTATAGAATAATTTATAGGAGCACTCGCAGTACAAATGGTTTCATTTCTTCATAGTTGAGAAGAATATATGTATGAGCTTTGTGATGTTCATCATCTGAAATCCAACATTAATGAACTCCATTTAAGCCATGTTCGAGCTGATTGAAAAATAATAATTCATTTATCATATCATTGTCAACATTTCCCTCAATAAGGATCAAGCGATTGTGTTTTAAGGTACAATAAGATTGAAATTAATGAGAGCATAAAAAAGAAATTTCCTCTTGAAAATAAGCTTCTGCAATTAATCCTTCAACTGATGCTTTGTTACGTACTTTTTTTTTCAATTTCTGCATGAATAACTCAAATGGGTACATCCATTAGAGCTATACCAGACCTTCACATTTTGTTTCATGCAGAAAATGTAATATCAAATGTTCCATTGATTCAAAAAATCCCAGCGAGAATATTTTTTCCAATTTACATAAATTTTAAAAAAAATCTTCTTGCAGTTTTCTTACTGCATCATAGTCTATTTTCGATGCAAAAATCTCTCAAAAACAATATGATATATCTTTTAGTGCATCCCAAATCATAGGATTTAACAAAACTCTTTATCTAATCAACATAATTATTTCTATTAAAACATGATAGTCATGACTTTTCAATCCGGTAATATGACCATTTCTGACACATCTGCCCAAATTGGAAGAATAACCATATGGAAGTCTCAAATATGCAATCCAATAACAAAATAATAAGTGAATCTATTGGACAGTGTATAAGATTCTTTTGTATTCATTAACTTCTGTGATTTGATATTTTCAAATGGTTCAAGTTCTGGTCGCTTTCAAATTTGGGAAAAATCTAATTGTGCCTTTACATTATCTTTGGTCTTACCTGGTGTATTCAAAACTATATGAAATAAATTATCAAAATAGTTCTTCTCAATATGCATCACATCCAACATGTGATGGACCAAAAAATCTGACCAATATGGAAAATCCCAAAAAATGCTCGGTTTTATCCAATTATGCTCTTTTCCAAACCCACCAATTTTTTGTTGGTTTATTATTGATCCAAATTTTATGGGAGGTAATGAAGAGATAATTTAATTTAACACTGTACCTAAGATCATTATTGGAGTCCCATATTTTTCAACTATTCCTTTTCTAAAATGATATTTGTTTCTTTGAAAAGGATCACCGGTTGGAAGAAATCTACGATGACAGTCAAAAAAACAAGTTTTTTTTCTATTGATGAGCATAAACACTTTATTGTCACCCATAGAGTACGAACATGATTTTAGACCATGTGTACTCCAACAAAATAACATTTCTTATGATGGGAAGTCACTAATTTTCCACATCAATGCAGATTTCTGTAGGAAGTTTTATTTCGAGCAACCTCATATGTACTAACACCATTACTTCATAATGAATTTAACTCATCAATAAATGGTTTCAAATAAACATCAATATTCGTTTTCGGATGACCTAGAATTAATAATGTTAGAGGATATATGGATCCTTCATCAACATCCATGGAGGTAAATTATACGAAGTTATAAAGATAGGACAACATGAATACTAACTACCATAAGAACCAAATGGACAGAAACTATCAGCAGAAAGACCCAATCACATGATTTGGGCTTCTAAAGCAAAAGACAGATGCACCTGGTCAAAATGTTTCCATTAATCACCATCAGAGGGATAGTTTAATCTTTTACTGGTTGAAATGTTGGTTTTGTTCCCTGACATCAATAATGCTATGTTTTGAGACATAAATAAATGCTGCAATCTAGGTGTGAGCGGGAAATATCTCAATTGTTTTATAAGAATAAATCTAGACTTCCCTGATTGAGGTTCCTTATACCTTGATTTTCCACATGTAGGAAAACAATCCAACGACTCATTTTCACCATAATATAAGATGCAGTCATTTGAGCATGCATGAATCTTCTGATAACTAAGACCCAAATTACAAACCAACCTCTTACTCTCATAGAAATTTACAGGCAGCCCATTTCCTTCAGGTAGCAGTGTTTTTAACAAATATAATATCTGATCAAAACAACTATTTGACATTCCATTATCTGATTGAATATCTATAAATTTAGAAACTGCTTTAAACTTGATTATCTTACAACCAAGATATAAGACATCTTCAACATACCTCAACAACTCATATAAATTAGATGGTTCCAACTCATGAGTTAAATCAATATTAACCTAAGTTTTAGTTTATTGAAAAGACAGACCTCCACATCATGTACTAAATTTTGAAATCGTGCTGGATCTGGAACCAAATTATTATTATTTTCTCTGAAACTGTGTTCACCATGTTGATACCAAAAAACATGATCTGGTTAAAAACCAAAATGAAATAAATGACTGCTAAAGTTGTAAAATGTGTCATACGTCCTCAGAGCACATTTTTTACAAGGTCACTTAATTTTATCTTCTGAAACAAATTTTGGTTGTGATGATGCAAATGATAAGAAATCTTGAATACCCTCAATATATATAGGATTTAAACTAGAACCGTTTGGATTCATGTGATGATTTATCCAAGCGCGATCATTTAATAATGACTGTTGTCAACTTCCTTGTTCCATATTTTTCTAAAAGATATGAATAATTAGTTATTTTTATAATTAGATATAAGATAAAGACTATCCAAAAAAGGGAAGACAATTAAATTCTATTTTCTAGAAATTTATAATAATTTCTATTATTTTATAGTTATTTATACTTTTTTAAGATTTTATACCAATCTAAACTCATTTATAAAAAAATTATACTAATTACCACTAATTATTATTAATTACAGGTATTTTTTACTAATTATTGTAAATTACCAGTGGCACAACTTCCAATGGATTGGCGGCAACACTTTTCCTGATGACTATCCCCTTGCAACTTTATGCTACTAAAATCACTATGAAAAGTTTGCTCTGACATACGAATATCCATTTTTATATGCACGATGATGGAGAGAAGGGAGGCCTCTTTGTGCTTCTCTCCATGCTCGTGCATAAGAAAATTGATATTTGTACATCGAAGCATAATTTGCATAGTAATTTCAGTTGGAGAAGTTCCAAGGAGATGAGTCGCCAGGAAGGAGAGCCTCTTTTGTCTGATAGCTCACCTCCTTACAACTTTCTCCAACTTAAATCACTATGAAAAATCTTATTTGACTGAATTTAGTGGGAGAAAGTTGCAAGGAGCTGAGTCATCGATCAAAATGAATCTCTTCAATCCACTAGAAATTTTTCTAGTTTATCAATGTACTCAATTTTATTCCAATTTATTAATAATTAATCTTAATTATTACTAATTAATCCTAATTATTACTAATTAATCACAATTGTTACTAATTCTTACTAATTGTTACTAATTAATCCTAATTCTTATTAATTATTACTAATTATTACTAATTGTTACTAATTGTTACTAATTAATAATAATTAATCCTAATTAATCCTAATTAAATCTATTTATTAAAAATTAATCCAAATTATTACTAATTAATCCTAATTAGTACTAATTAATCCTAATTATTACCAATTAATCCTAATTATTACTAATTAATCCTAATTATTACTAATTATCACTAATTAATCCAAATTATTACTAATTAATCCAAATTATTTCTAATTAATCCTAATTATTACCACTTATTACAATTTTTTACAATTTATCACAATTTATTACTCATTATTACTAATTATTACTAATTGTTACAATTTTTTACTAATTATTACTAATTATTACAATATATTACAAATTATTGATAATTATTACTAATTAATCCTAATTATTGATAATTATTACTAATTAATCATAATTATGGATAATTATTACTAATTATTACTAAATAATTCTAATTATTATAAATTATTACTAATTATTACAAATTATTACAAATTATTTCTAATTAATCCTAATTAATCCTAATTATTACTAATTATTACTAATTATTAATAATTATTACAATTTATTACTAATTATTAAAATTTATTACTAATTATCACAATTTATTACTAATTATTACAATTTATTACTAATTATTACAATGTATTACTAATTATCACAATTTATTACTAATTATTACTAATTGTTACTAATAATTACAATTTATTACTAATTATTACAATTTATTACTAATTAATACAAATTAATACTAATTAATAAAATTATTTCTAATTATTTCTAATTATTTCTAATTATTACTAATTATTACTAATTATTCCTAATTATTACAAATTATGACAAATTATTTCAAATTATTTCAAATTATTAGAAATTATTACGAATTATTACTAATTATTACAAATTATTTCAAATTATTACTAATTATTAAAATTTATTACTAATTATTACAAATTATTGAAAATTATTACAATTTATTACCATTTATTACTAATTATTACAATTTATTACTAACTATTACCAATTATTATAAATTATTACTAATTATTACAATTTATTACTAATTATTACAATTTATTACTAACTAATACTAAGTAATACTAATTACTACTAACTAATACTAATTATTGCAAATTATTCCTAATTATCACTAATTATTACAAATTATTTATAATTATTACTAATTATTACTAATTATTTCTAATTGTTACTAATTATTACTAATTATATCTAATTATTACAAATTATTACTAATTATTACTAATTAATACTATTTTTACAAATTATTACTAATTATTACTAATTATTACAATTTATTACAATTTATTACAATTTGTTACAATTTATTAATAATTATTACAATTTATTACTAATTTTTACAATTTATTACTAATTATTCCAATTTATTACTAGTTAATACTAATTATAACTAATTAATCCTAATTATTACAATTTATTACTAATTATTACAATTTATTACTAATTATTTCCATTTATTACTAATTATTTCAATTTATTACTAAATATTTCAATTAATTAATATTTATTAAAAATTATTACTAATTATTAAAATTTATTACTAATTATTACAATTTATTACTAATTATTACTATTTATTACTATTTATTACAATATATTACTAATTATTGATAATTATTATTGATTAATCCCAATTAGTGATAATTATTACTGATTAATCGTAATTATGGATAATTATTACTAATTATTACTAAATAATTCTAATTATTATAAATTATTACTAATTATTACAAATTATTACAAATTATTTCAAATTAATCCTAATTAATCCTAATTATTAATAATTATTAATAATTATTACAATTTATTACTAATTATTAAAATTTATTACTAATTATTACAATTTATTACTAATTATTACAATTTATTACTAATTATTACAATTTATTACTAATTATTACATTTTATAACTAATTATCACAATTTATTAGTAATTATTACTTATTATTACTAATTATTACAATTTATTACTAATTATTACAATTTGTTACTAATTAAAACTAATTAATACTAATTAATACAAATTATTTCTAATTATTTCTAATTATTTATAATTATTTCTAATTATTACTAATTATTATAATTTATTACAATTTATTGCTAATTAGTACTAATTATTTTTAATTATTTCTAATTATTACTAATTACTACTAATTATTCCTAATTATTACAAATTATGACAAATTATTTCAAATTATTTCAAATTATTACAAATTATTACAAATTCTTACAAAATATTACTAATTATTACAAATTATTTCTAATTATTACTAATTATTAAAATTTATTATTAATTATTACTAATTATTGCGAATTATTACAATTTATTACCATTTATTACTAATTATTACTAATTATTACTAATTATTACTAATTATTATAAAGTATTACTAATTATTACAATTTATTACTAACTAATACTAAGTAATACTAATTAATACTAACTAATACTAATTATTCCTAATTATTCCTAATTATTACAAATTATTACAAATTATTTCTAATTATTTCTAATTATTACTAATTATTTATAATTGTTACCAATTATTAATAATTCTTTCTATTTATTACAAATTATTACAAATTATTACTAATTATTACTAATTATTACAAATTATTACAAATTATTACTAATTATTACAATTTATTAAAATTTATTACAATTTATTACAAATTATTACTAATTATTACAATTTATTACTAATTATTCCAATTTATTACTAGTTAATACTAATTAGAAATAATTAATCCTAATTATTACAATTTATTACTAATTATTACAATTTATTCATAATTATTTCAATTTATTACTAATTAATTCAATTTATTACTATTAATTTCAATTTATTACTAATTATTTCAATTTATTACTAATTATTTCAATTTATTAATAATTATTAAAATTTATTACTAATTATTAAAATTTACTACTAATTATTACAATTTATTACTAATTATTACAATTTATTACTAATTATTACAATTTATTACTAATTATTACAATTTATTACGAATAATGACAATTTATTACTAATTATTTATAATTAACACTTAGACACAATTATTCATAAAAACAAATACAGAAAAAACAAATATCTAATTCTAATTTAATTTAATTGCATCTAACTAAAAAAATTATAAATAACCTAAAATAGAATAAATTAACTAAACAATAAAAAAATAGACAAATACCTTGAAACTGAAGTTTTCAGAGTATAAAAGTCACGGATTATGTTCCAATTTAAAAGTTTAAACTATGAAAAAATTTAGAAGAAATTTTTTCAGACTAGATAGAGAGAGAAGTTGAGAAAGAAGTAGAACGAGAGAAAAACGGATGGGGGTATATGTAGGTTAGATTATTTGTGACGGGTCCCGTCACAAATGCCCACTGCCCGCATTAATTAAAGTCGAATGAAAAAAATTATTTGCGACGGGACCCGTCGCAAATGGGTGCCTCTCGACATACTATTTGCGGCAGGACAGGTATCCCATCGCAAATACTAAAAACTGCCGCCGAGTATTTGCAAGGGGAATTGGAACCCGTTGCAACTACCCGTGCTCGCGGGTTAATGTGCATTTGGCACCAAACCTTTTGCGACGGGTCATACCCCCACACCCCGTCGCAAATAACTATTATTTGCGATGGGGTGATTATCCCGTCGAAAAATAACCCCTTCGGACGGGTTATTTGCGACGGGCCCCTGACCCTTTACAAATAAGCCGTCGCAAATTGTCATTTTTCCCATAGTGTAATGGGCCTAATGCGCCTAATGGACCTAATTGGTCTAAAGGCCCTGATGGGCCTAATGGGCGTAATACGCCGAAGTGGCTTAATAGGCCTAAGTGGCCTCAGTGGCCTAATGGGCCTAATGGGCCTAAGTGGCCTCACTGACCTAATGGGCATAATGGGCCTAAGTGGCTCAATACGCTGAATTGGTCTAAGTGGCCTAATGAGCCTAATGGGCCTAAGTGGCCTAATGGGCATATGTGGCCTAATGGGATTGATGGGCTTAATGGGTCTAATGGGCCTCAGTGGACTCATGGGCCTAATGGGCCTAAGTTGACTAAGTGGCCTAATGTACCCAATGGGCCTAAGTGGACTAATGGGCCTCAGTGGCCTAATGGGCCTAATGGGCCTAATGAGTCCAGATGGCCTAAGTGACCCAATGGGTCTAATTCGACTAATGGGCCTTAGTGGCCTAATGGGCCTACTGGGCATAAGTGACCTAATGGGCCTAATTGGCCAAAGTGGCCTAATGAGTCGAATGGGCCTAAGTGGCCCAATGGGCCTAATGTGCCTAATGGGCCCAAGTGGCCAAAATGGCCTAATAGGCCTAAGTGACCTAATGGGTCTAATGGGCCACAACGACCCAATGGGCCTCAGTGGTCGAAATAGACGAAAGGGCCTAATTGGACTGATGTGCCTAAGTGGCCTAATGGGCCTAATGGGCCTAAGTGGCCTAATGGGTCTAATGGGCCTAAGTGGCATAATGGGCTTAAGTGGCCTAATGGGCTTAATGGGTATAGTGGGCCTAAGTGGCCTAAGTGGCCTAAGGGGCCTAAGTGGCCTAATGGGCCTAAGTGGCCTAATGGGCCTAAAGGGCCTAAGGGGCCGAATGTGCCTAATGGGTCTCAGCAGCCTAATGGGACAAAGGGGCCTAATGAGCCTAATGAGTCTTAGTGGCCTACTATCCCTAATGGGATTAATGGGCCTATATTTCCTAATGGACATAATGGGCCTAATGGGCCTAAGTGGCCTAATGAGACGAATGGGCCTAAGTGGCCTAATGGGCCTAATGGGCCTCAATGGCCTAATGTGATGAATGGGCCTAATGGGCCTAAGTGGCCTAACTAGCCTAATGGGATTAATGGTCCTAAGTGAACTAATGAGTCAAATGGGCCTAAGGGGCCTAATGGGCCTGGTGGACCTAATGGGCATATGAGGCCTAATGGGCTCGATGGGCATAATATGCTTAATGGGACTAAGTGGCCTAATTATTCGAATGGACCTAAGTGGCCTGATGGGCCTGATGGGACTGATAGGCATAATGGGCATAATGGGCCTAAGTTGCCTCGTGGGCTTGATGGGACTGATGGGCCTAATAGGTCTAATGGGCTTATGTGGCCTAATGAGCTGAATGGGCCTAGGTGGACTCGTGGTCCTAATGGGCCTAATGGGCCTAAGCGGCCTAATGGGCCCGATGGTCTTGATAGACCAAATAGGCCTTGGTGTCCTAATGAGACTATTTGGCCTAATGAGCCTAAGTGGCCTATTGGGCCTATTGGGCTCAATGGTCCTGAGTGGCCTAATGGGCCTAATGGCCTTGATGGGCTTAGTGGGCGTAATGGTCCAAGTGGCTTAATGAGCTTAAGTGGCCTTAGTGGCCTATAGGCCTAATGGGCCTAAGTGGCCTAATGAGCTGAATGTGCCTAAATGGCCTAATGGGACAAATGGGCCTAAGTGGCCTAATGGGCCTCAGTGGCCTAATGGGATTGATGGGCCAAATGGGTCAAATGGGCCTCAGTGGCCTCATGGTCCTAATGGGCCTAAGTGGCTGCAGTAGGCTAATGGCCCTCATGGGCCTAATTGGCCTAATGTGCTTAAGTGGACTAATGGGCCTGATTGGCCCAATGGGCCTTAGTGGACTAATGGGCTCGATTGGAATAATTTCCAAAATGGGCCTCAATGGCCCAATGGGCCTAAGTGGCACAATGGGCCTCAGTGGCGTAATGAGCTTAATGGGTCTAAGTGGCCTAATGGGCCTTCGTAGCCAAATAGACCAAATGGCCCCAGTGTGCCTAATAGGTCCAATGAGCACAATGGGGCGAAGTGGACTAATGGGCCCCATGGGTCTAAGTGGCATAATGGGCCTGATGGGACGAATGGGCCTCATGGTCCCAAAGGGCCTCATGGGCCTGAGTGGCCTAAGTTTCCTAAATGGGCCTCATGGGCTAAATTAGACTAATGAGACTATTTTGCCTAATGGGCCTAATGGACATAATGGGCCTATTGGGCCTCAATGGCCTAATGGGCCTAATGGCCCTGATAGGCCTAGTAGGCAGAATGAGCCTAATTGGCCCAATGGGTCTAATGGGTCTAAGTGGCATAATGGGCCTAATGGGACAAATGGGTCTAATGGGACTAATGGTCCTAATGGGCCTAAGTGGCCTAATGAGCATAATGGGGAAAAGTGGCCTAATGGGCCTAATGGACTTTAGTGGCCTAATGGGCCTTATAGACACGGTGGGGCTAATGGGCCTAATTGTCATAATGGGCCTAAGTGGCCTAATGGACCTAATGAGATTAATGGTCTTAATGGACCTAAATGAATTAATGGGCCCAATGGGCATAAGGGGATGAATGGGACTAATGGGCCTAAGTGGTGGAATTGGCCTAATGGTCTTAAGCGGTAGAATGGTCCTAATAGGCCTAAGTGGACTGGTGGGCCTTATGGTCCTAAGTGGTCAAATGGGCCTGATGGGCCTAATGGGCCTTATGGGAGTTAAGGGCCGAATGGGCTTCATGGGCCAAATGTGTCTAAGTGTACTCATGGGACCAATGGGCCTAATTGGCATAAGTGGTGTAATAGGCATAATTGGCCTAATGGGCCTCATGGGACTTAGTGGCCTTATGGGCCTGATGGGCCTAATGGACCTAATGGGCCTATTGGGCCTAATGGTCATCATCGGCCTAAAAGTCCTAATAGGCCTAGTGGGCCTAATGGGCCTAAAGGGTCTAAGTGGCCAAATGGGCCTATGTGGACGAATGGGCCTAGTGGGCCTAAAATGCCTAATGGGCCTAATCGGCCTAAGGACCTCATGGTCCTAATGAGATAAATGGGCCTAAGTGGCCTCATGGGCCCAATGGGCCTAATGGGCCTAAGTGTCCTAATGGGAATTATGGGCCTAATGATCCTAAGTGGCCTAATGGGCCTCAAGGACCTACGTGGCCTAATGGGCCTAAGTGTCCTAATGGGCCCAGTGGGCCTAATGGGCCAAATGGACCGAATGAAAAAAATTTGGCCTGATGGGCCTAATGGGCCTCATGAGCCTAATGGGATTAATGGGCCTAAGATGCCTCATGGGTCCAATTTACATAATGGGCCTAATGGGCCTAAGTTTCCATAGTGGGCCTGAAGGACCTAATGGTTCGAATGTGCCTAAGTTGCTTAATGGGCCTAATGGGCCTAATGGGATGAATGGTCCTAGTGGTCCCAATGGGCCTAATGGTCCTAAGTTGCCTAATGGTCATAAGTGGCCTAAAGGGCCTAGTGGGCCTAATGGGATTAAAGGGCATAATGGGCATAATGAGCCTAAGTGGCCTGATGGGTCTAATGGGTCTCATGGGCCTCGTGGGCCTAAGTGGACTCATGGGGCTAATGGGCCTAATGAGTCTAAGTGTCCTAATGGGACCAATGGGACTCATGGTCCTAATGGGCCTCATGGGCCTCGTGGGCGGAATGCGCCTCATGGGCCTAATGGGCCTGATGGGCCTAATGGGCTTAATGGTCCTAAGTGGCCTAATGGGTCGAATGGGCCCAAGTGCCCTCATGGGCCTAGTGTTCATAATGGGGCTAAAGGGACCAATGTGACTAATGGGCCTAGTAGGCCTAATGGGATTAATGGGCCTAATGGGTCCAAGTGGCCGAATGGGTCTAATGGGCCTCATGGGCCACATGGGCCTAAGTGGCCTCATGGGCCCAATGGTCCAAATGGGCCTAAGTGTCCTCATGGGTCTGGTGGGCCTCATGGTCCTAATGGGTCTCATGGGATGAATGCGCCCCATGGGCCTAATGGGCCTAATGGGCCTCATGGGAATAATGGTCCTAAATGGCTTAATGGGCCGAATGGACCTAAGTCCCCAATGAGCCTAATGGGCCTAATGGGGCTAATGAGCCTAATGGACCTAATTGGCCTAAGTGGCCTAATCGGGATAATCCACCAAATGGGCCTAATGGGCCTAAGTGGCCTAAGTGGATTAACAGACGTAATGGGCCTATTGGGATTAATGGGTTTATTGGGCCTAATGGGCCTATGTGTCCTAATGGGCCTAATGGGTCTACATGGACTAATGGGCTTAATGGTCCTAAGTGGAATATGTGGATTAACGTGCCTAATGGGCCTAATGGGACTAATGGGTTTAATGGGTCAAATGGACCTAATGGGCCTAAGTGGCCAAATGGGCTAAATGGTCCTAATGGGACTAATGGGTTTAATGTGCCTAATGGGCCTAAGTAGCCTAATGGGCTTAATGGGACTAAGTGGCCTAAGCCCTCTAATCGATTCAATGGGCCTTATAAGCCTAAGTGGCCTTATCGGCCAATGTGGCCAAAGTGGCCTAATTAGCCTAATCAACCAAATGGGACTAATGGGCCTAATGTGCCTAATTTCTAAGTGGCCTAAGTGGCCTAATGGGTCTAATGGGCCCGATGGCCATAGTGGGCCTAAGTGGCCTAAGTGGGTGAATCTTCCTAATCGACCGAATGGGTCTAATGGGTTGATGTGGCCTAATCGGCATAATGGACCGAATAGGCATAATGGATCTAGTGGGCCTAAGTGTCAAAATGGTCCTAATGGGCCTAATGGGTCTAAGTGGAGAAATCTTCCTAATCAACCGAATGGGCCTAAAGGGCCTAATGAACCTAAGTGTCTTAATCAGGCTAATCGACCGAATGGGCCTAAGTGGCCAAATCGGCCTAATCGATTGAATGGTCCTAATGATCCTAGGTGTCGTATGGGCCTAATGAGCCTAATGGGTCTAAGTGGCCTAAGTGTCCTAATTGGCCTAATCAGATGAATGGGCCTAATGGGCCTAAGTGGACTAAGTGACCTAGGTGGCCTAATGGGCCTAATGGGTCTAAGTGGTCTAATCAACCTAATCAATTGAATGGGCCTAATGGGACTAGGTGGCTGATTCAGACTAATGGGACTAAGTGGCCAAATGAGCCTAATGGGCCAAATTGGCCTAATGGGGTTATTTGGCATAATGAGCCTAGTGTGCCTAAGTGGCCTAATGGTCCTAATGGGCCTAATGTGCCCAATTGGACTAATGGGCCTATTGGGCCTAATGAGCGTAAGTGGCCTAAGGGGTCTAAGTGGCCTAATGGGCCTAATGGGCATAAGTGGCCTAATGGGCCTAAGTGGACTTATGGATCTAGGCTGGGCTTAATTCACCTAATTTTCCTAATGGGCCTATTGTTCCTATTGGGTATAAGTGGCCTAATGGGACTAAGTGGCCTAATGTGCCTAAGTGGCCGAATGGGCCTAATGGGCGTAATGTGCCTAATAGTCCTAATGTTCTGAATGGGACTAATGGGCCCAATGGGCCTAAGTTGCTATATGGGCCTAATGAGCCTAATGGGACCAATGGGATGAATGGGCCTAATGGGCCTAAGTGGACTAATGGGCCTAGTGGTCTCATTGTCGTGGGTTTAGAAAATGAGAAGAGCATGACATGCATGGTATAAATGACTTCCCACTAGGATTTCATATCTCATTTGGAGTTATTATTTATGTTGTGATATGAATTTGTTGATTTTTGAAAATTCTGGAAATCATTTTCAAATTTTTAATTTTGAAAAGAGAATGGTTGTGGTATTTTGAAAATGGGTCGATTTTTAAAACATGGTGGATGTTTTTTAAAAAATGACTGAACATAAGAAATGTTAGTTTTTGTAAATAATGGTTATGATAGTTGAAATGTGATAGAATTTGAAATTGTTAATCCTTACATTGCTAGAGAGTGAGACTTATGGTGTTTCTCTTGTGAATAGAGAATGGAACCCAGTAGGCATCGTAGAAACCAACCTAAGGAAGATATTAAAAATGTGGTTGAATCTAAGCCCCAGGTGAACCAGTAGCTGGCGCAGAGCATAGTGAATGCTTTTGAAGTTTTCGATAGTTGGAATAAAAGAGATGAATCAAGGCATGTAGACCATTTGGTGTAGTTTTAGAAGAAAAATACACCCATATTTTGGGGTGATTCATAACTAGAAATGGTGGAGGCATGGCTAAATAGGACGAATCAAATCTTTGATTTCCTAGGAACACTAATGGAGTTAAAAGTCAAGTTAGAGACATACATGTTGGAAGATCTTCCATGTTAGTGGTGGTAGTTTGCGATCTAGGATAAAGTGGACCAAGGTATGGCATGGGAGGATTTCGAGGAATTGTTCAACAAACAATTCTATCCTCACACGTTTATAATTTAGAGAAAAATTGATTTCTTTAGATTTAAGTAGTAGAACATTTCTGTGATATAATATGTGGCTAAATTCATGAATTTAGTCTAGTTTTCACCTAAGGTTTCTACTAGTGCATCTTTGGAGACACACATTTTTTAATTTAGGATGAGGTTGGAAATTTGTTTGAAGATTACGGTAATCTATATAACAGATTGTATGGAGATGGTCAATAGGGAAACCATGGATGAAAGACACATATTATGGGTGATTGGTGGAAGAGATATCATGATACCTATGGGAAATTCTGGAAACTATAATGCAGGGAGCAAGTGAATGGGGGACACTTAGTTCCAAGGTGGGAGTATGGCTCAAAATCCGATTGAAGGATCAATGAATCTTCCTATGAATCTTAAGATCAAGTTGGGATGTTTCTAATGTGGTTCTCTAAGACACATGAAGTGAGAATGTACATCACCACCTGGAGCATGCCATACTTGTAATTAGACGGGGCATCTTCAGTGTTATTGTCGCCATGCTCCAAGGTCGGGTGTTTGGGACACTTCTCAAGGTTCACAGTCGTCTTATGCCTCAACAGGACGAGGACAATATAATAACCCTCATTAGAAGAAAAAATCTAGTCATAATGATTCCAGGAATACCATGAATCCTAGGCATGGGTAATTTCAGCAGGGGAATAAAGATAAAAGTGTGGCGAGTAAGCAGGTATTTGGAGCTGAGCGGGTTATCGTGAATGGACAACTTGTACCATCGATGGTGAGAGGTACAATTATTTTGAATTCTACCCTTATTAAATTATTGTTTGATATGGGTGAATCCCATATTTCATTGCTTCTCATGTTGTTGGTCTAAATGGTCTAAATTGGCCTAATTGGTCTAAATTTCATAAATTACCTAATTGAATTAATTGGAATAATTGACCTAAATAGCCTAAATTTTCCTAAATGGATTAAATGGAATAATTATCCTAAATGACCTCAATTAGAATATTTGATCTAATTGACCTAATTTGACTAAATTGTCTAATTGGTCTAATTGTCCTAATTGGCTTAAATAGCCTAAATTGGCCAAATAGGCTTAAATGTCCTAATTGGCCTAAATGGCCTAATTGGATAAATTGGATTAAATGGTCTAAATTAGCCTAAATATACTAAATGACCTAAATTGTCCTAAATGGACTAATTGGCCTAAATGGCCTAAATTGGCCTAAATGACCTAAATTGTATAATCGGCCTAATTAGCCTAATTGGACTAAATGACCTAAATGGCCTAAATGTCATAATTGACCTAAATGGACCAAATTAACTAAATGACCTAATTTACTAATTGTCCTTAATGGACCAAATGACCTAAATGGCCTAAATTTTCCTAAATGGTCTAATTGGCCTAATTGACCTAAATAGCTTAATTGGACTAAATTGCCTAATTGGCCTAATTAGACTAAATGAACTAATTGAAATAATTGAAATAATTTTCCTAATAAGGCTAAATGGACTAAATTATCCCAAATGGCCTAAATTGGACTAATTGGCCTAATTGGTCTAAATGGCCTAAATTTGTCTAAATGGTCTAAATGGCCTAATTGGCCTAAATTACCTAAATGAATTAATTGATATAATTGGACTAAATTTCCTAATTTTCCTAAATGGACTAAATGACCTAATTGGACTAAATTGACCTTAATAGACTAAATTTTCCTAAATGGCCTAAATTAGCCTAAATGGCCTAAATTGGCCTAAATGGCCTAAATTGGCCTAATTGGACTAATGAGAATGAATTGAATAATTGGTATAATTTTAGTAATTGGTATAAATGAGCTAAAGTGGCCTAAATGGCCTAATTGACCTAAATTTTCTAAATTATCTAATTGGCATAATTGGCCTAATTAGCCTAAATGGCCTAAGTTGGCCTAAATGGACAAAATGGACAGATTGGCCTAAATGTCCTAAATTGGCCTAATTGGTCTAAATTGGAATCATAGGATTAAATGGTATAATAAAACTAATTAGCCTAATTGGTTTAAATTACATAAATTAGCCTAAATGGAATAATTTTCCTAATTAGCCAAAATGGTCTAAATTGGCCTAAATATCCTAAATGACCTAAATTGGCCTAAATGGACTAATTAACCTAAATGAGCTAAATTGGCCTAAATGGCCTAAATGAACTAAATTGCCTAATTTCCCTAATTTACCTAATTGGAATAATTGACCTAATTGGCCTAATTGGAATAATTGGCCTAAATTAGACTAAATTGATTAAATCTTCTAATTGGCCTAAATGGTCTAAAGAGCCTAAATTGGCCTAATTGGATTGAATTGGTCTCATTGGACTCATTGGATTAAATGGAATAAATTGGCTTAAATTACCTAAATAGCCTAATTGGAATAAATGGACTCAATGGACTAATTGGACTAATTGTCCTAAATGACCAAAATTGGCCTAAATGGAATAATGGGCCTAATGGGCCTAAGGGTCGAATAAGCCTAAGTGTCCTAATGGACCTAACACTACCATAAAATCAGGTTTCTGTAGCGCCATCCTTTAACAACCCTAAAAAAGTGATGATAAAGGCACCCCCTTTATCAGAAATTTTTTTAACGCTATTAAAGCTCCCCCCTTTATCAGTGCTTTTTTTAGTAGCGCTAATAAAAGGGGGATTTATCAACACTTTTTTTCCTAGCACCGATAAAGTGTATATTTCAAAAAAATCATAAAAAATAATATATTGATATATAAGTATATATATATTGATATAAATATAATATATATTTTTTAAATATGTTTTTGATCGATTTGATTTGTGGCAGAGGCAAAACGAACACCCAGAGCAGAAGTTATGAAAAAACGGACACCCAGAGCAGAACTTATGACCATTGGGAGGAATTGTGGGCCTTTTTTGACTTGATGAATGCAATAAGGGGTTCCAGTGGTCACCATAGTGTATATATTTTCTTAATATTTGATTTTATATGTGATACAATGAAAACAGACATGCGGAGCAGAAGTTATGAGTGTTTGAAATTGCGAAACCCTCCTAGTGCCTAAAAACCTAAGAAACTCGTAACTCACTAAAACAACCATAACTTTTGGTTTGATTGTTCGTTTGAGCACCGCGATAAGTCAAATAAAATCTCATGAGATGAGTGAGGACCATTTCTAATATAAAACATGAGATGATAAAATAAATGGAAGATATATTAGTTATACAACTCTAAAAAAACCATAACTTTAAATGACCATAAATTTTGCTCTGGGTGTCTGTTTGGGATCTACCACATATCAAATTGAAGTCAGAAAATAGATATACATAGCAGGATGACTTGAACAAAGTTAAAATTCTGTACTAGACTTTAAAACCTTAAAAACCATCAGAAGGCCTCCAAAACTCCGTTTCCGTGTCCGGTGCCCTGTGAAATTTTTCTTAAAACGGTAATAAATCTCGATCCATGTGTTTGTTTGGCCTCCTCCACCTATTATATCATAATTCGTTCCATGAGATTCGATTTGACTAGTCACAAAGCTGAAATGGACACTCATATCAAAAGTTATGCCTATTTCAATGACTCTAAGATTTGTTAGGTTTTTCAAGCCCACATTTCTAACACTTTTGTCATGTCTGCTATTTTTTCAAATAGCTGTAACATATGATCTGTCTGTACGTTTGACCTCCACCACCTATCATATAAAATATCATTTGATGATCTTCGATTTGACTAGTCATGGAGCTAAAACAGACTCTTAGATCATAATTTTTTGTTGTTGCCCTAAGTTTAGGGTTTATTTGACTTTCTGACTGTATTTACGGGTTTTGAAGGTTTCTCCTTTTTTACCTGTTTTTTAGGTTTTCAGGGCTTGTTGTTGTTTTTCATAATTTACTATTATTTATAATCAAATATATAACAATATATACATATTTTTTATATATTCACACATAAAAATTTAATTTTATAAATAAATAATTAAACATATTTACATATAAAATATATTTCACAATATATAAGCCTTATCTAAATAAAAAAATAATATCCATTTTATTTAAAATACAAATATTTGAATATTAATATACCTATATAATGTGTATGTATATATATATATATCTGTGTGTGTGTGTATGTATTGACAAAGTGATATATATTATCTATATATTCTAAACATATGTATATACATATTAATATATAATATTTGTAAATATATATAAATATGTATAATTATACTTATAGATACACATATAATATGTGTGTGTGTGTGTGTGTATTGTACATATGTATTTATTTATTTATAAACACACACAAATAAGAATATTTTATAAATGTATTTAAAACTAATCTTATAAATATATATTAATATACAAATAAATATATTAATATAACTAAATATATATATATATATTAATATAACTAAATATATATGTTAATATAAATATATATTAATATACAAGTAAATATAACTATATATATATAAATAAATAGATTAATAAATAAATAAAGAGCAAAGCAATATGGTGGAGTGGTAAAGGCTTAGGTGCCCAGGCAACAGGTCCCGAGTTCGAATCCAGGGGGATGCAGGTCATGCCCGTGGGTGGAATAAATACTAGTACTATTAAAGGATGGGTGGGGGTGCTGTTAAAGGCTAGGGGGGTGGCTGGGATGTGTGGGATGGGGTGTGGGGGGTCAAGCATTGTTGAAGTCCCTCCCTGATTTGTAAATTTTTTTAATGTTTTTTAACTTTTATCAGCGCATTTTTAGTGATGAAAAAAGGGGAATTTATCAGTGCTTTTCTAAGAACTAATAAAAGGGACCCCCCTTTATCTTTAAGGAGATTAACAACGCTTTTTTCTCACTAATAAAGGACTTTTTAGTGCTGATAAAAGTCTTTTTTATGGTAGTTTAATGGGTCTAATGGGATTAAATGGCCTAAGGGGCCTAATGGGTCTAATGGGCATAAGTGACCTAATGGGCCTAATGGGATTAATGGGCCTAAGTGGCCTAATCGGCCTAATTGGACAATTGGGCCTAAGTGGCCTAATGGGTCTAATGGGCCTAATAGGCTTAATGGGTCTAATGGGTCCACTAGGCCAAAGTGAGCGAATGGGCCTAAGCGGCCTAAGTGGCCTAATGGAACGAATGGGCCTATTGGGCCTAAGTGGCCTAATGGTCCTAAGTGTCCTAATGGGACCATTAAGTCCAATTCATCCTAATGGGCCTAATGGTCTTAATGGGTCGAATGAATGAGTTGGGCCTAAGTGGGTTGATGGGCCTAATAGACCTAATGGGATTAATGGGATGATTGTGTCTAAGTGTCCTAATGGGCCTATGTGGTTGAAATTTCCCATTATGGTCAATTCAAACTAATGGGACAAATGGATGAATTGGCCTAATGGACCTAATGGGCCTAATGGGCCTAATGGGTCTAAGGGTCCTAATGGGATTAAGTGGACAAATGGGCCTAAGTGGCCGAACTGTCCCAATGGACCTAATGGGCCTAATGGGCCTAATGGGCCTAAGTGGCCTAATGGGTAGAAGGGTACTAATGGACCTAAGTGGCCTAAGTGACCTAATAGGACTAATGGGCCTATTGGGACTATTGGGCCTAAGTGACCTAATAGGCCTAATGGGCCCAATGGCCTAATTGGCCTAATGGACCTAAGGGGACCAATGGGTCTAATGGGTCTCATAGGTCTAAGGGGCCTAATGGTCCTAAGTGGCCTAATGGTATTAAGTGGCCTAAGTGACCTAATAGGCCTAATGGGACTAATGGGCCTATTATGGCCAATTCGGCCTAATGGGCATAATCTCCTAATTGTTCTAATTGACCTAGGGGCCCAATGGGCCCAATGGGTTTAAGAGGTATAACGGCCTAAGTGGCCTAATGGGCCTAAGTGGCATAATGCGCCTAAGTAGTATAATAGTAATATTGCGCCTGTTGGGCCTAAGTGGTCTAATGGGGCCAATGGGCATGATGGGCCTAATGGGCACATTATGGATAATTCAGCATAATGGGTCCAATGGGTCTAAGTGGCTTAATGGTCGATGTGTCCCAAGTTGGCTAATGGTACTAATGGTTATAATGGTTCTAAGTGGCCTAAGTTTCATAATGTTCCTAATGGGTCCAATGGGTCTAAGTGGCATAATGGCCCTAAGTGGCCTAAGTTACCTAATAGGCCTAATGGGCCTAATGGGCCTAATGGGTCAAATGGGTATAATGCGTCCAATGGGTTTAAGTGGCATAATGGGACTAGGTGGTCTATGTTTCCTAATGGTCATAATGGGTCCAATGGGTCTAAGTGGTCAAATTGGCCTAAGTGTCCTAAGTTGCCTAATGAGCATAATGGGCATAATGGGTATAATGGGTATAATGGTCCTAAGTGACCTAATCGGCCTAATGAGTCTAATGGACCTAATGGAGTGAATGGATTGAATGGGCCTAAGTGGCCTAATGGGATGAATGGATCTAATGTGCCTAAGTGGCCAAATGGGCCTAAGTTGCCTAATGGGCATGATGGGTCCAATGGGCCTAAGTGGCCTAATGGGCCTAAGTGGCCTAAGTTTCCTAATGGGCCCCATGGGCCTAATGGGATCAATGTGTCTAATGGGTCCAATGGACCTAAGTGGCCAAATATACCTAATGGTCCTAATGGGCCTAATAGGTCCAATGGACCTAAGTGGCCTCAGTTTTCTAATAGGATGAAGTGGCCTAATGGGCTTAAGGGGCCTAAGTGTCCTAATGGGTCTAATGGGCCTAAGTGGCCTAATGGGTCCAATGGGCCTAAGTGGACTATGTTGCCTAATGGTACAAAGTGTCCTAATGGGATTAATGAGACTAATGGTCCTAAGTGGCATAATTCGACTAATGGGCCTAATAGGCATTATAGGTCTAATGGGCCTAATGGGTCTAATAGGTCTAAGTGGAATAATGGGCCTCAGTAGCCTTAGTTTCCTAATGCACCTAATGGGCCGAAGTGTCCTAAGTTTCCTAATGGGCCTAATGGGACTAATGGGACTAATGGGTCCAATGGGCCTAAGTGTCCTAATCAGCCTAACGAGTCTAAGTGGCCTAATGGGTTGAATGGGCCTAAGTGGCCTAATGGGTCGAATGGGTTGAATTGGATTAATTGGCGTAATGAGCCTAAGTGGCCTAAGTTTCCTAATGGTACTGATGGTTCCAATGGGCCTAAGTGGACTATGTTTCCTAATTGGCCTAATGGGATGAATGGGCCTAATGGGTCGAATGGGTCGAATGGTCGAATGGGCCTAAGGGCCTAATGGGTCCAATGAGCCTAAGTGTCCTAAGTTTCCTAATGGATTAAAGTTTCCTAATGGGCCTTATATTCCTAACTGGCCTAAGGGGCCTAATGGGTTGAAGTTTCGTAATGGGCCTCATGGACCTAAGTGGCCTAATGGGACCAATGGGCCCAATGGTCCTAATGGACCTAAGCGGTCTAATGAGCCTAATGGGATAATGGGCCTAATGGGCTTAAGTGGCCTAAGTTTCTGAATTGGCCTAATGGGAATAAGTAGCCAAATGGACCTAATGGGCCTAAGTGGACTAATGGGACTAATTGGCCAATGGGACTAATGGGACTAGGTTCAATGATTTATGAAACTTTGTTTACAACAAAATCCAAAGGGGGATTGTTAGGACCAATCTGATGAGGAAGGAATTTGTTTTCATGTGTTGTATTTTGTTGTTAAGGAGATATTTTGAAGAAAGAAAATCACATCACTTTTTATTTGGTGGAACTCATACTGGCCATTATTTTCAAAATAATTGGACTCACTCTTTCCCTCATAATGAGGCAAAGTTGTTTGAAAGAAAAGGCACTGATCAGACTTGTTTTGGGACCAATATGTGAGAATATCATAATGAGGAATTGATCATTATATGGAAAGAGATAGTAGGTCACATGGAGATTGAATCTTGTGGGAATTAAATGGTCATCATATTCACACTGCATCTGGTATGAAATAAGTGCTTGTTTTGATTAATTATCAGAGTCTACTGACTATGATAAAATTAAATATGACTATGCTTTGCTGATTCGTATTTCATAAATCATAATTTTATTAGAGAACTTATGATGAAAGCTTGATGGAAGAAAGGGTAAAATAAGTATTCCAAATCATATTCAAATTTATCATATCTAGGTGGAAGAGAAGAAAGAGATGATTCCAATCAAAAAGTAATTGTACTAAATGCAATCAGATTCGGGCTAATAAGGAAAGAAAGAAGAAAGTGTTGATTATAATTAAAATTATTGTACCCAAAATGATCATTGTATGTCACTGTAGCATCTTATTATACATATTATTCATAAGAAAACTTTCGTACCCAGGATGATCATACTCAGGGTCCGGAAGAAAAATATCATACCCAATATGATTGTATTCAGGAAAACCATTCTTAGAAAGATCATACTCTGCACAATAATATTCAGAGAAGGAATTGTATGAGGCTGATGATTGAAAAGATAAGGAAATAATGAGATCAATAATGTATTAAAACATTTATAAAAGGTTGAATTACTTTGTAGGTTTCAATTGGGTCAATGGTCATTGTATTAAAGTGGAATTGTTTTATATTTTTAAGTGGGTCAAGAGAAGAATTGAAGAAGTAAAAGCGGTTTGAAAGAAAAGTTTACTGGATGTGAAATTTATGGGGAGATCTACATTCAAAATAATTATCATATTCATCATTCCGAAGGAGAATTTAAAGTTTTAGAAGAATCGAGAAGCTTCAAGAAGAGTTGATTGAGTCAAAATACACCCCATATTTTAGGGAAAATTGAGATTAGAGTGAATTTTATTAAGCTGGATTTTTTTTGGATTCCTTCCAAAGAATCTTGAGGGTCACCTATAAAAGGGGAAAAGTATGTTGTACTTGGGTTGGACGGATGTACTGTTCATGATAGAGAAGCTCTTGGTTTTAGAGAGAAGAAAAAGTTTCTGTATTCACTTTTGTTGAAGAAGTTTTGATGGATTGAAGTGAAAGATAAGAGACAAGATCACAACATTGTATTTAGCTAATCATTGCACTTAGTGTTTATCATACTCAGCTAATTACTGTATCTGTCTTGTCAATCATATTCAGCTGATCATCATATCAGGATGGATTAATCGGATCGTGATTTCCATATTGGGTCTTCCAGACTGAGGAAGATGGAGAATTGAAGTAGTGTCGATTTATCTCTATCTCATTCTATCAAAGTTATACTTTTGATACTGAGGAATATCCTACCAAGAAAAATAGTATCGGTAAAATCATATCGGGAAGAATCGTATCAGGGAGAATCGTACTCGGAGGAATCGGACTGGAAAAATCGAACTTGTTTTTTTCTTAACAAAGTCCAAAAAGTTCTTACTATCTTCTAAGTAATAAATTGAAGAAGTGTTTTCAATTTAATACATTTGTGTAATTGAAAATAATAACCAGTAACATGATTTGTTACACAATAATTGCATTACCCTATTTATGATAAGAGGTTACACATACACTGTTGGATTGTTTACATAGTGCTACACAAGTGAATGGGTATATTCTACTCATTGTAATCTAATGATTGTTTTCTAGTGGATTGTGTGGTATTGAAACACTTCCATACCATACCAAGGACATAGCTATTCTTATTGAATATTGAATCTTATAAATACTTGTGTTCCTCTGGGTGTGTGTTTGAATTGTTTTCAGTAGGGAATAGAATCTTTAATAGTAGGTTAATGTTGTTTCATTTGAAAAGAAACATAAGAGGAAAAAGTATCATTGATTCACCCCCTCCCCCTCCCAGTGATACAATAATTCGTTGGGCACTTTCAAGTGGCCTAATGGGCCAAATGGGACCAAGTGGTCAAATGGGATTAACTGAACTAAGTGGCCTAATGGGACCAATCGGCCTAATATACCTAATGGTCCTAACTGGTCTAAGGGGCCTAATGGGTGCCATGGGCCAATTGGGCCTAACTGGCCAAAGTGGCCTAATAGGTTGAATGGGCCTAAGTGCCCTAATAGGCCTAACAGGCCTAAGTGGCTTAATGGGCCCAATGGGCTGAATGAGACCAACTTTCCTAACTAACCTTACTGTTCTAATGGGCCCAATGGGCCTAAGGGGCCTAATTGGCATAATGGACCTAACTGGCATAAGTGTCAGCCTGATGGGCCTAATGGGTCAAAGTGGCCTAAGTGTCCTAACTGGCCCAATGGGCCTAAAAAGCCTAATGGGCCTAACTGGCCTAATGGGCCCAACTGGTGCTGAATGGGCCAAATTGGCCTAACTCACATAAGGGGCCCAAGGGCCCTAAGGGTCTAATGGGTCCAATGGGCCTAACTAGCTAAAGTGGCCTAATGGGACTAACTGGACAAAGTGGCCTAATGGGACTAACTAGACTAAGTGGTCTAATGGGATGAATGAGCCTAAGTGGCATAATGGGCCCAATGAGCCCAATGGGTATAACTGGCCAAAGTGGCCTAATGGGCCTAACTAGCCTAAGTGGCCTAATGGGCCTAATGGGCTGAATGAGCCTAAGTGGCATAATGGGCCGAATGAGCTGAAGTAGCACAATGGGCTGAATGGGCCTAAGTGGTCCAATGGACGTCATGGGCCTAACAGGCCTCATGGGCTCAATGGGCCTAAGTGGCCTAATGGGCGCCTAGGTACCTAATGAGAATAAGTGGCCTAATGGGCCTAATGGGTATAATGGGCCTAAGTAGAATAATGGGCCTAATGGTCCTAATGAGCTTAAGTGGAAAAAATGGGCCTAATGGGCCTAAGGGGCATAATGGGCCTAAGTGGCCTAATGGGCTTAATGGGCCTAAGTGGCCTAAGTGAACCAAGTGGCCTAATTTGAATAATGGGCCTAAGAGGCGTAATGGGCCTAATGGGCCTAAGTGGACTCATGGGCATAATGGGCCTAAGTGACCTAAGTGGCCTAATGGACCTAATGGGCCGAAGTGGCTAAATAGGCCTAAGTGGCTTAATAGGCCTAAGTGGCCTAAGTGGCCTCATGAGCCTAAGTGGCCTAAGTTTCTTAATGGGACGAATGAGAATAAGTGGACTAATGGGCCTAATGGGCCTAAGTGTCCTAATGGGCCTTAGTGGCCTAATGGGCCTAATGGGCCTAATTGGCCTAATGGGCCTAAGTGGCCTAATGTGCCTAATGGGCGTAAGTGGCCTAATGAGAATAAGTGGCCTAACGGGACTAAGTGACCTAATGGGCATAATTGGCATAATGGGCTTAAGTGGTCTAAGTGGCCTAATGGGCCGAATGGGCACAAGTGGCCTAATGGGCCTAAGTGGCCTAAGTGGCCTAAGTGGCCTCATGGGCCTAATGGGACAAAGAGTCCTAATGAGCCTAATGGGACTTATTGGCATAATGGTCCTTAGTGGCCTCATGGGCCTCAGCGGCCTAATGGGCATAATGGGCCTGAGTAGCCTAAGTGGCCTAATGGGCCTAATGGGCTTAAGTGGCTTAATGGGGATTAGTGGACTAAGGGCCTAATGGGTCTAATGGGACTAAGTAGACTAATGGGCCTAAGTTCCTAAGTGGCCTAATGAGACTAATGGGACTAAGCGGCTGAATGGGCCTCAGTGGCTTAATGGGCTTAATGGGCCTAAGTTGCCGAAGTGGCCTAATGGGCCTAATAGGTGTAAGTGGCATAATGTGCCTAATGGGCCTAAGTGGCCTAATGGGACTTGTAAGCATAATGAGACAAAGTGGCCTAAGTGGAATAATGGACTTAATGGGCCTAATGGGACTAATGGGCCTAAGTGGTCGAATGGGACTAATGGGCCTAAGTGCCCTAATGGGCCTCATGACCCTAATGGGCCAAATGGGCCTTAGTAGCTTAATGTGACTAATGGGACTAAGTGTAATAATGGGCCTAATTGGCCTAATGGGCCTCTATGGCATAATGGGCTTAATGCGCCTAAGTGGCCAAATGGGCTTAATGAGCCTAATGGGCCTCAGTGGCCTAATGGGTCTAATGGGACTTAGTGGACTAAGTGGAATAATGTGTCCAATAGGCCTAAGTGACCTGATGGGCATAATGGGCCTAAGTGGCATAATGAGTCGAATGGATCGAATGGGACTAAGTGGCCTAATGGGCCTTAGTGGCCTAAGTTGCCTAATAGCCCAAATTGACATAATGGGCCCAATGGGCCTGATGGGTTTAATGGGATTAATGGGCCTAAGTGGCCTAATGAGTTGAATGGGTCTAAGTGGCCTAATGGGCATGATGGTCTGAAGGCCTTAATGGTTCGAATGGGCCTCGGTGGACTCATGGGCTTGATGGGCCCGATTGGTCTAATGGACTTAAGTGGACTAATGAGCTCAATGGGCCTAAGCAGCCTAATGGGATGAATGAGCCTAAGTGGCCTAATGGGCTTGATGGACCTGAGCGGCCAAATGGGTCTCAGTGGCCTCACAGGCCTCATGGGAATAGTGGGCCTAATGAGAATAATGGGCCTAAGTTGCCTATGTGGCATGTTGCGCCTAATGCGCCTCAGTGGCCTAATGGGCCTAATGGCCCTCATAGACCTAATGGGCGTAATGGGACAAAGTGGCTTAATGGGCCTAAGTGGCCTCAGTGGCATAATGAGATGAATTTACCGAAGTGGCATAATGGGCCGAAGTGGACTAATGGGCCTAATGGGCCTAAGTGGCCTAATGGTATTGATGTGCCTAATGGGCCTTAGTGGCCTCATGAGCCTAATGAGCCTAAGTGACATAAGTAGCCCTGTGGGCCTAATAGGCATAATCAGCCTGATGGGCCTAAGTGGCCTAATGGGATTGATGGGATTAATGGGTATCCATGGCCTTAGGAGCCTTGTGGACCTGATGGGCCTGATCAGCCTAATGGGCATAATGGTCCTCACTGGCCCAATGGGCCTAATTGGACTCATGGGTCAAATGGGTCTGATTGACCTAATGGACATAATGGGCCTTAGTGTTCTAATGTGCCTAATGGTCCTAAGTGGCCTAATGGGCCTTAGTGGCCGAATGGGACCAATGGGGTGATGTGGACCAATGGGTCTAAGTGGCCCATGTGCCTAATGGGCATAAGTGGTTGAATGGGCCTAATGGGCCTAATGGGCCTAAGTAGACTAATTGGCCTGATGGGCTTAATGCGCATCATGGGGCCAATGGGCTTAAGTGGCCTAAGTGTCCTAATGGGCCTCATGGGTATAAGTGGCCTAATGGGCCTAGTGGGCCCAATGGGCCTAAGTGGCCTAATGGGCTTGATGAGCATAATGGGACTAATGGGCCTCACTGACCTAATGGACCTGATAGGCCTAATGGACATATTGGGACTCATTAGACCAATTGTCCTAATGGGCTTAATGGGCCAATGGGCCTAAGTGGACTAATGGGCCTGATGGGACTCAAGGACCTCATGGTCCTAATGGGCATAAGTGGCCTTAGTGGCCTAATGAGCATAATGGGCCTAAGTGGCCTAATGGTCCTAATGGGCCTTAGTTGTCGAACAGGCTTGTATGCCCGATTGGCATATTGGGCCTAATGGGCCTAATGGGCCTAAGTGGCCTATGTGGACTAATGGGTATAATGGTCTTAATGGGCCTAAGTGGATTAATTGAACTAATGGGCCTAACTAGCTGAATGGGACGAATGGTCCTAATGGGACTAAGTAGTGGAATGGGCCTAATTGGTGGAATGGTCCTCATATGCCAAAGTTGCCTAGTTGGACTAATGGGCCTAATGTGACTAAGCGTCTGAATGGGATTGATGGGCCTAATGGGCCTCATGGGCCTCATGGGACTAGGTGGACTCATGGTCTTGATGGGCCTAATGGGCCCCATGGACCTAATGGGCTGAATGGGCCTCCTAGGCCTAAGTGGTTGAATGGGCCTAGTGGGCCCAATGGGCCTAAGTGGCCTAATGTGCCTAATGGGCCTAAGTTTCCAAATGGGCCTAGTGGGCCTAAAGGGCTTAGTGGGACTAAGTGGCCCGATGGACCTAATGGGCCTCATGGTCCTAATGGGACGAATTGGATGAATGGGCCTAAGTGGCCTCATGGGCCCAATGGTCCTAATGGGACTAGGTGTACCAATGGTCCTAATGGGCCTCATGTAACTAAGTGTCTTAAATGGCATAATGAGCCTAAGTGACCTAATGGGCTAAGTGGGCCTAATGGGACAAATGTTCCTAATTGGCCAGATGGGCCTATTGGGCCTCATGGGACTAATGGGCATCATGGGCCAAAATTGCCTCAAGGTTCTAATGGGAATAATGGGCATAATGGGCCTAAGTGACCTAAGTGGGTCTAAAGAGCCGAATGGTCCAAAGTGGCCTCATGGGCCTAATGGGCCTCATGGGCCTAAGGGGCCTAATGGACCCAATGGGCCTAATGGGACGAATGGGCTTAGTGGCCCCAATAGGCCTAATGGGTCGAAGTTGCCTAATAGATCTAAGTGGCCTAAGGGGCCTGATGGGATTAACAAGCCTAATGGGCCCTAGTGGCCTGATGGGGAAAATGGGCATCATGGGCCTAAGTGGCCTCATGAGACCAATGGTCCTAATGGGCCTAAATTTCCTAATGGTTTTTGATGTGCCTCATGGGCCTAATGGGCCTCATGGGCGAAATGCCCCTCATGGGCCTA
Organism: Viscum album; assembly: GCA_963277665.1. Taxonomy (NCBI): domain Eukaryota; kingdom Viridiplantae; phylum Streptophyta; class Magnoliopsida; order Santalales; family Viscaceae; genus Viscum; species Viscum album. The sequence continues at coordinate 1,777,460,144 of OY728156.1, forward strand.
ATGGTCCTGATGGGCCTAATGGGATTTATGGTCCTAAGTGGCCTAATGGTTTGAATGGGTAGTTCCCTAATGAGCCTAGTGGGCCTAGTGGGCCCAATGGGACTAATGGGCCAAATGGGTCTAATGGGCCTAATGGTAATAATTGGACTAAGTGACCTAAGTGGCCTAATCGGGCTAATCGACCAAATAGACCTAATGGGCCTAAGTGGCCTAAGTGGCTTAACAGGCCAAGTGGGCCTAGTGGGACTAATGGGTTTAATGGGACTAATAGGACTAAGTGTCCTAATGTGCCTAATCAGAATACATGGCCTAATGGGCCTAAGTGGCCTAATAGGGCAGATCGATTGAATGAGCCTAATGGGCCTAACATGCCAAATGGGACTAATGGGTTTAATGGGCCTAATGGTCCTAAGTGGCCTAATAGTTCTACATGGCCTAATGGGCCTATGTATCCAAATGGACCAAATAGGATTAATGAGACTAATGGGTTTAATGGGCCTAAGTGGCCTAATGGGCCTAATGGGACTAAGTGGCCTAATGGGCCTAATGGGTGTAATGGGCCTAAGTGGCCTAATGAGACTAATGGACCTAATGGGCCTAAGTGGACTAAGTGGACTAATGGGTCTAATGGGCCTTAGTGGTCCAATAGTACCAATGTGCCTAAGTGGCCTAATGGACCTAATGGGCCTAAGTGGCCTAATCCCCCTAATCGACTAAATGGACCTAATGGGCCTAATTATCCTAATGGTACTAAGTGGCCTAATGTGCATAATGGGCCTAATGGGCCTAAGTGACCTAAGATTCTTAATTGGCCTAATCGACCGAATGATACTAATGGGCCTAATGGGCCTAAATTGCCTAATGGGCCTAATGGGCCTAATGCCAAAGTGTCCTAGGTGGCTAAATTGGGATAATGGACCTAATGGGCATAATGGGCATAATGGGCATAATGGGCCTAAGTGACCTAAGTGGTCTAATAGGCCTAATCAACAGAATGGGCCTAAGTGGCCTAATGGGCCTAATGGGATGAAGTGGCCTAATGGGCCTAATTGGCCCAAGTGTCCTAATCAGCCCAATCGATCGAATGGGACTAATGGGACCAAGTGGCCTAATCTGCTTAATCGACTGAATGGGCCTAATGGGTTTAAGTGGTCTAATGGTCCTAAAGGGCCTAAAGGGCCTAAGTGGCCTAATCGGGCTAATCGACCAAATGGGCCTAAGTGGTCTAGTCGTCCTAATCGATCAAATGGGCCTGATGGGACTAATGGGCCTAAGTGGACTAATGATCCAAATGGGCCTAATGTGCCTTATGGGTCTAAGTGGCCCAAGTGGCCTAATCAACCTAATCAACCAAATGGGCATAATGGGCCTAAGTAGCCTAATAGAACGAATAATCGGCCTAATGGGTTTAACTGGCCTAAGTTGCTGAATTAGCCTAATTGACCGAATGGGCCTAATGGGCCTTATGGGCCTAAGTGTCCGATTGAGACTAATAGGCCTAAGTGACTGAATGGGCCTAATGGGCCAATTTGGCATAATGTGGTTAATGGGTCTGATGGGTCTAAGTGAAAGAATGGGGTTAAGTGGCATAATGGGCCTAATTGGTCGAATGTGCGTAAGTGGCCAAATGGGCCAAACCGGCCTAAGTGTCCTAATGGACCTAGTGGGCCTAAGTGGTCGAATGGGCCAACTGGGCCTAATGTGTCTCATTGGACTAATGGGCCTAATGGGCATAAGTGGCATAATGGGCCTAGTGGGCCTAAGTGGCCTAATGGGCCTAATGAGCCTAATGTGCCTAATGGCCCTCATGGGTCGAGTGGGCCTAATGGGTCCAATGGACCTAAGTGGCCTTATGGGCCTAATGGGCGGAATGGGCCTAATGGGACTAATTGGATGAATGTCCCTAATGGGCCTAATGGGACTAAGTGGCCAAATGGGCCAATGGGCCTAAAGGACCTAATGGGATTAAGTGGACTAATGGGCCAAATAGGATGAATGGGCCTAATGGACCTAAGTGGCCATATGGGCCGAATGGGCCAATGGGATGAATGGAGCCAATGGGCCTAATGGGACTATTTCACAATGAAGGGGATGTGATCTGTTCCCATGTTTGATTAAAGGGAGTCTATGTTGTTTAATCATTTCTTTCAGCTTCCCTATATTTGTGACTTTGCTGGGTCTCCAACGGGTTTATTCGCTGAGCCAGAAATGCTCAACGGTTCTTGTATCCAACAATCCATGGACCTGCTTTCCAAGGGCAGGCGCTCATTGGGTGATATGGCCAATGACACTTAAGAACTCATATTAGTCAATAAAATGGGAAGTCAGGCTCATCACACCATTTTGAGGGGAATTATTGCCTATTATGGGACTCTCTTATAGATTTAAGACATGTTCATATGTTCTCAAATCTTTGGTTTATCCCCAAGCATAGTATCCATAGATTACCCCAGGGTTATAAGTCACAGGTATACGCAGGGATCCAGAACCATCTACATTCAAGGTTTACCACACCTCATTGGATTAACGATTCTGGGGAAGTTTGAGTTTGTTCAGATAGAACTGGTCTCAAGACTTATAATTAGGCGCTCTGGAGTTTATTGTCATCCAGGGGGGACAGAGAGTGACTTGAGCGTCTAGATCGAACCCGTAATACGGGCTTCCTACGTATCCTCATGATAGGAATCAGAATCCATGTAGTTTGTTGGTGTGGGGCTTACACCAAGAAGCTTCCCATCCAATGGGAATAGAATTGGGTGGACCCTTTTGGAGTGGACACCCTTTTGAGATCAGGCCTTCTAAAAGGCATCCTATGTATCCTGATTTGTTCAGGAATCAGAGTTCTCCTAGTTTAGAAAATGTGGTTCATAGGCATGGAAGCTTCCCATTTGAGAAAACATGATTTAGTGGACCCTTTCTGTATGGGCACCCTTTTGAGATCGGGCCTTCTGGTAGGCATCCTAAATTTCTTGATTTGATCAGGAATCAGAGTTCTCGTAGTTTAGAAAATGTGGGGCATACACGTGGAAGCTTCCCATTTTAGAAAACATGATTGGGTGGACCCTTTATGTATGGGAACCCTTTTGAACTTGTTCATTCTGGTAGGTGTCCTACATATCCTAATTTGATTAGGAATCAGAGTTCTCTTAGTTCATAAAATGTGGGGAATACATGTGGAAGCTTCCCATTTGAGAAAACATGATTGGGTGGACCCTTTATGTATGGGCATCCTTTTGAGCTTGAGCCTTCTAGTAGGCATCCTATGTATCCTGATTTGATCAGGAATCAGAGTTCTCGTAGTTCAGAAAGTGTGGTTGTGTTGTAATACTTACAAAACTCTAATCCCATGTGATCCACGCTCAGTGTGAGAGACAAGAGGATGTGAAAGATTCGACAATGCACATGCCTCCTCCCCTATTGGTGGGAGAGGGAGAGCCCACAGCGGAAGAGGTAGGGGCGACCGTGGGTGAGGGCGCAGAACAATGAACCTTCCCAGATGAAAGGGGAAATTATATTGCCATCCGGTGAGGATGGTGTGGGGATTACTCCAAGAGGGATGCCCAGACACTCTATTTAGGGAGGGGATAAGTTCTCACCACTGGCACTCCTTGAATGGAAAAGAGAGCGGGATCCCTCAATCCTGAAGAGTGGAGAGGCAGAAAGGGGCTCCCGGGATCAGACTCTGTACTACCATGGGTATGTGAACCCAGGAATGCTCTATATGTCCATTAAATGGATGGGTTAACCCCTTTTTCTCCACCTACCGTGGGTATGTGAACTCCAAAAGGCATGCTAATGCGCCCGAAGGTTTCAGCATGTTGGTACAGTGGCTTTGGGAGAGGCCTTGGCTTGGTGCCGATGGATAGGCTATTTAGGGGATTCTGGAGGGTTGGACTGAATTGTAAGGGCCTTATATGACTCAGGGTATGGAAACAGCAAAGTCCTTGGTGGGCCACATGGCCATATTAGGAGTGGCACCCTTCTCATAGGTAGGTGCTATGCAGAGGGAGGGTCTGTTCGCGTACCAGTGTGGTACGTGAACTGAAGGGCATCCCACGTACTAGAGTGGTACGTGGCTTTAGGTTTGGTCAGTGTACCAAATTGGTATGTGATGCTGGAGTCCGCTCTATCGGTGGAGGCTAGGAGCAGTGTCGGTCAGGGCTTCGCCCATGTAGGGGGTTTTACAGGAACACTGGATAGAAGAAGGGGCATATTCGCCTTGGTTCGCAGGGAGTGCATCTGCATATGGGCCATGGTCCATGGTTTACCAATTTTAGGTTCACGTTTTATCAATTTACTTATTCGTTATTCAGTTATTAACAATTCATCCCCAGTTTATACCTGTTGGTGGTTCGTGAATCAGAACTTCATGGTCTGCAAAATCCTAAGCTCCCAAAAGTCTGTTCCTTTTCCAAAAGCCGATCACCAAGAATCTGATCATCAATCAGCTAATACCTTTATTCTACCCATTGACCTCCTTTTATAGAGGGTGTAAAGGGTTGTATATATGGTCATGTGACACCTTTTACGGAGGACCATGACAGGAAACCCGGCCTACAGATGACTTAGTCAAACCAAGGTTCATGGGGTATATTGAATGCAACTCACCCACAAACCAACTCATTCACGGGGGTGCTTCGCAGACATGTAGGGTTCCACCTTCATTTCGTGAATGACTCTGTGCGTGGAGGGGGGAGGTCCGCATTTGTGTATCGGTCCGGCCACACTTCATTGGCCATTTGGTTCATGCCCTCATAGGAGATACTCCTCCGTTTCGCAAACAACGAAATCTGCGGGTGGCGTGGTTTGCCGAATCGGCCATGTACCATTGATGATGAACCAGTACGCGGACTGGTTAGGTCCTTTACCATTTCTTCTAAAATTTATTCATATTTTTTCTATTTTATTGGTTAAATTTGGGTATATTCTTCCAATGATTTTAAGGGAGTATCTTACTTCCCTTCTGCAGATTTTTCAGGACCCTATAAATGCCCACTATCAGAATGGGGTCCGATTGGAACGAAGAGGAGGCTATTATGATGTAGAGTGGTCCTGAAACTAAAGTGGTTTTCGGTATAGAGATGGAACCAGTGGGGTACCACGCCTATATAAAGGGGTCCACGTGACTTTTCCTTTACTGTATTTTTCATCAAAAAGCTGTCTTGCTCCCTACTTCTGTGCACCGCCTCTGCATACATCTTCCTTCATGAAACGCTTCATCCGCAAACCAGTTTTGGATTCTATGAACTGATCCTCATCCAAACTCGCCCCCGTCCGTGAACTAACTTCCCAAACTATGAACTAAAATTTAACAACTTTTAAAACGTAAGTCACAGAGGGCTGCTTAGGGAAAACACTATGCATTTTAGTGGTCCACAGATTGGAATTATCCTTCAAACATTGAAATTTTCATTTTGAACTTCACTTAAGATATGAATTATGAGAACCCGTGTAGGGGATTGGTACGTGGTATGCTGGCCATCACTCCATAGGCTAGGATGTTGTAGACCTCTTCCACATACCAATGGTTCACAGAATAAGGGCATCGTGAACCAACTTCGGGGTCGGTACATGGGGCATACTATGCATTCCCTTTATAGAGCCTTTTCTAAATATTTGGACTTTGCCTGAATATTATCCTTTAGACTAAACCTTGATATGGTTTCCTGATGCAGGAAGAAAAAATGAATCATCCATGAGCTGCTGTTGTATTAATGAAGACGAGGGCCGCCATGGAAAGGAATGGCGATGATAATTTTCAAAGCTACGTCATTCCCCGTGACAACTTTCTGACGGCTTTCCTGACACCAGAGCTCTTAGCTTACCCATTATATGTACAGTTGTCGCTTTACAGTTTTGGTCTTCCTGCTAATGTAACTCTTCCTCTACCTGACCCTGACCTCCATTTCATATATTTAGAGGCACCAAAAGTTCATGAACACATCAATATTTCCCCAGTAGGAGAAATCATCGCCACTCCGATTGAGGAGAACATCTTCATCCTGCGAGGCTCGACATGGACTCAAGGAAACCGTGAGTATCGTGATGATGTTATGAGACTAGATGTATGAGAATAAACATCCATCATCAGAATCTACCTATAAAATCCTAGCGGTGTATGGAGCGCTAAGTGGGATTTGTGGGCTGGAGGATGCTTCTCTGATGAGTGGGCCTGGGCATTCTGGGTGCATCAAACCTATCTGGAGTGCCCTAACCAACTGGAGGCAGTGGGCTTGAACTAGGTAGCCTAGGTGTCTCAATTTTCAATCTTCTCTCTGGGAGAAATACTTCTAGAATTTCTGAGTATCTGGTGTTCAAGTTCCAACACCTTTCACCAACTACATGGAGAAGTGTGGGTTAGTTTGTGGGACATCTACCAGCTTGGAGGTCTTCCTATCCTCGGAGAAATGTACAATGAGTTTCTCCCAGAAGCTACCATGTGGAATGATACCAATCAAGAGTATCCTTTGATGAGTATTTTTCTGGTTACAATGGAGGGATTACTGGGTCATTATCTTGAGGCCTGTTCCCTCATCCCGTTCGAAGCATGGATAAGTTTATTCTTGGATACGAACATGCCTAGGCCGAAGGCGCGTCATAGTCGAAATCACCCAACCCATCAATCCCACCAAAATCTAGGGTTATATTGTGCTACTCTTGAAGCAGGGAAGTATGATTCATGGGGATATGATTTTCGGCCCGTCGTTTTACCTGAGCTTATGCTATCATGTTTCTTCGCCATGTTTTTAAGCGGATGGCTCTTCCCATCCCATGATGCATACAATAGGGTTTGAGCCATCACTTTGATGATGGAGGCCATTCTAGTGGAGGGTGGATCTATTAATTTTGTCCTTCCAACCCTTAACCAACTTTATGAATTATTGGGACAAATTCTGGAAGGTAGGTCTCCGTACCATCTCAGTGGACCATTCCAATTCCTGTATGGGTGGATGGCGGAACACTTCCCCTATTATGAGTATTGGAATACCACATGGGTTCCTCATTATGAATTTCACCCAGCTCTTCTCAGTATTTCTGTTATCCGTCCCAGGGTCGTGAGTGTTACTGATGCAGTCGGGCTGTTGAACGATGTTTATTACTTCTCATTCACACCGCATCATACTCCTCATGGATCCTTTAGGGGTGACAAGGATGGTTATTTGTAGGAATGTACATACCTTATAAATCTTAGGGAGGGATGCTCACTACCCATGTAGACCGAGTAGTTATCTGTAAACCATACCCCCCCCTACCGGTTCACTAGGCAATTTGGATGCCTTCAACAGACTGTGTTGCTTCCAGCTATTCAACTATGGGGAGAATCTCATCCTTTGGTTCTCCATCAATTGTGGCTTATGATGATACACAAGGGTTCTTCTAGAGATATCATCATTCCTAACATGACAGGGCCCACCTTCATATCATTGGAGTATGCCCAACTATGGGTCCATTGTTACCCTACAGGGATGCTGAGAGAACCAGTTCGGTGGGTACGTAAACCCTTGACTATTTATTGGCCCGTTCCTGCCCCGATAGCAACACTACACATTCCCTTCATCATGATAAGTGCAACGACCATGCCTTATTCTTCCGTTCCTTCAGCAACCCAGATGAATATACCTACTTCTCCCACTCTCATGGTGAGAAGGCGCTCGATCCATCATCAAAAGTGTCTGGAAGAGATTTCATTAGTGCAACCCATTTCGGTGGGGAGTGATTCAGACTACTCCCCTCCTATGGATATCGCCCAAGATCTTCGTGGGACTAGTACCATCCGAGTATCTCCGATCATCCCAGAGGCCGCGGTTAGTCCTCCACCTTCGGATCTAGTGGTTGTGCCATCTAAGGGAAAAGAGAGTCTCCCACCTTGGGTGACTAGCTTTAGGTCCTTCCCCACTCATATGGAGATGTTTCCTGCTTATAAATATGTGGAAGTAGAGGAGGATCAAAGTGCTAATTCTATAGCAAGACACCAGGTAGTGCGCAAAGAGGCATGGTGCCCGTTGCGTTCTCTTACCGTAGAGACACCCCTAGCCAATCTCACCGATGAGGGTGAGAATTTGCAGTGATTATTTATTGAGCTGGGTTCTAGCAGCTTTGATTACCAGCACCTTCACTCCCTTATTTACCAAATCATCATTGCCCGAGGTGACCTTGCCTTCTGCAAGGACAAGCTAACTAGGTTTAATTTTTCCCACTACCAGGTGGAAACTTTCTGGGATATCTCGGAAACACTCGATCATCTGATGACCAAGGAAGTGAAGGACTGTGATTTGGTGGAGGTTCAGAAGGAAGAGATGTGGGAGTGTGAAGCCCGCATAGCCAAGTTGAGGGGACAACTGTACTCCTCATGTGTGACTTATGAAGCTGTTTAGAAAATAGGGCGGGACCTTAAAGCTGTCTTGGAGTGGGTGCGTCCAACGGATGAAGCCAAAATGGAGGAGAGAACTTCCTTGGAACAGAATATCGACGACCTATGTAAATCACTCACCATTCTTTTGGAAAGGGTGAACTGGGCCCTATTGTAGATTTTTCCCAAATTAAATCATGTACTCCCCCCCTTTTACTCTTGAGGGACTCCAAATTTGGGATGTTCCTCCATTATTTCCGAAATCAATGGAACAAAATTTTGATTTTAAATACCTCTTCTATGTTTCTTCCTATTAGCATCACTTTAGGTATATGTTAATTTTGAACCATGATTTGAAATCAGTAAGCTGAGATCACCAAATTGAGCTCTAATTTTTTTCTGAGCCAAGGGGCTCAGCAACCGTAGTTCGACTATTGTTGAGGTTGAATGGAATACCTCATGAACTTTTGTTCCTTTTTCATTATTACCCTGATTTTTTCCTAAGACTGCTTGACATGGGCTTGGCAGGCATAACTTGACTTTTTCTTTGGCCTCCCTTTGAGAGTTTTCGACCTAACGGGCTTTGTGCATCTTGAGTTTTTATTTCTTCATGTTTTTTCGAGGCCATACAAGGTGTTGTCCTGGAGAGATGATACTCTTCTTTTTCCCAAGATGCCCTTTGTGGGTTTTCATCTTGGAAAGTTTCATACATGTTTCTATGAGCAATTTAAATCCTGAAAAATATACTATCATTACTAATATTTTAGGTCGAACATCTTTGACCAAATTTGGTGGAGCGAGGGCCCTGATGGGGTTTTTACTGATTGTGGATGCCTTAATACCTTTTAGACGTATATGGGGGAAATTTTTTCATTCAAGTTTAAAACGCATGCAGGGAATTCCATGGGGAATAGTATCCATATGGGAATACAGAAGTAGGAAAAGAATCTCCTAAGGAAGAATTTCCTTTGGTAGATGGGCCATGGGCCTCATAGTGCAGAGCCGCTGAGGGTATGGTATGCATAGTCATTCAATGGTGTCCTTGAGTAAGTAATTGTCCGTTTCTGATGGCCAGGTAACTTCACGGAAGATCGGATTATGAAGACCACCAGGGGTGGCTGAAAAGGGACATGGTGTCTGAAGGGTTTGGGGAAATCCATACCAATCATGTATATGGATAGGGAAACACTCCTACACATACTTGGTTGTCGCAAAGGAGGGTTAGAGCTTGAAACGGTTTAAAGTCATGCAGTTGGGGAATTCTTTAAAAATGGAATGGATTTCCCTAGTTCTCAGAAATTTAAACAGAAATGTCCCACCATACTCAGAAGTGATTGTGGAAAGGTTTGGAAACTGTAGCTCAAAGAGTTTTTGAATCCCGAGATGGATATGAGGGCTCATAGGCCAATAGGCATTCGGAAAGAAGCATTGCCTAAGGAAGACTTGCCTTTGGAAGATGGGCAATGGGAAACAATATGAAGAGATGATGGGGTCATGGTATGCATAGTCATGAAAAGGTTTCCTTAGGTTAATGGTTGTATTCTCCAGATTACTGGGAAACTTTAGGGAAGTTGGGATTCAAGACCACCAGGGGTGGTTTATGCGAGTTCAGTTCTTTCTGGTTACAGAGTATGATTCATGAGGAGTGGGGTCTGAACATGGGAGAGAAATTTTGGGCTAATATATCCTAGGAATGGGTGAAGTCATACCTCTCACATAGGCGTGAGATGGAGATCTGTGCAGGTCTAACCCATGCACTGAGGAAGAGAGAGAAGCCTCATTTCCTGATTGAACCTATGAAGAGTTATTTCAAGACCGTGCAGTTTGACATCATGTGGTAAGGATGATGCTGTAAAGGTCACTCTTGATTAGAATTTAACCGGGTCTAAAAACCTTGACATGTCTAAGATGTTGGAAGGATACAGATAGTGTAAACTGTTATTCCAAGGCTTCTTGGATCAGGAGAAATGATGTGGGGGCTCTGAGGCTGGTAAGCGTACGAGGGTCGGAAGAGTGTCTCCCGAGGAAGACTTGCCTTTGGTAGACAGGCCATGGGAGATCAATATGAAGATCCTCTAATGGAATGGTATTCATAGTCATGCAAAGGTGTTTGCAGGTCGATTACCTTCCATGTACGAGGGCCTTGTAAGTTTATAAGGATCCATGATTATCTGGGTCACAGAGTCTGACGTATGGAAAGGGTATGTCTGATCATGTTGGAGATATTAGGTCATAGTTTTATTTGAAGCTCAAGAAGTTACCTGCACTGATTTTCCTTATGAATGGGGTATACTTTTATTCTGTGTAGTTTAATGTTGTGCAGTAAGGACATTATTTCTCTTAGTTTAATAGTCATAGAGTTCGAAACAACATTGGATGATGCTACAGTTACCTATGGGATAATTGAATTAGGATGCTTTGGTGTGATCTAATTATAAAGGGGGGATGAAGGTGTAAACTATAATCCTGGGGTCTCTCGGATCAGGAGATGTGGTGTGGGGGATCTGAGGCCGGTAAGCATACAGAGATAGGAAGAGTGTCTCCTAAGGAAGACTTGCCTTTAGTAGACAGACCAGGGGTGATCAATATACAAATCCACTGAGGTCATGGTATGCATAGTCATTCAAAGGTGTCCATAGGTTGATGACCTTCCACTTACGATGGCTTTGAATGATTATAATGATTCAGGATCACTCATGACATGGAGTACGGAAGATGGGGAGAGATGTGTCCAAGCATACAAGAAACAACCATATTGAAATTGTCTGTTTGGTTAAAGCGGCACAACTTTGGCGTTATGTCGTGGATGTAGACCATCATAGGATCCACGGGTGGTTATGTAATCTTACCAGGTAGGGGAATCCGGGAAACGTCTAGACGTGAAGGGGACAAAAATGTAAACAATTGGTCCAGAAATTTTTGGATCGGGAAACGTGATATGGGGGCTCTGAGGCCGGTAAGCATACGGAGCTCAGAAGAGTACTGCCTTCAGAAGACTTGCCTTTGGTAGAAATTCTAGGGTTAATCAATATGCAGAGTTGCTGAAGTAATGGTATGCATAGTCGTACAAAGGTGTCCGCGGGTCGATGACCTTCCACTTCCGATGGCCATGGGTGTTTATAGAGATCCACAATCCTCTGGGTCATGGAGTTTGATGCATGGGAAGTATGCATCCAAACATGAAAGGAGTGTTCCAGTCATGGTTCACTGTGTATCTGGAGTGGATTATGACTTGTACCATGAAGTTTACAATCATGCAGTAAGGACGATTTCCGTGCAGTTTATTGTCATGCCGTAAGGACATGGATAATTTTTAGATCCATGCAGTTTAGTATCATGTGGTAAGGATGGGGTCAAACCGACATGAATAGGGATTCCATGCGGTTTAGCATCATGTGGTAAGAATGAGCTCCGTGCAGTTTAGAGTCATGCAGTAAGGATGAGGGTCATCAATTTTTTCAGGGTGCAAAGGCCAAGATATATAAATCCTGGCATCGCTACGTATCCCGCGAGGGAAGGAATCAAGCCGTACATATTTCTCAAAGTCCTTGTAATTCAAAGGGTCTTCTTGTAAAAATATGACTTATACACACAAGGGGGACAATATTTCATGGCGGATAGGCCAAGTTACAGAAATCCAAGCATCGCTACGTATCCTGCGAGGGTAGGAATCAAGCCGTACATAGTTCTTTGAACATGGCACAATAGATGACAAATGTTCTGATATCAATGTTTTCTTAGGTGAAGACACTATCTCATTATTCAGCTTAAATTCATTCAACTAGGAAATATTTCTGTTACTTTGGGGATCGTAGAGATCAGACCGGCGTGATAGAGTTTATTGTTATGTCACAGAGACGAATTGCCATGCAATTTAACGTCATGCGGTAAGGATGAGGGGAATTTGTAATTTAACGTCCTGTAGCTCAGACAATTTACTATGTAGTTTATTGTCATGCAGTAAGGACATCCTTCTCCCAGTTTGGGGTCATAGAGTGTGTATCCGCAATAATCACTTCCAAATAGGGGCGCATGCTATGATTTTAGAGCAGAACCAACGTGAATGAGGATGGGAGCCTTCAGCATGCATCCAGGGGGGGATCCTAGACAGTTTGAGATCATAGTACCAGGATTATTGGCTCTTGGTTTAGGGTCACGGAGTTCGGACCGGTGCGACATAGTTTATTATCATGTCGTAGGGACAAAGTACCATGTAGTTTAACATCGTGTGGTAAAGACACTCTACTATGCAGTTTACTTTCATACATTAAGGAAATTCTGGGCTTGGCAGTTTAACATCCTGCAGCTCGGTAGTAGGAGAATATAGCTTGGGGATAGGGATAACTTCGTCAATTTCTTCCATGTTAGTTTGAACATACGGCAAGACCATTAGATGGTGATCAATGTTGATAACTGTTTCATCCCGGTCTGGATCAGCTAGGGATGTGGCCGCATTGGCTAACGCATCGTCCTAGGAATTCTGAGACCAGGGAACATAGTTCAATGTCGGTTATGTGGGGAACTATTCCATTAACCTTCGGATGTGGTCGAACAGGGGGATCAGCTCCACCTTCTTAATAGCATAGTCACCATTAACTTTCTTGATGACCAGTTCTGAGTCTCCTTTTACTTTAAGGTTCTACACTTGTGCCTGAAGTGCATGCTCTAGACCTGCAATGAGGGCCTAGTATTGTGCCTCATTGTTTGTGAATCCTTCTAACAAGAGGAAGGAATATGGTAAAACTGCCTGCTCTGGGGATATGAGTATGACTCCCAACCCCACCTTTTTAAACTTGGTGTCTTCCAATCTTTTACCTAACGGGCTTCTGGATGCACTGTCAAAGAAAATTTCCCACATTTGGGAATCCTTTTTCATAGAGAACACATCTTCTTCAAGGAGTTCTATATCTGATGAGGCTGTCTCCATTAAGGGATTATCTACTAGAAAATATGCCAATTATTGGCCTTTGATAGCTTTCTGAGGCACAAAACAGATGTCAAACTATTGCAGGATAACTGCCCATCAGGATAGGTGTCCGGTAAGCATTAGATGGTTGAGGATGTACTTCAGCAGATTACTACGTGAGATCAGATGGACATCATGATGTTGTAGATAATGTCGCAACTTCTGGACCATAAAGACCAAATCCAAACAAATCTTCTCGATATTTGAATACCAGGTATCAACATCGATCCTGGTTCGACTAAGATAATAAAGGTCGTTTTCACTGTCAACATCATTCGTCTGCGCGAGGAAGGCTCCTAGTGACCATTATAAGGTCACCACATACAGGATAAGTGACCTTCCTTCAACTGGAGTCATGAGCACTGGTGGACTCAAGAGGCACTGCTTGAGGCTATCGAATGTTTTTTGGCAATCATCTGTCCATTGGTAGGTAACTCCCTTCTTCATCAACCTGGTAAAGGGAATACATTTTCCTGCAAGGTTGGATATAAAACACCTGATATAGGCCAAGTTTCCTTAGAGTCCTCTCAGATCAGTGAGGTTGTGGGGAGGTGGAAAACTAAGTATATCCTTTGTCTTCTCAGGGTCGATTTTGATGCCATGGTGGCGTATGAAAAAATTGAGAAATTTACCTAAGGTAACCTCGAAGGTGCATTTCAAGGGGTTGATCTTCAGGATGTGTTTCTAAAGTTTTCTAAATATCGTTCCAAAGTCTGACAGGTGATCAGAGCACCATCGTGATTTGACCACCAAGCTATTAACATTATAGTTGATGAAATTCCCCAGGAATGGTTTGAGAATGTGATGCATGGAACGTTGATATGCAGAACCAGTGTTTCTCAGACCAAAGGGCATGAACTTGTAGAAAAATACTCCCTAGGGGGATCTGAAGGTAGTGTATTATTCATCTTCTCAGGCCATTCTAATTTTATTATATCCAGAATAACCTTCCATAAAGGAGAGAGCCTCATATCCAGCCTTCACATTGATCAATAGTTCGGTGATTGGGACCGGGAAATCATCTTTCGAGGTCGACCTCTTCAGGATTTCTTGTCTCTATTAAGTGGATCAAGTTGAAATTCATGAGGGCTATGAAATAGTCATGGACTTGGTCCTCTCAGAACGAGTAAGATTTATTTCTTTGTTCCTAAAATTGGTTTCTCCTAAGTCTTCTTTGATTGTATCACTGGGGCGGAGGCGATCATTGATACACTGGAGGCCCTTGGCAATTCGTTGAAGGCCTAGGTGGTGGAGCAGGTGTAGGGGTTGCCTTGAGAGTGAAATAGGATGCTTCAGCTCTACCTACTCTCTTTACAAGAGCCTATGAGGCTATTCGAGACTTCAATTTAGTCCGCTGCAAGGATTCTTCTATCCTCTGGGTGATAGAATAGAAATCCCGGAATCTGGTGGTGCATTTTACTAGTATGAGTGGCGTTCGAAGATCATCTCGGATTTTGTCGATGCATATAGTGAGAATCTCTTCCTAGGGTAGTGTTCTTTTCAAAGAGTAGGTCAGACCCTTCCATCTAGTGATGAAGTCTGAGACCTTCTCATTCTCCCTCTATTTACAATTCATGGGGTTTATAACCGTTTTCTTGGGTAACGTTGAGATGAATTCGAACATGAACTACTGCCGAAGATCCTCATATACTTTTATTGATTGAGCTAGCAAACTTGTATACCAGAAAAAGACTGAACCTTGTAAGGTTCAAACGAAGCATCAGAGTTTCACTACTTCTTGTTGTTCTGGAGTTCCCGTCATAGGGTCGCAATGAGACGTGTAGTGCATCAAATGCTATTTCGGGTCGCTTGAGCCATTGAATATAAGGAATAAAGGGCTCCCAAAAATTGGTGGTGGCAGCGTGTTTCTCACCCAGTCTGGGTAAGGCTTTTACTCTGGATGTATCAGAACGCACTAGCCTTCCGTGGATTCCAATCGAGTTGTCATTGATTCGATGGTATTGGTGAGACCCTGGTTTACATCATGTTGGGCCTGATCCCGAATGGGTACAGCCTAGGGTACTACCTGAAGTACTGGCTCAACTGGTACCTGAGGCACATATGCCATCAGTGGTACCTTAGGAGGATTTAGATATACTCGCTCTGGCTTCTTCCTGAGTGGAAGAAAGTCTTGGTATGCTTCTAAACCCAAGTTCAGGTAGTTGGACGAGCCAGGTGTCCTGCTGGGCAGGAGCCTTGTAGCACCCCAAACATTTTATGGTATGTTTCTCTTAAATATAATGTATTAATTAGATAGCCTATATTTTATGAATCACTAAGTCTCTACAGAACAAAACTTGGTTACTTATAGTATATAGCCATAACCTATCCATTAAACTTAAATTTTCCAGCTCTGTGATTTGAATTTTAAAAATCTGACATACACTATTGTGTTCAGAATGATATTTAGAGTTAGATAGAATTAACTTAATCTTTAGTGAATAGTAACCCTTATGAATAGTAACCCTTATGAATAGTAACCCTCCCTTATGAATAGTAACTTACCCTTATGAATAGTAATATGAATCTTATGAATGGTATCCATACCCTTGAGTGTATAAATGAATTTAGGTACCATAAAATGAAGATGAATATTTTAAGTGTTTATATATTTCGATTAAATAATGAATTTATTAAACATTTAATTAATCATATTTAGAAAATTAGTTTTGAAAAATGGACTTCATTTTTAGATTCTACATGTCAAAAAATGGTTAGGGTGAATTTTTGAGGTTTTTTTTGAAATACTTAAATTTTTGGTGAATAGTAAAATACATTAATTTACTGTATAAATAGATTATAAATTAAATTAACTATTTATAGAAACATGAGTGATGTAAGAACCAAATCTAGAAGTCACGTGCATATATTACTATTCTTGGTCATTTAATACTCACTATTTCTTGTCTTGAGAGGAAATAATAAATTAATGATTATAATATTAAGAAAACTCCTCTCCCCTCCACTATATAAACCACCCCTCACCCCCTCTTCCTCCCACACCACTCAAGCTTCAAGAATTGCCTAAATTAAACCAAATAATCTTCCCAATCCCTCTCCAGAAGTCCAATACCTACTGGTCTCCCCAAAAGGACTAAAAAAAAGTCCTTAAGGAGTTTCTCAAGGAGGAGTACTCAAGAGGTGAACCTCTCTTCCTTTTTCTTTCAATTCTTTTTACAAGTTACATGATTTTGTTCTCTCTTGTCACCTCACCTCATCCAAATGACATGATAATTCCATTACCTTACATTTACAAAATTTTAATTGTTCTATTATAATATTTTATCATAATCTCTCTTTTTCCTTACTTTTATACAATAAATGCAAACACCGGCCGAGATGTGTTAATTTATCACACTCAAGGAAGATGAGTTTTCAATTTTCATTACTATCTTAAATATTGGTCATGAAACCTTTTAAATGGTTGAAACAGATCATAATATATTTATTTTATCTTTTTTAATGTTCTGAAATCCGTACACACCCATAATATGGAATAATAATACAAAACAAGTTTATTATGCACAAAATTGCCGAGCTAAATCCTAGTGTTTATCAATTACTTTTAACTAATGATTCATCCTCAAGTATATAATACAGAATCATTATAAGATCCTTTATATATATTTAATGTAACTAATACTATATATTAACAATTATTGATGTTTAACCACATTTCAAATGAACTTTCATTGATGAATACAAGTAAACGGATCATGAAAACCAAGTAAGAAAATGCTTCCAAAACAATAAAATTGAATATCTTAAACCCATAAAAAAGGAAATTAATGAACCTAATAAGGTTATAACATATCAATTAAATTTTTATGATGTTGTGTATTTATTAATTAATGAATCTAAATTTGATTGTTCAGGTCATTAAGAACAATCAAGAACATCTTCGAGCATAAGGTAAGGGATCCTCTTTATCACTTTTGTTCAAGAATATCCCCTATGTTGTGACCTTTAATTTTTAATTCCTAATGATGGTGTATTTTTTATCACCTCCCCCATATTTCCATTTTGACATATAAATAATGTTATACCCATTTACCACTCATTAATTCCTCGCAATAACACTCGTTACTATGCCGAAATGTTTGTAAGGGGTTTTCTCATCTCACTTTCAATTCTACGGGATTTACATTGTTTGCCTCTTATTTATTATATGTGGTATAGGTGTAATTACATTTGATATATATTATCATGATTACCTTTATATTCATGGTATTCTATGATTCATTTAGTGGTTATTAACTTTTGGTCATATTACTCAATTGATTACAACGTGGTAACAAGCTTGGTCTCAATTTTCACTTCGTTGTGACTTGTTTAGTATTATGCACCTACTCTTTCTTATGTGGTGTACCTAATACCCATTTGAGATAAATTTTCAATTGAAATTATATTCCATTTAAATTTCCATAATCTCATAACATGTATATGATTATTGTCTAAGCTATATACCATTTTACATATGGTATTTATTTTGAATATTGTTTTGACTGTGGAAATGTTGATGAATCTATATCCACTATTCTATACGTATAATGTAAAGTCATTTTGCTATTATGTTGAAATATTTATAAAGAATGATTTGGATGGAGAGGTGGGTGGGGCCCGCTACATCCCCTCGATGCATTGGTAGGTCTCATGAGACAAATCATTTGGCGACAAACCCTTCGAGTTTATTTCCAAAAATCAGACGTGTTTCTACCCACATAACTAAACCATTTGAATGGTATTATGGTATCATGTGCTAGATACATGACATACAATTAATAATCATTCTATTTATTCATTATCAGTTATTACTATCCATGAGGTTTCCAATATGAAAAAATCTATGGATGCAGTTTCATTCTCAGTTTATTAATGGAGCGAGTTTTTCATTTATTCTCCATGACATTTTGATTATGTAAAATTGTTTACAATTCAGTTATTATTGATTCATTATTCCTCTATTTGTAACCCTTAATTATCATTTGATCTCACCCATTTCACTTTTTTACCTTCAACAGGTTATGAAGAGGAGATCATTTATTGAGTTCTTGTGGATGCAGTCTTTATTTTTTGTTATGTGTTGTATTTTGTAACCTTTTCCAATGTAATTTGAGTTAAATATATGTATCTAGTTTCTTCAAGACTACTAAACTGATCGTTCCTTTGGGATTTTCATTCCTTATAACCATGCCAATGTCGCAAGTAATGCTCCGACTCTAGTTTAGAGGGGCCAGGCGTTATAGTTGGTATCAGAGGAAGTTTAGTAGAAAAATTGGAAACTAGATTAGAAAATTTAGATTAGGGAAAAAATCCATAAGGTAGTATTTGAGGGTAAATTCACAAGAATGTCCTGGTATTTTGGTATGGAATAGATTATGTGAATATTTCTAGCAAATACATCCCTTTCTAGATACGAGCAGGTAGAGGTGGCTCTGGCACAGATGTACCTAGGAGTGAAAACTCCAACAAGGAGTTTCGGGCTTGACCCAGGATATCCTGGTACATGAAAACAGGCCTTGCTGCACTCTTGGTTACAACACTCCTGGAGTATATGCTTAGGATAATTCATATTTTCTTTACAAGCCATTATGAAGGATTGAAATGTAAATTATTCCTCAAGGAAACCATTTTTCGGATTTTGGGATTAGCCATGCGTAGGATCTCAATTTATGCTAAGTATTTTATTAAGTTAAGATTTTACATTATTATTCATACCCTAATCTAGTGTGTGCCATTATTTAGAAATGGCGTTGAATGGAAGAAGGGGAATCAATACTCGTGGGAAATGTAGGGATACCCCCATTGAGCAAGTCAACATTGTCAATGTTGGAGAAGATTAGATAATGACCATATTGGGACAACTTAATCAGGTTGTAACAAATAACCATTAAACACCTGTGTTGGATCGTTTCATGCAGCAGAAGCCACCATCTTTCAGTGGGACTACTAATCCAGTGGTTGTTGAGGAATGGATCAAGTCCCTTGAAAAGATATTCATGGAATTAAGATGCAATGAAAATGAAACGGTAGTACTGGAAGTATATTGCCTCAACGATGATGCTGATCAATGGTGGTCCTTGATTCAGAATACCACTGAGTAAGAAGAAATATAAGATATGGAATGGAAGACTTTTAAGGAAATATTCTTCAAAAAATATTTCCCTCCTGAGAAAAAAACCGAAACGAAGAGGAAATTCCTTGGCTTAAAGCAAAGGGAATAAGACAGTGTTTTAGAGTATGAGGCTACCTTCACAAGTCTAGCCAGGTATGCCATAGATTCCATACATGACTCGGCAGACAAGATTGATCATTTATTTGAAGTTCTGAATCCAAGTCTTTGAAGGGCACTGGATTCTCAAAAATATTCATTATATGATGAAATTGTATCAAGTGCAATAAAAAAGTGAAGGAATTTTCAAGATCAAATTTGTTCAAGGGAACCCAAGATAAAAAGTGGTACTCTGATAACCAATGGAAAGGTGAAGCGCCAAAGAAGAACAAAGGAATGAATAAATTCCCATTATGAGAGAACTGTGGAAATAATCATCTTGGGAAATGCTTGAAAGGCATGGGAGTCTGCTATAAGTGTGGAGAAAAGGGGCATCTATCTCATGAATGCAAGGGGAAGAAACAATTTGATGATGTTCAATGCTAAAATTATATAGAGAGGGGAAACTATTAAAATGAGTGTCCTAAGAACTAAGGAAACATGCCTCAGAAAAATCCAAGAGAGAAAAGGAGAGTTTATGCGATTACCACCGCGGAATTTGAAGTTCCTAATGATGTGGTGGTAGGCACTTTAATTGTTTCCTCAAACTTAGCCAACAATTTATTTGATTCTGGATCATTGCATTCATTTATATCTTCCCATTTTTTCAAGAAAATTAGACATCTCCAATTTAATTTAATAAAGGAGTTATCAGTAAAAACTCTTATGGGATGCATCATTGCAATAAAGGCATGTAGACTAGTCCCCCTCATGACACATAAACATGCTTTAGTTTCTAACCTTATCATCATACCAATGACTGAATTTGATATAATTCTCATAATGAATTGGCTGTCAAATTATGATGCGAAGATTTATTATACGAAGAAGGAAGTTAAAATTTTTGAAAATGGTGTAGAATATCTTATCTTTAGAGCAGTGACCTCTACATCGGATTCTTATCTAGACCCACCCCCAGTAGCTCTGTTAAATGAAATTCTTGGAGAGGAAGAGAACCTAATATCTATGGGTGAGGAAAGAAATCTTTAAATTGAATATGTGCACATAGTGAAAGAATACATTGATGTATTTCCATAGGATTTACCTGGACATCCTCCAGAGTGAGAATTTGATTTCCCTATTGATTTAATTCCTGGTGAAAGACCTATATCAAAGACTCCCTATAGAATGGCCACCATGGAATTAGTGAAGCTAAAGAAACAACTAGAGGAATTGAGTGAAAAGGGATTTATTCAACCTAGTGTTTCTCCATGGGGAGACCCTGTCCTATTTGTCAAGAAGAAAGATGGATCCATGAGGCTATGCATTGATTATAGAGAAATCAATTCTATTACGATAAAGAATAAGTATCCTCTACCCCAGATTGATGATTTATTTGATCAACTTCATGGAGCTCAATAATTTTTCAAATATTGACCTTAGAGTTGGATATCATCAGCTACATGTGAGGAAAGAAGATATTCCTAAGAAAATTTTGAACCAGGTATGGACATTAAGAGTTTATAGTGATTCCTTTTGGACTGACAAATGCACCCTATATTTTTATGGATTTAATGAATAGAGTTTTCAAGTAATATCTTGATAACTTTGTTGTAGTATTCATCGATGATATCCTGGTATACTCAAAAAGCTACGAAGACCATGAGAATCACTTGTGGATTATTCTAAAAAATCTTAGAAGAAATGAATTATATGGGAATTTTAGCAAGTGAGAATTCTGGCTTCAATCAGTTTCTTTTCTAGTCTATATTGTCTCTAAGGATAGAATCCTAGTTTATCCTACAAAGACAAATGCAATCCAAGAATGGC
Organism: Viscum album; assembly: GCA_963277665.1. Taxonomy (NCBI): domain Eukaryota; kingdom Viridiplantae; phylum Streptophyta; class Magnoliopsida; order Santalales; family Viscaceae; genus Viscum; species Viscum album. The sequence goes on from OY728156.1 coordinate 1,777,481,501, forward strand.
CCATGGAAACAAACATAACTGAGGTACACAGTTTTATTGGCCTAGCAGGTTACTATCAGCATTTTGTTCAGAATTTTTCCTGACTGGCTAACCCACTAACCAAGATCACACGTTAAGGAGTTAAGTTTGTATGGACAAAAGAATGTACAAAATGCTTCATAGAATTGAAAATAATATTGGCCAATGCTCCAATTTTGACTCTTCCATTTGGAAGTGATGGATTTGTAATATACAGTGATGCATCGAAGAATGGGTTGGGTTGCATCCTTATGAAAAATGTTAAAGTTATTTCTTATGCATCAAGGAAGTTGAAGACTCATGAGAAAATTTATACAACACATGATCTTGAGTTAGTAGCCGTAATCTTTGCTCTAAAAATATGTAGACATTATCTTTACGGTAAAAAATGTGATATGTACACAGATCACAAGAGTTTGAAATACATTTTCAAACAGAAAGAACTCAACACAATGAAAAGGAGATGGCTCGAGTTACTCAAAGATTACAATTGTTCAATACACTAACACCCAGGAAAGGAAAATATGGTGAAAGATGCATTAAGTAGGAAAAATCACGGACTCCTGACCCAAATGAGGATTGAAAGAGATTATATATTCATGGATCTACTGAAGATGGATATGGGGATTTTTAAGGAAGGGGAAACATCTTTACTCTTTTAAATGATTGATAAACCATATTTATTAGAAAAGATAAAAATCTATTAATCTGATGATGAGAATCTGCACAAGAAAATTAAGGTCGTCAAGGATGGGAGATTGGCAGACTTCATGTATGAAGAAGGAGTTCTGAAATTTGGGAAGAGGTTATGTGTTCCATCGGTACCTGAGCTAAAAAAGGGAACTATTAGATGATACTCGTAGCTCAAATTTCTCTATACACTAGGGTATCACTTATTTGTATAGAGATATGAAGGAACATTTTTGGTGGGATAATATGAAGTGAGAAATTGCTGACTATGTGTCAAGGTGCCTAGTTTGTCAACAAGTGAAGGCTGAGAGACAACATCCTAGAGGGGTGATGTAACCTATACCTATTCCTATGTGGAAGTGGGATAACATTACGATGGATTTTGTCACCGGACTACCAATTAAACCTATAAGGAATGATGCAATATGGGTAATTGTTGATCATCTCACAAAATCAGCACATTTCCTTCCTATAAGAGAGGATTTACCACTTGAGTGCCTAACAAGACTTTATATTAATTAAGTTGTAAGACTTCATGGTAAACCTATATCGATTGTTTCCAGTCGAGATCCCCAATTTACATAAAAATTATTGAAAAGTCTCTATAAGGCTTTAAATATTGAGCTTCATATGAGTACTACTTATCACCCCCAAACCAACGGACAGTCTGAAAGGACTATTCAAACTCTAGAAGACATGTTGAGATCATGCTCTCTTGACTTTCAAGGTATGTGGGATCAATACTTGCCTTTTGTGGAATTTTATTACGACAATAGTTTCCATTCTAGGATTCAAATTGCCCCATATGAAGAATTATATGGAAAGAGATTCCGAACTCCAACTTGTTGGGACAAAGTTGGTGAGAGGAAACTTATAGGCCCAGAACTTATTGAAGATACCACGGAAAATGAGAAGTCAATCCAAGCCCATATTAAAGCATCCCAAAGTAGGCAGAAGAGTTATACAGACAACCGGAAAAAGGATTTGGAATTCCAAGTGGGAGATCATGTCTTTCTGAAAGTATCTCTATGGAAGGGTGTCTTAAGGTTCGGTAAGAAAGGGAAATTGAGCCCCAAGTACATAGGATCATTTGAAATTCTTGAAATAATTAGAGCTATAGCTTACCATTTAGCGATTCTGCCAAATCTCTCCAGAGTTCATGATGTGTTCCACATGTTATTGTTAAATAAATACATACCAGACCCAACACATGTAGTCACATATGAAGAAATAGAACCAAAACATGATTTTTCATATTGTGAAAAGCCTATTGGGATTCTTGACACAAGGGAGAAGGTATTGAGAAATCAGACAACTCTTCTATTAAAGGTTCTTTGGAGAAACCAGAATATGGAGGAAGCAACATGGGAACCTAAGGATGTTATGAAAAAGAACAACCCACATCTTTTTGGTGGACTTTATACACAAAATTTCAAGGACAAAATTTCCGAAGGAGGGAATAATGTATCACCCCAAACATTTTATGGTATGTTTCTCTTAAATACATTGTATTCATTAGATAGCCTATATTTCAGGAATCACTGAGACTCTATGGAACAAAACTTGGTTAATTATAAGAGATATCCATAACCTAGACATTAAACTTAAATTGTCCAGCTCTATGATTTGAATTTTAAAAATCTGACATACATAGTTGTGTTCAAAATGATATTTAGAGTCTGATAGAATTAACTTAATTTTTGGTGAATAGTAACCTACCCTTATGAATAGTAACATGAACTTATGAATAGTAACTTACCCTTATGAATAGTAATATGACTTTTATGAATGGTATCCATACCCTTGAGTGTATAAATGAATTTAGGCACCTTAAAAATGAAGATGAATATTTTAAGTGTTTATATATTTCGATTAAATAATGAATTAATTAAATATTTAATTAATCATATTTAGAAAATTATTTTTGAAAAATGGAATTCATTTTTGGACTCTACATGTCGAAAAATGGTTAGGTTGAATTTTTGGGATTTTTCTGAAATACTTAAATTTTTGGTGAATAATAAAATACATTAATTTACCAATTGGTCTAAATGGCCTAAATTGGCCTAAATTTCATAAATTGGCCTAAATGTCCTAAATGGAAAAAAATTTCATGAATGACCTAAATTTTCCTAAATGGACTAATGGGCCTAAAATTCCTAAATTGAATAATTGGCATAATTGAAAAAATGGTCTAAATTGGCCTAATCAGCCTAAATGTTCTAATTGTCCTAGTTGGCCTAATTCTTCTAAATTTCCTAAATTGGACTAAATTGAATAATTGTCCAAAATAACCTAAATGGTCTAAATTCACCTAAATATCCTAAGTGACCTAAATTGGCCTAAATGGCCTAATTATCCTAAATGACCTAAATGGGACTAAATGACATAAATGAACTAAATTTCCTAATTGTAAAATTGGCCCAATTGGCCTAATTGGACTAATTGGATTAATTGGACCAAATTGGCCTAAATGACATAAATATTCTAATTGGCCTAAATGGCCTTAAGTGCCTAAATTGGCCTAATTGGTCTGAGTTAGTCTCATTGGCCTCAATGGACAAAATTGGCTAAAATGGACTAAATGGGCTAATTAGTCTAAATGTCCAGATTGGTCAAATTGGTCTAAATGACCTAAATTGGACTAAATTGCCTAATGGGCCTAAAGTCCAAATGGGAAAAAGTGGCCTAAGTGGACTAATGGTCCTAATGGGTCTAATAGGATTAAGTGGCTAATGGGCCTACTGGGCCAAATGGGCCCAAGTGACCTAATTGGCCTAATGGGCCAATTGGGTCGAAGTGGCCTAATGGGTCTAATGGGCCTAATGTTATTAATAGGCCTAATGGGATGAATGGGACTATTGGGCCTAAGTTTCCTAATGGGCCTATTGGGCCTAAGTGTACTAATGGGACCATTATGTCCAATTCAACCTAATGGGCCTAATGGGATTAATGGGTTGAATGGACCAGTTGGGCCTAAGTGTCCTGATGAGCCTAATGGGCCTAATGGGCCTAAGTGGACTAATGGGCCCATTATGGTCAATTCATCCTAATGGCCGAATTGGCCTAGTGGACCTAATAGGCCTAATGGCCCCAATGGGTCGAATGGGTCTAATGGGCCTAAGTGGATAAATGACCCTAAGTGGCATAAGTGGCCAAATGTGTAGAATAGGCCAAAGTGGCCTAATAGGCCCAATGATCCTAAGAGGTCCAATGGGCCTAATGGGTCTAAGGGGTCTAATGGGCCTAATGGGCCTAAGTGGCCTAATGGGCCTAAGTGGCCTAATGGGCCTAAGTGGCCTAAGTGACCCAATATGCCTAATGGGCATGTTGGGCCTAAGTGAACTAATGGACAAAATGGACCTATTAGCCCAATTGGCCTAATGTGCCTAAGGGGCCCAATGGGTCCAATGGGTATATTGGGCCTATTAGGTTTAAGTGACCTAATGGGACTAATGGGACCATTATGGCCAATTTTTCCTAATGGGCCCAAGGGGCCCAATGGGCCCAATGGACCTAGTGGGACCATTGGTCTAAGGGGCCTAATAGGCCTAAGTGGGCTAATGGTAAAAAGTGGCATAATGAGCCTATTGGGATTATTGGTCCTAAGTGGTCCAATGGGCCCAATGGTTCTGATGGGCCTAATGGACCAATTATGGATAATTCATCCTAATGGGTCCAATGGGCCAAAGTGGCATAATTAGATGAAGTGGCCCAAGTTTCCTAATGGGTCTAACGGGTATAATGGGTCTAAGTGGACTAATGGTCCTAAGTGGCCTAAGTTTCCTAATGGGTCAAATGAGTCCAAGTGGTTGAAGTGGCCTAGTGGGCCTAGGTGGCCTAAGTTTCCTAATGGGCCTAATGGGTCCAATGGGTCTAAGTGGTCGAATGGGCCTAATGGCCTAAGTTTTCTAATGAGCTAAATGGGCCAAATGGGTCTAATGGGTCTAATGGGCCTAAGTGGCCGAATCGGCCTAATGGGTCTATAGGCCTAATGTGATGAATGGGTTGAATGGGCCTAAGTGGCCCAATGGGCTGAATGGGTCCAATGGGACTAGGCGCCCTAATGGGCCTAAGTGGCCTAATGGGCCTAAGTGGCCTAAGTTTCCTAATGGGCCTGATGGGCCTGATGGGTCCAATGGGCCTAAGTGGCCTAATGGGCCTAAGTTACCTAAGTTTCCTAATGGGCCCAATGGGCCTAATGGGTCCAATGGGACTAAGTGACCTAAATTGCCTAATGGGTTGAACTGGCCTAATGGGATTAATGTGACTAAGTGTCATAATGGGCCTAAGTAGCCTAATTGTCCTAATGGATCGAATGGGCCTAAGTGGACTAAGTTTCCTAATGGTTCGAGTACTAATGGACCTAATGGTCTTAAATGGCCTAATGGGCCTAATGGGCCTAAGTGGCCTAATGGGCCTAATGGGCCTAATGGGCCTAAGTGTTCTAAGTTGACTAATGGGTCTAATGGGCCTAATGGGTCTGATGGGCCTAATTTTCCTAATGGGTCTAATAGGTCTAAGTAGTCTAATGGGCCTGTGTAATCTAAGTTGCCTAATGGGCCTAATGGGCTTAATGGGTCCAATGGTTCTAGGTGGCTCAATGGGCCTGAGTGGCCTAAGTTGCCTAATGGGCCTAATGAGCCTAATGGGATTAATTGGTCTAATGGGCTTTAGTGGCCTAATCGGACTAATGGGTCTAATGGGCCTAATGGGCCTAATGGGCCTAATGGGCCTAATGGATTTAATGATCCTAGGTGGACTTATGGGTCAAATGGGTTGAATGGGACTAAGTGACTTTAGTTTCCTAATGGGCCTGATGGTTCCAATGGGCCTAAGTGGATTCAGTATGAAATAAGTGTTTGTTTTGAAAAATAATTGGAGTCTTCTAACTGTGATAAAATTAAACGTGACTACGATTTACTTATTCATATTTCATAAATCATAAGTTGATTGGATAACTTATGATGCAAGATTGATGGAAGAAAGTGGAAAAGTGGTATTCCAAATTGTATCTAGATTTATCATATCTAGGTGGAAGAGAAGAAAGTGATGATGTCAATCAAAAAGGAATTGTACCCAGTAAAATTAGATTCAGGATGAGAAGTAACGAAAAATGTATGAAGGATCTTAATCAGAATGATCTTACCTAGAATGATCTTACCCAGAATAATCATTGTCACATACTTTATCATCTGATTATCCATCGTATACATAAGAAAACTTTTGTACCCATGGTTATTGAACTCAGGATCAGGGATAAAAAGATCATACCCAATATGATTGTATTTAGGGCAACCGTTCTTAAAAAGGTCGCACTCTAGACAATCATATTTAGAGAATGAATTTCGTGAGTCTGATGATTGAAAAGGGAAGAAAATAATGAGATCAACAATGTATTCAACCATTTAAAAAGATTTTAATTAGTTTATAAGTTTCAATTGGGTCAAGAGTCATTGTATCAGAGTGGAATTGTTTTATATTTTCAAGTGGGTCAAGAGAAGAAGTGAAGAAGTAAAATTGGTTTGAAAGCAAAGTTTTCTATATGTGCAATTGAGGGGGAGATAGACATTCAAAAAAATTATCATATTCAACATTCAGAAGGAGAAGTGAAGGTTTTAGAAGAATCAAGAATCTTTGAGAAGAGTTGATGAAGTCAAAATACATCCTAGATTTTAGGGGAAATTGGGATTAGGGTGAATTTTATTAAGAGGGAAAATTTTAGGGGTTCCTACCAAAGCATCTTGAGGGTCACCTATAAAAACCGAAAAGTACATTGTACTTGAGGTGGACCGATGTACTGTTCATGTGAGATAAGATTTAAGTTTTAGAGAGAAGAAGAAGTTTTTGTATTCAATTTTTTTGAATAATTTTTGATGGATTGAAGTGAAAGGGAACAAACAAGATCACAAAGTTGTATTCAGCTGATCTTTATACTTAGTGTTTATTGTACTCAGCTGATTACCATATTTGTCTTGTCAAACGTATTCAGTTGATCATCATATCGGGATTGATTAATTAAATTGGGATTTCTGTACTGGTTCTTTTGAACTGAAGAAGATGGATAATTGAAGTGGTGTTGATTAATCTCTATAAAATTCTATCAAAGTTAAATTTTACGCACTGGGGAGAATCGTACCGAGCAAAATCGTATCAGGAAAACCGTATCGGGAAGAATCGTATCAGGGGGAATCATACTCGGAGGAATTGGACTGGGAAAATCATACTAGGAAAATCAGACTCAGTTTTTTCTCTCAACAAAGTCTAGGAAGTTTTTACCATCTTCTGGGTAAGAAATTAAAGAAGTTCTTTCAATTTAATACATTTGTGGAATTGAAATGAATCACTGGTAACATGAGTTTTTACAAAATCATTGTATTTCCCTATTTATGTTAAAAGGGTGCACTCCCATAATTGGATTTTTTACATATTACTTCATGAGTGAAAGGGTATATCCTACTCATTGTAATCCAATGATTATTTTCTAGTGGAATGTGTGGTGTTGGATCACTTCCATACCATACCAAGGATGTAGCTATTCTTATTGAATAGTGAATCTTAATTTTGTTTTTGTGGATGTGTGTTTGAATTGTTTTTCGTAGGGAATAGAATCTTTAATAGGAGGAAAAGTTTGTTTAATTTGAGAATAAACATAAAAGAAAAAAGTAACACTAATTCACCCACACTTCTTCACAATGATACAATCATCCGTTGGGAACTTTAATGTGGCCTAATGGTCCCAATTGGCCTAATGGGCCTAATGGGGCTAAGTGGTCGAATGGTCTTAATTGGCCTAAGTGGACTAATGGGCCTAATGGACCTAATGACCTAACTGGCCTAAGGGGCCCAATGGGACCAATAGGACAACTATGTGTAACTAGCCTAAGTGGCCTAATAGGCTGAATGGGCCTAAGTGGCCTAATGGATCGAATGGGCCTAATGGGCCTAACATGCCTAAGTGGCCTAATGGATCGAATAGTCCTAATGGGTCTAACAGGCCTAAGTGGCATAATGGACCTAACGGGCCTAAGTGGCCTAATAGAACCAATGGGTCGAATGGGCTTAACTAGCATAATTATCATAACTGGCCTAATCGGCCCAATGGGCCTAAGTGGGCTAATGGGACCAACTAGCATAAGTGTTGGCCCAATGGGCCTAATGGGTCAAACAGGAATAAGTGGCCCAATGGGACCAATGATCCTAATGGGCCCGACTTGCTGAATGGGCCCAAACTGGCCTAATGGACCGAATGGGCTTAACTGGTCTAACTCACATAAGTTTCCCAAGGGTCCTAATGGACCTAATGGGTCTAATGGGTCTAAATTTCCAAAGTGGCCTAATGGGCCTAGTGAGCCTAATGGGCTTAACTGGCCAAAGTGGCCCAATGGGCCTAACTGACCTAAGTGGCCTAATGGGTCTAATGGGATGAATGGGCCTAAGTGGCATAATGGGCCTAATGAGCCTAATGAGCCTAACTGGCCAAAGTGGCCTAATGAGCATAACTGGACTAAGTGGCCTAATGGTCCTAATTTGTCTAAGTGGCCTAATGGTCCAAATGGGCTAAATAGGCCAAAGTGACGTAATGGGCTGAATGAACCTAAGTAGCCCAATGGGCTAAATAGACCCAAGTGACCCAATGGGCCTAATGGGCCGAATAGGCTTAATGGGATGAATGGGTTTAATGGGCCTGGGTGGACAAATGGGTCTAAGTGGCCTAATGGGCCTAATGTGAATAATGGGCCTAAGTGGCCTAATGGGCCTAATGTCTTAGTAGCCTAATGGGCCCTAGTGGCCTAAGTGACCTAAGTGACCTAATAGGCCTAATGGGCCGAAGTAGCATAATGGTCCTAATGGGCCTAAGTGTCCTAATGGGACTAAGTGGTCTAATGGGCCTAATGAGCCTAATGGGCCTAAGTTGCCTAATTGGCCTAAGTGGCCTAATCGGCCTAAGAGGCATAAGTGGCCTAATGGGTCTAAGTGGCCTAAGTGGTAATGGGCCTAATGAGCCTAAGTGTACCAATGGGCCTAATGGGCATAATGGGCCATAGTGGCCTAATGGGCCTAATGGGCCTAAGTGGTCGAAGTGGAATAATGGGCCTAAGTACCTTAATGGGCCCAATGTGCCTAAGTGGCATAATGGGCCTACGTGGCCAAATGGGCCTAAATGGACTAATGGACCAAATGCGTTAAGTGGTCCAATAGGCCTAAGTGGCCTAATGGGAATAATGGAAAAAATGGGCCTATGTGGTCGAAGTGGCCTAATGGGCCTAATTGGATTAAGTGGCATAATGGGCCTATGTGTCCTAATGGGCGTCAATGGCTGAATAGGCCTAGTGGGTGTGAGTGGCCTAATGGGCCTAATGGGCCTAAGTGGCCTAATGGGCATAATGGGACTAATGGGCCCATGAGGATTAAGAGTCCTAATAGGCCTAATGGGCCTAAGTGGCCTAATGACTCAAATGGGCCTAAGGGGCCTAATGAGCCTAATGGGCCTCAGGGGCCTAATTGATTTCATGGGCCTAAGGGACCGAAGTGGCCTAATGGGACTAATAGACCTATGTGGCCTAATGATCCTAAGTGGACTAATGGGCCAAAGGGCCCTAATGGGCCTAAGTGGCCTAATGGGCCTATGTGGATGAATGGGCATATTGGGCCAAAGTGGCTAAAGTGGCCAAATGGTCCAAATGAGCCTAAGTGGCCAAAATGGGCATAAGTGGCCTAATGGGCCTCAATGTCCTAATGGAACTAATGGAACTTAGTGAACTAATGGGCCTAATTGGCCTAATGGTCCTAATGGGCCTAAGTGGCCTAATCGTCCTAAGTGACCTAATGGGTCTAAGTGGCTTAAGTGGCATAATATGCCTAGTGGGCCTAAGTGGACTAATGGTCCTAATAGGTCAAAGTGTCCTAATGGGGTTGATGGACCGAATGGGCACTATTGCATAATGGGCCTAATGGGCATGATCAGTCTAAGGATCATAATGGGCCTCAGTGGCCCAATGGGCCTAAGTGGCCCAGTGGGAGTTAGTGGCCCAATGGGCCTCAATGGTAAAGTGGGCCTAAGGGGCCTAATTGTCTTAATAGGACCAATGGGCATAATGAGGCGAAGTGGCCCAATGGGACTCATGGGCCAAAGTGGTGAAATGGGCATAATGGGCCTAAGTGGCCTAATGGGCCGAATGGGCCTCATGAGGCTAATGGGCCTAAGTAGCCTAAGTGACCTAATGGGCCTCATGGACTAAGTGAAATAATGGTCCTAGTGGGCCTAATGGGCCTGATATTCCAGATGGGTATAATGGGCCTAATGGGACTAATGTGCCTAACTGGACCAAGTGGCATAGTGGGCATAATGTTCCTAATGGTGTTAATGGAACTAAGTGACTAAATGTGTCTAATGGACCTAAGTGACTGAATGGGACTAATGGGCCTAAGTGGTGGAATGGGCCTTAGTGGCAGAATGGGGGAAATAGGCCTAATGGGCCTAAGTGTCTGAATATGCCTAATGGGATTCAAGGACATCAAGGGACGAATCAACCTCATGGTCCAAATGGGCCTAAGTCGCCCAACGGGCCTAATCAGCATAAGTTGCCTAATGGGCATAATGGGACTAATGGGCATCCTAATCCTAAGTGCCCTAATGGGCCTAGTGGGTTGAATGGGCTTAAGTGGATTAAGTGGACTAGTGGGCCTATGTGTCCTAATGGGCGTCAGTGGCTGAATGGACCTAATGGGCGTGAGTGGCCTAATGGGCCTAATGGGACTAAGTGGTGTAATGGTCCTAATGGGCCTAATGGGACCAAGTGGATTAAGAGGCTTAATAGGACTAATGGGATTAAGTGGCCTAATGACCCGAATGGCCCTAAGGGGCCTAATGGGCCTAATGGGCCTAATTGGACTCATAGGCCTAAGGGGCCGAAGTGGCCTAATGGAACTAATGGACCTAAGTGGCCTAATGATCCTAAGTGGACTAATGGGCCCAACTACCCTAATGGGCCTAAGTGGCCCAATGGGCCCAAGTGGCTGAATGGGCCTAATGGGCATATTGGGCCAAAGTGGCCAAAGTGTCCAAATGGGATAAATGAGCCTAAGTGGCCAAATGGGCCTAAGTGGCCTAATGGGCCTCAGTGGCCTAATGAGATTAATGGGCCTAATGGGTCTAAGTGGACTAATGGTCCTAATGGTCCTAATGGGTCTGAGTGGCCTAATTGTCATAAGTGGCCTAATGGGCCTCAGTGGCCTAAGTGGCATAATGTGCCTTGTGGGCCTAAGTGGTCTAATGGGCCTAATGGGTCAAAGTGGCCTAAGGGTCTGATGAGCCAAATGGGCCCTAGTGCCAAATGGGCCTAATGGACATGATCAGCCTCAGGATCATAATGGACCTCAGTGGCCCAATGGGCCTCAGTGGCCCAATGGGCCTCTTTGGTTGAATGGGCCTAAGGGGAATAATGGTCCTAATAGGGCCACTGGGTATAATGAGGCGAAGTGGCCCAATGGACCTCATGGGCCAAAGTGGCGAAATGGGTATAATGTGCCTAAGTGGCCTCATGGGCCTCATGGGCCTCATGGACTTAATGGGCCTAAGTGGCCTAATTGGCCTAATGGGCCTCATGGCCTAAGTGGACCAATGGGCCTAGTGGGCCTAATGGTCCTGATACTCTAGATGTGCGTAATGGGCTTAATGGGCATAATGTGCCTAACTGTCATAAGTGGCCTTGTGGGCCTAATGGTCCTAATAGTGTTAATGGTCCTAAGTGGATAAATGGGCCCAATGGGCTGAAGTGGCTGAATGGGACTAATGGGCATAAGTGGAGGAATGGGCCGATGTGGCGGAATGGGGCGAATATGCCTAATGGGCCTAAGTGGCATAATGGGCCTGATGAGCCTAATGGGATTCAAGGGCCTCAAAGGATGAATCAGATTCATGGTCCAAATGGGCCTAAGTGGCCTCATGGGCCCAATGGGTCTAATCAGCATAAGTGGCCTAATGGGCCTAATGGGCATAATGAGACTAATGTGCCTAATGGGCCTCCTAAGCCTAAGTGGCCTAATGGACCTAGTGGGATGAATGAGCTTAAGTGGCTTAAGTGGCCTAATGGGCCTATGTGGCTAAAGAGACCTAGTGGGCCTAAAGGGCCGAATGGGCTGAATGGGACAAATGGGCCAAATGGGACTAATGGGCCTAAGTGGACGAATGGCCTTTATGGTCCTCTTGGTCCTAATGGGATGAATGGTCCTAGTGTGCTGAAGTGGCCTCATGGGCCCAATAGGACCAATGGGCTTAATGGGCCTACTGTGCCCAGTGAGTTTAAGTGGCCTTATGGGCCTTATGGGCCTAATGGGCCTTATGGGGCCAAGGACCCAAGTGACCTAAGTGGATTAATGAGCCTAAGTGGCCTAATGGGCCTAATGGTCCTAATGGGCTTAATTGGCCTAAAGGTCCTAATGGTCCTAAAGGGCCTAATAGGCCTAATGTTCTAAATAGGCCTAATTGGAATGATGGGCCTAATGGGCCTCATGGGCCTAATGGTACTCATGGTACTAAGTTACCTCATGGGATCAATGGACATAATGGGCTTAGTGGGCCTAAGTGGCCTAAGTGGGCCTAATGGTCCGAATGGGCCTAAGTGGCCTAATTGTCATAATGGACCCAATTCACCTCATGGGCCTAAGGGGAATAATGGGTTGAGGAGCCTGATAGAACTAATGGGACTAATGGGATGGATGGGACTAATGGTCCCAATGGGACTAATGGGTATAAGTGGCCTAATGGGCCTAAGTGGGCCTAATGAGATTAATGAGCCTAATGAGCCTAATGAGCCCAAGTTTCCTGATGGGTCTAATGGGCCTCATGGACCTCATGGGACTAAGTTACCTCATGGACCCAGTGGACCTAATGGGCCTAAGTTTCCTAATGTGCCTTAGGGGCCTAATGGACCTAATGGGCCTTATAGGCCTCATGGGTGGAATGCACCTCATGGGACTAATGGGCCTGATGGGCCTAATTGGCATGATGGGACCAGTGGGCCTGATGGGCCTAATGGGCCTAATGTTCCTATGTATCCAAATTGTCCTAAGTGACCTGATGGGCCTAGTGGGCCTAATGGGGCTAATGGACCTAATTGGCCTAAGTAACCTAAGTGGCCCAATTAGGCTAATCGACCGAATGGAGCTAATGGGACTAAGTGGCCTAAGTGGATTAATGGGACTAATTATCCTAGTGGGACTAATGGGTTTAATGGGCCTAGTGGGACTTAGTTTCCTAATGGGCCTAATGGGCCTACATGGACTAATGGACCTGAGTGGCCTAATCGGGCTAATTGATCGAATGGGCCTAATGGGCCTAAGTGGCCTAAGTGGCTTAATGAGCCTAATGGTCCTAACAGGAATAAGTGTCCTAACATGCCTAATGGTACTAAGTGTATTAATGGGACTAATGGGCCTAATGGGCCTAAGTGGCCTAAGTGTCCCAATCAGCTCAATTGGATGAATGGGATTAATGAGCCTAATGGGCTTAAGTGACCTAATGGTCCTAATTGTCCTAATGGTCTTAATGGGTCTAATGGTCCTAAGGACTAAGTGTCTTAAGTGGTCTAATGGGCCTAATGAGCATAATGGTCCCATGTAGCCTAAGTGCTCTAATTAGAATAATCACTCGAATGTTTCTAACGGGCCTAAATGGCCTAATGGGCCTAATGGACCTATGTGACTTAATGGTCCTAAAGGTCCTTATGGGATAAAGTGGACTAATGGACCAAAGTGGATGAATGAGCCTAAGTGGCCTAATGGGGCTAATGGGCCTAAGTGGCCTAATGGTCCTAAGTTGCCAAATGGGACTAATGGGCCTAAGTGGCCAAATGGGATTAAGTGGCCCAATGGGTCAAATGGGCATAATGGGTGTAAGTGGCCTAATGGGAATAATTTTTCTAATGGACTGAAGTGGCCTAATGGGATTAATGGGACCAAGTGGTCGATTGATCCAAATGGGCTTAACTGGCCCAACTGGCCTAATGGTCTGAGTGCACCTAAGTGACAAATGGGCCTGATGGGCCTAAGAGGCCTAATGAACCTAATGGGCCTAATGGGACTAAGTGGCCTAAGTATCCTAATCGGCCTAATAAACTGAATGGGACTAATGGGCTTAATGGGCCTAAGTGTCCTAATGGGCCCAGTGGGCCTAATGCCTAAGTAGCGTAAGTGGTATGATGGACCTAATGGGAATAATGGGCCTAAGTGGATTACGTGGTCTAATCAGTCTAATCAGATGAATGGGCCTAATGAGTCTAAGTGGCCTAATGGGCCTATGTGGCTTAACAGACCTAATGAGGCTATGTGGCCTAATCGTCCTAATTGACTGAATGGGCTGAATGGACCGAATGGGTCTAAGTGGCCTAATGGGCCTAATGAGTCTAAGTGGCCTAATCTGCCTAATCAACTGAATGGGCCTAAGTAGCCTAATTGGTCTAATCGACCGAATGGGCCTAAGTGGCCTAACCAACCTAATCGATCGAATGGCCTAATGGGAATAATGGACCTAAGTGGCCCAATGGGCCTAATGGGTCTAAGTGGAAAAGGTGTCCAAATTGTCTTAATCGATCAAATGGGCCTAATGGGACTTAGTGGGTGAATGGGCCTAATTGACCTAATGGGACTAGTGGGCCTAGGGTACCTAATGGGTCTAAGTAGCCTAAATGGCACAATCGATCGAATGGGCCTAATGAGCCTAATGGGGCTAAGTGGATGATTGGGACTAATTGGCATAAGTGTCCGAATGGGCCTAATGTGCTAAATTGGCCTAATGGGGTTAATGGGCCTAATGGTCCTAAGTGGACTAATGGGATTAAGTGGCATAATTTTCATAATGAGCCTAATGGGTGTAAGTGGCCTAATGGGATTAACGGACCAAAGTGGCCTAATGGGCCTAAGTGATCGATTGGGCCTAAGTGGCCGAATGGGCCGAATGATCCTAATGGGCCTAATTGGACTAATGGGCCCAATGGGCCTAATGGGTGTAAGTTACCTAATGGGCCTAAGTGGCCTAATGGGTGCAAGTTTCTTAATGAGCCTAAGTGGCCTAATGGGCCTAGTGGTCCTAAGTGGTCGAATGGGTCAAATGGGCCTAATGGGTCGAATGGGCCGAATGGGTCAAATGGGCCTAAAGGGCCTAATGGACCTAATGGGCCTAATCTTCCTAATGGACCTAACTGGCCTAATGGGCCAATGGGACTAAGTGTCCTAATGGGACTAATGGGACTAATGGGCCTAAGTAGCTTAAGTGGCCAAATCAGACTAATCGAACGAATGAGACTAATGGACCTAATGTGCATAAGTGGAATAATGATCCTAATAGGCCTAAGTGGATGAATGAGCCTGATGGGTCGAATTGGCCCATTGGGCCTCATGGGCCTAAGTGGCCTAATGGGCTTCATGGTCCTAAGTGCCCTAAGGGGCCTAATGGGCCTCATGGGCCTAAGTCGCTTAATGGGTCCCATGGGCCTAAGAGGCCTTATGGGCCTAATGGTCCCAAGGGGACTAAGTGACCTAATGGTCCTAATGGGCCTAATGGAATTAATGTGCTTAAAGGGCCTAGGTGCTAGATGGGTCAAATGGGCCAAAGGGCCTAAGTGGCCTAATGGGCCTAAGGGGATGAATGGGCCTAATTGGCCTAAGTGTCCTAATTGGCCTGAGTGGCCTAATGGGCCAGCGTTGCCTAATCAACCTAATGAACTTAATGGGCCTAATCGGCCTAAGTGGCCTAATGGACGTAATGGGGCCAATGGGCCAAATTAGCCTAAGTTGCCTAATGGGGATAATGGGCCAAAATGGCCTAATGGGCCACTGTTTCCTAATCGGCCTAATGGTCTTAATTTTCCTAATGGGCCTCAATGGCCTAATGGGTTTAATGGGACAAGTGGGCCTAAGTTTCCTAATGGGCCTAATGGGGTTTAGTGGCCTAATCGGACTAATGGGACTAAGTGGCCTAATGGGAATAAGTGGACTAATGGTCTTAATGGGCATAATGAGCCTAGGGAAAAAATGTGCCTAATGGGATGAATGGGTATAATGGGCCGAATGGGCCTAATTAGCCTAAGTTTCCTAACCAGATGAATGGGCATAACGGGCATAAGTTGCCTAATCAGCCAAATGGGATTAATTGGCCTAATGGTCCTAAGTGGCCTAAGTGGCCTAATCACCATAATCAACCAAATGGGCCTAATTGACCGAATGGTTCTAATGGGCCTAATGGACCTAATGGGATTAATGGGGATAATGGGCCTAATTGATGGAAGTGGCCTAAGTGACCTAATCGGCCTAATCGATTGAATGGGTCTAATTTTCCTTATGGGACTAAGTGGTAGAATGGGCATAATGAGCCAAGTTATCCTAGTGAGGGTAATGGGCCTAATGGACCTAAGTGGTCGAATGGGCTAAAGTGGTCGAATGGGCTAAAGTGGCATAATGGGCCTAATGGGCATAAGTGGCATAGTGGGCCTAAGTGGCTTAATGGGCCTAGTTGGCCTAAGTGGTCAAATGAGCCTAATGTTCCAAATTTGCCTAATGGGACTAATTGGAATAAGTGGCCTAATGGGACTAAGTGGCCTAATGGGCCTAGTGGGCCTAAGTGACAGAATGGGCCTAGTGGGACTAATGCACCTAATGCACCTAATGGGCCTAATGGGCCTAATGGACATAATGGTCCTAAGTGGCTTTATGGTCCCAATGGGCCTAATGAGCCTAATGGGGCTAATGGGCCTAGGTGGCCTAATGGGCCTAGGTGGCCAAATCAGTTTAATGGGCTTAATGGGCCTAGTGGGCCTAAGTGGTGGAATGGACCTAAGTGGCCCAATACTCCTAGTGGGCCTAAGTGTCCTAATAGGCCTAAGTGGCCCAATGGGCCCAATGTCCATAATGGGCCTTAGTTTCCTAAGTGGCCTAATGGTCCTATGTGGTCTAATGGGCCTATTGGGACTAATGGGCCTTAGTGGCGTAAGTGGCCTAATGGTCCAAATGGGCCTAATGTGCCTGGTGGGCGTAATGGGCCTAATTGGAATAATCAAGCTAAGTGGCCCAATGGTCCTTATGGGCTTAATGGGATTAGTGGGCCCAAGTGGCCTAATAGGCCTAATGGGATTTAGTGGGAAAATCGGCATAATGGGCCTAAGTGACCTAATGGTCCTAAGTGGCCTAATGGGATTAATGAGATTAATGGGCCTAGGTTCCAAATGGGCCTAATGGGATGAATAGACCTAATGGGCTGAATTGGTTGAATGGGACTAATTAGCCTAAGTGGCCTAATGGGCCTAATGGGGCCTAAGTGGCCTAATGGGCCTAAGTTTCCTAATCGGTCTAATGGGATTAATGGGTCTAAGGGGCCTAATGGGCCTAAGTGTCCTAATGGGCCTAAGTGGTCTAATGGTCTAAGTGGCTGAATAGGCCTAAGTGGCCCAATGGGTCTAATGGGACTAAGTGGTCTAAGTGGCCTAATGGGCCTAATGGGCATAAGTGGATGAATGGGCCTAATGGGCCTTAGTGGATCAATGGGCTTAATGAGCTTAATGGGCCTAAGTGCACTGATGGGCCTAATGCGCCTTAGTGGTCTCATGGGCCTAAAGGGACTTAGTGGCCTAATGGACCTCAATGGCCTCATGGGACTAATGGGCCTCATGGGTCTAAATGGACTAAGTGGACTAATGGGTCTAATGGGCCTAATGGGACGAATGTGAAAAATGGTTCTAGTGATCCTAATGAGCATAAGTTTATGAATGAGCCTAGGTGGACCAATGGGGCTAATTGGACGAATGGTTCTAGTGTCCAAATGGGCCTAAGTTTCCTAATGGGCATAATGGGCCTAAGTGGCCTAATGGGCCAAAGTGCCCCAATGTGCCCCAACGGCCTAAGCGGCCTAATGAGCTGAATGGGCCAAAGTGGCCTAATGTGTTGAATGGGAAAAAGGGGCCTAATGGGCCTAATGGTTTGAAGTGGCCTAATAGGCCTAATGGGCCTAAGTTGCCTAATGGGATGAGTGGGCCTAATGTACCTAAGTGGCAGAATGGGCCTAATTGGTATAAGTAGCCTAATGGGCTGAATGGACCTATTGTTCCTAGTGGGACTAATAGGCCTTTGTGGCCTAATGGGACTAAGCTTCCTAATGGGTCAAATGGGTCTATTTGGCCTAATGGCCCGAATGGGCCTAATGCACTTAGTGGGCCTAATGAACCTAAGTGGCCTAATGGGCCTAACGGGCCTAAGTGGCTTAAGTGGCCTAATTGGCCAAATGGGCCTAAGTGTACTAATGGGCCTAAGTGGCCTAATGGGACTAATTGGAATAATGGGACTAAGTGACCTAACAGGCCGAATGGGCATAATTGGCCAAAGTGGTCTAATGGGCCTAATTGGCGTAATGGGCCTAATGGTCCTAATGGGCCTAAGTGGATGAATGGGCCTATTTGGTCTAAGTGTCCTAATGTGCCTAAGGGGCCTAAGGGTCCTGATGGGTATAACGGGCCTCATGGGCCTAAGTGGCCTCATGGGCCTTATGGGCCTAAGTGGCCAAATGAGCCTAATGGGCTTAATAGCCCTAGTGGGATGAATGGGTTTAATGGGACTTGGTGACAAATGGTTCTAATGGGTCTAATAGACCTAACGGGTCGAATGGGACTAATGGTCCTAAGTGGCTTATTGGGCTAATGGGCCTAAGTGGCATAATTGACCTAATTGGATTAATGGGCCTAATGGGCCTAAGGGGTGTAATAGACCAAAGTGGAATAATGGGCCTAAGGGGCCTAATAGGCTTAAGTTCCCTAATGGTCCTAGGTGGCCTAATGCGATTAATGGGGTTTACAAGTCTAGCGGCCAAATGGGCTGAATGAGCCTAATTAGCCTAAGTGGCCCAATGGGCCAAAGTTGCCTGATCGGTCTGATGGGATTAATATGCCTAATGGGCCTAATAGGCCTAAGTGTCCTAATGTGCCAAATGGGCCTAATTGACCTAAGTGGCCTATTGGGTTGCATGGTTCTAATGGGTCTAATGGGACTAATGGGCCAAAGTTTCCTAATTGACCTAAAGGGTGTAATTGGCCTAATGGGCCTAATGTGTCGAATGGGCCTAAGTGGCCTAATTGGTCTAATGGGATTAATGGGCCTAGTGGACCTAAGTTCCCTAATGGGCCTAATGTTCCTTATTGACCTAATCGGCCTAATGTGCTATGTGGCCTAATGGGCATAAGTGGACTAATGGGGATAATGGGCATAACAGGCATAGGGGCAAAATGGGCCTAATGGGACGAATGGGCCTAATGAGCTGAATGGGCCAAATTAACCTAAGTGGACTAATGAACCTAATGGGCCTAGTGAGCCTAATGGGACTAAGTTTCCTAATCGGCCTAATGGGATTAATGGGCCTAAGGGGCCTAATGGGCCTAATGAGCCTAATTGGCCCAAGTGGACTCATCGACCTAATGGGATTAATGAACCAAGTGGTCCTAAGTGGATGAATGGGCCTAATGGACCTCAGTGGCCCAATCGGCCTAATGGGCCAAATTGGTCGAATGGGCTAAGCGAGCTAATGGGCCTAAGTGGCATAATGCAGCTAAGTGGCCTAATGGGCCTAAGTGGCCTAATGGGCCTAATGCGTCTAAGTGACCAAATGGGACTAATGGGTCTAAGTGGCCTAATGGGCCAATGTGGCAGAATGGGCCTAATGGACATAATTTTCCTAAGTGGCTTAATGGGCCTAAGTGGCCTAATTTGCCTAATGGGCCTAATGGGCCTAAGTGACCTTATGGGCCTAATGGGCCCTAATGACCTAATGGGGCTAATTGGTCCAGTGGGCCTAAGTGGCCTAATGGACATAATGAGCCTTAGTGGGCTAATGGGTCAAATGGGCCTAAGTGGCCCAATGGGCCTCAGTGGCCTAATGGGACTAATCAGCCTAAGTGGCCCAATGGGCCTAATCAGCTTAATGGGCCTAGGTGGCCAAATGAGTCAAATAGGACCAAGTGGCCTAATGGTCCTAATGGTCCATAGTGGTCTAATGGGCCTAAGTGTCATCATTTTCCTAATGGGCCTAAGTAGCCTAAGGAGTCGTATTGGCCTAAGTGGACTAATGATCCTAATGAGCATAATGGGCCTAAGTGTCTTAATGTTCTTGATGGGCCTAAGGGACTAAGTAACCTAATGTGCCAAATGTGACTATGTGGACTAATGGTCCTGTTGAGCCTAATGGACCTAAGTGGTCGAATGGAGCTGATGGGCCCAATGGGCCTAATGGGCCTAGGTGGCCTAATGTGCTGAATGCACCTAAGTGGACTGGTGGGCTTGATTTTCCTAATGAGATAAATGGGTCAAAGTGGCCTAATGGGCCTGATGGACCTGATGGGTTGAATGGGACTCAGTGTCCTAATGATCTGAATTGGCCTAAGTGGCCTAATGGGACTAATGGGCCTTAGTGGCCTAATGGGGCTGATGGGGCCAATGGGCCTAATGGGCCTAAGTGTATTCATGGGCCTAATGGTCTAATGTGCCTAATGATCCTCATGGTCCTAAGTGGCCTAATGGGATTAATGGGCCTTAGTTCCATAATGGACCTAATGCACCTAATGGGCCTAAGTGGCCTAATTAGCCTAATGGTCCATAATGGCATAATGTGTCGAAGTGGCCTAAGTGGCCTAATGAGCCTAGTGGGATTAAGTGGCCTAATGATATGAATGAGCCTAAGTGGCATAATGGGCCTAAGTGGCATAATGGGTTTAATAGCCCTAATGGGCCTATGTGGCCTAATGGGTGTGATGGGCCTTAGTGCCCTCATGGGCCTAATGGGCCTAGGTAGACAAAGTATCCTATTGGAACTAATGTGTCTAATGGTCCTAAGTGTTCTAATGGGCCTTATAGGCCTGATGGGTCTAATGGGCCTCAGTGGCCGCATTTTCCACATGGGCCTAATGGGCCTCGGTGGCCCAATGGGCTTAATGGACCTAAGTGGACTAATGGGCCTAATGGGCCTAAGTGGCATCATGGGACTGATAGGATTTATGGGCCTAATGGGCCTCACTAGTCTAAGTGTCCCAAGAGCCTCATGGGCCTAAATGTCCTAATGGGATGAGTGAGCCTCATGGGCCTAAGGGGTCGAATGGGCTTGATTTTCATAATGGGCCCAATGGGCCTCATTGACCGAATGTGCCTAATGGGGTTAATGGTCCTGGTAGGCCCAATGGGAATAATGGTCCTAAGTGTCTCAACGGTCCAAATGGGATTAAGTGGTCTAGTGGGCCTAAGTGGTCCAATGGGCCTGATGGGCCTAATGGGGTGAAGTGGCCTAAGTGTCCTAATGGGCATAATGGGCCTAAGTGTATGAATGAGCCTAATGGGACTAAGTGGATGAATGAGTCTAAAGGACCTGAGTGACAGAATAAGCCTAATGGGCCTAAGTTGTCTAATGGTTATTAGTGGCCTCATGAGCCTAATGGGCCTATGTGGAATGATAAGTTTAATTGGCCTCATGGGCATATTGGGCCTTAGAGGCCTAAGTGGCCTAATGGGCTTAGTGGGCCTAATGAGCCTAAGTGGTCTAATGGGCCTAATGGATTTAAGTGGCCAAATGGGCCGAATGGGCCTAATGTGCCCAGTGGGCTTAAGTGGCCAATGGGCCTAATGGGACTAAGTGTCCTAAGTGGCATAATCGGTCTAATTGAATAATTGGGCATAATGGGCCTAAGTTGCGTAAGGGGCCAAATTGGCCTTACTGACTGAAGGGGCCTAAGTGGCCCACGGGGCCTAATTTTCTTTGGTGGTCAAATGGGCCAAATGGGCTTGATTGGCCTAATTGGCCTATTGGGTGAAATCGAACTAGGTGGAAGAATGGGACTAAGTGTTCCACATGGCCTAATTTGTCTTAGTGTCCGTATGGTCATAATGGGTCTGATAGGCCTAAGTGGCCTAATGGGCCTAAGGGGCCTAATAGACCTAAGTGGCCTAATGGGATGAATGGGCCTAACTAGACTAAGGGTCCTAACTGTCCTAATTGGCCTAATGGGCCCAAGGGGCCTAATGGGATTAATGGGCTTATTGGGACCAGGTTCCAAATGGGTCAAATGGGCCTAATGGGCCTAAGTGGCCTAATGGGTGTAATGGGCCTAAGTGGCATAATCGACCTAATGCGATTAATGGTACAAATGGGATTAATGGGACTAATGTGCCTAAGGAGCCTAATGGTCCTAAGTGGCCTAATTGGTATGGGTGGCCTAATGGGCTTAATGGGCTTAACGTGCCTAGGGGAAAAAGGCCCTGATGGGCTGAATGGGCCTCAACGGCCTAATGGGCATAAGCGGCCTAATGGGTCTAAGTGGCATAATTAGCCTAATGTGTGTAATGGTCGTAATGGGACTATTTGGCTTAATGGGTCTAATGGGGGCTAATGGGCCTAAGGGGCATAAGGGGCCCAATGGGCCTAAGTGGCCTAATGGGCCTAGCTGGCCTAATCGGCTTAATGAGCCTAACAGACCTAGGATCTAAATGGGCCTAATTGGCCTTAGTGTCCTAATGAGACTAATGGGTCGAAGTGCCCTAACTGTCAAAAATTGCCTAATCGACCTAATGGGAATAATGGGCCCAATGGGCTGAATGGGCCAAATGGGCCTAATTGGCCTAAGTTAAATAATGGGATAAAGTTTCCTAATTGGCCAAATGGTCTTAATGGGCCTAATGGGACTAATGGGCCTAAATGGCCTAAGTTTCCTAATCGACCTAATGGGCCTAGTTGGTAAAGTGACCTAATGGGCCTTAGTCGCCTAATTAGCCTAATAGGCATAATTGACCAATGGTCTTAACAAGCCTTGAGGCCTAATGGGCCTAATGGTCCAAACGGAATTGAGTGGCTTAATGGGACTAATGGGCCTAATTGGCCTCATGGGCCTAAAGGGAAGGAGTAGCCTAATGGGCCTAAGTGGCCTCATGGGCCTAATAGGTTGAAGGGGCCTAATGGGCCTAAGTGGCCTATGTGGCCTAATGATCCTAATGGGATAATGGGCCTAATGGGCCTAAGTGGTCGAATGTGCCTAATGGGTTTAATGGGATGAAGTTTCCTAATAGGCCTAATGGGCCTAATGGGCCGAAGTGGCCTAATGGGCGTAATGGGCCTAAGTGGCCTAATATTCCCAATGTGCCTTAGTGGCTTAATGAGTCGAATGGGTTGAATGGGCCGAATGGTCCTAAGTGGTCTAATCAGTATAAAGGGACTAATGCGCCCAAGTGGCTTAATGGACCTAAGTGGTCGAATGGGCCTAAGTGGCCTAACGGGGCTAATGGGCCTAAGTGGCCTTAATGGGGCTAATGGGCCTAAGTGGCCTAGTCGGCCTAATGGGCTTAATGTGCCAAAGTGGCCAAATGGACCTAGGTGGTAGAATGGGCCTAATTAGCCTAATGATGCTAATGTGCCTAAGTGGCCTAATGGGGCTAATGGTCCTAAGTGGCAGAATGGGCTTAAGTGGCCTAATGGGCCTAATGGACCTAATGGGTGTAAGGGGACTAATGGTCCTTATTGTCTTAATGGGCCGAAGTGGCCCAATGAACTTAATGGGCCCAAGTGGATGAATGATCCAAATGGGGCTAAGTGGTCCAGCTGGTCCAATAGGCCTAATCGACCAAATGGGCCTAAGTGGCCTAATGGGCATAATGAGCCTAAGTGGCCTCATGGGTCTAAGTAGCCTCATGGACCGAATGGGCCTAAGTGGATTGAGTGGCCTAATTGGCCCAATCGACCAAATGTGCCTAGTGGTCCTAAGTGGCCTAAAGAGCCTCATGGGCCCAAGTTGCCAATTGGGCCTATTTCGACTTAGTGGCCCACTGGTACAAATTTTTCTAAGTGGACTTTTGGGCCTAATGGGAAGAATGGGATGAATGGGCCTAATGGGCCTAATTTGGCTAAAGGGGCTAAGTGGCCTAATGGGTCTAAGTAGCCTAATGGCCCTAAGTGGTCCGAATGGGTCTAATGGACCGAATGGGTCTAATGGTCTGAATGGGACTAATGTTCTGAATGGGCCTAAGGGGATGAAGTTTCCTAATGGGCCTAAGTGGCCTAATGGGCCTAATGACCCGAATGGGGTTAATGGCCCAAATGGGGTTAATGGGCCAAATGGGCCTAATGGACCTAATGGACCTAATTGGCCGAAGTGGCCTAAGGGGCCTAATGGCGTGAATGGGCTTAGTGGCCCAAATGGGCCTAATGGGCTGAATAGGCCGAATGGGACAAAGTGGCCTAAGGGGCCTAATGTGCCAGATGGGCTTAACGAGTCTAAGGAGCCTAATGGGCCTAATGGGATGAACGAGCCTAATGGGCCTAAGTGGCCTAATGGGATGATGTGGCCCAATGGGCCTAAGTGGATGAATGGGATTAATGGGCCTAATGGGCTTAATGGGCCTATGTGGCCAAATGGTCATAATGGGCCTAAGTGGCCTAATTTTCCAAATGGGCTTAATTGGCCTAATTGGCCTAATGGGCCAAAGTGGCCTAGTCAGCCTAATGGGCTTAAGTGACCTAATGGTTTAAAGTGGCCTAATGGTCCTAAGTGGCCTAATGGTCCTAATGGGCCTAAGTGGGCTAGTGGTCCTAAGTGTCCTAATGGGCCTGAGTGGACAAATGGGCCCAATGGGCCAAAGTGGCCTAATGGGCCTAATTGATCGAATTGGCCTAATTTGGCTAATGGACTTTAGTGGCCCAATGGGCCTAAGTGGCCGAATGGGCCTAATGGGCCTAAGTGGCCCAATGGTCCTAAGTGGCCTAATGGGCCTAAGTGGTCTAATGGGTATAATGGGACTAAGTGGAATAATGGGCCTAATGGGCTGAATGGGCCGAATGGGCCCAATGGTCCTAAAGAGCCGAATGGGCCCAATGGGCCTAGTGGGCCTAAGTGGCTAAAGGGGGTTAATGGTCCTAAGTGACCTAATCGACCTAAGGGGCTTAATGGGATGAATTTTCCTAATTGTCCTAATGGTCCTAAGTGGCCTAAGTGGCCTAATGAGCCTAATGGGCCAAAGTGGCCTAATGGGCCTAAGTGGCCTAATGGGCCTAAGTGACCTAGTGGGCCTAATGGGCCGAAGTGGTGTAATCGGCATAATGGGATTAATGGGCCTAAATGGACGAATAGGCCTAATGGGCCTAAGTGGCCTAATGGGCCTAATGGGACAAAGTGGCCTAATCAGCCTAATGGGCCAAAGTGTCATAACAGACCTAATGGGCCTAAGTGGCCTAACGTGCCTAATGGGCCTAAGTTTCTTGATGGTCCTAGTGGGCCTAAGTGGCCTAATGAGCCTAAAGTGCTTAAGTGGCCTCATGGGCCTAATGGGATTTTGTGGCCTCATGGCCCTAATGGGCCTAAAGGGTCTAAGTGGCCAAAGTAGCCTAATGGTCCTAATCAACCTAATGGGCCTAATTAGCCTGATGGGCTTGATGATCTAAAGTTTCTAATTGGCCCAATAGGACTAATGGGCCTAATGGGCCTAAGTGACCTAATCAGCCTAATGGGCGTAATGGGATTAAGTGGTTGAATGGGCCTACAAGGCTTAATGCGCCGAATGGGATTATGTAGCCTAATGGACCTAATGGGTCTAAGTGGCCTAATGGACCTAAGTGACCTAATCAGCCAAATAGAGCTAATGAGCATAATGGGCCTAAGTTACTGACTAGGCCTAATTGGCTGAATTGGCCTAATGTGCTTAGTGGACCTAATGAGCCTAATGGGCCTAGGTGGATGAATGAGCCTAATGGGCCTAATGTGCCTAAGTAGCATAATGGGTGTAATGGGATGAATGGTCCGAACGGGCCTAATGGTCTTAAGTGGATGAATGGGCCTAATGAGCCTAATGGTCCTAGGTGGCCAAATGGGCCAAATGGTCCAAAGTGGCCTAACGGACCTAATGGGCCTAATGTACCTAGTGGGCCTAAGTGGCCTAATGGGCCTAATAATCTGAATGGGCATAAGTGTCCAAATGGGACAAATGTTCCTAAGTGGCCTAATGGACACGAGTGGCCTAATGGGCCCAATTGGCCTAAGTGGCCTAATGGCTCTAAGTGTCCTAATGGGCTTAATGGGCCTAATGGTCCTAATGGGAATAGTGGGCCTAAGTGGAATAAGTGGCCTAATGGGCCTAAAGGGGGAGTGGGCCTAAGTGGCCTAATTATCCCAATGTGGCTAATTAGCCTAATGGGCCTAACAGTCCTAATGGGTATAAGGGGCCTAAGTGGCCTAATGGGCCTAATGGGCCAAATGGGACTAAGTGGCCTAATTATCCCAACGGGCCTAAGTGGGCTAATTAGATGAATGAGCCTAATGAGCCTAAGTGGCCTAAGGGACTGAAGTGGCTTAATGGGCCCAATGGGCCTAAGTGGTCTAATGGGCCTGATGAGACTATCGGGCATAATGGGCCTGAGTGGCCTAATGGACCTAAAGGGCCTAATGGTCTTAATGGGCCTAAAGCGCCTAAGGGGCCTAATGGGCCTAATGGGGCACAGTGGCTGAATGGGACTAATGGTCCTAAGGGGCCCAATGGGCCTAATGGGCCTAATGGGCATAATGGGCCTAAGGGGCCTAATGCGGAGAATGGGCTTAAGTGGCATAATGGGCCTAATGGGCCTAATTGGACTAAGTTTCCTAACGTGCCTAAGTGACCTAATTAGCCTAATGGCCCTAATGGCCGTAATGGGCCTAAGTGGACGAATGGGACTAATTGGCCGAATGGGCCTAATGTGCCTGTGGGCCTAATGGGCCTAAGTGGTCCAATGGGATTGATGGGACCAATGGGCCTAAGTGGCCTAATGGGCCCGATGGGCATAAGTTGTCTCATGGGCCTAAGTGGCATGATGGGCCTAAGAGTCCAAATGGGCCTGATGGTCCTAATGGGCTTCATGGGCCTCAGTGGCCTAAGTGGCCAAATGGGCTTCATGGGAATAAGTGTTAAATGGGCCTAATGGGCTAAAAGATCGTAATGGGCCCAATGGGCCTAATTGGGCAGATGGGCCTAATGGGCCTAAGTTACCTCATGGGTCTCATTGGCATAATGGGCCTAAGTGGACTAAGTGGGCCTAAAGGGCCTAATGGGTCGAATGGTTCTAAGTGTCCTAATTAACCTAATGTTCCCAATAGGCCTCCTGGGATGAATTGGCCTAAGGTGCCTAATGGGATGAGTGGGCCTAATGGGCCCAACGAGCCAAATGGGACAAATGTGCCCAATGGGCCTAATGGTCTTAATGGGCCTAAGTGGACTAATGGGACTAAGTGGGCTAAGGGGCCTAGTGGGTCTAAAGGGTTTATTGGGCCCAAGTGGCCTGATGGGTCTAATGGCCCTCATGGTCCTAATGGGCCTCATAGGTGGAATGTGCCTCATGGGCCTTATGGGCCAAATGGGCCTAATGGTTCAAAGTGGCATAGTGGGACTAATGGGCCTAAGTTCCCTAATGGGCCTAATTGGCCTAATTGGACTAATTGGCCTAATGGGGATAATGGGACTAATGGACTTAATGGGCCTAAGTGGCCTAATAGGGATAATCGACCGAATAGGGCTATTGGGCCTAAGTGGACTAAGTGTCTTAATGGACCTAATGGGCCGAATGGGACTAATGGGTTTAATGTGCCTAATGTTCCTAATCATCCTAATGGTCCTAGGTGGCCTAATGGGACTAATGGGCCTAAGTGGCCTAATCGGGCTAATCGACCGAATTGGCCTAATGGGCCTAAGTGGCCTATGTGGTTGAATGGGCCTAATGGGCCTAATGGGCCTAATGGTTTCAATTAGCATAATGGGAGTAAGTGGCCTAATGGTCCCAATGGGCCTATGTGGCCTAAGGGGCCTAATGGGCCTAAGTGACCTAATGGGACTAATGGACATAATGGGACTAATGGGTTTAGTGGTCATAGTGGGCTTAATTGGCCTTATGGGCCTAATGGACCTAATAAACCTAATGGGAATAGCAGGAATAATGGGCCTTAGTGTCCTAATGAACCTAATGGGCCTAATGGGCCTAAGTGGCCTAATCCCCCAAATCGACCGAATAGACCAAATGGGCATAATGGGCCTAATGCGCCTATGTAGCCTAATGGGCCTAATGTGTCTGATGGGCCTAATGTGCCTAAGTGGACAAAGTGGCCTAATCAGCCTAATCGAGGGAGTGGGACTAATGGGCCTAAGTGGCCTAATGGGCCAATGCCTAAGTGGCATAGTGGACCCAATGGGCCTAATGGACATAATGGACCTAAGTGGCCTAAGTGGTCTAATCATCTAAATCGACCGAATATGCCTAATGGGCCTAAGTGGCCTGATGGGACTAATGGGCCTAAGTGGCCTAATGGGCCTAATGGGCCTAGGTGGCCTAAGTGGACTAATCGGCCTAATCGAGTGAATGGGCCTAATGGGCCTAAGTGGCCTAATGAGCCTGATGGGCCTAAGTGGCCTAATCCGCCTAATCGATCGAATGGGCCTCAGTGGCCTAATGGGCCTAAAGGTCCTAATGGGCCTAAGTGGACTAATCGATCTAATTGTTCAAATGGGACTAAGTGGTCGATTGAGAATAATGGGATTAAGTGCCCGAATAGGCTTAATGGTCCAAATTGGGCAAATGGGGATAATGGGGCTAATGGAATTAAGTTTTCAAATGGGCTTAAGTGGCCTAATGGGCCTAATGGGCCTAATGGGTGTAAGTGGCCTAATGGCCCTAATAGCCCTAAGTGACATAATGGACCTAATGGCCCTAAGTGGATGAATGAGCCTAATGGGCCTAATGTGCCTATGGGGTCGAATGGGCCTAGTGGGCTGAATGGTCCTATTGGTCCTGATGGGCCTTAGTGGTATAATGGGCCAATGGGGCTAAGTGTCATAATGGGCCTAATGTGAATAATGGGCCTAATGGGCTTAAGTGGACAAATTGGCATAATCGACCTAATTTAATGAATGCGCCTAATGGGCCTAAGTGGAATAATGTGCCTAATAGGCCTTATTGATCGAATGGGCCTAATGGGCATGATGGGTTGTTGTGCCCTAGTGGGCCTCATGGGCCTAAGTGTCCTAATGGAACTCATGGGCCTAAGTGGCCTAAGAGGCCTAATGGGCCTAATGGGTCTCATGGGCCTAAGTAGCCTAATGTGCCTCCTGGGCCTAATGGTCCTAAGGTACCTAAGTGGCCTAATGGGCCTAATGGGATTAATGGGATTAACGGGCCTAGGTGCCAAATAGGCCAAATGGGCCAAAGTGTCGTAATGGGGCCTAATGGGCCTAAGTGGCCGAATGGGACTAGGTGGCCTAATGGGATTAACAGGACTGTGGGACAATGAGCCTAATGGGTCAAATAGGCCTAAATGGACTAAGTGGCCTAGTGGGCCTCAGTGTCCTAATGGACCAAAGTTTCCTAATCAGCCTAATGGGATTAATAGGCTAAATGGACCTAATGGGCTTAATGGGTCTAAGTGGCCCAATGGGACAAATGGGCCTAATTGACCTAAGTGGTCTAATGGGTCTAATGGGTCTAATGGGATAAATTGTCCTAATGGTCCAAAGTTACCTAATCGACCTAATGGGATTAATGGGCATAATGGGCCTAAGTGGCATAATTGGCATAATGGGTTTAATGGGCCTAGTGGGCCTAAATTGCCTAATAGGGCTTATTGGCCTAATTGGACTAATGGGACTAAGTGGCCTCATGTGCTTAATGGGATTAATGAGCTTAGGGGAGAAATGGGCCTAATGGGCCTAATGGTCAGAATTGGCATAGTTAGCCTAAGTGGCCTAATGGGACAAATGTGCCTCATGGGCCTAAGTGGCCTAATGGGCCTAAGTTTCCTAATCATCCTAATGGGATTAATGGTCCTATGGGGGGATAATGGGCATAGTTGGCCCAATGGTCCTAAGTGGCCTAATCAGCCTAATGGGCTTAATGGGTCGAGTGGGCCTAAGTGGGCGAATGGGCCTAATGGGCATAAGTGGCCTAGTCAGCCTAATGGGTCTAAGTGGCCCAATCATCCTAATGGTCCTAAGTGTCCCAATGGGACAAATTTGAACAATGGGCCTAATGGGCCTAAGTGACCTAATGCGCCTAATGGGCCTAAGAAGCTGAATGGGCATAATGGGCCTAAGTGGCCCAATAAGCCAAATGGACCTAGGTGGACTAATGTGCCTAATGGTTCTTAGTGGCCTCATGGACCTAAAGGTCCTTAGTGGACTCATGGGACTAATGGGCCTAATGGGCTAAATTCCCTAAGTGGCATTATGGGACTAATGGGCCTAATGACCATAATGGGTCTAATGGACCTAAGTAGACGAATGAGACTAATGGGCCTAAGTGGCCCAATGGTCCAAATGGATCGAATGGGTCTAGTGGCCAAATGGGCCTAATGGGTCGAATGGTCCTAAGTTGCCTAATGGGCGTAATGTGCCTAAGTGGCCTAATGGGCCTAATCATCCTTAGTGTCCTAAGGGGCCTAACGGGCCTAGTGGGCATAAGTGGCCTAAGTGGCCAGTGGGGCCTAATAGTCCTAGGGGGCCTAAGTTCCCTAACGAGCTTAATGGGCCTAATGGGTTGAGGTTGCCTAATGGACCTAATGGATCTAAGTGGCCTAATAGGCCTAGTGGGCCTCATGAGCCTAAGTGGATGAATGGGAATAATGGGTCAAAGTGGCCTAATGGGCCTAATGATCCCAGTGGGCCAAATGTGCCTAAGTGACCTAATGCGCCTATTGTGCCTAATGGGACTAAGTGGCTTAAGTTACCTAATGGGACTAATGTGACTAATGGGCTAACTAGTCCTAAGGGGACTAATAAGCCTAATGGTCTTATTGGGTCCAAGTGTCCTAATAGGCCTAATGGGCCAAATGGGCCTTAGTGGCCTAATGAGCCTAAGTGGCATAATGGGCCTAATGGGCATAATTGGCCGAATGGGCCTAATTAGATTAATGGGCCTCAAGGGTCTAATGGGCCTTAGTGGTCTAATGTGAATATTGGGTCTAAGTGGCCAAATGGGACTAAGTGTCTTGATGGACATAATGGGCCTCATGGGCCTAAGTGGCCTCATGGGTTGAAGTGGCCTAATGGGCTTGATGGGACCAAGGGATAATGGGATCAATGGTCCAATGGGCCTAATGGGCCAAATTGGACAAATGGCCTTAACAAGATTTATTGCCAAATGGGTATAATGGGCTTAATGGGCCTAAGGGGATTAATGGGATTAAGTAGCCTAATGGGCATAGGCCTAAGTGTCCTAATGGGCCCTAGTGGACTAATGGGACTAATGGGCCTAAGTGGCCTAAGGGGACTAAGTCCCATAATGGTCCTAGTGGGCCTAATGGGCCTAATGGGCTTAATGGGCCTAATGGACCTAAGTGGCCTAAAAGGGCTAATTGGCCTAAGGGGACTAAGTGGACTAATGGGTCGAATGAGCTTAGGTGGCCTAATAGGCCTAATTGGCCTAATGGGCCTAAGTTTCCAAATCGGCCTAAGGGGCTTAATGGGCCTAAGTGGCATAATGGGCCTAAGGGGCCTAATGGGCCTAAGGGGCCTAATGGGTCTAGGTGGCCTAATGGGTTTAATGGGCTTAACAGGCCTTAGGTCCAAATGGGCCTAATGACACGAATGGGCCCAATTATCCAAAGTGGCCAAATGGGCCTAAGTGACCTAATGGGCTAAAGATATATAATCGGACTAATGGTATTAACAGGCCTAGTGGGCTGAATGGGCCTCAGTGGCTGAATGGGTCGAATGGGCCTAAATGGCCTAAGTGACCTAGTGGACCTAATGGGACGAAGGGTCCTAATGAGACAAAGTTTCCCAATCGGCATAATGACCTTAATTGGCTAAATGGGATACATGGGCCACATGGGCCAAATGGGCCTAATTGACATATTAGGCCCATTATGCCACTTAGTCCCATTTGGACCCTTTGGACCATTAGGCGATTTAGGACCATTAGGAAACTTAGGCCAATTAGGACCATTAGGCCCATTCATCCCATGAGGCCCATTATACTACTTAGACACATTCGACCCATTAGGCTACATAGGCCTATTCATCCCATTATCTCACTTAGGCCCATTCATTCCATTTGGCACATTCATCTGATTTGGCCCCTTTGGCTGCTTAGGCCCATTGGACCACTTAGTCCCATTTGGCCCCTTTGTCTGATTAGGACAATTAGGTCACTTAGACCCATTAGGCCACTTAGGCCAATAGGCTCATTAGGCCGATTATTCCATTTAGGCCCATCTGGTCGCTTTAGCCCATTAGTCCCTTTATTCACTTAGTCCCATTTGGCCCATTTATCCACTTGGGCTCATTAGGACCATTAGGACACTTAGGCCCATTGGGACCATTAGGGAACTTAGGCCCATTTGGTTACGATTATGCCACATAGGCCCATTATTTCACTTTGGCCTATTAGGTCCTTTAGGCCCATTAGGCCACTTAGGCCCATTAAGATGATTATTCAACTTAATACCATTAGGTTTCTTTGGCCCATTACTCTCTTTAGGTCGATTAGGCCACTTAGGCCCATTAGGTCCACTAGGCCCATTCGGAACATTCAACCCATTAGGCCAGTTAGGCCCATTAATCCCATTAGTCCACTTAGGCCCATTGCACCCATTAGGCCCATTAGACCACTTAGTCCCATTAGGCTATGAATATGCCACCTAGTCCCATTAGGCCCCTTTGGTCGATTTGGCTTTTTAGGCCCACTAGTCCACTTAGGACCATTTGGCCATGTTAGCCCATTAGGCCACATAGGCCAATTCATCCTATTAGGCCCATTATCCCCGTTAGGCCCATTATTCCCTTTAGGCCACTTAGGCCCATAGGGAACATTAGTCCACTTAGGCCCCTTAGGCCACTTTGGCATGTTCAGTCCATTAATCCACTTAATACCAATAGGATAATCAGGCCACTTAGGCCCATTAGGCCCATTAGGACACTTATGCCACTAAACCCATTATACTCATTAGGCCCATTAGGCCCATTAATCCGATTAGGCCGCTTAGGCCCACTAGGCCACTTCGGCCCATTGAGCCCATTAGGACCATTAGGAAACTTAGGCCCATTAGGCCACTTAGGCCCAAAAGGACCATTAGGCTACTTAGGTCTATTAGGCCCACTAGTCACATTTTTTCCATTAGGAAACTTAGGACCATTAGGCCCATTTGGACACTTAGGCCCATTAGGCCAATTAGGCCACTTAGGCCCATTAGAACAACTTGACACATTAGGCCCATTCGGTCTATTTATCCCATTAGGCCCATTATGCCACTTAGGCTCATCAGACCCATTAGGAAAATTCAGCAACTTGGGCCCATTATGCCCATTAGGACCACAAGGTGCATTAGGCCCATTCTTCCAATTAGGTCCATTGAACCACTTAGGCCCATTACACCCATTAGGACTATTAGGCTGATTAGGTCACTAAGGCGTAATAGGCCACTTAGGACCATTCGAACACTTAAGTGCATTACACCCATTAGGCCCATTAGGTTGATTAGGTAACTTAGTCCCATTAGACCACTTAGGCCCACTAGGACCATTAGTCATATTGTACCCATTAGACAATTTAAGCCCATTAGGCCCATTAGGATACTTAGGCCCATTATGCTGATTAGTACCACTAGGCCACTTAGGCCCCTTAATCCCTTTAGACCCATTAGTCTCATGAGGCCATTGAGACCCATTAGGCCCATGAGGCCACTTAGGACCTTTAGGCCCATTAGGCCCATCAGGACACTAAGTCCCATTAGGTCCATTAGGAAACTTAGGCCCCTTATGCCCATTATGCCACTTAGGCCCATTAGGCCACTTAGGCCCATTAGGATGATTAGGCCACTTCATCCCATTATTCCCATTAGGTCCATTAATCTCATTAGCCCGATTAGGCCAATTAGGCCCATTAGGCCCAATAGACCCATTAGGCCCAATGGGCCACTTAGGCCCATTTGGCCACTTTGTCCCATTAGGCCCATTAGTCAACTTTGGACCATTAGACCACTTCGGCCCACTAATCCCATTAGGTCGATTAGGACACTTAGGCCCATTAGGACCATTAAGCCCCTTATGACACTTAGACCCATTAGGCTCATTCGGTGCATTAGGCCACTTAGTCCCATTACACCCATGAGGCCACTTAGGCCCATTAGAACACTTAGGCCCATTAGGACACTTAGGCCCATTATGCCACTTAAGCCTATTAGGCTCATTAGGCCACTTCACCCCATTAGGCACATTAGGCCCATTCGGCCCATCATGACCATTAGACCCATTAGGCCACTTAGGCCAATTTTGCTTATGCCCATGAGGACACTTAGGCCCATCAAGATACTTAGTCCCATTATGCCACTTAGGCCCATTAGAACCATTAGGCCACTTTGGCCCATTAGGCCACTTAGGCCACTTAGGCCCATTAGGCCCATTAGGCCACTTAGGCCCATTAGACCACTTAGGCCCATTAGGCCACTTAAGCCCACTATGCCACTTAGGCCCATTAGTCACATTTGGCCACTTTTTCCCATTAGGAAACTCGAGACCATTAGGCCTTTTAAGCCCATTAGACCGATTAGGCCACTTTGGCCCATTTGGCCCATTAGGCCCGTTCGTCCCATTAGGCCCGTTCGGCCCCTTCGACCCATTAGGACCATTAGGCTCATTAGTCCACTTTGTACCATTAGTACCATTTGTCCCATTGTCCCCCTTAGTCCCATTCGATCCATTAAGCCCATTAGCACACTTAGGCCCATTTGGACACTTCATCCCATTCAGCATGTTAGGCCCATTCGATGCGTTAGGACCATTCGGGCCCTTAGACCCATTTAGGCTTTTAGGCCCATTTGGGCCACTTAGGATCATTCATCCACTTAGGCCCATTATTCCACTTATGCCCATGCGACCAATTAGGCCCATTCATCCACTTAGTCCCATTGGCCCCATTCATCCCATTCGTCCCATTAGGCCCATTAGGCCACTTAGTCAAATTAGGCCAATTGGGCCACTAAGGCCCAATAGGCCCATTTGGAAACTTGGTCCCATTAGGCCCCTTAGGCCACTTAATCCCATTAGGCCCATTCGGTCGATTAGGTCGATTGGACCACTTAGGCCACTTAGGCCTATTAGGCCCATGAGGCCACTTTGGTCCATTATTTCCATTGGGCCACTTAGGCCCATTAGGCCA
Organism: Viscum album; assembly: GCA_963277665.1. NCBI lineage: Eukaryota > Viridiplantae > Streptophyta > Magnoliopsida > Santalales > Viscaceae > Viscum > Viscum album. The sequence goes on from OY728156.1 coordinate 1,777,516,383, forward strand.
CTTAGGCCCATTCGGCCATTTAGGCCCATTAGGCTAGTTGGGCCACTTAGGCCCATTTGTCTCATTCTTCCAATTGGTCCCATTAATCCCATTAGGCCACTTCAGTTCATTAGGAAACTTAAGCCCATTAGGCCACTTACACCCATTAGTCCCATTAGACCCATTGGGCCACTTAAGCCCATTCCACCACTTAGGCCCATTAGCCCCATTTGGCCACTTAGGTCCATTCAGACACTTAGGCCCATTATCCCCATTTGGCCACTTAGTCCCATTCGACCACTTAGGTCCATTAGGCCACTTTGGCCCATTAGGCCCTTTAGGTCATTTAAGCTACCTAGGCCCATTCGGCCCATTCGGCTCATTTGACCCATTAAGCCACTTAGGCCCATTAGGCGCATTAGTCCACCTAGGCTCATTATGCCCATTTGGCCACTTTGGCCCATTACACCCATTAGGCCCATTAGACCACTTAGGTTCATTAAACCATTAGGCCCATTAGGCCATTAGGCCCATCCATCCACTTAGTCCCATTAGGCCCATTAGGTAAATTAGGACCATATAGCCCATTAGGCCTATTGGACCACATAGACCACTTACGCCCATTAGGCCCATTAGGCATATTAAGCCTATTTAGACCATGAGGCCAATAATGCCCTTTAGGCCACTAAGGTCCTTTAGGCCCATGAGGCCACTTAGGCCCATTAGCTCCATCAGGCCACTTAGGCCAATTATGCCCATTAGGCCACTTACACCAATTAGGCCCATTGGGCTAATTAGGCCCATTCAACCACTTAGCCCAATTAGGCCCATTATTCCACTTAGGCCCATTATTCCCATTGGGCAACTTAGGCCTATTAGGCCAATTAGGCCCATTAGACTGATCAAGTGACTTAGGCCCATTAGGCTCATTAGGCCACTTAGGCCCACTAGGCCCATTAAGCCCATTAGGTCGATTAGGCCACTTAGGGCCATTAGTACACTTAGACCCATTAGGCCCATTAGGAACATTAGGCCCATTAGGAACATTAGTCCCATTAGGCACCTTTGGTCCATTAATCCCATTAGAACGATTAGGCAACTTAGGCCCATTAGTCCACTTAGGACCATTATGCGCATTAGGCCACTTAGGTTAATCATGCCCTTTCGTCCCATTAGTCCCATTAGGACCCTAGTCCTATTAAGAAAATTAATCTCATTAGGCCACTAAGTCCCATTATGACACTTAGCCCCATTAGGCCGATTAGGTGACTAAGGTCCATTAGGCCACTTGTGCCCACTAGGACAATTAAGCCCATTAGGCTGATTTGGTCACTTAGGCCCATTAGGCCACTTAGGCCAATTATGCCTATTACTCCCCTTAATCCCATTAGGCAGATTAGGAAGCTTTGGCCCATTAGGCCACTTTGGCCCATTAGTCCACTTAGGCCAATTAAGGCCATTCATCCCATTAGGCCCAATAGGCCACTTAGGCCCATTTCACCCATTCGGACCATTTAGCCCATTATTCCCATTAGGCTGATTAGGAAACTTTGGACCATTAGGCCACTTCGACCCATTAGGCCCATTGGGCCCATTAGGCCACTGAGGCCAATTAGGCCCATTTGGCCCATTTCAAAACTAGGCATGTTAAGAAAATTAATCCCATTAGGCCACCTAGGCCTATCAGACAACTTATGTCCATTAGGCCCCTTAGGCCCATTAGTCCCATTCAACCCACTATGACCATTAGGCCGATTAGGCCACTTAGGCCCATTAGGCTGCTTAGGTCCATTAGACTGTTGAGGTCCATTCAGCCCATTAGGACCATTTTTCCCCTAGGCCCGTTAAGCCCATTAAGCCCATTGGACAACCCAGGCCCATTAGGCCACTTAGACTAATTATCCCCCTTAGGTCCATTAGTCCACTTAGGCCCATTAAGCCCATTACGCCCATTAGAACCATTAAACCCACTCAGTCGATTAGTCCACTTAGTCCATTTACGTCCATTAGTCCACTTAGTCTCATTAGGATCATTTGACCCATTTAGCACATAGGGCTATTAAGCCCAGTAATCCCACTAGGTCCATTAGGCCCCTTGGGCCCATTAGGCCCATTAGGAAATTAGGTACCATTCGTCCTATTAGGCCACTTAGGCCCATGTGGACAATGAGGCCCACTTATACCCATGAGGCCCATTAGACCCATTAGGCCACTTATGACTATCAAGCACATTAGGCCTGCCACTAAGGCCTATCAGGACCATTCAACCCATTTAGCCACCCAGGAAAATTAGGCCCAGTGGGCCAATTAGGCTCATTCAGCCACCTAGGCCAATTTGGCCCATTAGGCCACTTAGGCCCATTAGGCCCAATTGTCCAATTAGGCTGATTTGGCCACTTAGGCCCATTAATCCCATTGGACCATTATGCCTATTGGAAACTTAGGTCAACTAGTCACATTAGGCCCATTAGGCTCATTAGGCCACTTAAACCCATTAGGCCCATTAGGTGACTTACGCTCATTAGGACCATTAGGCCACTTAGGCCCCTGAGGCCCATTAGTCCAATGAATCCCATGGGACCATCCATCCACATAGGCCCATTAGGCCCATGAGGCCACTTAAGACCATTAGGCCACTTAGGCCCATTAGGCCCATTCTGCGACTTAGGACCATTAGGCCCATTCGACCACTTAAGCCCATTAGGCCCATTCAACCACTTAGGCCCATTAGGCTCATTCATCCACTTAGGCCCATTAGGCCCATTAATCCACTTAGGCCCATTCTTCACATTAGGTCCATTATTCCCATTGGTCCTATAAGGCCTATGAGGCCCATTCGGTCATTGAGGCTCATTTAGCCCATTAATCCCATCAAGCTCATTAGGCCACTTAGGCCTATTAGGCCACTTCGGCCCATTATGCCTATTAGGCCACTTAGGCCACTTGGGCCCATTCACCCCATTAGGCCCATCAGTCCCATCAGTCTACTTAGGCCCATTGAGGCCCATTAGGCCACTTAGGCCCATTACGCCCATTGGGACACTTGGGACCATTATGCCCATTGGGCCTACCAGGGCCATTATGCTCATTAGGCACATTCAACCATAGAGGCCCATTTAGTAAATCAGGCCCATTAGGCCCCTTAGGCCCATTAGGCTCACTCATCCCATTAGAACACTAAGGCCCATGGGTACCATTGAACCACTGAGACCAGTGAGGCCCATTAGGCCCATGAGGCCCATCCGGACCATCAGGCCTAATAGGCCACTTAGGCCCATTATGCCCATTAGGCCACTTAGGCCCATAAGGAACATTGGGCCACTGAGGCCCATTGGGACCATTGGGCCTATCAGACCAATTAGGCCCATGAATCCAACTCGGCCACTAATTCCCATTAGGCCCATCATGCCCATTAGGCCACTTAGGCCCATTATGCCCATTAGGCTACTCAGACCACTGAATCCCATTAGTACCATTAATCCCATGAGGCCAGTAAGGCCCATCATACCCATTTGGCCACTTAGGCCCATTAGACATATTTGTCCCATTCATCTCATTTGGTCACTTAGGCCCACTAGGCCCATTATGACACTTAGGACCATTAAGCCATTGAGGACCACTAGGCTCATTAGGATACTTAGGCCCATTAGCTACATTAGTCCCATTAGGAAATTAAGGCCCATTAGGCCACTTAGGCCCATGATGCCCATTAGGCCATTAGGATAGTGAGGCCACTAAGGCCTAGTAGTCCCATCTGACTCATCAGACCACTTAGGCCCATTAGGCACATTAGGCCACTTAGTCCAATTCGGCTCATTAGGCCACTTAGGCCTATTTGTCCCATCAGGCTCATTCAACCACTTAGACCCATTCATCCCATTCGGCCCATCAAGCCCATTAGGCCACTTAGGTCCATTCAGATCATTAGGCCACTTGGGCCTATTAGGCCCGTAATACCAATCAGGCCCATTCATACACTTAGGTCCATTAGGCTAATTAGGCCCATCTGGCCACTTAGGCCCATTCAGCTCATGAGTCCACTTAGGCCCATCAAGCCCATCAGGTCCATTAGGCTATGGAGGCCTATTCATCTCATTAGGTCACTTATATCCATGATGCCCATTAGGCCCATCATGCCAATCATGACCATTAGGCCACATAGTCCCATTAGGCCATTTAGGCCCATTCTGCTCATTAGTCCACTTAGGCACATTAGGCCCATTAGGCCAATTAGGTCCATCAGGCCACTTATGCCACTTATGAGGATTTGGTCCATTAGGCCACTAAGGCCCATTAGGCCAATTTGGCCACAAAGGCCCATCATGCCATTTAGGCCACTTAAACCCATTAGGCCCATTAGTCCACTGAGTACCATTAGTCCCATTATTCCACTTAGGACCATTAGACCACTTAGGACCATTAGGACACTTAGGCCCATTTGGCCACTAAGGCCCATTAGGCCACTTAGGCCCATTAGTCCATTTAGGCCCATTAGTCCCATTAAGGCACTTAATAAACTTAGGCACATTATTTCCATTAGTCCCATTTGGCCACTTAGGCCCATTAGGCCACTTAGGCCAATTAGGCCCATTAGGCCACTTATGCCCATTAGGCCCAATAGGCCCATTAGGCCACTTAGGCCCATTTGGCCAATTTGACCACTTTGGAATTTTAGGACACTTAGTATCATTAGAACCATTAGGCCACTTGGTCCCATTATGCCCATTAGGCCACTGCGGCCCATTAGGCCATTGAGGCTCATTCAGCCACATAGGCCCCCTTGGCCCATTAATCCCATTAGGCTGATGAGGTCATTTAGGCCCATTAGTCCCATTCGGCCCATTAGGCCCCTTAAGCCCATCACTCCCATTAGCATGATTAGGCAACTTCGACCCATTGGGCCACTTTGGCCCATTAGGCCCATTGGGCCACTTAGGTCCACTAGGCCCATTAATCACGTTAGGCTGATTAGGCCACTTAGGCCCATTATGCCACTTAGGCCCATTCGGCCCATTAGGCTCATTAGCCAATTAAACCCATTAGGTCGATTAGGAAACTTTATCCCATTATACCCCTTAGGCTCATTAGGTCTATTTGGCAAATTAGGCCAATTAGGCTCATTCGGCCCATTAGGCCACTTAGGCCCATTAGGACCATTAGGCCTATTAATCCCATTAGACCAGTTAGGAAACTTTGGCCCATCAGGCCACTTAGTCCCATTTGGCACCTTAAGCCAATTAGGCCCATTTGGCCCACTTGGACCCTAGGCCCATTAAGCCCATTAATCTCATTAGTCCACCTAGGCCCATTAGGCCACTAAGGCCCACTAGGCCACTTAGGCCCATTAGGCCGATTAGGCCACTTAGGATCATTAGTCCACTTAGGCCCATTAAACCCACTAGGCCACTAAGTCCCATTGGACCCATTAGGTCACTTAGGCCCATTCGTCCCATTAGGTCCATTAGGCCGATTAGGCCCATAATGCCCATTTGGACCTTAGGCCCGCTAAGTCCATTAAGCCCGTTAGGCCACCTAGCCCCATTAGGACACCTAGGCCCATTATGTCACTTAGGCCCATTAGGCCTCTTAGGCCCATTATGCCACTTATGCCCATTACGCCCCTTAGGCCACTAGGCCCATTACACCCATTGGGTCAATTAAGCAACTTAGGACATTAGGCCACTTAGGCCCATTAGGCCACTTAGGTCCATTAGGCCCATTTGGACCATTAGGCCCATTCGGAACCAAGGCCTGTTAATCCCATTCATCCAATTAGGCCCCTTAAACCCATTAGACCCCTTGGGCCCATTAAACCCATTAGGCCACTTAGGTCAATGAGGCCCATGAGGCCACTTAGGCCCATGAGTCCCATTAGTCATGTTATCCCATTAGGCCCCTTAGGCCCATTAGGTATCTTAGAACCAATATTCCCATTATCCCACTTAGGCCCATTAGAACTATTAGGACCATTTAGTCAATTAGGATCATTAGGCCACTTAGGCCAATTAGGCCCATTTGGACCATTAGGCCACTTGGTCCCATTAGGCCTGATATTCCACTTAGGTCCATTAAGCCCATTATATGACTTAGTCCCATTTGTCACATTAGGCCACTTAAGCCACTTAGGCCCATTAGGCCCATTAGGTCACTTGGGCCCATTTGGCCCACTAGGCACATTAGGCCAATTCGGCTCATTAGGCCACTTCGACCCAATAGTCCCATTTAGCCACTTAGGATCATTAGGTCCACTAGGCCCCTTAGGCCACTTAGTCCCATTAGGCCGATTAGGCCACTTCGACCCATTGGGACCATTAGGCCACTTAGGCCCATTAAGCCCATTAGGCCCATTAGGCCACTTAGGCCCGTTATGAAACTTAGGCCCATTAGGGTCGTTAGTCCACTTAGTCTCATTATGCCCATTAGAAAACTTAGTCCCATTAGGCCCTTTAGGACACTTAGGCACATTACACCCATTAGGCAACTTAGGCCCATTTGGCCCATTTTCCACTATGAACAGTCGTCCCATTAGGCCCATTGGACCACATAGGCCCATTCGAGTACTTATCCTCATTAGGCCCATTAGGCCCATTATTCCCATTTGTACCATTAGACCCATTAGTCCCATTAGTCCAATTAGGTACATTTGGACCATGAGGCCACTAAGGCCCATTAGGCCACTAAGACCATTTAGGCCGAGGAGGCCATTGAGGCCCATTGGGCCCATCATTCCAATTAGGCCCATTAGTACCATTAGGCCCATTGGGAATTCAGACACTTAGGCCCGTTATTCCCATTAGACCACTTAGGCCCATTAGGCTCATTGGGCCTATTAGGCCCATTCAACTACATAGTCCCACTGAGCCCATTATACCATTAGGCCTATTAGGACACTTGGGAACATTAGGCCCATTATTCCAATTAGGCCCCTTAATCCGATTAATCCCATTTTACTAATTCAGAAACTTAGGCTCATTAGGCCACTTAGACCCATTTGGCCACTTAGGCCTATTTGGCCACTTGGTCCCATTAGGCCACTTAGGCCCATTAACCCCATTAGGCCCATTAGGCCACTTAGGCTACTTAGTCCCATTAGTCCAGTTAGGGAACCTAGGCCCATTAGGCCACTTAGACTCATTACGCACATTAGGCAATTAGGCCCATTAGCCTCATTAGGCCACTTAGGCTCATTACACCCATTAGGCCCATTTTCCACTATACCCATTCGTCCCATTAGCCCCATTAGGCCACTTAGGCCCATTAGGCATAGTAGGCCCATTATTCCCATTCATTCCATTAGGTACATTAGGCTCAATAGGACCATGATGCCACTAAGGCCTATTAGGCCACTAAGGCCCTTTTGACCATTAGGCCATTCAGACCCATTAGGACCATCATTCCACTTAGGGCCATCAGGCCCATTAGGCCCATTGGGCATTTGGACACTTAGGCCCATTAGTACCATTAGGCCACTTAGGCCCATTAGGCCAATTGGACTCATTGGGCCACTTAGGCCTATTAGGCCACTTAGGTTGATTGGGCTACTTAGGCCCATTATGCCCATTCGGCCACTTAGGCCCACTAAGCCTATTATCCCATTAGGCTGATTATGCCACTTAGGCCCATTAGGCCCCTTGGGCCTATTAAGCCCATTTGGATGATTAATAAACTTAGGCACACATTTGACCCACCATACCACTTAGTCTAATTAGGCCTATTCAGCCCATTAGGCCTATTTGGCCCATTATGTTCATTTCTTCCCAAGGCCCAAAAACCCATTAAGCCCATTGGACCACTTAGGCCCATTAAGCCGATTGGGAAAATTAGGTTGATTAGGAAACTAAGGCCCATTAAGCCCATTATTCCAATTAGTCCACTTAGGACTAATAGGCAACTTGGTCCCATTAGGCCACTTAGGACAATTAGTCCTAATCATCCCAGTAGGAACATTAGGCCACTTAGGACCATTAGGCCCATTAGGCCGATTAGGAAACTTTTACCCATTAAGCCACCTAGGACCATTCAGACACTTAGGCTAATTAGGCCCATTTGGCCCCTTAGGCCCATTAGGCCCATTTGGCCCCTAGACCTGTTAAGCCCATTAATCCCATTAGGCCACCTAGGCCCATTAGGCCGCTTAGGCCCATTATGCACCATATGCCAATTAGGCCCATTTGAACCATTTGGTACCTAGGCCCGTTAAGCCCATTATGCCCATTAATCCCATTAGGTCCATTATTCCACTTAGTCCCATGAGGCCCATTAGGCCACTTTGGCCCATGAGGCCCCTTAGGCCACTTCGACCCATCAGGACCATCAGGTCCATTTGGACACTTCAACCTTTTAGGACCATTATTCCACTTAGTCCCATCAGTCCCATTAGGCCCATTCATTCAATTAGGCCGATTAGGCTACTTAGGCCACTTAGGCCCACTAGGCCCATTCGTCCCATTAGGCTCATTAGGCCCATTCATCCCATTCAGTCCATAAGGACACTTAGGTCCATTAAGCCCATTCATTCCATTTGGCCCATTAGTACACTTAGGCCCATTGGGTCATTTAGGCCCATTGGCCCATTTGGACACTTAAGCCCATTAGTCACATTAGTCCCATTAGTCTAATTAGGCCCATTAGACCCATTCGGCTCATTAGGACCAAAAGGCCACTTAGGCCCATTGGAAACATTAGGCCCATTCGTCCCATTAGGCCCATTTGGTGCATTAGGCCCATTAGGCCCATTCAACCACTTTGGCCCACTGGGCCATTAGGCCACTTAGGCCCATTGGGCCACTTACGCCCATTAGGCCCATAGGCCTATTCGACCACTTAGGACCACTAGGACCATTAGTCCACTTACGCTCATTCAACAAATTAGGCTTATTATGCCACTTAAGCCCATTAGGCCCATTAACCACATTAGGACAAATTCTCCCATTAGGCCCATTCAGCCACTTAGGCCCATTAGTCTCAATCAGCCACTTAGGCCCATAAGCCCCATTTGGCCGATTAAGCTGATTTAGACATTTAGGCCACTTAGACCCATTAGGCCCATAAGGGTCATTCGGCCCATTATGCCACTTAGGCCCATTTGGCCCATTCAGTCGATTAGGCTACTTAGGACACTTAGACCCATTAGGCCCATTAGGACACTTAGGCCCATTTGACCCATTAGGCCCATTTGATCAATTAGGCCAACTAGGCCACTTAGCCCCATTTGGTCGATTAGCCCAATTATGCCACTTAAGCCCATTAGGACCTTTAGGCCCATTAGGCCACTTAGGCCCATTAGGCCCATTTGGTCGATTAGAAAGATTAGAACACTTATGCCCATTAGGCCCATTTGGCACATTCAGTCGATTAGGCTGATTATCCCACTTGGGTCCATCAGGCCCATTAGGCCACTTCGGCCCATTAGGCCCATTAGGCCACCTAGTCCCATTAGGCCCATTAGAATGATTTGGCCAATTAGACCACTTAGGCCTCTTAGTACCATTATTAACATTATGCCCATTAGGCCCATTAGGCTCATTAGTCCACTTAGTCCACTTAGGCATTAGGCCCATTAGGCCCATTAGGCCACTTAGGCCCATTAATCCTATTCGGTCGATTAGGAAACTTTGGCCACTTAGGCCCATTACGCCCATTAGGCCCATTAGGCCACTTAGTCTCATTAGGCTCATTAGGCCCATTAGGCCCATTTAATCGATTAAGAGGATTATGCCACTTAGGCCCATTTGGTCCATTAGGCCACTTCGGCCAATTAGGCCCATTAGGCCAATTAGGCCAATTAGGCCCCTTAGGCCACTTAGGTTGCTTAGGAAAATTAGGCACATTAGGCCCATTAGGCCACTTAGTCCCATTAATCCCATTATGGCCATTCAGTCGATTAGGGGGATTAGGCCACTTAGGCCCATTAGGCCACTTAGGAAAATTAGGCCACTTAGGCCCATTAGGCCGATTAGGCCAATTAGGCCCATTAGGACACTTAGGCCTATTAAATCCATTGGCCCCATTAGGCCCATTAGGTCACATAAGATCATTGGGCCACTTAGGCCCATTAAACCCATTAGTCCCATTAGGCATGTTAGGCCCATTAGGCCACCTAAGCCCATTAGGCTCATTCGATCGATTAGCCCGATTAGGCCACTTAGACCCATTAGGCCACATATGCCCATTAGGACCATTAAGACACTTAGTCCTATTAGGCCCATTAAACTCATTAGTCCCATTAGGCCTATTAGGACCGCTAATCCACTTATTCCAGTTAGGCCCATTCTGTCGATTAGCCTGATTAGGCCACTTAGGCCACCTAGGACAATTATGTCCATTAGGCCCATTATCCCCATTAGGCCCATTAGGCCCACTATCCCCACTAGGCCCACCAGTCCCATTAGGTCACTTAGGCCCATTCGGACCATTAGGCCACTTAGGACCAATAGGTCCATCAGGCCCATTAGGCCCATGAGGGGCATTCCGCTCATGAGGCCAATCAGGCCCATGAGGGGCATTCTGCTCATGAGGCCCATCAGGCCCATTAGGAAACTTAGGCCCATTAGGCCTATGAGGCTACTTAGTCCCATGAGGCCCATAAGGCCCATTCGCCAAATCAGGCCCACTAATCCCTTTAGGACACTTGGCCCAATTAGGACACTTAGACCCATTAGGCCCATTGGGCCCAATAGGCTCATTCGTCTCATGGGCCTATTGGGCCCATTATCCCCCTTAGACCCATGAGGCCCGTTGGGCCCATTAGGCCACTTTGGCCCATTGGTCCATTCGGCCCTTTAGGCCAACATAGGCCACTTAGGCCCATTAGGCCCATTATGCTCATTGGTACCACAAGGCAACTTAGGCCCATTAGGCCTATTAGGCCCATTAGGACCATGAGGCCCAATAGGCCCATCCGGCCAATTAGCCACATCTATCCCATTAAACCCATTAGGCCCTTTAGGCCCACTCATCCTATTAGGCCACTTCAGCTCATTATGCCACTTAGGCCACATAGCTCCATGAGGCCCATTAGGCCCATCAGTCCAATTAGACCACTTAGGCCCATTAGGCCCATTAGGCCACCTAGGTCTATTAGGCCCCTTGGGCCCATGAGGCCACTTAGGACCATTAGGACCATGAGGCCCATTAGGTCCATTGGTCCACTTACTCCCATTAGGCCCTATAGGCCCACTTGGCCCATTCAGAAACTTAGCCCCGTTAAGAGTATTAGGCCACTTAGGCCACTTAGGCCCATTAGCCCCACTAGGCTCATTCGGCCACTTAGGTCGAGGAGGCCCATTCGTCCCATTACACCCATGAGGCCCTATAGGAACATCTGGACCATGAGGCCACTTCATCCCACAAGGCCCATTATGACCATTATTCCCATTAAGCCATTATTCCCATTAGGCCCATTGAGCCCATGAGGCCACTTAGGCCCATTTAGCCCATGAAGCCCATTCCGCCATTACGACCCTTGAGGCCTATTAGGCCCATCACACCCATTCAACCACTTAGGCCCATTAGGCCCACTAGTTCATTTAGGTAACTTAGGCATATTAGGATCATTCCACCACTTAGTCCCATTAGGCCCATTCCGCGACATATGACCATTAGGCCCATTCCGCCACTTAGGCCCATTAGTCCCATTAGGCCACTTAAGCCCATTATTCCCATTAGGCCACTTAGGCCACTTAGGCCCATTAGGACCATGAGGCCCATGAGTCCCATCATCCCATTAGGCCCATTAGGCCACTTAGGCCCATTGGCCCATTGGTCCATTAGGCCTATTAGACCAATTTGGCCAATGAGAACCATTATGCCCATTGGCCTATTCGGCCCGTTAGGCCCATTAGGCCACTGAGGCCCATTAGTCTCATTACACACATTCGTCCCATTAGGTCACTTCGGACCATTGGGATTATTGGACTCATGAGGCCACTTAGGCCCATGAGGCCCATTATGACACTTAGGCCCATTGGGCCTATTGGGCCCATGAGGCCACTTAGGCCCATTAGGACACTTAGGCCACTTAGGCCCATTGGGACCATGATGCACATTAGGCCCATCAGGCCAATTAGGTTACTTAGGATCATTAGGCCCATTAATCCCTTTCAACCCCTTATGCCCATTAGGTCCATTGGGCCACTTCACCCCATTGGGCCCATTCGGCCACTGAGGCCCATCAGGCCACTCAGGCCCATTCGACCCAATAGGCCACTAAGGCCCATTATGTCAATTAGGTCGATCAGACTCAGTAGTCCCATTAGGCCCATTGGGCCCATTGGTCCACTAAGGCCCATTATGCCCATTAGTCCGATCAGGCCCATTAGGCCCTTGAGACCCATTAGGCCATGAAGCCCCATTAGGCCCATTAGGCCACTAAGGACCATTAGGCCGATTATGCCCATTAGGACCATTAGGATACTTATGTCTCTTAGTCCCATTAGGTCCATGAGGCCACTAAGGCCCATTAGGCCCATCAATCCCATTATGCCACTTAGGCCCATTCACCTCATCAGGCCACTGAGGCCACTTAGGCCCATTACTCCCATTAGATCTATCACATCCATTATGCCCATTAGGAGCTTTAGGCCCATTAGGTCACTAAGGCCCATTAGGTGCAATAGTCCACTTAGACCCATTATGACCATTAATCCCATTAGGCCCATGAGGCCTGTGAGGCCACTAAGGCCCACTTGACCCATTAGGGCCATCAGACCCATTAGTCCACTTAGGCCCATTCAACCCACTAGGAAACTTAAGCCCATTGAGCTCATTAGGCCACTTAATCCCATTAGACCCATCAGACCCATCAAGACTATGAGGCCACGTAGGCCCATTCGACCCATTATGGCCATCGGGACCATCAGGCCACTAAGACCCATTCGGCTCATTAGGACACTTAGTCCCATTAATCCCATTAGGCCCATTAGTACCATCAAGCCCATTATGTCCATTTGTCCCATTAGGAAACTTAGGACACTTAGTCACATTCAACCCATTCAACCCATTATGCCACTTAGGCCCATTAGGCCACTTAGGCCCATTAGGCCACTTAGGCCCATTAGGCACATTATTCCACTTAGTCCACTGAGGCCCATTAGGCACATTATTCCATTGAGGACCATTAGGAACATTAGGACCATTAGCCCACTTAGGCCCATTAGGTACATTAGTCCACAAAGTCCCATTTGGCCAATTGGGCCCATTAGTCACATTAGGCCACTTATGCCACTTAGGCTCATTAGGCCCATTAGGCCACTAAGGCCCATTAGGCTCATGAGGCCTATTAGGCCACTTAGACCCATGAGGACCATTCGACCACTTAGGCCCATTAGGCCACTTAGGCCACTTAGGCCCATTTGTCCCATTATGCCACTTTGACCACTTTGGCCCATTATGCCCATAAGGCCCATTAGGCCACTTAGGCCCATTAGGCCCATTAGTCCACTTATGCCCATTAGGCCCATTAAGACACTTCGACAACTTAAGTCCATTAGGATAATTAGGCCACTAAAGCCCATTCGACCACTTAGGCCCATTAGGCTCATTAGGCCACTTGGGACCATTAGGCTCATTAGTCCACTTAGGCCCATTAGACCCATTAGGCCCATAGGCCACTAAGGCCCATTAGGCCCATTAGGCCACATAGCCCCATTAGGATCATTAGTACACTTGGTACCATTAGAAACATTAGTCCACTTAGGCCCATTAGGCCCTTAGGCCACTATGGCCCATTAGGCTCATTAGGCCACTTAGGCCACTCAGTCCCATTAGTCCCATTAGTCCACTAAGACCCATGAGGCCACTAAGGACCATTAGGCCACTGAGTCCCACAAGGATACTTAGGTCCATTATTCCCATTAGTCCACTTAGTAAACTTAGGCTCATTAGGCCACTTAGGCCCATTAGGAATATTAGGCCACTTAGGCTCATTATGCCCATTATGCCTATTAGGCCACTTAGTCAGATTAGGCCACTTTAGAACATTAGGCCACTTACGCTCATTAGGCCCATTAGGCCACTTAGGACCATTAGGCTACTTAGGCCCATTAGGACACTTAAGCCCATTAGTCCACTTAGGCCCATTAATCCACTTAGGCCCATTAGGCCACTTCAGCCACTTAGACCCATTAGACCCATTAGGAAACTGAGGCCCATTAGGCCACTTAGGCCCATTCACCCCATTAGGCCACTTTGGATACTTAGGCCCATGAGGCCACTTAGGCCACTTAGGCTTATTAAGACACTTAGGCCTATTAAGCCACTTTGGCCCATTATGACCATTAAGCCACTTAGGCCCATTATTCCCATTAGGCCCATGAGTCCACTTAGGCCCATTGGGACCATTATGCCACTTAGGCGCATTAGGCCAATTTGGCCACTTAGGTCACTTAGGCCACTTAGGCCCATTTGGCCACCTAGGCCCATTAGGCCACTTAGGCCCATTAGGCTCATTAGGCCCATTTTTTTTACTTAAGCCTATTAGGACCATTAGGCCCATTCTTCCACTTAGGCCCATTAGGCCCATTAGGTTCATTAGGACACTTAGGCACATTAAGAACTTAGGCCCATTAGGAACTTAGGCCCATCAGGACCATTCGGTTCATTTGGCCCATGAGGTCCATTGGGCCACTTAGCCCCATTCAACCCATTGTGCTACTTAATCTCATTCATCCCATTACGTCACTTAGGCTCGATCATCCCATTATGCCCATTAGGCCACTTAGGCCAGTTAGGTCCATTAAGCCACTTTGGCCAGTTTGGCCCATTGGGCTCATTACGCCCATTATGCCACTTAGGACCATTCATCCCATTAGACCACTTAGGCCAGTTAGGCCCATTAGGCTCATTGGGACCATTGGGCCACTTTAGCTAGTTAGGACCATTGGACCCATTAAACCCTTAGGTCCCTTGGGCCCCTTATGTGAGTTAGGCCAGTTTGTCCCATTTGGCCCATTGGGCCAGTTAGTTCCATTGGGTCCATTAGGACAATTAGGCCCATTAGGTTCATTAGACCCATTGGGCTAGTTAGGCCACAAAGGCCACTTCGACCCATTAGGCTCATTGGGTCGACACTTATGCTAGTTTGTCCCATTAGGCCACTTAGGCCCCCTAGGCCCCTTAGGCCCTTTAGTAAAGTTAGGCTAGTTGGTCCCATTCAAGCCATTGGGCCCATTAGGCCACTTAGGCTCGTTAGGCCTATTAGGTTACTTAGGCCTCTCAGCCTATTAGGACACTTAGGCCAGTTAGGCCCAATTGGCCCATGGGCCGATTAGGCCCCTTAGACCAGTTAGAACCATTAGGTCCATTAAGCCCATTGGGCCCATTAGTCCACTTAGTTCAGTTAATCCCATTTAACCACTTAGGCCCATTAGGCCCATTAAGCCAGTTAGGCCCATTATCCCCCTTGGGCCCATTAGGCTACTTGAAAGTTCCCAACAAATGATTGTATCACTAAGAGGGGGAGGGGGTGAATCAGTGATACTTTTTTTCTCTTATGTTTCTTTTCAAATGAAACAAAATTCACCACCTGTTAAAGATTATATTCCCTACTGAAAACAATTTAAACACACACCTAGAGGAACATAGGTATTTACAAGATTCACTATTCAATAAGAATATCTACGTCCTTGGTATGGTATGGAAGTGTTTCAATACCACACAATTTACTAAAAAACAATCATTGGATTACAATGAGTAGGATATACCCTTTCACTTATGTAACACTATGTAAACAATCCAATAGTGCATGTGAACCCTCTTAGCATAAATAGGGTAATGCAATGATTGTGTAGCAACCCAGGTTACTAATTATTCTTTTCAATTACACTAATGTATTCAATTGAAAACACTTCTTCAATTTCTTACCCAGAATATGGTGAGAACTTTCTGGACTCTGTTAAGAAAAAAAACCAAGTCCAGTTTTCCCAGTCTGATTCCAACGAGCACGATTCTCCCTGATACGATTCTTCCCGATACGATTTTCCCAATACGATTCTGATCGGTACGATATTCCCCAGTATGAAAAGTATAACTTTGATAGAATGAGATAGATATTAATAGAAACTATTTCAATTATCTATCTTCCTTAGTTCAGAAGACCCAGTATGGAAATCACGATATGATTAATATATCCTGATATGATGATCAGGTGAATACGATTGACAAGACAGATACAGTAATAAGTTGAGTATGATAAACACTTAGTATAATGATCATCTGAATATAATATTGTGATCTTGTATCTTCTATTTCACTTCAATCCTTCAAAAAATCTTCAATAAAAGTGAATACAGAAACTTTTACTTCTCTCTAAAACTGGGAGCTTCTCCCTCATTAACAGTACATCGGTCCACCTTAAGTACAACATGCTTTTCTCCTTTTATAGGTGACCCTCGACATGCTTTGGTAGGAATCCAAAAAAAAATCCCACTTAATAAAATCCACCCTAATCTTAATTTCCCCTAAAATATGGAGTGTATTTTGACTTCATCAACTATTCTTGAATCTTATCAATTATTCTAAAACTTTCACTTATCCTTTTGAATGCAGAATATGATAATTCCTTTGAATTTCAAGCTCCCCATCAATTTTACATCCTGCAAACTTTTCTTTAAAATGAATTTTACTTCTTCACTTCTTCACTTGACCTTCTTGAAAATATAAAACAATTCCACTCTGATACAATGACTATTGACCCAATTGAAAACTACAAAGTAATTCAACCCTTTAGAAATGGTTTACTACAATATTGATTTCATTATTTACTTCTCTTTTCAATCATCGACGTTAAGTAATTCCTTATCTGAATATGATTTTCCAGATTATGATCTTTCTGAGAATAGTTGGCCTAAATAAGATCATATTGGGCATGATTATTTTCTTCCTGATCCTGAGTATGATCATCCTGAGTACGGAAGTTTTCTTATGCATACGATGGATAATCAGATGCTACAGTACAATACAATTATCATTTTGGGTACGATCATTCTGATTATGATCCTCACATTCTTCTTTCTTTCCTTATTAGCCCAAATATGATTGCATTGGGTATGATTCCTTTTCGATTGGCATAATTTCTTTCTTCTCTTCCACCTAGATATGATAAATCTGGATATGATTTGGAAAACCTATTTTCCCCTTTCTTCCATCAATATTTCATCATAATTTTTCCAATACAATTAATATTTATGAAATAAAAATTAGCAACACATAGTCACATTTAATTTTATCGTAGTTAACAGACTCTGATAATTCATCAAAACAAGCACTTCTTTCATACCAGATGCAATGTGAATCAAATGACAATTTACTTCTAGTAATATGCATTCTTCATGCAACCTATTATCTCTTTCAAGATAATGATCAATTCTTCATTATGATATTTTCATATATCGGACACAAGACAAGTCTGATCAGTGCATTTTCATTCAAACAACTTTTCCTCGTTATAACATACAGAGTGAGTCAGATACTTTTGAAAACAATAGCCAGTATGAGTTTACAAAATACGAAGTGAGGTGATTTTATTTCTTCAAAATCTTTCCTTGACAACAAAATACAGCACATGAAAACAAACACCTTCCTCATCATCTTGGTCCTAACAATCCCTCTTTTGGATTTTGTTGTCAACCAAGTTTTATAAATCACTAAACCTAGGCCCATTAGTCCAATTGGCCATTTAGTCTCATTAGGACACTTGGTCCCATTAGGCCCATTAGGCTACTTATGAACATTAGGCCAATTAGGCCACTTAGGCCACTTAGGTCCTTTAGGCCCATTAGACCACTTAGGTATATTAGGACCATTGGGCCCATCGGCCCCATTAGGCCACTTAGGCCCATGAGACCCATTAGGCCACTTCATCCCATTAGGCCCATTAGGCCACTTAGGCACATGAGGCCCATTAGGACACTTCAACCCATAAGGAAACTTAGGACACTTAGGCCCATTAGACCCATTTGGTCTATTAGGTCCATTCATCCCATTCAGCTCATTGGGCCCATTAGGCAACTTAGGCAACTTAGGCCCACTAGGCCACTTAGGCCCATTGGAACCATTAGTCCTATTAGGTAACTTAGAAAACTTGTGCCCATTAGGCCACTTAGTTCTATTCGACCCATTCGACCCATTAATCCATTTAGGCCCATTCGACCCATTAGGCCCATTAGAACCGTTAGACCGATTTGTCCACTTAGGCCCATGACACTCATTAGTCCAATTAGGCCCATTAGGTCCATTAGGAAACGTAGGACCATTAGGCCCATTAGGCAACTTAGTCTACTAAGGCCCATTAGGCCACTTAGACCTATTAGACCCATTTGGCCCATTAGACCCATTAGACCTATTAGGCCCATTAGTCAACTTATTCCACTTAGGCCCATTGAGCCCATTGGGCCCATTAGGCCACTTTGGACCATTATGAAACTTAGTCCACTTAGGCCCATTGGCCCCATTATGCCACTTAGGCCCCTTAATCCCATTAGGCTACTTAGGCTTATAAGGCAACTTAGGCCACTTAAGTCCATTGGGCCATTCGGCCCATTTGGCCTATTGGGCCCATTAGGTAACATTGTCCACTTAGGTCCATTGGACCCATTAGGACCATTGGGCCCATTAGGCCCATGGGGACCATTAAGAAACTTAGGCCACTTAGACCCATTATGCCACTTAGGCCCATTGGACCAATCATGCCCATTAGGCAAGTTATTTTACAAATTTTTCAGGTATCTCAACAAGTTGATAAAATTGATAATCGATTGTGTGTATTGAGTACCCACCATACAAAATGGTTAAATATTATAATGAATATGTGGTGAATGGTTTTTGATTTCATACACATGTATATGGGGAATCAAAAAAAATAATAAATAGTGGTGTTTTCTTTAGAGGATCTCATCATAGAGAAGCTAAAGTTGACTTTTACGGTATAATAAAAGAAATCATTGAACTTTGTTATATGGGACAACATTACATAATGATGTTTAAATGTGAGTGGATGGATACTGAGAGAGGATTTCATTTTCATCCAATCCATGGAATTTTTGATATTCAATATCAAAGTATTCTTGCAGTAAATGAACAATTTTTATTGGCTCATCAGGAACATCAAATTTATTATGAAAAAACCATGCTACTTTAAGGGAGTTGGGTGATTGGTGGATCATAAAAAAAATTAAATCTTGAGAGAATCAGTTTACTGAAAGTGAATATGGTTCCGCTAAAGTGCAAGAAATTGAAATTTTTCAAGAGACTACTCTAAATTCATCTTTTTTATGAAGAGACATGAATTTCATTGATAACACCCAATAGTTAAGTGTCGATGGTGACGATGATGTTAATGAAATTACAACTGAATTTGAAATGAAAAGAGATGATGAAATAGAAACTAATATACAAATTGATGATGCTAAGGAGGAAGATGAATACATTAACATCGATAGCTATGAATATGAGTATGAGGATGGACATTAACACAGTTAAATGATGGTTATAATCATATAATATATATATATATATAATAGTTGTTTTAAAATATTTTATAAAAATAATCATTTCATGTTTCAGATGGATGAGGATCTGTATCTTCTGTTTTAGGAGGCTGATCTACCTTTGGATGAGTAGAATGTCAGATCATCTGACCCTCAGATTGCTGGCGGTTCAGGGGGTACTCGGAGGGTGCGTTGTCCTGCCCGACTGATGATTCCTGACCCTATTCCCGAGCGACATGAACATATTGGGTTCGATCCACACATTCAAAGGTATGTTTACCTGTGTATTTTAGTTAGTTTTAATTAATTAATTTATATTCTAATTGTTTGATTATTATTTTTTCAAATCTTTATGCATATAGCTGTTGGACAGGGGAGTGCTATATTGCGCAATTATTTTTCTGATTCATGGGTGTCATGAGATCATATTCCTATTGATGTACAATGCCGCATGTTTGAGAATTGTATGGTATGTAAATAAATAATATTTATTTTTAAATTAATTTAATTAATAACTTGATATAATAAATAATTTGTAGGTTTTATGGTATCCCATTGATGAGAGCATGCCTGAGGCTATCTGGAAGCAATGGCAGGGAGCTATGTGTCCACTTTGTACTCAGTTTTTGCACAATTTGAAAAGGAAATCAATGGAGAAAGTAAAAGTGACAGAGTTTGATGAGACATGTCATGTCCACCGACTTGATTATATTTCATCGCAGGTTTGGGATGGAATATGTACACACTGGTTGAGTATGATTTTTTAGAGTAGATCATCAGTAGGTCACCAAAATTGAGGGAGACAAAAGGTGATCCATTGAGATGGTAGTCGTACATTCAGTACACATAGGGAGCATATGGTAAGTACATTTTCTTTAAATATTGTATATAACTTTAAATGTGAATGTTTTATTTTATATTCATATAGGCAGTTGCACAAACCTATATTACAAAGTACAATGTTTATAGGAGGATATATAGTAATCCAACCACTGGAGAGATTAGAGGTTCTCACCAGCATGAGATTGTGGTTAGTATAATTTCTTTTTGAGTTTTAAATTTAACTAAAAATAATATTTTAACTATTTTAATTTTAAATTTCAATTGAAATAGTCATATAAGGCCGTGAAATATCAGACACATAGTGATAGTCAATTTGAGACCAATGGTCTGACTAGTACCCCCCGATTTGATGAGGCAGCATAAATGCAGGTGACCTAGTATGCCTTCGAAAAAAGACGAGTTATTGGTATCATCTCTCGATTGACCCTAGGGGTTTTTATGGCACCTCTGCGATGTCGGTGTCCAATCCAAGAGGATCTTACGGAGATTCATCATCATCTCATGCATAGTATGAGGAGCAGCTATGAGCTCAGAGTGAGCTTATAAAGACTATGTGTTGGGAGTAGGATGAGAAGCCTTAGTGGAAACAACAGTAGTAGGAAGAGTTCATACGATAGTAGCAGTAGCAGCAACATGAGAGGCATGATGAGATGCGTCGATGACAACATCAGTAGAAGCAGAAGTAGATGGATTACATGCAACATGTGACTCGCAGTTTAGGGATGAAGTTCCCTCTACCATTTCCTCCAACTCCTCCAGACGACCCTCCCCCACAGTGATGTATTTTTATTTTATAATGAAACATTTGAATGTATTTTTTGTAATATTAACTACTTAAAGTTTTAAATAGTGTGTTTTTTATATTGTCTCAAATATTACAGTTTTTAATATTTATTTATTTATTTATTATTTTACTATTTTATTAATTAATATATTTTTATATTTTTGTGAATACTATGGTTTTTATTATATTACTATTATTACTATTATTATTTCATTAATAATAATAATAATATATTATTTAATTATTTTATAATTAATTTTATTTTACGAATATTAATATTATTATTTCATTTATATTAATATTATATTATTGTTATTATTATTAGATAAATAATTTTATTGTGATGATATTAATATTGTTATTTTATTTATATTAATAATATATTATTATTAAAATTATTTTATTTTATTTATTTTTATTTTAGTTTTACAACTATTTGGGGCAGGCTCGTCGCAAAAGGTTTTTTTTTATTTTCCACATTATTTGCGATGGACCTTCGTAAATACTAATTGTGATGGTGCGCCGCAAAAATTTTATAAAAAAATTGAGAAAATGATTTTTGATGGGTGGTCGGCCCATTGCAATAGAGTTTAAAAAAACATTGAACCTATTTCTGATGGTGCCATTGCCCATCCCAAATAATAACCTTTTACGAAAGACCGTCATAAAAGATAATATTTGTGACATCCTTTTTTTAAACGGGCCATTTGCGATGGGATCCCTTCGCAAATTCACCATTGAAAAAAGCCCTTTTTCGAGTAATGTTAGTCCCATTCAACCCATTTGACCCATTAGGCCACCTTGGATCATTCGACCCATTAGGCCCATTAGACCCATTGAACCAATTAGGACACTTAGGACCATTAAACACATTAAGCCAATTAGGCCCATTAGGAAACTTAGGCCACTCAGGCCCATTGAGCCACCTAGAACCATTGAACCCATTAGGCCCATTAGCCCCATTAGGAAACTTAAGATACTTAGGTCCATTATGCCAATTAGACCTATTAGACCCATTACGCCCCTCAGTCCCATTAGGAAACTTAGTCCACTCAGGCCCATTGGGCCACCTAGAACCATTGGACCCATTAGGCCCATTAGGCAACTTAAGCTACTTATGCCCATTAGGCCACTTAGACCTATTAGACCCATTAGGCCCATTAGGCCCATTAGAACCATTAGGCACATTATGCCCATTAGTCGACTTAGGCCACTTATGACGATTAGGCCCATTTGGCCACTTAGGCCCATTAGTCCACTTTGGCCCATTAGGCAACTTAGTCCACTTAGGCCCATTCGGCCCATTATTCCAATTTTGTCACTTAGTCCCATAAGGACACTTAGTCACATTAATCCCATTATTCCACTTCATCCCATTAGGAAACTTAGGCCACTTAGGCTCATTGAACCCATTAGGCCCATTGGGCCCATTCAACCCATTAGGAAACTTTTTCCACTTAGGCCCATTAGACCCATTAGGCCCATTGGGACCATTAGGCAACCTAGGACACTTTGGACACTTTGGCCCATTAGACCCATCAGGCCCTCAATCTCATTAGGAAACTTAGTCCACTTAGGCCCATTAGGTCACTTAGGCCCATTAGGCCACTTAGTCCCATTATACCCATTCATCCCATTAGGCCACTTAGGCCCATTCAACCCATTCATCCCATTAGAACAATTAGACCCATTAGGCCGATTAGGCCACTTGGGCCCATTAGACCCATTAGACTCATTAAGCCCATTAAGATCATTATGAAACTTAGGCCACTTAGGCTCATTCGACCACTTATACCCATTGGACCCATTAGGTCCATTAGAAAACTTAGGCCACTTAGTCCCATTAGGCAACTTAGACCCATTGGACCCATTAGGCCCATTAGGTAACTTAGGCCACTTAAGACCATTCGACCACTTAGACCCATTAGACCCATTAAGTCCATTAGGAAACTTAGGCCACTTAGACCCATTGGACCCATTAGGCCTATTAGAAAACTTAGGACATTTCGACCCATTAGGCCACTTAGGCCCATTTGACCCATTAGGTTGAATTATTCATAATGGGTTCATTAGGCCCATCAGGACCACTGGGCCCATTGGGCCATTTAGTCTTAATAGGCCCAATATGCCCATTAGGCCACATAGGCCCATTAGTCCACTTAGTCCTATTAGGACCCTCAAACCCATTAGGTCTATTGGGCCCATTGGGCCCCTTAGGCCTAGTAGGCCAATTAGGCCATTAGGCTCATTAGGTCACTTAGTCCCAACAGGCCCAATAATCCCAATAGGCCCATTTGACCAAATGGGATCATTCGTCCCCTTCGTCCCATTAGGCCAATTCGGCTAATAGGCCCATTCGCCCTATTAGTTCCCTTAGGCCCAATAGGCTCATTAGGCCTATTAGGTCACTTTGGCCACTTAGGCCCATTAGGCCCCTTAGACCCATTAGGCCCACTGGGTCCCTTAGACCCATTGGGCCCATTAGGCCACTTAGGCCCATTCAGCAAATTAGGCCACTTAGGACCATTCCTCCACTTAGGTTCATTAGGCCCCTTAGACCCAATAGGCCCATTGAGCCCATTAGGCCCATCAGTCTAATTTGTCCTTTAGGCCTATTGGGATGAATTGACCATAATGGGTCCATTAGTTCACTTAGGCCCATCAGACCACTTAGGCCCAACTTTTCCATTCAAACCATTAATCCCATTAGGCCCATTATGCCTAATTGGACTTAATGGTCCCATTAATACACTTAGGCCCAATAGGCCACTTAGGCCCAACAGGCCCATTCATCCCATTTGGCCACTTAGGCCCATTAGGTCACTTTGGACCAGTGAACCCATTAGGTATTTTAAGCCCATTAGGCCCATTATACCCATTAGGCCACTTAGGCCCAATTGGCCCATTAAGATGATTAGGCCACTTAGGCCCATTAGGCCACTTAAGCCCATTAGACCCATTACGACCATTAGGCCACTTAGGACACTTAGGCCCATTCAACCCTTAGGCCCATTAGGCACATTAGGCAATTTAGGCCAATTTAGGTCATTTAGGCTAATTAGGCTAATTAGGACATTTAGATGAATTAGTTCATTTAGGATATTTAGGCCAATGAGGCCAATTCAGATTAATTAGGCCAATTTAGGCTCTTAAGGCCATTTAGGCCCATTAGAATATTTAGGCCATTTAGTCCAATTTAGTCCAATTACTCCAATTACGCGAATTACTCAAATTTTCCGATTAGGAAATTTATTTCATTTAGGCCATTTAGACCAATCGGGCCAATTTAGGCCATTTAGGCTATTTACGCCAATTTAGACTATTTAGTCCAATTAGGCCAATTATTCCATTTTGGCCAATTTAGGTAATTTAGACCAATTATTATAATTAGTCCAATGAGTCCATTTAATCTAATTAATCCAATTTTGACCATTTTAGCTAATTAGACCAATTATGCAATTTAGGCAATTTAGTCCATTTAGGCCAATTTAGGCTATTCGGGCCAATTTTGGAAATTTAGGACATTTAGGAAAATTTAGTCCATTTAATCCAATTAGGTAAATTATCTAAATTATACAATTTAGTAAGTTTAGGCCAATTAGGCCATTTAGCTAATTTAGGCCATTTAGACCAATTAGGCCAATTTTGGCCATTTAAGTCATTTAGGCCAATTTAGGACATTTATTCCAATTTATCTCATTTATACCAATTAGGAAAATTATTTCAATTAGTACAATTAGTCCAATTAGGCAATTGAGTCCAATTAGGACAATTAGGCTATTTAGTCCAATTTAGGCCATTTAGTCCAATTTAGGCCATTTAGGTTAATTTAGGCCATTTAGGCCAATTATACCAATTAGGTCATTTTGGCCATTTAGGAAAATTAGGCCATTTAGTACAATTATATCAATTAGTCCATTTAGATCATTTAATCCAATTTAGCCATTTAGACCATTTAGACCAATTTATGCCATTTAGACCAATTTGATCAATTAGGTCAATTTAGGACATTTAGGATAATTTAGGCCATTTAGACCAATTAGTATATTTAGTCTATTTAGGCCAATTAGTATAATTAGTCCATATTGGATAATTATTCCATTTAGATCAATTAGGCCAATTAAACCATTTAGGTCATTTAGGACAATTAAGCAATTTGGTCATTTATGTCAATTAGGTCATTTATTCCAATTGGGCCATTTAGTCCATTTATTTCATTTAGGAAAATAAGTACAATTAATACAATTAGACAATTTAGGTCATTTAGGCCAATTTTCGTCATTTAGGCCAATTTTGGTCATTTAGGCCAATTTGGTCATTTAGACCATTTAGGCCAATTTAGGCCATTTAGGCTAATTTATACCATTTAAGACAATTTGGATAATTAGACCATTTATGCCAATTTATTCCATTTATTACAATTAGTTCAATTAATACATTTAAACTAATTTGTCCAATTTGGGCTATTTAGGCCAATTAAGCCAATTAAGACAATTAGACCAATTAGACAATTTAGGCAATTTTGGTCAATTAAGCAAATTAAGATAATTTAGATCATTTAGGACAGATAGGCCATTTAGGCCATCTAGAAAAACTTAGGCCAATTTGGATAATTAGTCCAATTAGGTAATTTATTAAATTTAGGCCAATTAAAAAATTTAGGCCAATTTATTTAATGGTCAGCATGAAATTAAATAACATTTTAACTTAAATCTCAACTCTATAAATAGGTATCTATGTATATTGTTTAGAGCATCCAAAAATTAAGAATAGAAAATTATTGCGCACAAAAAATTCTCTCTCAACTCCTTCTTATCTATCTCCCTCTAAAAAATGATAAGTGTAAGAAAGATTTCTTCAAGATTGAAAAACGAATGATAAAGAACGAACAACATAAGACATTCGACTCGCCTCACTAGCACCTAGAGATTGAGTGGTGTTTCTCGGAGATCATAGGAGCATGTGTGGATCGCTGTTGGAGGAATTTTATCCTGGGATCCTCACAATGCAATGACAGTAATATGAAAGGGTCTTTTTAGATGATCAACATTCACTAATGAAGAAAGTTCCTAAGCATAGGTATTTATTTCTTTAAATATTAAATAAATTAATTTTAAATTTGGAATGATTGGTTTCGATAAATTATTATTAAAATAAATTTAAATATATCATCCATATTTGCACACTTTTGTTATGCCTGAAACCACCACCACCACCATTGTCGCCACTGCCACCTTTGTCACCACCACTGCCACCTCCACTGTCACCGCCATCAGTTCGACCGCCACTAGGACCCTAATTTAAAAAACTCAAGTTATTATATAAAGAGTGAATTTATGTCATACATGAATCAAAATTAATATCAGTCTCTGATGGAAGTGGTGGACTTATAACTAACATATATGTTAGGAAGTGTTTGGTGACCAATTTATTTGTTTCACGCTCCTGTGTAGTTATTTTTTTGGCATCATCTACTTATGCATGAAATTTTTTCAGCTCAATGGTCTGATAGGTTTGAGAGGCACCCAATGAGGTCCAATACCTAGTGGGTATGATTTTTTTCATGGTTTTACATCAAACTCTTCCATGGCATTCCTCACCTAATACTTGTCTCAAATGATCATTTAGCCCGAAGTTGTCATCTTATTTCTCATCGAGGGCCTCCAGGACACACTGTTGAAAATATAAACAAGATATTTAATTATGAATTATTTATCAAAATTTTAAATATAGATAAAAAAACTTACAATATTTTCTTTTGTTTGTACATTTACATCACTTCCATTATTTTACTTCACAGTCAAGGAAAATAATTTTTCTTGAGGCACACGACCTTCGATGCCAAATGGTACTTGATATAAATGAAATTGATTAGTATAATACTACATTATTGAATAATATGTAAGTGATAAAACTAGAATGAATTAAAATTGTAGCTATTTAAGAAATCCATAAAATGAAGAAAAATCTAAAAATAAATTTAATTATAAATTTAATACTAGTGACCTAACATAAACAATACATGTTAATTATCATGATAAACATGTGTATAGTATGGATTCCTATTGTATGATCATTTTTGTGTAATTCCATCTATGTTGTGTTATTTTGTTATTTGGTCACTTGGTAATTTTTATCAATTTTCTATTTGTCTAATTGTCCAATTAGTCCATTTAGGTGAATTATTCCAATTAGAGAAATTATACCAATTAGGTCAGTTAGAAAAATTAGGCCGTTTAGGCTAATTAAGTCATTTAGGCCAATTATGTCATTAGGCCATAGGCAATTTAGGCCTTTAATCTATTTAGTGCATTTAGTCTATTATGACATTTAGTCCAATTAGGCTAGTTATACCATTTAGGTCAATTGGGAAAATTATGCTAATTAGACCATTTAATCCAATTATATCATTTAATCCATTTAGACCAATTAGGCCATTTAGACTAATTAGGTCATTTATGCCAATTAGGCCATTAGGATATTCAGACCAATTTGTCCATTAGGAAATTATCCCATTAGTTCATTACACCATTAGGCCAATTTTTTATTTAGCGATTTGACCATTTATGCCAATTTAGGATAATTAGTCCAATTATTCCAATTAGACCAATTAGACCATTTAATCCAACTAGACCATTTAGTCCATTTGGAACAATTAGACCATTTAGACCCATTTGGACATTTAGGCCAATTTAGGCCAATTAGGCCAATTAGGCCAATTAGGCCAATTAGGATAATTATTCCATTTAATCAAATTAGACCATTTAATAGATTTAGACTAATTAGTCCATTCAGAATAATTAGTTCATTTATGCCAATTAGGCCACTCGGCTATTGGGCCATTAGGCTATTCAGACCAATTAGGTCATTTAGGTCATTATACCATTATCCCTATAGTTCATTGGGCTATTAGGATAATTGGTCATTTGGCCATTTGGTCAATTAGGGAAATTTAGACCAATTTAGGCCAATTAGAACAAAAAAAATCCTAAAACCTAGATCCAAAACACTATATCTAAAACACTAATACCCAAGGCCTAATTAGGCCCATTAGGATGATTAGGCCATTTAATCCCATTGGGTCACTTAGTCCCATTCGAACCATTAGGCCACTTAGGCCCATTATCCCCATTTGACCCATTTGTCCACTTAGGCCCATTAGGACGATTTGTCCACTAAAACCCATTAGGCTCATTAGGCCACTTAGGCTCATTATCCCCATTAGGCCACTCAAGACCATTATTCCAATTCATCCCACATGACCCATTAGGCCCATTCAAACCATTAGACCACTTAGCCCCATTGGCCCATTATGCCACTTAGGCCCATTAGTCCCATTATAACTATTAGGCCACTTAGGACCATTAGGCCCATTATGCCAATTAAGCCACCTAGAATCATTATGCTCATTAGGCCCATTAGTCCAATTAGGCCCAATTGTCCCATTAGGCCCATTAGTCCACTTAGGCCCAATTGGCCCATTAAGCCCATTAGTCCACTTAGGCCCATTAGTCTGATTAGGCCACTTAGTACCTTTGGTCCAATTAGTATCACAAAGGTACATTAGGTCACTTAGGCCCATTAGGCTCATTAGGTGCATTCAACCCATTATACCCTTTAGGCCACTTAGGCCCATTCATCCCATTAGGCTGATTATGCCACCTGGGCCCATTGGGTAAATTAGGCCACTTAGGCAATTTAGACCACTGAGTACCATTAGGCCCACTTTCCCCATTCATCCCATTGGGACAATTAGTCCCATTATCCCCATTATCCACATTAGGCACATTAGGTTCACTAGGCCACTTAGGCCCATTAGGCCACTTAGGCCCATTCAGGCACTTAATCCCATTAGGCCACTTAGTCCCATTGATCCAAATTATTCCATTTGGCCCCTTAGGCCACTTAGGTCACTTAGGCCCATTAGGCCCTTTAGGCCACTTAGGCTACTTAGGCCCATTGAGCCCATTAGTCCCATTTGGACAATTCAGCCATTTCGACCGCTTAGGCCCATTAGGCCACTTAGTACCCTTAGGCCCCTTAGGCCACTCAGGCCCATTTATCCCATTAGGCCCATTACTCCCCTTTGGTCACTTTTTCCGCTTAGGCCCATTAGGCCCATTAGACCACTTAGGCCACTTAGGCCCATTATCCCACTTAGGCCCATTGATCCCATTAGGCCGCTTAGGCCCATTAGCCTCATTAGGCCACTTAGGTCACTTAGTCTCATTAGACTCATTATCCATTGGGCCCATTAAGCCACTTAGTTCCATTAGGCCACTTAGGCCCATTGGGACTCTTAGGCCTCTTAGTCCACTAAGTCCCATTAGGACCATTGGTCCCATTAGGTCCATTAGGCCACTTAAGCACATTAGTACACTTATTCCCATTAGGCCCATTAGGCCCATTAGGCAACTTAGGACCACTCAACCACTTAGGCACATTAGGTTCATTAGGCACTTTAGGCCACTTAGGCCCATTAGAACCATTATCCATTAGGCCCATTAGACCAATTAGGCCCATTAGGCTCATTCGACCCCTTAGGCCCATTAGGCCACTTCGGCCCATTTGTCCATTTGCGCCCATTAGGCCACTTAGGAAAATTAGGCCCATTAGGAATATTAGGCTCATTAGGCCCTCAAAATAATTTTTTAAACTTTCATAAAATCCACTGCATCGAAGATAGCACATCGAAGAAGCCTTCACCATCATCATCACATGTTATCATAATTACCTCATTATCATACACCCCAAACATCATCATCATAACCATCATCACTAGAGTCACCACATCGCAGGATAGAACACCACCTTCATCATCATTTACCATCATCCTCGGAGCCAAGAACCAGAGAAAAACGAACCAGGATGTCCACTAATCACCACTGATGTCTTCATATCATCATCATAGAAATCCAACATCACCAAAAAAACCATCAAAACAGAACATCACAACCACTAGAACCTTAAAATATGGGCCATCCGCCCTCTCAAAGAACCTAAGCCATAATATATTCACATCTCAGAACCTCCATGAAGACCCTCAACCGAACTAATAGGGAAAGGAGTGAAGGAAGGATGAGAAGATAGAGGCCTCGACAGGGGACTAAGCCAGAAACCGCATCAATCCAACAAAATAGAGAACCAATAACAAAGAAACAAAATCAATCCCAAACAAAATCACCATATGAGACCTCAATCTGCATCCTCAAAATAGAAAAGGATCCAACCAGAAGAATTAGCCCGATTGAGACTACTTCCATCCCTAATCTAGCACCATCCCAAGTAGGTCTGGATCCCAAATTGATCCTGAAAAAAGTGGAGTGAAATTTGATGGGTAGGCCAACATGGGTATAGGAGAAAGAAGGAACTGGACACACTCACCTGTGTCGACGCAATCCGTCTAAATCACCCGTACACACAAACCCAAAATAGGGGTCCGATGTGCAGGGAAAGATCGAAAGAGGGGTGTTCAGTGGTGTGTGATGACCACACTAGCAAGCCACATCAGTCAAGAGGGAAGAAAAAGAAAGCAAGATAAGGAAGAAGATGGACCATGTGAAGCGACACCATCACTGTAAACCAGACCCTCAAAACCCTAGGAGGGGAAGAGGAGGCATGGGGAGCATCGAGATCCAGGAGAGTACGGAGCCATCGGGTTCATCCATTAGGCTCATTAGGTCCATTTGGCCACTTAGGCCCATTAGACCCATTTGTCCCATTATGCCCATTAGAACCATTCATCCAATTAGGCCCATTTCTCCAC
This sequence comes from Viscum album, assembly GCA_963277665.1. Lineage (NCBI taxonomy): Eukaryota > Viridiplantae > Streptophyta > Magnoliopsida > Santalales > Viscaceae > Viscum > Viscum album. The sequence goes on from OY728156.1 coordinate 1,777,547,239, forward strand.
TTCATCCCATTAGTTCCATTAGACCCATTAGGTCACCTAGGGCCATTTGGCCCATTAAGTCCATTAGATTAGCCCCATTAGGTCACCTTGCCCCATTTGTCCCATAAATTCCATTGGATTAGTCCCATTAGGCCACATTGTCCCATATGTCCCATTAGGTTCATTAGGACAATTAGGCAAATTAGTCCCATTATGGCCATTAGGCCCACTAAACCCATTAGGCCACTTAGGCCCATTAGGCCACTTAGGCCCACTAGGACACTTAGGACCCTAAGACCAATTATACCAATTAGTCCCACTCAGTGCATTAGGCCCATTAGGCCACTAAGTCCCATTAGGACACTTAGGCCCAATAGGCACATTAGGACCATTAGGCTTATTCGGCACCTTAGTCCACTTAGGCCCATTAGGACCATTAGGCCACTTAGACCGCTTAGGCCCATTAGGACACTTAGGTCCATTAATCCCATTATGTCACTTAGGCTCATTCAACGCATTAGGCCCATTAGGTACTAAGTCCCATTGGGCCCATTAGGCCCATTAGGCCACTTAGGCCCCTTAGGCCACTTGTTCCCCTTAGGCCCATTCGGCCACATAGGCCCATTAGGCCCATTATTCCACCTAAGCCCCTTAGACCACTTAGGACCATTAGGCCACTTAGGCCCATTAGGCCACTGAGTCCCATTAGGCTCATTAGGCCCATCAAGCCCATCTAGCCGAATATGCCACTTTAGCCCCTTAGGACACTAAGGCCCATTAGGCCCATCAAGACCATTCATCCACTTAGGAACATTAGGACACTTAGTCCCATTAGGCCACTTAGGCCCATTCGGACACTTAGGCCCACTTGGTCCATTAGACCACTAAGTCCCATTAGGCCCTTTAGGCTACTTAGTCCCATTTGGCCCATCATGCCCATTAGGCCACTTAGGCCACTAAGGCCAATTAGGCCTATTAGAACCATTCATTCCATTAGGCCCATTAATCCACTTAGGCCCATTATGCTCATTAGGCCATTGAGACCCTTTCAACCCATTAGGCCACTTAGGGCCATTATGACCATTAGGCCACTTAGGCCCATTATGCCCATTAGGTCACTTAGTCCTATTAGTTCCATTAGGCCACTGAGGCACATTAGGCCCATTATTCCCATTAACTCATTAGGACCATTAGGCCACTTAGGTTCATTAGGACACTTCGGCCCATTTTCTTAATTATGCCACTTCAACCTATTGGGCCCATTTGGCCACTTAGGCCCATTAGGCCCATTAGGCCACTTAGTCCACTTCATCCCATTAGGCCCAATGGTTCCATTAGGAAACTTAGGCTCATTAGGCCAAATAGGCCCATTAGGCCCATTAGGCCACTTTTTCACATTAGGTCACTTAGTCCCATTTGACCCATTAGGCACATTACGACCATTAGGCCATTGAGCATCACTCCACCTATTAAGCCAGTTAGGCCCATTAGGCCCATTATGCCCATTATACCACTTAGGATAATTAGGCCCATTAGGCATATTAGTCCCATTATGCCACTAAGGCCCATTAGGCCCATTAATCCCATTGGCCCACTTATGACCATTAGGACCATTAGGCCGCTAAATCCCATTAGGCCCATTATTCCACCTCAGCCCATTAGGCTCACTCGACCACTTAGGAACATTCGACCACTTAAACCCATTAGGACACTTCGGGCCATTATACCCCTTAGTCCACTTAGGCCCATTAGTCCACTTAGACGCATTAGGCCACTTAAACCCATTAGGCCACTTCGATCCATTAGGCCCATTAGGCCACTTAGGCTCATTAGTCCACTTAGACACATTAGTCCACTTAGTTCCATTAGGCCCATTAGTCCACTTAGGCCACTTAGGCCCATTAGTCCACTCAAACGCATTAGACCACTTAGTTCCATTAGGCCCATTAGGCAACTTAGGCCCATTAATCCACTTAGGCCCATTAGGCCACTTACACCCATTTGTCCCATTTGGCCAATTATGCCACTGAGGGACATTAGGCACATTCAACCACTTAGGACCATTAGGCCCATTGTCCCATTAATCCCATTATGCCACTTAGGCCCATTAGGAACATTAGGCCAGTTAGGCCCACTAGGCCCATTATGCCACTTTGGCCCATTCACCCACTTAGGCCCATTAGGCCCATTATACCATTAGGCCCATTAATCTCATTATCACATTTGTCCCATTAAGAACATTAGGTCACATAGTCCTATTAGGCCCATTAGGCCAATTAGGCCCATTAGGCCCCTTAGGCGACTTAGGCCCATTTGGAAACTTAGTTCCACTAGGCCATATAGGCCCATTAGGCCCATTGTGCCACTTAGGCCCATTCATCCCACTCATCCAGTTAGGACCATTAGGCACATTAGTCCCCTTAGGCGACCTAGGTCCATTAGGCCCATTCAAACTTTTCGACCCATTAGGCCAGATATAAAAATTAGGCCCATGAGGCCCATTAGGCCCATTCAGCCACATAGGACCATTAGGACCATTATCCCACCTTGTCCCATTAGGAAAATTAGATCACTTCCATCCATTAGGCCCATTATACCCATTAGGCCAATTAGGTCCATTCATCCACTTTGTCCCATTAGGCCAATTTGGCCAATTAGGCCCATTAGGCCACTTAGTCCCATTAGGACACTTAGGCCCACTGGTACCATTAGGCCCATTACCCCATTAAGGCCCACTTGGACCACTTTTACACTTCGACTCATTAGGCCCATTATGCATATTCGTCCCATTAAGCACATTCATCCACTTTGTCCCATTAGGCCACTTAGGCCCATTTGACCCATTAGTCCGGTCAAGCCACTTAGGCAAAATAGGCCCATTAGGCAACCTAACATAGGCCCATTTTTCTCATTTGGAAACATCCCATTAGTACCATTATTCCCACTCATCTATTTTGGTCCATTAAGACCAATAGGACCATTAGGCCACTTAGACCCATTTGCACACTTTGGCCCATGAGGCCCAATATGCCCATTAGGCCCAAATTCCCATTCATCCACTTTATCCCATTAGGCCACTTAGGCCCATTAAGTGTATTAGGCCCATTTGGTCACTGAGACCCATTAGGCCCACAAACACACTTAGACCCATTAGGCCCATTTGGCCACTTCGACCCATTATGCCCATTAAGCCCATTCGGCCAATTCGTCCATGTTGTCCCATTAGGACACTTAGGCCCATTAGATCCATTAGGAAACTTATTCCCATTAGGCCACTTAGACCCATTACACCACTTAGGCCCATTAGGCCCATTAGGCCGAGTAGTCACATTAGGCTTAGTAGGCCCATGAGGCCCAGTAGGCCCATTATACCTAGTAGGCCCAGTAGGCCCACTTAGGCCCATTAGACCCATTAGGTCCATTGGTCCACTTAGACCCATTAGCCCAATTAGGACACTTTGGCCCTTTATGACCATTAGGCTGATTTCTCCACTGAGGCCCAGTAGGCCCATTAGGGCCATTAGGACCATTCTTCCACTTTGTCCCATTAGTCCACTTAGGCCCCTCAGGCCCATTATGCAACTTAAATCCATTTTGTCCATTATGCCACTTCATCCCATTAGGCTCATTCGACCCCTTAATCACATTAGGCCCATTAGGCCCATTCAGCCAATTTGGCCACTTAGGCCCATTAGACCACTTAGGCCCATTTGGCCCATTTTTTCACCTAGGCCCATTAGGCCCATTAGGTCTATTCGGTCACTTAGGCCCATTAGGCTAATTGGTTTACTTAGGACCATTAGGAAATTACACCCATTAGGTGAATTGGGTCCAATTGTCCACTTAAGACCATTAGGCCACTTAGGACCATTAGGTCTATTATGCCCAATAGGTCCATTAAGAAACTTTGGCCCACTAGGCCCATTCGACCCATCCGACCCATTCGGCTAATTAGGCCCATTAGGCCCATTGGCCCTTTAATCCCATTCGGCTCATTCAACCCATTATTCCCGTTAGACCCTTTAGGCCCATTCATACCATTAGGCCACTTTGGTCCAGTAGGCCCATTGGACCCATTAGGCCCATTCGGCCACTTCGGCCAATTAGGCACATTCGGCCAATTTTCCCCACTACGCCACTTCCGCCCATTGGGTCCATTCAACCCAATAGGCCCATTAGACCAATTAGGACCCCTAGGCCCATTAGAACACTTAGACCCATTGGTACTACTAGGCCACTTAGTCCCATTAGGATCATTAGGACCATTCGACCCATTAATACCTTTCGGCGCATTAGGCCCATTCAGCAAGTTCGGTACATTCAGCCCATTAATCCCATTTAGAACCTTAAGACTATTTAGATCATTAGGCCCATTACACCACTTAGGCCTAATTGACTGATTAGTCCCATTAGGCCACTTGGGCCCATTTGTCCCATTAGGCAATTTAGGCCCATTAGGCAACTTCGTCCAATTAGGACCATTAGGCACATTCTTCCCATTAGGCCTATTAGGTCACTTAGGTCCATTAGGCCACTTAGGACCATTACACCCATTAGGCCACTTAGGCCCATTAGGCCCATTTGGTCCATTGGTCCCATTCATATGATTCGGCCCCTTTGGCCACTTAGGCCCATTAGACAACTTATGCCCATTAGGCCACTTAGGCCCATTATGAAACTTTGTCTTATTTGGCCAATTAGGTCACTTAGGCCAATTAGGATCATTATGCTGATAGACCAATATGCCCATTAGGCTGATTATACCACTTAGGCCCATTAGGCCACTTTGGCCCATTATGCCCTTTAGGCCAATTAGTCCACTTTGACCCATTTGTCCCATTCATCCACTTAGGCGCATTTGGGTATGATTATGCCACTTAGGCCCATTAGACTGATTATGCCACTTAGGCCCATTAGGATGCTTTGTCCCATTAGGCCCTTTAGGCCGATTCGGCCACTTAGCCCAATTTGGCCCATTTGGCCCATTAGTCTACTTAGTCCCATTAGGCCCATTATGCCACTTTGGCCCATTGCGCCCATAAAGCCCATTAGACCAATTAGGTCCATTAGGCTACAATTATGCCACTTAGGCCCATTAGGGCCCTTTGGCCGATTAGGCTCTTTAGGACCATTAGTTCACTTAAGCCCAATTGGCCATATAGGTCCATTAGGCCACCTTAGCCTATTCATCCAGTTAGGACCATTAGTCCCATTAGGCCTATTAGTCCCTTTAGACCAGTTAGGCCTATTGGAACCATTAGGTCACTTAGGCCTGTTCAGCCCATTAGGAAACTTAGGCCCATTGGGCGAATTAGGCCGCTTAGGCCCATTAGTCCCTTTAGGAACATTAGGACACTTATCCCCATTATACCCATTAGACCCATTTGGCCCATTAATCCCATTATTCCACTTAGGTCCATTGGGCCACTTAGGCCCATTGGAGCCATTAGGCCCATTAGGCCACTTAGGCTCATTAGGACACTTAGTCCCAATAGGCCCATTAGGACACTTAGGCCCATTAGGCCCTCTAGGAACCTTTGTACCATTAGGCCCATTAGTCTCATTAGGCCACTTAGGTCCATTTGGACCATTAGTACACTTAGGACAATTGGGCCCATTAAGCACAGTAGGCCACTTAGGCCCATTAGCCCGACTAGGCACATTTGGCCCATTCGGTCTATTCATCCCATTAGTCACATTATGTCACTTAGGCCCATTAGGCCCATTAGGCCCATTAGGCAAATTATACCCTTAGACCATTATTCCCATTAGGACCACTGGGCACATTAGGATCATTTGACCAATTAGGATCATTCAACCACTTAGGCCCATGACGCTCATTAGGTCCATTAGGCTGATAAGTTCACTTCAACCCAATACTCCACTTAGGCCCATTAGGCCTATTAGGCCACTTATGCCCATTCAGCGCATTAGGCCCCTTAGGCCCATTAGGCCTATTCAGCCACTTAAACCCATTACGCCTATTAGTTCCATTAGGTTGATTAGGTCACTTAGGCCCATTAGACCCATTAGTCCCATTAGGCCCATAAATCCTATTGGGTTCATTAGACAACTTAATCTCATTTGACCAATTATCCTACTTAGGTCCATTAGGATGATTAGGCCCATTAGTCCACTTAGGACCCTTAAGACCTTTAGGCCCATTAGACCCATGAGGCTAGTGAGGCCCATTAGGCCCATGAGGCCACTTAGGCTTTTCAGACCCATGAGGCCACTTAGGAACATTAGGCCCACAAGGACACTTATTCCCATTGTCCCCATTAGACCCATTAGGCCACTTAGTCCCATTAAGCTGATTAGGCCACTTTGGCCCATTAGGCCCATTAGACCACTTAAGCCACTTCGGTCCATTAGGACCATTAGTCCATTTAGGACCATTAATCTCATTAGGCTGATTAGGCCACTTATGCCCATTAGGCCAAATAGGCCACTTAGACCCATTAGGCCACTTTGGCCCATTAGGCCCATTAGCACACTTTGGCCCATTAGGCCCATTAGGCCCATTAGGCCACTTCTTCCCACTAAGCCCATTAGGTCGATTAGGCCACTTAGGTATATTAGGCCCATTAATCCCCTTAGGGCACTTAAACCCATTAGTCCCATTAGGCCAATTAGGCCCATTGGGCCCATATGCCCATTTGGCCCATTTGGCCACTTAGGCCCCCTTATGCCCATGAAGGCACTTAGGCCCCTTACGCCCATGAGGCCACTTAGTCCCATTAGGCCCCTAAGGGCCATCAGGACCATTAGGCCACTTAGTCCCATTACTCCCATGAGGCTACTTAGGCCCATTATTCCACTTAGCCCCATTAGGTCACTTAGACCCATTAGGCTACTTCAGTCCATTAGGCCATTTAGGCCACTTAGGCCCATTAGGCCATTTAGGCCCATTATTCCACTTAGGCCCATTGGGCCCATTAGGCCACTTTTCTCATTAGGAAACTTATAACTATTTATCCACTTAGGACCATTAGTCCGATTAGGCCACTTTGGCCAATTAGGCTCGTTCAGCCCATTAGGCCCATCCAGCCCCTTAGACCAATTAGGCCCATTAGGCCCATTCGTCCACTTTGGACCATTAGGACCATTCATACCATTGGTCCCCTTGGCCCATTCAGGCCATTAGGCCCATTAGGCCACTTAGGCCCATTAGGCCCATTTGTCACGTTAGGACCATTCGACACGTTATGACCATTTGACATGTTAGGCCCATTCGGGCCCTAAGGCCCATTCAGGCCATTAGGCCCATTTGGGCCACATAGGCTCATTAGACCACTTAGGCACATTATGTCGCTTAGGACCATTAGACTAATTAGTCCCATTTGGAAATTTATTCCCATTAGTCCCATTCAACCCATTCATCCCATTAGGCCCATTAGGCCACTTAGGGAAATTAGGCCCATTGGGCCACTAAGAACAAATAGGTCCGTTTGAAAACATGGGGCCATTAGGCCCATTAGGCCACTTAGGCCCATTAGGCCCATTCGGTCGATTAGTCCACTTAGGCCACTTAGGCCCACTAGGCCCATGAAGCCACTTAGGCCCATGAGGCCCATCATGCCACTTAGGCCCATCAAGACCATTAGGCCACTTAGGGCCATTCGGCTGGTTCATCCCATTAGGTCCATTGGGCCAGTTGGTCCACTTAGGCCCATTTGGCTCATTCGGCCACTTGGTCCCATTAAGCCCATTAGGCCACTTCAACCCATTAGGACAATTAGGCCCATCAGGCCACTTACACCCATTAGGCCGATTAGACACATTGGGCCACTTAAGCCCATTGCGCCACATAGGCCCATTAGCCCCATTTGTCCACTTAGGCCCATTTTTTCCACTTAAGCCCATTATCCCCATTAGGCCACTTTGGCCCATTCGACCACTTAGGTCCATTAGGACACTTTGGCCCATTAGGCCCTTTAAGACCATTGGGACACCTAAGACCTTTAGGGTAATTGAGCCACATAGGCCCATTCGGCACATTCGACCCATTAGGACACTTAGGATCATTGGGCCCATTAGTCCACTTAGGCTCATTACACCCATTGGGCCACTTCGACCCATTATGCTCATTAGGGCCATTAGGCCACTTAGCCCCATTAAACCTATTAGTCCCATTGAGCCATTAGTCCCAATCATCCACTTAGTCCCATTAGGACCATTAGACCAATTTGGCCCCTCTGACCCATTTGGCCCATTTGGCCCATTAGGCCTATTTAGCCCATGATGCCACTAAGGTCCACTAGGCCCATTAAGCCCATTATGCCTATTCGGCCTATATAGACAATGAGACCAGTAAGGCTTAATTGACCACTAAGGTCCTTTTGGACCATGAGGAAACTTAGTCTCATTAGGCCTATTAGGCTGCTTAGTCCCATTAGGCCACTTACACTCATTAGGCCCATTAGGCCCATTGGGCTACTTAGGCCCATTCGACCACTTAGGCCAATAAGGCCAGTCAGGCCCATTATGACCATTGGGCCACTTAGGCCTATTAGCCCACTTAGGCCCATTAGGCCGATCAAGCAACTTAGGCCCATTAGGCCCATTAGGCCACTTAGGCCCACTAGGGCCATTAATCCCATTAGGCTGATTAGGCCACTTAGGTCCATTAGTCCACTTAGGCACATTAGGCGCACTAGGCCCATTAGGCCCCTTAGTCCCATTAATCTCATTAGTCCTATTAGGAAACTTAGGCCCATTAGGCCACTTAGGCTCACTGGGCGCATTAGGCCACTTAGGCCAATTTGGCCCATTCATCCCATTAGGCCCATTAGTCCCCTATGCCCGTTAATCCCATTAAGATCATCAGGCCACTTGGGCCCATTATTCCAGTTAGCCCCATTAGGTCGATTAGGAGACTAAGGCCCATTAGGCCACTTAGGACCACTATGCCCATTAATCCCATTAGACCAATTTAGCCACTTAGGCCCATTAGGCCACTTAGGACAATAAGGCCCATTTTACACATTAGGTCCATTAATCCCATTAGGTAGACTAGGAAACTTTGGCCCATTAGGCCAGTTTGGCCCATTAGTCGAATGAGTCCAATTAGGCCCATTCATCCCATTAGGCCCATTAGGCCACTTAGGCCCATTTGGCCCATTTGGCCCATTATGCCCATTAGGTCGATTAGGATAATTTGGCCCATTAGGCTACTTCGGCCCATTAGGACCATTAGGCCCATTAGTCCATTAAGGCCAATTAGGCACATTTGGACCATTTGGACCCTAGGCCCATAAAGCCCATTAATCCCATTAGGCCACCTAATCCCATTAGACAAATTATGCCCATTAGGCCCCTTAGGCCCATTAGGCACTTCAGATCCACTAAGACCATTAGGCTGATAAGGTCACCTAAGACCATTAGGATGCTTAGGCCCATTAGGCCTCTAAGTCCCATTCAGCCTCTTAGGACCATTTTTTTCCTAGGCCTGTTAATCCCATTAAGCACATATGGCCACTGAGGCCCATTAGGCCACTTAGGCCCATTAGGCCCCTTAGGTCAATTAGGCTACTTAGTCCCATTAATCCCATAGGCCCATTAGGACCATTAATCCCATTAGGCCGATTAGGCCACTTAGGCCATTTAGGCCCAATAGTCCACTTAGGCCCATTAGGCCCATTCGGCATATTAGGCTTATTCGGCCCATTTAGAACCTAGGTATGTTAAGCCTATTAAGCCTATTAGTCGCATTAGGCCCATTGGGACGATTGGGAATATTGGTCCCATTGGTCCCATTGGTCCCATTGGTCCCATTAGTCCCATTAGGCCACTTAGACCCATTCGGCCTATTAGGCCACTTGGGTCCATGAGGCCCACCTAGGCCCTTGAGGCCAATTTAGCCCATTAGGCCACTTAGGCCTATTAGGTCCATTAGGCCAGTCACTTAGGCCTGTCAGACCCATTATGCACATTCGACCACCCACAAAAATTAGGCCCAGTGCGCCACTTAGGCCCATTCGGCCACCCAGGCTGATTTGGTCCATTAGGCCACTTAGGCCCATTAGGCCCAATTATTCGATTAGGCTGACTAGGACACCTAGGACACTTAGTCCCATTATGCCCATTAGCCACTTAGGCCCACTAGTCACATTAGTCCCATTTATCCCATTAGTCCATTTAAATCCATTTGGGCTATTAGGCGACTTAGGTTCATTAGGCCCACTAGGTCCGTTAGGCCACTTAGGCCCTTGGGGCCCATTGGTCCCATGAGGCCAATTAGGACCACGAGGCCACTTAAGACCATTAGGACACTTAGTCCCATTATGACCATCATGCCACTTAGGTCCATTAGGGCCATTCGACCACTTAGGCCCATTAGGGCCATTAGGCCTATTAGGCCACTTAGGCCCACTAGGCCCATTGGGTCACTGAGGCCCATTATGCCCATTGGGCCTACCAGGCCCATTAGGCTCATTTGGAACATTTTTACACTGAGGAAGATTAGGCTCCTTATGCCCATTATAATCACTCAACCCATTAGAACACTAAGGCCCATGAGGCTCATTGGACCACTTAGACCAGTGAGGCCAACTAGGCCACTAAGGCCCATTAGGCCCATCAGGCCCATCATTCCCATTAGGCCACTTAGGCCCATTAGAACCATTAAGATACTTAGGCCACTTAGGACCATTAGGCCCATTAGTCCCACTAAGATATTTAGGCCACTTAGGCCCATTAGGCCCATGAGGCCACTTAAGCACATCATGCCCATTAGGCCACTAAGGCCCATTAGACCCCTTAACCCCATTTAGATCTTTAGTCCACTTAGGCCCACTGTGCCCATTAGGACACTTAGGCCCATTAAGACACTGAGCACCACTAGTCCCATTAGGCAACTTAGGCCATTAGCTACATTACGCCCATTAGGTCACTAAGGCCCATTAGGCCCACTAGGCCACTTAGGCCCATGATGCCCATGAGCCCATCAGGCCCATGAGGCCATTGAGACCCATTGGGCCCATTGGGCCCATCAGTCCCATTAGGACCATTCAGCAACTTAGGCTCATTTGGCAAATTAGGCCACTTAGGCCAATTCGATTCATTAGGCGACTTAGGCCTATTCGACCCATCATGCCCATTCAGCCACTTAGACCCATTCAGCCCATCATGCCCATCAGGCCCATCAGGCCCGTTAAGACACTTAGGTCTATTCAGCTCATTGGCCTACTTAGGTCCATTAGGCCCATCATGCCCATCAGACCCATCAGCACTATCAGGCCACTTAGGTCCATTAGGCTCATTATGCCCATTTGGCCACTTAGGCACATTCGGCTCATTAGGCCCATCATGCCCATTAGGCCCATTAGACCACTAAGGCCTATTCGGCTCATTAGGAAACTTTGGCCCATGAGGTCCATTAGGCCCATCAGGCCAATCAGGCCCATTAGGCCACTTAGTCCCATTACGCCCATTGTCTCATTAGGCCACTAATCCCCATTTGGCTTATTAGGCCACTTAGGCCCATTAGGCCCATTAGGCTACTTAGCCCATTCGGCCCATTAGAACACTGAGGACAATTAGACCCATTCGTCTCATTTGGTAACTTAGGGAAATTACACCCATTAGGCCACTTAGGACGATTAGGCTCATTAAGCCACTAAGGCCCATTAGGCCCATTAGGCCACTAAGGCCCATTATTCCATTTAGGCCCATTAGGCCCATTAGGCCATTGAGTCCCATTAGCCCCATTAGTCCACTTAGGCCAATTAAGAAACTTAGGCCCATTAGGCCACTTAGGCCCATTAAGCCAATGAGAACAATTAGGCCCATTAGGCCACTTAGGCCAATTCGGCTCATTTGGTCACTAAGGCCCATTAGGCCCATTAAGACACTTAGGCCACTTAGGACGATTATTCCCATTAGACCACTGAGGCCCATTATTCCCATTAGGCCACTAAGGCCCATCAGGCCATTTAGGCCACTTAGTCCCATTAGACCCATTAGGACACTGAGTCCCATTAGGCCCATTATTCCACGTAGGCCCATTAGGCCACTTAGGTCCATTAGGAAACTTAGTCCCATTAGGACACTTAGTCTCATTAGGGCACTAAAGCCCATTAGGTCACTTAGGCCCATTATTCCCATTAGGCCACTTAGGCCACTTAGGCCCATTAAGCCACCTTGGCCCATTAAGCCACTTAGGACACTTAGACCCACTATGTCCATTAGGCCCATTCATCCACTTCAGACCATTAGGACACTTAGGCCCATTAGGCCCATTCGGCCACCTAGGCCCATTAGGCCCAATAGTCCAGTTAGGACCATTAGTCCAATTAGGTCACTTAGGCCCATTTGGCCACTTTGGCCCATTAGGCCACTTTGGCCACTTTGGCCCATTAGGCTCATTAGGCCACTGAGGCCCATTCGTCCACTTAGGCCCCCTTATCCCATTAATCTCATTAGGACAATGAGGCCATTTGGCCCCCTTAGGCCACTTAGGCCAATTATACCCATTAGGCCCACTAAGCTCATTAGGCCGATTAGGCAACTTAGACCCATTATCCCACTTAGGCCCATTAGGACCATTGGGCCACTTAGATTAATTAGGCCCATTTGGCCCCCCATTAGACCTATTTGGCCCCTAGGCCTGTTATTCCCATTAAGCCCATTAGGCCACCTAGGTACATTAGCCCGATTAGGACACTAAGGCCCATTAGGCCCATTAGGCCACTTAGGTCAACTAGGACCATTAATCCCATTAGGTATATTAGGCCACTTTGTCTCATTAGGCCACTTATGCCCATTCGACACATTAGGCCCATTAATCTAATTAATCACATTAGGTCGATTAGGCAACTTTGGCCCATTAGGCCCCTTATGCCCATTAGGTTTGTTAGGCCCATTAATCCAATTATTCCCATTCATCCCATTATGCCTCTTAGGACCATTTGGCCCATTAAGACAATTAGGAAACATTGTCCCATCAGACCACTTAGACCCATTTGGCCACTTAGGCCAATTAGGCCCATTCGGTCCATTAGGGCCATTTAGCCCCTAGGGCCGATAATCACATTAATCCCATTAGGCCACCTAGGCCATTAGGCCACTTAGGCCCATTAGGTAGATTAGGCCACTTAGTCCCATTAGGCCACTTAGGCCCATTCGACCCATTATGCCACTTAGGTCCATTTGGCCCATTATGCTCATTTATCCCCTAGGTCCGCTAATCCCAATAAGCCAATAAGGCCACTTATGCCCATTATGTCACTTAATCCCATTAGGCCCCTTATTCCCATTAGGCCACTTAGGCCCATTACGCCCCTTAGGCCCATTAGGCCCATTAATCCCATTAGATCGATTAATCCACTCGGGCTCATTCGGCCACTTAGGCCAATTAGGCCCATTAGACCACTTAGGCCCATTCGGCCTATTAGGTCCATTAGACCCATTAGGCCCATTTGGCACCAAGGACCATTAATCCCATTCATTCCATTAGGCCCCTTAAACCCATTAGAACCCTTGGGCCCATTAATCCCATTAATCCACTTAGGCCAATGAGGCCTATTGATGTGGCACCCACTGGGACCCACTAGGACACCTGGCCTAGGAACCCCAGCGATACGGCCCCACAACCCCGCTATAGTAGCAATCCCCCAACCCTTCGCCGCAACTGGGACCCACTGGGACACATGGCCCAGGAACCCCACATATACGGAAGGTTGTTGCGAACAGCCGGTTTCGAACCCAAGTCGCCTTTAACACCAAGCCCATGGAACTTGATGCCAACCCTTTAATGATGTGGCACCCACTGGGACCCCAGCGATACGGCCCCACAGCCCCGCTGCAGCGGAAATCCCCCAACCCTTCACCGCAAGTGGGACCCACTGGGACACGTGGCCCAGGAACCCCGCATATATGGTAGGTTGTTGCGAACGGCCGGTTTCAAACCCGGGTCGCCTTTAACACCCAGCCCATGGAACTGGATGCCAACCACTAGGCTGCAGCTTAGTGGTTGGCATTCAGTTCCATGGGCTGGGTGTTAAAGGGGACGCGGGTTCGAAACTGGGTGTTCGCAACAACCGGTCGTATATGTGGGGTTCCTGGGCCACATGTCCCAGTGGGTCCCAGTTGCAGCGAAGGGTTGGGGGATTGCCATTGTAGCGGGGCTGTGGGGCCGTATCGCTGGGGTTCCTAGGCCAGGTGTCCTAGTGGGTCCCAGTGGGTGCCACATCACCTATGAGGCCACTTTTGCCCAGTAGGCCCATGAGGTCCGTTAATCCCATTAGGACCCTTAGGCCCATTAGGCCACTTAGACCCAATAGACCCATTAGGCCACTTAGGCCCATTAGAACTATTAGGCTCATTAATCCAATTAGGCCTATTTGGCCACTTAGTCTAATTAGGGAAATTGTGCCACTTATGCCAATTAGGCCCATTAGGCCACTCAGGACAATTAGGAACATTAGGCCCATTAGGCCCATTAGGCCAATTCAGGCCATTTGTCCCATTAGGCCACTTAAGCCACTTAGGCCCATTAGGCGCATTAGGCCACTTAGGCCCATTAGGCCACTTTGGCCCATTAGACCCACTAGGGACATTAGGCCGAGTTGGCCCATTAGGACACTTTGAACCATTAAGCCCATTTAGCCAATTAGTCTCATTAGGCCCATTGGGCCCATTAGGCCACTTAGGCCCATTAGGCCCATCAGGACATTTCGACCCATTAGGCCCATTTGGCCACTTGGGCCCATTCGGCCACTTTTCCCCATTAGGCCCATTAACCCCATTAGGACTCTTAGGCCACTTAGGCCCATTGGGCCAATTAGGGCACTTAGGCCCATTAGGCCCATTAGGCCACTTAGTCTTATTAGGCCCATTAGGCAACTTAGGCCCATTAGGTCCATTTGGCTACTTGGACCATTAGTCCCATTAGGCTCATCGGTCCACTTAGGCCCATTCGGCTACTTTGGTCAATTATGCCCACTGCGCCCATTATGCCCATTCATCCCATTAGGACCAATAGGCCCATTAGGACCATGCGGCCACTAAGGACCTTTAGACCCATAAGGCCACTAAGGCCCATTAGGCCCATCATTTCACTTAGGACCATTAGGCCCAATGGACTATTCGGCCACTTTGGCCCATTAGGCCCATTAGCCCACTTAGGCCACTTAGGCGCATTAGGTCCATTGGGCTCATTGGGGAACTTAGGCCTATTAGGCTACTTAGGCTGATTGGGCTACATAGACCCATCAGGCCCATTTGGCAACTTAGGCCCAGTGGGACCATTAATCCCATTAGGCCGATTTGGCCACTTAGGCCCATTAGGCCCATTAGGCCCATTAGGCCCATTAGGCCCCTTAGGCCCATTAATCCTACTAGGTCGATTTAGAAACTTAGGCCCATTAATCCACTTAGGCCCATTAGGCCCATTAGGAAACCTAGTCTAATTAAGCACATTCAACCCATTAGGCCCATTCAGCCCATTTTTCCCATTTAGACTCTAGGCCCATTAATCCCATTACACCTATTAGGCCACTTTGTCCCATTAGGCCGATTAGGCACATTAGGGTGATTAGGCCACTAAGGCTCATTAGGCCCATTAGTCCTCTTGGAATGACAAGGCCCATTAATCCCATTATGCCCAATAGGACACTTAGGCCCAGTAGGCCACTTAGGCCCATTTGACCCATTAGTCCCATTAGGCCCATTAGACCCATTAAGCCTATTAGGGCGATTAGGAAACTTTGGCCCATTATTCCCATTAAGACACTTAAGCCAATTAGGTCTATTCGGCCCATTAGGCACATTAGGCCCATTAGGCCCATTCGTCCCATTAAACCCATTAGGTCGATTAGAAAACTTTGGCCCATTAGGCCACCTAGGCCCATTAGGCCACCTAGGCCCATTAGGCCACTTAGGCCAATTGGTCACATTCAGCCTCTTAGGCCCATTTGGCCTCTAGACCCATTAATCTCATTAATCCCATTAGGCCACTTAGACCCATAAGGCCGCTTAGGCCCATTAGGCCCCATAGGCTAGTTTGGCCCATTTGGCCCATTTGGTCCATTTGGTACCTAGGACTATTAAGCCCATTAATACCATTAAGCCCATTAGTCCTATTAGGACACTTGGGCCCCTTGGGTCCATTAGGTCCATGTGGCCACTTAGGCCCATGAGGCCCATTAGGCCACTTAGGACCAGAGGCCCATTAGGCCCCTAAGGCCATTTTATCCCATCAGGCCCATTCAGCCACTTCGGCCTATTAGGTCCATCAGGCTCATTTGGCTCATTCATTTGATTAGGCTGATTGGGACACTTAGGCCACTTAGGTCCATTAGACCCATTAGGACACTTAGGCCCATTGTCCCATTAGGATACTTAGGCCCATTAGGCCAATTAGTCCCATTAGACCCATTAGCCCCATTAGGCACATTAAGTCCACTTAGGTCCATTAATCCCATTCATCCCATTTGTCCCATTAGGCCACTTAGACCCATTAGGTGACTTAGGCCCATTGGACCATTAGGCCACTTAGGCCCATTAGACCCATTAGTCCCATTAGTCCAATTAGGCCCATTAGGCCCATTAACCCCATTCTTCCCATTAGGCCCATAAGGCCACTTAGGCAGATTAGAACCATTCAGCCCATTAGGTGCATTAGGCCCATTCAGCCCCTTAGGCCCGCTAAGCCCATTAGTCTACTTAAGCCCATTAGGACTATTAGGTCAATGAGGTGCATTAGGCCCATTCGACCACTTAGACCCACTTGGCCCATTATGCCACTTATGTCCATTAGGCCACTTAAGCCCATTCGGCCCATTAACCCCATTATTCCACTTAAGCCCATTCTTCAACTTAGGCCCATTAACCACATTAGGGAAATTTGGAACATTAGTCCCATTTAGCCACTTAGGCCCATTAGTCCCAATCGGTCACTTAGGCCCATAAGGCCCATTCGGTCGATTAGTTCGATTCAGCTACTTAGGCCACTTAGATCCATTTGACCCAGTAGGCCCATCGACCCATTATGCCACTTAGGACCATTAGGATCATTCGGTCAATTACACCGATTAGGCCACTTAGGGCACTTAGACCCATCAAGACCATTAGCCCCATTAGGCAACTTAGGCCCATTAAGCCCATTAGGCCCATTCAATCAATTATACTAACTATGCCACTTAGGCCCATTCAGTTGATTAGCTCGATTATGCCACATTGTCCCATTAGGACCTTTAGTCCCATTATGCCACTTAGACCCATTTGGCCCATTTGGTCGATTAGAAATATTAGGCCACTTGGGCCACTTGGGCCCATTAGGCCCATTAGGCCACTTAGGCCCATTAGGAACATTCAGTCGATTATGTCGATTAGGCCACTTGGGCCCACTAGGCCCATTAGGCCACTTCATCCCATTAGGTCCATTCGGCCACTTAGGTCCATTAGGCCACTTAGGCCCATTAGACCCATTTGGCAAATTAGGCCGATTAGACCACTTATGCCACTTATTCCCATTATGTCCATTAGGCCCATTAGGCACATTAGGCACATTAGGCCACTTAGGCCACTTAGGCATTAGGCCCATTAGGCCACTTAGGCTCATTAGGTCCATTAGTCCCATTCGACCAATTAGGCCAATTAGGCCACGTAGGCTCATTAGGCCAATTAAGTTCATTAGGTCACTTAGTACCATTAGGACCACTAGGCACATTAATTACACTTAGTCAATTAGTGGTATTAGGCCACTTAGGCCCATTAGGACCATTAGCCACTCATTCCAATTAGCCATTAGGCCACTAAGGCCCGTTAGATCTATTCGTCCAATTAGGACCATTAGGCCTATTAGGCCACTTAGGACACTTAGGACCATTAGTCTCATTCATTCAATTAAGAGTATTAGGCCACTTAGTCTCATTAGGCCTATTATTCCACTTAGGCTCAATAGGCCCATTAGGCCACCAGGGCCCATTCAGCCCATTAAACCCATTAGTCCCATTAGGCCCATTTGGCCACATACTCCCATTAGGCAACTTAGGACCATTTGTCTACTTAGGCCCATTAGGCCACATAGGCCCATTCAGTCACTTAGGTCCATTAGGCCCATTAAACTCGTTAGTCCCATTAGGCATGTTAGGCCCATTAGGCCACATAGGCCCATTGGGCCCATTCGGTCGATTCGCCTAATTAGGCCATTGAGGCCCATTATTCCCATAGGTAATGTTGGCCCATTAAGACCATTAATAAACTTAGACCTATTAGGACCATTAATCACACTAGTCCCACTGGGCCCATTAGGCCTGTTAAGCCACTTTGGCCACTTAGGCCCATTAGGCCCGTTCGGTCGATTAATCCGATTAGGCCACTTAGTCCACTTAGGCCCATTATGTAAATTAGGCCCATTAGACACATTAGGCCCATTAGGCCCACTAGGACCATTAGGGAACTTAGGCCCATTCTGCCCATTATGCCACTTAGGACCAGTATACCCATTAGGCCCATCAGGCCCATTAATCCCATGAGTGGCATTCTGCCCATGAGGCCCATTAGGCCCAGGAGGACCATTAGGACACTTAGGCCCATTAATCCCATTGGTCCCATGAGGCCATTTAGTCCCATGAGACCCATTAGACCCATCAGGCCACTTAGGCCCACTAGGCCCATTAATCTTGTCAATCCTATCTAGCCCACGAAGCCCTTTAGGCCACTTAGACCAATTTGGACACTTCGATCCATTAGGACCATTGAGCCCACTGGTCCCATTCATCCCATTGGGCCCCATAGGCCCATGAGGCCCATTGGGACCATTAGGCCACTTAGGCCCATTCGACCCATTTGGCCATTTAGGCCCACTTAGGCCACTTAGAACCATTGGGCCCATTATGCCCATTGGGCGCATTAGGCAACTTAGCCCTATTAGGACCATGAGAACCAATAGGCCCATTCATCCCATTAGACCCATTAGGTCATTTAGGCATACTCAGTCCATTAAGCCACTTTGGCCTATTAGGCCACTTAGGCCACTTAAGTCCATAAGGCCCAATAGGCTCATCAGGCCCATTAGGCCACTTAGGACTATTTGGCTCATTTGGTCACTTAGGCCCATTAGGCCCATTTGGCGCATGAGGCCACTTAGGCTCAATAGACCCATTCATCCCATTAGGACCATGATGACCATTCATCCCATCAGGCCACTTAGTCCCACTAGGCCCTTTAGGCCCACTAGGCCCATTAAGAAACTTAGGCCCGTTCAACCCACTAGGCTACTTAGGCCACTTAGGCCCATTAGACCCACTAGGAAAATTAGGAAACTTAGGCCTAGGAGGCCCATTCGTCCCATTAGGACCATTAGGACCATCAGGCCCATGAGGCCACTTAGTCCCATGAGGCTCATTAGGCCCATTATGCCCCTGGGCCCATGAGGCCACTTAGGCCCATTTAGACCATGAAGGCCATTCAGCCCTTGGGGCCCTTGAGGCCCATTAGGCCCATCAGTCCCATTTTACATTTAGGCTAATTAGGCCCATTAGGTTACTTAGGCCTATTAGGACCATTCATCCACTTAGGCCCATTAGGCCCATTCTGTCACAAAGGCCCATTAGCCCACTTAGGCCCATTGGGCCAATTAATCCACTTACTCCCATTAAGACCATTAGCCTCATTAGGCCCATTATCCCACTTAGGCCCATTAAGACAATTAGGTCCATTAGGCCCAATATTCCAATCGAGCCTATGAGGCCCATTCGGCCACTAAGACCCATTAGGCCCATTCGGCCACTTAGGCCCATTATTCCCATATGGACACTTAGGCCACTTAGGCCCATTTAGACCATGAGGCCCATGAGGCCCATCCGTCCCATTAGGCCACTTAGGCCCATTTGGCCACTGAGGCCCATTAGGCCCATTGGGCCAATTGGTAAAATCAGGCCCATTATGCCCATTGGGCCTATCAGTCCCATTAGGTCCATTAGGCCACTAAGCCCCATTAGTCCCATTATGCCCATTCGGCCAATTAGGCCACAAAGGCCCTTTGGGCCTACTTGTCCCATTAAGCCACTTAGGCCCATGAGGCCCATTAGGACACTTAGGGCACTTAGTCACATTATTCCCATGAGGCACATGAGGCCCATCATGCACATTAGGCCCATTAGGCCAATTAAGCCCACTAGGCACATTCAACCACTTATACCCATTAAGCCCATTGGGCCCATTGGGCTTATTGGGCCTATCATGCCCATTAGGCCCATTAGGCCAATTTAGCCACTGAGGCCCATCTGGTCACTTAGGTCCATTAGTCCCATTGGTCCATTGATTCCCATTATGACTATTAGGCCGATAATGCCCATTAGGCCCATGAGGCCCATTATGCCCATCAGGCCCATTTGGCCACTAAGCCCCATTAGGCCCATTGGGCCCATTAGGCTACTTATTCCCCTTTATCCTATTAAGACCATTAGGCCCATGAGTCCACTTAGGCCCATTAGCCCCATCAATCCCATTAGGCCACAGAGGCCCATTAGGCCACTTAGGCCCATTAGGCCACTTAGGCCCATTACTACACTTAGGCCCATTCAACTCATTAGGCCACTTAGGCCCATTAGGCCCATGAGGGCCATGATTCCACTGAGGCCCATTAGGGTCATCGGACCCATTAGGCCACTTAGTACCATTAGGAACACTAGCCACATTAGGCCACTTAGGCCCATTCAACTCATTAGGCCATTTAAGCCCATTAACCCATCAGGCCCATCAAACCCATGAGGCCACTTAGACCCATTCAGCCCATTATGGCCATTAGGCCTATCAGGACCATTAGGCCACTTAGGCCCATTCGGCTCATTAGGCCACTTAAGCCGATTAATCCCATTAGGCCAATCAGGCCCATCAGGCCCATTATTTTTATTTGGCCTATTAGGTAACTTAGGCCACTTAGGCCCATTAGGCCACTTAGTCCCGTTCAACCCATTCAACCCATTAGGCCACTTAGTCTCATTAGGCACATTATGCAACTTACTCCACCAAGGCCCATTAGGCCCCTTAGGGCACCGAGGCCCATTAGCCTCATTAGGCCCATTAGGCCACTTAGGCCCATTAGGCCTATTAGGCCCCTAAGGCCCATTATGCCCATTAGTCAACTTAGGCACTTAAGCCCATTAGGCCCATTAGGCCACTAAGACCCATTAGGCTCAGGAGGCCCATTAGGACACTTAGGCGCATTAGGTCCATTAGGACACTTTGGCCCATTGGGTCACTTAGGCACATTTGGCCCATTAGGCCACTTTGGCCACTTTGTCCCATTATGCCCATTAGGCCCATTAGGTCCATTATTCTACTTTAGCCCATTAGTCCCATTAGGAAACTTAGGCCCATTAGGCCACTTCGGCAACTTAGGCCCATTGGGCCAATTAGGCCACTAAGGCTCATTCAGCCACTTAGGCCCATTGGGCTCATTAGGCCACTTAGGACCATTGGGCCCATTAGTCCACTTAGGCACATTAGACCCATTAGGCCCCTTAGGCCACTAAGGCCCATTATTCCACTTAGGCCCATTAGACCCATTAGGCTCCTTAGGCCACTAATGCCCATTAGGCCCATTAGGCCACTTATGCCCATTAGGCCACTTAGGCCACTCAGACCCATTAGGCCCATTAGGCCACTGAGGCCCATTAGGCCACTAAGGCCCATTGGGCCCATTAGTACACTAAGGCCTGTTAGGCCCATTAGGCCACTTAGGCCTCTTAGGCACATTAAGCCACTTATGCCCATTTGGCCCATTAGGCCACTTAGGCCACTTAGGCCCATTATGCTCATTAGGTCCATTATGCCAGTTAGGCCCATTAGGACACTATGCCCATTAGGCTAATTTGGCTACTTAGGCCCATTAGGCCACTTAGGCCCATTAGGCCACTTTGACCACCTAGGCCCATTAGGCCACTGAGGCCCATTAGGCCACTTAGGCCCATTCTTACCATTAGGCCACTTAAGCCACTTAGACCCATGAGACCACTTAGGCCACTTAGGCCCCTTAGGCTGATTAAGCCACTTTGGCCCATTATGCCCATTAGGCCACTAAGGCCCAATATTCCCATTAGGCCCATGAGGCCACTTAGGCCCATTAGGTCCATTATTCCACTTACTCCCATTCGGCTACTTAGGTCACTTAGGCTACTTAGGCCCATTTGGCCACTTAGGCCCATTAGGACCATTAGCCCACTTAGGCCCATTATGCCCATTAGGCCCATTATGCCCATTTTTTCACTTAGGCCCGTTAAGACCATTAGACCCATTCGTACATTTAGGTCTATTAGGCCTATTAGGACCATTAGGCCACTTATGCCCATTAGGCACTTCGGCCCATTAGGCCACTTAGGCCCATTAGACCCATTCAGACCATTAAGTCCATAAGGCCCATTGGGCTACTTAGGCCCATTCAGCCCATTGTGCTACTTAAGATCATTCATCCCATTACGCCACTTAGTCCTGTTCAACCCATTAGACCCATTAGTTCACTTAAGTGAGTTAGGCCCATTATGCCACTTTGGCCAGTTAGGCCCATTGGGTTCATTGGGCCCATTATGCCACTTAGGCCCATTCAGCCCATTAGACAACTTTGGCCAATTAGGCCCATTAGGCCACTTTCTCTAGTTAGACCCATTAGGCTCATCGGGCTATTAGGCCACTTTGGCTAGTTGGTCCCATTGGACTCATTATACCCTTAGGGCCCTTGGGCCCCTTACACGAGTTAGGCCAGTTTAGCCCATTCGACCCATTAGGCCAGTTAGTCGCAATGGCCCTATTAGGCCAGTTAGGCCCATTAGACTCGTTAGGCCCATTGGGTCAGTTAGGCCACTTAGGTGAGTTCGACCCATTAGGCCCATTGGGCCGACACAAATGCCAGTTAAGCCACTTATGCCCCTTAAGCCCATTGGGCCCATTAGGATAGTTAGGACAGCTAGGCCAATTGGTCCCATTTAGCCCATTGGACCCATTAGGCCACTTAGGACCATTAGGACCATTATGACACTTAGGACTATTCATCCTATTAGTCCATTTAGACCAGTTAGGCCTAATTGGACCATGGGGCCCATTAGGCTAGTTAGGCCCATTAGGTCCATTATGCCCATTGGCCCCATTAGGCCCATTAGGCCAGTTAGTCCCATTAGGCCCATTAGATGCCTTGGGGCCATTAGGCCACTTGAAATTGCCCAATGGATGATTGTATCACTGAGAGGGGGAAGGGTGAATTAGTGATACTTTTTTCTTCTATGTTTCTTTTCAAATGAAACAATATTCACCTCCTATTAAAGATTATATTCCCTACTGAAAACAATTAAAATACATAGCCACAGGAACACAAGTATTTACTAGATTCACTATTCAATAAGAATAACTACATCCTTGGTATAGAATGGAAGTGCTTCAATACCACACATTCTACTAGAAAACAATCATTAGATTACAACAAGTAGGGTATACCCTTTTACTTGTGTAGCACAATGTAAACAATCCAATAGTACATGTGCACCCTCTTAGCATAAATTGATAAATGAAATGATTGTGTAACAACTCATGTTACCAGTTCTTCTTTTCAAATACACAAATGTATTCAATTGAAAACACTAATTCAATTTCTTACCCAGAAGATGGTAAGAACTTTCTAGACATTGTTAAGAAAAAAACAAGTCCGATTTTCCCAGTCTGATTTCTCTGAGTATGATTCTCCTGGATACGATTCTTTCTGATAATATTTTCCCAATATGATTCTAGTTGGTACGATATTCCTCAGTATAAAAATATAACTTTTATCGGATGATGTAGAGCTGAATCAACACTACTTCAACTCTCCATCTTCCTCGGTCTGAAAGACCCAGTATGGAAATCACGATCTGATTAATCCAGCCCGATATGATGACTATCAGAATACAATTGACAAGAAGGATATAGTAATCCGATGAGTATGATAAACACTGAGTATGATGACCAGCTGAATACAATTTTGTGATCTTGTCTCTTCTCTTTCACTTCAATCCATCAAAACTTCTTCAACAAAAGTGAATACATAAACTTTTTCTTCTCTCTAAAACCAGGAGCTTCTCTCTCCTGAAAATTACATCGGTATACCTCAAGTACAACATAATTTTATTCTTCTATAGGTGACCCTTGATATGCTTTTCCGGGAATC
This sequence comes from Viscum album, assembly GCA_963277665.1. Classification (NCBI taxonomy): domain Eukaryota; kingdom Viridiplantae; phylum Streptophyta; class Magnoliopsida; order Santalales; family Viscaceae; genus Viscum; species Viscum album. Next base: position 1,777,571,360 of record OY728156.1, read on the forward strand.
TCAAAAATTTCCCCGCTTAATCAAATTCACCCTAATCTCAATTTCCCCTAAAATATGGGGTGTATTTTGACTTCATAAACTCTTCTCGAAGATTATCGATTCTTCTAAAACTTTCACTTCTCCTTATGAATGCTGAATATGATAATTCTTTTGAATGTTGAGCTCCCCCTCAATTGCACACCCACCAAACTTTTCTTTCAAACCACTTTTACTTCTTCACTTCTTCTCTTGACCCACTTGAAAATATAAAACAATTCCAATCTGATACAATGACTCTTGACCCAATTGAAACCTACAAATTAATTCAACCCTTTTTAAATGGATTACCACATTTTTGATCTCATTATTTCCTTCTCTTTTCAATAATCGAACTCAAGCAATTCCTTCTTGGAATATGATTGTCCATAGTATGATATTTCTGAGAATGGTTGGCCTAAATACAATCATATTGGGTACGATCTTTTTCTTCTTGATCCTGAGTATGATCATCCTCGGTATGAAGGTTTTCTTATGCATACAATTTATAATTGGATGCTACAGTACCAAACAATGATCATTCTAGGTACGATCATTCTAATTACGATCCCCAATGCCTTCTTTCTTTCCTTCTCAGCCTGAATCTGATTACACTGGGTACAATTCCATTTCTATTGGAATCATCTCTTTCTTCTCTTCCACCTAGATATAATAAATCTAGATATTATTTGGAATGCCTCTTTTTCCCTTTCTTCACACATCATACCCAAGACAATTCTGATCAGTTCCTTTTTCTTTCAAACAACTTTCCATCGTTGTGATGGATAGAGTGAGTCAGATTCTTTTGAAAACAATGGAAAATATAATTTCCAAAAAATAAAAAGTGAGGTGATTTTATTTCTTCAAAATCTTTCTTTGATAATAAAATACAAAACATGAAAATAAACACCTTCCTCATCATCTTGGTTCTAACAATCCCCCCTTTGGATTTTCTTATCAACCAAGTTTCATAAATCACTGAATTTAGGCCCATTAGTCCCATTGGCCAATTATTCCCATTAGGCCACTTAGGCCTATTAGGACAATTAGGCTACTTATTCCCATTAGGCCAATTATTCCACTTATTCCCATTAGACCCATTATCCCATTAGGTCCATTCGACAACATAGGTCCATTAGGACCATTGTGACCATTAGGCCACATAGGCCCATGAGGCTCATTAGGCCACTTCGGCCCATTAGGCCCATTAGTCCACTTAGACACATGAGTCCCATTAGGCCACTTTGACCCATTAGGAAACTTAGGACACTTAGGACCATTAGACCCATCAGGCCCATTCATCCCATTAGGCCCATTAGGCTCATTCATCCCATTGGTCCCATTAGGCAACTTAGGTCACTTAGGCCCATCAGGCAACTTAGTCCCATTAGGAAACTCAGGCCACTTAGTCCCATTAGGCCACTTAGTCCCATTCAAACCATTAGGCCACTTAGGCACATTCAACCCATTAGGCCCATTAGACCTATTAGGTCGATTAGGCAACTAAGGCCCATTAAACCCATTATTCCCATTGGGACCATTAAGAAACATAGGAAACTTAGGACCATTGATCCACTTGGACCCATTAGTCCCATTATGAAACTTAGTATACTTAGGCCCATTAGGACACTTAGACCTATTAGACATATTAGGTCCATTAGACCCATTAGACCTATTAGTCCCATTAGTCAACTTAGGCCACTAAGGCCCATTATTCCCATTAGGCCCATTAGGCCACTTTGGCCCATTAGGAAACTTAGGCCACCTAGGCCCATTGGACCCATTAGGCCACTTAGTCCCATTGGACACATTAGGACACTTAACACGATTAAACCCATTAGTCCATTTTGGACCATTAGGCAACTTAGGCCACTTAGGTCCATTAGACCTATTAGGCCCATTAGGCCCATTCAGACTATTGGGCCCATTAAGTAACTTTGGCCACTTAGGTAAATTGGACCCATTAGGCCCATTGGACCCATTAAGACCATGGGTACCATTAGGAAACATAGGAAACTTAGGCCCATTAGGCCACTTAGGCCCATTGGACCCTTCATGTCCATTTGGCCACTTAGCCCACTTAGGCCCATTAGACCCATTCAGCCCATTAGTCCACTTAGGCCCATTCAATCCATTCATCACATTAAGCCCATTATGTCCATTAGGCCGATTAGGCCACTTAGGCCCATTAGACCCATTAGACCCATTAGGACCATTAGGATAATTAGGCAATTTAGGCCACTTAGTCCCATTCGACCACTTAGACCTATTAGACCCATTAGGCCCATTAAGAAACTTAGGCCAGTTAGACCCATTGGACCCATTAGGCCCATTAGGAAACTTATGCCACTTAGGGACATTAGGACACTTAGACTCATTGGACCCATTAGGCCCTTTAGGAAACTTAGGCCACTTAGACCCATTGGACCCATTGGTCCCATTTTCCTACTTGGGCCACTTCAACCCATTAGGTCACTTAGGCCCATTGTACCCATTAGGCTGAATTATCCATAATGGCCCCATTAGGCCCATCAATCCCATTGGACCCATTTGACCACTTAGGCACAATATGTCCATTAGGCCACTTAGACCCATTAGGCCTATTAGGCCCATTGGACCCCTAGGATCATTAGGACAATTAGGCCATTAGGCCATTAGGCCCATTAGGACTATTAGGTCACTTAGGCCACTTAGTCCCATTAGGCCCCTTAGACCCATTAGACCCATTGACCCCCTTAGGTCTATTAGGCCAATTAGGCTATTGGGTCCATTAGGCCCATTAGCTCACTTAGGCCCAATAGGCCCATTCGGCCTATTAGGTCACTTAGGCCACTTAGGTCCATTAGGCCACTTAGGCCCATTAGAATCCTTAAACCCATTAGGCCCATTGGTCCCCTTAGGACCATTGGGACCATTATGCTACTTGGGACCATTAGTCCCATTAGGCCCCTTAGACCCATTATGCCACTAAGGCCCATTTCTTCCACTTTGGCCCATTATGCCCCTTAGACTCATTAAGCCCATTATTCCCATTAGGACCATTAGGCCAATTCGTCCATTCAGACCATTAGGTGGAATTGACCATAATGGTCCCATTAGGCCCAATAATCCACTTCACCCCAATAGACCCATTAGGCCCATTCGGCCCATTAGGACCATCAAGCCACTTAGGCCCAACTATTCCATTCGACCCATTAATCCCATTAGGCCCATTAGGCCGAATTGGACTTAATGGGCCCATTATGACACATAGACCCATTAGGACACTTATTCCCAATAGGACCATTCGAACCATTAGTCCACTTAGTAAACTTAGGACCATTAGCACACTTTGGCCCAGTGGACCCATTAGACCCATTAATCCCATTAGGCTCATTAGACCCATTAATCCCATTAGGCTCATTAGACCCATTAGGACACTTAGGCCCAATTGGCCCATTAGGTCGATTAGGACACTTAGGCCCATTAGGCCCATTAGGTCACTTAATCCCATTAGACCCATTAGGACCATTAGGCCCATTGGTCCACTTAATTCCATTAGACCCATTAGTTCCATTAGGACACTTAGGCTCATTTGACCCTTAGGCCCATTAGGCCCATTAGGCCATTTAGGCCAATTTAGGCCAATTTTGGCCATTTAGGACAATTAGGCAAATTAGGCCATTGAGTCCATTTAGGAAAATTATTCCATTTAGGTTATTTAATTTAATTTATTATATTTAGTCCAATGAGGCCAATGAGACCAATTCAGGCCAATTAGGCCAATTTAGGCCCTTTAGACCATTTAGGCCAATTAGAAGATTTAGGCTATTTAGGCCAATTTAGGCCAATTATGCCAATTAGTCCAATTACAAAAATTAGGTCAATTAGACAATTTAGTTCATTTATGCCATTTATACCAATTTAGTTCATTTAGTGTAATTAGTCCATTTAGGCCAATTTAGGTCATTTAGGCAATTTAGGCCAATTTAGACCATTTAAGCCAATTAGGCCAATTATGCCATTTATGGAAATTTAGGTAATTTAGACCAATTATTCCAATTATTATGATTAGTCCAATTTAGACAATTTATACCAATTAGGCCAATTATGCAATTTTGGCAATTTTGGCCAATTAGGCCAATTTAGGCCATTTGGGCCAATTTTGTCTATTTTGGCCATTTTGGACAATTTAAACCATTTAGGCCAATTAATCCAACTAGGAAAATTAGACAATTTAATATATTTAGTGCAATTAAGCTATTTAGTCCAATTTATCTCATTTAGAACAATTAGTAAAATTAGACCAATCAGGCCAATTAGGCAATTCAGGCCCATTAGGCCAATTAGGCCATTTAGGCCAATTTAGGCCATTTAGGCCAATTTAGGACATTTAGGACAATTTATTCCATTTAGGTCAATTTAGGACAATTAGGTCATTTGGTCCATTTAGTACAATTATATCAATTAGGCCATTTAGGTCATTTAGGACAATTAGGTCATTTCGACCATTTAGACAAATTTAGGCCATTTAGATGAATTAGGCCAATTAAGCCAATTTAGGCCATTTATGATAATTTATTCCATTTATCATAATTATTCAAATTAGGCCAATTAGTTAATTTATACCATTTAGTCCAATTGGGACAATTAGGCCATTTATGCCATTTAGGACATTTAGTAAAATTAGGAAATTAGGTAATTTAGTTAATTTAGTCCATTTCATAAAATTAGGACATTTAGGCCATTTAGTTTATTTTGGTCAACTAGGCTAATTAGGCCAATTATAAAATTTAGGTCATTTAGGCCAATTTAGGCCATTTATTCCAATTTGGCCATTTAGGAAAATTTAGGTCATTTATTCTATTTAGGAAAATTTATTCCATTTAATCCAATTCATCCAATTATTCCATTTAGTCCAATTTAGGCCATTTAGGCCAATTAGGCCGTTTAGGACATTTAAGCTGATTTGGCCAATTTAGGCCATTTAGGCCAATATAAACAATTAGACCAATTAGAAAATTTAGGGAATTTAGGTCAATTATTCCAATTATTCTAATTGAGTTCATTTAGTCTAATTAGTCTATTTAATCCATTTCGGACAATTTAGGCCATTTAGGTGAATTGGGCCAATTAATCCAATTAGGTAATTTATGCAATTTAGGCCAATTAGGCCATTTAGGATAATTAAGACCATTTAGACCAATTTGGCCAATTTTGCCAATTTAGTCTATTTATTCCATTTAGGACAATTTAGTCCAATTTTTACAATTAGGCTATTTAGTCCATTTAGGCAAATTTAGGTCATTTCGACCAATTATTCCAATTAGTCCAATTAGGCCAATTAGGCAATTTATGCCATTTAGACCAACTAGGCCATTTAGGCCAATTTTGGTCATTTATACAATTCAGGCCAATTAAAACAATTAGTCCATTTAGGCCATTTAGGAAATTTATTCCATTTAGTACAATTAGACCAGTTATGTCATTTAGGAAATTTAGGCCATTTAGACTATTTTAGGCCATTTAGATCAATTAGGCCAATTATTAAAATTTAGAACATTTAGGAAAATTAGTCCATTTATGCCAATTAGACCATTTAAGTCATTTAGTCTATTTAGGACATTTAGTTCATTTAGGCCATTTAGACCAATTAGGATAATTAGGCTAATTTAGGACATTTAGGCTAATTTAGTCCATTTAGGCCAATTAGATCAATTAGTCCATTTATAATAATTAGGAAAATTAGTCCATTTAGACCATTTAGTCCAATTAATCCATTTAGGCCAATTAGGCCATTTTGGTCATTTAGGCCAATTTAGGCCATTTAGGCCATTTAGGTCAATTAGGTTGATTAGGCCATTTAGGCCAATTAATCTATTTAGGAAAATTTTGGCCATTTAGGCCATTTAGGTCAATTAAGCCATTTAGGCCAATTTGGGACATTTATGCCAATTATGCCATTAGGCTAATTGGGAAATTTAGGTCATTTAGCCAATTAGTCAATTTTGGCCAATTTGGTCCATTTAGTCCAATTTGGTCATTAGGTCAATTTCAACCGTTTAGCAAATTTAGCCCATTTAGTACAATTAGGACATTTAGGCCATTTAATCCATTTATTCCATTTAGTACAATTAGGCCAATTAGCCTATAATTAGGCAAAATAGTCCATTTAGGCAAATTAGGCAATTTAGGTCATTTAGTCCTATTAGCCCATTTGGGCCAATTAAGTCCATTTAGAACAATTTAGGTCTTTTAGGGAAATTAGGCCACTTAGGCTACCACGAACCAACCTGTGTCGACCATGAACTGGTCACCTGACAGCTATAAAACAAGCTCTACACAAAAAGGCTCGACACTTTCTTTGACCTAGAAGAGTTTGAAGTTTCAAAACAGAATGCATCAATCCCACATTTAGACCCAACAAATAAATAACATGAAAATCAATGAAATATGAGATGCACCCATATCAAACAATTCTTTTATAAAGGTAGAATTCAAGAGAATCGTACCTCTCACCATCGATGGTACAAGTTGGTCATTCACAATAACCCACTCAGCTCCAAATACCTGCTTACTCTCCACAATTTTATCTTTATTCCCATAATGAAATTTCCCATGTTGAGAATTCATGGTATTCCTGGAATCAACATGACTAAATATATTCTTCTAATGAGGGGTATTATACTTTCCTCGTCCCGTTGAGGAATAACATGACTGTGAACCTTGAGAAGTGTTTCGAACAGCCAACCTTGTAGAATGGAAACAATAACACTAAAGATGCCTCGTCTAATTACTATTATGGGATTCTCTAGGAAGTGATGTACATTCTCACTTTATGTGTCTTAGAGTGACACATTAGAAACATCCCGACTTTCTCTTAGGCTTCATAAGAAGATTCACTGATCCTTCCATCAGATTCTAAGCCATACTCTCACCTTGGAAAAAAGTGTCCCTCTTCCACTTACTCCCCGCATTATAGTTTACAACATTTACCATAGGTATCACGATATCTCCTACACCCATCACCCTAAGATGTCTCTTTCAGCCACGCTTTTTCTATTGACCATCTCTGTACAATCTGTTATACAGATTACTGCAATCTTCAAACAAATTTCCTACCTATTCCCAGATTGAAAAATGTGTGTATTCAAAGATACACTAGTAGAAACCTCGGGTAAAAACTAGAATAAATTCATGAATTTAGCCACATATTCTGTCATAGAAAGGTTTTACTACTTCAAGATAAATAAATCCATCATTATTTGAATTATAAATGTGTAAGGATAGAATTTATTGCTGAAAAATTCCTCGAAATCCTCCCATGCCATACCTTGGTCCACTTTATCCTAGATCGCTAACTCCCACCAATAATATGAAATATATTACAACATGTATGTCACTAAATTTAATTTTAACTCCATAAGTGTGCCTAGGAAATCTAAGATTCGATTCATCTTATTTAGCCACGCCTCCACCCTTTATGGTTCTGAATCACCCCAAAAGATGGGTGGATTTTTCTTCTTAAACTGAACCAAATGGTCCACATTCTTTGGTTTATTTCTTTTATTACCATTATCGACAGCTTCAAAATCTTTCATTATGCTCTGCACTAGCTACTGGTTCACCTGGGGCTCAGGTGCAACCACATTGTTTGTAGCTTCATCTGGTTGGTTTCTACGATGCCTACTAGGTTCCATTCCCTTTTCACATGAGAAACACCATAAGTCTCACTCTCTAGAAACAAAAGGCTTAGCAATTTCAAATCCTATCACATTTCAACTATCATAACCATGAGTTACAAAATCTAACATTTTTCATGTTCAATAATTTTTGAAAAAACATCCACCAAGTTTTGAAAATCGACCAATTTGCAAAATACCACAACCATTCTCTTTTCAAATTCACACATTTGAAAACACTTTCCTTATTTTTTAGATATCAAAAAATTCATATCACAACATAAATAATTACTCCAAATGAGATAAAAAATCCCAGTGGGAAGTCATTTATACCATGCATGTCATGCTCTTCTCATTGTCTAAACCGAAAACAATGGGGCTAATGGGCCTAATGGGCATGATGGGCCTAATAGGCCCAATGGGCCTCATGGCCCTAAGTGACCTAAGTGGCCTAATGAGACTAAGTGACCTATTGTGCCTAATGGGACTAATGGGCCTAATGGGCCTAATTGGACTGATGGGCCTAGTGGGAATCATGGTCCAAATGGATCTAATGGGCCTAAGTTGCTTCGTGGACCCAATAGGAATAATGGGCCTAATAGGCCTATGTGGGCTAAGTGGGCCAAAGGGGACAAATGGGCCAAAGGGTCCAAGTGTCCAAATGGGCCTAATGGTCCCAATGGGCCTCATTGGGCCAAGGATCATAATGGGTTGAGTGGGCCTAATGGGACGAATTGGCCCAATGGGCCTCCTGGGACGAATGGGCCTAGTGGGCCCAATGGGCCTAATGGGCCTAAGTGGCCTAAAGGGTCTAGTGGGCCTAATTGGATTAATGGTACTAATGGGACTAATGGGACCAAGTGGACTTATGGGTTTAATGGGACTCATGGGCCTAAGTGGACTCATGGGTTGAAAGGGCTTAAAGGGTCTAAGTGTCCTAATGGGTCTAATGGTCCTCCTGGTCCTAATGGGCCTCATGGGCCTCATCGATGGAATGCGATTCATGGGCTTGAAGGGCCTAATGGGCCTAATGTTCATCATTGGCATAATGATCCTAAGTTCCCTAGTGGGCCAAGTGGGCCTAATGGGCCTAATGGGATTAAGGGGCCTAATGGACCTAATGGGCCTAAGTGTCCTAGTCGGGCTGATCGATCGAATGGGCCTAATGGGCCTAAGTGGATTAACAATACTAATGGGACTAATGGGACTAATGAGTTTAATGGGCATAACGGTCCCAAGTGTCCTAATTGGACTAATGGGCCGACATTTCCTAATGGGCCTATGTGGCCTAATCGGGCTAATCGAATGAATGAGCCTAATGGGCCTATGTGACCTAAGTGGCTTAATGGGCCAAATGGGACTAATGGTTTTATTGATCCAAATGAGCCTAAGTGGCCGACTGGGCCTAATGGGCCTACATGGCCTAATGGGCCTAAGTGGCCAAATGGGCCAAATGGGCCTAATGGGACTAATGGTCTTAATGGTCCTAACGGGCCTAAGTGGCTGAATGGGCCTAATGGGACTCAAGGGACTAACTGGCCTAATGGGCCTAATAGGCCTAAGTGGCCTAAGGGGCATAATGGGGCCAAGTTTCTTAACGCCCCAAATCAATTGAATGGGCCTAAGTGGCCTAATGGGCCTAATGGGATGAAGTGGCCTAATGGGCCTAATGGGACGAAGTGGCCGAATCGGCCTAATCGGCCTCATCGACCGACTGGGACTAATGGGACTAATGGGCCTAATGGGACTAAGTGGCTGAATGGGCCTCCATGACCTAATGGGACTAATGGGCCTAATTGGATGAAATGGAATAATGGGATTAAGTGGACTAATGGGCCTCAGTGGCCCAGTGGGACGAATCAACCTCATGTGGATTAGTGGTCAAAATTGCCTAATGGGCCTAAGTGTTTTAATGGGACTAAGTTACCTAATGGGCCTAAGTTTCCTAATGGTCCTAAGTGGACTACTAGGCCTAAGTGGCCTAATGTGCCTAACTGGCCTAATGGGCCTAAGTGGCCTAATGGGCCTAATGGGTTTAAGGGGCCTGAGTGGCCTAATGAGATTAATGGACCTCAGTGGCCTAATTTTCCTCGGTGGCCTAATGAGTCTAATAGGTCAAATTGGCCTAAGTGGACAAATGGGCCTAATGGGACTAATGGGCCTAATTGGCCTAATGGGCCTAAGTGGCCTAATGAGATGAAAGGACCGAAGTGGCCTGATGGGCCTCAGTGGATTAATGGGCATAATGGGCCTAAATGGACTAAGGGACCTAATGGGCCTAATTGGCATAAGTGGCCTAATGCGTTATATAGGCCTAATGGGCCAAATGGGCTTGAGTGGCCTAATGGGAATGATGAGTCCGATGGGACTAATGGGCCGAAGTGGCCTAATTCTCTGAATGGGACTATGTGGCCTAATGGGCCATATAGGCATAATGTGTCGAATGGGAAAAAGCAGCCTAATGGGATTGATGGGCCTGATGGGTCTAATGGGCCTATGTGGCCTAATGATCTCAATGTGCCTAATTGGCCTAATGGGACAAATGGGCCTGATGGGCCTGATGGGCCTAAGTGGCCTAATGAGTCTGATGGGCCTGATGGTCCAAATGGGCCTAGTAGGCCTAGTGGCCTCAGTGGCCTCATGGACCTCATGGGACTAATGGGCTAATGGGCCTAAGTGGCATAACGGACCTAATGCACCAAATGGGCCTAATTGGCCTAATGGCCCTGATGGGCCTAATGGGTGAAATGGACTTATGTGGTTTAATGAGCCTAAGTGGCCTCAATAGCCAAGTTGGCCTAAGGGGCCTAGGTGGCCAAATGAGCAGAATTGGCATATGTGGACTAATGGGCCTAATGGGCCTAAGTGGACGAATGATACTAATGGGCCTAATGGGCCTAAGTGGCCTTATGGGCTTGATGGGCCTTAGTTTACACATGGGAATAATGGACCTAAGTGGTCTAATGGGCCTAAGTGGCTTAATGGGACTAAGTGGCCTAATGGGCATTAGTGGTCTAAGTGGCCTAATTGGCCTTAGTGGACTAATGGGTCGAATGGGCCTTAGTGGCCTAATGGGCCTAATGGGCCTAATGAGTCTGAGTGGTCAAAATGGAATAATAGGCCTAATGGTCTTAATGGGTCGTAGTGGCCTAATGGGCATAATCAACATAATGGGCCTAAGTGGTCAAATTGGTATAATGGGCCTAAGTGGCCTCTATTAGAGTTGATGTCCTAAGAACCAACTGTTTATACTTTGATTACATGGATGTAAACTTATTATATATTGTTTATTATTCTGCATGACTATAATATAATAATGTCCTGGAATATTTGTTGCATTAATAAGGTCATGGAAGATCCCCCTTATGATGAGAACCTTAAAAATTCTATAATAATATTCTTAAATAAAGTTCTAATTTTGGAAGACATACTATGATAGGACACATAGTATACAGACCTTCATGTGCGAGTACTCGTAAGAAGACGAGACTCTCTGTTATAGAGTTCACACTTGGTAATCTCCAAGATGGGAGATTATAAGAACAGTCCCACCAGTAGTAATTCCGCATGTCTAGGTGTCATCGGACATTGCTATCTATGAGCGTGTGTAATATTTCTTAGACTAGAAGATTATCATTAACTCATGTCATGACTCTCGCACTTAGATTTTCTGATGAAAACCGTCACGAAGACGGATGGTGGGAAGTAGGGTACGTTGGGTGTGTCACAAATGACATGTTATTAATGGATAAGCCGAGGAAGGATTTATCCCTTCCAAATTTATGGTAGTAGATATCTCGGGCCCTTTGATTGAAATAGAACTATCTCCCAAATTCCATGGCCATGGTATCACGATGAGTTTATTTCTGGAAGTCAAAGAATGACGGATCAGACATATAGGTTTATGACACTACCATGAAAACTGCTTGATGATATATTGAGACAAATGGATTAAATTACATGGTAAGTGTTCGTATGAGGTGACACGTCAATGCGGCATCAACTTCTTTCTCTTGGGTGCCTTGACCCATTGCTAGACAGTAATCTTGGACTTTAGGAAATCCCACCTAATTCCAACGAGAAATAGGCCTAGAGGGTCACACACTAAGTGTATCCAAGTATCTCAAGTAGAATAAAGATTATTCATGTATGTGGTTTAATAATTATTCAAGGAAGCCTAAATCATTTTAATGTTGGAGGAAGAATAAAATGAAAGCAAGTACATTCCATGTATTAATGATTACACGCCATGTATTTTTCATTTTGGAAAGTAAATGAAAAATAAGTACATGTCGTGTATTAATGATTACACGTTGTGTAGTTTTTATTTTGGAAAGGAAATGAAAAACAAGTACACGCTGTGTATTATTGATTATATGCTGTGTAGTTTTTCCGGTCAGGATTTTGAAGAAATAATATTGTTTTATTAAATGATATTTATTATAATCATCGTGGGCGCATGCCAAGGAATTAATTATTTGACATGGGGGGTTTTCAACAAGAGTTAATTAAATAAATAAAACACATAACATGTTTATTTATTTTCATAACTCTATAACCTCAAACCCGGTTATAAATATCCTCACAACCCTAACACTTTTTCCGAATCGTTGTGCACAACAATTCTGGAGAATTCTCTCAAGGCCGAAAGAACTCCTTCCCCAAGAACGCTCTCAAAACCGAGAGAGATCCTCCTCCATTCGTACATTTAGGTCTATTAGGCCTATTAGGACCATTAGGCCACTTATTCCCATTAGGCACTTCGGCCCATTAGGCCACTTAGGCCCATTAGACCCATTCAGACCATTAAGTCCGTAAGGCCCATTGGGCTACTTAGGCCCATTCAGTCCATTGTGCTACTTAAGCTCATTCATCCCATTACACCACTTAGTCCTGTTCAACCCATTAGACCCATTAGTTCACTTAAGTGAGTTAGGCCCATTATGCCACTTTGGCCAGTTAGGCCCATTGGGTTCATTGGGCCCATTATGCCACTTAGGCCCATTCAGCCCATTAGACAACTTTGGCCAATTAGGCCCATTAGGCCACTTTCTCTAGTTAGACCCATTAGGCTCATCGGGCTATTAGGCCACTTTGGCTAGTTGGTCCCATTGGACTCATTATACCCTCTGGGCCCTTGGGCCCCTTACACGAGTTAGGCCAGTTTAGCCCATTCGACCCATTAGGCCAGTTAGTCGCAATGGCCCTATTAGGCCAGTTAGGCCCATTAGCCTCGTTAGGCCCATTGGGTCAGTTAGGCCACTTAGGTGAGTTCGACCCATTAGGCCCATTGGGCCGACACAAATGTCAGTTAAGCCACTTATGCCCCTTAAACCCATTGGGCCCATTAGGATAGTTAGGACAGCTAGGCCAATTGGTCCCATTTAGCCCATTGGACCCATTAGGCCACTTAGGCCCATTAGGCCCATTATGACACTTAGGACTATTCATACTATTAGTCCATTTAGACCAGTTAGGCCTAATTGGACCATGGGGCCCATTAGGCTAGTTAGGCCCATTAGGTCCATTATGCCCATTGGCCCCATTAGGCCCATTAGGCCAGTTAGGCCCATTAGGCCCATTAGATGCCTTGGGGCCATTAGGCCAATTGAAATTGCCCAATGGATGATTGTATCACTGAGAGGGGGAAGGGTGAATTAGTGATACTTTTTTCTTTTATGTTTCTTTTCAAATGAAACAATATTCACCTCCTATTAAAGATTATATTACCTTCTGAAAACAATTAAAATACATAGCCATAGGAACACAAGTATTTACTAGATTCACTATTCAATAAGAATAACTACATCCTTGGTATAGAATGGAAGTGCTTCAATACCACACATTCTACTAGAAAACAATCATTAGATTACAACAAGTAGGTTATACCCTTTTACTTGTGTAGCACAATGTAAACAATCTAATAGTACATGCGCACCCTCTTAGCATAAATTGAGAAATGAAATGATTGTGTAAAAACTCATGTTACCAGTGCTTCTTTTCAAATACACAAATGTATTCAATTGAAAACACTAATTCAATTTCTTACCCAGAAGATGGTAAGAACTTTCTAGACATTGTTAAGAAAAAAACAAGTCCGATTTTCCCAGTCTGATTTCTCTGAGTATGATTCTCCTAGATACGATTCTTCCTGATAATATTTTCCCAATATGATTCTAGTTGGTACGATATTCCTCAGTATAAAAATATAACTTTTATCGGATGTTATAGAGCTGAATCAACACTACTTCAAATCTCCATCTTCCTCGGTCTGAAAGACCCAGTATGGAAATCACGATATGATTAATCCAGCCCGATATGATGACTATCAGAATATGATTGACAAGAAGGATATAGTAATCAGATGAGTATGATAAACACGGAGTATGATGACCAGCTGAATACAATGTTGTGATCTTGTCTCTTCTCTTTCACTTCAATCCATCAAAACTTCTTCAACAAAAGTGAATACATAAACTTTTTCTTCTCTCTAAAACCAGGAGCTTCTCTCTCCTGAAAATTACATCGGTATACCTCAAGTACAACATAATTTTCTTCTTCTATAGGTGACCCTCGATATGATTTTCCGGGAATCTCAAAAATTTCCCCGCTTAATCAAATTCACCCTAATCTCAATTTCCCCTAAAATATGGGGTGTATTTTGACTTCATAAACTCTTCTCGAAGATTCTCGATTCTTCTAAAACTTTCACTTCTCCTTATGAATGCTGAATATGATAATTCTTTTGAATTTTGAGATCCCCCTCAATTGCACATCCACCAAACTTTTCTTTCAAACCACTTTTACTTCTTCACTTCTTCTCTTGACCCACTTGAAAATATAAAACAATTCCAATCTGATACAATGACTCTTGAACCAATTGAAACCTACAAATTAATTCAACCCTTTTTAAATGGCTTACCACATTTTTGATCTCATTATTTCCTTCTCTTTTCAATAATCGACCTCAAGCAATTCCTTCTTGGAATATGATTGTCCATAGTATGATATTTCTGAGAATGGTTGGCCTAAATACAATCATATTGGGTACGATCTTTTTCTTCCTGATCCTGAGTATGATCATCCTCGGTATGAAGGTTTTCTTATGCATACAATTTATAATTGGATGCTACAATACCAAACAATGATCATTCTAGGTACGATCATTCTAATTATGATCCCCAATGCCTTCTTTCTTTCCTTCTCAGCCTGAATATGATTACGCTGGGTACAATTCCATTTCTATTGGAATCATATCTTTCTTCTCTTCCACCTAGATATAATAAATCTATATATGATTTGGAATGCCTCTTTTTCCCTTTCTTCACACATCATACCCAATACAATTCTGATCAGTGCCTTTTTCTTTCAAACAACTTTCCATCGTTGTGATGGATAGAGTGAGTCTGATTCTTTTGAAAACAATGGACAATATAATTTCCAAAAAATAAAAAGTGAGGTGATTTTATTTCTTCAAAATCTTTACTTGATAATAAAAGACAAAACATGAAAATAAACACCTTCCCCATCGTCTTGGTTCTAACAATCCCCCCTTTGGATTTTCTTGTCAACCAAGTTTCATAAATCACTGAATTTAGGCCCATTAGTCCCATTGGCCAATTATTCCCATTAGGCCACTTAGGCCTATTAGCCCAATTAGGATACTTATTCCCATTAGGCCAATTATTCCACTTATTCCCATTAGACCCATTATCCCATTAGGTCCATTCGACAACATAGGTCCATTAGGACCATTGTGACCATTAGGCCACATAGGCCCATGAGGCTCATTAGGCCACTTCGGCCCATTAGGCCCATTAGTCCACTTAGACACATGAGTCCCATTTGTCCACTTTGACCCATTAGGAAACTTAGGACACTTAGGACCATTAGACCCATCAAGCCCATTCATCCCATTAGGCCCATTAGGCTCATTCATCCCATTGGTCCCATTAGGCAACTTAGGTCACTTAGGCCCATCAGGCAACTTAGTCCCATTAGGAAACTCAGGCCACTTAGTCCCATTAGGCCACTTAGTCCCATTCAAACCATTAGTCCACTTAGGCACATTCAACCCATTAGGCCCATTAGACCTGTTAGGTCGATTAGGCAACTAAGGCCCATTGAACCCATTATTCCCATTGGGACCATTAAGAAACATAGGAAACTTAGGACCATTGATCCACTTGGACCCATTAGTCCCATTATGAAACTTAGTATACTTAGGCCCATTAGGCCACTTAGACCTATTAGACATATTAGGTCCATTAGACCCATTAGACCTATTAGTCCCATTAGTCAACTTAGGCCACTAAGGCCCATTATTCCCATTAGGCCCATTAGGCCACTTTGGCCCATTAGGAAACTTAGGCCACCTAGGCCCATTGGACCCATTAGGCCACTTAGTCCCATTGGACACATTAGGACACTTAACACGATTAAACCCATTAGGCCATTTTGGACCATTAGGCAACTTAGGCCACTTAGGTCCATTAGACCTATTAGGCCCATTAGGCCCATTCGGACTATTGGGCCCATTAAGTAACTTTGGCCACTTAGGTAAATTGGACCCATTAGGCCCATTGGACCCATTAAGACCATGGGTACCATTAGGAAACTTAGGAAACTTAGGCCCATTAGGAAACTTAGGCCCATTGGACCCTTCATGTCCATTAGGCCACTTAGCCCACTTAGGCCCATTAGACCCATTCATCCCATTAGTCCACTTAGGCCCATTCAATCCATTCATCACATTAAGCCCATTATGTCCATTAGGTCGATTAGGCCACTTAGGCCCATTAGACCCATTAGACTCATTAGGACCATTAGGATCATTAGGCAATTTAGGCCACTTAGTCCCATTCGACCACTTAGACCTATTAGACCCATTAGGCCCATTAAGAAACTTAGGCCAGTTAGACCCATTGGACCCATTAGGCCCATTAGGAAACTTATGCCACTTAGGGACATTAGGACACTTAGACTCATTGGACCCATTAGGCCCATTAGGAAACTTAGGCCACTTAGACCCATTGGACCCATTGGTCCCATTTTCCTACTTGGGCCACTTCAACCCATTAGGTCACTTAGGCCCATTGTACCCATTAGGCTGAATTATCCATAATGGCCCTATTAGGCCCATAAATCCCATTGGCCCCATTTGACCACTTAGGCACAATATGTCCATTAGGCCACTTAGACCCATTAGGCCTATTAGGCCCATTGGCCCCCTAGGATCATTAGGACAATTAGGCCATTAGGCCATTAGGCCCATTAGGACTATTAGGTCACTTAGGCCACTTAGGCCCATTAGGCCCCTTAGACCCAATAGACCCATTGGTCCCCTTAGTTCCATTAGGCCAATTAGGCTATTGGGTCCATTAGGCCCATTAGCTCACTTAGGGCCAATAGGCCCATTCGGCCTATTAGGCCACTTAGGCCACTTAGGTCCATTAGGCCACTTAGGCCCATTAGAATCCTTAAACCCATTAGGCCCATTGGTCCCCTTAGGCCCATTGGGACCATTATGCTACTTGGGACCATTAGTCCCATTAGGCCCCTTAGACCCATTATGCCACTAAGGCCCATTTCTTCCACTTAGGCCCATTATGACCCTTAGACTCATTAAGCCCATTATTCCCATTAGGTCCATTAGGCCAATTCGGCCATTCAGACCATTAGGTGGAATTGACCATAATGGTCCCATTAGGCCCATTAATCCACTTCACCCCAATAGACCCATTAGGCCCATTCGGCCCATTAGGACCATCAAGCCACTTAGGCCCAACTATTCCATTCGACCCATTAATCCCATTAGGCCCATTAGGCCGAATTGGACTTAATGGGCCCATTATGACACATAGACCCATTAGGACACTTATTCCAAATAGGACCATTCGAACCATTAGTCCACTTAGTAAACTTAGTACCATTAGCACACTTTGGCCCAGTGGACCCATTAGACCCATTAATCCCATTAGGCTCATTAGACCCATTAGGACACTTAGGCCCAATTGGACCATTAGGTCGATTAGGACACTTAGGCCCATTAGGCCCATTAGGTCACTTAATCCCATTAGACCCATTAGGACCATTAGGCCCATTGGTCCACTTAATTCCATTAGACCCATTAGTTCCATTAGGACACTTAGGCTCATTTGACCCTTAGGCCCATTAGGCCCATTAGGCCATTTAGGCCAATTTAGGCCAATTTTGGCCATTTAGGACAATTAGGCCAATTAGGCCATTGAGACCATTTAGGAAAATTATTCCATTTAGGTTATTTAATTTAATTTATTATATTTATTCCAATGAGGCCAATGAGACCAATTCAGGCCAATTAGGCCAGTTTAGGCCCTTTAGACCATTTAGGCCAATTAGAAGATTTAGGCTATTTAGGCCAATTTAGGCCAATTATGACAATTAGGCCAATTAAGAAAATTAGGTCAATTAGACAATTTAGTTCATTTATGCAATTTATACCAATTTAGTTCATTTAGTGTAATTAGTCCATTTAGGCCAATTTAGGCCATTTAGGCAATTTAGGCCAATTTTGACCATTTAAGCCAATTAGGCCAATTATTCCATTTATGGAAATTTAGGTAATTTAGACCAATTATTCCAATTATTATGATTAGTCCAATTTAGACAATTTATACCAATTAGGCCAATTATGCAATTTTGGCAATTTTGGCCAATTAGGCCAATTTAGGCCATTTGGGCCAATTTTGTCTATTTTGGCCATTTTGGACAATTTAAACCATTTAGGCCAATTAATCCAACTAGTAAAATTAGACAATTTAATATATTTAGTCCAATTAAGCTATTTAGTCCAATTTATCTCATTTAGAACAATTAGTAAAATTAGACCAATCAGGCCAATTAGGCAATTCAGGCCCATTAGGCCAATTAGGCCATTTAGGCCAATTTAGGCCATTTAGGCCAATTTAGGACATTTAGGACAATTTATTAAATTTAGGTAAATTTAGGACAATTAGTTCATTTGGTCCATTTAGTACAATTATATCAATTAGGCCATTTAGGTCATTTAGGACAATTAGGTCATTTCGACCATTTAGACAAATTTAGGCCATTTAGATGAATTAGGCCAATTAAGCCAATTTAGGCCATTTATGATAATTTATTCCATTTATCTTAATTATTCAAATTAGGCCAATTAGTTAATTTATACCATTTAGTCCAATTGGGACAATTAGGCCATTTAGGCCATTTAATCCATTTAGGCCAATTAGGCCATTTAGGCCAATTAGGAAAATTTAGTCCATTTATGCCATTTAGGACATTTAGTACAATTAGGAAATTAGGTAATTTAGTTAATTTAGTCTATTTCAGAAAATTAGAACATTTAGGCCATTTAGTTTATTTTGGTCAATTAGGCTAATTAGGCCAATTAGAAAATTTAGGTCATTTAGGCCAATTTAGGCCATTTATTCCAATTTGGCCATTTAGGAAAATTTAGGTCATTTATGCTATTTAGGAAAATTTATTCCATTTAATCCAATTCATCCAATTATTCCATTTAGTCCAATTTAGGCCATTTAGGCCAATTAGGCCGTTTAGGACATTTAAGCTGATTTGTCCAATTTAGGACATTTAGGCCAATTAGGCCAATATAAACAATTAGACCAATTAGAAAAATTAGGAAATTTAGGTCAATTATGCCAATTATTCTAATTGAGTTCATTTAGTCTAATTAGTCTATTTAATCCATTTCGGACAATTTAGTCCATTTAGGTGAATTGGGCCAATTAATCCAATTAGGTAATTTATGCAATTTAGGCCAATTAGGCCATTTAGGATAATTTAGACCATTTAGACCAATTAGGCCAATTTGGCCAATTTAGTCTATTTATTCCATTTAGGACAATTTAGTCCAATTTTTACAATTAGGCTATTTAGTCCATTTAGGCAAATTTAGGTCATTTCGACCAATTATTCCAATTAGTCCAATTAGGCCAATTAGGCAATTTATGCCATTTAGACCAACTAGGCCATTTAGGCCAATTTTGGTCATTTATACAATTCAGGCCAATTAAAACAATTAGTCCATTTAGGCCATTTAGGAAATTTAGTCCATTTAGTACAATTAGACCAGTTAGGTCATTTAGGAAATTTAGGCCATTTAGACTATTTTTGGCCATTTAGATCAATTAGGCCAATTATTAAAATTTAGAACATTTAGGAAAATTAGTCCATTTATGCCAATTAGACCATTTAAGTCATTTAGTCTATTTAGGCCATTTAGTCCATTTAGGCCATTTAGACCAATTAGGATAATTAGGCTAATTTAGGACATTTAGGCTAATTTAGTCCATTTAGGCCAATTAGATCAATTAGTCCATTTATAATAATTAGGAAAATTAGTCCATTTAGACCATTTAGTCCAATTAATCCATTTAGGCCAATTAGGCCATTTTGGTCATTTAGGCCAATTTAGGCCATTTAGGCCATTTAGGTCAATTAGGCTGATTAGGCCATTTAGGCCAATTAATCTATTTAGGAAAATTTTGGCCATTTAGGCCATTTAGGTCAATTAAGCCATTTAGGCCAATTTGGGACATTTATGCCAATTATGCCATTAGGCTAATTGGGAAATTTAGGTCATTTAGCCAATTAGTCAATTTTGGCCAATTTGGTCCATTTAGTCCAATTTGGTCATTAGGTCAATTTCAACCGTTTAGGAAATTTAGCCCATTTAGTACAATTAGGACATTTAGGCCATTTAATCCATTTATTCCATTTAGTACAATTAGGCCAATTAGTCTATAATTAGGTCAATTAGTCCATTTAGGCAAATTAGGCAATTTAGGTCATTTAGTCCTATTAGCCCATTTGGGCCAATTAAGTCCATTTAGAACAATTTAGGTCTTTTAGGGAAATTAGGCCACTTAGGCTACCACGAACCAACCCGTGTCGACCATGAACTGGTCACCTGACAGCTATAAAACAAGCTCTACACAAAAAGGCTCGACACTTTCTTTGACCTAGAAGAGTTTGAAGTTTCAAAACAGAATGCATCAATCCCACATTTAGACCCAACAAATCAATAACATGAAAATCAATGAAATATGAGATGCACCCATATCAAACAATTCTTTTATAAAGGTAGAATTCAAGAGAATCGTACCTCTCACCATCGATGGTACAAGTTGGTCATTCACAATAACCCACTCAGCTCCAAATACCTGCTTACTCTCCACAATTTTATCTTTATTCCCATAATGAAATTTCCCATGTTGAGAATTCATGGTATTCCTGGAATCAACATGACTAAATATATTCTTCTAATGAGGGGTATTATACTTTCCTCGTCCCGTTGAGGAATAACATGACTGTGAACCTTGAGAAGTGCTTCGAACAGCCAACCTTGTAGAATGGAAACAATAACACTAAAGATGCCTCGTCTAATTACTATTATGGCATGCTCTAGGAAGTGATGTACATTCTCACTTTATGTGTCTTAGAGTGCCACATTAGAAACATCCCGACTTGCTCTTAGGCTTCATAAGAAGATTCACTGATCCTTCCATCGGATTCTAAGCCATACTCTCACCTTGGAAAAAAGTGTCCCTCTTCCACTTACTCCCCGCATTATAGTTTACAACATTTACCATAGGTATCACGATATCTCCTACACACATCACCCCTAAGATGTCTCTTTCAGCCATGCTTTTTCTATTGACCATCTCTGTACAATCTGTTATACAGATTACTGCAATCTTCAAACAAATTTCTTACCTATTCCCAGATTGAAAAATGTGTGTATTCAAAGATACACTAGTAGAAACCTCGGGTAAAAACTAGACTAAATTCATGAATTTAGCCACATATTCTGTCATAGAAAGGTTTTACTACTTCAAGATAAATAAATCCATCATTCTTTGAATTATAAATGTGTAAGGATAGAATTTATTGCTGAAAAATTCCTCGAAATCCTCCCATGGCATACCTTGGTCCACTTTATCCTAGATCGCTAACTCCCACCAATAATATGAAATATATTACAACATGTATGTCACTAAATTTAATTTTAACTCCATAAGTGTGCATAGGAAATCTATGATTCGATTCATCTTATTTAGCCACGCCTCCACCCTTTATGGTTCTGAATCACCCCAAAATATGGGTGGATTTTTCTTCTTAAACTGAACCAAATGGTCCACATGCTTTGGTTTATTTCTTTTATTACCATTATCGATAGCTTCAAAATCTTTCATTATGCTCTGCACCAGCTACTGGTTCACTTGGGGCTCAGGTGCAACCACATTTTTTGTAGCTTCATCTGGTTGGTTTCTACGATGCCTACTAGGTTCCATTCCCTTTTCACATGAGAAACACCATAAGTCTCACTCTCTAGCAACAGAAGGCTTAGCAATTTCAAATCCTATCACATTTCAACTATCATAACCATGAGTTACAAAATCTAACATTTTTCATGTTCAATAATTTTTTAAAAAACATCCACCAAGTTTTGAAAATCGACCAATTTTCAAAATACCACAACCATTCTCTTTTCAAATTCACACATTTGAAAACACTTTCCTTATTTTTTAAATATCAAAAAATTCATATCACAACATAAATAATTACTCCAAATGAGATAAAAAATCCCAGTGGGAAGTCATTTATACCATGCATTTCATGCTCTTCTCATTGTCTAAACCGAAAACAATGGGCCTAATGGGCCTAATGGGCATGATGGACCTAATGGGCCCAATGGGCCTCATGGCCCTAAGTGACCTAAGTGGCCTAATGAGACTAAGTGAACTATTGTGCCTAATGGGACTATTGGGCCTAATGGGCCTAATTGGACCTATGGGCCTAGTGGGAATCATGGTCCAAATGGATCTAATGGGCCTAAGTTGCCTCATGGGCCCAATAGGCATAATGGGCCTAATAGGCCTATGTGGGCTAAGTGGGCCAAAGGGGACAAATGGGCCAAAGGGTCCAAGTGGCCAAATGGGCCTAATGGTCCCAATGGGCCTCATTGGGCCAAGGATCATAATGGGTTGAGTGGGCCTAATGGGACGAATTGGCCCAATGGGCCTCCTGGGACGAATGGGCCTAGTGGGCCCAATGGGCCTAATGGGCCTAAGTGGCCTAAAGGGTCTAGTGGGCCTAATGGGATTAATGGTACTAATGGGACTAATGGGACCAAGTGGCCTTATGGGTTTAATGGGACTCATGGGCCTAAGTGGACTCATGGGTTGAAAGGGCTTAAAGGGTCTAAGTGTCCTAATGGGTCTAATGGTCCTCCTGGTCCTAATGGGCCTCATGGGCCTCATCGATGGAATGCACTTCATGGGCTTGAAGGGCCTAATGGGCCTAATGGTCAGCAGTGGCATAATGAGCCTAAGTTCCCTAGTGGGCCAAGTGGGCCTAATGTGCCTAATGGGATTAAGGGGCCTAATGGACCTAATGGGCCTAAGTGTCCTGGTCGGGCTGATCGATCGAATGGGCCTAATGGGCCTAAGTGGATTAACAATACTAATGGGCCTAATGGGACTAATGGGTTTAATGGGCATAATGGTCCCAAGTGTCCTAATAGGACTAATGGGCCGACGTTTCCTAATGGGCCTATGTGGCCTAATCGGGCTAATCGAACGAATGAGCCTAATGGGCCTATGTGACCTAAGTGGCTTAATGGTCCGAATGGGACTAATGGTTTTATTGATCCAAATGAGCCTAAGTGGCCGACTGGGCCTAATGGGCCTACATGTCCTAATGGGCCTAAGTGGCCAAATGGGCCAAATGGGCCTAATGGGACTAATGGTCTTAATGGTCCTAACGGGCCTAAGTGGCTTAATGGGCCTATTGGGACTCAAGGGACTAACTAGCCTAATGGGCCTAATATACCTAAGTGGCCTAAGGGGCATAATGGGGCCAAGTTTCTTAACGCCCCAAATCAATTGAATGGGCCTAAGTGGCCTAATGGGCCTAATGGGATGAAGTGGCCTAATGGGCCTAATGGGACGAAGTGGCCGAATCGGCCTAATCGGCCTCATCGACCGACTGGGACTAATGGGACTAATGGGCCTAATGGGACTAAGTGGCTGAATGGGCCTCCATGACCTAATGTGACTAATGGGTCTAAGTGGATGAAATGGAATAATGGGATTAAGTGGCCTAATGGGCCTCAGTGGCCTAGTGGGACGAATCAACCTCATGTGGCTTAGTGGTGAAAATTGCCTAATGGGCCTAAGTGTTTTAATGGGACTAAGTTACCTAATGGGCCTAAGTTTCCTAATGGTCCTAAGTGGACTACTAGGCCTAAGTGGCCTAATGTGCCTAACTGGCCTAATGAGCCTAAGTGGCCTAATGGGCCTAATGGGTTTAAGGGGCCTGAGTGGCCTAATGAGATTAATGGACCTCAGTGGACGAATTTTCCTCGGTGGCCTAATGGGTCTAATAGGTCAAATTGGCCTAAGTGGACAAATGGGCCTAATGGGACTAATGGGCCTAATTGGCCTAATGGGCCTAAGTGGCCTAATGAGATGAAAGGACCGAAGTGGCCTGATGGGCCTTAGTGGATTAATGGGCATAATGGGCCTAAATGGACTAAGGGACCTAATGGGCTTAATTGGCATAAGTGGCCTAATGCGTTATATAGGACTAATGGGCCAAATGGGCTTGAGTGGCCTAATGGGAATGATGAGTCCGATGGGACTAATGGGCCTAAGTGGCCTAATTCTCTGAATGGGACTAAGTGGCCTAATGGGCCATATAGGCATAATGTGTCGAATGGGAAAAAGCGGCCTAATGGGATTGATGGGCCGGATGGGTCTAATGGGACTATGTGGCCTAATGATCTCAATGTGCCTAATTGGCCTAATGGGACAAATGGGCCTGATGGGCCTGATGGGCCTAAGTGGCCTAATGAGTCTGATGGGCCTGATGGGCCAAATGGGCCTAGTAGGCCTCAGTGGCCTCAGTGGCCTCATGGACCTCATGGGACTAATGGGCTAATGGGCCTAAGTGGCCTAATGGACCTAATGCACCAAATGGGCCTAATTGGCCTAATGGCCCTGATGGGCCTAATGGGTGAAATGGACCTATGTGGTTTAATGAGCCTAAGTGGCCTCAATAGCCAAGTTGGCCTAAGGGGCCTAGGTGGCCAAATGAGTAGAATTGGCATATGTGGACTAATGGGCCTAATGGGCCTAAGTGGACGAATGATACTAATGGGCCTAATGGGCCTAAGTGGCCTCATGGGCTTGATGGGCCTTAGTTTACACATGGGAATAATGGACCTAAGTGGTCTAATGGGCCTAAGTGGCTTAATGGGACTAAGTGGCCTAATGGGCATTAGTGGTCTAAGTGGCCTAATTGGCCTTAGTGGACTAATGGGTCGAATGGGCCTTAGTGGCCTAATGGGCCTAATGGGCCTAATGAGTCTGAGTGGTCAAAATGGAATAATAGGCCTAATGGTCTTAATGGGTCGTAGTGGCCTAATGGGCCTAATCAACATAATGGGCCTAAGTGGTCAAATTGGTATAATGGGCCTAAGTGGCCTCTATTAGAGTTGATGTCCTAAGAACCAACTGTTTATACTTTGATTACATGGATGTAAACTTATTATATATTGTTTATTATTCCGCATGACTATAATATAATAATGTCCTAGAATATTTGTTGCATTAATAAGGTCATGGAAGATCCCCCTTATGATGAGAACCTTAAAAATTCTATAATAATATTCTTAAATAAAGTTCTAATTTTGGATGACATACTATGATAGGACACATAGTATACAGACCTTCATGTGCGAGTACTCGTAAGAAGATGAGACTCTCTGTTATAGAGTTCACACTTGGTAATCTCCAAGATGGGAGATTATAAGAACAGTCCCACCAGTAGTAATTCCGCATGTCTAGGTGTCATCGGACATTGCTATCTATGAGCGTGTGTAATATTTCTTAGACTAGAAGATTATCATTAACTCATGTCATGACTCTCGCACTTAGATTTTCTGATGAAAACCGTCACGAAGACGGATGGTGGGAAGTAGGGTACGTTGGGTGTGTCACAAATGACATGTTATTAATGGATAAGCCGAGGAAGGATTTATCCCTTCCAAATTTATGGAAGTAGATATCTCGGGCCCTTTGATTGAAATAGAACTATTGCCCAAATTCCATGGCCATGGTATCACGATGAGTTTATTTCTGGAAGTCAAAGAATGACGGATCAGACATATAGGTTTATGACACTACCATGAAAACTGCTTGATGATATATTGAGACAAATGGATTAAATTACATGGTAAGTGTTCGTATGAGGTGACACGTCAATGCGGCATCAACTTCTTTCTCTTGGGTGCCTTGACCCATTGCTAGACAGTAATCTTGGACTTTAGGAAATCCCACCTAATGCCAACGAGAAATAGGCCTAGAGGGTCACACACTAAGTGTATCCAAGTATCTCAAGTAGAATAAAGATTATTCCTGTATGTGGTTTAATAATTATTCAAGGAAGCCTAAATCATTTTAATGTTGGAGGATGAATAAAATGAAAGCAAGTACATTCCATGTATTAATGATTACACGCCATGTAGTTTTCATCTTGGAAAGTAAATGAAAAACAAGTACATGTCATGTATTAATGATTACACGTTGTGTAGTTTTTATTTTGGAAAGGAAATGAAAAACAAGTACACGTTGTGTATTATTGATTATATGCTGTGTAGTTTTTCCGGTCAGGATTTTGAAGAAATAATATTGTTTTATTAAATGATATTTATTATAATCATCGTGGGCGCATGCCAAGGAATTAATTATTTGACATGGGGGGTTTTCAACAAGAGTTAATGAAATAAATAAAACACGTAACATGTTTATTTATTTTCATAAATCTATAACCTCAAACCCGGTTATAAATATCCTCACAACCCTAACACTTTTTCCGAATCGTTGTGCACAACAATTCTGGAGAATTCTCTCAAGGTCGAAAGAACTCCTTCCTCCAAGAATGCTCTCAAAACCGAGAGAGATCCTCCTCCATCGGATCAAGGTGATCTAAGGTGGACAACGCAAGCAAAGGATTCTCCATGATAGCACCCAAAGACTCCTTTGGTGATGTCTAGAGATATGTGGTGCACGTGTGGATCACTTCTAGAGGAAATATTCACTTGGCTTCTGTGACGCAACGAAGAATCACATCGGAACGTGATCAGAAATATCAACGAAGAAAGAACGACATAAAAGGTACTTCTTTTCAGTTAATTAAATTAATTATAAACAACCAGTGATGATCCTCCTTTATGGTTCTGGGACTATTATTCTTCTCTGCCTATTTCTGTGATTTGATTCGTGGAGTTTGGAATTTATCATCATATTGATCTCGGATTGATCATTGCTAATGACAAAAATCCAAGTGGACACATCCACCCACGAGATTCCACTACGCTGAGGACCTTCAATTGGTATCAGAGGGAGGTTACAACGTGCATTATAGTTATTTAATTTTCGTTAATAATTTACGCATTTATATTTGATTTAATTCAAGATAAATCATTCTATAAAACTGAATGAATGAGTTCTGTTCTTCCTCCTTTGTTTCTCGATTCACATCACAGAAATGACCTTTTAATTTTAATTTTGATTAAAATAAAAATGAGGAACTCATTCGGAGGATCTTCTCATTCTGTTTGTACAACACAAGAATACATGGTGGTAGTGAAAACTACAAGCTGTGTACTTAGGTTCAACGAACCGGTACTGGTCCGCCAAACCATGCTGTGTGAATTGAGCATACCTAAGTTTTGAATATACCATGTTGACCAAAACTAAATGGCATGTGGAAACCAGAATACACAGCATGTATGTTGAATCAACACGTCGTGTAGTCCGATCCGGCCCAGGTGAAACCATGTACAAGGAGAAGCTGAGTACCGTATACATGGGATTTCCAGGTCGGTAACTATGTAACAAAGAATTACACACCATGTTAGATTAATCTACACGCCGTGTACTAAAAAATTTCCGAAGTACAAAAAACACAGCAAATCCCCCGGCGTGTACTTTAGATAAAGGGTGAAAAAAATACACACCGTGTAATATAGCCTATATGCCGTGTACTTTCCAGAAATGGAATTTCACCAGGTTTCCTCCAAATTACAGAGACCCGTACAAGGAATATGGATGAGAAGAATCTCAAGGAAATTCATAAAGGAATTTAAGATAAAGAATTTATTAATTATAAGATCATAATTAATTTAATTCAAGCATGACTTATCTTGAATAAAAGAACTATTAAAAGAATTTGAATACTAAATATGCGTAAATGTGGTTGCATGCTATGGATGATCATGATATAGACCAAATACCCTTTGTGTGTGTATGGTTTCATTTAAATTTATTTAATTTAAATTTTTTGGCCTGCGAGCCTTCTTCTAATAAAATGTAGGGCCTTCATGCCCATGGTTTCTTTAATGTAAACCCCATGTAATGGAGGATCTCCCAAGCTAGAGGTGTTAGTTCAAAATCAGAAGATGAGGCGAAACCAACCCAAGAAGATACAAAGGTGGACAGGTGGGAGCTGCAAAACACAAACCATCAGGTTCAAGGTGTTTTTCCCTAGGTCAAGGTTAGCTTATCAAAACCGCTAGATAAGCTAACCAATAGAATCTCATGATCATGCCATCTTATTTTATTTTTGTCTGATTTCATGGTTTATTTATTATGTATGTGTTGTCTCAATCACATAGTTAATGAAATAAACAAGCATTCAAAGATGGAATAAAATAAAATCCGGACTATGCGTAAACATTATCAGAACATGGTTAATCCCTTAAACAAGCATCACTTAATATTAACAAGCATGTGATAATGCGAAACTACACATAAAGGATTAAAATCCCTCAAATACCATATTAAGCCAGACCAAGCCTTCTGTTACTTGATTAAGACAAGACTCAATAAAACTATGTGTTTGACCAACCTTTGTTGGGACACTTACTTTTATAAAGGAATCTCTTATGAAAGTTTCGGGTTGACTTAAACATTTTACATTAATATGAGTATCCCTTTCTAGACTTGTTGTAAAATGGAGGCAAGTGTTGAGGAAATCCAATTCAAGATTTCAGGATTGGGGAGTCCACTCAACAGATCAAGGAACTGTAAGATCACAATTGGCAGAGACCTGCCTACTTAAATACCTTTTAATAGCTTGGCCGACCCTTGTTGGGGTTATGAGAAGGGGAGTATGGATCCTCTCCACTAGAATGTCATGGAAACTGGACATTCTAAGTTCAATAGTTAGGGCCATTGGGACTTGATAAAATAGTGGGATACTTAATAAAATTTATTATTTCTCATAAAATGTAATCAAGAAAGTACTGATGATCTGATCTTTTAATTGTAGAATAAAAATGAAAAATTCGTCAAACACACTATCCTTGTGATCAATTCTGGATAAAGACAATATCCTCACCGGCAGTAACTTTCGGGAATAGTTTAGGCGCCTTTGGGTTATCCTATGTCATGATCGAAAGTTTTATGTGCTGGAGTCCTCACTTCCTGATTCTCCTACCCAAGGTACGAGTGATGAAGATTTCCAGGTCTATGATCAACTTTTTAATGATGCACTCAACGTTCAATGTCTGATGCTATCATCAATGTTCAGTGATCTCATGAAGTCTCATGAAGACATGGATACTTATAGCATGCTCGATCACCTCCATGGTCTATACCAGGAGAGAGAAAGATAGGAAAGGTTTGAGATCTCTAATGCTCTATTTCAGAGAAAGCTTGGAGAGAGTTCCCCATCTGGGCCTCATGTAGTCAAGCTCATTGGCTACATTGTGATCTTGGAGGTTCTAGGGTTTAAACTCCTTGAAGAACCGGTTACCGATCTCATTCTTGCATCACTCCCCTAGATATTCTCTAACTTTGTTGTAAATTTCAACATGAACAACATTGAGAAGTCTCTATCTGATCTTCTTATCCTCATTCGCTAAGTGGACAATGATATGAACTGTGAAAAGCCTTATGTGCTTATGGTGAATAAAATTAAAGGGAAGGCAAAGAACTTTAAGCCCAAATATTCTTCAAGGCCTTCCAAGAAAAGGAAGATCAAAGGGGAGGCAAGAGAATAGGAGGCTGTTTGTTTTGCATGTGGAAAGAAGAGCCACTGGAATAAAAACTGCACCCAGCCAAGGAAGAAAGGTGAAGATTCAGGTGCATTTGTTATCGAATGAAATATATCTGTTTCTACCAATTGGGTATTATATACTGCTTATGGTGCTCACATCTGTATCCAAATATAGGAACCAATTAGATTCAGAAATATTGACCATGGTGAGGTGGATCTGCGAGTAGCCAACAGAGCCAAACTCACTACTATAGCTGTCATAGACTACCACCTCACATTGACTACTGGGATGGTATTGGTATTAAAAGGATTTTATTATGTACCCTCTGTGACCAAAAACATTATTTTAGTATCCAAATTAGGAACTGATGGATTCATCTTCAAGTTTGGAAATTAATGTTTCTACTTTTATAAAGATGGTATTTGTTTTGGTAGGGCACATTTATATAATGTCCTTTATGTGTTAGACTACACAAACCAAGTAATGGAAATCAATGAAAAAGTTAATTCACATGACTCATACCACACCCAACTTTGGCATCACCAGCTAGGTCATGTCAATGAGAAATGTTTGACAAAATTACATCAAGATGGGTATTTAGATTCTTTCAAACTAAAACCACTTGGTTTATGTCATTCGTGTCTACAAGGAAAAATGACCAAAGCCCCATTTAGTGGGAAAGGTGAAAGGTATAAAGAGCTTCTAGTATTATTTCACACAGATGTGTGTGGACCATTTCCAGTTGAAGTAAGGGGTGGGTTCTTGTACTTCATAACTTTTACTGATGATTTTAGTAGATATTGATATATTTACTTAATGAGGTATAATTCGGATTCTTTTGATCAGTTCAAAGAATACAAGACTTAAGTTTATAACTAGCTTGGTAATAATATTAAGAAACTCCGCTCAGACAGAGGAGGAGAATATCTTAATCAGGACTTCATTGATTTCTTATGGGAGCTTGGGATTCTATCTCAACTCACTCCTCCTTACACGTCTCAATGGAATGGTGTAAGTGAAAGAAGGAACCACACACTATTTGAAATGGTGAGATCAATGATGAGTCATGTAAGTCTTCCATTATCCTTTTGGGGATATTCATTACAAACATTAGCACACATACTAAACCAAGTACCAACTAAATTGATAAATGGTATTCCATACAAGTTATGGAGTGGATGCAAGGCCATGTTATCAAATTTACATGTGTGGGGTAGAGAAGCATTTGTTAAGACCTCTTCAGGTAACAAAATTTCACCCCAAGGCACAAAGTGTACCTTTATAGGATATCCCAACGAAACAAGGGGATATTACCTATAAAACCCCTTAGATAAAAAGGTTACAGTGGGAAGACATGCCATATTACTTGAGAGGGATCACATCTCCAAAAGAGATAGTGGGAGCGATATAGACTTCGATGAAGTCAAGGTTCAAGATACATAGGAGTTGGTACAAGAACAGATTCCACAAATCCCTATGGAAGATAAATATGTTCCAGAGACACAAGAACTACGTAAGAGCATGAGGGAGGTAAGAGAACTAGAATGATATGGTTTTCTTGTCACTGAGGATGGTGACTCATTATTGGTTGAAAATGATGATCCTCTTACCTACAAGGAATCAGTTGAAGGCACAAACATTTCCAAGTGGAAAGAAGCCATGAATTCTGAAATGGATTCCATGTACCAAAACCAAGTTTGTATTTTGATAGATCTTCCAGTTGATGTAAAGCCTATTGGTAATAAATGGGTATTCAAGAAGAAACTGGACATGGAAGGACAAGTCAACACCTATAAGGCACACCTATTTGCAAAAGGTTTTAGACAATTTCAAGGAATTGAATATGATCAAACCTTTTCACCGGTTGAGATTCTGAAATACATCAGAATCCTATTGTCCATTTCCGCTTACCATGACTATGAAATTTGGAAAATGGATGTCAAAACAGCATTACTCAACACGAAATTCCAGGAAGATGTTTACATGACACAACCTGAAGGGTTTGTGACTCCAAAGGATGCCAACAAGGTATGAAAGTTGTAGAAATACATTTATGGATTAAAGCAAGAATCAAGGTCATGAAACATTATTTTTGGTGAATTCATAACATAATTTGGATTTGTTAAGAATGAATATGAACCTTGTGTCTACAAAAGGTTTAGTGGAAGGGAAGTTGTTTTCCTAATAGTATATGTTGATGACATATTACTAATTATAAATGAAGTACCTGTCTTACAGTCAGTTAAGGCATGGTTGGATAAATGTTTATCTATGAAATAATTGGGCGTGACAACATATATTCTTGGGATCAAGATCCATCGTGATAGATCCAAGAGAATTTTGGGCCTGAGTCAAAGTACATACATTGAAAAGATACTGAAGATATTAATTATGGAACAGTCCAAGAGGGGATTGTTTCCAGTGTCACATGGTATTCATCTTTCTAAGAAAATGTGTCCTCAGACACATGAGGAAAGAAATAAAATGGAAATAATCCCTTACGCATCCGCGATTGGGTCAGTCATGTATACTATGCTATGTACAAGTCTAGATGTTGCTTACACATTAAGTGCGGTAGGCATATATCAAGATGATCCAAGAGACTGCCATTGGATGGAAGTCAAGACTATCCTTAAGTATCTAAGGTGTACTAAGGATATGTTCCTGGTATATGGAGGAGATGAGGAACTAGTCTTCAAAGTACATGTAGATGCTAGTTTCTAGATTTATCAAGATGACATGAAGTCATAGACTGGATACATCTTTAGTTTGAATGGAGGTTCAGTGAGCTGGAAGAGCTCAAAGCAAGGTGTGGTAGAAGGTTCTACAGCAGAATCCGAGTATACCACAGCTTCTAAGGCAGCTAAAGAAGAAGTATGGATGTGAAGATTCATCCAAGAGCTGGATGTAGTACCTAGCAGTAAAGATCATATCACACTCTATTATGATAATACTACAGTGGTGGCACTTGCAAAAGAGCCAATGTCACATCAGCGGACAAAGCACACACTTCAGAAGTATCATCTCTTGAGGGATTTTTCTCAGAGAGGTGAAGTTGCAGTGAGCAGTATTTCCATGGAAGACAACGTGGAAGACCCATTGACTAAAGCCTTGACTCAACAGAAACATGATCATTATGGACGTCTAGCAGACTAAATGTCGTAGGCAGCTAGCTCTAGTCCAAGTGAGAGTTTATTAGAGTTGGTGTCCTGAGAACCAACTATTTATACTTTGATTACATGAATGTACACTTATTATATATTGTTCATTGTTCTGTATGACTATAATATAATAATTTCCTTGAATATTTGTTGCATTAATAAGGTCATGGAAGATCCTCACTATGATGAAAACCTTGAAATGCTATAACAATATTCTTAAATAAAGTTCTATGGTTGGATGAAATACTATGATAGGGAAAATAGTATACAGAATGTCATGTGCAAGTACTCATAAGAAGACGAGACTCTCTCTCATAGAGTTCACACTTGGTAATCTGCAAGATGGGAGATTATGAAAACAGACCCACCATTAGTAATTCTACATGTCTTGGTGTCATCGGAAATTTCTATCTCCGAGCGTGTGTAATGGTCTTTAGACTGGAATATTATCATTAACTCACGTCATGACTCGCTCACTTAGATTTTCTAATAAAAACCATCACAAAGATAGTTGGCGGGAAGTAGGGTATGTTGGGTGCGTCACAAATGACATGTTGTTAATGGATAAGTCGAGGAAGGATTTTTCCCTTACATATTTATAAAAGTAGATATCTTGAGCCCTTTGATTGAAATAGAACTGTTGCCCAAATTCCATGGCCACGGTGTCACGACGAGTTTATTTTTGGAAGTCAAAGAATGATGGGTCAAGAATATAGGTTTATGACACTTCCATGAAACCTGCTTGATGAGATATTGAGACAAAGGGATTAAATTACAAAGTAAGAATTTGTATGAGGTGACACGTCAATGCGATGTCAACTTCTTTCTCTTGGGTGCCTTGACCCGTTGCTAGACAGTAATCTTGGACTTTAGGAAAGCCCGCATAATGCCAACGAGAAAGAGGCCTAGAGGGTTACACACTAAGTGTATCCAAGTATCTCAAGTATAATAAAGATTATTCCCGTATGTGGTTTAATAATTATTCAAGGAATCCTAAATCGTTTTAATGTTGGAGGAATAATAAAATGAAATCAAGTACATGTCATGTATTAATGATTACACACCATGTAGTTTTCATTTTGGAAAGGAAATGAAAAACAAGTAAATGCAGTGTATTAATGATTACACACTGTGTAGTTATTATTTTGGAAAGGAAATGAAAAATAAGTACACGCTGTGTATTAATGATTACACGCCGTGTAGTTTTTCCAGTCGGGATTTTGAGGAAATAATATTATTTTACTAAATGATATTTATTATAATCAGCATGGGTGTATGTCAAGGAATTAATGATTTGATGTGGGGGGGTTTCAATAAGAGTTAACGAAATAAATAAAATGCGTAACACGTTTATTTATTGTCATAACTCTATAACCTCAAACCCGATTATAAATATCCACACAACCCTAAGACTTTTCCCGAATTGTTGTGCACAACAATTCTGGAGAATTCTCTCAAGGCTGAAAGAACTCCTTCCTCCAAGAACACTCTCAAGACTGAGAGAGATCCTCCTCCATCAGAGCAAGCTGATCAAATGCAGACAACGCAAGCAAAGGCATCTCCATGCTAGCACCCAGAGACTCCTTTGGTGACGTCCAGAGATACGTGGTGCACGTGTGGATCACCGCTAGAGGAATTATACACTTGGATTCTACGATGCAATGACGAATCACATCGAAAAATGATCAGAAATATCAATGAAGAAAGAACAATATAAAAGGTACTTCTTGTAAAATAATCAAATTAATTATAATCAACATGTGATGATCCTCCTTTGTGGTTGTGAGACTATTCTTCTTCTTTGTCTATTTCTGTGATTCAATCTGTGGAGTCCGGTTTTTATTCTCGTATTGATCCTAGATTGATCATTTCTAATGACAAAAATCCAAGTGGGCACATCCACCCACGAGCTTCCGCTGTGCCCAGGACCTTCAGCCTCATGGGCCTAAGTGGCCTGATGGGCCTAAGCAGCCTAATGGGCCTAAGCAGACTGATGGGCCTAAGTGTCTTCATGGGTTTGATGGACCTAATGGGTCTAGTGGGCCTTAGTGGACACATGGGCCTAAGTAGCCTAAGTGGCCTAAGTGGCCTAATTGGCCAAAGTGGACAAGTGGCCCTAATGGGACTCAGTGGCCTAATGGGCCAAATGAGCCTAAGTGGCCTAAGTGACCTAAGTAACCTAATGGCCCTAATGGGTGTAAGTGGCCAAATGGGCCTTAATGGCCAAATGGTACAAAGGGTCCTAATGTTCCTAAGTGGATGAATGGGCCTAATGGGCCTAATGGGCCTAAGTGGCCTAATGATCCTAATTGGCCTAAGTGTCTTAATGGGCCTAATGGACCTCAGTAGCCTAATGAGACTCAGTGGCCTAATGGGCCTAATCGACCTAAGTGGCTAGAATTGTCAAATGGGCCTAAGTGGCATAATTGGAATAACGGGTCGAAGTGGCCTAATGGGCCTAAGTGGCCTAATGGACCTAATGAGCCTAAGTGGATTAATGGGCCTAAGTTGAATAATGGGCCTAAGTGGCCTAATGGGATTAATGGTCCAAAGTGGCATAATGGGGCAAAGTGGCTTGATGGTCCCAATGGGTCGTAGTGGACTAATGGTCCTAATGGGCTCAATGGGCCTAAGTGGCCTAATGGGCCTAATAGGCCTAATGGTCCTAAGTGGCCTAATGAGATGAATGAACCTAAGTGGCCTAATGGGCCTAATGGTCCCAAGTGGCCTAATGGGCCTAATGGGAATAAGTGGACTAATGAGCCGAATGTGCCTAAGGGGCCTAATGGGCCTGATGGACCTAATGGACCTAAGTGGCCTAATGGGCCTGATGGGCCTAATGGGCGGGATTGGCTTAATAGACCTAAGTGTCCAAATGATTCGAATGGGCCTAAGTGACCTAATGTGCCTGATGGGCCTGATGGTCATAATGGGCCAAATGGGCCTAAGTGGTCTTATGGGCTTGATGGGCCTGATGGGCCTGATGGACTTAAGTGGCCTAATGAGCTGAATGAGAATAAGTGGCATAATGGTCCTAATTGACTTAATGGGCCTAATGTGCCTAAGTGGCCTAATGGGGCTAATGGGAAAAATGGGCCTCACTGACCATGTGGACCTAATGGGCCTAATTGGCCTAAGTGGCCTAAGTGGCCTAATGGGTCGGATGAGCCCCAGTGGCCTAATGGGCCTAATGCACCTAATGGGAATAATGGCCCTAATGTGTGTAATGGCCCTGATGGGACTAATGGGTGTAATGGGCCCAAGTGGCTTAATGGGCCTAAGTGGCCTTAATGGCCTAATGGTCCTAATAGGCCTAAGTGGCCAAATGTGCTGAATGATCCTAAGTGGTCTAATGGGCCTAATGGGCCTAAGTGGCATAATGGGATTGATGTGCCAAATGGGCCTTGTGGGACTTAGTGACCTCATTGGCCTAAGTGGTTGAAGTAATCTAATGGGCCCCATGGGCCTAATGGTACTAAGTGTAAAAATGGGCCTGATGGGACTAATGGGCCTCAGTGGCCTAATGGGCCTGATGGGCCTGATCAGGATAATGGCCATAATGAGCCTCAGGGGCCCAATGGGCCTAATTGGCCTGATCGGCCCAATGGGAAGAATGGGCCAAATTGGCCTCATGGGCCTAATGGGCCCAATGGGCCTAAGTGGCCTAATGGGCCTAATGGGCCTGATGAGCCTCATGGTCCTAATGGTCCTAATGGGCCTAGGTAGCTTAATTGGGCTAACGGGCGTAATGGGCCTAAGTAGCCTAACAGGCCTAATGGACCTCAACGACCTAATAGGCCTGATTGGCCTAATGGAAAAAATGGGCCTGATGGGCTTGATGGGTCTAAGAGGACTAAGTGTCCTAATGGGCCTACTGGGCCTAATGTTCTTAATGGGACTAAGTGGATTAATTGGACCAATGGGACTAAGTGGCTTGATGGGACCAGTGGGCCTAAGTGGATTGATGGGCCGAATGGGCCTAAGTGGTGGAATGGACCTATGTGGCAGAATGGGATAAATGGGCCTAGTGGGACTCAAGGTATAAATAGGCCTCAAGGGCCAAATGGGCCCAGGTGGCCTCATGGGACTAATGGGCCTAATGGGCATAAGTGTCCTAATGGGAATAATGGGCCTAATGGGCCTCATGGGACTAAGTGGATTCATGGGAATAATGGCCCTCCTAGGCTGAAGTGGACTAATGGTCCTAGTAGGCCTAATGTACCTAAGTGGCCTAAGTGGCCCAATGGGTCTAATGGGCATGTGTGCCTGAATGGGCCTAGTGGGAATTAATGGCCTAATGGGACGAATGGGATGAAGTGGCTTGATGGGCCTAATGGGCCTAAGGGGCCTAAGTGGCCTCATGGGCCAAATGGGACTAATGGGCCTAAGTGGCCTAATGGGCCTAATGGACCTAATGAGTCGAAGTGGTATGATGGGCCTGATGGTCCTAATGGACCTCATGGCCTCAAAGACCTAAGTGGACTAATGGGCCTAATGGGCCCTAGTGGCCTAATTGGCCTAGTGGACCTAATGGGCCTAATCGGACGAATGGGCCTAATTAACCTGATGGGACTCATGGGACTAAGTTGTCTCATGGGCCTAATGGCTATAATGTGCCTAATGGGACTAAGTGATTGAAGTGGGCCAAAAGGGACTAATGGTCTCAATGGGCCTAAGTGGCCAAATGGGCCCAATGGACCTTATGGGCCTAAATGGCCTACTGGGGTTGAGTGGGCTGAATGGGCTGAATGGGCCGAATGGGCCTAGTGGGTGTAATGGGTTAAATGGGCCTAAGTGGCCTAATGGGCCTAAGTGGACTAAAGGGACTAATGGGCCTAATGGGATTAATGGGCCTAATGTGTCTAATGGGCCTAAGTGGCATGATGGGTCTAATGTGCCTCATGGGTCTCATCGGCTTAAGTGGACTCATAGGCCTAATAGGAATCATGGACCTAAGTGACATAATGTGCATGATGGTCCTGATGGGCCTAATGGGCCTCATGGGCAGAATGTGCCTCAAGGTCCTGATGGGCCTAATGAGTCTCATGGTCATAAGAGGACTAATGGGCCTAAGTGCCCTAATGGTAATAATGGGCCTGATGGTCCTAATGGGGCTAATGGGCTAGATGGACCAAATTGGCCTAAGTGGCCTAAGTGGCCTAATTGGGCTAATCGAATGAGTGGGATAAATGGGCCTAAGTGGCCTAGGTGGATTAGCGGGCCTAATGGGCCTAGTGGGAGTAATGGGTTTAATTAGCCTAATGGTCCTAAGTTTTCTAATGGTCCTAATGGACCTATGTTGCCTAATGGGCCCAATGGTCCTTGGTGGCCTAATTGAGCTAACCGACTGAATGGGCCTAAGGGGCCTAAGTGGCCAAAGTGGCTTAACAGGCCTAATGGGAATAGTGGGTTTAATGGGTCTAATGGGCCTAGGTGGCCTAATGGGCATAATAGGCCTAAGTGGCTCAACGGACATAATGAGACTAAGTGGTCAAATTTCCCTAATCGACTGAATGGGCCTAATAGGCCTAATGGTCCTAAGTTGCATAATGGGACTAATGGGCCTCATTGGATTAATGGGCCAAATGGGCCTAATCGACCTAAGTGGCCTAAGTGGCTTAATCGGCCTAATCAACTAATGGAAAAAATTGTCCTAATGGGACTAAGTGGCCTAATGGGACTAATGCTTAAGTGGCCTAAGTGGACTAATGGGATTAAAGGGCCTCATGGTCATAATGGGATTAATGGGTCTAAGTGACCTAAGTGGTCTAATCAACCTAATCGATTGAATGGTCCTAATGGGCCTAATGGGCATATGTGTCCTAATTGTCCTAATCATCCAAATGTGCCTAATGGGACAAGTGGGCCTAAGTTGCATAATTGGACTAATGGGCCTAATGGGTCTAAGTGTCTTAATTTGCCTAATCGTCCGAATGTGCCTAAGTGGCCTAATGGGCCTAAGTGGCCTAATCAGGATAATCAAATGAATGGTCAAAAGTGTCCAAATCGATCTAATCGATAAAATGGGCCTAATGGGCCTAAGTAGCCTAATGGGCCTAATGGGTCTAAGTGGCCTAAGTGGCCTAATCGACCGAATGGTCCTAATGAGCCTAGGCGGCCTAATGGGCCTAATGGGTCTAGGTGACCTAAGTGGCCTAATCAGCCTAATCCATCGAATGGGACTAATGAGCCTTATGGGCCTAAGTGGTCGATTGGGATGAATGGGCCTAAGTGGCTGAATGGGCCTAATGGTCCAAATTAGCCTAATAGGGTTAATGGGCCTAATGGGCCTAAGTTTAAAAATAGTCTTAAGTGGTATAATGGCCCTAATTGGCATAAGTGGCCTAATGGGGCTAATGGGACGAAGTGGCCTAATGGGCCTAAGTGGCCAAATGGGCCTAGTGAGCCTAAGTGGCTGAATGGGTGTAATGGACCTAAGTTCCTAATTGGCATAATGGGCCTAATTGGCATAAGTGGCCTAATAATACTAAGTGGACGAATGGGCCTAGTGTGCCTAACTGGCCTAATGGGACTAAGTTGCCTAATGGGACTAGTGGGACAAAGTGGCCGAGTGGGCCTATTGGACCTAATTGGCCTAATGAGCCTAATGGGTCTAATTGACGTAAGTGGACTAATGGGCCTAAGTAGCCTAAAGGGCCTAGTGGGCCTAATGGAATTAATGGACCTAATGGGACCAAGTGGCCTGATGGGTCTAATGGGCCTCATGGGCCTTATGGGCCTAAGTGGCCTCATGGGCCCAATGTGCCTAATGAGACTAAGTGTCCTAATGGTCCTGATGGACCTCATAGGCGGAATGTGCCTCATAGGCCTAATGGCCCTAATGGTCCTAAGTGAAGTAATGGGCCTATGTCCCCTAATGGTCCTAGTGGGCCTAATGGGCCTAATGGGTGTAATGGGGCCAATGGACCTAATTGGCCTAAGTGGCCAAATTTGGATAATAGACCGAATGTGCTTAATGGGACTACGTGGCCTAAGTGGACGAATAGGCCTAATGGGCCTAGTGGGACTAATGGGTTTAATGGGCCTAATAGACCTAATGGGCCTACGTGTCCTAATGGGCCAAGGTGGCCTAGTAGGCCAAGGTGGCCTAATGGGCCAAGGTGGCCTAATCGAGTTAATCAACTGAATGGGCCTAATGGGCCTAAGTGGCCAAAGTGTCTTAACAGGCCTAATGGGATTAAGGGGACTAATGAGTTCAATCGGATTAATTTGATTAATGGGCCTATATGGCCTAATGGGCCTAATAGGCCTAAGTGGACAAATGGTCCTAATGGGAATAATGGGTTTAATGGGAGTAAGTGGGGTAATGGGCCTAATGGGATAATGGGCATAAGGGGCCTAAGTGGCCTATTCCCCCAAATCAACTGAATGGGCCTAGTGGGCTTAATGGGCCTAAGTGGCCTAATGGGCCTAATAGACCTAATGGACCTAATTGGACCAAGTGGCCTAATAGGCCTAATTGGCATAATCGAATGATGGGACAAATGGGCCTAAGGGGCCTAAGTGGCCTAATGGGACTAATTCCTAAGTGGCCTAAGTGGCCTAATTTTCCTAAGGGAAATAATGGGCCTAAGTGGCCTAAGTGTTCTAATCAGCCTAATCGGCTGAATGGGCCTAATGGGCCTAAATGGCCTAATGGGACTAATGTGCCCATGTGTCCTAATCGGCCTAATCAACCGAATGGGCCTAATGGGTGTAATAGGCCTAAGTGGTCTAATGGGCCTAATGGGTCTAAGTGGCCTAATATGACTAATTGATCGAATGGGCCAAATGGGCCTAAGTGGTCTAATGGACCGAAATGGCCTAATGGGCCTAAGTGGCCTAATTAGGATAATCGACTGAATGGTCCTTAAGTCGCCAAATCAGCCTAATCAATTGAATGTTCCTGATGGGTCTAAGAGGCCTGATGAGATTAATGGCCCTAATGGATCTAAGTTCCCTAATCGGACGAATAGGCCCAATGGGCCTAAGTGGCCTGATGGCCCTAATGGGACTAATGGGTCTAAGTGGCCTAATTTTCCTAATCGATCGAATAGGACTAATGGGACTCATGGGCTTAAGTGTTCGATTAGGACTAGTGGGCCAAAGTGGCCGAATGGTCCTAATGAGCCAAATTGGCCTAATGGGGTTAATGGACTTAATGGGCCTAAGTGGATGAATGGGATTAAGTGGAATAATGGGCCTAATGGGCCTAACTACCATAATGGGTCTAAGTGACCTAGTTGGCCTAGTGGGCCTAAGTGGATGAATGGGACTAACGCGCCTAATTGGCCTAATGGGTCTAATGAGCATAAGTGTCTTAATGGGACTAAGTGTCCTAATGGGCCCAGTGGGACAAAGTGGCCTAATGGGCCTAAGTGGCCTAGTGGGCCTAAGTTGACAAATGGCCCTAATTTTCCTAATGAGCCTAATGGACCTAATGGGATTAAGTGACTGAATGAGCCTAAGTGGACTAATGGGCTTAGTGTGTCGAAGTGGTCGAATGGGCCTAATGGGCCCAATGCACCAAATGGGCCTAATGGTCCTAATGCTCCTAAGTGGCCATATGTGCCTAATGGGATGAATGGGACTAATGGGCATGATGGTCCTAATGTTACCAATGGGCCTAATGGGCCTAATGGTCCTAAGTGTCCAAATGGGATTAACGGACTGAATGGGATTGAGGGGCCCAATGGGCATAAGTGTCCTTATGGGCCTAATGGTCCAAATGGACCTAATGGGCCTAATGGGACTAATGGTCCTAATTGGACTAATGGGACTAAGTGGACAAATGGGCCAATGGGCCTAAGTTACCTACTGGGACTAAGGGGACTTAGGGGACTAATCAGCCCAATTGAACGAATGAGACTAATGGGAATAATGGGCCTAAGTGACATAATGGGACGAATAGGCCTAAGTGGATGAATGGGCCTAATGGGCCTGATGAGCTAAAGTGGCCTAATAACCTAATGGGCCTAAGGGGCCTAATGGTCTTCATGGGCCTAAGTGGCCTAAGGGGTCTCATGGGCCTACCGGGCCTCATGGGCCTAAGTGGCCTAATGGGATTAAGTAGCCTAATGGGCCTAAGTGGCCTAATGGGCCTTATGGTCCCTAGTGGCCTCATGGTCCTAATGGGCCCAAGGGGTTTAAGTTTCTTAATGGGCCGAATGGGCCGAATGGGTTTAAGTTGCTTAATGGGCCTAATGGGCCTAATGGGATTAATGGTATTAAGAGGCCAAGGTTCCAAATGGTCCAAATGGGCCTAACTCGCTTAAGGGGCCTAATGCGCCTAAGTGGACGAATGGGATTAATGTGACTAATAGGTCTATGGGGAAAATGGGCCAAATGGGCCTAATTGTCCTAAGTGGCCTAGTGGGCCAAAGTGTCCTAATGGTCGAAAGTTGCCTAATCGACCTAATGGGTGTAATTGGCCTAATGGGCCTAAGTGGAAAAATGGGCCTAATGGTCTTATTGGGCCTAAGTGCCATAATGGGTCTAAGTGGCCTAATTGGCCTAATGGGATTAATGGGTCGAGTGGGTCTAAGTGGCCTAATCGGCCTAATTGGCTTAAATGGCCTAATGGGCTTAATGGGACCAGGGGCCAAATGGAATTAATGGGTCGAATGGGCCAAATGGGCCAAATGGGCCTAATGGGCCTAAATGTCCTAATGGACCTAAGTTTCCTAATCGGCCTAATGGGTTTAATGGGCCTAAGGGGGCATAATGGGACTGATGGGCCTAATGGGCCTAAGTGGGCTAATGGGCCTAATGGGTCTAAGTGGCCTAATCGACCTAATCGACCAAATGGGCCTAATGAGCCTAAGTGGAATAATGGGCCTAATGGTTCTAAGTGAAAAAATCAGCCTAATTGACTAAATGTAACTAATGGGCCTAAGAGGCTGATTGGTCCTAAGTGGTTGAATGGGCCAAATGGTCCAAATTGGCCTAGTGGGGTGAATGGGCCTTATGGGCCTAAGTGGCCTAATTTGCTTAAGTGGCATAATGGTCCTGATGAACCTAATGGGTGTAAGTGGCTTAATGGAATGAATGGGCCTAAGTGTCTTAGTGGTCCTAATGGTCTTTAGTGGTCGAATGGGCCAAATTGGCCTAATGCACCTAATTGGCCTAATGGGCCAAATGGGAAAAAGTGGACCAATGGGTCTAATGGGGACAGTGGGCCTAATGGTCCTAATGTGTCGAATGGACTAAAGTGACCTAAGTGTCCATATAGGCCAAATGGGCCGAATGGGCCGAATGGGCCTTATGAGCCTAATGGGCCCAAGTGGCCTTATCAGCCTAAGTGGCCTCATCGGCCAAATGGGATTAATGGATCTAGTGGGGCTAAGTGGCCAAATGGGCCAAATGGGATAAAGTGGACCAATGAGCCTAATGGGCCTAAGTGACGTAATCGGCCTAAGTGGCCCAATGGGACCAATGGGCCTAAGTGGATTAGTGGACTAAGTGGTCGAATGGGGCTCGTGGGACTAAGTGGCGGAATGAGACTAATTGTCCTTAGTGGCCCAATGGGCCTAATGGGCCTAATTGGACTAACAGGATTAATGGGCCTCAGTGGCCTCATGAACCTAAAGAGCTTAATGGGCCTAAATGGACTAAGTGTACTAATGGGACTAATGGTCCTAATGGGCCTAATGGGATGAATGAGAATAATGGACCTAATGGGCCTAATGGGACAATGGGCATAGTGGCCAAATGGGCCAAATGGGCCAAATGGGCCTAAGTTGCCTAATTGGTTGAGTGGTCCTAAGTGGACTAATGTGACTAATGGGACTATGTTCCCTAATGGGCCTAGT
Organism: Viscum album; assembly: GCA_963277665.1. Taxonomy (NCBI): domain Eukaryota; kingdom Viridiplantae; phylum Streptophyta; class Magnoliopsida; order Santalales; family Viscaceae; genus Viscum; species Viscum album. The sequence continues at coordinate 1,777,615,119 of OY728156.1, forward strand.
GGGCACAATGAACCCAATGGGCCTAATTGGTCAAAGTGGTATAATGGACTGAATGGTCCAAATGGCCCTAGTGGGCCTAATGGGCCTAAGTGGACTAATGGGCCTATGTGGATTAAGTGGCCTAATGGGTCAAATGGGCCTAATGGTCTGAATGGGATGAATTAGCCAAATGGGCCTAAGTGGACTAATGGGCCAAAGTTGCTGAATCGCCTTAATGGGATTAGTAGTTCAAATCTGACTAATCATCTGAATGGGCCTAAGTGGCCTAATGGGCTGAATGAACCTAATTAGACTAAGTGAACTAATGGGCCTAGTAGAAATAATGGGCTTAAGGTACCTAATGGGCCAAAGTTTCCAAATCGACTTAATGGGATTAATTAGCCTAATGGGCCAAATGGGTTGAATGGGCCTAAGTAGCCTTATCAGCCTAATGGGATTAATGGGCCTAGTGGACCTAAATAGCCTAATGGGCCTTAGTGTCCTAATCGGCCTAATGTGGCTAAGTGGCCTAATGGGCCTAAGTGTCCTAATGGGCATAACACGAATAACGAGCCTAGGGGTCGAATGGGCCGAATGGGCTTAATTAACCATAGTGGCCTAATGGGCCTAATGGGCCTAATGAGCCTAAGTGGCCTAATGAGCCAAAGTTTCCTAATCATCCTAATGGGATTAATGGGCCTAAGGGACCTATTGGCCCTAAGTGGCCTAATGGGCCTAAGTGGCATCATTGGCCTAATTGGATTAATGGGCCGAGTGGGCCTAAGTGGCCGAATGGGCCTAATGGGCCTTAGTGGCCTAATGGGACGAATGAGCCTAAGTGGCACAATGGGCCTAAGTGTCATAATGGTCCTAATGCTCCTAAGTGTCCTAGGAGGTATAATGGGATTAATGGGCTTAAGTGGCCTAATGGGCCAAATGGGCCTAGGTGGCTGAATGGGCCGAAGTGGCCGAATGGGCCTAATGGACAGAATGGGACTAAGTGGCCTAAGTGGGTTAATGGGACTAATGGGCCTAAGTGACCTAATGGGCCAAAGTGGCCTAATGAGCCTAATGGGTCTAATGGGCCTAATGGGTCTTAATTCCCTAATATGCCTAATGGCCCTAAGTGGCCTAATGGGTCTAAGTGGCATAATGGGCCTTTGTGGTCTAATGGGTCTAATTGGCCTAAGTTGCCTAAGTGGCCAAATGGGCCTGAGTTTCCTAATGGGACTAATGGGCCTCAGTGGGCTAATGGGCCTAATCAGCCTATGTGGCCTTACTGGCCTAAAGGGATTAATGGTCCTAAGTGGCTAAATGAGCCAAATGGGCCTGAGTGGCCTAATGGTCTTAATTGGCACAAGTGGCCTAATGGGTCTAATGGTGCTAAGTGGCCTAATGAGACGAATGGGCCTATGTTTTCTAATGGTCCTAATGAGACTAAGTGTCCTAATGGTCCTGATGATCCTGATGGGCCTGATGGGCCTGATGGGCCTAATGAGACAAATGGACATAAGTGGCCCAATTGGCCTAATGACCTGAATGGACCTAAGTATCCTAATGGACCTAATGGGCCTTAAGGTCCTAATGGGCCTAAGTGGCCTAATGACCCGAACGGGCCTAAGTGGCCTAATGGGCCTGATGAGCTTAATGGGTTTAAGTGGCCCGATGGGCCTGATGCGTCGAATGGGCCTAAGTGGCATAATGAGATGAATTGAACTAAGTGGCCTAATGGGACTCATAGACCTAATGGGCTGGACGGGCCTTAGTGTCCTAATTGGCCTCATTAACCTAATTGGCATGATAGACCGAATGGGCCTCAGTGGCCCAATTTGGCTGATGGGCCCCTCAGTGACCTAATGGGCCTCACTAGTTGAAGTGGACCAATGGGCCTCATGGGCCTATGTTTCCTAATGGGTTGAGTGAGCCTAATGAGCCTGATTTGCCTAATGGTCCCAATGGACCTCAATGGTCGAATGTGCCTAATGGGCCCAATAGGTCTGGTAGGCCCAATGGGCACAAGTGGGCCAATGGATTGAATTGGACTAAGTTTCCTAATGGGCCTAATGTCCCTAATGTCCCTAAGTTTCCTAATGGACATGATGGGCCTAATGGAGTGAATGAACGTAAGTGGCCTAAGTGGCCTAAGTGGCCTAATGGGAATAATTGGACTAAGTGTCCTAGTGGGAATAAGTGGCCTAATGGACCTGATGGGCCTAATGGGATGAATGGTCCTTAGTGGAATAATGGGACTAATTTGTCTAATAGGCCCAATGTGCATAATGGGTCGAATGGTCCTAATGGGATGAATGGGCTTAACTGGATGAATGAGCCCAATTGGACTAATGGGCCTAATGGACCTAAGTGGAAGAATGGGCCTAAGTGGTATAATGGTCCTAAGTGGAATCATGGGACTAATAGGCCTAAGTGGACTGATGTTCCTAATGGGCCTTATGGTCTTCAGGGGCCGAAGTGGCCTAACGGTACTAGTGGGACTAATGTGCCTATGTGGCCAAATGGACCAAACGAGTTTAAGTGGCCTAATTGGCCGAATGGTCCTAATGTACCTAGTGGTCCTAAGTGGACAATGGTCCCAATGGGACTAATGAGCCTAAGTTTCCTAATCAGCCTAATAAAACAATTGGGCTTAAGTCGCTTAATGGGCCAAATCAGCCTAAGTGGCATAATGGGCCAAATCGACCTTGGTGGCCGAATGAGCCTAATTTTCCTAGGTGGATGAATGGTCCGAATAGGCTGGATATTCCAAAGTGGCCTAATGGGCATAATGGGCCTAAGTATCCTAATAGGTCTAATGGACCTAAGTGACTTAATAGGCTAAATGGGCCCAAGGGGCCTAATGGGCCTAATCGGCCTAATAGGATTAATGGGATTAATGGGACTAGGTACCAAATTGACCCATTTTTCCTAATCAACCTAATGGGCCTAAGTGGACTAATGATTCTAATGGGCCTAAGTGGCCTAATCTATCTAACTGGCTTAATAGTCCTAATGAGCCTAATGGGCTTAGTGGGCTTAATGAGCCTATAGAAAAAATGGGCCTAATGGTATGAATGGACCTCAGCGGCCTTATGGGCCTAAGTGGCCTAATGGGCCTAAGTGTCATAATGGGCATAATGGGCGTAATGGGCGTAATGTGTGTAAGGGGCCTAATGGGCCTAATGGGCATAAGGGGCCTAATGGGCCTAAGTTGACTAATGAGCCTTGGTGGCCTAGTGGGCTTAATGGGATTAATTGGATTAGGGTCCAAATGGGCCAAATGGGCCTAATTGGTCTCAGTGGTCTAATGGATCTAATGGGCCTAATGGGTCGAAGTTTCCTAATGGGACAAAGTTTCCTAATCGGCCTAAGGGAATAATGGGCCAAATGGGCCGAATATGCCAATTGGACCTCGGTGGCCAAATGGTCCTAATGGGCCGAATGGGCTTAATTGGGGTAAGTGGACTAATGGTTCAAAGTGGCCTAATGAGTATAAGTTTCAAAATCAGCCTATTGGGATTAATGGACCTAATGGTCCTAATTCGAATAAGTGGCATAATTAGACTAAGTGGCCTAATCGGCCTAATGGGCTTAGTGGTCCTAGTGGGCCTAAGTGGCCTAATGGGCCTTAGTTTCCTAATCGGCCTAATGGGTATAAGTGGCCTAATGGGCCTAAGTGGCCTAATGGGCTTAAGGGGCTTAACGAGCCTAGGGGCCTAATGTTATTAATGGGATTAATGGAACGAATGGGCCTAGTTAGCCTAAGTGAACTAATGCGCCCAATGGGCCTAAGTGGCCAGATGGGCATAATGGGCGTAATGGACGTAATGAGCCTAAGGGGCCTAATGGGCCTAAGGGGACTAATGGACCTAAGTGGCCTAATGGGCCTAGGTGGCCTAATGGGATTAATGGTATTAATGGGCCTAGGGTCCAAATGGGCCTAATAGATATAATTTTCCTCATTGGCCTAATGGGCCTAATGGGCCTAATAGGTCGAAGTGGCCTAATGGGCCAAAGTTGCCTAATCAGCCTAATGGGCATAATGGGCCCAATGGGACGAATGGGCCAAATGGGCCTAGGTGGCCTAATGGGCCTAATGGGCCTAATTACCTAAGTGTACTAATGGTTGAAAGTGGCCTAATGGTCCAAAGATGCCTAATCGTCCAAATGGGATTAATGGGAGTAATTGGCCTAATTGGCCTATGTGGCCTAATGGGCCTAAGTGGACTAATCATCCTAATGGGATTAATGGTCTTGTGGGCCTAAGTGGCCTAATGGGCCTTAATCTCCTAATCTACCTAATGGGGCTAAGTGTCCTAATGGGCCTAAGTGGCCTAGTGGGCTTACTCGGCTTAACGGGTCTAGGGGCTAATGGGCCTAATGGGATGAATGAGACGAATGGGCCTAATTACCCTAAGTGGCCTAATGCACCTAATGGGACTAAGTGGCCAAATGGGCCTAGGTTTCATAATCAAAAAAATGGGATTAATGGGGATAAGGGGCCTAGTGCGTCTAATGGGCCTAATGGGCCTAAGTGGCCTAATCGGTCTAATGGGATTAATGGGCCTAGTGGGCCTAAGTGGCCAAATGGACCTAATGGGCCTAAATGGATTAATCAACCTAATGGGCCTAATTTTTCTAATAGGCCTAAGTGGACCAATGGGTATAATGGATCTAAGTGGATTAAGTGGCCTAATGGGACTAATTGGCCTAAGTGGTCGAATGTGCTGAATGGGCGTAAGTGGCCCAATGTGCCTGATGGTCCTAATGGGTGTAAGTGGATTAATGGGTCGAATGGGCCTAAGTGGCTTGATTGGCCTAATGGGACTAAGTGGCCTCATGGGCCTTAGTGGCCTAATGGGACTCAGTGGCCTCACGGGCCTAATCGGCCTAATGAGCCTAATGGGCCGAGTGTTCCCAAGTGGATGAATGAGCCGAATGAGTGAAGTGGCCCAATGGGCCAAATGGGTTCAATGGGTCTAAGTTGCCAAATGGGCGTAATGGGAGGAAGTGTCCAAATGGGCGTAATGGGTCGAGGTGGCCTAATGGGCATAATGTCCCTAAGTGGCTTAATGGGTCGAATGTGCCGAATGGGATGAATGGGCCAAAGTGTCCTAATTGGCCTAAAGGGACTAATGGGAAAAAGTGGCCTAATGGACCTAAGTGGTCGAATGGGCCTAAGTGGCCTAATGGGGTGAATTGGCCGAAGTGGAAAAATGGGCCTAGGTGGACTACTGGGGCTAATGCGCCTAAGTGGTCGAATGGTCTTAAGTGGCCTAATGGGTGTAAGTGGCCTAATGTGCCAAATTGTACTAATAATTTTAAGTGGCCTAATGGGATTAAAGGGGCCAAGTGGCCGAATGAGCCATATAGGCCTAAGTGGCCCAACTAGGCTAATGGGCCGAATAGGCCGAATGGGCCTAAGTGGCCTCATGGACCTAATGGTCCTAATGGTCCTAAGTGGCCTGATGTGCCTAATGGGACTAAGTGGCCTCATGTTCTTAATGGGCCTAAGTGTACTAAGTGGCCTAATAGGCCTAATACACCGAATGGGCCTGAGTGGCCTAATGGGACCAAGTTTCTGAATGGGCCTATTAGGCCTCAGTGGGCCTAATTTACCAAAGTGGACTAATTTTTTTAATGGGACGAACGAGATGAATGAGCCAAATTGGCTTAAGTTTCCTAATGGTCCTAATTGGGCTAATGGGCCTAGGTTCCTAATGTGCCTAAGTGGCCGAATGAGCCTAAGTGGCCTAAATTGGTCTAATGGCCCAAATGGCCTAATGAACGAATGGGCATAATGTACCAAATGGGCCTAATGGGATAAAGCGGCCTAATGGGCCTAAGTGTCCTAATATACCTAATGGGCCTAATGTCCCGAATGGGCCTAATGGGCCAAATGGGTTGAATGGTTTGAATAGACCTAATGGGCCTAATGGGTCTTTAGGGGTCTAATGGGCATAATGGGACTAATGGGACTAATGGGACTAAGTGGCCGAATAGGCATAATGGGACTACATGGACTAATGGGCCTAATGGGCCTAAGTTCACTAATGGGCCTAATGATCCTAAGTGTACCAATGTGCCTAATGGGCCCAAGTGGGCCTACTGGTCCTAATGGGATTACTAGGCCTAATGATTCTGATGGGCCTTCTGGGCCTACTCGGCCTAATGGACCTACTAGGCCTAATGGGCCTTATGAGACTAATGGGCCTAAGTGGCGTAATGGGCATAAGTTTCCTAATGGGTCTAATGGGCCTAAGTGGCCTAATGGGACAAAGTGTATGAATGTTCCTAATGGGCTTAATGGGCATAATGGGCCAAAGTGGCCAAATGGGCCTAATGGACCTAATGGGCCTAAGTGTCCTAATGGGCATATTGGGCCTCATTTGACTAAGGAGCCTTAATTAACCTAATGGGCCTAAGTGACCTAATGGGTAAAAGTTGATGAATGGGCCTAATGGGCCTAATGGGCATAATTGGCCTAATGGGCCACAATGGCCAAATGGGCCTAATAGACCTAATGGGCCTAAGTGGCCTAATGGGTCTAATGGTCCAAATGGGCCAAAATGGACAAATGAGCATAATGGGATTAATGGGAATAATGTACCTTATGGGCCAAAGTGGGAAAATTGGCCTAATAGGACTAAGTGGCCTAATAGGACTATTGGGCCTAAGTGGCTTAATGGGACAAATGGGCCTAACTGGCCAAATGGTACTAAGTGAATGAATGGTCCTAATGGGTCGAATAGGAATAATGTGCCTAATGGGATGAAGTGGTCAAATGGTCCAAATGGGCCTAACTGGCCTAATGGGCCTAATGGGCCAAAGTGGCCTAATGGGACTAAGTGGCCTAATGGGTATAATTGTCCAAATGGGTCTAGGTTTCCTAATGGGCCTAAGTGGACTAGGTGTCCTAATGGTCCTAATGGGCCTAAGTGGCCTAATGGTACTAAGTGGATTAATGGGCCTAATGGGCCTATGTGGTCGAATGTACTTAATGGGCCTCCATGGCTGAATGAGCCTAATGGGTTGAAGTGGCCTAATGGGCCTAATTGGCCTAATTAACCTAATGGGTTAATGGGCATAAAGAGACTAATGGGATTAATGGTCCTAATGGGCCTCAATGGCCTAATGGGACTAATGGGCCTTAGTGGCCTAATGGGCCTAAGTGGGATAATTGGCCTAAGTGGCCTATTAGGCTGAAAGGACCTCACTAGCCTAATTGGCCTAATGGGCCTACGTTTCCTAATGTGCCTAATGGGATGAATGGGCCTAATGGGCCTAAGTGGACTAATGGGCTTAATGGGCCTCAGTGGCCTAGGTGGCCTGATGGGCCAAATGGGCCAAATGGTCCTAAGTGGCCTCATGGAACTAATGGGCCTTAGTGGCCTAATGGGATTAATGGTCCAAATGGTCTTAAGTGGACTAATGGGCCTAAGTGGAATAATGGGCCTAAGTGGCCTAATGGGCCTTAGTGACGTATTGGGCCTAATGTCCTAATGAGCTTGATGGGCCGAATAGGCCTGAGTGGCCTAAGGGGCTTGAGTGGCCTAAGGGGCATAAGTGGACGGATGGGACTAATGGGCCAGATTGGCCTGATGGGCCTCATGGGCCTAGGTGGCCTAATGGTCTAAAGTGGCCTAAGGGGCCTAAGTGAACTAATGGGCCTAATGGGCATAAGTGGCCTAATGGGCCTAAGTGGACTAAGTGGCCTAAGTGGCCTATGTGGCCTAATGGGCCTAATGGGTCTAATGGGCCATGGTGGTCTAATGGGACTAATGTGTATAATGGTCCTAAGTGGCATGATGGTCTTAATGAGCTGAATGGGACTAAGTGGCCTAATTAGCCTAATCAGCCTAAGCAGCCTAATGGGCGTAAGGGGCCTCAAGGGCCTAATAGGCCTAATGGGCCTAAGTGGCCTAAGGAGCCTAAGGGGCCTAAGAGGCCTAATGGTTCTAATGGGCCTAATGGGAATAATGGGACTAATGGGCCTAGGTGTAGTAATGGGCCTTAGTAGCCTAACATGCCTAATGCCATGAATGGGCCTAAGTGGCATAATGGGCATAAGGGGCCTAAGTGGCCCAATGGGCCTAAGTGGCTTAATAGGGCTAAGTGTAAAAATGGATTTTGTGGGCCTAATGTTTATAATGGGCCTAATTGGCCTAATTGGCCTAATGGGCCATATGGGCCTAAGTGGCCTAGTGGGCCTAATCCAATGGGCTTAATATGACAAATTTGACTAATGAGCCTAAGTGTCCTAATAGGCTGAATGGGCCTAAGTGGGACTAAGTGGCCTAATAGGCCTAATGGGCCAAGGTGGCCTAATCAAGCTAATCGATCGAATGGACCTAATGGTCCTAAGTAGACTAATTGGATTAATGGTCCTAATGGATTTAATGGGACTAATGTTTCTAAGGGGCCTGATGGGCCTGATGGGCCTCATGGGCCTCATGGACCTAAGTGGCCTCATGGGCCCAATGTTCATAGTGGGACTAAGTGTCCTAATGGGCTTGATGGACCTCATGGGCCTAATGGGACTCATGTGCCTCTTGTGCGTAATGCGCCTCATGGGCCTAATGGGTTTGAGGGACCTAATGGTCGTAAGTGGCCTAATGGGCCTAATGGGCCTAAGCGCCCTAATGGGCCTAGTGGGCCTAATGGGGATAATGGGGCTAATGGGGCTAATGGACCTAATTAGCCTAAGTGTCCTAATTGGGCTAATCAACCGAATGGTCCTAATGGGCCTATGTGGCCTAAGTGTATTAACGGGCCTATTGGGCCTAATGGGACTAATGGGTTGAATGGGCCTAAGTAGCCTAAGTGGATTAACAAGGATAATGGGATTATTGGGACTAATGGGTTCAATGATCCTAATTATCCTAATGGTCCTACGTGGCCTAATGGGTCTAATGGGCCTAAGTGGACAAATGTGCCTAATGGGACAAATGGAAATAATGAGTTTAATGGTCCAAAGTGTCGTAATGGGCCTAATGGGCCTAATGGGGAAAAATGGGCCTAATGGCCCTAAGTGGAATAATTGGCCTAATGGGCTAATTCATAATTGGCCTTAGTGGCCTAATTTGCCTAATTGGCATAATGGTCCTAAGTGGCCTAAGTGGTCTAATGGGCCTAATCGGTCGAATGGGCCCAATGGCCCTATGTGGCCTAATGGGCCTAATGGGCTTAAGCGGACTAATGGGCCTAATGGGACTATGTGGACTAATCATTGTAATCAACCAAATAGGCCTAATGGACATAATAGACCTAATTGGCCTAATGGCCCTGATGTGTCTAAGTTGCCTAATATGCCTAATCGACCGAATGGGCCAAATGGGCCGAAGTGGCCTAATCGGGATAATCGACCGAATGGGATTAAGTGACTGAATCGGACTTATCAATCGAATGGTCTTAAGGGACTAATGTGTCTAAGTGGCCTAATGGGCATAATGGGCCTAAAATGCCTAATGGTCCCAATGGGCCTAATGTGTCTAAGTGCCCTAATCGGCCTAATCGACCAAATGGCCCTAATGGGCCAAAGTGGCATGATGACCCTAATGGGACTAATGGGTCTAAGTGGCCTAATTGGCCTAATTGATTGAATGGGAATAATGGGCCTTATGGACCTAAGTGGTTGATTGAGATTGATGGGCCTAAGTGGACGAATGGGCCTAATGGGCCAAATTGGCCTAATAGGGATAATGGACCTAATGGGCTTAAGTGGACCAATGGGATTAAGTGGCCTAATGGGCCTAATGGGTATAATGGGCGTAAGTGGCCTAATGGGCTAAATGGGATGAAGTGCCCTAATGGGCATAAGTGGCCTAATGGGCCTAGTGGGGCTAAGTGGATGGATGGGCCTCATGCGCCTAATTGGCCTAATGAGTTTAATGGACATAAGTGGCCTAATGGTCCTAAGTGGCATAATGGGCCCAGTGGGCCTAAGTAGCCTAATGGGCTTAAGTGGACTAATGGGCTTAGTGGGCCTAAGCGGATGATTGGTCCTAATGGGCCTAATGTGCCTAATTCACCAAATGGGACTAATGGGCCTAATGGGCATAAGTGGCCTAATGGTCCAAAGTGGACTAATGGGCCGAGTGGGCCTAAGTGGTCGAATGGTCCTAATGGGCCTAATGCGCCTAATGGACCGAATGGACCTAATGTGTCGAATGGGCCTAATGGGCCCAATGGACCTAAGTGGCTATATGGGACTAATGGTCCTAATGGGACCAATGGGCATAATGGGCATAATGGGCCTAAGTGGCCTAATAGACCTAAGGGACCAAATGGGCCTAACAGGCCGAATGGGCCTGAGTGGCCTTATGGGCCTAATGGTCGGAATGGGCCGAATGGGACCAATGGACCTAATGGGCCTAATGGGCCTAATGGACCTAAGTGGACTAATGGGCCAATGGCCCTAAGATTCCTAATGGGCCAAATGGGGATAAGGGGCCTTAGGGGACTAATTAGACTAATCGAACGAATGGGTCTAATGGGAATAATGGGCCTAAGTGACATAATGGGACGAATGGGCCTAAGTGGATGAATGGGCCTAATGGGCTTGATGGGCCGAAGTGGCCTCATTGGCCTCATGGGCCTAAGTGGCCTAATGGTCTTCATGGGCCTAAGTGGTCGAACGGGCCTAATCAGCCTAACGGGCCTCATGGGCCTAAGTGGTCGAACGGGCCTCATGGTCCCTAGTGGACTCATGGCCCTAATGGGTCCAATGGGCCTAAGTGGCTTAATGGGCCTAATGGGACCAATGGTCTTAATGGACATAACAGACCATGGCACCAATTGGGCCTAACTAACCTAAGAGGACTAATGGGCCTAAGTGGCCTAATGGGCCTAAGTGGCCGAATGAGCTTAATGGGCTTAATGGGTCTATGGGCCGAATGGGCCAAATGGGCCAAATTGTCCTAAGTGGCCTAATAGGCCTAAGTATCCTAATAGGCCAAATTTTCCTAATCGGCCTAATGGGCCTAATGGGCTTAAGTGGTCTATTGGGCCTAATGGTCTTATTGGGCCTAAGTGGCCTAATGGGTCTAAGTGGCCTAATTGGTCTAATGGGATTAATGGGTCCAGTGGGCCTAACTTTCCTAATGGGCCTTAGTGGTCTAATGGGTTTAATGGACATAATGGTCCCAGGGGCCAAATGGACCCAATGAGCTTAATGGGCCTAATTAGCCGAAGTGGACAAATGGGCCTAATGGGCCTAAGTGGCCTAATGGACCAAAGTTTCCTAATATGCCTAATGGTCTTAATGGGACTAAGGGGCCTAATGGGCCCAATGGGCCTAAGTGGGCTAATGGGACTAATGGGGCTAATGGGTCTAAGTGGCCTAAGTGGCATAATCGGTTGAATCGACTGAATGGGCCTAATGGGCCTAAGTGGCCTAATGAGCCTAATTGGTCTAAGTGGATGAATTATAATAATCAATTGAATGGGCCTTATGGGCCTAAGTAGACAATTGGGCCTAAGTTGCTGAATGAGACTAATGGGCCAAATTGTCATAGTGGGGATAATGGGCCTAATGGGACTAAGTGGCCGAATGGGCTTGAGTGGCATAATGGTCCTGATCAGCCTAATGGGCATAAGTGGATCGATGGGCCTAACGGGCCTAAGTGTCTTAATGGGACTGGTTCGCCTCAATGGTCGAATGGTACAAATGGACCTAATGCACCTAATTAGCCTAATCTGCCTAATGGGAGAAAATGGACTAATGGGTCTAATGGTCCTAGTAGGCATAAGTGGCCAAATGGGCCTAATGGGACTAAGTGGCTATATGGACATAAGGGGATGAATGGGCCTAATGGTCCTTATGGGCCTAATGGGCCCAAGTGGCCTCATCGGCCTAATGGGATTAGTGGTCCTAGTGGGCCCAAGTGGCTGAATGGGCCTAATGGGCCTAAGTGACGTAATCATCCTAAGTGTCCCAATGGCCCCAATGGGCCTAGTGGACTAAGTGGCTGAATGATCCTAATGGGACTAAGTGTTAGAATGGGCCTAATGGACCTAAGTGTCCCAATGAGCCTAATGGGCCTAAGTGGACTGACGGGCCTAATGGGCATCAGTGGCCTCGTGGGCCTAAAGGGCCTAATGGGACTAAATGGATTAAGTGAACTAATGGGACTAATGGTACTAATGGGTCTAATGGGATGAATGAGAATAATGGGATTAGTGGGTCTAATGGGCCTTAGTGGCCCAATGGGCCTAATGGGACGAATGGGCCTAGTGGTCAAATGGGCCAAATGGGCATAATGGGCCTAAGTTGCCTAATTGCTTGAATGGGCCTAAGTGTCCTAATTAGACTAATGAGATTAAGTTCTCTAATGGGCCTAAGTGTCCTAATGGTCCTAATGGGATAATGGGTCAAAGTTGCCCAATGGGTCGAAGTGGCCTAATGAGCCTAAGTGGCCTAATGGGCCGAGTGGGCCGAATGAGCCTATGTGGCTGAATGGGCCTAATGGGTCGAAGTGGCCTAATGGGATGAATGGGAATAATGGTCCTAGTGGGCCTAATGGTCCTAATGGGACTAATTGGTCTAATGGGCCAATGTGGATTAAGTGGCCTAATGATCCAAATGGGCCTAATTGGACTAAGTGGCCAAATGAGCCTAAGTGGCCTAACGGGCCAAAGTTCCCGAATCGGCCTAATGGGATTAATATGAAAAATTGGATGAATCGTCCGAATGGGCCTAAGTGACCTAATGGGCCTAATTGGACTAAGTGACCTAATGGGCCTAATGGACCTAATGGGCCAAAGGGGCCTAATGTGCCAAAGTCGCCTAATCGACCTAATGGGATTAACTGGCCTAATGGGCCAAATGGGTCGAATGGGAATAAGTTGACTAATGGTCCTAAGTGGCCTTATCGGCCTAATGAGCTTAATGATCCTAGTGTCTTTAAGTGGCCTAATGGGCCTAATGGGCCTTAGTGGCCTAATCAGCCTAATGTGTCTAAGTGGCCAAATGGGCCTATGTGGCCTAATGGGATTAATGGGCATAACGAGCCTAAAGGACAAATGGGATGAATGGGCCTAATGGTACTAATTAACCTAAGTTTTCTAATGGGCCTAATGGGCCGAATGAGCCTAAGTGGCCTAATGGGCCTTAGTTTCTTAATCGGCCTAATGGGTTAATGGGCCCAAGGGGCCTAATGGGCCTAATGGGCCTAAGTATCCTAATGGGCCCAAGTGGACACATTGTCCTAATGGGGTTAATGGTCCAAGTGGACCTATGTGGCCTAATAGGCCTCAGTGGACCAATGGCCCTAAGTGGCATGATGGGCCTAAATGGCCTGATGGGCCTAAGTGGCCTAATTGGCCTAATGCTCCTAAGTGGCCTAAGGGGGTGAATGAGATTAATGAGCCTAAGTGGCCTAATAGGCCTAATGGGCCTAGGTGGCGGAATGGGCCAAAGTAGCCGAATGTGCCTAATGGACATAATGGGCCTAATTGGTTGAAGTGGATTAATGGGCCTAATGGGCCTAAAGTGGCCTAATGGGCCAAAGTGGACTACATGGCCTAATGTGACTAATTGGACTAATGGGACTAATGTGTCTGAGTGGACTAATAGGCATAATGGGACTAAGTGGCCTAATGGGTCTAAGTGGCCTAATGGGACTCAATGGCCTAATGGTTCTAATGAGCCTATGTGGCCTGAGTGGCCTAATGGGCCTGAGTGGCCTAATGGTCCTAATGGCCCTCAGTGGACAAATGGGTTTTATGGGTCTAAGTGACCAAATAATCCAAATGGTCCTAAGTGGCCTAATGGGCATCGGTGGTTTAGTGGGCCTAATTGGCATAAGTGGCCTAATGGGCCTAATGGGCCTAGGTGGCCCAATGAGCCGAATGGGCCTAAGTTTCCTAATGGGCCTAAGTGGACTAAGTGGCCTAATGAGTCTGATGGACCTGATGGGCATAATGGACCTAAGTGGCCTAATGAGAAAAATGGACCTAAGTGGCCCAATCAGCCTAATGAGCCGAATGGACCTAAGTGTCCTAATGGACCTAATGGCGCTAAAGGGCCTAATGAGCCTAAGTGGCCTAATGACCTGAATGTCCCTAAGTGGCCTAATGGGCCTGATGGGATTAATGGACCTAAGTGGCCTGATGGGCCTGATGGTCGTGATGGGTCGAATGGGCCTAAGTGGCCTAATGAGCCGAATTGGCCTAAGTGGCCTGATAGGCCTAATGGGCCAAATGGGCCTGATGGGCTTGATGGGCCTCATGGGCATTAGTGGCCTAATTGGCCTGATGGGTCTAATTAGCATGATAGGCCCAATGGGTGGAATGGGCCCCGAAGGGACCTAATGGGCCTAATGGGTCTCACTGGTCTAAGCGGCCTAATGGGCCTCATGGGCCTAGGTTTCCTAATGGGCTGAGTGAGCCTAATGGGACTAAAGGGCCTAATGTGCTTGATTTTCCAAATGGTCCCAATGGACCTCAATGGTCGAATGTGCCTAATGGTCTTAGTGGGTCTCGTAGGCCCAATAGGCATAATGGGCACAAGTGGGCCAATGGGCCAAATGGTCCTAATGGCCCTAATAGGCCTAAGTGGCCTAATGGTCCTAATGGGTCTAATGGGGAAAATGAACGTAAGTGGCCTAAGTGGCCTAATGGGAATAATGGGCCTAAGTGGCCTAGTGGGACCAAGTGGCATAATAGACCTGATGGGCCAAATGGGCTGAATGGGCCTTAGTGGCCAAATGGGACTAATGGTTCCAATAGGCCCAATGGCCATAATGGGCCGAATGGGCCGAATGGGCCTAAGTGGATGATTGGGCCCAATTGGCCTAATGGGCTTAATAGACCTAAGTGGGAGAATGTTCCTAGTGGTCCTAAGTGAGCTAATGGTCCTAAGTGGCCTCATGTGCCTGATGGGACTAAGTGGATTGATGTGCCTAATGTGCCTTATGGGCCTCAAGGGCCAAAGTGGCCTAACAGTCCTAGTGGGCCTAATGAGCCTAAGTGGCCAAATTGGCCAAATGGGTTTAAGTGTTCTAATTAGCCGAATGGGCCTAATGTTCCTAGTGGTCCTAAGTGGCTAATGGGGCTAATGGGACTAATGAGCCTAAGTGGACTAATCGGCCTAATCAAACATTGGGCCTATGTGGACTAATGGGCCAAATTGACCTAGGTGGCCGAATGGGTCTAATTTTCCTAGGTGGCTGAATGGGCCTAATAGGCCAAATATGTCTAAGGGGCACAATGAGACTCATGGGCCTAAGTGGCCTAACAAATTGAAAGGGCCTAAGTGGCCTAATGGGACAAATGGGCTCAAGATCCCTAATGGGCCAAATGGGATTAATGGGATTAACGAGCCTAAGTTGCAAATGGGCCTATTTGGCCTAATGTGACTAATGGTACAAATAGGACGAAGTGACCTAATAGGACTAATGGGCCTAAGTGGCCTAATCAACCTAATGGGCTTAATTGTCCCAATGGTCCTAATGTGCTTAATGGGCCTAAGTGTACTAATGGACCTAAGAGTCCTGAGGGGATTAAGTGGCCTAATGGGCCTGGGTGGCCTAATGGGATTAATGGGGTTAATGTGCCTAGGGAAAAAATGGGCCTAATGGGATGAATGGGCCTCAATAGTATAATGGGCCTAAGTGGCTTTATGGGCCTAAGTGGCCTAATGGGCATAGTGGGTGTAATGGGTGTAATGGGTGTAAGGGGGCTAATGGGCCTAAGGGGCCTAATGGGCATAAGTGGCCTATTGGGCCCAGGTGGCCTAATGGGATTAATGGGATTAACGGGCCTAGGGTCTAAATGGTCCTAATTGGCCTCAGTGGTCTAATGGTCCTAATGGGCCTAATGGGTCGAATTGGACTAATGGGCCAAAGTTTTCTAATCGGCCTAATGGGCATAATGGGCCCAATAGGCCAAATGGGTTTAGGTGGCCTAATGGGCCTAATGGATCTAGTGGGCCTAATGGGCCTAATTGGCCTAAGTGGACTAATGGTCCAAAGTGGCTTAATGGGCCAAAGTTTCCTAATCAACCTAATAGTATTAATGAGACTAATGGTCCTAATGGGCATAATTGGCCTAAGTGGCCTAATGGGCCAAGTGGCCTAATCTGCTTAATGGTCTTAGGGGGGCTAGTGGGCCTAAGTGGACTAATGTGCCTTAGTTTCCTAATCATCCTAATGGGGCTAAGTGGCCTAATGGGACAAAGTGTCCTTATGGGCTCAAGGGGCTTAACGAGCCTGGGGGCTTGATGGGCTTAATGGGCCTAATGGGATGAATGGGCCTAATTAGCCTAAGTGGCCTAATGCGCCTATTAGGCCTAAGTGTCCTAATGGTCCTAAGCATCCTAACGGGCCTAAGTGTCCTAATGGGTTTAATGGGCGTAATGGGTGTAACAGGCATAATGGGCCTAAGGGGCCTAATGGGCCTAAGTAGCATAATGGGCCTAGGTGGCCTGATGTGATTAATGGGATTAACGAGATTAGGAACCAAATGGGCCTAATTAGCCTCCATGGCCTAATTGGTCTAATGGGCCTAATGGGTTTAAGTGTTCTAATGATCCAAAGTTTCCTAATCGACCTAATGGGCGTAATGGGCCCAATGGGCCGAATAGGCCTGTGTAGCCTAATAGGCCTAATTGACCTAAGTGGACTAATGTTCCAAAGTGGCCTAATGGGCCAAAGTTTCCTAATCGGCCAGATGGGAGTAATGGGCCAAATGTGCCTAATTGGCCTAAGTGGCCTAATGGGACCATGTGGCCTAATCAACCTAATGGGATTAATGGGCCTAGTGGGCCCAAGTGGCATAATGGGCCTTAGTCGCCTAATCGGTCAAATGGGGCTAAGTGGCCTAAGGACCTAAGTGGCCTAATGGGATTATTGGTCATAACAGACCTATGAGACCAATTGACCTAATGGGATTAATGGTACGAATGTGCCTAATTAGCCCAAGTGGCCTAATGTGCCTAATGGGCCTAAGTGGCCTAATGGGCCTAAGTTGCATAATTGGCCTAATGAGATTAATGGGCCTAAGGGTCCTAATGGGATTAATGGGACTAGTGCGCCTAATGGGCCTAAGTGGCCGAATCGGGCTAATGGGCTTAATGGGAATAGTGGGCCAAAGTGGTCTAATGGGCATAATGGGCCTACATGGCTTAATCAATCTAATGGGACTAAGTTTCCTAATAGGCCTAAGTTTCCCAATGGGCCAAAGTGGCCAAAGTGGCGTAATGGGACTAATTGGCCTAAGTGGTCGAATGGGACGAATGGGCGTAATTGGCCCAATGGGCCTGATGGGCCTATTGGGCAAAGGTGTCCTAATGGGTTGAATGGTCCTAAGTGGCCTGATGGGCCTAAGTGGCCTCATGGGCTTTAGTGTCCTAGTGGGACTCAGGGGCCTCACTGGCCTAATTGGCCTAATGGGCTGAATGAGCCAAATGGTCCAAAGTGGACGAATGAGATGAATGGGCCTAAGTGGCCCAATGGGCCTAATGGGTTCAATGGGCCTAAGTGGCCTAATGGGTGTAATGGAACGAAGTGACATGATGGGCATAATGGGCCTAGGTGTTCTAATGGGCCCAATGGGCCTATGTGGCTTAATGGGTCAAATGGGTCGAATGGGTTGAATGGGCCTAAGTGGCCTAATTGGCTTAAGGGGCCCAATGGACCAAAGTGGCCTAAGGGACTTAAGTGGCCGAATGGGCCTAAGTTGTATAATGGGGAGAATTTTCCTAAGTGTCTAAATGGGTCTAAGTGGACTAATGGGGCTAATGGGCCTAAGTGGCCGAATGGTCTTAAGTAGACCAATGGGCCTAATGGCTGTAAGTGCCCTAATGTACTTCATTATACTAATGGGACGAAGTGGCCTAATAGACTTAATGGGACCAAGTGGCTGAATGAGCCAAATGGGCCAAAGTGGCCCAACTGGCCCAATGGGCTGAATAGGCCTAGTTGACCTAATGGGCCTAATGGGCTGAAGTGGCCTGATATGCATAATGGGCCTAAGTGGCCTCATGGGCCTAATGGTACCAAGTGTCCTAAGTGTCCTAATCAGCCTAATCGACTGAATGGGCCCAATGGGCCTAAGTGGCCCAATGGGCCTAAGTTTCCAAATGGGCTATTGGGCCTTAGTGGCCTAGTGGGCCTAATTTACCAAAGTGTCTTAATGTTCTTAATGGTATGAATGAGATGAATGGACCAAATGGGATTAAGTAACCTAATGGGCCTAAGTGGTCGAATGAGATTATGTGGATTGAATGGCATAATGGATGAATAGGAATAATCTGATGAATGGTCCTAATGGGCTAAAGTGGCCTAATGGGCCTAAGTGGCCTAATGGTCCTAATGGTCCAAATGGCCCTAATGGGACTAATGGGCCGAATGGGCCTAATGGCCCGAATGGTTTGAGTGGTACTAATGGGCCTAAGTTGCCTAATGGTCCTAATGGACCTAACAGGTCTAAGGGGACTAATGGGACTAATGGGATGAAAATGCCTAATGGGCCTAAGTGGCTGAATGAGCATAATGGGCCAAAGTGGACTAATGGGCCTAATGGGCCGAATGGGCCTAAGTGAACCAATGGGCCTAATGGTGCTAATGGGCCCAAGTGGTCCTACTGGTCCTGATGGGCTTACTAGGGCCAATGGTCCTAATGGGCATACTGAGCTTACCAGGCCTACTGGTCCTACTTGGCCTAATGGGCCTAATGGGCCTAGGTGGTGTAATGGGCCTAAGTGTCCATAAGTAGCCTAATGGGTCTAATGGGATTAAGTGTCCTAATGGGACAAAGTGGAAAAATGGTCCTAATGGAATTAATGGGAATAATGGGCCAAATTGACCAAATGGGCCTAAGTGGCCTAATGGTCCTAATGGGCCTAATTAGCCTCATGGGCCTAATGGGCCTCACTAGGCTAATTTCAAAAACCAAATCTCATTGCCATCAAAACCAGCACTATACCCAGCCAGTGACAAGGCCTGAAGGGCGTTCCCGATCCCCACAAGCTGACAGAAGTTCCCGATTATCGTAAACTAAAAATTGGGAATGATTTACCAGAGTTTATAAACCCAAAACAACAAACAAATCCAATAAAACGAATCCGGATTAAAAAAAACATCTTTTACAAAATTTTAGAATTGAATTACAAAATTTAAAACAATTTTCAAAGACCATTACAAAGGTAATAAACCAAAAATGTTGTCCCAAAAACCTCCTCATGGTAAGAGGTAGTACCCTCAATCCATCTCTACAACACTTCATCATGAAGGACCGCTAAAAACATGAACCAATGTCACAAAATTTGTTCCCAAAATGGAGATAAGAAAATAATCAAGTCTACTTACACCCAAAGTTTTAATTAGGGTGTGAGAAAAAACCCATTAGGATACCACCACTAAGAGATTCCATGTGATAGACATTCAAAGACAAAAATCTTGCAAGTTTTAGAAAATAAGAAATGCTAGTTACAATTTCCAAAGGATGCAACTTTAAATATAAATTGTTTTCAAGTGGGCTATTTTAAGTAATCAACAATTTTAAATAAAATACCAAAGATACTGAATTTTTACATCCAATCATATTTTATTCCAATGGTAAGCATAAATCATCCAATGAGCACAAGTGATGGGAAAATAAGCCATTGGAACTAGCTCATTGTGGGTCCCAGGTACCTCGTATCTCGGTGAAAGTAACCATCACAAATATATGTTCTTGTGCACAAGACACTAGTAGAGAACATACCTATAACCTAGTGGTCCCCCATCATCATCATCATCATCATAGTCTATTTATTGTTTTAAGTGTCTTACTTGCCACGTGAAACTGAGGCCAAATCCCACAGGATCACTAGCATACTAGTACACGTCCACCCATCTAGATACCCAGGTTTCTTTCTTGTGCTCAAACAAGTTCAACAAGCCATGAAATATAATTTTCACATGAAAATACCACTTCCACATCACACATTCACTAAACATCCCACCTGTACATCACACAAGTCACACCATCCCCCTTTTTATTCAAATTGATTTTGAAATCAAACTCACACCAAAATAGCCCACAACAATTTTCACATATCTTTAACACTTCAATAAATCCTTTAACCAATTTTAAAAAACCTTTACAATATATTCCAATTCACATAACATCCCACACACATAACATATAATACTTATTTCATTATAAAAATTCATTTTGCACATCACACTCACACAAAACATCCCACAACCATGTTTCGTACCTCTCTTGCCATTTGATAAAACATTTCAGCACTTTAAAAAACATTATAAAAATGATTGACATCTTAAATCACCAATTTACCTTTCAAAAACCCATATTAGGTGAACACACTCACCAAACAGTACATATACACCCTTTTCCCACTTTGTTTAACCAAATAAAACATTTACAATTTTCATAAAACAAACCCAAGGGGTGTAAATATGTCTTGTAGACAACACCCATTTCAAAACCCTCCTTCAAGGACAAAATCACACCAAGACCCTACCAAAACAGAAATGGGAAGCCCTTTAAACATTTATTAAACCATTATCAAGTTCTATAAAATTACCCCAAAAATACCATAAAAGATACCCATGAAAAGGATACATTTTCATAAAACACTTTCAAGGAGTGGAACATGGTTTTACACATAACACCCATTAAAAAATAAACTTTTAAGGATCACATGACACCAAAGAATTAACAAATCTGAATTGGAATCCCCTTTCAACAATAATAAATCACTTTCATATGTTATAAAATACACCCAAATATTACCCCAAGAGTCACACATGAAAAGCACCCAATTTCAAGCTAAAATGCAACTATAAAATTAAAAGCTTAACCAAATCCATCAAAAATAGTTTTTGCACCACACACAACATATGAGGAACATGAAAAATAAGTAAATCAAGCATTCTTACTAATCAAGTAATGTCTACATATGTAATCACCTACCTTTTGTGTTGAAACCCTCAAAACTTGGTGCGAAACATCAACCGCACCACCGTCGCACCACAAGGCGGTGAAAAGTAACCATAAACCACAATATTTTACCAAAAATACCATTTTTTAAACCATAGGTACTAACCATAGATATTGGAAACAATATAAATTCAAGAAATGGTGAAGGAAATCCTATGGAAAAGGAAGAAATCAAAGGGAGGAAGACTTACTTGCATGGCTTTGAGGTTTTCCCCATCAATTCTCCCTTAAAAGTTGAGGTCCAATGGATGGTGAGAGACCTTGGAGGCTTTCAATGGAGGTAGGGAACGAAATGGGGAAGAAGGGGGTGGATTTGGGTTTATTCCAGAAGGTAAAATTTGTAAATTATTTTTCTTTTAATGACCTGGACACCCTTGCATGGTTTGTATTCACGGTTTAGTAAACTGTGTGGCCAAACCGTGCGGCCTGTTCTGAGTACCCAAAAACCTTCCATAATCCTCAAAATTCATGGGGGTACAGGGGTATAACCAATGGGGAAAGATAGAACAAGTTTAGGGGATAAAAATTCCCCAAACAAAGCACTCTTTCCAACCCAAAACTCATCCAACTCTTGGGTACATACCACCTGAACAACTTCCCACACAAGTGGTGCCACTAGGAGCGTCACTAATCCAAATCCAAAACACCACAACCTCACACCATCCTTTTGAAAAAATAGGAGTCCAATTACCATAAAATAACCCCAAGACCAAGGTCATAGGTCAAGAACACAAGAGACACCAAAATTCAAAACCCGGAACACCCGAAAGCCAAGGGAAAGCTAAGAACCAAAAGAGAACTTCGAACAAAGAATGTAATTGAAAATATGGGTGTGACCATTCTACCCACCACAAATATTTCCGCCCCCAAAAAGTTACAGCAAGGCCAAAATAAAAAACTAAACCAAACTAATAAACCAAGATGGACTCCCCTACCAAGTTTCACCCCAAAGGATAAAACACATCCAGTGATCAATTAAATAAGGTATACCCTCAAAAAAAAAAACTTACATCACTTTCCTAAAATGATCAAGAACATTAAGATTTTATTCCAAAAGAAAACTCCTCAAAACCTATTCAAACAAGATTCTAGCAATTTACCCAAACAAACAACAACAACGAACAAGGTTAAACTTACCTTACTTTAACTAAATCGTTGGGTGTCCTCTAATCCCTACATTTACCCAAGGAATATGTATGTAGTTAGATAGCTCCAAAAAAACTACCTACCGCCAAGCCAAGAACAGGGACCAATCTGGGTTACTAGTATGGGGAGACAAAAATGGGATCTCCACCATAAGATACAACTCAAATTTTCTCGAGACATGATCGGGACACTAACAGGGGGAGGCCCGAATGGACTCCCCGGTACAAGGGGTAGACTTCCATTCGAAATTTCTGAAGGAAGATACATGAGAATCATAGTGGGTGTCCCCACCATAAGAACCAACCATATTAACTGAACAACATGGGACATTATAGAAAGAACCCAAATTTAAATATTTGGGACGGTCTCACGGTCAATCCGCACAGTTTGGGAAAATTTGCGTTAACCATGTGGATCCTTCTACTTGCATGGTTTTCTAAGGAATGGTTACCACTAACCATGTAAAAACCGTGCACTAAACATGTCTAGCCAAATTTCAAACCTTTATTCAAAAAATCTTTAAATGACCCTGGGATTTCTTCTGACTAAGCACCAGCTTCTCTCCAAGACCTATGGCTGGAGCTCAAATGATTAAAGCATCTTCAGCCTTGTAGTTAGGCTTTGGAAACCCATGAATATAAATTCTTCTTCCGGTGATACAAAAAACTACACCACAAACCTTGATGGGTTTACCAAGACAAAACACACTCCAAAAATCACTTCACCCTAACCTGAAATTTCACTAAAATAAGGGCCTAAAGGATGCACGCACATCACACCTTGTTTCTTTGGGTGAGAAACAACACAAGGAAAGGACACATATAAACACCTTCCTCTAAAACAGATGATTTTGAAGTTTTTCCAAGGGATACATTCTCCCAAAATAACAGAGACTCTCAAAGTATTGTACTACCTTCACCATTATAGTCAAATGATCACATGACATCACAAGGCATCATCGAACATGACCATTGCGACTGATAGGAACAATACAAGGAAAGGGATCTTATGCCAAGTCCCAAACAGAACACGATTCTGGAAAGTGTCCATAATATCTACCCATGACCAGATTTCCTACTCTGGTGGTTTAACATGAACTCATGCTTTTAAGAGACTATGAAGGACCCATAGGCTCTCTTAGACACCATCCAAATACTCATTCATACTAACAACCCCATACCACTTCCACATTTGACGAATCAAGTAGTTTAAGAAACTAAGGTCTCTTTCATCCTTCCACGAGCACTCTCCCACTACAAGAGGATCTGAAAAACAAAGAAAGGATATGGTGTAGACTCAATCTATAAATATTGAGAAAAATATTCCTTATATTGATCTACTAAAGGGTCTTCTAGCGGAGAAAAATTTTGGGTTTCACTTCATTTGTGCACTAACCCTTAATGGGGGTGTACCTTATCCAATAAGAGAACCCAAGGACCCAACCAAATTGGTCCATTGGTCAAGAAATACCACAACCAGATCCAAAAATATGAGGGGAACCACCGTAAAGGCTTCCTAGAACATTTCTCAGGAGAGAGCACTAACTGACCCTTCAACCCATCTTACCAACCAAACACAAACCCAAAACACCATTCAAACAAGAGGGGTTCTTGGACTCAAAACATCCCACAACATCAAAAATTTTAAAAAAACTAATACACACCATCCCAAACTAGTCATCAAGACATCATGTTTTTCTTTAAAATCATATTTTTGAAAATAAATGGTTCAGTTGTTATTGTATCCACCAATGGTACCCCATGGGCCTCACACATGCATGTTTCTATGCCACACCGAGCACCCTCATCATATCCATCCCAAAACTCATCCAACCATTCCATAAACCATCCATAATCCTATATAACCCCATGCATGTGTTAGATAATGAAAATACTAATGGTTAAAATAAAAAATTCTTTCCACTTTTCAAAAGAAAAACAGTTAACCAATACTTCCTTTTCTCAAAACCACTAACCACGAAATCAAACCCAAATTACAACTTACAAAAAATTTCCAAAAGGAAAAATAATTCAAATTAAAACTCACTTTAAATCCATTCACATCAATTTGAAAACATCTCATCCCATTAAAACACCTTTCAATATTTTAGAAAACTCTATTGGAAACGCTTTTTCAAAACCAACTTTAATATAGTTTCTACTTTCAAAAGAGGTGTAAAAACACCATGTTACCTTTAATTTTTTTTTTTGAAATTTTAGTTCCACCATTTAAAAAATAAAAACCTTCCCTCTTTATTAGAAAATCATTTTACAGAAACTTTATGCTTCTAAAACCATGTCATTTTTTTTCTTTAAAACCGAGGGCACAAGATAGTGCAAGGGGAAACTAGTTTCGGTGGGTGACTTAGACATATGGTTGGCGGCCATACACCAATCACTTAACTATCACAGAGAGTGTTCTAGGTAAATATTCCCAGATCCACGTGGCTTTCCAAGCCCTGTGAGATCTTTGAGACCATTAACCCAACTTTATTTTCATTTCCCCTAATCATCATTAAACCAAGAAACCCAAAGGAATTAGATAAATACTGACTTCCCCTAGAGACTTGAATCCCATCATGAGGTGTTATGGATATGAACACTACACATAACCTAAATTTCAAGTCCCTAAAATCCTCTTTCTAGACTATCCCAACTATTCCCCAAATAACATGACCCGTAGAGTTAACCTGAACCTCCTTTGATACCATTTTGTCATGAACCAAATCTAGTCACCATCAAAACCGGCACCATACCTAGCTCGTGACAAGGAAATAAGGGAATTACTGATCCCCATGGGATGACACAAGTTTCCTAGTATTATAAATGAAAAATTAGGAATGATTTACCTGAGTTTATAAACTCAAAACAATAAACGAATCCAATAAAACGAATCTGGATTTTTCAAACAAAATCATCTTTTAAAAAATTTCATAATTGAATTACACAATTTAAAATAATGTTCAAAGACCACTACAAAGTTAAAAAACCAAATATGACATCCCAATAACCTCTTCATGGAAAGAGGCACCTCCCTCAATCCATCTCCGCAACACTTCATCATGAAGGACCGCTAAAAACCCAAACCATTGGCACAAAAGTTGTACCCAAACCCACAAAAAAATAAGCAAGTCAAATTACACCCAAAGGTGTAAGTAGGATGTGATACAAATACCAATATTATACCACAACTAAGATATTCCATGTTATAGACATTCAAAGATGAAAATCTTTCAAGTTTTGGTAAACAAGAAATGATAGTTACAATTTCTAAAAATGTAACTTTAAATAAAAACAATTTTCAAGTGGGATATTTTAAAGAATAAAAACCTTTAACTAAAATACCAAAGCTACTAAATTTTTTCAGAGAATCATAATGTATGATGATGGTAAGAATAAATCATCCAATGAGCACAAACAACAAAAAAATAATCCCTAGGCACTAGCTCATTGTGGGTCCCAGGTACCTCGTATCTCGGGGAAAGTAACCATCACAAATATATGTTCTCATTCACGGGCCACTAGTATAGAACATACCCATAACCTAGTTACCCCAATCATCATTGTCATTATAGTTTGTTTAGTGTTTTAAGCATCAAACTTCCTACATGAAACTGAGGCCAAACCCCATAGGATCACTAGTATACTAGTACACGTCCACCCACTTAGATACCCAGGTTTCCTTATTGTGATAAAACATATTCAATAGGCCATGAAATATAATTTTCACATGAAAATACCACTTCCACATCATGAATTCACCAAAAATCCCACATTTACATCACACAAGTCACATCATCCCCCTTTTTATTCAAATTTATTTTGAAATCAAACTCACACCAAAATTTCCCACAACACTTTTCACATCTCTTTAACCCTTCAAAAAATCCTTTAAAAAATTTATAAAGCCTTTACAAGATTGTAAAATTCACATAACAGCCCACACACATAACAAATAATACTTCTTTCATCAAAAAATTCATTTTTCACATCATGCTCACACAAAACAGCCCACAACCATGTTTTTCACCTCTCTTTCCATTTGATAAAAAATTTCATCACTTTATAAAACATTATAATTTTTTTTGACATTGTAAATCACCACTTTACCTTTAAAAAACCATATTAGGTGAAAAAACTCACCAGAAAGTACATATACGCCCTTTTCCCACTTTGTTTAACCAAACAAAACATTTACAATTTTCATAAAACAAACCCAAGGGGTGTAACTCTGTCTTGCACACAACACCCATTTCAAAACCTTCTTTCAAGGAAAAAATCACACCAAGACCCTACCAAATCAGAAATTTGAATCCCTTTAAACATTAATTAAACCATTCTCAAGTGCTATAAAATTACCCCAAATAATACCACAAAATATACCCATGAAAAACACACATTTTCATAAAACACTTTCAAGGAGTGGAATAAGGTTTTACACATAACACCCATTAAAAAACCCTCTTTTGAGGCCCACATGAAACCAAAGCTTTAACAAACCTGAATTTAAATACCCTTTAAACACTAATAAATCACTTTTATATGTTATAAAATACACCCAAATATTAATCCAAGATTCACACATGAAAAGCACCTAATTTCAAGCTAAAATGAAACTATAAAATTAAACGCTTAACCAAATCCATCAAAAACAATTTTCACACCACACAAAACATATTAGGATCATAAAAAATAATTAAATAAATCATTATAACTCATCAAGGAATGTATATATATGTAATCATCTACCTTTTGTGTCAAAACCCTCAAAACTTGGTGTGAAACATCAACCGCACCACCACCGCACCACAAGGGGGTGAAAACCCACCCTAAACTATAAGATTTCACCAAAAAGACCACTGGTTAATCCCTAGGTATTAACCCTAGATACTATAAACATTATAACTTCAAGAAAGGGTGAAGGAAACCTTATGGAAAGGGAATAAATCAAAGATATGAAGACTTACTTTCATGGTTTTCATGTTCCCCCCATCAAATCTCCCTTCAAAGTTGAGGTCCAAGGGAGGGTGAGCGACCTTGGAGGATGTCCATAGAGGTATGGCACGAAATAAAGGAATAATGGGGCGTATTTGGGTTTATTCTGGAAAGGAAAATTTGGAAATTCAAAATGTTTTTAATGACTTGGACACCCTTGCACGGTTTGGTTGCACAGTTTAGTAAACTGTGCGTCCAAACCATGAGGCCTGTTCTAGGCACCCAAAAACCTTCCATAATACTCAAAATTCATGGGGGGGGGTACAAAGGGGAAACCAAGGGGGAAATATAGGACAAGGATAGGGGAGAAAAATTCCCAAAACAAATCACTCTTTCCAACCCAAAACTCATCCAACTCTTGGGTACAAACCACCTCAACAACATACCCCACAAGTGGTGCCACTAGGAGTGTCACTAATCCCAATCCAAAACACCACAACCTCACACCATCCATTTGAAAAAATAGGAGGCCAATTACCATAAAATATCCCCAAGACCAAGGTCATAGGTCCAGAACACAAGAGACACCAAAATTCCAAACCCAGAACACCCGAAAACCAAGGGAAAGCTAAGAACCAAAAAGAACTTTGAACAAAGAATGGAAATGAAAATCCAGGCATGACACCTAATGATACTTAATGATCCTAATGGGTCTAAGTTTTCTAATGGTTCAAAGTGTAAAAATTTTCATAATGGGCCTAATAGGCCTAATGATCCTAATGGGCCACAATGGCCAATGGGCCTAATGGACCTAATGGCCCTAAGTGGCCTAATGGGTCTAATGGTCCTAATGGGCCAAAATGGATGAATGGGCATAATGGAACTAATGGGAATAATGGAAAAAAGTGGTAAAATTGGCCTAATGGGCCTAAGTGGCCTAATGGGCCTATGGGCCTAAGTGGATTAATGGGCCAAATGAGCCTAACTGTTCCAATGGGACAAAGTGAATGAATGGGACTAATGGGACGAATAGGAATAATGGGCCTAATGGGATGAAGTGACAAAATGGGCCAAATGGGCCTAAGTGGCCTAATGGGCCTAATGGTCCAAATGCGCCTAGGTGGCCTAATGGGCCTAAGTGACCTAAGTGGATGAATGGGCCTAATGGGCCTAAGTGGATGAATGGGACTAATGGGCCTAAGTGGATGAATTAGCCTAATGGGCCTAAGTGGCCTAATGGACCTAATGGGTTAATGGGCCTAATGGGCGTCTATGACCTAATGGGACTAATGGGCCTCAGTAGCCTAATGGGCCTAAGTGGGTTAATTGGCCTAAGTGGCCTAATGGGATGAATGGACCTCACTAGCCTAATGGGCCTAATGGGAATAAGTGGCCTAATGGTCCTAATGGGGCTCAGTGGCCTAAGTGGCCTGACGGGCCAAATGGTCCTAAGTGGCCTCATGGGCCTAATGGGCCTCAATGGCCTAATATGCCTAATGGGATGAACGAGTCTAATGGACTAATGGGACTAAGTGGCATAATGGGGATTAGTGTCCTAATGGGCTTAAGTGTCCTAATGGGCTTGATGGTCCGAATAGGTATAAGTGGCCTAAGGGTCCTAAGTGGCCTAATGGGACTAACGGGTCAAATGGGCCTAATGGTCCTGATGGGCCTAATGGGCCTCATGGGCCTAGGTGGCCTAATGGTCCTAAGTGGCCTAAGGGGTTTAAGTTCACTAATGGGCCTAATGGGCCTAAGTGGCCTAATGGACCTAAGGGGAGTAAGTGGCCTAAGGGGCCTAAGTTGCCTAATAGGCCTAATGGGTCTAATGGGCCTTAGTGTTCTAATTGTCCTAATGCACTGAATTGTCCTAAGTGGCATAATGGTCATAATAGGCTGAATGGGCCTAATTGGTCTAATCAGACTAAGTGGTCTAACGGGTGTAAGGGGACTAAGGGGCCTAATGGGCCTAATGGGCCTAAGTGGGCTAAGGTTCCTAAGCAGCCTAATGGTCCTAATGGGCATAATGGGACTTATGGGCCTATTCTCCTAGTTGGACTAATGGGTCTTAGTGGACTAATGGGCCTAATGCCCTAAATGGGCCTAAGTGGCATAATGGGCTTAAGGGGCATAGGTGGCATAATGGGCCTAAGTGGATGAATATGACTAGGTGGCCTAATGGGCCTAAGTGGCCTAATGGTCCTAAGTGGCCAAATGGGTTTAGTGGGCCTAATGTTCATAATGGGCCAAATTTGGCTAATTGGCCTAATGGGACTAATGGTCCATATGGACCTAAGTGGTCTAATGGGCCTAATCCAATGGGATTAATGGGCCAAATTGGCCTAATGGTCCTAAGTTGCCTAATGGGATGAATAGACCTAAGTGGACTAATTGTCCTTATAATATCTCGGACCCTCATGGTCCATTAATTTGTCAAATTCTGGTTCTTGGGGTGACTTGGACGCCATGGGTGAGTTAGGAGGTTGTCGGTGTCGATGGCGGGGTGTCTTAGCTCCATCGGTATCTACATGATGACTCACACATCCTCGATTGGGGAGAGTTAGATATAGAGGACTATACGACATTTGTAGAGCGACCAATGTGGATCAAGGTTCTTTAGGAGGAGGTGCTTCGTGGTTGAACCATTCACTTATTTCGTGTGTTATAAAGTCATGGTGGCCTTGAAGAGAGTACCTAGGAATGGGAGGCATAGATGCATGTCCAATACCCAGAGTTATTTTGAGTTTTGTTTTGTGTTGTTTTGTAGTTGACTATGATGTAATGATTGACTTCATTTTCTATGAGATGAGTTGTTTCCCTTGTTCTTTGAATGTGTGTGAAAAGTCCTGACCATGGGGGGGTTGATCTCTAATCAAGACACATTAAGGTGGATGCGATTAAACCCATGTGGGCAAGTGAGTTCCACCAAAAGAGGATAGTATCTTGACATGGAGGAAGGGACTCCCTAATCCACATGTCTCAATGGTGTGACCTTTATGGGTTTGTGTGGTAACTTGTGGGAGAAGAGTAAATGTGTATCTATGGTTGTTTAGGAGATAGATTAGGGAGGGGTGTTCCTAGATATCGAGGTTTGTTTCCGCTTTTGAACAACTCTAGGGTGGTTTTTTTCCCTAATAGGTATCTTACAAGGTGGTTGTTCAGACCCCTCTCCTTTCGTTGGTTTTAGTCTAGATTCTCTAGGATGAGAATAGTTTGATAGGTATATGATGTAATGGCCCAGACCCTTGTGGTCCAGTAATTTTCAAATTCTGGTACTTGGGATGACCTGGATGCCATGGGCGAGTTAGGAGGGCGTCAGTGTCGGTGGTGGGGTGTCATCGTGGTGTCGCCTTTCGGTGCCACTGATCGGTCTCACCGACCGGTGCCACACCTAAACGGCGCCACTATGGAGTTTCGGGGTTCATTCTCCTAGTTTTACTATAACATATATTTTAATTTTTATTACCACTTTTAAAGTGGTTTAAGGTTTTTTAATCCCATAAATGGTATATGAAATCCTCTGACAGTGTAGAGACCACATGTCACACCATTTCCATGTTTCGAGCTTATCCCCTCTTATGTGTTTTCTCTGTTTAAAGGATATCCATCAACTCGTAGCTGTCCTTGGGTCTATCTTCACCATATCAGAGTAGAATTATTAAATATAAATTAATTACATCATGTATAACTGCCCAAACACGTGGTGAAACCATGATCCACCTTTTAAGAAGTTTGAGATTTCATATCCCTTAACTCCAGGATCTATCCTTTAATCACACAAAGATCTTATTCTTACTTGGTCCCTTTCTTTTCCTTGGTGCGCTTGGAGTCCCTATTTTGGAGACGAATCGTGCACCCGTGCTGGAGCTCTTCCCACTCATCCTTGAATCATTTGAGTTTTCTTTTCCTATTTTTCAGGCATCCTTAGTTCTTGAATTGAGGATAAAACTTCAATACTTTATCATCCAAGTAGGGTTTTTCCTTCGTCCCTCTTTACTGTGTATCATGCGGGGAGGGTGTGATAATGTTTCCTTTGGGATGTTGATGAAACCAAACCTTAATGAAGACAATAAGCATACATTTAAAGAATGAAGACTATGAATGATGGTGTTGTTGTTGTATTCTTTTATCATATTTTATTTATGTTTTGAATTGTATGCGCTTATGACCACTGAAAATTGTGGTTGTTTGTGGTCCTTTTTTGTGCACTAATGAACCTCTATTTTTCTAGATAATCTTGTGATTGAATGGATGTAACATGGGAACTAGTTAATTGCATAAATTTGGTTGATAAAATGGATTCCCAATGAATAATAATCCTTGTGTGATCACCCTGGTTAATCAAATGTAAATAAGGAACTTGATAAATGGTGTGGATATATCTAGAAACTCCCTTGCTCTGTTCATCTAATAAGAACATGGTTGTTCTGCTTTATGCTTGTGGGGTGACGTGGATTGGGATGGTATCTTCTATTGTTCATTTTTTGTTTGTGGATATGAGGTTGTGTGAGACCATATGTTGGGGCTTGTTTTGGTTCCAGTACTTCGAGGGATATCACATATCCCTTTTGTTGTCGTGATTTTACAAGAGAACTGAGTGTGAATGCTTAAATTACTACTTGGTTGTTTTACTTCATTAATTGTCTTGGATTGTGTCTATGCCTGTTAGTTTCCTAGTAGTGAAGTAATATTTAAACGGAATCACTTGAACATGATAACGGGAATTGGTACACTGGGGGATTGTTTTCCAGAAATGGGTTGTGCTCTGGTTGTGGATGTTGTGTGTTCGTGCATGTATGAATAGTAACAAGGGTGGTTGTGATCTGGTTGTGTATGGGATGACTATCTATTTTGGAACCCTTAGTTTGGGATGAGTGTTTTTTAATTATATGTATAAATTTAGTTCTTGTGTTTCTTATTCTCATCCCACCCATGTTGAGCACTCCGTGCTGAACACCCCCATTTCATGGGGGAGGGTGTTTTTCCCAACATTCTTATGAGTGGATGGTTATTCGCTCCTTTATGCTTCATCTCCCAGGTAGCCCAGGACTCTTTGGGCAGGATGTGATAGCCTAAGGATCAATATAGCCTAAGACTCTTTGGGCAGGGTGTGTTGTGGTGGTTGGACCAAGTGTGTGTGGGCAGGTTTGTTTCCCAAGTGTCTTAGGGATGAGGCCCAGGTGTCTTCAGTCATGGAAGTGGTTATTGTGGACGAGGTGTTTGTAGGCATAGTGATGTGTGGTTTTTGTGGTCCATGTGGTTGCGGGAGTAGTGATGTGTGGTTGTTGTGGCCCAGGTGTCTGCGGGCAGGATGCATGGTTGTGATGGTCCACAAGGTTGTTGTTGGGGTGGCAGTGGGTCTAAGTGGCCTAATGGGCCCAATGGGCCTAATGGGAATAAGTGGCCAATGGGTATAAGTTTCCTAATGGGAATAATGATACTTAGTGGCCTAATGGGCCTAATTGGCCCAATAGGCCTTAGTGTCCTAATGGGCCCAATGGCTAATGGGTCTAATTGACCTTAGTGGCCAAATGGGCCTAATGGTCCTAAGCAACCTAAGTGGCCTAATGGGATCAATGGGCCTAAGTGGAATAATGGTCCTAAGTGGTCTTAGTGTCCTAATGGTCCTAATGGGCCTAAGAGGCATAAGTGACCTAATGGGCCTAATGGGCTCAATGGGCCCAAGTGGCCTAATGGGCCTAAGGGGCCTAAGTGGCATAATAGGCCTAAGCGGCCTAAGGGGCCAAAGGGGCCTAATGGTCTCAATGGCCCTAAGTGGACTAATGGGCCTAAGTGTCCTAAGTGGACTAATGGGCCAAATGGGCCTAAGTGGCCTAAGGGGACAAATGATCCAAATGGTCTCAATGGACCAAAGTTGGATAATGGGCCTAGGTGTCCAAATGGGCCTATGTGGCCTAATGGTCCTAAGTGGCTTAAGTGGGTTAATGGGCCTAATGGGCCTAATGTGCCTAAGTGGCCTAATGGGAATAATGGGCCTAAGTGGCCAAATAGGCCTAATGGTGCTAATGGGGCTAATGGTCCCAATTGTCCTAATGGGATGAATGGGCCTAACGGGCCTAGTGGGACTAATGGGCCTCAGTGGCCTAGTGGGCCTAAGTGGCCTAATTGGCCTAATGGGCCTAGGTGGCCTAATGATATGAATGGGATTAAGTGGCCTAATAGGACTAATGGGCTGAATGCGCCTAATGAGCCTAATGGGAAAAAGTGGCCTAATGGGCCTAATGGGCGTAATGCGCCTAATGGTCCTTTATGGGCCTAAGTGGACCAATGTGCCAAAGTGGACCAATGGGCCTAAATGGCCTAATTGGCCTAATGGTCTTAAGTGGACCAATGGACCTAATGGTCCAATTGGGCCTAAGTGGCCTAATGGGCCTAATCAGGATAATGAGCATAAGTGGCCTAATCGGCTTAATGAGCCTAATAGGCCTAAGTGGCCTAATCGTCGTAATGGGCCTAATGGGACTAAGTGGAATAATGATTTTAATGGTCCTAATGGGTCAAGTGGGTTTAATGGCCCTGGTGGTTCTAAGTGGCCTAAGTGGCCGAATGAGCCTAATGGGCCTAACTGGCCTATTCAGCCGAATGGCCTGAATGAGCCAAATGGGCCTAAGTGACCTAATGGTCCTAAGTGGACTAATCGGCCTAATTAGGCCTTAGCTATTAATGTTTTAGATATATTTTTTTGGTTCTAGGTTTTAGGATTTTTTTGTTCTAATTGGCCTAAATTGGTCTAAATTGGCCAAAATGACCAAATGGCCAAATGACCCATTAGCCTAATGGCCTACTGAATTAATGGGATAATGGAAAAATAACCTAAATGACATAATTGGCCTAAATATACTAATGGAATAATATCCTAATGGCATAATTGGAATAATGTCCTAATTGACATAAATTAACTAATTGGTCTAAATGGCCTAATTAGTCTAAATGGATTAAATGGTCTTATTGGATTAAATGGTCTAATTGGCCTAATTGGCCTAATTGACCTAATTGGCCTAATTGTATTAAATTGGTCTAAACTTAAAAATGGGTCTAAATGGTCTAATTGGTTGAAATGGATTAAATGGTCCAATTGGATTAAATGGTCTAATTGGATTAATTAGCCTAATTGGCCTAAATTGGAATAAATGGTCAAATCACCACCTAAGGCCTTCAAGATGGTAAGGATTTTGATCCACCTCAAGGTATTTGGACCACCTCAAGGCATTAGGGTCACCACAAGGCCTTCAGGCCACCTGAAATTGTGCTTAATGACCAGAAATAATATACAAGGAGCAGACTCCAGATGAGGATTCAAAGTAGGTGCTTTCACTAGAGCAGAAGCTAAGAAGATTTATCAGAAAGAGAGGGTATGGAATTTCCGTTGAGACTAGATGGTTCATGCATGAGAAGACTATCCAAACAATCCATACAAAGGTGGAGATCCAACATCACAATGAATAAGCTGGGAAGGAACAGTTCCATGTAGTTATAGTCTGAATATTTCCCAAGACCTATGGGTCATGTAATTTCTAAGCCTACGGGGCTTTTAAGGGTTCCCCCTCATCCCTTGAAAGGGGGGTTATCAAAAAAATCAATAAAAATAAGGCCTTCAGGGCCTTAAGGCGGACCTAATTGGCCTAATGGCCTAATTGGCCTAAACGAACTAATTTTTCTAAATGGGATAATTTGCGTAAATAGCCTAATTAGACTAATTTTCATAATTTTCCTAATTTTACTAAATGACCTAATTGGTTAGTTAGCCAAATAGCCAAATGAAAAAATGATCAAAATTAACAAGTGACCGAATAACAAAATTACACAACATAAATGGAATTAGGCTGAAATGAACATATAAGAAGAATCCATACCATAAACATGTTTATCATGCTAATTAGTATGTATTGTCTATGTTATGTCACTGGTATTAAATTTATAATTAAATGTATATTTATATGCTTCTTAATTTTATGGATTTATTCAACATCTACAATTTTAATTCATTCTAGGTTTATCACTTTCATATTATTAAATAATGTAGTATTATAAAAATCAATGTCATTTGCAGTAAGAGGCATTTGGCATCGAATTTCATGTGTCTCGAGAAAAATTATTTTCTTTTATTAGGAAGAAAAATAATAGAAGAGCTGTATATTCACAAACACAAGAAATGATTGTAAATTTTTTATTGATATTTTAAATTTTGATATGTAATTCATAATTAAATATATTGTTTAAATTTTCAATAGTGTTTCCTAGAGGCCCTCGATGAGAAAGAAGATGACAACTTCAAGTGAAATGATTATTTGAGACAAGTATTAGGTGAGGAGCTCCATGGGAGAGTCTGATGTCGACCCATGAAAAAAATCATCCCCACTAGGTATTGGCTCCCATTGAGTGCATCTCAAACCTATCAGAAACCAAATCTAAAAGGCGATCATGCAGAAGTAGATGAGGCAAAAAAATAGATATAAGGGAGTGTGAAAGAAGTAAATTGGTCACCAAACACTTCCTGAAAGACATGTCAGTTATAAGTCAACCACTTCCATTAGAAACTACTATTACTTTTGATTCATGTATGACATCAATGAGATCCTTATATGATACCTTGAATGATTTCAATGAGGGTCATAGTGGCGGTTGAACTGATGATGGTGGCAGTGGTGGTGGTAGTGGGGTGGGGGGGTGACAAAGGTGGCGGTGGCAGCAGCAGTGTTGGTGGTGGTTTCGGGCATAACAGAAGCATGAGAAGATGGATGATGTATTAAAATTTATTTTAATAATCGTTTCCCTAAACCAAGAGCCAGGATATTTCATGTCAAATTTAAATTTAATTTATTAAATATTTAAAGAAATAGATACCTGTACTTAGGGACTTTATTTGTTAGTGAATTTTGATCATCCAAAAGGACCCTTTCAGGTTACCATCATTGCACTATGGGGATTCTAGGATAAAATCCCTATAGTGGTGATCCAAATGTGCTCCTATGATCTCCGAGAAATACCAATCGATATCCAGGTGCTAGTGCGGTGAGTCCAATGTCTTATGTTGTTCATTCTTGATCACTCGTTCTTTGGTCTTGAAGAAATATTTCTTTCACTTCTCATTCTTGGGAGAGAGAGAGAATGAGGAGTTGAGAGAGAATTCATTGTGCGCAACAATTTTCCATTCTCATTTTTTGGATTCTCTACACAATAGACATAACCTCCTATTTATAGAGTTTATATTTAAGTTAAAATATTATTTAATTGCATATCACCTTTAAATAAAAATAATTAACTTTAATAAATCTCATACCGCATAATAATAATTATATAATTATTATTTTGTGGCGCATGCCAACTTGCTTGATAACAAAAATTATATAATAGTATTTTTAATTAATATTTGTCAATGGAATCGGTCTTGGTCCATTCACACTCCTCTATTGTTTATTGAACAACTGAATAAATATTTTATTCATAAATAAATATTTTATTTAAAATATAGTGAATAAATATTTATTAAAATATTCAATAAATAAAATAAATATTTTATTCACATGTCGGAAAATAAATATTTATTTACTTTTTGAAATTAATATAAATTGAGTAAAATTATTCCTCAGACTTCAGAATAATATTTATTCCATTAATTAAACTCAAATAGAATTTTTCGATATCAATGAAAATACTTAGTGTGTGACCCACTAGGATTCATTCTCATTGACATTAGGCAAACTTTTCTAAAGTCCAAGATTACTGTCTAGAAACACGTCAAGGTACCCAAGAGAAATAACTTGATGTCACAACATCAAAAATCACATACGAATGCTCACTGTTTAATATAA
Source organism: Viscum album (assembly GCA_963277665.1). Classification (NCBI taxonomy): domain Eukaryota; kingdom Viridiplantae; phylum Streptophyta; class Magnoliopsida; order Santalales; family Viscaceae; genus Viscum; species Viscum album. Next base: position 1,777,651,957 of record OY728156.1, read on the forward strand.
TTTCTTTGTCACAATATCTCATCAAGAAGGCTTCACATCCATGTCACTAACCTATATGTTCAATATGTCTTCCTTTGAATATCTGAAATAAACACACTGTTACACCATAGAAATGGAATTTAATGTGATAGTTTTATTCCAATCAAAGGGTTGAGATATCAGCTTCTATAAAGATGGAAGGGACAAATCATTCCTCAACTTATTCTTTAATGACATGTCACTCGTGACGTACCCAATGTATCCAACTTCATCATGAGCTCTTATCGTCATGGTTTACGACATACATCTATGTATGAAAGTTGTGACATGCTTTAATAATAATATTAAAGTATAAGAACCATCACACACACTCATAGATAGGAATAATAAATGACACCAAAACATGCAGAATTCCTACTGACGAGTCTATTGTCATAATCTCCCATCTTAGAGATTACCAAGTGCGAACTTCATGAGAAGAAACCTCATCTGCTTATGAGTACTCATACCTAAATTTCTATGTACTATGTTTCCCTTAATAGTACATTATCCAAATGGCCTAGATTGGCCTAAATGGCCAAAATTGGCATAATTGGTCTAAATGGTCTAAATTGGGCTAAATGGCCTAATTGGCTTAAATTGCATAAATTAACTAATTTAATTAATTGGAATAATTGGCCCAAATGGCCTAAATTTTCCTAAATGGTCTAAATGGTCTAATTGGCCTAAAAGATCTAAATTAACCTAATTGGCCTAATTAAACTAAATTCACTAAATTGTCTATTTGGTCTAATTGTCCTAAATGACCTAATTAGACTAAATGGACTAAATTTCCCAAATCGACTTAAATGTCCTAATTGGCCTAATTGGCTTAAATGGACTAAATTGACCTAAATGGACTAATTGGTTGTATTAGCTTAAATGGTCTAAATTAGCTTGAATAGCCTAAATGACCTAAATTGGCCTAAATGGACTAAATGACCTAAATTGGCCTAAATAACCTAAACCGTCTAATTTTACTAATTGGCCTAAATGGACTAAATGGCCTAAATGACCTAAATGAGTAAATTGATTAATTGGCCTAAATGGCCTAAATTGGATAAATGGTCTAATTGGCATAATTGGCCTAAATGGCCTAATTGACCTAATTTTATTAAATAGCCTAAATGTACTAATTTTCCTAATTTTACTAATTGGGCTAATTGGCCTAAATTAGCCTAAATAACCTAAATTGGCCTAATTGGTCTAAATGGCCTAAATTGGTCTAAATGGTCTAAATGGCCAAATTGGTCTAACTAACCTAAATGGCCTAATTGATATAATTGGACTAAATGGGCTAATTTTCCTAAATTTACTAAATGGCCTAATTGGTGTAATTGGCCTAAGTGGCCTAAATTTACCTAAATGGCCTAAATTGGCCTAAATGGAATAAATTGGCCTAAATGGTCTAATTGGTCTAATTGGCCTGAATTTCCTAATTGATCTAATTTTCCTAATTGGTCTAAATGGAAAAAATTTGTCTTATTGGCGTAATTGGTCTAAATGGCATAAATTGGCCTAAATGGTATAATTGGCCTAACTTTCCTAAATTATCTAATTGGCATATTTGGCCAAATTGGCATAAATGGCCTAAATTGGTCTAAATAGCCTAAATGGACAAAATTAGATTAAATGGACTTACTGGATTAAATTTCCTAAATTGTATAATTTTTTTAATTGGCCCAAATGGTCAAAATTTTCCTAATTGGCTTAAATGGCCTAATCATCCAAATGTACGTAATTGGTATAAATTACCTAAATTGGCCTAAATGTCATAATTGGCTGAATTTTCCTAAATAGTTTAAATGAACTAAATTGGCCTAAATGACCTAAATTGGCATAAATGGCCTAAATAAACTAAATTGTCTAATTGGATTAATTGGGATAATATGCCTAATTGGACTAATTGGATTAATTGGCCTAAATTGGCCTAAATGGACTAAATCTTCTAATTGGCATAAATGCCATAAAGGGCCTAAATTGGCCTGAATTGGACTCATTGGCCTCATTGGCCTGAATGGCCAAAATTGGCCTAAATAGCCTAAACGACCTAATTGGCCTAAATGGACTAAATTGACTAATTAGCCTAACTGGCCTAAATGACCTAAATTGGCCTAAATGGCCTAATGGGCCTAAGGATCAAATGGGCCGAAGTGGCCTAATTGGTCTAATGGGATTAAGTGTCCAAATGGGCCTAATGGTCCAAATGGGTCTAATAGGCTTAAGTGGCATAATGGGCCAAATGGGCCTAAGTGGCCTAATCGGCCAATTGGGCCTAAGTGGACTAAAGGGTCTAATGGGCCTAGTGGGATTAATGGGAATAATGGGTCCACTGGGCCAAATTGGCCCAATGGGCCTGAGTGGTCAAGTGGCCAAATGGTCCAAATGGGCCTATTGGGCCTGAGTGGCCAAGTGGCCAAATGGTCCAAATGGGCCTATTGGGCCTAAGTGTCCTAATGGTCCCATTAATCCCCATTCAACCAAATTGGCCTAATGGTCTTAATGGGTTGAGTGGACCAGTTGGGCCTAAGTGGCCTGATGGGCCTAATGGGCCTAATGGGCCTAATGGTATTAATGGGCCTAATGGTATTAATGGTCCTATTGGTCCTATTGGGCCTAAGTGTACTAATGGTTCCATTATGACCAATTATCCTAATAGGTGTAATGGAATAATGGGCCTAATGGACCTAAGTGGCCTAATGAGCCCATTATGGCCAATTCAGCAAAGTGGGCTTAATGGACGAATTGCCTGAATGGACCTAATGGGCCTAATGGTCCGAATGGGATGAATGGGTATAAGGGGACTAATGGTCCAAAGTGGACAAATAGGCCTTAGTGTCCTAATGCATCTAATGGGCCAAATGGGAATAATGGGCCTAAGGGGCCCAATGGGCTGAATAGGTCTAAGGGGCCTAATGGGCCTAAGGGGCCTAATAGGCCTAAGTGGCCTAAGTGACATAATAGACCTAATGGGACTATTGGGCCTATTGGGACTAAGTGCCACAGTGGTCCTAATGGGCCCAATGGCCTAATTGGCCTAAGGGGGCCAATGAGGCTAATGGGTCTAAGGGGCCGAATGGGCCTAAGTGTTTTAATGGGCCTAAGTGAACTAAGTGACCTAATATGCCTAATGGGATGATTGGACTCATTAGGATTAAGTGACCTAATGGGATGAATGGTCCCATTATGGCCAATTTAGCCTAATGGGCCTAATGGCCTAATGGCCTAATTGGACGAATGGGCTTAAGGGGGCCAATGTGCCTAATGGGTCTAAGGGGCCTAATGGGCCTAAGTAGCCTAATGTGTCTTAGTGGACTAATAGGAATATTGGGACTAGTTGGTCTAATGGGTCCAATGGGCCTAATTGGTCGATTATGGATAATTCAGCCTAATCGGTCCAATGGGCCTAAGTTGTTTAATGGGTCGAAGTGCCCCAAGTTGCCTAATGAGCCTGATTGGAATAATGGTTCCAATGGGAATAAGTGGACTAAGTTTACTAATAGGCCTAATGGGTATAATGTGTCTAAGTGTCCTAATTACCCTAAGTTTCCTAAGTTTCCTAATGGGCCAAATGGGCCTAATGAGTCTAATGGGCCTAATGGGTCCAATTGGTCTAAGTGGTCGAATGTGCCTAAGTTTCCTAAGTTTCCTAATGGGTCTAGTGGTAATAATGGGTCTAATGGGCCTAAGTGGTCTAATGGGCCTAATGGGTCTAATGGTCTTAATAGGCCAAATGGGTGGAATGGGCCTAAGTGGCCTATTGGGCTGAATAGGCCTAAGTGGCCTAATGCACCTAATGCACTTAATGGGCCTAATGAGCCTAATAGGACCAATGGGACCAATGTGTATAAGAGTCCTAATGGGCCTAAGGGGCTTAATGGGCCTAAGTTGCCTCAGTGATCTAATAGACCTAATGGGACTATTGGGACTATTTGGCCAAAGTGACCTAGTGGGACTAATGGTCCCAATGGCCTAATTGGACTAAGGGGGCCAATGGGGCTAATGGGTCTAAGGGGCCTAATGGGCCTAAGTGTCCTAATGGGCCTAAATGGGATAAGTGACCTAATAGGCCTAATGGGATGAATGGGCCCATTATGTCCAATTCGGCATAATGGGCCTAATGGCCTAATTGGACGAATGGGATTAAGGGGCCCAATGGGCCTAATGGGTCTAAGGGGACTAATGGACCTAAGTAGCTTAATGTGACTAAGTGGAATAATGGGAATATTGGGCCTAAGTGGACTAATGGTGCCAATGGGCCTAATTTGCTGATTATGGATAATTCAGCCTAATGGGTCCAATGGGCCTAAGTGGCCTAATGGGTTGAGTACCCCAAGTTGCCTAATGAGCCTATGGGCCTAATGGTTGTAATGGGTGTAAGTGTCCTAAGTTTCATAATGGGCCAAATGGGTCTAATGGGTCTAAGTGGCCTAATGACCCTACGTTTCCTAAGTTTCCTAATGGGACTAATGGGCCCAATGGGTCTAATGGGCATAATGGGTCCAATGGGTCTAGGTGCCCTAATGGGCCTTAGTGGCCTTAGTTGCCTAATGGGCCTAATGGGTCCAATGGGTCTAAGTGGTCAAATGGGCCTAAGTGTCCTAAGTTTCTGAATGGGTCTAATGGGCCAAATGGGTCTAATGGTCCTAAGTGTCCTAATGGGCCTAAGGGGTCTACTGGGTGAAATGGTCTAAATGGGTTGAATGGGCCCAAGTGGCCTAATGGGCCTAAGTGGCCTAAGTTTCTTAATGAACTCAATGGATCAAATGGGCCTCAGTGGCCTAAGTTTCTTAATGGGCCCAATGGGCCTAATGTGTCCAATGGGCCTAATGGGTCCAATGATCCTAAGTGGCCAAAGTTACCTAATGCGCCTAATGGGATGAATGGGACTAATGGGCCCAATGGGCCTAATGAGTCCAATGGGCCTAAGTGTCTGGAGTTGCCTAATGGATCGAAGTGGCCTAATGAGCTTAATGGGCTTAAGTGTACTAATGGGACGAAGTGGCCAAATGGGCCTAATGGGTATAAGTGGCCTAACATGCCTAATGGGTCGAATGGGCCTAATGGGCATAATGGGTTTAATAGGTCTAAGTGTCCTAATGGGCCTATATTACCTAAGTTGCCTAATGGGCCTAATGGGTCCAATGGGTCTAAGTGGCTCAATGGGCCTAAGTGGCCTAAGTTTCCTAATGGGCCTAATGGTCCTAATGGGTCTAATGGGCCTAAGTATCCTAATCGGACTAGTGGTTCTAATGGTCCTAATGGGTTGAATGGGTCGAATGGGCCTAAGTGGTCTAATGAGTCGAATGGGTCGACTGGGACTAAGTGTCCTAATGGGCATAAGTGGCCTAAGTTACCTTATGGGCATGATGGTTCTAATGGGCCTATGTGGCCTAATGGTCCTAAGTGGCCTATGTTGCCTATGGGACCAATGGGATGAATGGGCCTAATGGGCCTAATGGGCCTAACGGGCCTAACGGGTCCAATGGGCCTAAGTGGACTAAGTTTCCTAATGGGAAAAAGTGGCCTAATGGGCCTCAAGTGCCTAAGTGGACTATTGGTTCTAATGGGATGAAGTGTCTTAATGGGCCTCATAGTCCTAAGTGGCCCAATGGGCCTAAGTGGCCAAATGGGCCTAATGGGATAAGGGGCCTACGTGGCCTAATGGTCCTAATGGGAAAATGTGGCCTAACAGGCCTAATAGGCCTAAGTTCCATAGTGGGACTAAGTGGAAAATAGGCCTAATGGGCCTAATTTCAATGATTTATGAAACTTTGTTGACAACAAAATCCAAAGGGGGGATTGTTGGGACGATGCTGATGAGGAAGGTGTTTGTTTTCATGTGTTGTCTTTTGTTGTCGAAGAAATATTTTGAAGAAATAAAATCACCTCACTTTTTATTTGGTGGAAATCATATTTTCCATTGTTTTAAAAAGAATTGGACTCACTCTGTCCATTGTAATGGGGCAAAGTAGTTTGAAAGAAAAGGAACTGAACAAAATTGTCTTTGGTCTGGTATGTGAAAAGATCATAATGAGGAATTGATTGTTATCTGGAAAGATAGAATAAGTCTCATGTATAATTCATATTGTTGGAAGTAAATGGTCATCAGATTCACATTGGATCTGGTATGAAAGAAGTGTTTGTTTTGATGAAGTATCAAAGTCTGTTGACTATGATAAAATTAAATGTGACTATGCTTTGCAGATTTGTATTTCATAAATCATAACTTTCTTGCAGAACTTATCATGCAAGCTCAATGGAAGAAAGGGGAAAAGAGGTATTCCAAATCGTATCTAGATTTATCATATCTAGGCATAAAAGAAGAAAGAGATGATGCTAATAAAAAATATATCGTACCCAGTGAAATCAAAAAGTGCAATTGTACCCACTTAGGCCCATTAGTCCCATTAGGCCCATTAGTCCACCTAGGCACATTTGACCCATTGGTCCACTTCATCCCATTTGTCCCATTATGACTATTCGACCCATTAGGCACATTCATCTACTTTGTCCCATTAGGCCACTTAGGCCCATTTATTCCATTAGGCCCGTTAAGGCACTTAGGCCCAATAGGCCCATTAGTCCACTTAGGCCCATTAGGCCCATTCGGCCACTTTGTCCCATTAGTTCCATTATGCCCACTCATCCACTTTGGCCCATTATGACCATTAGTCGCATTAGGTCAATTAGGCCCATTATGCCCATTAGGACCATATGTCCATTCATCAACTTTGGCCCATTTGGCCACTTAGGCCCAATAGGTGCATTAGGCCCATAAATCCGCAAAGGCCCATTAGGCCCATGAGGAAACATAGGCCAATTACGCTCATTTGGCCACTTTGGCCCAATATTCCCATTAATCTCATTAGGCCCATTTGTCCACTTTGGCCCATTAGGCCACTTAGGCCCATTAGACCCATTAGGAAACTTATGCCCATTAGGCCACTTAGGCACATTATGCCACTTAGGCCCATTAGGCTCAGTAGGCCTTGTAGTCCCATTAGACCTAGTAGGCCCATTAGGCCCATTAGGACCATTAGGACCATTAAGCCCATTAGGCCCATTAGTCCCATTAGTCCCATTCAACCCATTGGTCCAATTAGGCCCATTAGGCTCATTTAGACACTTAGGCCCATTATTCCCATTAGGCCGATTTGGCCACTAAGGTCCATTATGTCCATTATGCCCATTACACCCATTTGTCCACTTTGGCCCATGAGGCCACTTAGGCCCCTCAGGCCCATTATGCAACCTAGACCCATTGTGTCCATTATGCCACTTTGTCACATTAGGGAACTTAGGACCATTAGGCCACTTAGGCCCATTTGGACCATTTGTCCCATTAGGCCCATTAGGCCAATTCGGCCTGTCAGTCCCATTGGGCCCAGTAGGTCACGTCGGACCATTAGGCCACTTAGGCCCATTAGGCCCATTCGACCTAATATGCCCATTAGGACCATTAATCCCATTAGGCCCATTCTTCCACTTAGGCCCATTCATCCACTTTGGCTCATTAGGCCCATTGGTCCACTTAGGAAAATTTGGCCCATTAGGCTACTTAAACCCATTAGGCCCATTGGTTCACTTAGTCCCATTATCCCCATTACGCCCATTAGGCGCACTAGGTCCATCTGTCCACTTAAGACCATTAGGAAACTTAGGCCCATTAGATCTATTAGGCCCAATGGGTCCATTCGGCCTAGTAAGTCCATTAAGCAACTTAGATCCACTAGGCCCATTAGACACATCCGACCCATTCAGCTAATTAGGCCCATAGGCCCATTGGACCCTTTAGTCCCATTCGACCCATTACTCCCATTGGACCCTTTAAGCCCATTCAACCAATTAGTCCCATTAGGCCCATTAGGCCACTTCGGTCAGTTAGGCCCTTTCAGCCAATTCACCCCACTAGGCCACATCGGCCCATTAGGTCCATTCAACCCATTAGGCCCATTAGAACCACTAGGAAACTTAGGTCCATTAGGCCACTTAGGTACATTAGGACTATTAGGCCACTTTGGCCCATTATGATCATTAGGCCCATTCAGCCCATTAAGACCTTTCGGCCTACTAGGCCCATTAGGAAACTTCATCTCATTCATCTCATTAGGCCCATTGGGAAACTTAATCCCACTCGTCTCATTAGGACCATTACCCCACTTAGGCCTAAGTGACATATTAGGCCCATTAGGCCACTTAGGCCCATTTGGCCCCTTTGGCCCATTAGGTAATTTAGGCCCATTAGGAAACTTAGGCCAATTAGGACCATAAGGCCCATTCATCCCATGAGGCCCATTATGCCACTTAGTCCCATTAGGACCATTAGGCCCATTCGTTCCATTAGGCTACATAGGCCCATTCATCCCATTAGGCCACTTAGGCCCATTAGGCATATTCAGTCCATTTGGCCCATTCATCTGATTTGGACCCTTCGGTAACTTAGGCCCATTGGACCACTTAGTCCAATTAGGCCCCTTCGTCTGATTAAGACAATTAGGTCACTTAGACCAATTAGGCCCATTAGACCACTTAGATCAGTAGACCCATTAGGCCGATTATGCCATTTATGCCCATGAGGCCGCTTTGGCACATTATTCCCTTTAGACACTTAGGCCCATTTGGACCATTTATCCACTTGGGCCCATTAAGACCATTAGGAGACTTAGGCCCATTGGTACCATTAGGCCACTTAGGCCCATTTGGTTACGATTATGCCACATAGGCCCATTAGGCCACTTTGTCCTATTAGGTCCTTTAAGCCCATTAGGCCACTTAGGCCTATTAGGATGATTATTTAACTTAAGACCATTAGGTTTCTTTGGCCCATTATACCCTTTAGATCGATTAGGCCACTTAGGCCCATTAGGTCCATTAGGCCCATTCAGCCCATTCAGCCTGTTAGGCCACTTAGGCCCATTAATCCCATAGCCCACTTAGGCCCATTTCACCCATTAGACCCATTATACCACTTATTCCCATTAGGATATGAATATTCCACCTAGTCCCATTAGGCCCCTTTGGTTGATTATGCTCTTTAGAACCATTAGTCCACTTAGGCCCATTTGGCCATGTAGGCCCATTAGGCCACATAGTCCAATTCGTCCTATTAGGCCCATTAGCCCAGTTAGGTCCATTAGTCCCTTTAAGCCACTTAGGCCCATTGGGACGATTAGTTCACTTAGGCCCTTTAGGCCACTTAGGAATGTTCGGTCCATTAAGCCACTTAGGCCCATTGGGATAATCAGGACACTTAGGGCCATTATGCCCTTTAGACCCATTAGGCCACTTAGGCTACTAAACCCATTATACTCATTAGTCCCATTAGACCCATTAATCCCATTAGGCCTCTAAGGTCCATTAGGCCAATTCGGCCCATTGGGACCATTAGGAAACTTAGGCCCATTAGGCCACTTAGTCCCAACAGGACCACTAGGCAACTTAGATCTATTATGCCCACTAGGCACATTTTTTCCATTAGGCCACTTAGGACCATTAAGCCCATTTGGGTGCTTAGACCCATTAGGATACTTAGGCCCATTATAACTACTTGACACATTAGTCCCATTCGGTCTATTTAGCCCATTAGGCCCATTTGGCCACTTAGGCCGATCAAGCCCATTAGGCCAATTCAACCACTTAGGCCAATTATGCCCATTATGACCACAAGGAACATTAGGCTCATTGTTAAAATTATGTCCATTCAACCACTTAGGCCCATTACACCCATTAGGCCCATTAGGATGATTAGGCCACTAAGGCACATAGGCCACATAGGCCCCTTAGGCCCATTCGACCACTTAAGCAAATTACACTCATTAGGCCCAATAGGTTTATTAGGTAACTTAGGCCCATTAGACCACTTAGGAACATTAGGCCCATTAGTCCTATTGGACCCATTGGACAATTTAAGCCCATTGGTCCCATTATGCTACTTAGGCCCATTAGGTTGATTAGTCCCATTAGGCCACTCAGTCCCCTTAATCCCTTTAGGCCCATTAGGCCCATGAGGCCATTGAGGCCCATTAGGACACTTAGGATCTTTAGGACCATTAGTCTCATCAGGCCATTGATGCCCATTTGGTCCATTAGGCAACTTAAGCCCCTTTGGCCCATTATGTCACTTAGGCCCATTAGTCCACTTAGGCTCATTAAGCTGATTAGGCCACTTTGGCCCATTAGGCCCATTAGGCCACTTAGGCCACTTCGGCCCATTATTCTCATTAGTCCATTTAGGCCCATTAATCCCTTTAGGCCGATTAGGCCACTTAGGCCCATTTGGCCCAATAGACCCATTAGGCCCAATGGGCCACTTAGGTCCATTAGGCCACTTTGTCCCATTGGGCCCATTAGGCAACTTTAGACCATTAGGTCCATTAGGCCACTTCGTCCCACAAATCCCATTAGGTCAATTAGGCCACTTAGGTCCATTAGGCCCATTAATCCCATAAGGAAACTTAGACCCATTAGGCCCATCAGGCCCATTCGGTGCATTAGGCCACTTAGTCCCATTATGCCCAAGCGGCCACTTAGGCCCATTAGACCACTTAGGCTCATTAGGCCACTTTGGCCCATTAGGCCACTTAAGCCCATTAGGCCCATTATTCCACTTCATTACATTAGGCACATTAGGCCCATTCGTCCCATCATGACCATTATGCCCATTAGGCCACTTAGGCCCATTATGCATTATTCCCATGAGGCCACTTAGGTCCATTAGGCTACTTAGCCTCATTAGGCCACTTAGGTCCATTCAGAACATTAGTTAGTTCAGCCCATTAGGCCACTTAGGCCACTTAGGCCCATTAGGCCACTTAGGCCCATTAGGCCACTTAGGCCCATTATGCCTCTTAGGCCCATTAGGCCACTTACGCCCATTATGCCACTTAGGCCCGTTAGTCCCATTTTTTCACTTTTTCCATTAAGCAACTTTGTCCCATTAGGCCGATTTGGCCACTCTGGCCCATTTGGCCCATTAGGCACGTTCGACCCATTAGCCCCATTTGGTCCCTTGGACCCGTTAAAACCATTAGGCTCATTAGTCCACTTTGTACCATTAGGCCCATTTGTATCATTGGGGCCCTTAGGCCCATTCGGGCCATTAGGCCCATTAGGCCACTTAGGCCCATTAGGACATTTCGTCCCATTTGGCACGTTAGGCCCATTTAGTACGTTAGGACCATTCGGGCCCTTAGCCCCATTCAGGCCATTAGGCCCGTTTGGGCCACTTAGGCTCATTCAGCCACTTAGGCCCATTATGCCACTTAGGCCCATTCAACCAATTACGTCCATTAGGCCACTTAGTCCCATTAGCCCCATTCATACCATTCATCCCATTATGACCATTAGTCCACTTAGTCAAATTAGGCCCAATGGGCCACTAAGGCCCAATAGGCCCATTTGGTAACTTGGGCCCATAAGGCCACTTAAGCCCATTAGGCCCATTCGGTCGATTAGGTCGATTAGACCAATTAGTCCACTTATGCCTATTAGGCCCATGCATCCACTTAGGTCAATTGGGCTCATTAGGCCACTTAGTCCCACTCAGCCCATTAGGCCACTTAGGCGCATTCGGCCCATTATGCCCATTAGACCAGTTGGGCCACTTAGTCCCATTTGTCTCATTCGACCACTTGGTCCCATTAAGTCCATTAGGACACTTCATCCCATTAGGAAAATTATGCCCATTACGCCACTTACACCCATTAGGCCCATTAGACCCATTGGGCTACTTAAGCCCATTCCGCCACTTAGGCACATTCGCCCCATTTGGCCACTTAGGTCCATTGAGACACTTAGACCCATTACACCCATTAGCCCACTTAGTCCCATTCGGCCACTTGGGTCCATTAGGCCACTTTGGACCATTAGGCCATTTAGGTCGTTTGGGCCACCTAGGCCCATTCAGCCCATTCGTCTCATTTTATCCATTAAGCCACTTAGGCCAATTAGGCCCATTAGGCCACCTAGGCTCAATATGCCCATTTGGACACTTTGGCCCATTACTCCCATTAAGCCCATTAGTCCACTTAGGACCATCAAACCATTAGGCCCATTAGACCATTAGGCTCATTCATCCACTTAGTTCCATTAGGCCCATTAGGAAAATTAGGACCATATAGCCCATTACACCCATTGGACCACATAGGCCACTTAGGCCCATTAGACCCATTAGGCATATTAATCCGATTTGGCCCATGAGACCAATAAGGCCCATTAGGACACTAGGTTCCTTTAGGCTCATGAGGCCACTTAGGCCTATTAGCCCCATCAGGCCATTGAGGCCCATCAGGCCCATTAGGCCACTTACTCCAATTAGGCCCACTAGAATAATTAGGCCCATTTAGCCACTTAGTCCAATTAGGACCATTAGCCACTTAGGCCCATTATGCCCATTAGACCACTTAGGCATATTCGGCCACTTAGGCCCAATAGGATCATTAGGCTCATTAGGCCCACTAGGCCCATTAAGCCCATTAGGCCGATTAGGCCACTTAGGGCCATTTGTCCACTTAGAACCATTAGGCTCATCAGTAACATTAGGTCCATTAGGCACATTAGGCCCATTAGGCACCTTAGGCCCATTAATCCCATTAGACCGATTAGGCAACTTATGCTCATTAGGCCACTTAGGACCATTATGCGCATTAGGCCACTTAGGATAATCATGCCCTTTCATGTCATTGGTCCCATTGGGCCCCTAGGAATGTTAATCCCATTAAGCTCATTGGGTCACTTAGGCCCATTATGCCACTAAGCCCCATTAGGTCGATTAGGAGACTAAGCCCCATTCAGCCACTTGTGCCCACTAGGACCATTAAGCCCATTAGGCCGATTTGGCCACTTAGGCCTGTTATGCCACTTAGGGAAATTAGGCCTATTAGTCCCCTTAAGCCCATTAGGCCGATTAGGAAACTTTGTCCCATTAGGACACTTTGGATCATTAGTCCACTTAGGACAATTAGGACCATTCATCCCATTCACTACTACAAATATGGCTTTTATCAGCACTAAAAATGTCCATTAACAGCGCTAGAAAAAGCTCTATTAATGTCGGCGAAGATAACGGGGGGGGGGGGGGGGGGTCCCCTTTATCAGCGCTCCAAAAAGCACTGATAAAGACCCATTTTATCAACGCTAAAAAAAGCACTGATAAAAGGGGTCTTTTATCAGCGCTAAACAAAGCATTGATAAAAGGGTCTTTTATTAGCACTTTCTTTTTAGCGCTGATAAAAGACCCCTTATATCAGCGCTTTTTTTAGCGCTGATAAAAATAAAAAAAAATTAAAAAATTTTAAAAAATACTGCCAATCTCGGGGGGGGGGGCTTTTTACAGCACTTGAGCCCCCATTTATCAGCGCTTTCCCCACACCCTCCAGTGCCCGTATGAACCTCCTATACCCTTTATCAGCGCTATCCCCTCTAAATCATCCTTGCGCGCGCGCCCCTGCCTCCACCTAGATTTGATCTCGAGACCTCTCCCCTGCGCACCTAAAGACTTTTCCACTCCCCTATATTGATTTGTTATGTTATTTATGATATATCTATTTATTTATATATTTATTTATTTATATTTATTCCTATAGTAATATATATTTATATTAATATATATATATATAGTTATATTAATATATATATATATAGTAATATTAATATACATATATAGTTATATTAATATATAGTAGTCATATAATATTCATATATTGGTATTTTAAATAAAATGGATATTAGTTATTATTTAGATAAAGCTAATATATTTTATATGTAAATATGATTAATTATTTATTTAAAAAATTTAATTTTTAGGTGTGAATATATAAAAAATATGTACATATAGTTATATATTTGATTATAAATAGCAGTGCATTATAAAAAACGATAAAATTTCAAAGACATAATGTAATATGAATGTAATACCATGGAATAAATTCAGTCCCCACCAAAAAAAGACAATAATACCCCCTTAAATGAGGCTGAAAATCCACAAAATGGTAAAAAATCTGGGTACCCCGACTAAAAACTCAGTTTTAGAGGACTTATGTGCCTTTTTTGGCCTATAAAAATGCTTGATGGGGGTCCCCCTGGTTATAGCGATGTAGATCTTGTCACATGCTTTGATTTGATATGTGATAGAGCTCAAACAGACACCCAGATCAAAAGTTATGGCCGTTTGAAGTTTGAGTTGCGTTTTCAACATATTGCAGATCTTTTTTTAATTTTTTAAATTTTTTTAGTCTTCAATTTGTTATTAAATGACTATTACTCCATAATAATTAGAAAATTATTAATTAAAAATATTTTTTTAATTTTTCAAGAATCCATTTTCACTAAATATCTTATATATTAAGTATATTAAGTGTAAATGTACATTTATACTTATCTAAAATATATTTAAAAATTATATATTATATTTATATAAATATAAGTATATTTATATATTTATAAATTAATATATTTTTTAATTTTTTTTTGAAGTCGACCCTTTATCAGCGCTTTTAAAAAAAGCGCTGATAAAGCCCCCCCCCCCTTTATCAGCGCTACTAAACAAGCGCTGATAAAGGGGGTCCCTTTATCAGCACTAAAAAAAGCACTGATAAAGGGGGGCCTTTATGAGCGCTAAAAAAAGCGCTGATAAAGGGGTAATTTTATCAGCGCTTTTTTAGCACTAATAAAGGAACCCTTTATCAACGCTTTTTTGAGCACTGATAAAGCCCCCCCCCTTATCAGCGCTTTTTCGTTAGCACTGATAAAGGACTGGCGCTGGCCTTGCCCAGTTTTTTGGTAGTGATTAGGCTCATTAGGACACTTTGGCCCATTTCTCCCATTCAGACCATTTGGCCCATTATGCTCATTAGGCCGATTAGGAAACTTTGGACCATTAGGCCACTTCAACCCATTAGACCCACTGGGCCCATTAGGCCAATTAGGCCCATTTGGCCCATTTCAAACCTAGGCCCGTTAAGCCCATTATACCCATTAGGCCACCTAAGCCCATTAGACAACTTATGTCCATTAGGCCCCTTAGGCCCATTAGGCCCATTCTACACACTATAACCATTAGGCCGATTAGGCCACTTAGGCCCACTAGGCTGCTTAGGTCCATTAGGCCACTGAGGCCCATTCATCCCATTAGCACCATTTTCCCCTAGGCCCGTTAAGCCCATTAAGCCCATTGGACAACCCAGGCCCATTAGGTCACTTAGACCAATTAGGCCCCTTAGGTCCATTAGTCCACTTAGGACCATTAAGCCCATTAGTCCCATTAGAACCATTAATCCCATTCAGTCGATTAGGCCACTTAGGCCATTTACGTTCATTAGTCCACTTAGGCCCATTAGGCCCATTCGACCCATTTAGCACCTAGGGCTATTAATCCCCTTAATCACACTAGGTCCATTAGGCCCCTTCGGACCATTAGGCCCATTAGACCATTAGGGCCCATTCTTCCCATTAGGCCACTTAGGCCCATGTGTCCCATGAGGCCCACTTAGGCCCATGAGGCCCATTAGGCCCATTAGGCCCATTAGGCCACTTATGTCTATCAAGCACATTAGGCCAGCCACATAGGCCTACCAGGCCCATTAAGCCCATTCGGCCACCCAGGAAAATTAGGCCAGTGGGCCACTTAGGTTCAGCCACCTAGGCAAATTTGGCCAATTAGGCCACTTAGGCCATTAGGCCCAATTGTTCGATTAAACTGATTTGGCCATTTAGGCCCATAAATCCCATTGTCCCATTATGACCATTGGCCACTTAGGACAACTAGTCACATTAGGCCCATTAGGCCCATTAGGAAACTTAAACCCATTTGGCCCATTTGGTGACTTATGCTCATTAGGACCATTAGGCCACTTAGGCCCCTAAGGCCCATTGGTCTAATGAGTCACGTGGGCCCATCCATCCACTTAGGCCCATTATGCCCATGCAGCCACTTAGGACCATTAGAAAACTTAGGCACAGTAGGCCCATTCTACCACTTAGGTCAATTAGGCCCATTCGGCCACTTAGTCTCATTAGGCCCATTCAGCCACTTAGGACCATTAGGCCCATTTGTCCAATTAGGCCCATTGGGTTCATTAAGACACTTAGGCCAATTCTTCCCATTAGGCCCATTATTCCCATTGGTCCTATCAGGCCCATGAGGCCCATTCAGCTATTCAGGCTCATTCAGTCCATTAATCCCATCATGTTTATTTGGAAACTTAGGCCCATTAGGACACTTAGGCCCATTATACCTACTAGGACACTTAGGCCCATTCGCCCCATTAGGCCTATTAGGCCACTTAGGCTCATTGAGGCCCATTAGTCCACTTAGGACCATTAGGCTCATTGGGCCACTTGGGACCATTATGCCCATTGGGCCTACCAAGGCCATTAGGCTCATTAGGCATATTCAACCATGAAGGCTCATTCGATAAATCAGGCCCATCAGGCCCCTTAGTCCCATTCGGCTCACTCATCCCATTAGAACACTAAGGCCCATGGGGCCCATTGAACCACTGAGACCAGTGAGGCCCATCAGTACCATCAGGACCAATAGGCCACTTAGGCCCATAAGGCCCATTATGCCACTTAGTCCCATTGGGCCACTAAGGCCCATTATGCCCATTATGCCTATCTGACCAATTAGGCCCATGAAGCCAACTAGGCCACTAATGCCCATTAGGCCCATCAGGCCCATTAGGCCGCTTAGGCCCATTATGCCCATTAGGCTACTTAGGCCACTGAAGCCCATTAGTCCCATTAATCCCATGTGGCCACTAAGGCCCATCACACCCATTAGGCCACTTAGGCCCATTAGACATATTAGGAATATTCATCTCATTAGGTCACTTAGGTCCATTAGGACACTTAGACCCATTAAGACACTGAGGATCATTAGGCCCATTAGGATACTTAGGCCCATTAGTTGCATTAGGCCCATTAGGAAATCAAGGCCCATTAGGCCACTTAGTCCCATGATGCCCATTAGGCTATTAGGACCATGAGGCCACTAAGGCCTACTAGTCCAATCTGACCCATCTGACCACTTAGGCCCATTAGGAACATTAAGCCACTTAGGCCAATTCAGCTCATTAGGCCACTTAGGCCTATTTGGCCCATCAGGATCATTCATACACTTAGATCCATTCAGCCCATTCGGCCCATCAAGCCCATCAGGACCATCAGGCCACTTAGGTTCATTTGGATCATTAGGCCACTTGGGCCTATTAGGACCATAATGCCTATCAGGCCCATTAGGTCACTTAGGTCCATTAGGCTCATTAGGCCCATTTGGCCACTTAGGCCCATTCAACTCATGAGGCCACTTAGGCCCATCAGGCCCATCAGGTCCATTAGGCTACTAATGCCTATTCATAACATTAGGTCACTTAGGTCCATGACACCCATTAGGCCCATCAGGCCAATCAGGCCCATTAGGCCACTTAGTCCCATTAGGCCATTTAGGCCCATTCGACTCATTAGTCCACTTAGGCCCATTAGGCCCATTAGGACACTTAGGATAATTAGGGTCATAAGGCCACTTATGCCACTTATGACGATTAGGCCCATTAGGCCACTAAGGCCCACTAGGCCCATTTGACCACTAAGGCCCATCAGGCCATTTAGGCCACTTCATCCCATTAGGACCATTAGTCCACTAAGTACCATAAGGCCCATTATGCCACTTAGGCCCATTAGAACACTTAGGACTATTAATCTACTTAGGCCCATTATGACACTAAGGCCCATTAGGCCACTTAGGCCCATTAGGACACTTAGGACACTTAGGCCACTTAGGCCCATTAGGCCACTTAGGACACTTAGGCCCATTAGGCCACTTAGGCCCATTAGGCCCATTAAGACACTTAATAAACTTAGGCACATTATTTCCATTAGGCCCATTCAGCCACTTCGGCCCATTAGGCCACTTAGGCCCATTAGGCCCAATAGGGCACTTATTCCCATTAGGCCCATTAGGCCCATTAGGCCAATTAGGCCCATTTAGCCAATTCGTCCACTTAGGCATGTTAGGACACTTAGTCCCACTAGGACCATTAGGCCACATAGACCCATTAGGCACATTAGGCCCATTAGGCCACTTCGACCACTTCTGCCCATTTGGCCATTGAGGCCCATTCGGCCACGTAGCCGCCCTTGCCCCATTAATCCCATTAGGATGATGGGGTCATTTAGGCCCATTAAGACCATTAGGCCCATTCGTCCCCTTAGGCCCATTACTCCCATTAGGTCGATTAGGAAAATTAGGCCCATTAGGCTAGTTTGGACCATTAGGCCCATTAGGCCCATTGGGCCACTTAGGATGATTGGTCCCATTCAACCCATTAGGCCCATCTCACCCATTTGGCCCATTTGGCCCCTAGGCCTCTTATTCCCATTAAGACCATTAGGCCACTTATGCCCATTAGGCCACTTAGGCACATTAGGCCGATTAGGACACTAAGGCCCATTAGGCCACTTAGGTCCACTAGGCCCATTAAGCTAATTAGGCTGATTAGGCCACTTAGGCCCATTAGGCCACTTAGGACCATTACGCCACTTAGGCCCTTTTTCCAATTAAACCCATTAGGTCGATTAGGAAACATTGGCCCATTAGACCCCTTAGGCTCATTAGGTCCATTAGGCTGATTAGGCCAATTAGGCCCATTCATCCCATTAGGCCACTTAGGCCCATTGGGACCATTAGGCCTATTAATCCCATTAGGTTGATTAGGAAACTTTGGCCCATCAAGCAACTTAGTCCCATTTGGCACCTTAGGCCAATTAGGCCCATTAGGCCCATTAGGCCCACTTGGCCCCTAGGCCCATTAAGCCCATTAATCCCATTAGTCCACCTAGGCCCATTAGGCCACTAAGGACCATTTCGCCCATTAGGCCACTTTGGCCCATTAGGCCGATTAGGCCACTTAGTCCCATTAGGCAACTTAGGCCCATTGGACCCATTAGGCCACTTAGGCCCATTGGACCCGTTAGGCCACTTAGGCCCATCAGACCCATTAGGCCACTTAGGTACATTCAGCCCATTTAGCTCATTATGTCCATAATTCCCATTTGGCCCTTAGGCTCGTTAAGTCCATTAATCTCGTTAGTCCACCTAGGCCCATTAGGTCACTTAGGCCCATTAGGCCCCTTAGGTCCATTAGGCCACTTATTCCCATTATGCCCCTTGGTCCCATTAGGCCCATTAATCCCATTAGGTCAATTAAGAAACTTAGGCCCATTAGGCCTCTTAGGCCCATTAGGCCCATTAGGCCACTTAGGCCCATTAGGCCCATTAGGCCCATTTGGAATCAAGGCCCATTAATCCCATTCATCCCATTAGGCCCCTTAAACCCATTAGACCCCTTAGTCCCATTAAACCCATTAGGCCACTTAGGCCAATGAGGCCCATTAGGAACGATAGCCCATTAGGCCCCTTAGGCCCATTAGGCCACTTCGACCCAATATGCCCATTATCCCACTTAGGCCCATTAGAACTATTAGGATCATTTAGCCAATTAGGCTCATTAGGCCAGTTAGGCCAATTAGGCCCATTAGGCCACTTGGGCCCATTAGGCCAAGTATTCCACTTAGGTCCAATAGGCCCATTAGGCCCATTAGACGACTTATGCCCATTTTTCCCATTAGGCCACTTAAGACACTTAGGCCCATTAGGCCCATTAGGTCACTTAGGCTCGTTATGCCCACTACGCACATTAGGCCCATTTGGCTCCTTAGGCCTTTTCGACCTATTAGGCCCATTCATCCACTTAGGCTCATTAGGCCCACTAGGCCCATTGGGCCACTTAGTCCCATTAGGCTGATTAGGCCACTTTGACCAATTGGGCCCATTAGGCCACTTAGGCCCATTAAGCCCATTAGGACCATTAGGCCACTTAGGCCCGTTAGGGAACTTAGGCCCATTAGGGCCATTAGTCCACTTAGGCTCATTACGCCCATTAGGCAACTTAGGCCAATTAGGCTACTTAGGCTCATTACACCCATTAGACAACTTAGGCCTGTTAGGACCATTTTCCACTATGCACAATCGTCCCATTAGGCCCATTGGGCCACTTAGGCCCATTCGACTACTTAGCCTCATTAGGCCCATTATTCTCAGTTGTCCCCTTAGCCCATTAGGCCCATTATGCCAATTAGGTACATTAGGACCATGAGGCCACTGAGACCCATTAGGCCACTAAGGCCCTTTAGGCCCATGATTCCATTGAGGCTCATTAGGCCCATTATTCCAATTAGGACCATTATTCCCATTAGGCTCATTGGGCATTCATGCACTTAGGCCCATTAGGCCCATTGGGCCTATTGGGCCCATTCAACCACTTAGGCCCACTGAGCCCATTATCCCATTAGGCATATTAGGGCAATTAGGCACATTAGGAACATTATGCCCTTTAGGCCCCTTAGGCCCATTAAGCCCATTTTTCAATTAGGAAACTTAGGCTCATTAGGCCACTTAGACCAATTAGGCCACTTAGGCCTATTTGGCCACTGAGGCCCATTATTCCCATTAGGCCCATTAGGCCACTTAGGCCACTGAGGCCCATTAGGCCTCTTAGGGAACTTAGGACCATTAGGACACTTAGGCTCATTAAGCCCATTAGGCAACTTAGGCCCATTAGGCTCATTAGGCCACTAAGGCTCATTACACCCATTATGCCCATTTTCCACTATGCCCATTCGTCCCATTAGGCTCATTGGGCCACTTAGGCCCATTCAGCTACTTAGGCCCATTAGTCCCACTAGGCCCATTATTCTCATTCATCCCCTTAGGCACATTAGGCCTATTAGGACCATGATGCCACTAAGGCCCATTAGGCCACTAAGGCCCCTTAATCCCATCGGGCCATTCAGGCCCATTAAGACCATCATTCTACTTAGGTCCATCAGGCCCATTAGGCCTATTGGTCATTTGGATACTTAGGCCCATTAGTCCCATTAGGACACTTAGGCCACTTAGGCCCATTGGGCCACTTAGGCCTATTAGGCCACCTAGGTTGATTGGGCTACTTATGCCCATTAGGCCCATTCTTCCACTTAGTCCCACTGAGCCCATCATCCCATTAGTACAATTATGCCACTTAGGCCTAATAGTCACCTTAGGCCCATTAAGCCCATTTGACTGATTAGGAAACTTAGGCCCATTAGGCCCCATTAGGCCCATTCTTCCACTTAGTCCCATTGAGCCCATCATCCCATTAGTACAATTATGCCACTTAGGCCTAATAGTCACCTTAGGCCCATTAAGCCCATTTGACTGATTAGGAAACTTAGGCCCATTAGGCCACTTAGACCCATTCTACCCACCAAGCCACTTGGGCTAATTAGGCCCATTCAGCCCATTTGGCCCATTATGCTCATTTAGCCCCAAGGCCCATTAATCCCATTAAGACCATTGGGCCACTTAGGACCATTAGGCCGATTGGGCACATTAGGGTGATTATTCCACTAAGGCCCATTATGACCATTATTCCTCTTAGGCCCACTAGGCCCATTAATCCAATTGGGCCAATTAGGCCACTTAGGCCTAATCAGCCACTTGGGACCATTAGGCCACTTAGGAAAATTAGTCCCATTAGGCCCATTAGGCCCATTACACCACTTAGGCCCATTAGGCCTATTTAGCCCATTAGGCCGATTAGAAATATTTGGCCCATTAGGAAACCTAGCCCCATTTGGTCAATTAGGATAATTAGTCCCATTCAGCCCCCTTAGGCCCATTACGCCGATTTGGCCCTTAGACCGATTAAGCCAATTAAGCCCATTATGCCACTTAGGCCCATTAGCTCGCTTAGGCCCATTATACACCATAGTCCAATTAGGCCCATTTGGCCCATTTGGTACCTAGGCCCGTTAAGCCCATTAAGCACATTAAGACCATTAGGTCCATTAATCCACTTAGGCCCATGAGGTCCATTAGGCCACTTTGGCCCATGAGGCCTATGAGGCTCCTTAGGCCACTTCGACCCATCAGGCCCATCAGGTCCATTCGACCACTTCAACCTATTAGGACCATTATTCCACTTAGGACCATCAGTCCCATTGGTCCCATTCATTCAATTAGGCTGGTTAGGCCACTTAGGCTACTTAGGCCCATTAGTCCGATTAGACCCATTAGGCCCATTAGGACCATTCTTCCCATTAGGCCCATTAGGCCCATTATGCCCATTCGTCCCATTCAGTCTATAAGGACACTTAGGTCCATTAGGCCCATTAATCTCATTTGGCCCATTAGTCCACTTAGGCCCATTAGGTTATTTAGGCCCATTGGCCCATTTGGACACTTAATCCCATTAGTCACATTAGGCTCATTAGTCTAATTAGGTCCATTGGGCCCATTAGGCCCAAAAGGCCACTTCGGCCCATTGGAACCATTAGGCCCATTCGGCCCATTAGGCCCATTAGGTGCATTAGGTCCATTAGGCCCATTCGGCCACTTAGGCCCACTAGGCCCATTGGGTGACTTAGCTCTATTAGGCCACTTACACCCATTAGGCCCATCAGCCCAATCGACCACTTAGGCCAACTAGGCCCACTAGGCCACTTACGCCCATTCGACCAATTAGGCATATTATGCCACTTAAGCCCATTTGTCCCATTAACCACATTAGTCCAAATTGGCCCATTAGGATCATTAAACCACTTAGGCCCATTAGTCTCAATCATCCACTTAGGCCCATAATCCCCATTAGGCCAATTTGGTCGATTAGGCCGATTCATCCACTTAGGCCACTTAGACCCATTATGCCCATTAGGGTCATTCGCCCCATTATGCCACTTAGGCCCATTTGGTCGATTAGGACGCTTAAGCCACATAGACCAATTAGGCCCATTAGGCCACTTAGACCCATTTGGCTCATTTGGCCCATTTGATCAATTAGGCCGACTATGCCACTTAGGCCCATTTGGTCGATTAGCCCAATTATTCCACTTAGGCCCATTAGTACCTTTAGGCCCATTTGGCCACTTAGGCCCTTTAGGCTCATTCGGTCGATTATGCAGATTAGGCCACTTATGCCCATTAGGCCCATTAGGCACATTCGGTCGATTTGGCCACTTGGGTCCATCAGGCCCATTAGGCCACTTCAGCCCATTTGGCCCATTAGGCCACTTAGTCCCATTAGGCCCATTTGGCTAATTAGGCCAATTAGACCACTTACGCCACTTAGGACAATTATTCCCATTATGACCATTAGGCCCATTAGGCCCATTAGTCTACTTAAGCCACTTAGGAATTATGCCCATTAGGCCCATTAGGCCCCTTAGGCCTATTAGTCCCATTCGATCGATTAGGAAACTTCGGCCACTTAGGCCCATTAAGCCCATTAGGCCCATGAGGCCACTTAGTCTCATTAGGATCATTAGGACCATTTGGCTCATTTACTCGATTAGAGGGATTATGCCACTTAGGACCATTAGGCCACTTAGAACCATTTGGCCCGTTAGGCCACTTCGGCCCATTAGTCCCATTAGGGAAATTAGGCCCATTAGGACACTTAGGCTGCTTAGGCCAATTAGGCACATTAAGCCCATTAGACCACTTAGGCCCATTAGTCCCATTAGGCCCATTCAGTTGATTAGGGGGATTAAGCCACTTAGGCCCCTTAGGCCCGTTAGGCTCATTAGGCCACTTAGGCCTATTAAACCCATTGGTCCCATTAGGCCCATTATGCCCATTTGGATACTTATGCCCATTAGTCCACATAAGCTCATTGGGCCACTTAGGCCCATTAGGCCCATAAAACCCATTAGTCCCATTAGGCATGTTAGGTCCATTAGGCCACCTCGGCCCATTAGGCCTATTTGATGGATTAGCCCGATTAGGCCACTTAGACCCATTAGGCCACATAGGCCCACTAGAACCATTAGGACACTTTGGACTATTAGACCCATTAAAATCATTAGTCCCATTAGTCCCATTAGGCCCGTTAAGCCACTTATGCCACTTATGCCAATTAGACTCATTCGGTCGATTGGCCCAATTGGGCCACTTAGGCCACTTGGGCCACTTAGGCCAATTATGTCCATTAGGCCCATCAGCCCCATTAGGCCCATTAGGCCCACTATCCCCACTAGGCCCACCAATCCCATTAGGTCACTTAGGCCCATTTGGACCATTAGTCCACTTAGGACCAATAGGCCCATCAGGCACATTAGAACACTTATGCCCATTAGGCCTATGAGGCCACTTAGTCCCATGAGGTCCATGAGGCCCATTCACCCCATCAGGCTCACTAAGACCTTTAGGCCACATAGACCAATTAGGCCAGTTAGACCCATTAGGCCCATTGATCCCACTAGTCCCATTCATCCCATTAGGCCCATTGGGCCCATTAGGCCCCTTACACCCATGTGGATCATTAGGCCCATTAGGCCACTTTGGCCCATTGATCCATCTGGCCCTTTAGGCTCACTTAGACCACTTAGGCCCATTAGGCCCATTATGCCCATTGGGACCATAAGGCAACTTAGGCCCATTAGTCCCATTAGGACCATGAGGCCCAATAGGCCCATCCGGCCAATTAGGCTCATCCGTCTCATTAAGCACATTAGGCCCTTTAGGCCCACTCAGCCCATTAGGCCACTTCATCTCATTATGCCACTTAGGACACTTAGGTTCATGAGGCCCATCAGCTCAATTAGGCCACTTAGGCCCATTAGGCCACCTAGGTCCATTAGGCCGCTTGGTCCCATGAGGCCACATAGGCCCATTAGAACCATGAGGCCCATTAGGTCCATCAGGCCACTTAGTCCCATTAGGCCCTATAGGCCCACTTGGCCCATTTGTAAAATTAGACCCATTAGGTGTATTAGGACACTTAGGCCACTTAGGCCTATTATCCCCACTAGACTCATCTGACCACTTAGGCCGAGGAGGCCCATTCAGCCCATTAGGCCAATAAGGTCGGCCCTGTAGGCCCATCAGGCCCATGAGGCCACTTCGTCCCACAAGGCTCATTAGGACCATTATTCCCATTAAGCCACTTATGTCCATTGGGCCCATTGGGCCCATGAGGCCACTTAGGCCCATTTGGCCCATGAAGCCCATTCCGCCATTGGGGCATGTGAGGCCTATTAGGCCCATCACACCCATTCGACAAAATAGGTCCATTAGGCCCACTAGTCTAATTATGAAACTTAGGCCTATTAGGACCATTCCACCACTTAGTCCCATTAGGCCCATTCCACTACATAGGCCCATTAGGCCCATTCAGCCACATAGGCCCATTGGGACAATTAATACACATAGGCCCATTAAAGCTATTAGGCCCATTAGACACCTAAGGCCACTTAGGAAACTTAGAACCATTAGGACCATGACGCCCATGAGGCCCATCAACCCATTAGGCCCATTAGGCCACTTATGGACATTGTCTCATCGGCTCATTAGGCCCATTAGGCCAATTGATCCAACGAGGCCCATTATTCCCATTGGCCTATTCGGCCCATAAGGCCACTGAGGCCCATTAGTCTCATTTCACCCATTAGGCCCATTAGGCCACTTAGGCCCATTGGGCCTACTCGGCTCATTAGGCCACTTAGGCCCATAATGCCCATTAGGACACTTAGGTAACCTAGGCCCATTGGGCCCATGATGCACATTAGGCCCATCAGGACAATTAGGCCACTTAGGCCCATTAGCCCCTTTCATCCACTTATACCCATTAGGACGATTGGGCCACTCCGCCCAATTGGGCCCATTCGGTCACTGAGGCCTATCAGGAAAATTAGGCCCATTCGGCCCAATAGGCCACTGAGGACCATTATGGCCATTAGGCCGATTAGGCCCATGAGTCCCATTGGGTCCATTGGACCAATAAGGCCCATTATTCCCATTAGGCTGATCTGGCCCATTAGGCCCATGAGGCCCATTAGGCCACAGAGCCCCATTAGGCCCATGAGGCCCATTAGGCCACTAAGGCTCATTAGGCCAATTATGCCCATTAGGCTACTTATTTCGCTTAGGCCCATTAGGCCCATGAGGCCACTAAGGCCCATTAGGCCCATCAACCCCATTATGCCACTTAGGCCCATTCGTCTCATTAGGCCACTGAGGCCACATAGGCCAATTACGCCCATTAGATCCATCACGACCATTAGGTCCATTAGGCGCTTTAGGCCCATTAGGACACTGAGGCCCATTAGGTGC
The DNA here is from genome assembly GCA_963277665.1 of Viscum album. Lineage (NCBI taxonomy): Eukaryota > Viridiplantae > Streptophyta > Magnoliopsida > Santalales > Viscaceae > Viscum > Viscum album. The sequence goes on from OY728156.1 coordinate 1,777,678,124, forward strand.
AATATGCCACTTAGGCCACTTAGACCCATTATGACCATTAGGACCATTAGGCCCATGAGGTCTGTGAGGCCACTGAGGCCCATTTGACCCATTAGGGACATCAAACCCATTAGGCCACTTAGGCCCATTCAACCCATTTGGCCCATTAGTCCACTTAGGCCCATTGAGCTCATTAGGCTACTTAAGACCATTAGACCCATCAGGCCCATCAAGACCATGACACAACTTAGGCACATTCGGCCCATTATGGCCATCAGGCCCATCAGGCCACTAACACCCATTAGGCCCATTGGGCTACTTAGTCCCATTCGACCACTTAGGCCAATTAGGCCCGTTAGGCCCATTATATCAATTGGGCCACTTAGGCCTATTAGCCCACTTATTTCCATTAGGCCAATTAATCCACTTAGGCCCATTAGGCCAATAGGGTCACTTAGGCCCACTAGGCCCATTAATCTCATTTGGCCGATTAGGCCACTTAGGCCCATTAGTCCACTTAGGCCCATTAGGCTCACTAGGCCCATTAGGCCCCTTAGGCCTATTAATCTCATTAGTCCGATTAGGAAACTTAGGCCCATTATGACACTTAGGCCCATTAGGCGCATTAGGCCACTTAGGCTAATTTCTCCCATTCATCCCATTAGGCCCATTAGGCCCCTAGGCCCATTAATCCCATTAAGATAATTAGGCCACTTAGGACCATTATGCCACTTATCCCCATTAGATCGATTAGGTGACTAAGACCCATTAGGCCACTTAGGCCCACTATGCCCATTAAGCCCATTATGTTGATTTGGCCACTTAGGCCCATTAGGCCACTTAGGACAACAAGGTCCATTTGACCCATTAGGCCCATTAATCCCATTATGTAGATAAGTAAACTTTGTCCCATTAGGCCACTTTGGCCCATTATTCCACTAAGGCCAATTAGGCCCATTCATCCCATTAGGCCCATTAGGCCACTTAGGCCCATTTGGCCCATTTAGCCCATTATGCCCATTAGGACGATTAGAATACTATGGCCCACTAGGCTACTTCGACCCATTGGGCCCATTAGGCCCATTAGTCCACTAAGGCCAATTAGGCCCATTTGGACTATTTGGACCCTAGGCCTGTAATGCCCATTAAGCCCATTAGGCCACCTAAGCCCATTAGACAACTTATGCCCATCAGGCCCCTTAGGCCCATTAGGCCCTTTAGACCCACTATGACCATTAGGCCGATTAGGACACCTAGTCCCATTAGGATGCTTAGGACCATTAGGCCGCTAAGGTCCATTCAACCTATTAGGACCATTTTTTCCCTAGGCCCGTTAATCCCATTAAGCACATATGCCAACCGAGGCCCATTAGGACACTTAGCTCTATTAGGCCCCTTAGGTCAATTAGGCTACTTAGTCCCATTAATCCCATTAGGCTCATTAGGACCATTAAGCCCATTAGGACGATTAGGCCACATAGGCCATTTAGGCCCATTAGTCCACTTAGGCACATTAGGCCCATTCGGTATATTAGGCCATTCGGCCCATTTAGTACCCAGGCATGTTAAGCCTATTAATCCCATTAGGCCAATTAGGCCCATTGGTCCCATTAGGCCCATTAGGCCACTTAGTCCCATTCAGCCTATTAGTCCACTTTGGTCCATGAGGCCCACTTAGGCCCTTGAGGCCAATCCATCCCATTTGGCCACTAAGGCTTATCAATCCAATTAGGCCAGTCACTTAGGCCTATCAGGCCTATTATGCCCATTCGGCCACCTAGGAAAACTAGGCCAAGTGGGACATTAAGGCCCATTCGACCACTTAGGCCGGTTCATCCCATTAGGCCACTTAGGCCCATTAGGCCCAATTATTTGATTAGGCTGATTAGGCCACCTAGGCCACTTAGGCCCATTAGCCACTTAGGGCCACTAGTCACATTAGGACCATTTAGCCCATTAGTCCACTTAAACCCATTTGGCCCATTAGGCGACTTAGGCTCATTAGGCCCACTCGGTTTGTTAGGCCACTTAGGCCCCTGAGGCCCATTGGTCCCATGAGGCCCATTAGGACCACAAGTCCACTTAGGACCATTAGGCCACTTAGTCCCATTAGGCCCATTATGCCACTTAGATCCATTAGGGCCATTCATCCACTTAGGCCCATTAGGTCCATTAGGGCCATTAGGCCTATTAGGCCTATTAGGCCACTTAGGCCCATTAGGCCCATTGGGTCACTGAGGCCCATTATGCCCATTGGGCCTACTGGGCCCATTAGGCTCAGTTGGAACATTTGGCCACTGAGGCCCATTAGGATTACTCATCCCATTAGAACACTAAGGCCCATGAGGCCAATTGGACCACTTAGACCAGTGAGGTCCATTAGGCCCATTAGGCTCATCAATCCCATAAGAACCATTAGGCCACTTAGGCTCATTTGGCCCATTGGGCCACTTAGGATCATAAGGCCCATTCGGCCACTAAGGCCCATTAGTCCCATTGGGCCTATCCGTCCAGTTAGGCCCATGAGGCCAACTAGTCCACTAAGGCCCATTAGGCCCATCAGGCCCATCATTCCCATTAGGCCACTTAGACCCATTAAGAACATTAATATACTTAGGCCACTTAGGCCCACTAGTCCCATTAGGCCCATTAGGCCCATTAAGATATTTAATCCACTTAGGCCCCTTAGGACCATGAGGCCACTGAGGCCCATCATGCCCAAGGCCACTTAGGCCCATTAGACCCCTTAACCCCATTCACCTCTTTAGGCCACTTAGGCCCACTAGGCCCATTAGGACACTTAGGCCCATTAAGACATAGAGGACCACTAGGCCCATTAGGCTACTTAGGCCCATTTGCTGCATTAGGCCCATTAGGTCACTAAGGCCCATTAGGACACTTAGCACCATGAGGCCCATGAGGCCATCAGGACCATGAGGCCATTGAGGCCCATCAGGGCCATCAGGCCCATTCAGCCACTTAGGCTCATTTGGAAAATTAGGTCACTTAGGCCAATTCGAGTCATTAGGCGACTTAGGCCTATTCGACCCATTATGCCCAATCAGCCACTTAGACCCATTCAACCCATCACACCCATCAGGTCCATCAGGTCTGTTAGGCCACTTAGGTCTATTCATCTAATTAGGCCACTTAGGCCCATTAGGCCCATCAGGTCCATCAGGCCCATCAGGACACTTAGGTCCATTAGGCTCATTAGGCCCATTTGGCCACCTAGGTCCATTCGACTCATTAGCCCCATCATTATCATCAGACCCATCAGGCCCATTAGGCACATGAGGCATATTCGGATCATTAGGACACTTAGTCCCATGAGACCCATTAGGCCCAACAGGCCAATTAGGCCCATTTTGCCACTTAGGCCCATTATGCCCATTAGTCCTATTCAACCACTTATACCCATACGGCTCATTAGGCCACTTAGGCCTATTAGTCCCATTAGGCCACTTGAACCATTAGGCCCATTAGTCCACTAAGGACCATTAGGCCCATTCGGCTCATTTGGTCACTTAGGGCCATTAAGCCCATTAGGCCACTTAGGACGATTAGGCCCATTAGGCCACTGAGGCCCATTAGGCCCATTATGCCACTAAGGGCCATCTGGCCATTTAGGAAAATTAGTCCCATTAGGCCATTGAGTCCCATTAGGCCCATTAGGCCACTAAGGACTATTGGGAACTTAGGCCCATCAGACCACTTAGTCCCATTAGGCCACTGAGAACCATTAGGCATATTAGGCCACTTAGGCCAATTCAGCTCATTTAGTCACTTAGGCCCATTAGTCCCATTAGGACCATTAAGCCACTTAGGACACTTAGGACGATTATTCCCATTAGGCCACTAAGGCCCATTATGCCCATTAGGCCACTAAGGCCCATCAGGACATTTAGGCCACTTAGTCCCATTAGACCCATTAGGCCACTGAGTCCCATTAGGCCCATTATTCCACTTAGGCCCATTAGGCCACTTAGGCCCATTAAGAAACTTAGGCCCATTAGGAAAATTAGGCCCATTAGGCCACTTAGGCCCATTAGTCCCATTATGACACTTAGGCCACTAGGCCCATTAAGCCACCTAGGCCCATTAATCCACTTAGGCCACTTAGGCCCATTCGGCCACTTAGGCCCATTAGGCCCATTAGGCCACTTAAGCCCATTAGTCCCAATAGTCCAGTTAGGCCCATTAGGCCAATTAGGTCGCTAAGGCCCATTTGGCCACTTAGGCCCATTAGGCCACTTTGGCCCATTGAGACCATTAGGCCACTTTGGCCACTTAGGCCCATTAGGCCATTGAGGTCCATTTGGCCACTTAGGCCCACTTATCCAATTAATCCCATTAGGAAAATGAGGCCATTTAGGCCCCTTAGGCCACTTAGGCCCATTAGTCCCATTAGACCCCTTATGCCCATTTAGCCCATTAGGCCGATTAGTCAACTTAGACCCATTATCTCACTTAGGCCCATTAGGCCCATTGGGCCACTAAGATTAATTAGGCCCATTCAACCCATTAGTCCCATTAGGCCCATTCCCCCCCCCCCATTAGGCCCATTTGGCCCCTAGGCCTGTTATGCCCGTTAAGCCTATTAGGACACTTAGGACCATTAGGCCACTTAGGTACATTAGGCCGATTAGGTCACTAAGTCCCATTAGGCCCATTAGGACACTTAGGTCCACTAGGCCCATTAAGACCATTAGATAGATTCGACCACTTTGTCTCATTAGGCTACTTAGGCCCATTCAACACATTAGGCCCACTAGTCTAATTAATCACATTACCCCTTATACCCATTAGGCCTGTTAGGCCCATTAATTCAATTAGGCCCATTCAGCCCATTAGGCCTCTTAGGACCATTTGACCCATTAAGATGATTAGGAAACTTTGGCCCATTATGCCACTTAGGCCCATTTGTCCACTTAGGCCAATTAGGCCCATTCGGCCCATTAGGCCCATTTATCCCCTAGGCCTGTTAATCCCATTAATCTCATTAGGCCACCTTGTCCCATTAGGCTATTTATGCCAATTAGGCCGATTAGGCCACTTAGGCTCATTAGGCCACTTAGGCCCACTATACCCATTAGGCCACTTAGGTGCATTTGTCCCATTAGTCCCATTAGGCCCATTATGCTCATTTAGCCCCTAGGTCCGCTAATCCCAATAATCCCATAAGGCCACCTATGCCCATTAGGTCACTTAGTCCCATTAGGAACCTTAGTCCCATTAGACCACTTAGTCCCATTATTCCCCTTAGGCCCATTAGGCCCATTAAGTCCATTAGATCGATTAATCAACTTAGGCCCATTAGGCCACTTAGGCCCATTCAGCCACTTAGGCCCATTCGGCCTATTAGGGCCATTCAACCCATTAGGACCATTTGGAACAAAGGACCGTTAATCCCAATCATCCCATTAGGCCCCTTAAACCCATTAATCCACTTAGTCCAATTAGGCCCATTAAGCCCATTAATCCACTTAGGCCAATGAGGCCTATGAGTAAACTTTGGCCCAAGAGGCCGATGAGGCCCGTTAGGCCCATTAGGACCCTTAGGCCCATTAGGCCACTGAGACCCAATAGACCCATTAGGCCACTTAGGCCCATTAGAACCATTAGGCCCATTAATCCAATTAGACCCATAAGGCCACTTAGTACAATTAGGAACACTATCCCACTTATGCCAATCAGTCCCATTAGGCCACTTAGGTCAATTAGGAACATTAGGCCCATTAGGCCACTTCATCCCATTTGGCCTATTAGGCCACTTAAGCCACTTAGGCCCATTAGGTGCATTAGGCCACTTAGGCCCATTAGGCCCACTAAGGACATTAGGCCTAGTTGGCCCATCAGGCCACTTCGACCCATTAGGCCCATTTAGCCAATTAGGCTCATTATGCCCATTGGGCCCATTAGTCCACTTATGCCCATTAGGCGCATTAGTACATTTCGACCCATTTGACCCATTTGGCCACTTGGGCCCATTCAGCAACTTTAGACCATTAGGCCCATTAAGCCCATTAGGCCGCTTAGGCCACTTAGGCTCATTGGGACAATTAGGGCTCTTAGTCCCATTAGGCCCATTAGGACACTTAATCTCATTATGCCCATTAGGAAACTTGGGCACATTTGGCTACTCGACCCATTCGTCCCATTAGGCCCATCGGTCCACTTAGTTCCATTCAGCTACTTTTTTCCATTATGCCCCTAGGCCCATTATGTCCATTCGTCCCATTAGTCCCAATAGGCCCATTAGGACCATGAGGCCACTAAGGCCCTTTAGACCCATGAGGCCACTAAGGCCCATTGGGTCCATCATTCCACTTAGGACCATTAGGCCCAATGGACCATTCAGGCACTTAGGCCCATTAGGCCCATTATCCCACTTAGGCCACTTAGGTCCATTAAGTCCATTGGTCCCATTCGGACACTTAGGACTATTAGGCTACTTAGGCTGATTGGGCTACATAGGACCATCAGGCACATTTGGTAACTTAGGCCCACTGGGACCATTAATCCCAGTAGGCCGATTAGGCCACTTAGGCCCATTAGGCCCATTAGGACCATTTGGCCCCTTAGGCCCATTAATCCCACTAGGTATGTTTGGAAACTTAGGCCCATTAAGCCACTTAGGACCATTAGGACCATTATGCCACTTAGGCTAATTAAGCCCATTAGGCCCATTCGACCCATTATTCCCATTTAGCCTCTAGGCCCATTAATCCCATTATGCCCATTATGCCACATTGGACCATTAGGTCGATTATGCACATTAGGGCGATTAGGCCACATTGGCCCATTAGACCGATTAGGCACATTAGGGCGATTAGGACACTAAGGCTCATTAGGCCCATTAGGCCACTTAGGCCGACGAGGCCCATTAATCCCATTATTCCCATTACTCCACTTAGGCCCAATATGCCACTTAAGACCATTATTCCCATTAGTCCCATTAGTCCCTTTAGTCCCATTAGACCCATTAATCACATTAGGGCAATTATGAAACTTTGCCCCATTATGCCCATTAGGACACTTAAGCCAATTAGGCATATTCGGCCCATTAGGCACATTGGGCTCATTAGGCCCATTCGGCCCATTCATCCCATTAAACCCATTAGGTCGGTTAGGAAAATTTGGTACATTAGGCCACCTAGGCCCGTTAGGGCACTTAGGCCAATTGGTCCATTTGGTACCTAGGAATATTAAGCCCATTAAGCCCACTAAGCCCATTTGGCCTATTAGGCCACTTGGGCCCATTAGGCAAATGCAGCCACTTGCGCCCATGAGGCCCATTAGGCCACTTAGGACCACGAGGCCCATTAGGCCCTTAAGTCTATTTCATCCCATCATTCCCATCAGGACCATTCCGCCACTTCAGCTTATTAGGCCCATTATTCCACTTAGGCCCATCATGCTCATTTGGCCCATTCATTTGATTAGGCTGATTGGGCCACTTAGGACACTTAGACCCATTAGGCCCATTAGGACACTTATGCCCATTGTCCCATTAGTCCAATTAGGACCATTAGTACCATTATCCCCATTAGGCCCATAAGGCCCATAAGTCCACTTAGGTCCATTAAGCCCATTCGTCCCATTTGGCCCATTAGGCCACTTAGACCCATTAGGCGACTTAGTCCCATTGGCCCATTAGGCCACTTAGGCCCATTAGACCCATTAGGACCATTAGTACCATTAGTCCAATTAGGCCCATTAGGCCCATTCTACCCATTAAGATCATAAGGCCACTTATGCCCATTGGAACCATTTGGCCCATTAGGCCCATTAGGCGCATTAGGCCCATTTAGCCCCTTTGGTTCGCTAATCCCATTAGGCCACTTATGCCCATTAGGCCCATTAAGTCAATGTGGTACATTATGCCCATTCAACCACTTAGACCCACTAGGCCCATTAGGACACTTAGGCCCATTAGGCCCATTAGGCCCATTAGGCCCATTAGGCCCATTAGGCCACTTAATCCCATTCGGCCCATTAGCCCCATTATTCCACTGAAGCCCATTCTTCAACTTAGACCCATTAACCACATTAGGCCAATTTGGGCCATTAGGCCCATTTAGACTCTTAGGCCCATTAGTCCCAATCAGTCACTTAGGCCCATAAGGCCCATTCGGTCGATTAGGTCGATTTAGCTACTTAGGCCACTTAGATCCATTCGACCCATTAGGCCCATTGACCAATTAGTCCACTTAGGCCCATTATGACCATTCGGTCGATTATGCTGATTAGGCCACTTAGGGTACTTAGACCCATTAATACCATTAGGCCCATTAGGCCACTTAGGCCCATTAAGCCTATTAGGCCCATTTGATCTATTAGGATGACTATGCCACTTAGGCCCATTCATTTGATTAGCCCGATTATGCTACATTGGCCCATTAAACCCTTAAGTCCCATTATACCACTTAGACCCATTTGGCCCATTCGGTCGATTGGAAAGATTAGGCCACTTAGGCCACTTGGGCCCATTAGGCCCATTAGTCCACTTAGTCCCATTAGGCACATTTGTTCGATTATGTTGATTAGTCCACTTGGGTCTACTAGGTCCATTAGGCCACTTCAGCCCATTAGGTCCATTCGGCCACTTAGGCCCATTAGGCCACTTAGGCCAATTAGGCCCATTTGGCTGATTAGGCCGATTAGACCACTTAGGCCACTTTGGCCCATTATTCCCATTATGCCCATTATGCCTATTAGGACACTTAGGCCACTTAGGCATTAGGCCCATTAGGACACCTAGGCTCATTAGGCCCATTAGTCCCATTCGACCGATTAGGCCAATTAGGCCACTTAGGCCCATTAGACCCATTAATTCCATTAGACCACTTAATACCATTAGGCCCATTAGACCCATTAATACCATTTAGTCAATTAGTGGGATTAGGCCACTTAGGCACATTAAGACTATTAGCCACTTACACCCATTAGGCTCATTAGGCCACTGAGGCCCGTTAGACCCATTCATCCAATTATGACCATTAGGCCCATTAGAACACTTAGGCCACTTAGGCCCATTAGGGCCATTCTTTTCAATTAGTGGGATTAGTCCACTTAGTCTCATTAGTCCCATTAGACCACTTGGCTCATTAGGTCCATTAGGCCACTTAGGCCCATTCAGCCCTTTCGTCCCATTAAACCTATTAGTCCCATTAGGCCCATTAGGCCTATTGGGATACTTAGGCCCATAGGAAACTTAGGAACATTTGTCTACTTTGGTCCATTAATCCACATAGGCCCATTCGGTCAATAAGTCCCATTAGGCCCATTAAACTCATTAGTCCCATTAGGCATGTTAGGCCCATTAGGCCATGTAGGCCTATTGGGCCCATTCAGTCGATTCACCCAATTAGGCCAGTTATGCCCATTAGGCCCATTAGGGAATATTGGCCCATTAGGGCCACTAATAAACTTAGGACTATTAGGCCCATTAAACCCATTAGTCCCACTAAGCCCATTACGCCCGTTAAGCCACTTAGGCCACTTAGGCCCATTAGGCCCGTTCGATAGATTAGTCCGATTAGTCCACTTAGTCCAATTAGGCCAATTATGTCCATTAGGCCCATTAGACCCATTAGGCCCATTAGGACCATTAGGACCACTAGGACCATTAGGGAACTTAGGTCCATTTGGCCCATTATGCCCATTAGGCCTATCAGGCCCATTAATCCCATGAGGGGAATTCTGTCCATGATGCCCATTAGGCCCATGAGGACCATTAGGACACTTAGGCCCATTAATCCCATTGGTCCCATGAGGCCACTTAGGCCCACGAGGCCCATGAGTCCCATGAGGCCCATTAGACCCATCAGGCCACTTGGGACCATTAATCCCATTAAGTTTGTCAATCCTATCAGGCCCACTAATCCCTTTAGGCCACTTAGACCAATTAGTCCACTTAGATTCATTATGACCATTAGGCCCACTAGTCCCATTCATCGCATTGGTCTCATTGGGGCCTATAGGCTCATGAGGCCCATTAGGCCCATTAGTCCACTTGGCCCATTATACTCATTTGACCATTTAGGACCACTTAGGCCACAGAGGACCATTAGGCCCATTATTCACATTGGTCCCATGCAGAAACTTAGGCCCATTAGGCACATGAGGCCGAAGAGGCCCATCCGACCAATTAGGCTCATTCGTCCCATTAGGCCCATTTGGTCCTTGAGGCCTACTCGACCTATTAGGCCACTTTGTCCCATTAGACCACATAGAACACTTAGGTCCATGAGTCCCATTAGGCTCATCAAGCCCATTAGGCCACTTAGGAACATTCGGCCCATTAGGCCACTTAGGCCCATTAGGCCCATTGGTCCCATGAGGCCACTTAGGCTCATTAGTCCCATTTGGTCCATTAGGACCGTGAGGCCCATTCGGCCCATCAGGACACTTAGTCCCATCAGGCCCTTTAGGCCCACTAGTCCCATTCAGAAACTTAGGCCCATTCGGCCCATTAGGCCACTTAGGCCCATTAGGCCCACTAGGCTAATTAGGCAACTTAGTCCTAGGAGGCCCATTCGGCCCATTTGGCCCATTAGGACCATTAGGACCATAATTCTCATGAGGCCACTTAGTCCCATGAGGCTCATTAGCCCCATTATGCCCATTGGGCTCATGAGGCCACTTAGGCCCATTTAGCCCATGAAGGCTACTCGGCCCTTGGGGCCCTTGAGGCCCATCAGTCCCATCGGGCCCATTCATCACATAGGCCCATTAGGCCATTTAGGCTACTTAGGCATATTAGGACCATTCCACCACTTAGGCCCATTAGGCCCATTCTCCAACTTAGGTCCATTAGGCCATTTAGGCCCATTGGGCCAATTAATCCACTTAGGCCAATTAAGATCATTAGGCTCATTAGACCCATTAGGCCACTTAGGCTCATTAAGACCATTAGATCCATTAGGCCCAATATGCTAATTGAGCCTATAAAGCCCATTCGGTCACTAAGGCTCATTATACCCATTAGGCCCATTAGGCCACTTAGGACCATTATGCCCATCGGGCCACTTTGGCCACCTAGGCCCATTTGGACCATGAGGCATGTGAGGCACATGAGGCCCATCAAGATCATTAGGATACTTAGGATCATTGGGCCAATTAGGAAAATGAGGCCCATTATGCCCATTGGGCCTATCAGGCCCATTAGGCCCATTAGGCCACTGAGTCCCATTAGTCTCATTACGCCCATCAGGCCAATTAGGTCACCAAGTCCCTTTGGACCTACTTGTCCCATTAGGACACTTAGGCCCAGGAGGCCCATTAGGACACTTAGGCCACTTAGGCCCATTAGGCCCATGAGGCACATGAGGCCCATTAGGCACATTTGGCCAATTATGCCCATTAGACCAATTAGGCCCATTAGGCACATTCAACCACTTATTCCCATTAGGTCCATTGGGCCTATCATACCCATTATCATCACGCAACCACTACATCGAAGATAACATGTTGAAGAAGTTGTCACCATCATCATCACCACATTATCGTCCACTCTGAACATCATTTTTGTAACCATTATCACCAGAGTCACCACATCACCGAGGGAACACCACCTTTGTCTTTGTCGACCATCATCGTCGGAGCTGAAAACCATATAAAAACGAACCAAGATTCCCACTAATCACCATTGATGTCTTCATATCACTGCCATATAACTCCAACATCACCACCAAAAAACCATCAAAACAGAATATCACAACCATTTGAAACATTAAAGATGGTCCATTCGCCCTCCTAGAGATTCTATGAACCTTGATCCACACCTCCTAGAACCTCCATGAAGACCCATGCACAGACTGACAGGGAAAGAATCACAGAAGGATGAGTACATGGAGGCTTCGGTAGGGGATCAAGCCAGAAACTGCATCGGTCAAACAAAATAGAGAACCAAAAACAAAGAAAAAAAATCGATCCCAAACAAAATCACCATACAAGACCTTACTCTGCATCCTAAAAATAGAGAAGGATCCAAACATAGTAAGGAACCTGAGATGAGGCCACTATCAGTGCTACTCCAGCACCATCCCAAGTAGGCCTAGATCCCGAATCAAGATCGACCAAAGTGGAGTCCAAGGTGATGGGTTGGCCAGCATTAGTAGAGGAGAAAGAAGGCATCAAACACACTCACCAGTTCCAACCCAAGCCATCTAAATCACCCACACACACATACCAAGAATGGGGATATGATGTGTAGGGATAGATCAAAAGAGGGGTGGTGATAGACGTACGATGACCACACCAAAAAAATCTACAATAGTCATGAAGGAAGAAAAATAAAGAAAAAGAAATAAGAGGATGGACCAGGTGAAACAACACCATCATCATCGAGCAGACCCTCAAAACCCTAGGAGGGGAAGAGGGGGTAGTGGGAGTATTAAGAGCCAAGAGTGTGTGGATCCATTAGGTTCATTTATTAGGATCATTAGGCTCATTAGGCCACTTAGTCCCATTAGACCCATTTGGCCCATTACACCCATTAGGCTCATTCAACCACTTAGGCCCATTAGTCCCATTGGTCCCCTTCATCCCATTAGTCCCATTCAGCCCATTAGGCCACTTAGGGCCATTTGGCTCATTAAACCAATTAGATTGGGCCACTTAGGCCCATTTGGCCCATTATACCCATTAGGCCAATTAGACCCATTAGGACACTTTAGGTCCATTCGGCCCATTAGGCCCATTAGAACCATTATTCCACTTAATCCCTTTATGCCACTTTGGCCCATGAGGCACATTAGTCCAATTAGGCCACTTAGGCCCATTCGGCCTATTAGGCCACTTAGGCCCACTAGGCCAATTTGGCCCATTAAGCCCATTGGATTAGGCCCACTAGGCCACTTAGGCTCATATGGACCATTAGGCCAATTCGTAAAATTATCCCAATTAGGCCCATTATTAACATTAGTCCCAATAAACCCATTAGGCCACTTAGGCCCATTAGGACACTTAGGCCCATTAGGCCACTTAGGACCATTAGGTCACTTTGGCCCCTTATGCCCATTATGCCACTTAGACCCATTCAGGACATTAAGCCCATTAGGCCACCAAGGGCCATTAGTCCACCTAGGCCTATTAGGCCCACTAGGACCATTAGGCCGCTTAGGCCCCTTAGGCCACTTAGGCCCATCAGGACCATTAGGCCCCTTAATCCCCTTACGCCCATTAGGCTGCTTAGGCCGATTAGGCCACTTTGGCCCATTCAACCCATTAATCCCATTATGCCACTTATGACCATTCAATGCATTAGGCCCATTAGACCCATTAGTCTCATCAGTCCACTTAGGCCCCTTAGGCCACTTAGTCCCCTTAGGCCACTTAGGACCATTAGGCCTCCTAGGCCCATGAGGCCCATCAAGCCCAATAGGCCTATATGGACCATTGGTCCCATTAGGCCACTTAGGCCACTTAGGCCTATTCGGCCCAACAAGCCCATTAGGACACTTAGGCCCATTAGACCACTATGGACCATTAGGCCACTAAGTCCCATTAGTCTACTTAGGACCATTTGGCCCATTAGGCCCATTAGGCCACTGAGTCCCATTAGGCCTATGAGTCCACTTAGGACCATTTGGCCCATTTGGCCCATCAGGCCACTTCAGCCATTGAGGCCCATTAATCCCATTATGCCACTTAGTCCCATTCAGCCCATTAGGTCCATTAGGCCACTTAGGCCCATTAGGCCAATTAGGCTAGTAAGGTCCATTCATCCCATTAGGCCACTTAGCCTAATTAGCCCAATTAGGCCCATTAGGCCACTAAGTCCCATTAGTCTCATTAGGCCACTAAGGCCCATTAGGCCTAATAGGCCCATTAAGACCATAGGGACATAATTCTCATTAACCCATTAGGCCCATTAGGCCACTTAGGACCATTAGGCCACTTCAACCCATTAGGATAATTCAGCCACCTTGGCCCATTAGGCCCATTCGGCCACTTAGTCCCATTCGGCCCATTAGTCCACTTAGGCCCACTAGGACACTTAGGCCACTTAGGCCCATTAGGCCACCTAGTCCCATTTGGACCATTAGGCCCATTGGGCCAGTTATTCGCATTGGGCCACTTAGGCCCATTAGGCCCATCAGGCCACATTGTCCCATTTGTCCCATTTGTCCACTTCATCCCATTAGGCCCATTATTCATATTCAACCCATTAGGCCCATTCATTCACTTAGTTCCATTAGGCCAGTTAAGCCCATTTGGCCCATTAATCCACTTAGATCCAATAGGCCCATTAGGCCACTTAGGCCCATTAGTCCAATTTTCCCACTTTAGCCCATTAGGTCCATTAGGCCCATTATGCCCATTCATCCATTTTGTCCCATTAGGACCATTAGACCCACTATGCCACTTAGTCCAATTAGGTTCATTAGGCCCATTTTTTCACTGTGTCCCATTAGTCTTATTATTCCCATTAGGACCATTCATCCACCTTGACCCATTAGGACACTTAGGCCCATTAGGACCATTTGACCACTTCAGGCCATTATGTCTATTATTCCCATTAGACCCATTCATCCACTTTGTCCCATTAGGTCACTTAATCCCATTAGACCCATTAGGCCACTTAGGCCCATTGGACCCATTAGGAAACTTATACCCATTGGTCCACTTAGGCCTATTATGCCACTTTGACACATTAGTCCCATTAGGCCCATTAGTCATAGTAGGCCCAGTAGGCCCAGTAGGCCCATTAGGACCATTAGGCCTAGTAGGCCCATTAGGACCATTAGGCCTAGTAGGCCCATTAGGAATAGTAGGCCCACTTGGTCCCATTAGGCCCATTAGGACCATTGGTCCACTTAGGACAATTAGGCCCATTAGGCCACCTAGGCCCATTATGCCCATTCGGCCACTTAGTCCCATTAGGCACATTAGGTCCACTAGGCCCCCTTAGACCCATTAGGCCCATTAGGCCCATTCTAACCATTCAACTTATTAGGCCCATTCATCCCATTAGGCCCATTTGGGCCATTAGGCCCATTAAGACCATTGGCCTTAAGCCCATTAGGTTGCTTTAGAACATTAGGCCCATTCAGCACATTATGCCCATTCTTCCATTAGTCCATTCAGTCCATTAGTCCCATTCATTCCACTTACAATCATTTGGCCACTTAGACCAATTAGGCCACTTAGGCCAATTAGGCCACTTAGTCCCATTATCCCAATTAGGCCCATTAGGACACTTAAGCCCATTTGGCCCATTAATCTCATTTGTCCCATTAGGAACATTAGGACACTTTGTTAATTTAGGCCCATTGGGCCACTAAGGCCCAATAGGCCCATTTAGAAACTTGGGCCTATTATGACACTTAGTCCCATTAGGCTCATTTGGTTGATTAGGCCAATTAGACCACTTAGGCCTCTTAGGCCCATTAGGCCCATGAGTCCACTTAGGCCCATTAGCCCCATTAGGCCACTTAGGCCCATTAGGCCCATTAGGCCACTTAGGCCCATTCGTCACATTCAGCACATTGGGCCAATTGGGCCACTTAGGCCCATTTGGCTCATTCGGCCACTTGGACCCATTAAGTCCATTAGGCCACTTTGTCCCATTAGTACAATTAGGCACATTAGGCCACTTACACCCATTGGGACAATTGGGCCACTTAAGACCATTCAACCACTTAGACCCATTAGTCCCATTAGTCCACGTAGACACATTTAGAGACTTAGTCCAGTTTGCCCCATTAGGCCACTTAGGCCCATTCGTCCACTTAGGTCCATTAGGCCACTTAGGCCCATTAAGCCCTTTAGGACGATTATGCCACTTAGGCCCATTCGACCCATTAAGCCACTTAGGCCCATTGGGCCCATTAGGCCACCTCGTCCCATTACGCTCATTTGGCCACTTCATCCCATTACGCCCAATAGGCATCCACCTAGGCCCATTGAACCCATTAGGCCCATTGGGCCACTTATCCCATTAGGCTCATCCGTCCACTTAGGCCCATTATCCCATTAGGCCCGTTAGGCCTATTCGGCCTGTGAGGCCACTAAGTCCCATTAGGCCACTAAGGCCCATGATGACACTTAGGCCTATTATTCCCATCAAGCCACTTAGTCCCATTCGACCCATTAGGACACTTATGCTGATTACGCCCATTAGGCCCATTGGGCCACTTATGCCCATTCAACCCATTCGACCACTTAGGCCAATTCTTCCCATTAGGCCACTTATGCCATTTAGTCCCATTAGGCCCATTGGAAAACTTAGGCATATTAGGAAACTTAGGCCCATTATGTTGATTAATCCACTTAGGCCCATTAGGTAAATTAGGCCACTTAGTCCCACCAAGACCATTAAGCCCATTATGTCGATTAGTCCACTTAGGCCCATTAGGCGCACCAGGCACATTTGGTCCATTAGTCCCCTTAGAACCATTAATCCCATTAGGCTAATTATTCAACTTAGGCCCATTATGCCACTTAGGTCCATTAGGCGTATTAGTCCACTTAGGGTAATTAGACCCATTCATCCAATTAGGCCCATTAAGCCCATTAGTCCCCTAGACCCGTTAAGTCCAGTAATTAGGCCACTTAGTCCCATTAGGCCACTTAGACCCATTAGAAAAATTAGGAAACTAAGGCCCATTAGTCCACTTAAGCCCAATAGGCCCATTAATCTAATTTCGTCCACTAGGTCCATTAGGCCACTTAGCCCCATTAGGCAGATTAAGCGACTAAGGCCCATTAGTCCTCTTAGGCCCACTTGGCCCAATAATCCCATTTAGACCAATTTGGCCATTAGTCCATTATCCCATTAGTTCATTACACCATTAGGCCAGTTGGTCATTTGGTGATTTGACCATTTATGCCAATTTAGGCCAATTAGGCCAATTAGGCTAATTAGGACAATTAGAACATTTGATCTAATTGAACCATTTAATTCATTTCAACCAATTCGACCATTTAGAACCATTTGGCAGTTTAGGCCAATTTAGGCCAATTAGGCCAATTAGGCCAATTAGGTCAATTAGGACAATTAGTCCAATTAGACCATTTAATCCAATCATATCATTTAATCCATTTAGACTAATTATGCCATTTAGACTAATTAATTCATTTATGTCAATTAGTAAATTATTCCAATTATGCCATTAGACTATTAGGCCATTAGGCAATTTAGACTAATTAGGTCATTTAGATCATTAGGCCATTATCCCATTAGTTCAGTGGGCCCTTAAGATAATTGGTAATTTGGCCATTTGATCATTTAGACCAATTTAGACCAATTTAGGCCAATTGGAACCAAAAAAATCCTAAAACCTAGAACCAAAACACTATATCTAATACACTAATAACTAAGGGCTAATGAGGCTGATTATCCTGATTAGGTCACTTAGGCCCACTAGGTCACTTAGGCCCATTCACCCCATTCATCCCAATGGGACACTTAGGCCCATTATTTCCATTCGTCCACTTAGGCCCATTAGGCCAATTTATACACATAGGCCCATTAGGATCATCAGGCCACTTAGGTCCATTAGACCCATTATGCCACTTAGGACCATGAGGTCCATTCATTCCACTCGACCCATTAAGCCCATTCAAACCATTAGTCCAATTAGTCCCACTAGGCCCATTATGACGGTTAGTCCTCTTAGGCCTATTAAGATCATTATGTCGATTTGGCCAATTATTCTCATTATGCCCATTAGACCCATTAGGCCACTTAAGCACAATTGAAAAATTAAGCCCATTAGCCCACTTAATCCCATTAGGATGATTAGGCCACTTAGTCTCATTGGTCCACTTAGGCCCATAAAGTCCCATTAGGCACATTAGTCTCATTAGGCCACTTAGGACCATTAGGCTCATTAGGTGTATTAGGACCATTAGGACCATTAGTCCACTTAGGCCCATTTAGACCATTAGGTCCATTAGGCTGATTATGCCACCTGGGCCCACTAGGCCAATTGGCCACTTAGGCCATTTGGCCACTAAGGCCCATTAGGCCCACTAGGCCCATTAGGCACATTCATCCCACTAGGGAAATTAGCCCCATTAGAACCATTAGTCCCATTAGGCCACTTAGGCCCATTCAAACACTTAGGCTCATTTGCCCACTTTGGTCCATTGAAACCATTTGGCCCCTTATGCCACTTAGTCCCATTTGGCCCATTAGACCTCCTAGGACACTTACTCACATTATGCCACTTAGGCCCATTGATCCCATTAGGACCGTTTGGCCCCTTAGGCCACTTAGGCCGATTAGGCCCATTAGGCCACTTAGTCCCATTAGGCCACTAAGGACCATTGAGTCCATTAGGACCATTAGACCCCTTAGGTCACTTATGCCGCTTAGGCCCATTAGGCCCATTATGCCACTTAAGCTCATTATTCCACTTAGGCCCATTAAGCCCCTTAGGCCACTTAGACTACTTAGTCCCATTAATCCCATTAGGCCACTTTGGCCCATTATACCCATTAGCCATTGGGCCCATTACTTAGGCCCATTGGGCCACTTAGGCCCATTAAACCACAAAGGCCCATTAGGCCACTTAGGCCCATCAGGACACTTATGTCCATTAGGATCATTGGTCCCATTAGGCCACTTAGAACCACTCGGACACTTAGGCCCATTAGACCCATTAGGCCCTTTAGGCCACTTAGGCCGCTTATGCCCATTAGGCCGATTCGGCCCATTAGGCCCATTGGCAATAAGGACCATTCGGCCCATTCGACCCCTTAGGCCCACTAAGCACATTATTCCACTTCGGTTCATTAGGCCACTTAGAACAATTAGGCCCATTAGGCCACTTAGGACCATTAGTCCCATTAGTCATATTCGGCCACTTTGGCCCATTAGGCCCTCCAGATCATTTTTTAAATTTTCATAAAAGACACTTTGAGTAAAATGTGTGATCCGTACACCATACAACATGAAACATATCCACATTTAAAAAATATTCCACTTATTTAAAATTTGAAATGAGTATCATCACCGTGGGAACCGTCGTATCTATGACAGATCTTGTGAATCACGCAGCCACTACATCGAAGATAACACGTCGATGAAGTTTTCAACATCATCATCACCACATTTTAATCCACTCCAAACATCATTTTTTAACCATTATCTCTAGAGTCACCACATCACCGGAGGGAACACAACCTTTTTCATCGTCGACCATCATCGTCAGAGCCGAGAACCATAGTAAAACAAACCAGGACGCCCACTAATCACCACTGATGTCTTCATATCACTGCCATAGAACTCCAAAATCACCCCCAAAAAACCATCAAAATAGAACATCACAACCATTTGAACCATTAAATATGGTCCATTCGCCCTCCTGGAGATCTTATGCCCCTCAATCCGCACCTCCCAGAACCTCCATGAAGACCCATGCACCAAACTGACAGGGAAAGAAGCACAGAAGAATGAGTAGATGGAGGCCTTAGTAGGGGATCAATCCAGAAACCACATTGGTCAAACAAAATAGAGAACCATAAATAGAGAAACAAAATTTATCCCAAACAAAATCACCATAGATACCTTAATCTGAATCAGAAAAATAGAGAAGGATCCAAACAGAGTAATGAACCTGAGCTGAGGCCACTATCAGTGCTACTCTAGCACCATCCCAAGTAGGCTTATATCCCGAATCAAGATCGACCAAAGTGGATTACAAGGTGATGGGTAGACCAACATTGGTAGAGGAGAAATAATGCATCATACACACTCACCAATTCCGACCCAAGCCATCTAAAGCACCCACACACACATACCCAGAATGGGGATCTGATGCATAGGGAGAGATAGAAAGAGGGGTGGTGAGAGACACACGATGACCACACCAAAAAAATCCACATTAGTCGAGAAGGAAGAAAAATAAAGAAAGAGAAATAAGAGGATGAAACAGGTGAAGCGGCACCATCATCATCGATCAGACCCTCAAAATCCTATAAGGGGAAGAGGAGGCAATGGGAGCATTAGGAGTCAGGAGTGTGTGGATCTATGAGGTTCATTCATTAGGCTCATTAGTCCCATTAGACCACTTAGGCCCATTATACCCATTTGTCTCATTACACCCATTAGGCTTATTCGACCACTTAGGCCCATTAGTCCCATTGGGCCACTTCGACCCATTAGGCCCATTCAGCCCATTAGGACACTTAGGGCCATTTGGCCCATTAAACCAATTAGATTAGACCAATTAGGCCCATATGGCCCATTATACCTATTAGGGAAATTAGAC
This sequence comes from Viscum album, assembly GCA_963277665.1. NCBI lineage: Eukaryota > Viridiplantae > Streptophyta > Magnoliopsida > Santalales > Viscaceae > Viscum > Viscum album. The sequence goes on from OY728156.1 coordinate 1,777,698,331, forward strand.
CCATTAGGCCACTTTAGGACCATTCGACCTATTAGGTCCATTAGACCCATTATTCCACTTAAGCCCTTTATGCCACTTTAGCCCATGAGGCACATTATGCCAATTAGGCCACTTAGGCCCATTCAGCCTATTAGGACACTTAGGCCCATTAGGACAATTTGGTCCATTAATCCCATTGGATTAGGCCTACTAGGCCACTTAGGCCCATATGGCCCATTAGGCCGATTAGGAAAATTATCCCAATTGGGCCCATTATGAACATTAGGCCCAATAAACCCATTAGGCCACTTAGGCCCATTAGGCCACCTAGACCCATTAGGCCACTTAGGCCCATTAGGTCACTTAGGCCCCTTATGCCCATTATTCCACTTAGGCCCATTCGGGGCATTAGGCCTATTAGGCCATCAAGGTCCATTAGTCCACCTAGTCCCATTGGTCCCATTAGGACCATTAGAACCATTAGGCCACTTAGGCCCCTTAGGCCACTTAGGCCCATTAGGCCCATGAGGCCCCTTAGGCCCCTTACACCCATTAGGCCGCTTAGGCTGATTGGGACACTTAGGCTCATTCAACCCATTAATCCCATTATTCCACTTAGGACCATTCGGTGCATTAGGCGCATTAAGCCCATTAGACCCACTAGTCCCATTAGGCCACTTAATCCCCTTAGACCCATTAGGCCACTTATTACCATTAGGCCAATTATTACTCTTAGTCCCCTTAGGCCACTTAGGACCATTAGGCCACCTAGGCCCATGAGGCCCACTAGGCCCATCTGGCCCAATAGGTCCATCTGGCCCATTAGTCCCATTAGGCCACTTAGGCCACTTAGGTCTATTTGTCCCATCAATCCCATTAGGACACTTAGGTCCATTAGGCTACGAAGGACCATTAGGACACTAAGGCCCATTAGTCTACTTAGGCCCATTTGACCCATTTGCCCCATTAGGCCACTGAGGCCCATTAGGCCCATGAGGGATCTTAGGACCATTCAGACCATTTGGCCCATCAGGCCATTTCAGCCATTGAGGCCCATTATGCCACTTAGGACCATTTGGCCCATTCAGTCCATTAGGCCCATTAGGCCACTTAGTCCCATTAGGCCCATTAGGCTAGTGAGGTCCATTCATCCCATTAGGCCACTTAGCCTAATTAGCCCACTTAGGCCCATTAGGCCCATTAGGCCACTATGGCTCATTAGTCCCATTTGGCCATTGAGGCCCATTAGGCCAATTAGGTCCATAATGCCCACTAACCCATTAGGTCCATTAGGCCACTTAGGCCCATTATGCCCATTAGGTTACTTCATCCCATTAGGATAATTCAGCCGCTTTGGCCCATTAGGCCCATTAGGCCCATTTGGCCACTTAGGCCCATTCGGCCCATTCTACCACTTAGGCCCATTAGGCCCACTAGGACACTTAGGCCACTTAGTCCCATTAGGCCACCTAGGCCCATTTGGACCATTAGGCCTATTGGGCCACTTAGTTGCATTAGGCCACTTAGGCCCATTAGGCCCATGAGGTCACTTTGTCCCATTTGGACCATTTGGCCACTTCATCCCATTAGGCCCATTATTACTATTCACCCCATTAGGCCTATTCATTCAATTAGTTTCATTAGGCTAGTTAGGACCATTTGGCCCATTAAGCCACTTAGGGCCAATATGCCCATTAGGCCACTTAGGCCCATTAGACCAATTTTCCCACTTTGGCCCATTGGGCCCATTATGCCCATTAGGCCCATTATGCCCATTCATCCATTTTGTCCCATTAGGACCATTAGACCCATTAGGACACTTAGGACCATTAGGTTCATTAGGCCCATTTTTCCACTGTGGCCCATTAGGCCCATTCATCCACTTTGACCCATTAGGACACTTAGGCCCATTAGGCCCATTTGGCCACTTCAGGCCATTATGCCCATTAGGCCCATTAGGCCCATTCGTCCACTTTGTCTCATTAGGACACTTAGGCCCATTAGACCCATTAAACCACTTAGGCCCATTAGACCCATTAGGCAACTTATGACCATTGGTCCAATTAGGCCTATTATGCTACTTTGACACATTAGTTCCATTAGGCCCATTAGTCATAGTAACCCCTTTAGGACCAGTAGTCCCATTAGGACCATTAGGCCTAGTAGTCCCATTAGAAACAGTAGGCCCACTTGGTCCCATTAGGCCCATTAGGCCCATTGGTCCACTTAGGCCCATTAGGCTCATTAGGCCACTAAGGCCCATTATGCCCATTCATCCACTTAGTCCCATTAGGCCAATTAGGTCCATTAGGCCCCCTTAGACCTGTTAGACCCATTAGGCCCATTCGAACCATTCGACCCATTAGGCACATTCGTCCCATTAGGCCCATTTGGGCCATTAGACCCATTAGGACCATTATCCTTAAGCCCATTTGGTTGCTTTAGCACATTAGGCCCTTTCAGCACATTATGCCCATTTGATCATTAGGACATTCGGTCCATTATGCCCATTGAGGCCACTTAGGCTCATTCAACCACTTAGAACCATTAGGCCACTTAGGCCCATTAGGCAACTTAGTCCCATTATCCCAATTAGGCCCATAAGGACACTTAATCCCATTTGGCCCATTCATCTCGTTCATCCCATTAGGAACATTATGCCACTTTGGTAATTTAAGCCAACAGGGCCACTATGGCACAATAGGCCCATTTAGAAACTTGGGCCTATTATGACACTTAGGCCCATTAGGCCCATTTGGTTGATTAGGATGATTAGGCCACTTAGGCCCATTAGGACCATGAGTCCACTTAGGCCCATCATACCACTTAGGCCCATTAGGCACATTAGGCCACTTAGGCCCATTCGTCTCATTCATTCCATTGGGCCAATTGGGCCACTTAAGCCCATTTGGATCATTCATCCACTGGGACCCATTAATACCATTAGGACACTTTAAAAAATTAGTACAATTAGGCACATTAGGCCACTTACACCCATTAGGCCCATTGGGCCACTTAAGGCCATTCAGCCACTTAGACCCATTAGTCCCATTAGTCCACTTAGACCCATTTAGCCACTTAGGCCGATTTTACTCATTAGGCCACTTAGACCCATTCATCCACTTAGGTCCATTAGGCCACTTGGTCCCATTAGGCCTTTTAGGACGATTAGGCCATTTAGGCCCATTCGGTCGATTCGACCCATTAAGCCACTTAGGCCCACTAGGCCCATTATGCCACCTCGTCCCATTACGCCCATTTGGCCACTTCATCCCATTATTCCTAATAATCCACCTAGGCCCATTGAACCCATTAGGCCCATTGGGCCACTTAGCCCATTAGGCTCATCCATCCACTTAGGCACATTAGCCCATTAGGCACATTAGCCCATTAGGCCCATTAGGCCTATTAGGCCCATGAGACCACTAAGTACCATTAGGCCACTAAGGCCCATGATGACACTTAGGCCTATTATTACCATCAAGCCACTTAGGCCTATTCGACCCATTAGCCACTTACGCCCATTAGGCCCATTAGGCCCATTGGGCCACTTATGCCCATTCGACTCATTCGACCACTTAGGCCAATTCATCACATTAGGCCAGTTATGCCATTTATTCCCATTATGACCATTGGGAAACATAGGCCTATTAGTGAACTTAATCCCATTAGGTTGATTAAGCCACTTAGGCCCATTAGGCCACTTAGGCCCACCAGGACCATTAAGCCCATTATGCTGATTAGGCCACTTAGGCACCTTAAGCCCATTAGGCACACTAGGAAAATTTCTCCCATTAGGCCCCTTAGGACCATTAATCCCATTAGGCCTATTAGGCAACTTAGGCCCATTATGTCACTTAGGTCCATTAGGCGCATTAGGCCACTTAGGGTAATTAGGCCCATTCATCCAATTAGGCCCATTAGGCCCATCAATCCCCTAGACCCGTTAAGCCCAGTAAGCCCATTAGGCCACTTAGGCCCATTAGTCTACTTAGCCTCATTAGGCAGATTAGGACACTAAGGCCCATTAGGCCACTTAGGCCCACTAGGCCCATTAATCCCATTTGGCTGATTAGGGCACTTAGTCTCATTAGGACACTTAGGCCAATTAGGCCCATTAATCTCGTTTGGCTGATTAGGAAACTTTGTCCCATTAGTCCACTTGGACCATTAGTCAACATGGGTATTAGGTCCATTAGGCCCATTAGGCCACCTAGACCCATTTGGCATATTCAACCCATTGGGCCCATTATGCCCATTAGGCTGATTAGGAAACTCTGGCTCATTAGGACACTTTGACCCATTAGGCACATTAGACCCATTAGGCCACTGAGTCTAATTAGGCCTATTAGTCCCATTTGGACCCTAGTCCCGTTAATCCCATTAAGGCCATTAGGCCACCTAGGCCCATTAGGCCACATATGCCCATTATTCCCCTTAGGAACATTAGGCCCCTTAGACTCATTACACTCATTACGTCCATTACACCCATTACATCCATTAGGACACTTAGGCCCATTAGGACACTTAGCCCCATTAGTCCACTTAAGCCAATTAGTCATATTAGGCCACTTAGGCTAATTAGTCCAATTCCTACCATTATGTCCATTAGGCCCCTAGGTTTGTTAATCCCCTTAATCCCATTTGGCCACTTATTCCCATTAGTCCACTTAGCCTCATTGGGCCAATTAGGCGACTAAGGCCCATTATGACACTTGGGCATACTAGGCCCACTAAGGCCATTAGGGAGATCATGCCAATTAGGCCCATTAGTCTGACTAGGACCATTAGAACCATTAGGACCATTAATCCCATTAGGCCTATTAGGAAAATTTATCCCATTAGGCCACTTTGGACCATTAGTCCACTTACTCCAATTAGGCCCATTCATCCCATTTGGCCCATTCGGCCCATTAGGCCCATTCAGCCCATTCGGCCCATTAGGCCACCTAGGCCCATTTTTTCCATTCGGTCCATTGGGCCCATTATGCTCATTAGGCCGATTAGGAAACTTTGTCTCATTAGGCCACTTCGACCCATTAGGCCCATTAGACCCATTAGGCCACTAAGGACAATTAGGCCCATTAGGCCCATTTGGACCCTAGGCCCGTTAGTCCCATTAAGCCCATTAGGCCACCTAAGCACATTAGGCATCTTCGTCCCATTAGGCTCCTTATGCCCATTAGTCCCATTAGGCCCCTTACACCCATTATGCCCATTACGCCCATTATGCCCATTAGGCCACTTAGGCCCATTAGACCGCTTAGGCCCATTAGGCCGCTGAGGCCAATTCATCCCATTAGGCCCATTTTTCCGTAGTTTCGTTAAGCCCATTAAGCCACCCTGTCCCATTAGGCCACTTAGGCCCATTAGGCCCCTTAGGTCTATTAGGCCACTTAGACCAATTAAGCCCATTAGGCCCATTAGGACCATCAATACCATTAGGTCGATTAGGCAACTTTAACCCATTATGCCACTAAGGCCCATTAGGCTCATTAGGTCACTTAGTTCTATTAGGACCATTAGTCCCATTAGGCCAAATAATCCCATTTGGTACCTAGTCCCGTTAAGCCCATTAATCCCATTAGGCTCATTAGGCCCACTAGGAACCTTTGGCCCATTTGGACCATTAGGATACTTAGGCCCATTCATCCCATTAGTCCAATTAGGCCCATGAGTCCCATTAGGCACCTTAAGTATATCCATCCCATTCGGCCCACTCACCCAGCTAGGCAAATTAGGCCCATTCGACCACCTACACTGATTTGGCCCATTAGGCCAATTAGGCCCAATTGTTTGATTAGGCGGATTAGGCCGCTTAGGCTCATTAGTCTCATTAGGCTCATTTTCCACTTAGGTCGAGAGGCACATTGGGCCCATTCGGCCAATTAGGCCACTTAAACCCATTAGGCCCATTTGGCCACTTAGGATCATTAGGCCCACTAGGACCGTTAGGCCACATCGGCCCCTGAGGCCCATTAGGAACACTGTCCACTTAGGTATATTAGTCCCATGAGTCCTGTTATGACCATTAGGCCACTTGGCCCATTAGGCCAATTCTTCCACTTAGGTCCTTTAGGACTATTTGGCCAATTGGGACATTTCATCCACTTTGATTTCATCCCTTTATGCCCATTGGGCCTATTAGACCTATTGGTCCCATTAGTCCATTGAGGCCCATTCAACCCATTATGTGTATCAGGTCCATTATGCCACTTAGGCCCACTAGGCCACTTAGGGCCATTATTCCCATTAGGCCACTTAGGCCACTTACGTTCATTCACCCCATTAGGCTCATCATCCCCATTAGGTCACTTAGGGATATTAGGGCCATTAGGCCCATTCGGCCCATTGGCCCACTTGTTCCCATTATGCCCATTGGGCCTACCGGACCCATTGGGCCCATTCAGCACATTCGACCATTGATGTCCATTGGGCCTATTAGGCCCCTTAGTCCCAATAGTCTCACTAATCCCATTAGAAAACCTAGGCCCATTGGTCCACTTAGACCAGTGAGGCCCATTAGGCCCATCGGGCCCATTATGTCACTTAGGCCCATTATCCCAATTGGACAACTGAGTCCCATTGGGAAAATTAGGTCAATTATGACCATGAGTTCAATTAGGCCACCGAGGTCTTTCAGGCCTGTTAGGCTAATTAGGCCCATTAGGCCATCTAGTCCCATTAGGCCCATGAGGCCCATTAGGCACATTAGGCCACTTAGACCAATTTAGCCCATTATACCACTTAGGCCTATTCAACCCATCGGGCCCATCAGGCACATCGATCCACTTGGGCCCATTAAGCCTATCAGTCACATTAGTCCAATTAGGCCCATTCGGGTCATCATGCCACTTAGGCCCATTAGGCCCTTGGGGCCCATTAGGTCCATTAGGCCACTTATTTCCATTCGTCTCATTAGGCCAATTGGGCCACTTAGGTCCATTTATCTCATTAGGCCTATCAGGACCATTAGACCCATTAGGCCACTTAGGCCCATTAGGCCCATTATAAAACTTAGGACCATTCGTCTTATTAGGCCACATAGGCCCATTAGTCCACTTATACCAATTAGTTCCATTAGTCCACTGAGGCCCATTAGTCCCATTACTCCAATTAGGCCTTTTGGATCATTTATCCACTTAGGCCCATTAATCCCATTAGGCCACTTAGGCCACATAGGATGATTAGACCCATTAGGCCACTAAGGCCCATTAGGCCACTCAGGCCCAATAGGCCACTTAGAAAACGTAGTCCCATTATACCCATTAGGCCACTAAGTACCATTAGGACAATTCGACCCATTAGGCCACTTAGACCCATTAGGTCGATTAGGCCACTGAGGCCCATTAGGCCCATTAGGCCACTTAGTCCCATTAGGCCCATTATTCCCATTAGGACTATTAGAACACTTTGGTCAATTAGGACACTTAAGCCCATTAGTCCCATTAATCCACTTTGTCCACTTTGTCCCATTATGTCCATTTGGCACATTTGTCCACTTCGGCCCATTCGGCCACCTAGGCCCATTAGGCCCATTAGACCACTTAGACTCATTATGCCACTTAGGAGCATTAGGCCCATTAGGCCACTTAGGCCCACCAGTCCACTTCGGCCCATTGGGCCACTTAGGCCCATTTGGCCCATTAGGCCACTAAGGCCAATTAGGCCCATTCGTCCACTTAGGCCCACTTGGTCCATTAATCCCATTAGGTTGATGATTCCACTTAGGCCCATTAGGCCATTTAGCCCATTAGACAATTAGGCCCACTAAGCCCGTTAGGGAAATTAAAAAACTTTGGCCCATTAGGCCACTTAGGCTCATTAGGCCACTTAGGTCAATTAAGCCCATTAGGACCATTTATCCCATTTGTCCCTTAGGCCCATTATTCCCATTAAGCTCATTAGGCCACTTATTCCCATTAGGACACATAGGCAAATTAGGCCGATTAGGCCACTAAGGTCAATTAGGCTCATTAGGCCACTTAGGTCCATTAGGACCATTAAGCCCATTAGGTCACCGATAAGGCCACTTAGGCACATTCGAACACTCAGGCCCATTCGACCCATTTGGCCCATTAGGCAAATTAATACCATTAGGTGAATTAGGAAACTTTGGCCCATTAGGCACCTTAGGCCCATTCGGTCCATTAGGACACTTAGGCCCATTCGGGTGATTAGGCCCATTTGGCCTATTAATCCCATTAGGACGATTTGAAAACTTTGGCCCATTAAGCCACTTAGGGCCATTTGGCCACTTTGGCCCGTTTGGCCCATTCAGCCCATTCGGGCCATTAGGACCATTGGGCCACTTAGGCCCATTTGGACCATTAGGCCACTTTGGCCACAAAGGCCCATTAGGACCATTGGGACCATTATGCCCATTATGCAACTTAGGCCCATTAGGCCCACTAAGCCCATTCATCCCGTTAGGCCACTTTGACCCATTAGGCCACTTAGACCCATTAGCCCATTAAGCCCATTAGGCCACCTAGGCCCATTAGGGCACTTAGGCTCATTAGTCCCATTAGGCCACTTAGTCTCATTCAACCAATTAGGAAACTTAGGTCCATTTGGCCCATTTTTCCACTAGGCCCATTCGTCCCATTAGGCCCATTTGGCCACCTATGTGTATTAGGCCCACTAGGCCCATTTTTCCCATTCATCCCATTATACCCATTATGCCCATTAGTCCCATTAGTCTACTTAGTCCATTTAGGCATGATAGGCCCTTTAGGCCCATGAGGCCACTAAGGACCATTAGGCCTCTCAGTCCACTTAGGCCCATTGGGCCACTAAGGCCCATTAGGCCCATTACGCCACTTAGTCCCATTCGGCCCATTCGGCCCATTCAGCCACTTGTTCCACTAGGCCCATTGGGCCAATTGGGCCCACTGGGCCACTTAGGCTAATTACGTCACTTAGGCCCATTGGACCACTTCGGCCCATTAGGCCCATTCAGCCACTTAAGCCCACTATGCTCATTAATCCAATTAGGATGATGATGCCACTTAGGTCGATGAGGCCACTTGGCCCTATTAGGCTCATTAAGCCCATATGGCCACTTAGGCCCATTTGGCCCATTAGGCACATTAGGAAAATTAGTCCCATTTTAGAACTTAGGCCCACTAGTCCCATTAGACACATTGGACCACTCTCACCCATTAGGCCCATTATGCCAATTAGGCGCATTAGGTCAATTTGACCCATTCGGCCACTGAGGCCCACCGGGACCATTAAGGCACTTAGGCCCATTCATCCCATTAAGCCACTTACACTAATTAGGCCCATCAGGGATATTATGCCACTTAATCCCATTCATCCACTTAGTCCCATTAAGCCCATTCTCCCCACTCAGCCAATTTGTCCCATTAGGCCCATTCAACCACTTAGGTTCAATCGTCCACTTAGTCCCATAAGGCCCATTAGACCCATTCAGTCAATTAGGAAGATTCGTCCACTTAGAACCATTAGGCCCATTAATCCCATTTGGACACTTAGGCCCATTAGGCCCATTTGGTCGATTAGGCCGATTAGGCCACTTAGACCCATTAACCCTATTAGGCCCATTAGCACACTTAGGCTCATTAGGCCCATTGGTCCCATTAGGCCCCTTAGTCCCATTAATCCCATTAGGCCAATTAGGAAACTTAGGTCCATTAGGAAACTTAGGCCCATTAGGCCCATTTGGCCACTTAGGCTAATTAGGTCCACTATGCCCATTCGACCCATTATGCCCATTTGGCCCCTAGGCCTGTTAAGCTCATTAATCCCATTAGGCCACTTAGGCCAATTAGGCTAATTAGGCTACTAAATCCCATTAGGCTACTTAGGCCCACTAGACCTATTAAGCCCATAAGGCCAATTAGGCCACTTAGACCCATTAGGCCACTTAGGCCCAATAAGACCATTAGGCCCATTAGGCCACTTAGGTCCATTATGCCCATTACACCCATTAGGTTGATTAGACAACTTTGTCCCATTAGGACACTTAGGCCCATTAGGACACTTAAGACAATTAGGCCCATTCATCCCATTTGGCCCATAGACCTGTTAAGCCCATTAATCCCATTCGACCACTTAGGTCCATTAGGACACTTATGACCATTAGGCCCATTAGGACAATTAGACCCATTCGGAACCTCAGCATGTTAAGTCCATTAAGCCCATTCGGCCCATTAGGCCCATTAATCCACTTAGGCCCCTTGGGCCCATTAGGCCCATAAAGTCACTAGAGACCATGATGCCCATTAGTCCACTTAGGCCCATGAGGCCCGTTAGGCCCATGGGTCCCCTTAGTCCACTTAGTCACATGAAGACCCTTAGGACACTTAGGCCCATGAGGGCCATTAGGCCACTTCGTCCCATCGGGCCCATTAGGACCATTCTGCCACCTAGGCCTATTCAGCCCATTATGTCACTTAGGCCCATTATTCCCATTTGGTCCACTAATTCAATTATGTCGATTTGGCCCCTTAGGCCCATTAGTCTCATTATGACACTTAGGCCCATTATCCCGCTTAGACAATGAGGCCCATTAGTCCCATTAGGACCATTAATACCACTAGGCCCATTAGGCCCATTAAGTCCATTCAGAACATGAGGCCCATAAGGTAACTTAGGCTCATTGGGATTCTTAGGCCCATTCATCTCGTTAAGCCCATTTGGACACTTAGGACCATTAGGCAACTTAGGCCCATTAGCCCACTTAGGCACATTAGGCCCATAGTCCCCATTAGGACCATTCGGCCCGTTAGTCCCATATGGCCACCTAGGCCCATTGGGCCCATTCGACCCATTAGGACCATTCGAACCATTTGGCACATTAGGCCCATTAGGCCCATTCGACAACTTAGGCCCACTAGGTCCATTAGTCCACTTAGTCCCATTAGGCCACTTACGCCCATTAGGACCATTAATCACATTAGGAAAATTAGGCACATTAGGCCCATTAGGACTATTCGACCACTTAGGCCCACTAGGCCCATTAGGCCCATTAAACCACTTCAGCCCACTAGGCCTATTAGGACACTTAGCCCCATTAGGCCACTAAATCTTACTATACCCATTAGACGAATTATGTGCAATAGGCCCATTAGGCCCATTAATCCACTTAAGCCCACTAGGCCCATTAGGCCACTTAGACCCATTAGGGCACTTCAGCCCATTAGGCACGTTAGGCCACTTACGCACATTAGGCCCATTAGTCCCATTATTCCACTTAATCCCATTCTTCCACTTAGGTCCATTAGGTCCATTAACCCCATTAAGCCAATTTTGACCATTAGGCCCATTCGACCACTTAGGCCCATCAGTCCTAATCATCCACTTAGGCCCATTAGGGCCATGAGGCCACTTAGGCCCATTAGTTCCATTCAGTTGATTAGGCCGATTAAGGCACTTAGACCCATTAGGCCCATTAGGCCCATTTGATTGATTAGGCTGATTCAGCCACTTAGGCCCATTCATTTGATTAGCCCGATTAGGCCACTTAGGCAATTTAGGCCCATTAGACCACTTAGGCCCACTTGGACCATTCGGTCGATTAGGAATATTAGGCAACTTATACCCATTAGTCCTATTAGACCACTTAGACTTATTATGCCCATTAGGCCCATTCAGTTGACTAGGCCCATTAGGCAATATTGGCCTATTAGGCCATTTAGGCCATTTAGGCTCATTAGGCTCATTTGACCGATTAGGCCGATTAGACCACTTAGGCCACTTAGGCCCATTATACCCCTTAGGCCAATTAGGACACTTAGTCCACTTAGGCCACTTAGGGATTGGGCCCATTAGGCCCATTTTTCCCATCATTCGATTAGGCCGATTAGGCCAATTAGGCCACTTAGGTCGATTAGGCCCATTATTCCCATTAGGCCACTTAGGCCCATTAGGCCCATTAGTCTCATTCAGTTGATTAGGGGGATTAAGCCACTTAGGGTACTTAGGCCCATTATCCCATTAGGCCCATTACCCCACTTAGGCCCATTAAACCCATTATTACCATTGGGCCATTTGGACCATTTGTCCACTTTTTCCCATTAGGCCATGTAGGCCAATTAGGCCCATTGAACCCATTAGTCCCATTAAGCCCATTAGGCCCATTAAGCCACTTAGTCCACTTAGGCCCATTAGGCCCATTCGGTTGATTAGCTCGATTAGTCCACCTTTTCCCATTAGGACATGTAGGCCCATTAGGCCCATTAAATCCATTAGTCCCACTAGGCCCATTAAAATTGTTAATCCACTTAGGCCACATAGACCCATTAGGCCCCTTCAGTCAATTATCCCAATTAGGCCACTTAGGCTACTTAGGCCAATTAGGTCCATTAGCCCCATTAGGCCCATTAGGTTCACTAAGACCATTAGGGAACTTTGGCCCATTAAGCTCATTAGGCCACTTAGGACCATTAGGTCCATCAAACCCATTAGGCCATAAGGTGCATTCCACCCATGAGGCCACTTAGGACCATGTGGCCCATTAGACTCATCAGGCCACTTGGGCCCATTAGGCCCATTTGGTCCTTTAATCCCATTATGCCCACTAGGCCCATTAGGCCACTTAGTCTCATTAGGAAACTTGCGCCCATTACACCCATTAGTCCCATTAGGCCAATTAGGCCCAATAGGCCCACTCTGCCACTTAGTCCCACTAGGCCCATTAGGCCACTTAGGCCCATTAGGTCACTTGGGCCCACTAGGCCCATTCCTCCACTTAGGCTCATTAGGCCACTAATACCCCTTAGGCCCACTACTCCAACTAGGAACATTAGGTCCATTACACCAATTCGGCCACTTAAGCCCACTAGGCCCGTTCGACCACTTAGGCCCATTCTGCCACTTATGACCATTAGGACACTTCATCCGATTATGCCCATTAGGATACTTATACACATTATATCCATTAGGGCCATTATGCCACTTAATCCCATTTTTTACACTTAGGATCATTCGTACCATTAACCCTATTAGACCAATTTGGCCCATTCGACCATTAGGCCCATTAGTCTCAATTGGCCACTTAGTCCCATAAGGCTCATTCGATGGATTAGGCTGATTAAGACACTTAGGACACTTAGACCTATTAGGCCCATTAGGACCATTAGTCCACTTAGGCCCATTAGGCCCATTCGGCTGATTAGGCCGATTAGGCCTATTGGGCCACTTAGGCCTCTTAGACCCATTAGGGCCATTAGGCCCATCATTCCACTTTGGCCCATCAGGCCCATTCGATTGATTAGCTCGATTTGGCTACTTTGGACCATTCGACCGATTACCTTGATTAGGTCACTTAGGCCCATTAGGCCCTTTAGGCCCATTTGACCACTTAGCCCCATTTAGTCAATTAGGAAGATTGGGCCACTTAGACCCATTAGGCACATTAGTCCCATGAGGCCACTTAGGCCCACTAGTCCCATTAGAACCATTCAGTTTACTAGGATGATTAGGACACATATTCCCATTAGGAACATTAGGCCACTTAGGACCATTAGGCCCATTCAGCTGATTAGGTTGATTTGACCACTTTGGCCACTTAGACCCATTATGCCCATTATGACCATTAGGCCCTTTAGGCCCATTAGGACGCTTAGGAAACTTAAGAATTAGGCCCATTAGGCCACTTAGGCCCATTTTTTCCATCACTTGACTAGGCTGATTAAGCCACTTAGGCCACTTAGGATGATTAGACCCATTAGGCCCATTAAGCCACTTCGGCCCATTAGTCCCATTAGGCCACTTAGAACCATTAGGTCCATTAGGCCCATTCAGTCGATTAGGGGAATTAGGACACTTTGTCTCATTAGGCCCATAAACCAATTAGTCCCATTAGTCCCATTAGGAAACTTAGGCCCATTAGACCCATTAAAACCATTAGACCCATTAAAACCATTAGACCCATTAGTCTAGTTAAGCCACTTAGGCCACTTAGGTCCCTTAAACGCATTCAGTCGATTAGCTCGATTAGGCCACCTAGGCCCATTGGGCCCATTATGCTATGTAGGCCCATTAGGTCCATTTAGAAACTAGGCCCATTATTCCCATTAAACCCATTAGTCCCACTAGACCCATTAGGCCCATTAATCCACTTAGGCCACTTAGTCCCCTTAGGCCCATTTAGTCGATTAGCCCGATTATGCCACTTAGGCCACTTAGGCCAATTTGGTCTATCTAGCCCATTATCCCCATTAGGAACATCAGACCCATTAGGCCCACTATATCCATTAGGGCACTTAGGCCCATTAGGACTCTTATGACGAGGAGGCACATTAGGCCCATCAGGCCCATTAGGCCCATGAGGCGCATTCTACCCATGAGGCCTATCATGCCCATTATGTCACTTAAGCCCATTCATCCCATTAGGGACAGGAGTCCACTTAGGCCCATGAGACACATGACGCGCATTAGGCCCATCATGCCAATTAGGCCCATTAGGCCCATTAGGCCTATAAATCCCATTAGACCCACTAGGCCCTTTAGTCCACTTAGGCATATTAGGCCACTTAGGCCCATTAGGCCCATTGGGCCCACTAGGCCCATTCATCCCATTCAGCCAACTTAATCCAGTAGGCCCCTTAGGCCCATGAGGCCCATTGGGCCCATTAGGCCACTTATGCCCATTTAGAACATTAGGCCCTTTAGGCCCACTTTGACCACCTATGCCCATTCAACACATTATGTCCATTGGGCCCATGAGGCAACTTTGGCCCATGAGGCCCATCAGGCCAATTAGGCCCATTCGGCCGACTAGTCCCATTAGGCCCTTTAGGACCACTAGGCCCATTAGGCCACTTAGGAACATTAGGCTCATTTGGGAACTTGGGTCCTTGAGACCATGAGGCCCATTAGGATCATCAGGCCCATCAAGCCACTTAGGCACATTAGTTCCATTAGTCCCATTATGCCCATTAGGACACTTAGGTCCATTAGAACCATTAGGCCCATGAGGCCACTTCGGCACATTAGGCCCATCGGGCCACTTTGTCCCATTAGGCCAATTAGGCCCATTAAGGCAGATAGGCCCATTAGGCCTATTAGGTCACTTAGGTTTATTATGCCCACTAGGCCCATTAGGCCACTTCGACCTAGGAGGCCCATTAATCCCATTAATCCCATTAGTCCTGCAAAGCCACTAAGTATCATGAGGCCCATTAGGCCCATTAAGCCTATTAGGCCACTTATGCCCATTAGGCCCATTAGGCACATGAGGCCACTTAGGTCCATTTGGCCCATGAGGCCCATTTGGGCCTTGAGGCCCATTTGGTCCATTCGTCCACATAGGCCAATTCCACTTAAGCCCATTAGGCCCATCAAACAACTTAGGCCCATTGGGCCCATCAAGCCACTTAGGCCCATTAGGCCCATTAAACCACATAGGACCATTAAGGAAATTAGGCCCATTACGCACATTATCCCACTTAGGCCAGTTAGGCCCCTTATGGCTATTAAGGCCATGAGGCTCATCAGGCCCATTCGACACATTAGGCCACTTAGGCCCATTGGTCCTATAAGCTAATTAGGACCATTAGGCCACTAAGGCTCATTTTGTCCATTAGGTCGATCAGGCCCATCAAGCCCATTAGTCCACTGAGGCCAATTAGGCTAATTAGACCCATTAGGCCACTTCGGCCCATCAGGCCCATCAGGCCCATTAGGTTACTTCATCCACTTAGGCTCTTAGGCCCATTAGGACAATGAGGCTACTAAGGCCCATTTGGCCCATCAATACTATTAGGACACTTAGGCCCATTAGGTCCATTAATCCCATTAGGACACTTAGGCCCATTCAGTGCATTAGGCCACTTAGGCCCATTAGTCCCATTAGGCCATTAAGGCCGTTTAGAACCATTAAGCCACTTGGGTCCATTCCACCCATTAGGCCCATCAGGTCTATTAGGCCCATCAGGATGATTAGTCCCATTAGGCGCATTAGTCACTTTAGGCCACCGAGGCCAATTCATCCCGTTAGGTCACTTAGGCCCATTAGACCCATTAGGACAACGAGGCCAGTGAGTCCCATTTGGCCCATTTGGACCATCAGACCCATCAGGCCCATTAGGCCACTTAGGCCCATTAGGCCAATTAAGACCATTAAGCCACTTAGACCCATTTAGCCCATTAGGCCACTTAATCCCATCTCGCCCATCACGCCCATCAAGCCCATGAGGCCACTTAAGCCCATTCGACCCATTATTCCCATCAGGCACATTAGGCCACTTAGGCCCATTCTTCTCATTAGGCCACTTAGGACCATTAATCCCATCCGACCCATTAGTCCCATCAGGGCCATTAGGCCACTTAGACCAATTAGGCCCATCATGCCCATTATGCCCCTTAGGCCCATTCAGCTTAATAGTACACTTATGCCCATTAATCCCATTAGGCCACTTGGGCCCATTAGGCCACTGAGGCTTGTTAGGACACTAAGGCCAATTCGTCTCATTAGACCACTTAGGCCCATTATGACCATTAGGCCCATTATTCCACTTAGGACCTTTCATCCCATTCAGCCCATTATGCCACTTAGTCCCATTGGGCCCATCAGGCCACTTTGGTCCATTATGCTAGTTTGGACCATTAATCCCATTAGTCCACTTAGGCCCATTATAACACTTAGGCCTATTAGGCCCATGAAGCCACTTAGGCCCATTATTCCCATCAGTCCTTTTAGGCCCATTAGGCCACTTACAACCATTATGACAATTAGACCACTTAGGCCCATTTGGCAATTCCATCCATTTAGGTCGATTAGGACCATTAGGCCATTGCGGCCCATTAGTCCATTTGGGCCACTCAGACCCATTAGGCCCATTAGGCCACTCAGGACCATTAGTCCCATTAGACCATTGAGGCCCATTAGGTCCATTAAGCCATTTAGTCAAATTCGGCTCATTAGTCCACTTAGGCCCATTAGGCCCATTCATCCACTTAGGCACATTAGGACCATTCAACCCATTTGACCACTAAGCCTCACTAGGACCATTAGTCCCATTAGGCCACTTATTCCCATTAGGTTCATTAGGTCACTTTGGCCACTTAGGCTCATTTGGCCCATTATTCCACTGAGTCCCATTAGGCTGACTAGTCCACTTTGGCCAATTAGGCCACTTAGGCCACTTAAGAAAACTAGGCTACATAGGCCCATTAGTCCCATTGGGACCATGTGTTCACTAAGTCCCACTAGGACCATTAGTCCCATCAAACCCATGAAGCCACTTAGGCCAATTAGTCCACTTAGGCCCATTAGGCCACTTAGGCTCATCAGGCCACTTAGGCCCATGAGGCCACTTAGGCCCATTATGCTAATATAGACACTTAGGCCTATTAGGCTGACTAGACCCATTAGGCCAATATGAGACATTAGGCCCATCGGGCCCATTAGGCCATTTCGGCCAGTCAAGCCCATTAGTCTCATTAGGCCACTAAGGCCCATTTGGCCCATTCGGCCACTGAGGCCCATTTGCCCATTATTCCACCAAGTCCAATTAGGCCACTTAGGCCTCTTAGGCCCATTAGGCCACTTATGTCCATTAGGATACTTAGGCCCATTAGGCCCATGTGTCCACTAAGTCCCATCAAGCCCACGAGGCCACTCAGGCCCATTAGGCCCATTAGGCCACTTCATCCCATTAGGACCATTAGTCCACATAGGCCCATTCCACTGATGGGACACTTATCCCCCTTAGTCCACTTAGGCCAATTAAGCCACATAGGCCAATTTCTCCCATTAATCATATCAGGGCCATTAGGCCAATTAGGCCCATTCAACGAATTAGGCCCATTAGGACACTGGCACCCATTAGGCCCTATAATCCCATTATGCCACTTAGGCCCATTAGGCCCATGAGGCCCATGAGGTCCATGACACCACTAAGGCCACTATGTTCCATTAGGACCATTTGGCCCATCAGGCCATGCGACACATGAGGCCACTTAGGCCCATCAGGACAATGAGGTCCATTTTCCCCATTATGCCACTTAGGCACATTGAGATCATTAGGCCACATAGGTACATTAGACACATCAGGCCCATTAATACCATTAGGCTGCTTTGGCCCATTTGACACATTATGCCCATATGGCCCATCAGGCCACTTCGGCCCATTCAGTGAATTAGGCCACTACGGGCCATTAGGCCCATTACGCCCATCAGGCTCATCATGCCCATTAGGCCACTCATCCCATTAGGTCCATTAAGCCCATTAGGCCTATTAGGCCACTTAGGCCTATTTAGCGTATTAGGACACTTAGGCCCATCAGGCCCATTAGATCCCTTAGGACACTTAGGCCTATTATCCTCATTAGGCCACTAGGGCCCATTAGGACCATTAGGCCACTTAGGCCCATTCGTCTCATTTGGCCACATAGTCCCATTAGGCCCATTTGGACACTTAGGACCATTAGGACACTAAGGACCATTATGCCCATTAGTCCCATTACGACATTTAGAGGCCAATTAGGCCACTAAGGCCCAGTAATCCTATTAGGCCACTCATGCCCCCTAGACCCATTAGGCACATTAGGCCACTTAGGCCCATTAGGCCCATTAGGCTAGTTATTCCACTTAGTATCATTATGAACATTAGGCCAATTAGTCTACTTAGGCCGATTAGGCTAGTTAGGCCCATTAGGCCACTTAAGCGACTTAGGCCCATTAGGCCACTTAGGCCCATTAGGAAACTTAGGCCCATTAGGCCACTTAGGCCCATTATGCTAATTAGAACACTTAAGCACATTAGCCAATTTTATCCACTAAGCCCCATTAGGTTGATTAGTCCCATTAGGCCACTAAGGCCCATTAGGACACTTAGGCCCATTAAGCCATTTCAGCCACTTAGGCCCATTAGGAGCATTAGGTCACTAAGTCCCATTCATCCACTTAGGCCCATTAGCCCCATTATTCCCATTAGTCTCACTCAGTTGATGAGGTCGATTAGGCCACTTCAGTCCATTAGGTCCATTAGGCCACTTCGGCCCATTAGGCCCATTCAGTTGATTAGGGGGATTAGGAAACTTGCGCCCATTATGCCCCTTAGGAAACATAGGCCTATTAGTCCCATTAGGCCCCTTAGGCTAGTTCGGTCTATTCACCCACTTAGGCCCATTAGGCCCATTAAACCCATTAGTCCCATTAGGCCCAATTGGCCTAATTGGCCCATTTGGACACTTAGGCCCATTAGGCCACTTGGGCCCATTAGGCCCATTAGTCCCATTCTTACCATTAGATCCATTAGGCCTGTTAAGAAACTTAGGCCACTTAGGCCCATTCAGTTGATTAGCTTGATTAGGCTACATAAGCCCATTAGGCCGCGTCGGCCCATCAGGCACATTAAGACACTTAGGCCCACTAGTCCCATTAAACCCATTAGTCCCATTAGGCCCATTAGGACCGTTAAGCAACTTAGGCCCATTACAACCATTTTGTTGATCATCCCGACTAGGCCACTTAAGCCCATTAGGTCCATTAGGCCCATTAGACCCATTAGGGATCTTATTCCCATTAGGCTACTAATGACCATTAAGCCCATCAGGCCCTTCAAGACTATTAGACCCATGAGACACATTCTGTCGATGAGGCCCATGAGACCCATTAGGCCTAAAAGGACCATCAGGCCCATGAGGACACTTAGTCCCATTAGGCCCTTTGGGCCCATGAGTCCACTTAGGACCATGAGGCCCATGAGGCCCATTAGACCCATCTGGCCACTTGGGACCATTAGGCCCATTAGTCCCATTAATCTCATTAGGCCCACTGGACCATTTAGGCCACTTAGTCCCATTGGGAACATTAGGCCCATTCATCCCATGAGGCCCATTAGGTCCATTCGTCCAATTAGGCCCACTGAACCCATTAGGCCCCTTAGCCCTATGAGGCTCATTAGGCCCATTCAACCCATTAGGCAACTTGGCCCCTTCGGCCCATTAATCCCCTTAGGTCCACTTATCCCACTTAGGCCTATTAGGACCATTATTCCCATTGGGCCAATGAGGAAACTTAGGCCCATTAGGTCTATTAGTCCCATGAGGCCCACTAGGCACATCAGACCAATTAGGCACATTCGTCCCATTAGGCCCATTAGGACCTTTAGGCCCACAAGGCCCATTAGGCCACTTATCCCCATTAGGTCACTTAGGTCGCTTAGGGTCATGAGGCCCATGAGGCCCATTAGGCCCATCATTCCCATTAGACCACATAGGCCAACTAGGCCCATTGGACCTATTAGGCCACTTCAGTCTATTAGGTCCATTGGTCCCATGAGGCCACTTAGGCCCATTCAGCCCATTGGGCCCATCAAGACCACTAGGCCCATTCATCCACTTAGGCCCATTAATCCCATCAGGACACTTCGACCACTTAGGCCCAATGGTCCCACTCGTACACTTAAACCCAAGAGGTCCATTTGGCCGATTTGGCCCATTAATCCCATCAGGACCATGAGGCCATTGAGACCCATCAGGACCATGATCCCACTAAGACCCATGATGCCCATTATGCCACTTATACCGATTAGGCCCATTAGGACCATGAGGCCACTTAGGACCACTTGTCCCTTGAGGCCCTTGAGGCCCATTAGGCCCATCAGGCCCATTCGGCCACTTAGGACCATTAGTCCCATTAAGGCCACATATGCATATTAGGCCCATTTCGCCACTTAGGCTCATTAGGTCCATTCCTCCACACAAATTAGGCCCATTGGGCCCCTTAATCCACTTAGGGAAATTTATCCAATTAATCCCATCTGGCCAATTAGGCCCATTAGTCCACTTTGACCTATTAGGCCCATTATTCCCATCAGTCCTATCATGCCCATTCAACCACTAAGGCCCATTAGGCCCATTAGACCCAATAGTCCCATTAGTCCACTAATACCCATTATGTTGATTAGGCCACTTACGCCACATAGGCCCATTAGGACCATTAGGCCCTTTAGGCCCATTGGGCCAATGAGGCCCATTATGCCCATTGGGCCTATTATGCCCATGATGCCCATTAAGCCACAGAGGCCCATTAGGCCCATTAAACCCATCAAGCCCAATTGAAAACTTAGGACCATTATCCCAATAGGCTCATTAGGCAACTTAGGCTCATGAATCCCATTAGGACACTTAGGCCACTTTGGCCCATTTGGCCCATGAGGCTCATTCAGCCTATTCGGCCCATTAGGCCCATTGGGCTACTTAGGGCCATTATGAAACTTAGGTTCATTAGGCCACTTCATACCATTTTTTCCATTTGTCCTATTAGGCCAATTAGGCCCATTGGGCCACTTAGTCCCAATGGGCCCATTCGACCACTAAGGCCCATTAGGCCACTTAGGCACATTGGGCCACTGAGGACCATTATGGCCATGAGGCCAATTAGTCCCATTAGGCACCTAAGGACCATTAGGCCCATCAGGCCCATCAGGACACTTAATACCATTAGGACCATTAGGCCAATTAGGCCCATGAGGCCCATTATGCTACTTACGCCACTTAGGCTCACTATGCCCATTAGGCCCATTAGAACCATTAGGCCATTGAGGCCCATTAGGCCCATTAATCCCATTAGGCCACCTAGTCCCATTATGTCTATTAGGTCCATTAGGCCTCTTAGGCTCATTAGGCCACTTAGGCCCATTTGGCTGATTTTCCAATTAGACCACTTAGGCCACTTAGGCCACTTAGGCCCATTATGCCCATTAGGCCCATTATGTCCATTAGTCCACCTAGGCCACTTAGGCATTAGGTCCATTAGGCCCATTATCCCTATTAGGCCACTTATGACCTTTAGTCTCATTCGTTCGATTAGGCTACTAGGACACTAAGGCCACTTAGGCCCATTAGGATCATTAGGCCCATTAGGCCCATTATGCCACTTAGGCCCATTCAGTTGATTAGGGGGATTATGAACATTAGGCCACTTATCCCCATTAGTCCTCTTAGGTTGATTAGGCACATTAGGCTGATTCAGCCGCTTAGGCCCATTAGGCCCATGAGTCCCCTTAAACCCATGAGGCCCATTCGACCCTTTTGAACCATAAGGCCCATTAGTCCCATCAGGTCACTTAGGCCTATTAGGATCTTTACACACACTATGCCCATTTGTCCACTGAGGCCCATGGGCCCATTAGGCCACTTAGGCTCATTGGGCCACTTAGGCCTAAGAGGCCCATTAGGCCCATTAGGCTCATGAGGCCCATGAGGCCCATTAGGTCCATCAGGACCAAGAATCCACTTAGGCCCATTAGGCCCATTAGGACCATTATTCCCATTAGGCCAATTATTCCCATTGGTCCCATGAGGACACTTAGGCCCATTGGACCCATTAAGCCCATTAGGCCACTTAGGCTCATTGGTCCACTTTTCCCCATTGTGCCCACTTGGTCCATCTGGCCCATTTGACCCATTCGGCCATTAAGGCCCATTAGTCCACTTAGGCCCATTTGTCCCATTAGGCCACTAAGGCTCATTGGGCCACTTAGGCACATTAGGCCACTGGGGACCATTATGGCCATTAGGCCAATCAGGCCCATTTGTCCCACTGGGCCACTGAGGCTCATTAGGCCCATTATTCCCATCAGTACCATTAGGTAACTTAGGTCCATTAGACCAATTTGGCCCATGATGCCCATTAGGAAAATTAGGACACTTAGGTCCATGAGGCCCACTAGGCCCATTATGACCATGAGACCACTGAGGCCCATTAGGCCCATTAGTCCCATCAATACCATTAGGCCACTTAGACCCATTTGGCCCATTATGCCACTTAGGCCCACTAGGACCATATGGCCAATTTGGCCCATTTAGCTCATTAATCCACTTAGACCCATTAGGCCAATTAGGCGAAGGAGGCGATTTCGACCCATTATGCCCATTAGGCCCATCAGGGCCATTAATCCCTTTAGGTGCATTATGCCACTTAGGACCATTAGTCCCATTAGGCTCGTGAGTCCCATGAGGCCACTGAGGCCCATTTGTACCATTTGTCCCATCAGTCCTATTAGTCCACTTGGGCCAATTAGGGCCATGAGTCCCGTGAGGACCATTAGGCCACTTCGACTCATTCGGATCATTAGGCCACTTAGGCCCATTAAACCCATCAGACCCATTAGCCCCATCAATCCCATGAGGCCACTTAGGCACACTCAGACCATTATTCCCATCAAGCCCATGAGGCCCATCAGGCCCATCAATCCCATTAGGCCACTTAGGTACATTCAGCTCATTAGGCCACATAGGCTCATTAATCCCATTAGGCCCATCAGTCCCATTTCCCCATTGGCCCATTACGCCCATTTGGCCACTTTGGCCCATCCGGCTCATTAGGCCACTTTGGCCCATTAGGAACAATAAACCCATTAAGCGACTTAGTCTGCTTAGGCCCATTTGGCCCATCAGGCCACTGAGGCCCATTAGGACACTTAAGCCCATTATGAAAATTAAACCCATTAGTCCCATTAGTCCCATTAGGCCCATTAGTCCACTTAGGCACATTCAACTCATTAGGACAGTTATTCCCATTAGGCCCATTGAGCCACTTAGGCAACTTAGGCCCATTCATCCCATCAGGCCCATTAGGCCACTTAGTCCTATTAGACCCATTAGGACACTTAGGCATATTCATCTTATTAGGCCACTTAGTCCCTTTAGGCCTATTAGTCCCATTAGGCCACTTAGGCCTATTAGGCCACTCAGTCCCACTAGGCCCATTAGGCCACTTAGGTGCATTCGACCCATTAGGCCACATAGGCCACTTAGGCTCATTCATCCCATTAGACCCATTAGGACACTAAGACCCATTAGGCCCATTATTCCACTTAGGCCCATTAGGCCCATTTGGACACTTAATCCAATTAGGCCCATTAGGCCACTTAGGCCACTTAATCCCATTTTTCTACTCAGACCCATTAAACCACATAGGCCCATTAGGCCACCAAGGCCCATTATGCCCATTAGGCCACTCAGGCCCACTAATCCCATTAGGCCACTGAGGCCTAATAGACGCATTAGTCCCATTAGTACCCTTAGGCCCATTATCCCCATTAGGTAATTGAGGCCCATTAGGCCCATTAGGCCCATTAGGTCACTAAGGCCCATGAGGCCCATTAGCTCACTTAGGCTAATTAGGCTCATTAGGCCATGTAGGCCCATTAGGCCACTTTAGGACCATTTTTACTATTCGACCACTCATGACACTTTGGCCCATTATGCCCATTCGGCCTATTCAGCCACCTAGGCCCATTAGGCTCCTTATGCCAATTAGGCCCATTTTTTCACTTAGGCCCATTAGGCCCATTAGTCCACCTAGGGACATTCATCCCATTAGGCCACTTCAGCCACTTACGCCCATTCGGCCAATTAGGACACTAAGGCCCATTAGGTCCATTCGGCCACTTAAGCTCATTCGACTCATTATGCCACTTAGGCTCGTTCGGCCCATTAGGCTACTAAGTCCCATTAGGACCATTATTCCACTTAGGCCCATTAGGCCCATTAGGCCACTTAGGACACTTAGGCACATTAGTCCCATTAGGCCATTAAGGCCCATTAGGTCCATTAAGACACTTAGGCTCATTAGGCTCATTACACCACTTAGGCCACTTAGGCTCATTAGGCAACTTAGGCCCATTAGGCTCATTAGGCCACTTGGGCCACTTAGGCTCATTATGACCATTAGCCCACTTAGGCCCATTAGGCCACTTAGGACCATTAGGACACTTAGGCCCATTAGGCCCATTATCCCACTTAGGCCAAATAGGCAACTTAGGCCCATTAGTCTCATTAGACCCATTAGGCCACTTCAACCACTTAGGCCCATTAGGCCCATTATGTCCATTAGGCCCATTTGGCCCCTTAGGCCCATTAGGTCCATTAGTCCCATTAGTCCACTTAGGCCACTTAGGACCATTAGGACACTTAGGACCATTAGGACACTTAGGCCACTTAGGCCAATTAGGCCACTTAGGCCCATTAGGCCACTTAGGCCACTTAGGCCACTTAGGCCCATTAAGACCATTAGGCCCATGAGGCCACTTAGGCCCATTAGTCCAATTGGTCCCATTTGGACCATTATTCCACTTAGGCCCATTGGGCCACTTAGGTAACTTAGGCCACTTAGGACCATTAGGCCACTTAGGTCCATTAGGCCCATTTGGCAACTTATGCCCATTATTCCCATTAGGCCCATTTTTTCACTTAGGCCCATTATGCCCCTTAGGACCATTTGGCCCATTTGGCCACTTAGTCCCATAGGCCATTTAGGCCCATTCGACCCTTTTGGCCCATTAGGCTCATTCATCCCATTAGTCCCATTGGGCTAGTGAGGCCCATTCAGCCTATTGGTCTCCTTAGGCTCATTCATCCCATTACTCCACTTAGTCTTGTTCATCCAATTAGACCAATTAGGACACTTAGGATAGTTAGGACCATTAATCCACTTTGTCCAGTTAGGCCCATTAGCCTCATTGGGCCCATTACGCCACTCAGGACCATTCATCCCATTAGGCCCATTAGGCCACTTAGGCTAGTTAGGCTCATTATGCCACTTTGTCCAGTTAGACCCTTGAGGCACATTGGTCCCATTAGGACCATTAGGCCAGTTAGCCTAGTTGTTCCCATTCAGCCCATTGAGCCCATTTGGCCACTTAGGCCTGTTACGCCCATTAGGACCATTTGACCCATTAGGCCACTCAGGCCCATTTAGTTTATTAGGCCACTTAGGCCAGTTAGGCTCAGTTGGCCCATTGGGCCATTAGGACCCTTAGGCTAGTTAGGCTCATTAAGTTCATTAGGCCCATTGTTCCCATTAGGCCACTTAGGCCAGCTAAGCCCATTCGACCACTTAGTCCCATTATGCCCATTAGTCCAGTTAGGCCAATTAGGCCAGTTAGGCCCATTCGGCCAGTTAGGCCCATTAGGCCTATTAGGCCCCTTAGTAAGCCACTTGAAAGTTCCCAATGGATTATTATATCACTGATAGGGGGAGGGGTGAATCGGTGATACCTTTTTCTCTTATATTTCTTTTCAAATGAAACAACCTTCACCTCTTGTTAAAGATTATATTCCCTACTAAAAACAATTCAAACACACATCCACATTAACACAAGTATTTACAAGATTCATTATTCAATAAGTATAGCCATGTCCTTGGTTTGGTATGGAAGTGATCCAATACCACACAATCCACTAGAAAACAATCATTGGATTTCAACGAATTGGATATACCCATTCACCCGCATAACACTATGTAAACAATCCAATAGTGCATGTTCACCCTCTTAGCAAAAATAGGGTAATGCAATGATTGTGTAACTACTCATGTTACGTATTCTTATTTTAAATTCCACAAATGCATTCAATTGAAAACACTTATTCAATTTCTCACCCATAATATGGTAATAACTTCCTGGACTTTGTTAAGAAAAAAAGCAAGTTATATTTCCCAGTATGATTTTCTCATACCGATTTCTCCAAGTATGATTCTCCCGGATATGATTCTTCCCGATACGATTTTACCGATACCATTTTTCTCGGTACGATTCTCCTCAATACAGAAAATATAACTTTGATAGAATGAGATAGAGATGAATCGAAACCACTTCAATTATCCATCTTCCACAGTCCAGAATACCTATAACAAAAATCCTTATTTTATTAATCCAACTTGATAGGATGATCAGACTAATACGATTGATGAGAAAAATAAGGTAATTAGTTGATTATGATAAACACTGAGTACGATGATCAACTGAATACAATGTTGTGATCTTGTCTCTTCTCTTTCACTTCAATCCGTCAAAACTTCTTCAACAAAAGTGAATAAGGAAACTTCATTTTCTCTCTAAAACTCAGAGCTTCTCTCTCATGAATAGTACATCAGTCCACCTCAAGTACAATGTTTGTACCATTTGGCCCATTTGGCCCACTTGGCCACTTAAAGCCCATTAAACCCATTAGGCTACCTAGGCCACTTAGGCTCATTCAGCCCTTAGTCCCATTAGGCCAATTAGTCTATTTAGGACAATTTAGTTCATTTAGTCCAATTAGTCCAATTAGTTTATTTAGGATATTTTGGGAAATTAGGCCATTTAGGCTATTTAGGTCAATTTAGATCATTTAGGCCAATGAGGTCAATGAGAGCAATTCATGCCAATTAGGCCAATTTAGGTCCTTTGGGTAATTTATTCAAATTACAAGATTTATTCCATTTAGGCCAATTTATGCCAATTAATCTAATTAGGCCAATTAGGCAATTTAGTTCATTTAGGCCATTTAGGCCAATTTAGGACATTTAGGCTAATTGGTCCATTTATGACAATTTAAGTCATTTAGCCTATTTAGTCCAATTTAGACCATTTAGTTCAATTCATCCAATTATTCCATTTAGGCCAATTTAGGAAATTTAGACCAATTAGGTCAATTAGGTCGATTAGACCATTTAAGCCGATTAGGCCAATTTTGACCATTTGGGCCAATTAGGCCAATTATGCAATTTAGAAAATTTAACCAAATTAGTCCATTTAGTAAAATTTTGTCCATTTAGTCCATTTAGACCAATTTAGTACATTTTGACTGATTAGTGCAATTAGGCCAATTACACAATTTAGTCAATTTAGCCCAATTATTCCATTTAGGCCAATTTAGGCCATTTAGACCAATTAGGCCAATTAGACCAATTTTTTCCATTTAGGAAAATTAGTAAAATTAGGCCATTTAGGATAATTTAGATCATTTATACCAATTATTAGAATTAGGCCAATTAGTAAATTCATGCCAATTAGACCAATTAGGCCATTTAGGCCAATTTATGCCATTTAGGTCAATTTAGGCCATTTAGGTCAATTTAGGTCACTTAGGCCAATTAGACCAATTAGGTCATTTTTTTAATTTAGGCCAATTATATAAATTATTACATTTATTTCATTTAGTCCAATTAGGTTATTTAGACCATTTAGACCAAATTAGGCCATTTAGACCAGTTAAGCCAATTTAAGCCATTTAGGCTAATTTAGGCCATTTAGCCTAATTCGACCAATTAGGCCAATTAGTCCATTTATTAAATTTAGGCCAATTAGGACATTTAGTCTTATTAATCCATTTAGGCCAATTAGGCCAATTAGACCATTTAGGCCAACTTTGGCCATGTTGACCATTTAGGGCAATTAATCAATTTGTTCGTTTTTTTCATTTAGGACAATTAGGCCGCTTAGGCCATTTAGTTCATTTAGGCCAATTAGGTCAATTAGAAAATTTAATTCATTTCATCCAATTTAGGCCATTTAGGCCATTTAGGCCAATTTAGGTCATTTAGGCCATTTAGACCAATTAGTCCATTTAGGCCATTTAGGTCATTTAGTCCATTTAGGCCATTTATACCATTTATACCAATTTAGGCCATTTAGGCCAATTTAGGCCATTTAGGTCAATTTAGGTCACTTATGCTAATTAGACCAATTAGGACATTTAGGTCATTTAGGCCAATTAGTCCATTTAGGCCATTTAGGTCATTTAGCCTAATTAGGAAAACCATGCCAATTAGTCCATTTAGATTATTTAGGCCAATTAATTCAATTAGTCCATTTATTCCAATTAATCCATTTAGACCAATTCGGTCAATTAAACCTTTTAGGCCATTTATGCCATTTAGGCCAATTAATCAATTTATTCATTTAGGTCATTTAGACCATTTAGGACAATTAGTCCATTTTAGTTCATTTAGACCAATTTTTTCAATTAGAAAATTTAGGTCATTTAGTCCAATTTAGGCCATTTAGAATAATTAGTCCATTTAGGCCAATTTAGGTCATTTAGGCTATTTAGGATAATTTAGACCATTTAAGCCAATTCGGCCAATTAGTCTATTTAGGCCAATTTAGGCTGATTAGGCCAATTAGGCTGATTAGGAAAATTAAGTGATTTAGTAAATTTAGGTCATTTAGGCCAATTAGGCAATTGAGGACAATTAAACCAATTAAACAATTTAGGCAATTTAGGTCAATTAGGCCAATTAGGTTAATTTAGGTCATTTGGGACAATTAGGTCATTTAGGCCAATTAGGCCATTTAGGCCAATTATGAAAATTTAATCCATTTAGGTCAATTAATACAATTATGAAAATTAGGTAATTTATGAAATTTAGGCCAATTTTGGCTATTTAGGCCAATTTAGGCCAATTAGGCCAATTAGGCCACTTAGGCCATTTAGATAATATACTATGAAGGGACACACAGTACATAGACTGTTAGGTATGAGTAATCATAAGAAGATGAGGCTTCTTCTCATGAATTTCGCACTTGGTAATCTCCAAGACGGGAGATTATGAGAACAGACCCGTCGGTAGGAATTCTGGATGTTTTGGTGTCATTGAATATTCCTATATATGAGTGTCTGTGATGGTCCTTAGACTATAAGATTATTATTAAAGCATTTCACAACTCACATTCTTTGATGTATGTTGTAAACCACGATGATAACAGCTCATGGTGAAGTTGGATACATTGGGTACGTCACGAGTGACATGTCATTAATGAATAAGTTGAGGAAGTATTTTTTCCTCCCATATTTAGAGAAGCTAATATCTCGACCCTTTGATTGGAATAAAACCCTCACATTAAATTCCATGTCCATGGTGTAACGATGTGTTTATTTCAGATAGTCAAAGGAATACATATCTATCATATAGGTTGGTGACACTGATGTGCATCCTTCTTGATGATATATTTTAAAAAAGTGATTATATTACATAGTGAGTGTTCGTATTTGATTTTCAATGTGGCGACATCAAGTTCTTTCTCTTGGGTGCTTTGACCTGTTTCTAGATAGTAATCTCAGACTTTAGGCAAGCCCGTTTAAGGTCAATGATAAGGAATCCTTGAGGGTCACACACTAAGTGTTTTCTTTGATCTCGATTAAATTATATTTGAGTTTAATTAATGGAATCAATATTATTCTCAAGTCTGAGGAATAATTTTATTCAATTTATATTGATCACATAAATTAAATAATTTTTTATTCGCCGACATGTGAATAAAATATTTATTTTATTTATTTAATATTTTGATAAATATTTATTTAGTAGATTGTAAATAAAATATTTATTTATGAAAAAAAATATTTGGTTGTTCAATAAATGATAGAGGAGTTTGAATGGACCAAGAACATGTCCATTGACAAATATTAATTAACATGACCATTATATAATATTTGTTATTGCGCAAGTTTGCATGTGCCAAAAAATAATAATCATATAATAATATTATGCAGTATGAGATTTATTGAAGTTAATTAATGTTATTTAATGCCTGGTATACAATTAAATAATATTTTAACTTAAATCTCAACTCTATATATAGGAATCTATTTCGATTGTGTAGTGCATCCAAAAATTGAGAATAATTTTTTTTGCGCACAACTAATTCTCTCTCAACTCCTTATTCTCTCTCTCTCATGAATGAGAAGTTCAAGAAAGATTTATTCAAGACCAAAGAATGAGTGATCAAGAACGAACAACATAAGACATTGGACTCGCCGCACTAGCACCTAAAGATCGAGTGGTGTCTCTCAGAGATCGTAGGAGCACATGTGGATTGCCACTAGAGGGATTTTATCTTGGGATCCTCACAATGTAATGATGGTAATCAGAAAGGGTCTTTTATGATGATCAAAATTCACTAACGAATAAAGTTCTTAAGCATATGTATTTATTTATTTAAATAATAAATATATTAATTTTAAATTCTACGTGAAAGATCCTCTCTCATGGTTTCAGGAAATGATTATTAAAATAAATTTTAATATATCGTACATCTTTTCGTGCTTCCTCTATCCTTGAAACAACCACCACTACCACTACCACTACCTTCACCACCTTCGTCACCAACACTGCCACCCCCACCACCCCCTCCACCACCGTCACCACCACCGCCATCAGCTCGACCGCCACTAGGACCCTCATTGAAATCAATCAAGGTATCATATAAAGAGTGCATTGATGTCATACATGAATCAAAATTAATAGCGGTATCTAATGGAGGTGGTGGACTTATAATTGACAGATCTTTCACGAAGTGTTTGGTGACCAATTTACTTCTTTCATGCTCCTTTATAGCTATTTTTTGGCCTTATCTTCTTCCACATGATCATTTTTCATCTTGGTGGTCTGATAGGTTTTAGAGGCACTAGATGAGGGCCAATACCTAATGGGGATGATTTTTTCCATGGGTTGACATCATACTCTCCCATGGTGCTCTTCACCTAATACTTGTATCAAATGATCAGTTGGCCAGAAGTTGTCATCTTCTTTCTCATCGAGTGCTTCCAGGACACACTATTGAAAATATAAACAAGATATTTAATTATGAATTACTTATCCAACTTTGAAATATCAATAAAACAACTAACAATCTTTTCTTGTGTTTGTGCATTTACATCACTTCCATTATCTTTCTTCCTAGTTAAGGAAAATAATTATCTCAAGGCACACAACCTTTGATACCAAACGCTTCTAGCTGAAAATGACATTAATTTGTATAATAATACATTATTGAATAATATGGAAGTGATAAACCTAGAATGAATTAAAATTGTAGCTGTTGAAGAAATCCATAAAATGAAGAAACATCTAAATGTACATTTAATTATAAATTTAATACTAGTGACATAATATAAACAATCCATAATAATTAACAAGATAAACCTATGTATGGTATGGATTCCTCTTGTCTATTCATTTCGATCTAATTCCATTTATGTTGTGTTATTTGGTTATTCGTTCACTTGGTAATTTTGATGATTTGTCTATTTCGCTACTTGGATAATTGGCCAATTAGTCCATTTATGAGAATTAGGCCAATTAGTCCAATTAGGCCAATTAGGCCAATTAGACCATATTGGAAAATTAGGGCCTTTAGGCCAATTATTTCCTCTAGGAAAATTAGGCCATTAGGATAATTAGGTCATTATGCCATAGGGAATTTAGGCCTTTAACCCATTTAGGCCAATTAGGCCATTTAGTCCAATAATCCATTTAGGTCAATTAGGCTAATTATACCATTTAGGTCAATTATTCTAATTCGGTAAATTATACCATTTAATCCAATTAGATCATTTAATCCATTTGGACCAATTAGGCCATTTGGAACAATTAGGTCATTTATCCCAATTAGGTCATTAGGCTATTTTGACCAATTTGGCCATTAGGCCATTATCCCATTAGTTCATTACATCATTAGGCCAAATTTTCATTTGGTGATTTGACCATTTATGCCAATGTAGTCCAATTAGGCTAAATAGGATAATTAATCTAATTAGACCATTTAATCCAATTGTACCATTTAATCCATTTGGACCAATTAGGCCATTTATACCCATTTTTCCTTTTAGTATAATTATTATAATTAGGTCAATTAGGAAAATTAGTCCAATTAGACAATTTAATCCCATAATACCAATTAATCCATTTAGACTAATTAGTCCATTTAGACCAATTAGTTCATTTATGCCAATTAGGCCATTATGCCAATTATGCCATTAGGTTATTAGGCCATTAGGCTATTTAGACCAATTAGTTCATTTAGGTAATTAGTCCATTATCACATTAGTTCATTGGGCCATTAGTCTCATTGGACATTTGGCCATTTGGTCATTTAGGACAATTTAGACCAATTTAGGTCAATTATAACAAAAAACCCTAAAACCTAGACCCAAAACACTATATCTAGAACACTAATACCTAAGGCCTAAATAGGCCCATTTGGCTAATTAGGACACTTAATATCATTAGGCCACTTAGTTCCATTATGACCATTCATCTCATGAGTCCACTTCGGACCATTATGCCCATTCGGCCACTTAGGCCCATTAGGCCTATTAGGCGGATTTGGCCACTTAGGCCCATTAGTCTCATTAGGCCACTTAGGCCCATTAGGCCCATTAATCCACCTAGGACCCCTACGCCCATTCATCCCACTCAACCCATTTGGCCCATTAGAACCATTAGGCCACTTAGGCCCATTGTCCCATCAGGCCACTTAGGCCCATTACGATGATTTGGCTGCTTAGGCCCATTAGACCCATTACACTGATTAGGACACTTAGTCTCATTATACCCATTTGGCCCATTAGGCCACTTAGGCCCAATTGTCCCATTATGCCCATTAGGCCACTTTGGCCTATTAGGTCGATTAGGACACTTAGTCCCATTAGGTCACTTAGTCTCATAAAGGTCCATTAGGTCACTTAGGCCCATTAGGACCATTAGGCCCATTATGCCACTTAGTCCCATTATGACCATTAGGAAGATTCGGACCATTAGTACCATTAGTCCAAATAGGCCCATTCAGCCCATTAGGTCGATTTAGCCACTTAGGCCAATTAGGCCACCTGGGCCCATTAGGATAATTAAGGACACTTAGGCCCATTATCCCACTGAGATCCATTACGCCCACTAGGCCCATTAGTAACATTCTACCCATTAGGCCAATTAGGATCATTAGCCCCATTAGACCCATTAGGACCATTGGACCATTTAAGCCCATTAGGTCCATTATGCCACTTCGACCAATTAGGCCCATTAGCCCACTTAGGCCACATAGGCCCATTCGGACACTTAGGCCCATTAGGACACTTAGAACCATTGATTCCATTTGTCCTATTTGGTCCCTTAGACCACTTAGGCCGCTTAGGTCCATTAGGACCATTAGGCCACTTAGGCCACTTAGGTCCATTAGGCTGATTAGGCCCATTTGGATCCTTAGTCCACTTATGCTGCTTAGGACTATGAGGCCACCTAGGTCACTTAGGCCCACTAAGCCCATTAGGCCCATTAGGCCACCTAGGCCGCTTAGGCCCATTAGGCCACTTTGGCCGCTTAGGCCCATTAGACCCATTATCCATTGGGCTCATGAGGCCACGTGATCCCATTAGGTCACTAAGACCCATTATGCCCATTAGGCCACCTAGGCCCATTAGGACACTTGTGTCCATTAGGCCCATTGGGCCCATTAGGCCACTTAGTCTCATTAGTCGCATTCGTCCCCTTAGGTCCATTGGGCCCATTAGGCTACTTAGGCCCATTAGGCCACTTAGGCCCATTAGGCCACTTAGGCTCATTAGTTACATTAGGCCCATTAGGACCATTAGGCATATCAGGACACTTAATCAACTTAGCCCCACTTATTCCCATTAGGTTACTTTGGCCACTTAGGCCTCTTGAGCCCATTAGGGCCATTTTCCCCCTTAGGACACTTAGGTCGTTTATGCCCATTAGGCCACTTAGGCCGCTTAGGCCCATTATGCCACTTAGGCCCATTGATACCATTAGTCCCATTAGCCCCCTTATGTCACTTAAGTTGCTTAGTCCCATTAGGCACATTAGGTCACTTGGTCCACTTAGGCCCATTATTCCACTTAGGCCTATTGAGCACATTAGTCCCATTAGGCTACTTTGGACGCTTTGGCCCATTGGGACCATAAGGCCACTTAGGCCACTTAGGCCAATATGTCCCATTAGCCATTGGACCCATTAGTCCACTTAGGCCCATTATGCCACTTAGAACCATTATTCCACTAAATCCCATTAGGCCCATTAGGCCCATTATTCCCATTAGGCCACTTAGTCCCATTAGGAAACTTATGCCCATTAGAACCATTGGGCCTATTAGGACACTTAGGACCACTCATCCTCTTAGACCCATTATGCCACTTATTCCCACTAATCCCATTGGGCCTATTAGGACACTTAGTCCCACTCAGCCACTTAGACCCATTAGGCCCTTTATGCCACTTAAACTGCTTAGGCCCATTAGGCCCATTAGCTATTAGGCCCATTAGGCCACTTAGGCCCATTTGGCCCCTTAGGCCCATTGGGTGAATTAGGCCACTTAGTCCCATTAGGCCAGTTAGATCCGTTAGGACCATTAGGATACTTAGGCCCATTAGACCTATTAGGCTCATTAGGCTCATTAGGCATATTAGTCCACTTAGGCCCATTAGGCCCTCCAAATCGTTTTTTTTTCATAAAATCCAATTTGAGGAAAAAGTGGGAACTGTACACTATACAACATGACACATATCAAAATTTCAAAAACAGTTCAGTGATTTAAAATTTGAAATGAGTATCATCACCACGGGAACCACCACATCAGTGACAGATCCTAGAAATCATGCAGTCGTGGCATCAAAGACAGCACATAGAAGAATTTGTCGCCATCATCATAACCCATTGTCATTATCACCTCATTGTCATCCACTCATAAAATCATCATCATAACCATCACTTCCAGAGTCACCATATCTCCGGTAAGAACACCGCCTTCATTGTCGTCGACCATCATCATTGGAGCTGAGAACCAGAGAAAAATGAACCATGATGTCCACTAATCACCTCTGATGTATTCATATAACCGATGTAAAAATTCAACTTCACCATAAAAAACCATCAAAATAGAACATCAAAACCATACAAACCATCAAATATGGGCCATTCTCCCTCCTGGAGACCCTAAGACCTTCGATCCGCACCTCCCAAAACCTCCATGAAGACCCGCACACTGGAAAGATAAGGAAAGGATCATAGTAAGGATGAGAAGATGAAGGCCTCTATAGGGGACCAAGCTGGAAACAACATTGGTCAAATAAAACAGAGAACCAATAATAGAGAAACAAAATCAATACCAAAAAAAATCACCATACAAGACCTCAATCCGCATATGAAAAATAGAGAGGGATCCAAATAGAGGAATGAACCTGATCTGAGACCACTGCCATCCCTACTCCATCACCATTCCAAGTAGGCTCAAAACCCGGATATAGTGCGACCAAAGTGGTGTCAAACGTGATGGGTAGGCCATCACAGATAGAGGAGAAAGAATGCACTGGGTGCACTCACCAAAGTCGACCCAAGACGTCTAAAGCATCCGCACACACAGACCCAGAATGTGGGTTCGATGAGTAGGGATAGATCAAAAGAGGGGTGGTGAGCGGCATGTGATGACCACACCAGCAAGCCACATAATTTGAGAGGGAATAAAAATAAAGCAAGATAAGGAAGATGATGGATTAGGTGAAGTGGAACAATCACTGTCAAGAAGATCCTCAAAACCATAGGAGGGGAAGAGGAGGCAGTGGGAACATCAGGATCCAAGAGAGTAAAGAGCCATCAAGTTCATTTATTAGGGCCATTAGGCCAATTTGTCCACTTAGGACCATTAGGAAAATTATTCCCACTAGACTTATTTGCCCCATTACGCTAGTTAGTCCCACTCGGCCAATTAGGCCCATTAGGACCATTGGGCCACTTTGGCCCATTAATCCCATTCGGTCCATTAGGCCACTGAGGCAAATTTGGCCCATTAATCCCATTATATTAGGCCCATGAGGCCACTTATCCCCATATGAACCATTATTCCCATTATTCCAATTAGACCCATTAGGCCAATTAGGCCCATTCGGACCATTAGGCCACTTTGTCCCATCAAGCCCATTCGGCCCAATATGCCCATTAGAGATGGTCATTAGGCCACTTAGGCCCATATGGTTTATTAGCCCCATTAGGAAAATTTTCCCAATTAGACCCATTAGGCCCAATAAACACATTATGCCACTTAGGACCAATTGGCCACTTAGGCCCATTATGACACTTGGACCCATTAGGCCACTAAGGATCACTATGCCACTTAGGCGCATTTGGCGCATTAGGACCATTATGCCGTAGAGGCCCATTAGGCCACTTAGGCCCATTATGCCCATTAGTTCCATTAGGCACATTATGCCACTTAGGCCACTAAGGCCACTTAGGCCCATTAGGCCACTTAGGCCCCTTAGGTCCATTAGGCCGCTTAGGCCCATTATGACACTTAGGCCCATTAGGCCCATTGAGCCCATTATTCCACTTAATCCCATTCTGTGCATTAGGCCCATTCGACCACTAAGTCCCATTAGGCAACTTAGGCCCATTAGTCCCATTAGTCCAATTAGGCACATTAGGCCACTTAGTCCCCCTATACCACTTAGTCCCCTTAGGCCCATTAGGCCACTTAGGCCCATTAGGACACTTAGTCCCATTAGGCCACTTAGTCCCATTAGGCCCATTAGTCCACTTACTCCCATTAGGCCAATTAGGCATTTTAGTCCACTTAGGCCCATTAGGCCACTTAGGACCATTAGGCCCATTATGCCCATTAGGCCACTTAGGCCCCTTAGGACACTTAGTCCCATTAAGCCCATTAGTCCCATTAGTCTACTTAGGCCCATTAGGACACTTAGGGTCATTAGGCCACTTAGGGTTATTAGGCCACTTAGGCCCACTCAGCGTATTAGGCCCATTAGGCCACTAAGGCCCATTAAGCCACTTAGGACACGGAGGCCCATTAGGCCACATACGACCATTAGGCCCATTCGGCCCATTAGTATATTTAGGTCCATTAAGCCCATTAGGCCAGTGGGGCACATTCAACCAATTAGGCTACTTAGGCCCATTATGCCTGTTAGGCCACATAGACCCATTAGGGCCATTAGGAAACTAAGGCACATTAGGCCATTAAGTCCCATTAGGTCCATTATGTCCATTAACCCATTAGTCCCATTACGCCACTTAGGACCATTAGACCCATTGGGCCACTTAGTACCATTAGGACACTTAGGCCCATTGGGCCCATTAGGCCACTTTGGCCCATTAGGCTCATTAGGACACTTAGGCCACTTAGGCCCATTATTCCCATTAGGACACTTAGGCCCATTACCCCCACTAGGCCGATTAGGCCACTTAGGCCCATTACGTCACTTAGACCCATTGGGCCACTTTGGCCCATTGGTCCATTATCCCACTTAATCCAATTAGGACCATTAGGTTTATTAAGCAACTTAGGTACATTAATCCCATTAGGTCGATTAGGCCACTTAGGCCCATTAGGCCCATTCAGCCCATTCGTCCCATTGAGCTCATTAGGCCCATTATGTCCATTCATCCCATTATGCCCATTAGGCCACTTGGGACCATTAGACCCATTATGCCACTTACGCCCATTAGTCCACTTAAGCTCGTTAGTCCACTTATGCCCATTAGGCCACTTGGGACCATTAGACCCATTATGCCACTTATGCCCATTAGTCCACTTAAGCTCATTAGTCCACTTATCCCCATTAGGCACATTAGCCACTTAGGCTCCTTTGGCCACTTTGGCCCATTAAGCCACTTAGGCACATTAGGCTGATTTGGCCACTTTGGACCATTAGGCCCATTTGTCCACTTTGGTCCATTAGGCTCATTAGTCCACTTAGGCCCATTAGGCCACTTACGTCTATTAGGTCCATTAAGCCCATTAGGTTGATTAGGCCACTTAGGCACATTAGGCCCATTAGGCCACTTAGGATTATTAGGGCCATTCATCCCATTAGGCCAATTAGTCCAATTAGAAAACTTAGTCCCATTAGGCCACTTAGACCTATTAGGCACATTCTTCCCATTCGTCCCATTAGGCCCATTAGGCCACTTAGACAAATTATGCACATTGGGCCACTATGGCCCCATAGGCCCATTTGGCCACTTGGGCCCATTAGGACACTTAGGCCCATTAGGCCACTTAGGCCTATTTGGAACATTATTCTCATTCATCCTATTAGGCCCATTATGCCACATAGGCAAATAATACACATTAGGGCACTAAGGCCCCATAGGCCCATTTGGCCACTTGGGCCCATTAGGCCTATTAGCCCACTTAGGCCCATGAGTCCAGTCATACCCATCAGGAAACTTAGTCCCACTTACCCATTAGGCCACTTAGGCTCATGAGGAACATTATTCCCATTCATCCCATTAGGCCACTTAGGCCCATTTGGCCACTTATTCCCATGAGCCCCATTAGGCCCCTTAGGCCCATTCGGCCACTTAGGCCTATTAGGACACTTTGACCCATTAGGAACTTTAAGCCAATTTGGAAACTTAGGCCCATTAGGCTCATTCGACCCATGCATCCCATTTGACCCATTATTCCAC
The DNA here is from genome assembly GCA_963277665.1 of Viscum album. Classification (NCBI taxonomy): domain Eukaryota; kingdom Viridiplantae; phylum Streptophyta; class Magnoliopsida; order Santalales; family Viscaceae; genus Viscum; species Viscum album. The sequence goes on from OY728156.1 coordinate 1,777,737,284, forward strand.
CTAGTCCCATTGAGTCACCTTGGCTCACTAGGCCCATTAGGCCACTTAGTCACATTCAGCTACGATTATGACACTTAGGCCCATTAAGCCACATTAGCCCATTATTCCCTTTAGTCCCATTAGGAAACTTCATCCCATTAGGCTCATTAGGCCCATTAGGCCACCTAAGACCATTTGGAAACCTAGGCCCATTAGGCCACCTAGGCCAATTCACCCACCTAGTTCCATTAGGCCATTAGTCTCACTTAGGACCATTAGGCCACTTAGTCCCATTTGGCCCATTAGGCCCACTTAGGCCCATGAGGCCACTTAGGCACATTAGGCCTATTCTTCTCATTAGGCTACTTAGGTTAATTAAGTACATTAAGCCCATTAGGCCCATTAGGCCTATTAGTCCCGTTTGTCACCTAGGCTCGTTAAGCCCATTAAGCCAATTAGGCCACTTAGCCCTATTAGGTCACTTAGTCCCATTAGCCCACTTAGGCACAATAGGCTGATGAGGCCACTAAGGCCCATTAGGCCCTTTAGCCCACTTCGGCCCACTAGGACCATTAATCCCATTAGGCCGATTAGGCCACTTAGACCTATTTGGCCCATTTGTCCCATTAGGCCCATGACGCCCATTCGGCCAATTAAGCCCATTAGGATGATTTGGGAACTTTTTATCATTATGACCATTTGGCCCATTAGGCCACTTCTTCCAATTAGGACCATTTGACCCATTAGACCACTAAGGACCATTAGGACCATTAATACCATTAGGCCAATTTTACAACCTTGGCCCATTAGGCCACTTAGGTCCATTTGGACACTTAGGCCAATTGGGTCCATTCAGGACATTAGGACCATTTGGTCCCTAGGCCCGTTAAGACCATTAAGCCCGTTAGGACACCTAGGCCCATTAGGCCCCTTAGGCCCATCGGGACCCTTGGTTCCATTAGGCCACTTAGGCCCATTACGCCCCTTAGATCGATAAGGAAACTTAGGCCCATTAGTTCACTTAGGCCCATTAGTCCACTTAGGCCCATTCATCCCATTAGTCCACTAAGTCCCCTTAGGCCAATTAGGCCCTTTAGGCCACATAGGCCAATTAGACCACTTAGGCCCATTAAGCCCATTAGGACCATTAGGCTACTTAGGCCTCTTAGGAAAATAGGACCATTAGGTCCATTAGCCCATTAGTCCACCTAGGCTCATTCTGACACTTAGTCCCATTAGGCCCCTTAGGACCATTAGGCTACTTAATCCCATTAAGCCCCTTAGGCCCTAAGCCCCTTATGACCATTTTTCACCAAGGCCCATTAAGCTGATTCATCCAATTTGGCCCATTAGGCCCATTAGCCCCTTGGACCAATTAGCCCCTTGGTCCCATTAGGCCCATTAGGACACTTCGACCCATGAGGCCCATCACGCCAATCAGGCCACTTAGGCCCATTTGGACACTTAGACCCAATATGACCATTAGGCAACTTAGGACCATTAAGACCATGAAGCCCATTAAGCCAATTAGGCCCATTAGAACACTTAGAAAAATTTGGCCCATTAGGCCCATTTGGCCACTTAGGCCCATTAGGCCTATTAGGCCACATAGTCCCATTAGGACCATTAGGCTTATTAGGCCCCTTAGGACTAGTTGTCCCATTAGGCACATTGGGCCCATTAGTACCATTAGGACACTTAAGCCACATAGGCCCATTTGGCCTATTAGGACCACTAGGCCCATTAGGCCCACTAGGAACATTAGGCCCATTAGGCCCATTAGGACACTTCGACCCATTAGGCCCATTCATCCACTTCGTCTCATTAGGCCCAGTAGGCCTATTAGGCCACTTAGGTCCATTAGGCCCATTAGACGACATCGAGCCATTAGAACCATTAGGCCTCTTAGGCTGCTTAGTCCCATTAGGACCATTAGGCCACTTAGGCCCCTTAGGCCAATTAGTTCCATTTGGCCACTTAGGCCACTTACACCCACTAGGCCCCTTAGGCCCCTTAAGCCACTAAGGCACATTAGGCCACTTGGGCCCATTACGCTCATTAGGTAACTTAAGCCCATTTGAACCATTAAGCCCATTAGGCCACTAGAACCATTCAACACATTAGGCCCATTGGGACACTTAGGCCCATTAGTCTCATTCATCTACTTAGGACCATTTGGCCCATTTGGCCCATTATGCCAATTTGGCCAATTAGGCCCATTAGGCCCATTATACCACTTAGGGAATTTAGGCCCATCAGGCCCATGAGGCCACTAAGTCCCTTTAGTCCCATGAGTCCACTGAGACCCATTAGGCCCATAAGTCCACTTGGGCCCATTAGGCCCATTGGTCCACTTAGGCCCATTAGGCCCATTCAGCTACTTAGGCCCATTAGGCACATTAAGCCACTTAGGCCCATTAGGTCCATTATGCCCATTTGGCCCATTAGTCCACTTAGGCCTATCAAGACACTTGGGCCCATTAGGATGATTGGGCCACTTAGGCTCATTCAACCACTTGGGCCCACTCGGCCCATTAAGCCCATTCAGCCGATTCGACCACTTAGTCCCATTTGGCCAATTAGGCCCATTAGGCCCCTTAGACCCATTAATCCCATTATGATGATTAGGAAACTTAGGGCCATTAGGCCACTTAGGCCCATGAGGTCCATTCGGCCCTTTAGGGCACTTAAGCTAACTAGGCCCATTCGACCCATTAGGCCCATTGGGCCTATTTGGCCCCCAGGTCTGTTAAGTCCATTAAGCACATGAGGCCACTTATGCCCATTAGGCCGACTAGGCTGCTAAACCCCATTAGAAATTTTAGGCCCACTAGGCCCATTAAACCCATTATGACAATTAGGCCACTTAGGGCCATTAGGCCACTAAGGTCCATTAGGCCCACTAGGCCAATTAGGCCCATTAAGCCCATTGGTCCGATTAGGAAACTTTGGACCATTATGCCACTTTGGCCCATTAGGACTATTAGGCCCATTTGACCACTTAGGCCAATTAGGCCCATTAGGCCACTTAGACCCATTAGGCCCATTTAGATCATTTAGCCCATTAAGCCCATTGGACCGATTAGGCAACTTTGGCCCATTAGGACACTGAGGTCCATTAGGCCACTTAGGCCAATTAAGAACATTTGTCCCATTAGGATCATTAGGCCCATTTGGACCCAAGACCCATTAATCCCATTAAGCCCGTTAGGCCACCTAGTCCCATTAGGCCACTTAGGCCCATTAGGCCCCTTAGGCCACTTTGGCCCATTTGGACCATTTGGCACCTAGGCCCATTAAGCCCATTAATCCCATTAGGCCCATTAGGCCACTTCAGCCTTTTGATCCCATTAGGTCCATGAGGCCACTTAGGCCCATGAGGCATAACAGGCCACTTAGGCCCATGAGGCCCCTTAGCCTCTTAGGCCACTTAGGTCCATGAGGTCCATTAGGCCACTTTGCCCCATGAGGCCCACTAGGCCACTACATCCCATCATTCCCATTAGGCCCATTTGACCACTAAGGCCTATTAGGCCCATTATTCCACTTAGGCCCATTAGTCCCATTCATTCAATTATAACAATTAGACAACTTAGGCCCATTAGGCCCATTAGGTCCATTAGGCCACTTAGGCCCATTGGACCATTAGGCCACTAAGGCCCAATAGGCCCAATAGGCCCATTCGGCCCATTAGGACCATTCAACCCCATAGGAGCATTAATCCCATTAGGATCATTCGACCACTTAGGGCCACTAGGTCCATTAGGCCACTTAGTGCCATTAGCACCATTATGTCACTTAAGCCTATTCGGCAACTTAGCCCATTAGGCACATTAGCCCCATTTGTCCAATTTGGCCCATTAGGCCCATTCAACCACTTAAGCCCATTAGGCCCAATCATCCACTTAGGCCCATAAGGACCATTAGCCCCATTCAGTCGATTAGGCCAATTAAGCCACTTAGGAAACTTAGACCTGTTAGGCCCATTAGGCCCATTAGGCCACTTAGGCCCATTCAACTCATTCAGTCGATTAGGCCGATTAGTCCACTTATCCCATTAGGCCCATTTGGCCACTTAGACCCATTAGTCCCATTTGGCCGATTAGTCTGATTCGCCAACTTAGGCCCATTCAGCCAATTATCCTTATTAGACCACTTAGGCCCATTAAGACCTTTAGGCCCATTTGGCCACTAAGGCCCATTTGGTCACCAAGGAGGATTACACCACTTTGGCCCATCAGGTCACTTTGGCTTATTAGTCCCATTAGTTACATTCAGTTGATTAGGCTGATTAGGCCACTTAGTCCACTTAGGTCCATTAGGCCCATTAGGCCACTTAGGCCCATTAGGCCCATTCAGACGATTAGGCTGACTAGAACACCTAGGCCACTTAGGTCCATTATGCCCATTAGTCCCATTAATCCCATTAGGCCCATTAGGCCACTTAGGCCACTTAGGCATTAGGCCCATTAGGCCCATTAGACCGCTTAGGCCCATTAGTCCCATTCGCTCGATTACACCGATTAGGCCACTTTAGATACTTAGGCCCATTTGGATCATTAGACACATTAGGACCATTAGGCTACATAGGCGTATTAGGCCCATTAGGACCATTGGGACACTTAGGGCAATTTGGCCCATTCAGCCGATTAGGGGGATTAGTCCACTTAGGCCCATTAGGCCCATTAGTTCCATTAGGCCAGTTAGACCCATTATTCTAGTTAGGCCCACTAGGTCCATTTGGTCTATTAGGCCCATTTTTCCACTTAGGCCCTTTATACATGCTAAACCCATTAGTCCCATTATGCCCATTAGTCCCATTAGGTCACTTAGGCCCATTAGGACCCTTAGGCCACGCTGGCCCATTTGGCTGATTAGGCCACTTAGGCCCATTAGGCTAATTAAACCCATTAGTCCCATTAGGCCGATTAGTCCCATTAATCCACTTAGGCCATTGAGGCCCATTAGGCCCATTCAGTCGATTAGCCCAATTAGGCCACTTAGGCCCATTAGTCCCACTAGTCCCATTAGGCCACCTAGGCCCATTAGTCCCATTAATATGCCTAAGAACATTAGGCCCACTAAACCCATTAGTCCCATTTGTCCCATTAGGTCCATTAAGCCACTAAGGCGACTTAGGACATTATCTTCATTCATTCGATTATCCCTGTTAGGCCACTTAGGCCCATTAGGTCCATTAGCCCCATTAGGCCAATTAGGCCAATTAGGCCCATTAGGACCATTAGGGAACTTAGGCCCATTAGGACCACTAGTCCACTTTGGACCATTAGGCCCATAAGGCCCATGAGGCACATTCCACCCATGAGGCCCATTAGGCCCATGAGGCCCTTAACACCCATCAGGCCCATCAAGCCCATTAGGACACTGAGGCCCCTCAGGCCCATTGGGGCCATTAGTCCCATGAGGCCCATAAGGCCCATTAGATCCATCGGGCCACTTGGGACCATTAAACCCATTAGACCCACTAGGCCCTTTAGGCTACTTAGGCCCATTAGGCCACTTAGGCCCATTATGCCCATCAGGCCCATTGGGGCCACTGGGCACATTCATCCTATTAGGCCCATTAGTCCCATTAGGACCACTTGTCCCATTAGGCCTTTTATGTCCATTCATCCCATGAGGCCTATTAGGCCCATTTGGCCCATTTGGCCCATTTGGCCACTTAGGCCCATTCGACCCATTAGGCCCACTTAGTCCACTTGGGCCCATCAGTCCCATTATACCCATTGGTCCCTTGAGGTAACTTATGCCAATTTGGCCCATCATGCCAATTAGGCCTATTGGGTCCATTATTCCATTTAAGCCCACTAGGCCCATTCGGCACCTATGCCCATGAGGCCCATTAGGCCACTAAGGCGCATTAGATCCATGAGGTCCATTTGGACACTTAGACCCATTAGGTAACTTACACCCATGAGTCCACTTAGTCCCATTAGGCCAATCGGGCCCATTTGGCCACTTAGGCCCATTAGACCCATCAGTCCCATTGGGACACTTAGGCCTATTCGGCCCATTAGGACCATTCGGCCACTTAGGCTCATTAGGACCACTAGTCACATTAGGCCTATTTGGCCAATTAGGCCCATTCATCTACTTAGGCCCATTACGCCCATTAGGGACATTAGGGTGATCAGATAACTTACGCCTATTAGGCAAATTAGTCTCATTGGACTAATCCCATTCGGTGCATTAGAACCCTTAGGCCTGTTAAGCCCATTTGACCAATTAGGCCCATTTGGACCATTTGGCCACTGAGGCTAATTAGGACCTTTAGGCATATTAGGCCCCTTAGGCCCATTAGGCCCTTAGTCTAATGAGGCCCATTAATCCCATTAGGACCATCAGGAACATTAGGACACTAAGGCTCATTGGGCCCATTAGACCTCTTCACCCCCTTAGGCCACTTAGGCCCGTTAGGCCCATTAGGCCACTTAGGCCCATTGGGATAATTAGGCCACTTAGTCCCATTTGGCCCATTTGGCCCATTAATCCACTTAGGCCCATTATACCCATTAGGCCCATTAGACATGTTAGGCCCATTAGGCAGATTAGGCTACTTAGCCCCATTGGGCTAATTAGGTAGGCCACTTAGGCCCACTCAGCCCTTTCGGCCTATTAGGACACTTAGGCCACTTAGACCCATTATACCAATTAGGACCATCAGGCTCATTAATCCCATTAGGCCACTTAGGGCCATTAGGACACTTAGGTCAATTGGGTCCATTAAGCCCACTCAGCCACTCATGTCCATTAGGCCACTTAGGCCCATCTGACCCATTTGGCCACTTAGGCCCATTCGGCCTAGTAGGCCCATTAGGCCTCTTAGGCCCACTAGGCACATTTCGCCCATTTGACCCATTAGGCCACTTAGACCCATTTGGTCCATTCATCCACTTAGGACCATTAGGCCCATTAGGCCCATTCATCCACTTGGGCATATTAGGCTCACTAGTCACATTAGCCCATTCAGACCATTTAGCCCATTAGGCCCATTATGCCACTTAGGTACATTAGGCCCATTAGGCCCATTCGACCACTTAGGCCCAATAGTCCCATTAGGTCCACTAAGCACATTAGGCCCATTTAGGCAATTAGTCCCATCCATTCACTTAGGCCCATTATGCCCATTATCTCTATTAGGCCACTTAGGCCCATTAGGCCCATTAGGCCCATTAGGCCACTTAATCCCATTCTGCGCATTAGTCCCCTTAGGCCCATTTGACCACTTAAGCCCCTTACGCCCATTAGGCTGATTAGGTCACTAAGGGCCATTAGGCCACTTAGGCCCCTTAGGCCCATTAGTACTTTTCGGCCCATTAGACAACTTTATCCCATAGGCCCATCAGGCTACTTAGGCCCAAAAGGCCGATTAATCTCATTAGTCCACTTAGTCCACTTAGAACCTTTAGGCCCATTAGGCCCATGAGGCCACTGAAGCCTATTGGGCCCATGAGGCCACTTAAGCCCTTTAGGCCCATGAGGCCACTTAGGCCCATTAGGCCCATCAATCCACTTAGGCCCATTAGGACACTTAGTCCTATTAGACCCATTATGAAACTTAGGCCCATTAGACCGATTAGGCCACTTTGGCCCATTAGGCCCATTGGGACACTTAGGCCCCTTAGGCAATTTAGGCCCATTAATTCCATTAGGCTGATTACGCCACTTCAGTCCATTATGCCCATTAGGCCCATTAGGACACTTAGGCCCAATAGGCCACTTAGGCCCATTAAGACACTTTTTTCCCTTAGGATTATTAGGACACTAAGGCCACTTATACCCATTATGCCAATTAGGCCACTTCGACCCATTAATCCCCTTAGGTCAATTAGGCCACTTAGGCCTATGAGGACCATTAGGCCCCTTAGGCCACTAAGGTCCACTAGGACCATTAGGCCCATTAGTCCCATTAGGCCCATTCATCCCATTAGAACCATTATGATCATTAGCCACTTAGTCCCATTATGCCCATGAGGCTACTTAGGCCCATCAGGGAACTTAGGCCCATTATGCCACTTAGGCCAATCGGGTCACTTAGGCCCATTAGGCCCACTCGCCCACTTAGGCCCATTATGCAACTTAGGCCCATTAGGTCACTTTGGATCATTAGGAAACTTAGGCCCATATGACCACTTAGGCTCATTAGGCCGATTAGGCCACTTTGGCCCATTAGGCCCATTAGGCCCATTAGGATTATTAGGCCACTTAGGACCAGTAGGCCACTTAGGCCCAGAAGGCCACTTAGCCCCACTAGGACCATTACGCCACTTAGGACCATTAGGCCACTTTGTCTCATTAGGCCACTTAATCCCATTAGGCTTATTGGGCCACTTTGGCCCATTAGTCCAATTAGGCCCATTAAGCCCATTAGGCTAATTAGGCCACTTAGGCCCATTAGGCTCATAAGGCCACTTAGGCCCATTAGGCCCATTAATCCCATTAGGCCACTTAGGCCCTTTAGGCCAGTTAGGCCCATTAGGCCTATTCATCCCATTAGGCACATTAGGATCCTTACACCCGTTAAGTCCATTTGGCCCATTAGGACCCTTAGGCCACTTTGGACAATTAGGCCCATTCGGCCCATTAAGAAAATTTTCCCCATTAGCCCCATCTGTGCCATTAAGCCCATTCGCACCATTAGGCCCTTTAGGCCACTTAGGCCCATTAGGCCACTTCCGCCCATTTAGCCCATTCGACCCATTTGGCCCATTAGCCCATTCGTCACATTAACCTCATTCGGTCCATTAACCACATTCGGGCCATTATGACCATTAGGCCACTTCGGCCCATTAGGCCCATTCATCACATTAGGCCCATTCAGACCATTAGGCCCATTCAGACCATTAGACCCATTTAGGCCACTTAGGCTTATTATGACACTTAGGTCCATTAGGCCACTTAGCCCCATTAGCCCAATTACACCCATTAGGCCAATTCATCCCTTTCATCCCATTAGCCTCATGAGGCCACTTAGGAAAATTAGGCCCACTAGACCACTAAGGAAAAATAGGCCCATTTAGAAACTTGGTCCCATGAGGCCCTTTAGGCCATTTAGGCCCATTAGGCCCATTCAATTGATTGGGCCAATTAGGCCACTTAGGCCACTTAGGTCCATTAGTCCCATGAGGACACTTAGGCCCAGGAGGCCCATGAGGCCACTTAGGCCCATGAGGCCCATCAGGACACTACGGACCATTAGGCCCATTGGGACACTTAGGCCCATTAGGCCACTTAGGCCCATTCAGCCCATTACGACCATTTAGCGAGTTGGGCCACTTAGCCCCATTTGGCTCATTCGGGTACTTGGGCCCTTTAAGCCCATTGGGCCACTTCGTCCCATTAGGATAATAAGGCCCATTAGGCCCCTTACACCCATTAGGTCCATTAGGCTACTTAAGCTCATTCCGTCACTTAGGCCCATTAGCACCGTTAGGCCACTTAGGCCCATTAGGCCACTTAGGCTCACTAGCCCCATTAGGCCACTTAGGCCCATTTGACCACTTAGGTCCAGTAGGTCACTTTTGTGCATTATTCCCTTTAGGACGATTATTCCACTTAGGCCCATTAGCCCCATTAGTCCACTTAGGTCCATTCAACCACTTAGGTCCATTAGCCCCATTAGGCCACTTTGGCCCATTCAGCCACTTAGGTCCATTAGGCCACTTTAGCACATTAGGCCCTTTAGGCTGATTATCCACTTAGGCCCATTCATCCCATTCATCCCATTCGACCCATTAAGCCACTAATCCCTATTGAAAACATTAGGCCACTTAGACCTATTGGTAACATTAGGCCACTTAGTCCCATTACGCCCATTGGGCCACTTCAGCCCATTACGCCCATTAGGCCCATTAGGCCACTTCGGCCCATTAAACCCATTAGGCCCATTCAGCCACTTAGGCCCATTAGGCCCATTAGGCTCATTGGACCATATAGGACACTTAGGCCCATGAGGCCTATTATACCCATGAGGCCACTTAGGCCCATTAGGCCACTCGAGCCCTTTAGGCCCATGAGGCCACTTAGGCCCATTAGGTCACTTAAGCCAATTAGGCCCATTAGGCCCATTAGGCCCCTATGCCCATTAATCACATTAATCCCATTGGGCCACTTATCTCTATTAGTCTAATTAGGTGACTAAGGCCCATTAGGCCACTAAGGCCCACTAGTCCCATTAAGCCCATTAGGCCGATTAGGCCACTTAGGCCCATTAAGACCTTTAGGCCAATTAGAAAATTTTATACCATTAGTCCGCTTAGTCCAATTAGGCCAATTTTACCACTTAGGCCCCTTTGGCCCATTCATCCCATTGGGCTCATTATGCCCATTAGGTCAATTAGGAAACTTTGGCCCATTAGGCCACTTCGACCCATTAGGCCCATTAGGCCCATTAGGCCATTGAGTCCAATTAGGCCTATTTGGAACCTAGGACCGCTAATCCCATTAAGCCCATTAGGCCATATGGGCCCATTAGGATACTTAGGCCCATTGGGACCCTTGGCCCATTAGTCCCATTAGGACCATTAGGCCCATTACAACCATTCCACCCATTAGGCCGATTAAGACACTTAGGCCCATTAGGCCACATAGGCCCATTAAACCGCTTAGGCCCATTAGGATATTGAGGCCCATTCAGTCCATTAGACCCTTTTTTCCCCTAGGATCATTAAGCCCATTAAGCCCATTGGGCCACCCAAACCCATTAGTCTACTTAGTCCTATTAGGTTCCTTTGGCCCATTAAGCCACTTAGGCCCATTAAGACCATTAGGCCCATTTGTACCATTAATCCCATTAGGTAGATTAGGCCACTTAGGCCCATTGCTCCCATTAGTCCACTTAGGCCCATTGTCCCCAATCGGCCCATTAGGCCCATTTAGCACCTAGGCCCAATAAGCCCATTAATCCCATTAGGCCCCTTGGGTCCATTAGGCCAATTAGGCCAGTTAGGCCCATTAGGTCAGTTAGTCACATTAGGTCCATTATCCCACTTAGTCTCATGAGGCATATTAGGCCCATTAGGCCACTTAGGCCTATCAAGCCCATTCATCCACCACAACAAATTAGGCCCTATGGGCCACTTAGGCCCATTCGGCCACCTTAGTTGATTTGGCCCATTAGGCTAATTAGGCCAATTAGGTCCATTAGGCCCATTCATCCACCAAGTAAAATTAGGCCATGTGGGCCACTTAGGCCCATTCGGCCACCTAGGCCGATTTGGCCCATTAGGAAATGTAGGCCCATTAGGCCCAATTGTTCGATTATACCACCACCACCACCACCAAAGTATTTTTGTATTTTATTAATGAAAGGGAAGAAGTTCACAAATGAGTGTTTAAGGGGGTCTAAAGAAATGAAGTCCCAAATCATGAGCCTGGATAAAATGCATACCTTCTGGGGGAAAAGATCCAGGACTCGAGAAAATAGTCAGATGGTAATCTGGAGTTGTTCTAGATGCAAAAAAATCCTCCACAGTATTTCCCTCTCTCAAGGTATGAAGAATAGTCATATGGTTGTTCATGATAGACTTGAAACTTCTAATAGAATACTCAATGGACCAGGGAGTAGGCCCCTTACCTAACAAAGCATTGTATATGGTAAGAGAATCTGTCTCAATCTTCTGAATGGGGAGGTTCCTCTCTCTGTAGAGTTTGAGACCGTCGAGCAGGGCCAAGGCTTCCACTTGTAGGGAGTCACCGGTCCCCAAGAAGGCTGAAAACGCAACTACAATAGAACTTGTAGTGTCACGAATAACACCCCCCCCCCCCCACGCGCATCGAACCCATATGACTTAAGATATCAATATTCAGTTTATAACCAGAAATAGGTGGATTCCATCAGACACAATTCCCCCGGGTAGAAGGAGGAGAAAGGGAGGCTTGCGGAGGGAGAATCAGTTGTATGGAAGGAACATTCACTAGGTCACTGGACAACCTGTATAAATCTAGAATGATGTTTCTGGTTTTGAAAAAAAGACCCGTAGTGGATAGTGGGTTACATTGGTACCTCCTATCATTCCTTAAAGACCAGATCATCCAAAAACTAACAAATAAAATGAGAGCCCTACCCTTTCTCTCCATGCTAGAAATATCCACTGCAAGGAACCAGTGCTGGAGGAATAGGTCAGCACTAAAGGCCAAATCAGAACAGTCTGTTAACTACCCAAAAGAACTCTAGATAGACTTGGTCCATTCACTATTAAATAATAAATGATTAGAGGATTCAGTACTGGGATCTGTGCAACAGAAGCATTTCGAGGCTAGGCTGACACCTCTGCGCTAGACATTATCATCAAATGGAAAGGAATTGTGCATGACATGCCAAACCAAGAAGAGGTATTTGGAAGGAATGTATTTATACCACAACACCTCACCCCATCGATCCAGGGGAGAAGAGATAGACTGAATCTTAGCAAAGTCTTTGAGGGAAAAAGTGCAATTTGCAGAGGCTGTGAAGACATATTTATCCATATCATCAGACAAAACTATACATTCAAAAATATTCCTATGATTTCTATCCAAGGTGGACCAAATGAGAGTGGGGTGATTGTAGGCCTCCCTGAAAGAGATGTTTGGTGTCTGAAAGCAAGGAAAACCTAACATTTTTTCAAACCATTTGTGGTTCCAAAAGCTAATATCACCTCTGCCTATAATCTAGTGTAAGTGTTGCTGAATAAGTAGAATATGGGGTTGGATCATCCTTAGAATGTTGGATGGATTGTGTTAGGATGATCACCCCTCAAGGCCATAGGATTTTCCATGTGTTTTCCCCACAAAGAATTCCCATCAAGAACCTCCCAGGAAAATTTGGCGTGAAGGCCATTGATCGTCGCTGAAACACTCTTAAGGTTAAACTCGCCTTCTTCAATAGATTTTTCCAACATGGCCCAGGAAGCCCAGTGAAATTTATCATGAATATGAACATCCCATAAAAAGTAAATAAAAATGGACTCAATATTCAAAATCGACTTCTTTGGGACCTTTAGAGTGAACAATATGTGCATGGGGATAGAGGATAAAACCGAGCACATCAAGGTGATCCTTCCCCCAAATTACATAAATATGTCTTTCCAATTGAAGATGTGACCAACGATCCTTATAGTAACCATATCAAAATTTTTAATGAGGAGCTTTTTGGGGGAGACCGGATCACACAGGTAGGTCATCGGGAAGGAGTCATTGTGCATGCCAAGGTTGTCCTCCAATGATCTAATCTGTCTTCCTAAGCATTTATTAGAAGTAAAGAAGAGACTTTTCTCATGGTTGACCACTTTAATTAGACCGATTAGGCCACTTAGGCCCATTTGACCTATTAGGCCCATTGGCCACTCAGGCCCACTAGGCACATTAGGCCCATTCAACCCATTTCGCCACTTAAACCCATTAGTTCTATTAGGCCACCTAGGCTCATTAGGCCCACTAGGCCCATTAGGCCACTTAGGCCCCTGAGGCACATTAAGCCCATGAGGCCCATTAGGACCATCAGTCCACATAGGCCCATTAGGCTCATGAGGTAACTTATAACCATTAGACCCCCATTTGACACATTCTTTCACTCAGGTCCTTTAGGTCCATTCAATCACTTAGGCCCATTCAGCCACTTAGGCCCATTATGCCCATTAGGGCATTTAGGCCACTTAGGTCCATTTGTCCCATTAGGCCCATCAGGCCCATTAGTACACTTAGTCCCATTAGTTCCATTAGGTCCATTGGGACCATTAGGCCCCTTAGGGACATTAGACCTATTAGGTCACTTAGACCCATTTGGCCCACTGGGACACTTGGGCCCATTATTCCCATTGGGCATACCAGACCCATTAATCCAATTAGGCACATTCTACCACAGAGGCCCATAATAAAAATCAGGCTCATTCAGCCCCTTAGGCTCATGAGGCTCACTTATCCCATTAGGAAACTTAGGCCCATGAGGCCCATTGGGCCACTTAGACTAGTGAGGCCCATTAGTCTCATGATGCCCATCATGCCCATGAGGCCACTTAGGCCCATTAGGCTACTTAGGTCTATTAGGCCAATTGGTCCACTGAGTCCCATTAGGCCCATGAGTCAAATTAGGCAACTGGGGTCCATTAGGCCCATCTGGCCCATTAGGCCGCTTAGGACCATTAGGCCCATTAACCCTGTTAGGATTTTTTGTCGACTTAGGACCCTTAGGCCCTTTAGGCCCATAAGAACACTAAGCCCCATCATGACCATTATGCCACATAGGCCCATTAGGGCTATTTGTCCCATTAGGCCGATTAGGCCCATTATGCAACTTAGTCCCATTCATCTCATTACGCCACTTAAGCCCACTAGGCCCATTAGGCCAATTAGGCCACTTCGGCCCATTAATCCACTAAGGACCATTAGGACCATTAGGCCACTTAGGCCCATTAGGCCACTTAGGCCCATTAGGTGCATTAGGTCCATTAGGAAACTGAGGCCCATTAGTCCACTTAGGCCCATGAGGCTCATTAGGTATATTAGGTCATCAGGGCCATGAGGCCACTATGGCCCATTCGGCCCATTGGGCCCATCAGGACCATTCGGCCATTGTGTCCTATTATTCCCATGAGTCCCATTAAGCCCATTAGGCCACTTAGGCTAATTCAGATCATTAGGCCACTTAGGACCATTTGACCCATCAGGCCCATCAGGCCCATTAGGCTAGTTCGACCCATTCATCCCATTAGGCCCATTAAGCCACATAGGTCCATTCATCTCATTATGCCACTTAGACCCATTAGGTCCATCAGGCGCATCAGCCCCATTAGGCCACTTAGGTCCATCAGGCTCATTAGGCCCATTAGGCCACTTAGGCCCATTTGGCTCATTAGGCCATTGAGGACTATTAGGATCCTTAGGACACTTAGGCCCATTAGGCCCTTCAGACCCATTAAGCCACTTAGGCCCATGAGGCCCATTAGGTCACTTAGGCCTATACGACTCATTAGGCCACTTAGGCCCATTAGGCACATTAGGACAATTAGGCCCATTAGGCCCATTAGGCCACTTTGGCCCATTAGGACCATTAGAACACTTACGACCATTTGACTCATTTAGCCACCTAGACCCATTAAGCTGATTAGGCCCATTAGGCCACTTAGGTCGATTAGGCCCATTCGGCCACTCAGGCCCATTAGGCCACTCAGGCCCATTAGGCCACTTAGTCCCATTAGGCCCATTAGGACACTAAGGATCATTAGGCCTATTAGGTCACCTAGGCCCATTGGAACACTTAGGCCCATTAGGCCACTATGGCCCATTAGGCCCATTAGGCCACTTAGGCCCATTAAAAAACATAGGCCACTTAGGCCCATTAAGCCACTTTGGCCACTTAGTCCCATTATGTCCATTATGATCATTCATCCACATTAACCCATTAAGCCACTTAGGCCCATTAGGAACATTAGGTCACTTAGGCCCATTAGGCCCATTAGGCCACTTAGGCCCATTAGTCCCACTAGGCCACTTAGGCCCATTAGGCCACTTAGCCCCATTAGGCCACTTAGGCCCATTCAGCCACTTAGCCCATTAGGCCACTTCAGCCACTTCGGCCCATTAGGCCGATTACACCACTGAGGTCTATTAGGCCCATTCAGCCACTTAGACCCACTTGTTCCATTAATCCCATTAGCTCGATGAGGCCACTTAGGCCCATTAGTCCCTTTAGGCTCATTAGGCCACTTAGGTTAATTAGGCTCATTCAGCTCATTAAGCCCATTAGGCCCATTTGGCCCTTAAGCCCCTTATGCCCATTAATCACATTAGTCCACTTAGGCACATTAGGACGATTTAGCCACTAAGTCCCATTAGGGAACTAAATTACACTAGGACCATTAATCTCATTAGGCCGATTAGGCCAATTAGGCCCATTTGGCTCACTCGGCCAATTACGCCCGTTAGGCCAATTATACCCATTAGGTCGATTAGGAAACTTTGGAACTTTAGTCCAATTAGGCACATTTTGCCACTTGGGCCCATTAGGACCATTAGGCCCATTAGGCCTATTTATCCCATTAGACTGATCATGCAACTTTGGCCCATTGGGCCACATAGGCTGATTTAGCCACTTGGGATAATTAGGCCCATTCGACCCCTGCAACCCATTTGGCCCCATAGGCTCGTAAATCCAATTAATCCCATTAGGCCATCTAGGCCCATTATTCCACTTAGGCCCATTAGGCCCCTTGGCCCATTGGGCAACTTAGGTCCATTGCGCCCGTTATGCCCATTAGGACCATTAAGCCAATTAGGTCGATTAGTCCACTTAGGACCATAAGGCCACTTAGGCCCATAAGTCCACTTACGCCCATTAGGAACATTAGGCCAATCAGGCCCATTAGTCACATTCATCCCATTAGGTCCATTCGTCACATTAGGTCTATTTGGCACCAAGGCATGTTAAGCCCATTCATCCCACTAGGCCTATGAAGCCCATTTGGCTAATTTGACCACTTAGGCCCGTGAGGCCCATGAGCCCACTTAGGACCATGAGGATTTTTAGGATCATTTGGCTCCTTATACCCCTTAAGTTCCTTAGTCTCATTAGGACACTTAGACCCAATAGGCTCATTCGGCCACTTAAGCCCATTAGGACCAATAGGCCAATTAAGCCAATTAGGCCCATTAGACCACTTAGGCCAATTACACCCATTCATCCCATTAGGCCCATTAATCTCATTAGGCCACTTAGGACCATTAGGACATTTAGGCCCATTTGGACCATTAGGTCACTTAAGCCACTTAGGCCCACTAGGCCCATTAGGCCACTTATTCCCATTCGGATCACTAGGAACATTAGGCCCATTCGACCTATTAGGCCACTTAAACTTATTTGATCCATTAGGCCACTTAGCCCATTAGGCCTACTAGGCACATTAGGCCCATTCGGCCCATTAGGCCACTTAGACCCATTATGCCCATTTAGCCACTTAGGCGCATTATGCCCACTAGGCCCATTAGGCTACTTAGGCCCATTAGGCCACTTCAATCCATTAAGTCCACTAGGATCCTTTGGACCATTCAGCCTAGTAGGACACTTTGGTCCATTCGGCCCATTAGGTTGCTTAGGCCATTGAGGCCCATTCGGCCCATTAGGGCACTTTGGCCCACTCGACCACTTAGGCCCATTACTCCCCTTAGGAAAATTAGGGCCATTATGCCCATTTGACCAATTTTTCCACTAGATCCATTTGTCCCATTATCCCCATTGGACCACTTAGGCCCATTCAGCAAATTAGGACCATTAGGCTCACTAGGCCCATTATGCACATTCATCCCATCAGGCTCATTAGGCCCATCATTCCACTTAGTCCATTTAGGCCCATGAGGCCATTGAGGCCCATTAGGCCACTAAGGGCCTTTAGGCCCATGATGCCACATAGGTGCATTAGGCCCATCAGTCCACTTAGGAAAATTAGGCCCATTAGGCCCATTCGGCCACTTAGGCCCATTGAGCGAATTCGTCCACTTATGCCCATTAGGCCCATTAGGCCACTTAGTCCCATTCGACCCATTGGGCCACTTAGGCCTATTTGTCCACTTAGCCCATTAGACCACATAGGCCCATTTGGACTCTTAGGCTCATTTGGCCCCTTAGGCCCATTAATCCCATTAGGCATGATTAGGAAACTTAGGCCCATTAGGACACTTTGGCCCCATTAGGCCCATTAGGCCCATTAGGCCTCTTAGGATAATTCGGCTCATTCGACCCATTAGGCCTATTAGGTCCATTCATCCCATTAGGCCCATTTGGCACCTAGGTCCGTTAAGCCCAATAGTCCCATTAGGCCACTTAGGCCCATTAATCCACTTAGGCCCATTAGGCCGATTTGCCCGCTAAATCCCATTAGGCCTATTAGGCCACTTAGGCCCACTAGTCCCATTAATCCCATAAGGTCCATTAGGTCACATAGGCTAATTAGACCACTTAGGCCCATTATTCCCACTATGCACATTAGGACCATTTGGCCCATTAGGCCACTTTGCCCCATTAGGCCACTTAGGCCCGTTAGTACACTTAGGCCACTTAGGCCCATTATGTCCATTTGGCACATTGGGCCACTTAGGCCTATTAGGCCACTTAGGCCCATTGGGATGATTGGGCCACTTAGGCCCATTTCGCCACTTAGGCCCACAAGGCCCATTATGCCAATTAGGCTAATTTTTCCACCTAGTCCCATTAGACCACTTAGGCTCATTAGGCCCATTATTCCCATTTGGTCCATAAGGCCACATAGGCCCATTAGGGGCATTAGGCCCATAAGTCCACATAGGCCCATTAGGCGCATTAGGCCCAATATTCCCATTTGGTCACTTAGACCCACTAGGCCCATTAGGAAACTTAGGTCCATTAGGACCATGAGGCCACTTATGCCCATTAGGTGCATTAGGCCCATTATGTCCCTTAAGCCAATTCATCAACTTAGGCCCATTAGGCCCATTACCCTCACTAGAACAATTTGGCCCATTATTCCTATTTAACCACTTAGGCCCAATCGACCACTTAGGCCCATAAGTCCCATTGGGCCCATTCGGTCAATTAGGCCGATTAGGCCACTTAGGTCACTTCGACCCATTAGGCCCATTATGACCATTAGGCACATTATGCCCCATTAGGCCCATTATTCCCATTAGGCCCATTAGGTCCATTGGGCCCATTAGGCCACTTAGGCCCATTAGGAGCATTCAGTCAATTAGGCACATTCGGTCGATTAGGCCGATTAGGCCCATTTGGCCCATTCAGCCCATCAGGCACATTTGTCCCCTAGGACCGTTAAGCCCATTAAGACCATTAGTCCACTCAGGCTCATTAGGCCACTTAGTCCCATTAGTATGATTAGGCCACTAAGGCACATTAGGCCCATTAGGACACTTAGGCCCACTAGGCCCATTAAGCCCATTTGGACACTTAGGCCCATTGGGCACATTAGGAAAATTAATCCCATTAGGCCAATTAGGCAACTTTGGCCCATTAGTCTATTTTGGACCTTAGCCCCATTAGGCAACTTAGGACAATTTGGACTATTAGGCCCATTAGGTCCATTAGGACACTTAGGCCAATTAGGCCCATTAAGCTCATTAGGCTGATTAGGCAACTCTATCCCATTAGTCCACTTAGGCCCATTAGGACACTTAGGCTAATTAGGCCCATTTTTTCCCTTAGGCCCATTAGGCCACTTAGGTCCATTTGGCCCATTTGACCGATCTAGCACCTAGGCCCGTTAAGCTCATTAATCCCATTATTCCCATTAGGACACTTAATACCCTTGGGCCCATGAGGCCCATAAGGCCACTTAGGCCCATGAGGCCCATTAAGTGACTTAGGCCCATGAGGCCCATTAGGCCCATTAGGCCCCTTAGGCCACTTATGCCCAGGAAGCTCATTAGGCCACTTAGGCCCATGAGGCTCAATAGGCCAATTCAGCCCATCAGGCCCATCAGGATCATTCAGCCACTTAGGCCAATTAGGCCCATTATGCCACTTAGGCCCATTAGGTTCATTAGTCTCATTCGTTTGATTAATCTGATTTGAACACTTAGTTCACTTAGGCCCATTAAGCCCATTAGGCCACTTAGGGCAATTGGATCATTAGGAAACTTAGGCCCATTAGTCAAATTTGTCCCATTAGTCCCATTGGGCCCATTTTGCCCAATCGAACCATTCGTCCCATTCATCCCATTAGGCCCATTAGGCCCATTTGTCCACTTAGGCCCACTAAAAACATTAGGCCACTTAGGTCCATTAGGCAACTTATGCCTACTAGGCCCATTGGGACCATTAGGCCAATTAGGCACATTAGGCCCATTAGGCCCATCCAGACACTTGGGCCCATTCGACCACTTAGGCCCATTAGGCCACTTCGGCCCATTGTGTCTATTAGGCCACTTTCACCCATTAGGCCCATTATGCCACTGAATACCATTTATCCACTTAGGCCCATTAGGCCCATTAACCCCATTAGATCGAATGGGCGTAATGTGACTAGTAGGCCTAATGGGCCTATGTGGCCTAAAGGGACTAACGGGCCTAAGTGGCCAAATGGGACTAAGTGGCCTAATGGGACTAATGGGACAAATGTGCCTAGTGGGACTAATGGGCCCAAGTGGCCTAATGGGCCTACTGGGCCTAAGTGGCCTAATGGACCTAAGTGACCTAATGGGATTAATGGGCCTAATGTGTATAAGTGGCCTAAG
Organism: Viscum album; assembly: GCA_963277665.1. Taxonomy (NCBI): domain Eukaryota; kingdom Viridiplantae; phylum Streptophyta; class Magnoliopsida; order Santalales; family Viscaceae; genus Viscum; species Viscum album. Next base: position 1,777,757,480 of record OY728156.1, read on the forward strand.
TTTCCTAATGGGCCTAAGGGGACTATTGGTCCTAAGTGGCCTAATTCGCCCAACAAAACTAAGTTTCCAAATGGGCCGAACGAGCCTAATCGGCCTAAGTGGACTAATGGTCCCAACGGGCCTAACTGGCCTAAAGGGACTAATGGCCCTAACTGGACTAATGGGACTAATGGAAAAAATGGGCCTAGGTGGCCTAATGGGCGTACATGGCCAAATAGACCTAAGTGGACTAATGGGCCTAAAGAGCCTAATTGGCCAAAGGGCTTTAATGGGCCTAAGTGGCATAATTGTAGCATAATGGGCATAATTGGTCTAATGGGCGTAATGAGCCTAATTTTCTGAATGGGCCTAATGGGCCTAAGTGTCCAAATGGGCCTAATGGGCCTAATGAGCCTAAGTGGCCTAATCAGCCTAAAGGGACTAATGGGACAAAGCAGCCTAATGGGCTTAAGTGGCATAATCAGCCTAGTGGGCCTAAGTGGCATAATCATAACCAAATGGTCCTAAGTGGCCTAATGGGCCTAAGTTTCCTAATGGGCCTAGGTGGCCGAATGGTCCAAATAGACCAAAGGGGTCTAATCGGCCTAAAGGTCCTAATGGGCCAAAGCGGCCTAATAGGCCTAAGTGGCATAATCGGCCTAATGGGCCTATTGTCCTAAGTGGCCTAATGGGCCTAATGGGCCTAAGTAACCTAATTTTCTTAATCGGCTGAAGGGGCCTAATTTGCCTAAGTGGCCTAATGGGCCTAAGTAGTCCAATGGGCATAAGTGGTCGAAGGGGCGGAATCAGACGAATGGGCCTAATGGACCTAATGGACCTAATGGACCTAAGTGGCCTAATGGGAGGAATGGGCCTAAGTCGCCTAATGGGCCTAAGTGTCCTAATAGGCCTAATGGGCTGAATGGGCCTAATGGTGCTAATTGGCCAAAGTTTCATAATGGGCCTAAATTATAGTCCTAATGTGTCTAAGTGGCCTAATGTACCTAAGTGGCCTAATGGGTCTAATGGGCCTAATGGGTTGAATGGACCCAATGGGCTGAAGTGGCTTAATGGGGAGAATTATCCGAATGGGCCTAATTGGTTGAAGTGGCCGAATGGGCCTAACGGGTCCAATGGGCCCAATGGGCCTGCTGGACCAAAGTGGGCTAGTGGGTTGAATAGGCCTAAAGGGTCCAATGGGCGTAATGGGTCGAATGGGATGAATCAGACTAAAGGGTCAAATGGGCCTAATTTTCCAAATGGGTCAGATGGGTCAAATGGACCTAGTGGGTCGAAGTGGATTAATGGACCTACTGGGCATAATATACCTAATGAACCTAATGTGTCTAAGTGGCCTAATGGTCTTAAGTGGATAATTAGACCTAATGCGCCTAATGGGCGTAATGGGCATAATGGGCCTAAGTGAACCAATGGGCCTAATGGTCCTAAGTGGCCAAATTGGCCTAACGGGCCTAATGGGCCTAAGTGGACCAATGGTCCAAATAGGCCTAATTGGTCTAATAGGCCTAAGTGGCTTAATGGGATGAATGGGATAAATGGTCCAAATGGGCCAAATGGGGCTAATGGGCCTAATGGATCGAATGGGACTAATGGGTCTAAGTGGTCGAACGGGCCACAGTGGCCTAATGGGCCCAATGGTCCTAATGGGACAAATAGGCCTAATTTTCATAATGGGCCTAAGTGGCTCAATGGGTCGAAGTGGCCTAATGGCATGAAGTGGACTAATGGACAAAGTGGGACTAAGTTGCATAATGGGACTGAGGGGTCTAAGTGGCCTAATGGGCCAAAGTGGATGAATGGGCCTAATGGGCCTAATGGTCCTCTGTGGCTAAATCAACCTAATGGGTATAATGGGCCTAAGTGTACCAATGGGCATAATGGTCCTAAGTGGACCAATGGGCCTAATGGGCCTAATGGGACTAATGGGCCTAAGTGTGCATACAGGGCCTAATGGGCCTATTGGGCATCATGGGTCTCCTAGGCCTAATGGGACTACTGGGCCTATTGGGCCTAATGGGCCAAAGTGGCATAATGAGCCTAAGTGGCCTAATGGGCATAAGTTGCCTAATGGATCTAATGGGCCTAAGTGGCCTAATGGTTCTAATGGTTCTAATGGGCCTAAGTTTCCTAATGGGGCATACTGGATGAATGGGCGTAATGGTATTAATGGGCATAATTGGCCGAAGTGTCCAAATGGGCCTAAGTTTCCTCATGGGCTTAATGGACCTCAGCGACCTAATGGGACTAATGCGCCTAATGGTCCTAAGTGGCCTAATAGGAAAAAGTGGATGAATGGTAATATGGGCCTAATGGGAATAATGGGCCTCATGGGCCAAAGTGGCCAAGTGGGCCTAATGAACCTAATGCGCATAAGTGGCCTAATGGGACTAATGGTTCTAGTAGGCCAAAGTGGATGAGTGGGAATAATGGGATTAATGTATCTAATGGGACAAACTGTCCAAATGGGACAAATGGGCCAAAGTGGATTAATGGGCCAAATGGGAAAATGGGCCTAAGTGGCTTAATGGGACAAAGTGGATGAATGTGCCTAATGGGACGAATAGGCATAATGGGTTGAAATGGAAAAATGGGACAAATTTACCTAAGTGGACTAATAGTCCTAATGAGATTAGTGGGCCTAAGTGGCCTAATGGGACTAAGTGGCCTAATGGGCCTAATGGGCCAAATGGACCTAAGTGGCCGTATGAGCCTAAGTGGCCTAATGGGCCTAATGGGAAAAAGTGGGAGAATATTACTAATTAGCCTAATGGGAATAATGGTACTAATGGGCCTAAGTTGTCTAATTGTCCTAATGGGACCAAGTGGCCTAAGGGGCCTAATGGTCCAAATGGGACTAAGTGGCCAAATGGGCCTAATGGGCCTCATGGGCCTAGTTGGCCTGTGTCCTAATTTTCCTAAGTGGTTGAATGGGCCTAATGGGCCTAAGTCGACTAAGGGGACTAATGGTGCTAACTGGATGAGTGGGAGTAATGGGCCTAAGTGAAAAAATGGGCCTAATGGGCCTAGTGGGCCTAAGTGTCATAATGGGCCTAAGTGTCCAAATATGCCTAAGTCACCTAAGGGGCCTAATGGGCCTAAGTGGATTAATGGGTCTATGTGTCCTAATGGGCCTAATGGGATAATGGTCTTAATAGGGCTAATGGGATAATGGGCCTAATGGGCCTAAGTGGCATAATGAGCCTAATTGGCCTAACTGGACTAATGTTCCTAAGGGACCTGAGTGGAATAATGGGATTAATGGGATAATGGGCCTAATGGTCCTAAGTGGATCAATGGGCCTAATGGCCCTAAGTGGCATAATTGGGAAAATGGGCCAAATGGGCGCAAGTGTCCTAATGGGCCTAAGTGGCCTAATGGGCCTAATGGGACTAAGTGGCCTAATGCGTCTAAGTGGACTAATGAGCCTAAGTGTCCTAATGGGCCTAATGGCCCGAAGTGTCTTGATTGGCCTAATGGTTTTAAGTGGTCGAATGGGTATAATGGGCCTAAGTGGCTGAGTTAGCCGAATGGGTCGAGGTGGCCCAACGGGCCTGATGGGACTTAGTTGCCTAATGTTCCTAATAGGCCTAAGTGGTCCAATGGGCATAATGGGAATAATGGGCCTTAGTGGCATAATGGGTCGAATGGGCCTAAGTGGCCTAATGGGCCTAATGGGCCTAAGTGGCCTAATGAGTGGAATGAGCCTCAATGGCCTAATGGCCCTAATGTGCCTAATGGGTCGAATGGGCCTAAGTGACCTAATGGGACAAAGTGGTATAATGAAAAAAATGGACCTAAGTGGCCTAATGGGCTAAAGTGGCCTAAGTGGCCTAATGGGCCTAACAGGCCTAAGTGGTCGAATGGGCATAATCCGTCTATGTGGCTAAATTGGCCTAATGGGCCGAAGTGTCCTAATGTTCTTAAGTGGCCTAATGGGCCTAATGGGTTAATGGTAATAATGGGCCTAATGGGCCTAATGGGCCTTAGTGGCCTAATAGGACTAATGGGACTCAGTGGCCTAATGGGCCTAATGGGCCTAAGTGAACTAATGGGCCTAATGGCCTAAGTGGCCTAATGGGATGAATGGGACTCAATGGCCTAATGGTCCTAATGGGCCTAAGTGGATTAATGTTCCTAATGGGATGAATGGGCCTAATGGGCCTATGTGGCCTAATGGGCCTAATTGGCCTTAGTGGCCTAAGTGGCATAATGGGCCAAATGGACCAAATGGCCCTAAGTGGCCTAAAGTGCCTAAGGACCTTAGTGGATTAATTTTCCTAATGGTCCAAGTGGGCCTAAGTGGCCCAATGGGCCCAATGGTCCTAAGTTTCATAATGGGCCTAAGTGGCTGAATTGGCCTGATGGGCCTAATGGGCCACAGTGGCCTAAGGGGCCGAAGTGGCCTATTGGGCTTGATGGTCCTGATTGCCCTAATGAGCCTAATGGGCCTCAGTGGCCTAATTGACCTAAGTGGACTAATGGGCCTAAGTGGCCTAAGGGGCCTAAGTGGACTAATGGTCCTAATGGGTCTAAGTAGCCTAATGGGCCTAAGGTGACTAAGTGGCCTAAGGGGCCTAAGTGGACTAATGGGCCTAATGGGACTTAGTGGCCTAATGGGCCTAATGCAACGAATGAGCCTAAGTGGCATAACAAGATTAATGGGCCTAAGTGGCCTAATGGGCCTAAGCGTCCTAATGGGCCTAAGGGGCCTAAGTGGATTAATGAGCTTAATGGTCCTAAGTATCTTAAGGGGCCTAATGGGCCTAATGGGCCTAATGGACCTAATGGGCTTAAGTGGCCTAATGGTACTTAGTGGCCTAATGGACCTAATGCGCTGAATTGGTCTAAGTGGTATAATGGGTCTTAGTGGCCTAAGTGGCCTAATGGATTTAGTGGGCCTAATGGGAATAATGGGCCTAATTGGGCTAATTGTCCTAATGGTCCATATAGGCCTAAGTGGCCTAATGTGTATAATCCAATGGGCTTGATGGGCCAAATGGGCCAAATAGTCACAATGGTCCTAAGTGGCCTAATGGGCTGAATGGGCCTAAGTGACCTAATAGGCCTAAATGACCTAATTGGCATAAAGTGCCACATAGGCCTAAGTGGCCTAAAGGTCTTAAGCAGCCTAATGGGTCTAATGGGACTAATGGGTCGAATGGGCTTAAGTGGACTAATGGTTCCAATTGGACTAATGGGCATAATGGTCCAAATGGGCCTAAGTGGCCTAATGGGCCTAATCTAACTGACCTAATTAGCCAAACGGACCTAAGTGGCCTAATGGGATGAATGGTCCTAATGGGCCTAAGTGGCCCAATTGGCCTAATTGGACAAATGGTCATAATGGGAATAATGGGACAAATTGGTCTAATGGGCCTAAGTGGCCTAATGGGCCTAATGATCCCAATGAATGAACCTGATGGCTCCCCACTCTCTTGGCTCCCAATTCTCCCCCTACCTCCTCTTCCCTCCTAGGGTTTTGAGGGTCTTCTCGACGGTGATAGTGTCGCTTCACCTGGTCCATCTTCTTCCTTATCTTGATTTCCTTTTCTTCTCTATCAACTTATGTGTCTTGATGGTGTGGTCATCACGCACCATTGACTTCCCCTCTTTCGATATATCCCTGTGCATCAGACCCCTATTCTGGGTTTGTGTGTGTGGGGATTTAGATGAATTGTGTTGTCACTGGAGAGTGCGTATGGTGCCTTCTTTCTCCTCTACACATGTTGGACTACCCATCATGTTTAAATTCACTTTGGTCAGGCTCGATTCCAGATCCAGGCCTACTTGGGATGGTGCTGGAGTAGGGATGGTAGTGGACTCAGATCTGGTTCATTCCTATGTTTGGATCCTTCTCTATTTTGAGGGTGTGGATTGCGGTCTCATGTGTTGGTTTTATTTGGGATTTATTTTCATTCTCTGTTATTAGTTCTCTATTTTTTAGACTGATGCAGTTTCTAGCTTGGTCCCCTGATGATGCCTCCATATGCTCATCCTTCCTACACTCCTTTCCCAGTAATTCCGGTGCATGGGTCTTCATGGAGGTTCTCGTAGGGGCGGATTTAGTGGCTTAGTGTCTCTGGGAGGGCGAATGGCCCATATTTAAAGGTTCAAATAGTTTTGATGTTCTGTTTTGATGGTTTTTTAGTGGTGATGTTGGATTTCTACGATGGTGATATGAAGACATCAGTGGTGATTAGTGGAAATCCTGGTTTGTTTTTCTCTAGTTCTTTGCACTGATGATGATGGTCGATGATGAAAAAGGTGGTGTTCCCGCTAGCGATGTGGTGACTCTAGCGATGATGGTAATGATGATGATGTTTAGAGTGGATGACAATGAGGTGATGATGATATTGGGTGATGATGATGGCATCAGCTTCTTTGACGTGCTATCTTTGATGTAGTGGCTTTTATGAAAATTTAAAAAATGATTTTGAGGGCCAAATGGTCCTAATATACCTAATGGTCCTAATTGACCTAAGTGGTCTAATGGGCCTAAGTGGACAAATTGGCTGAAGTGGCCTAATGGGCCTAAGGGGTTGAATGGACCTAATGGGCCTAAGTGCCTAATGGGCCTAATGGATAATGGTCCTAAGCATTCTAAGTGGCCTAAAGAGCCTAATGGTCCTAAAGGTCCTAAGTGGTCGAGTGTGCCTAAGTGGCCTAATGAGACCAATGAGACCAATGAGCCTAAGTGGCCTAATGGGCCTAACTGGCCTAATGGGTCTAATAGGCCCAATGGGCCTAATGGGACTTAGTGGCCTAAGGGGGCTAAGTGTCCCAGTGGGCCTAGGTGGCATAATGGGCCTAACGGCTAATGAGTCTAATGGGCCTAAGTGGCCTAATGTGGCTAATGGGCCTAAGTAGCCTTAAGTGTCCTAATGGGCTCAATTGGACTAAGTGGTATAATGGGCCTAAGTGGCCTCAGTGGCCTAATGAGACTAATGGGACTAAGCGACATAAGTGACCTAAGGGGATTAATGGGCCTAATGGGCTCAATTGGCCTAAGTGGCCTAATGGGCCTAAGGGACCTAAGTGACCTAATGGGGCTAATCGGCCGAAGTGGCCTAAGGGGAAAAATGGGCCTAATGGGATCAATAGACCTAAGTGGTTAAAGTGGGCTAAAGGGACTAATGGGCCTAAGCGGCCTAAGGGGCCTAATGAGCCAAATGGGGAAAATGGGCTCAATGGGCCTAAGTGCCCTAATGGGCCTAAGTGTCCGAATGGGCCAAAGTGGACTAATGGGCCTAAGTGGTCTAGTGGACCTAATGATAATAATGCGGATACTGGGGATAATGGGCCTAATTGGCCTAATGGGATGAAAGGGACCAATGGGCCAAGTGGGCCTAATAGGCCTCAGTGGTCTAACAGGCCAAAGTGGCCTAATTGGCACAATGGGATCAGGTGGCCTAATTGGTCTAATGGGTTGAATGGGCATAAGTGGCCTAATGGTCCTAATGGTTCAAATGAGCCTAATGAGCCTAATGGGCCTAAGTGGCCTAATGAGGCTAATGGGACTAATGTGCCTAAGTGGCCTAATAGGCCTTTAAGGGACTAAGTGGACTAATGGGCCTAAGTGGCCTAATCATCCCAATGGGACTAAGTGGCATCATGGTTTGAGTGGGCCTAACGGGTCGATTGGGATGAATTGGACTAATGGTCCTGAGTGGCCTAATGGGCCTAATGATCCTAAGTGGCCAAATGAGCCTAATGGGTTTTAGTGGAAAAATCGGCCTAATGGACCTAAGTGGACGAATGGGGCTGATGGGTCTAAGTGGCCTAATGGGCTGAATGGTCCTAAGTGACGTAATGGGCCTAAGTGTCCTAATCGGCCTAATGGGACTAATTAGGCCTTAGGTATCAGTGTTTCAAATATAGTGTTTTGGGTATAGGTTTTAGAATGTTTTGGTTCTAATTGGCCTAAATTGGTCTAAATTGGCCTAATTGACCAAAAGGCCAAATGACCAATTATCCTAATGGACCAATGAACTAATGGGATAATGTCCTAATGACATAAATGACCTAATTGGTTTAAATAGCCTAATGGACCAATAGCCCAGTGGCCTAATTGGCATAATGGCCTAATTGGCATAAATGAACTAATTGTTATAAATGATCTAATTAGTCTAAATGAATTAAATGATCTAATTGGTTTAAATGGAGTAATTGGCCTAATTGACCAAATTTACCTAATTGGCCTAAATTGGCCTAAATGGCCAAATGGGTCTAAGTGGTATATTTGGTCAAAGTGGACTAAATGATCTAATTGGATTAAATGGTCTAATTGGCCTAATTATCCTAATTGTCCTAATTATCCTAAATTGGCGTAAATAGTCAAATATCCAAATAAAAAATTAGCCTAATGGTGTAATGAACTAATCAGATAATGGCCTAATGGACAAATTGGTTAAAATATCCTAATGGCCTAATTGGCATAAATGAACTAATTGGTCTAAATGGACTAATTGGTCCAAATGGATTACTATTACTTTTGATTTATGTATGACATAAATTTTCTCTATATATGATACCTTGAGTTATTTAAATGAGGGTCCTAGTGGCAATTGAGCTGATGGCGGTGGTGGTGGAGGTGGTGATGGGGGTGGTGGTAGAGGTGGCGGCGGTGGTGGTGGCGACGAAGGTGGCAGTGGCGATAATGGTGGTGGTGGTTTCGAGCATAATGTAAGTGTGAGAAGATGGATGATATGTTTAAATTTATTTTAATAATCATTGTTTGAAACCAAGAGCAAGGATCTTGCATGTCAAATTTTAAATTAATTCATTTAATATTTAAAGAAATAAATACCTGTGCTTAGGAAATTTTTTCGTTAGTGAATGTTGATCATCTAAAAAGACCCATTCATATTACCGTCATTGCATTGTGAGGATTCTGGGATAAAATAACTCTAGCATCAATCCACATGTGCTCCTATGATCATTAAGAAACACCACTTGACCTCCAGGTTCTAGCGTAGTGAGTTTAATGTCTTAAGTTGTTCGTTCTTGATCACTCATTCTTTAGTCTTGAAGAAATATTTCTTATAATTATAGTTTTTGAGAGAGAGAGTCAGAGAGAAAGAGGATTTGAGCTAGAATTTGTTTTGCGCAAAAATTTTATATTCTTAATTTTTGGATTCTCTACACAATATACATAGACCCCTATTTTTAGAGTTCAGATTTAAGTTAAAATATTATTTAATTTCATATCGAGCATTAAATAAATTGGAATAAATTGTCTAATTGGCCTAAATTGCATAAATTACCTAACTGGATTAATTGGCCTAATTAGCCTAAATGGAATAAGTTTTTCTAATTGGCCTAAATGGCCAAATTGGCCTAAATGACCTAAATTAGCCTAATTGGATTAATTAACCTAAATTTCCTAAATTGTCTAATTGGTCTAATTGTCCTAATTGGCTTAATTGGCCTAAATGGCCTAAATTGGCCAAATCGGTGTAAATTTCCTAACCGGCCTAATTATCCTAAATGGACGAAATTGGCCTAAATGGCTTAATTGGCCGAATTGGCTTAAATGGTCTAAATTATCCAAAATGTCCTAAATTGGCCTAAATGGTCTAAATGACCAAATTGCCCTAAATGACCTAAATTGGCCTAAATAACCTAAATTATATAATTGTATTAATTGAACTAATTGTCCTAAATGTCCTAAATGGTCTAAATGGCCTAATTGTCATAAATAGCCTAAATGAACTAAATGAACTAAATAACCTAATTGCCTAATTGGCCTAAATGGACTAAATGATCTAATTTTCCTAATTGGCCTAAATGAAATAATTGGACTATATGGACTAATTGGAATAATTTACCTAAATTTCATAAATGGAATAATTGGACTAATGGTCTTAATTGGGATAAATAGCCTAAATTTTCCTAAATGGCCTAAATTGGCTTAATTGACCAAATTGGTCTAAATGGTCTAAATTCGTCTAAATGGTCTAAATGGATGAATTATCCTAAATGATATAAATTTAATAATTGATATAATTTTCCTAAATGGCCTAAATAACCTGATTGGTATAATTGGCCTAAATTTCCTAAATTGACCTAAATGGCCTAAATTAGACTAAATGGCCTAAATTGGCCTAAATGGACTAATTGTACTAATTGGATTGAATTTCCTAATTGGAATAATTGGCCTAATTGACCTAATTTTTCTAATTGGTTTAAATGAGCTAAATTGGCATAAATGGCCTAAATTGGCTTAAATGGCCTAAATGGCCAAAATTGGCCTAACTGTTCTAAATAGCCTAAATTGGCCTAAATGGCCTAATTGGCCTAAATTACCTAAATTGTATAATTGAACTAATTGAACTAATTGGAATAAATGGACTAAATTGGCTTAAATTTCCCAAATGGCCAAAATTTTCCCGAATGGCCTAAATTTGCCTAAATAGCCTAAATTGCATAATTAACCTAATTACCCAAAATGGTCTATATTGGCCTAATCAGCTTAAATGGACTAATCAAACTAATTGGACTAATTGGTCTAAATTTCCTAAATTTTCCTAAATGGAATAATTGACATAGTTGGCCTAAACAGTCTAAATTGGCCTAAATAGCCTAAATGGCCTAAATTGGCCTAAATGGCCTAATTAGCCTAAATGACCTAAATTGGCCTAAATGGCCTAAATGAACTAAATTTCCTAATTGGAAAATTGGCCTAATTGTCTTAATTGGCCCAAAGTGACCTAAATGGACTAAATCTTCTGATGGGCCTAAATGACCTTAAGAGCATAAATTGGCCTAATTAGTCTGAATTGGCCTCATTGGCCTCATTGGCCTAAATGGTCTAAATTGGACTAAATGGATTAAATGGCCTAATTATTCTAAATAAAATAAATAGACTAATTATACTAATTGGCATAAATGACCTAAATTGCCCTGAATTGCCTAATGGTCCTAATGGGCTTAAGTGGCCTAAGTGGCCTAATGGGCCTAATGGGTCTAATGGGCTTAAGTGGGGGCTAATGGGCCTAAGTGGCCTAATCGGCCTAATGGTCCAATTGGGCCTAAGTTTCCTAATGGGTCCAATGGTCCTAATGGGATTAATAGGCCTAATGAGTCCACTTGTCCAAAGTGGTGTAAAGGGCCTAAGTGGGCTAAGTGTCCTAATGGGCTGAATGGGCCTATTGGGCCTAAGTGGCCAAATGGTTCTATTGGTAATAAGTGTACTAATGGGACCATTAAGTCCAATTCGTCTTAATGGGCCTAATGGGATTAATGGGTCAAATGGACTAGTTGGGCCTAAGTGGCCGAATGGACCCATTATAGTCAATTCAGCATAATGGGCCTAAAGGAAAAATTGTCCTAATGAACCTAATGGGCCTAATGGGCACAATGGGCCTAATGGGTCTAAGGGGCCTAATGGGCCTAAGTGAAAAAATGGGCCTAAGTGTCCTAACTGGACAAATGTGCTGAATGAGCCTAAGTGGCCTAATAAACCCAATGAGCCAAAAGGGCCCAATGGGCCCAATGGGTCCAAGGGGCCTAATGGGCCTAAGTGGACTAGGCCTAATGAGCCTATTGTGCCTAAGGGAACTAATGGGGCTAATGGGACTATTGGCCTAATTACCCTAATGGGCCGAAGGGGCCCAATGGGGCCATTGGGTCAAATGGGCCTTTTGGGATTATTGGGCCTATTGGGCCTAAGTAACCTAATGAGCCTAATGACCTAATTGCCCTAATGGGCCTAAGGGGGCCAATGAGCCCAATTGGCATAATGGGTCTAAGGGTTTCAATAGGCCTAAGTGGCCTAATGGGCTTATTGGTCCTATTGTGCTTAAGTGGACCAATGGGCCCAATGGTCATGATGGGCCTAATGGGACCATTATGGATAATTCAACCTAATGGGTCCAATGGGCCTAAGTGGCCTAATGGGTCAAAGTATCCCAAGTTTTCTAATGGGCCTAATGGGTCCAATGGGTCTAAGTGGCCTAAGTTTCCTAATGGACATAATGGGCCCAATGGGTCTAAGTGGTCAAATGGTCCTAAGTGGCCTAAGTTGCCCAATGGGCCTAATGGGTCCAATGGGTCTAAGTGGACTAATGGGCCTAAGTGGACTAAGTTTCCTAATGGGCCTAATGGGTCCAATGGGTCTAAGTGGTCCAATGGGACTAAGTGGCATAAGTTGCATAATGAGCTTAATGGGCCTAATGGTTCTAATGGGTCTAATGGGCCCAAGTGGCATAATCGGCCTAATGGGTCTAATTGGTCTAATGGGATGAATGGGTTGAATGGGCCTAGGTGGCCTAATAGGACAAATGGTTATAATGGGACTAGGTGGCCTAATGGTCCTAAGTGGCCTAATAGGCCTAAGTGGCCTAAGTTGCCTAATGGGCCCAATGGGCCTAATGGGGATAATGGGCCTAAGTGGCCAAAGTTACCTAATCAGCCCAATGGGCCCAATGGGTCTAATGGGGCTAATGGGCCTAAGTGGCCAAATTTACCTAATCGGCCCAATGGGCCAAATGGTCCTAATGGGACCAATGGGCCTAATGGGCTTAATGGGTCCAATGATCCTAAGTGGCCTAAGCTGATTAGTGGGCCGAAGTGGCCTAATGGTCTTAATGGGACTAAGTTTCCTAACGGGCCTAAGTGGAATAATTGGCCTAATGGGTAAAATGGTCCTAAGTGGACTAAGTTGCCTAATGGGCCGAAGTGGCCTAATAGGCCTAAGTGGCCTAAGTGGCCTAAGTTTCCTAATGGGCTGAAGTGGCCTAATGGGCCTAAGTGGCCTAAGTTGACTAATGTGCCTAATGGGCCTAATGGGTCTAATGGAACGAATGAGACTAATGGTCCAAATAGGTCTAAGTGGCCTAATGGGCCTAAGTAGCCTAAGTTACCTAATGGGCCTAATGGGTTCAATGGTTCTAGGTGGCTCAATGGTCCTGAATGGCCTAAGTTTCCTAATGGGCCTAATGGGATTAATGTGTCTAATGGACCTAAGTGGCCTAATCGGCCTCATGGGTCAAATTGGACTAATGGGTCGAATGATCCTAGGTGGATTAATGGGTCAAATGGGTTGAATGAGTCAAACATTACTAGAAAAATGGCTTTTTGCGACAGTGCATTTGCGATGGGATCTCGTCGCAAATGGCCCATTGTGGAAAAGGGAATTGTAAATATTATCTTTTACAACGCTCTATCGCAAAAAGTTATTATTTGGGATGGGAAGTGGCACCGTCACAAATAGGTTCAGTGTTTTTTTAAAACACTATTACGACGGGCTGACCACCCGTCGCAAATCATTTTCACGATTTTTTAAAAAAAAATTGCGACGGACCATATTAATTAGTATTTGCGACGGTCCTTTTAAAATACTATAAAAAATACAAAAAAAATAAACCCTATTGTGACAGGCCTATCGCAAATAGTTGAAAAAATAAAATAAAAATAAATTAAATAAAATAATATTAATAATAATATAATATTAATATAAATGAAATAATAATATTAATATTAGCATAATAAAATTATTTATAAAATAATATTAATAACAATAATATAATATTAATAAAAAAGGTAATAATAATATTAATATTCGTAAAATAAAATTAATTATAAAATAATTAAATAATTAAATAATATTATTAATAATATTAATGAAATAATGATATTAATATTATTAATATAACAGAAACCTTAGTATTCACAAAAATATAAAAATATATTAATTAATAAAATAATAAATATAATAAAAAAATGAATGAAAAATAAAAAATGAAATATTCGAGACAATATAAAAAATGCACTATTTAAAACATTAAGTAGTTAATATTACAAAAAAATAAATTCAAATGTTTAATTATAAAATAAAAATACATCACTGAGGAGAAGGGTCGTCTGGAGGAGCCGAAGGAGATGGTGGAGGGAACTTCATCCCTAAACTGCGACTTAGACGTCGCATTTACTCCATCTTCTCCTACTCCTATTAATGTCATCATCGACGCATCTCATCCTGCATCTTTTTCTACTGTTGTTGCTGCTGTCATAGGAACTCTTCCTGCTATTGTTGTTTCCACAGATGCATCTCCTCCTGCTCCCTATGTATAGTATCTATAAGCTCACTATGAGCTCACAGCTACTCCTCATATTGTGGATGAGATGATGATGAATCTTCAAGAGATCCTCTCAGGATGAACACCGACATCATAGAGGTTTCATAAAACCCCCATGCGTCAATCGAGAGTCGATACCAATAACTCAACCTTTTTTGAAGGCATACTGGATTGCCTACAACCATGCTGCCTCATCAAATCGAGGGGGAACTAGTCTGACCATCGGTCTCAACCTGACTCTCACTATGTGTCTGATACATCACGACGTCATATGACTCTTTCAATTGAAATTTAAAATTAAAATTGTTAAAATATTATTTGTAGTTAAATTTAATTCTCAAAAAGAATTAATACTGACCACAATCTCACACTGGTGAGCACCTCTAATCTCTCCAGTGGCTGGATTAATATACACCCTCTTATAAATGTCGTACTCTATAATATCAGGCTGTGCGACTGCCTGTATGAATATAAAATAAACCATTTACATTTAAATTTATATAAAATATTTAAAGAAAATGTACTTACCATATGGTCCATATGCATAGTGAATGTACGACTACCGGCTCGATGGGTCATCTCCTGTCTCCCCCAATTTTGCTGACCTACTGATGATCTACTCTAAAAATTCCTACTCATCCAGTATGTACATAATCCATACCAAACCTAATATGAAATATAATCAGGTCGGTGGATGTGACATGTCTCATAAAACTCTGTCACTTCTGCTTTCTCCATTGATTTCCTTTTCAAATTGTGAAAAAACTGAGTGCAATGTTGACGCATAGCTCCTTGCCATTCCTTCCAGATAGCCTCATGCATGCTCTCATCAATGGGATACCATAAACCCTATGAATTATTTATTTTATCAAGTTATTAATTAAATTAATCTCAAAATAAATATTATTTATTTACATATCGGCCAATGCTCAAACATGTGGTGTTGTACATCAACGAGAATCTAATCCCATGACACCCATGCATCAGAAAAATAATTGCGCAATATAGTGCTCCCCTGTCCAATAACTATATGCGTAAAGCTATGAAAAAAAATTAATCAAACAATTAGAATATAAATTAATTAATTAAAATTAACAAAAATACACAGGTAAACATACCTCTGCATGCGTGGATCAAACCCAAGATGTGGATGTCGCTCGGGGATAGGGCCGGGAATCATCAGTCGGGCAAGACTACACCCCCTCCGAGAACCCCCTGAACCACCAGCAGTCTGAGGGTCAGATGATCTGAAATCCTACTCATCCAAAGGTAGACAATGCTTCTACAACAGATGATACAGATCCTCATCCATCTGAAACGCAAAATGATTATTCTTAGCAAATGGTTTAAAACAACTACTATATATAGATATATATCATATATGATTATAACCAACATTTAATTGTGTTGATGTCTGTCCTCATCCTCATATTCATATCTATTGATATCAATGTCTTTATCTTCCTCCTCAGCATCATCAATTTCCATATTAGTTTCAGTTTCATCATCTCTTATCATTTCAAATTCAGTTGTAACATCATTAACATCATCCTCACTATCATCCCATAACCATTGGGTGTCATCAATGATATTTATGTCTCTTCATGAAAAATATTGATTCGGAGTAGTCTCTTAAAAAAATTCAATCCCTTTCACTTTAGTGGAACCACATTCACTTTCAGTAAACTGATTCTCTCAAGATTTAATTTTGATTATGATCCACCAATCACCCAAATCCCTTGAAGAATCACAGTTTTTTCATAATCAATTTGATGTGTCTGGAGAGCCAATAAAAATGGTTCATTTACTACAAGAATACTTTTATATTCAATATCAACTATTTCATGGATCAAATGAACATGAAATCCTATCTCAGTATCCAACCACTCACATTTAAACATCATTATGTAATGTTGTCCCAGATAACATAGTTCAATGATTTCTTCCAGCATGCCGTAAAAGTCAACTTCATTTTCTCTATGATGATATCCTCTCAAGAAAAAACCACTATTCATTGTTTTTTTTATTTCCCATATTCATGTGTATGAAATTGAAAACCATTCACCACATATGCATTATAAGATTTAACCATTTTGGATGGTGGGTTATTCAATACACACAATCGATTATCAGTTTTATCAGCATGTTGAGATACCTAAAAAATTGTAAAACAATTATCACTATAAAAATTATTAAAATTTTTTTTATGTGAAATAAAAAATAATTTAAGTTATCGGTTTTTGAAACCATTAGGATTTTTTTTTACGATGTTCTTGAAAAGAAGTTGCTGTAATTTGTGGAAACTATTTCTTGATATGATTATAATATAACTTACAAATAAAATAATATTAATGTACTATTAAAAAAATTATAGAATAAGTTATAAGAGAACTCACATTACAATTGGTGTTATTTATTCATAGTTCAGCAGAATATATGTATGAGATCTGTGATGTTCACCATTTGAAAGTCATCATTCATGAATGCCATCTAAGCCAAGTTTGAGCTGATTAAAAAATGATAATTGATAGCTCATGACATCGTCAACATTTACCTCATTGTAGCTCATGTGGTTTTGTTTTTAGGGATATTCATATTGAAATTAATGAGAGTAGAAAAAATAAATTTCCTTTTGCAAATATGCTTTTGCAATTAAGCCTTCAACTAATGCTTGTTACATATATTTTTTTTCAATTTCTTCATGCATCTCTCAAATGGGTATATCTATCAGAACTATACTGGACCTCCATAGTTTGTTTCATGCAGAAAATGTAATATCAAATGTTCTATTGAGTCAAACAAACCTGGAGGGAAGATTTTTTCCAGTTTACATAAAATTAAAATGAAATCTTCTTGCGGTTTTCTTACTGCATCGTAGTCTATTTTCAATGAAAAAAACTCTTGAAAAAAATATGATATTTCTGTTAGCCCATCCCAAATCATAGTATTTAACAAACATCTTATTTTATTGGCATAAGTATTTCCATTAAAATATGATAGTCATGAATTTTCAATATGATAATATGACCATTTTTGACACATCTACCCAAATTGGAAGGATAACCATCTGGAAGTCTCAAATCTGAAATCCACTAACAAAATAATAAGTGAATCTCCTTGGACAGTTTATAAGATGCTTTTGTCTTCATTAACTTTTATGATATGACATTTTCAAATAGTTCAAGTTTTGGTCACCTGTAAATTTGGGAAAAATATAAGCGTGCTTTTACATTATCTTTGGTCTTACCTAGTGTACTCAAAACTATATGAAATAAATTATCAAAATATTTCTTCTCAATATGAATCACATCCAACATGTGATATACCAACAAATCAGACCAATATAGAAAATCCCAAAAAATGCTCCGTTTTATCCAATTATGCTCTTTTCCAAACCCATCAATTTTTTGTTGGTTTATTGTTGGTCCAAATGTGATGGGCGGTATTGAAGAGACAATTGATTTTAACTATGTACCTGAGATTATTATTTGAGGCCCATCTTTTTCAACTATTCCTTTTATAAAATGATATTTTTGTTCTTCAAAAAGGATGATCGGTTGGAAGAAATATGCGATGACAATCGAAAAAAAGGTTTTTTCCATTAAAGAGCATAAACACTTTTCTATCTCTCATACAATACAAATATGATTTTGGAACACATTTACTTTATCTAGATAACATGTCATGTGCTAGGAAGTTACAAATTGTCCACATCAATGCAGCTTTTAATAGGAAGTTTTGTTTCACAGGAACATCATATGTACTGACACCATTAATCCATAGTGAATTTAACTCATAAATCTATGGTTTCAAATAAACATCAATATTCATTTTCGGATGACATGAAATTAATAAGGTCAAAAATATATATGGATTCTTCATCAACATCCATGAAGGTAAATTATATAGAGTTATAAAGATAGTCCAACATGAATATTGACTACCAAAAGAACCAAATGGATAGAAACCATTAGTAGAAAGACTCAATCGCATGTTTCGGGATGCTAAAGAAAAAGATGGATGTAGTTGGTCAAACTATTTCCATGAATCACCATCAGAGGGATGATTTAATATTTTACTAGTTTAAATGTTGGTTTTGAGCCATGACAACAATGATGCTATGTTTTGAGACATAAATAAATGCTGCAATCTGGGTGTGAGTGGGAAATATCTCAATTGTTTTAAAAGAATAAATCTAGACTTCCCTAGTTGATATTCTTTATACTTTGATTTTCTACATGTAAGACAACTATCCAATGACTCATTTTTACCATAATATAAGATGAAGTAATTTGATCATGCATGAATCTTCTAATAACCAAGACCCAGATTATGAACCAATCTCTTACTCTCATATAAATTTGGAGGCAGCACATTTCCTTCAGGTAGCAGTGTTTTTAACAAAGAGAATATCTGATCAAAACAACTATTTGACATTCCATTATCTGATTTAATAGCCATAAATTTAGAAACTACTTTAAACTTTCTTATCTTATAACCAGGATATAATAAATCCTCAATGGACCTCAAGAACTTATATAAATGAGATGGTTCCAACTTAGGATTTAAATCAATATCATCCTAAGTTTCAGTTTATTAAAAAGATAGAACTACCACATCATGTACTAAATTTTAAAATTGTGTTACATATGGAACCAAAATTATTAGTATCTTCTCTGAAACTACGTTCACCATGTTGATACCAAAAAACATGATCTCGTTGAAAACCAAAATGCAATAAATGACCACCAATGTTGTCAAATGTGGCATACGTCCTCAGATCACATTTTTTACAAGAACACTTAATTGTCTATTCTGAAACAAATTTTGGTTGTGATGATGCAAATTATAAGAAATCTTGAACACCCTCAATATATAAAGGGTTTAAACCAGAACAATTTGGATTCATGTGATGATTTATCCAAGAATAATAATCTAATAATGACTATTGTCGACTTCATTGTTCCAAATTTTTCAAAAAAAATATATAAAATAATTAGTTATTTTTATAATTAGATATAATATAAACACTATCCAAAAAAGGGAATACAATTAAATTCTCTTTTTCTAGAAATTTATAATGATTTCTATTATTTTATAGTTATTTATACTATTTTCTAAGCTTTTATACTAATCTACACTCATTTATAAAAAATTATACTAATTACCACTAATTATTATTAATTACAGGTATTTTGTACTAATTATTGTTAATTACCCGCGACACAATTTCCATTAGATTGGCAGTAACTCTCTTTCCCGATGACTCATCCACTTACAAATTTATGTGACTAAAATCACTTTGAAAAGTCTGCTCCGACATATGAATATCCATTTTCCTATGCACAGTGATGGAGAGCAGGGAGGCCTCACCATGCTTCTCTCCACGCTCGTGCATACGAAAATTGATATCTTTACATTGAAGCATACTTTTCATAGTGATTTCAGTCAGATAAGTTCCAAGGAGATGAGTCATTGGGCAAAAGAGCCTCTTTTGTCTGATAGATCACCTCCTTGCAACTTTCTCTGACTTAAATCACTATGAAAAATATGCTCTGACATATGTTGGAACATATTTTTCATACTGATTTCAGTGGGAGAAAGTTGCAAGGAGATGACACATTTATCAAAAGGAATTTCGTCTATCCACAAGAAATTGTGTCAGCTTATCAATGTAATTGAATTTATTCTAATTTATTAATAATTAATCCTAATTATTACCAATTAATCCTCATTGTTACTAATTCTTAGTAATTGTTACTAATTAATCCTAATCCTTACTAATTATTACTAATTGTTACTAATTATTACCAATTGTTAGTAATTAATTCTAATAAATCCCAATTAATCCTAATTATTACAAATTAATCCTAATTATTACTAATTAATCCTAATTATTACCAATTAATCTTAATTATTACTAATTAATCCTAATTATTACTAATTATTACTAATTCATCCTAATTATTATTAATTATTACGAATTAATCCTAATTATTACTGAGTATTACTACTTATTTCAATTTATTACAACTTATTAATCATTATTACTAATTATTACTAATTATTAAAAAAATTACTAATTATTAAAAATTATTACAATATATTACTAATTATTGATAATTATTACTAAGTAATCCTAATTATTGATAATTATTACTAATTATTACTAAATATTTCTAATTATTATAAAGTATTACAAATTATTACAAATTATTTCTAATAATCCTAATTAATTCTAATTATTACTAATTATTACAATTTATCACTATTTTTTAAAATTTATTACTAATTATTACAATTTATTAATAATTATTACAATTTATTACAAATTATCACAATTTATTACTAATTATTACTATTTTTTCTAACTATTTCTAATTATTACTAATTATTACAAATTATTTCTAATTATTACTAATTATTACAATTTATTACTAATTATTATTAATTGTTACAAATTATTACAATTTATTTCCATTTATTACTAATTATTACAATTCATTACTAATTATTACTAATTATTACTAATTATTATAATTTATTACTAATTATTACAATTTATTACTAACTTATACTAAGTAATACTAATTAATATTAACTAATATTAATTATTACTAATTATTACTAATTATTTCTAATTATTACTAATTATATCTAATTATTACTAATTATTTCTAATTATTACTAATTATTACTAATTACTTCTAATTATTTCTAATTATTTCTAATTACTAAAAATTATTACTAATTATTACAAATTATTACAAATTATTACTAATGAATACTAATTATTACAATTTATTACAATTTATTACAATTTATTACAATTTATTACAATTTATTACTAATTATTACAATTTATCAATAATTATTACAATTTATTACTAATTGTTATAAGTTATTACTAATTATTACAATATATTACTAATTATTACAATTTATTACTAATTATTACAATTTATTTCTATATATTTCAATTTATTACTAATTATTTTAATTTATTACTAATTATTTCAATTTATTACTAATGATTTCAATTTATTACTAATTATTTCAATTTATTACTAATTATTTCAATTTATTACTTATTATTAATTTTTTTACTAATTATTACAATTTATTACTAATTATTACAATTTATTACTAATTATTACAATTTATTACTAATTATTACAATTTATTACTAATTATTACCATTTATTACTAATTATTACTAATTACTTATAATTAACACTTAGACATAATTATTCATAAAAATAAAGACTGAAAAAAAAATATCTAATTATAATTTAATTTAATTCCATCTAACTAACAAAAATTATAAATAATTTAAAATAAAATAAATTAACTAAATAATAAAAAAATAGACAAATACCTTGAAACTGAAGCTTTTGGAGTATAAAAGCTGCGGATTATGCTCCAATTTAAAAGTTTAAACTATGAAAAAATTTAAAAGAAAATTTTACAGAAGAGATAGAGAGAAGTTGATAAAGAAGTAGAATGAGAGGAAAATGGATGGGGGTATATATAGGTTAGATTATTTACGACATGTCCCATTGCAAATGCCCACTACCCGCATTAATTAAAGTCGGACGAAAAAAAATTATTTGCGATGGGACAAGTATCCCATCACAAATACTAAAAACTGTCAGGTATTTTGCAATGGGAATTGGAACCCATCGCAAATACCCCTGCCTGCGGTTTGACGCACATTTGATGCCAAACCTTTTGCGACAGGTCCTAACCCCCCCCACCCCCTGTCGCAAATAACTATTATTTACGATGGGCCGATTGTCCCATTGCAAATAACCCATCGCAAATGGTCATTTTTTCACAGCGTAAGTGGCTTAATGGGCCTAAGTGGCCTAAGTTTCCTAATGGGCTTTATGGTTCCAATGGGACTAAGTGGATCTGGTATGAAAGAAGTGTTTGTTTTGATGAAGTGTCAAAGTCTACTGACTATGATAAAATTAAATGTGAATATGCTTTACTGATTCATATTTCATAAATCATAAGTTGATTGGAGAACTTATGATGCAATCTTGGTGGGAGAAAGTGGAAAAGTGGTATTCCAAATCGTATTCAGATTTATCGTATCTAAGTGGAAGAGAAGAAAGAGATGATGCCAATCGAAAAGGAATCCTACCTAGTGTAATCAGATTCAGGATGAGAAGGAAAAAAAGAAGGCACTGAGGATCATGATCAGAATGATCGTACCCAGAACGATCATTGTCATATACTTTAGCATCTAATTTTCCATCATATGCATAAGAAAACATTGGTATCCAGGATGATCATACTGAGGCTCGTGAAGAGAAAGATCATACCCAGTATGATCATATTCAGGCCAACCATTCTTAGAAAGATCATACTTTGGATAATCATATTTAGAGAGGGAATTTATTGAGGTCAGTGATTGAAAAGAGAAGGAAATAATGAGGTAAAAAATGTAGTCAACCATTTCAAAAGAGTTAAATTACTTTGTAGGTTTCAATTGGTTCAAGAGTCATTGTATCAGAGTGAAATTGTTTTATATTTTGAAGTGGTTCAAAAAAAATAAGTGAAGATGTAAAAGTGGTTTGAAAGAAAAGTTTTCTAGATGTGAAATTGAGGGGGATCTTTACATTCAAAAGAATTATCATGTTCAACATTCAAAAGGAGAAGTGAAGGTTGTAGAAGAATCGAGAAGCTTTGAGAAGAGTTGATGAAGTCAAAATACACCCTAGATTTTAGGGGAAATTGAGATTAGGGTGAATTTAATTAAGCAAGAAATATTTTGGGATTCTCACCAAAGCATCCCGAGGGTCACCTATAAAAGGAGAAAAGTACGTTGTACTTGAGGTGGACCGATGTACTATTCATGAGAGAGAAGCTCCGAGTTTTAGAGAGAAGCAGAAGTTTCCATATTCACTTTTGTTGAAGAAGTTTTGATGGATTGAAGTGAAAGAGAAGAGACAAGATCACAATATTGTATTCAGGTGATCCTCGTACTCAGTTTTTATCATACTCATCTGATTTCCATATTCATCTTGTCAATTGTATTCAGCTGATCATCGTATTGGGCTGGATTAATCACATCGGGATTTTCGTACCGGGTCTTCTATACTGAGGAAGATGTATAATTGAAGTGGTGTTGATTCATCTTTTTCGCATTCTATCAAAGTTATATTTTTCATATTGGGGAGAATCTTACTGAGAATAATCATTTTGGGAAATTCATATCAAGAAGAATCGTATCAGGGAAAATCATACTTGGAGGAATCAGACTGGAAAAATCATACTGGGAAAATTAGACATGGTTTTTTCTCTCAACAAAGTCCAGGAAATTCTTACCATCTTCTGTGTAAGAAATTGAAGAAGTGTTTTCAATTGAATACATTTGAGTAATTGAAAAGAAGAACAGGTAACATGAGTTGTTTCACAATTATTACATTACCCTATTTGTGCTAAGCAGGTGCACACATACTATTGGATTGTTTACATAGTGCTACACGAGTGAAAGGTCATATCCTACTCATTGCAATCCAATGATTTTTTTTCTAGTGGATTGTGTGGTATTGGATCACTTCCATACCATACTGAGGATGTAGTTATTCTTATTGAATATTGAATCTTGTAAATACTTTTGTTCTTGTGGATGTGTGATTGAATTGTTTTCAGTATGGAATAGAATCTTTAACATGAGGAAAAGGTTGTTTCATTTAAAAAGAAACATAAGAGAAAAAAGGTATCACTGATTCAACCCCTCCCCCTCTCAGCGATACAATCATCTGTTGGGGACTTTCAAGTGGCCTAATGGGCCCAAGGAGCCAAATGGGCCTAATGGTTCTAATTGGCCTAATGAGCATAATGGGTCTAAGTGGTTGAATGGACTTAACTGGCCAAAGTGGACTAATGGGCCTAATGGACCTAATGGGCCTAACTAGACTAAGGGGACTAATGGGCCCAATGGTCCAACTATGCATAACTGGCCTAAGTGTCCTAATAGGTCGAATGGGCCTAAGTGGCCTAATGGGTTGAATGGGCCTAATGGGCCTAACGAGCGTAAGTGGCCTAATGGACCCAATGGGTCGAATGGGCCCAACCGGCCTAACTGGACTAACTGTCCTAATGGGTCCAATGGGCCTAAGGGGCCTAAGTGGCATAATGGGCCTAACTGGCATAAGTGTCGGCCCAATTATCATAATGGGTCTAATTGGCCTAAGTGGCCTAACTGACCCAATGGGACCAATGATCCTAATGGGCCAAAGAGGACTAATGGGACCAATGGGCCTAACTGGCCTAATGGGATGAATGGGCCTAACTGGCCCAACTCGCATAAGGGGACCAAGGGGCATAATGGGTGGGTCTAATGGGCCTAACTGTCCAAAGTGGCCTAATGAGCTCAATGGTCCTAATGGGCCTAACTGGCCAAAGTGGCCTGATAGGATGAACTGGCCTAAGTGGCCCAATTGGCATAATGGGCTGAACGAGCCTAAGTGTACCACTGATCCTAATGGGACGAACTCGCCAAAGTGGCCTAATGGTCCTAACTAGCCTAAGTGGCCTAAAGGGCCTAATGGGCAGAATGTGCCTAAGTGGCATAATGGGCTGAATGAGCCTAAGTAGCCCAATGGGATGAATGGGTTTAGGTGGACGAATGGGTTGAATGGGCCAAATGGGCTTAATGGGATGAATATGACTATTGTTTATGAGTGCCCAAATGGTCCTAATGGGCCTAAGTGGATGAATGGGCCTAATGGGCCTAATGGACCAAATGGGGCTAATGGGACTAAGTCGAAAATAGGCCTAATGGGCCTAATGTGCCTAAGTGGCATAATGAGCCTAATGGGTCTCAGTGGCCTAATGGGCCTAAGTGGGCTAATGGGTTGACCCAAATGGGCCTAAGTGGCTGAAGTGGCCTAATGGGCCAAAGTGGCCTAATGGGCCAAGTGTGCCTAAGTGGCCTAATGGGACTAAGTGGCCTAATGGGTCTGAGTGGCCTAATGGGCCTCGATGACCTAATGAGCTTAAGTGACCAAATGGACATAATGGGCATAATGGGCCTTAGTGGCCAAAGTGTCCTAAGTGTCCTAATGGGCCTAATGGGTCGTAGTGGCCCAATGCGACTAAGTGGCCTAAGTGGCCTAATGGGACGAATGGGCCTAAGTTTCCTTATGGGCCTAATGGGCCCCAGTGGTCAAATGGGCCTAATGGGCTTGAGTGGCCAAATGGGCCTAATGATACGGAGTGACCTAATGAGTTTAATGGGCCTTAGTGGCCGAATAGGCCAAATGGTCCAAATGGGCCCAAGTAGGCTAAGATGACTAATGGGCCTAATAGGACTAATGAGCCTAAGTTTCCTAATGAGCTAAATGGGCCTAAGGGGCCTAATGGTACTTAGTGGCCTAATGGGCCTAAGTGGCTGAAGTGGCCTAATAGGCCAAATGAACCTAAGTGGCCAAATGGGCCTAATGGGCCTAAGTGGACTAATGGGCCTAAGTGTACTAATGGGCCTACTAGGCATAATGGGGAAAAGTTTCCTAAGTGACCTAATGGGCCAAATGGGTCTAAGTGTCCTAATGAGTCTAAGTGGCCTAATGGGCCTAAGTGGCCTAATGGGCCTAAGTGGCCTAATGGGCCTAAGTGGCCTAATGGGCCTAAGTGGCCTAATGGGCCTAAGTGGCCTAATGGGCCTAAGTGGCCTAATGGTCCTAATGGGCCTTAGTGTCCTAATGGGCCTAGTGGGACCAAGTGGTTGAAGTGGCCTAATGGGTATAATGGGACTAATGGGTCTCATGGGCCTCAATGGCCTAATGGGCCTGATGGGACTAAGTGGCCTAATGGGCTGAATGGTCCTCAGTGGCCTAATGTGCCCAATGGGCCAAAGTGGCCTAAGAGGCATAATGTGCCTAATGGACCTAAGAGGCTTAATGGGATTGATGGGCCTAAGTGGCCTGATGGGCCTTAGTGGCCTAATGGGCCTAATGGGTATAATGTAGCTAAGTGGTCCTAGTGGCCTAATGGGCCTAAGTGGCTTAATGGGCCTATGTGACCTATTGGGCCTAATGGGACTAATGGGCCTCAATGGCCTAATGAGCCTAATTGTCTTAGGTGGCCTAATGGGCCTAAGGGGCCTAGGTGCCCTAATGGTCCTAACATTCCTAAGTGGCTGAAATGGCATAATGGGCCTAAGTGGCATAATAGGCATAATGGGGCTTAGTGGCCTAATGGGCCTAAGGGGCCGAAGTGGCTGAAATTGCATAATGAGCCTAATTGGCCTAATTGGCATAATGGGACTAAGTGGACTAATGATCCTAAGTGGCCTAATGGGCCTAAGTGGCCTAATGGGCCTAAGTGGCCTAATGGGACTAAGTAGCCTATAGGGCTTGAGTGGACTAATGGGCCTAAGCGGCCTAATGATCCTAATGGGCATAATGAGCCTAAGTTGTCTAAGTGGACTAATGGGCCTTAGTGGCCTAATGGGCCTAAGTGGAATAATGGGCCTAAGGGATCAAAGTGGCTTATTGAGATTAATGGGCCTAAGTGGCCTAATGGGCATAAGTGGCCTAATGGGCCTCACTGGCCTAATTGGCCAAATGGGCCAAATGGGTCTAAGTGGACAAATGGGCTTAATGGGACTAATAGGCCTAAGTGGATTAATGAGATGAATGGGCCTAAGTGGCCTAATGGGCCTAATGGTCCTTAATGGTCTAATGGTCCTAAGTGGCCTAAGAAGCCTAATGGGCCTAATGGGATTAATGCGCCTAAGTGGCTTAATGAGCCGAATGAGCCTAAGTGGCCTAATGGGCATAACATGCCTAAGTGGACTAATGGGCCTGATGGGCCTGATGGGCCTTGGTGGCTTGATGGGCCTGATGGGAATAATGGGCCGAATGGGCCTAAGCTGCCTAATGGGATTGATGGGCCTGATGGGACTAATGGGCTTAAGTGGCCTAATGAGCTGAATCGACCTAAGTGGCCTAATGGGATTAATGGACCTAATGGGGATTATCGACCTAATGGGCCCGAGTGGCCTAATAACCCTAATGGGCCTGATGGGCCTCAAGGGCCTCAGTGGCCTCATGGGCCTTATGGGCCTAATGGTCCTATAGGGCTTAAGTGGCTTAAGTGGACTAATGGGCCTATAGGGCCTATAGGGCCTAATGCACCTAATGGGCCTAATTGGCATAATGGCTATGATGGGCCTAATGGGCGTAATGCGCCAAAGTGGCTTAATAGTCCTAAGTGGCCAGAGTGGCCTAATGGGCCTAATGGCCCTAAGTGGTCTAATACACTAAATAGGCCTAAGTTGCTTAATGGTCCCAATGGGACTAAGTGGAATAATGGGCCTAATGGGCCTATGTGGCATAATGGGCTTAATGGGCCTAATGGGCCGAATGGGCCTCAATGGACTCATGGACCTCATGGGCCTAAGTTGAGTAAGTGGCCTAATGGGACTAAGTGGACGAATGGGCCTAATGAGCCTTAGTGGCCCAATGGGACAAATGAGCCTAATGAGTCTAAGTGGCTTAAGTGACCTAATGGGCCTCATGGGCCTAATGGGCCTAATGTGCCTAAGTGGAATAATGGGCTTAATGGGCATAATGGGCTTAAGTGACCTAATTAGCCGAATGGTCCTAAGTGGCCTAATGAGACTAATGGGCCTAAAGGGCCTGAGTGGAAAAAATGGGCTAATGGGCCCAAGTGGTCGAATGGGCCTAATGGGCCCCAATGACCTAATGGGCCTCATTGGACGAAATGGCCTAAAGTGCCTAAGTGGCCTAATTAGACTATGGGCCTAATGGACATAAGTTGCATAATGGACCTAAGTGGCCTAATGGGCTTAAGTGGCCTAATGGGCTTAATGGGCATAATGGGCTTAAGTGGCCTAAGTGGTTTAAGGGACCTAAGTGGCCTAATGGTCCTAAGGGTCCTAAGGGGACTAATGGGCCTTAGTAACCAAATGGGCCAAAGTGGCCTAATGGGCCTAATGGGCATATGTGGCCTACTCGACCTAATTGGCTTAATGGGACTATGTTGCCTAATGGACCTAATGGGCCTAATGAGACTAAGTGGCCTAATGAGACAAATGGGACTAAGGGACCTAATGGGTCTTAGTGTCCTAATGGGATGAATGGGCCTAATGGACCTAAGTGGCCTAATGAGCCGAATGAGGCTAAGTGGCCTAATGGGCCTGATGGGCCTAATGGGCATAATGGGTATAATGGGATGAATGATCCTAAGTTGCGTTATGGGATTGATGGGCCTGATGGGCCTAATGGGTCTAATAGGCTTATGTGGCCTAATGAAATGAATGGGCCTAAGTGGACTCATGGGATTGATGGGCCTGATGGGCCTAAGTGGCCCAATGGGCCTGGTGGGCATAATGGGCCAAATGAGTCTCAGTGTACTAATGGGCCTCATGGGCCCAATTTTTCTAATGGACCTAACTGGCCTAATAGGCGTATTGGGCCTAATGGGCCTCTATGGCCTAATGGGCCTAATGGCCCTGATGGGATTAATGGGCGTAATGGTCCTAGGTGGCTTAATGGGCCTAAGTGCCTCAGTGGCCTAATGGGCCTAAGTGGCCTAATGAGACAAATGAGCCTAAGTGGCCAAATGGGCCAAATGGGCCTAAGTGGTCTAATGGGATTGATGGGAAAAATGGACCTAATGGGCCTCTTGGGCCTAATGGGCCTAAGGGGCCGAAGTATTCTAATGGGAAACCTGGGCCTAATTGGGATAATAGGATTAAGTTTCCTAATGGGATGATGGGCCTTAGTGGCCTAATGAGCCTAATGGGCCTAGTTGGACTAATGGCCAAAATGGGCCTTAGTGGCCCAATGGGCCTGAGTGGTGTAATGGGCCTATGTGACCTAATGGACCTTAGTGGCTAAATGGGCCAAATGGGCCTATTGGGCCGAATAGGCCTGATGGATACAATGGGGGTGAACTGGCCCAATGGGCCTAAGTGGCCTAATGGGCCTGATGGGCCTAATGGGCCTCATGGGCCTAAGTGGCCTAAGTGTCCAAAATGGGCCTCATGGGATAAAGTGGACTAATGGACCCAGTGGGCCTAATGGGCCTGATGGGAGTAATGGTTGTAATGGGCCTCAGTGGCCTAATGGGCCTAATAGGCCTGATAGACCCAATGGGAAAAATCAGCCTAATTGGACCAATGGGCCTAATAGGCCTAAGTGGCCTAATGGGCCTAATGGGACTGATGATCCTTATGGGCCTAATGGACCTAATAGACCTAAGTGCCCTAATGGGCATAATGTGCCAAAGTGGTCTAATGGGCCTAATGGACTTTAGTGTCCTAATGGGCCTAATAGACACGATGGGACTTATGGGCACAATGGGTCGAATTGGCCTAACGGACCTAAGTGGATTAATGGACCCAACAGGCCTAATGGGCCTAAGTGGCCGAAGTGGCCTAACAGACCTATTGGGCCTAATGGGTTTAAGCGACGGAATGGGCCTAATGGGATTAAGCAGTTGAGTGGGCCTAGTAGGCTTAAGTGACCTAATGGGCCTAATGGGCCTAAGTGGTCGAATGGGCCTGATGGGCCTAATGGGTCTCGAGGGCCGAAGGGGCTTCATGGACCAAATGGGTATGAGTGCCCTCATGGTCCCAATGGGCTTAATTGGCATAAGTGGTGTAATATGCCTAATGGGCCTAATGGGCCTCATGGAACTTAGTGGCCTTATGGGCTTGATGGGCCTAATGGGACTAATGGGCCTATTGGGCCTAATTGTCCTCATCGGCCTAAGATTCCTAATGGGAGTAGTTGGCCTAATGGGCCTAAGGGGCCTAAAGGGCATAGGTGGCCTAATGGGTCGATGTGGCAGAATGGGCCTAGTGGGATTAAGGGGCCTAATGGGCCTAATGGGACTAAGCGGTCCGATGGGGCTAAGCGTCCCCATGGGCCTAAGGGCCTCATGGTTCTAATGGGGAAAATGGGCCAAACTAGCCTAAGTGTTTTCATGGGACCAATGGGCCTAATGGGCCTAATGGACTAAATTGGTCCGATGGGCCGAAGGGCTCATGGGCCTAATGGCCCTAATGTGCCTAAGATTCCTCATGAGCCCAATGGACATAATGGGCCTAAAGGGCCTAAGTTTCCTAAGAGGACCTAAAGGGACTAATGGTTTAAATAGGTCTAAGTAGATTAATGGGCCTAATGGGCCCAATGGGCCTCACAGGTCTAAGGGGCCTAATGAGTTGAGTGTTCCTAATGTGCCTAATAGGCCCAATGGGACTAATGGGATGAATGGGCCTAGTGGTCCCAATGGGCCTAAGTGGCCTAAAGGGCCTAACGGGCCTAATGAGATTAATGGACCTAATGGGCCTAATGGTCCCAAGTGTCCTGATGGGTCTAATGGGCCTCATGGGCCTAAGTGGACTCATGGTCCTAATGGGCCTAATGGGCCTAAGTGGTCTCATGGTCCTAATGGACCTCATGGGCCTCATGGGCGGAATACGCTTCGTGGGCCTAATGGGCCTGATGGTCCTAACGGGCCTAGTGGTCCTAAGTGGGCTAATGGGTCGAATGGGCCCAAGTGCCCTAATGGGCCTAGTGGGCCTAATGTTCCTAGTGGGGATAATGGGCCCATGGGGCCTAATGGGCTTAGTGAGCCTAATGGGATTAATGGGCCTAATGGGTCCAAGTGGCCTGATGGGTCTAATGGGCCACTTGGGCCTCATGGTCCTAAGTGGCCACATGGGCCTAATGGGTCTAAGTGTTCTCATGGGTCTAATGGGCCTCATGGTCCTAATGGGACTCATGGGTGGAATACGCCTCATGGGAACAATGTGCCTGATTGGCTTGATGGGCCTAATGGTCCAAAGTGGCCTAATGGGCCGAATGGGGCTAAGTTCCCTAATGAGCCTTATTGGGCTAATGAGCCTAATGGACCTAATTGGCCTAAGTGGCCTAAGTGGCCTAAGTGGACTAATCAGGATAATCTTCCAAATGGGCCTAATGGACCCAAGTGTCCTAAGTTGATTAAGGGACCTAATGGGCCTAATGGGCCTAATGGGTTTAATGGGCCTAATAGACCTAAGTGTCCTAATGGGCCTAATGGGTCTATGTGGCCTAATGGGACTAATGGGCCTAAGTGTCATATGTGGATTAATGGGCCTAATGGGAATAATGGGAATAATGGGTTTAATGGGCCAAATGGCTCTAATGGGACTATGTGGCTAAATGGGCTAAAGGGGCCTAATGGGTTTAATGGGCCTAAGTGGCCTAATGGGCCTAAGTGTACTAATGGGCCTGGTAGGCCTGATGGGCCTAATGGACTAAATGGGCTAAATTGGTCCGATGGGCCGAAGGGCTCATGGGCCCAATGGCCCTAATGTGCCTAAGATTCCTCATGAGCCCAATGGACATAATGGGCCTAAAGGGCCTAAGTTTCCTAAGAGGACCTAAAGGGACTAATGGTTTAAATAGGTCTAAGCAGATTAATGGGCCTAATGGGCCCAATGGGCCTCACAGGTCTAAGGGGACTAATGAGTTGAGTGTTCCTAATGTGCCTAATAGGCCCAATGGGACTAATGGGATGAATGGGCCTAGTGGTCCCAATGGGCCTAAGTGGCCTAAAGGGCCTAACGGGCCTAATGAGATTAATGGACCTAATGGGCCTAATGGTTCCAAGTGTCCTGATGGGTCTAATGGGCCTCATGGGCCTAAGTGGACTCATGGTCCTAATGGGCCTAATTGGTCTCATGGTCCTAATGGACCTCATGGGCCTCATGGGCGGAATACGCTTCGTGGGCCTAATGGGCCTGATGGTCCTAACGGGCCTAGTGGTCCTAAGTGGGCTAATGGGTTGAATGGGCCCAAGTTCCCTAATGGGCCTAGTGGGCCTAATGTTCCTAGTGGGGATAATGGGCCCATGGGGCCTAATGGGCTTAGTGAGCCTAATGGGATTAATGGGCCTAATGGGTCCAAGTGGCCTGATGGGTCTAATGGGCCACTTGGGCCTCATGGTCCTAAGTGGCCACATGGGCCTAATGGGTCTAAGTGTTCTCATGGGTCTAATGGGCCTCATGGTCCTAATGGGACTCATGGGTGGAATACGCCTCATGGGAACAATGTGCCTGATTGGCTTGATGGGCCTAATGGTCCTAAGTGGCCTAATGGGCCGAATGGGGCTTAGTTCCCTAATGAGCCTTATTTGGCTAATGAGCCTAATGGACCTAATTGGCCTAAGTGGCCTAAGTGGCCTAATTGGACTAATCAGGATAATCTTCCAAATGGGCCTAATGGACCTAAGTGTCGTAAGT
Organism: Viscum album; assembly: GCA_963277665.1. Classification (NCBI taxonomy): domain Eukaryota; kingdom Viridiplantae; phylum Streptophyta; class Magnoliopsida; order Santalales; family Viscaceae; genus Viscum; species Viscum album. The sequence goes on from OY728156.1 coordinate 1,777,789,835, forward strand.
TGATTAAGGGACCTAATGGGCCTAATGGGCCTAATGGGTTTAATGGGCCTAATAGACCTAAGTGTCCTAATGGGCCTAATGGGTCTATGTGGCCTAATGGGACTAATGGGCCTAAGTGTCATATGTGGATTAATGATCCTAATGGGCATAATGGGAATAATGGGTTTGATGGGCCAAATGGCTCTAATGGGACTATGTGGCTAAATGGGCTAAAGGGGCCTAATGGGTTTAATGGGCCTAAGTGGCCTAATGTGCCTAATGGGCCTAATGGGACTAAGTGTCCTAATGAGCTTAATGGGGATAAGTGGACTAATCCCTCTAATCGACTGAATGGGCCTAAGGGGACTAAGTGGGCTAATGGGCCTAAGTGGCATAATGTGCCTAATGGGATTAATCGGCCAAAGTGGACTAATTAGCCTAATAAACCAAATGGGACTAATGGGCATAATGTCTAAGTGGCCTAAGTGGTCTAATGGGCCTAATGGGACTGATGGGCATAATTGTCCTGATGGGTATAATGGGCCTAAGTGGACTAAGTGGGATAATCGTCCTAATCAATCGAATGGGTCTAATGGGGCTAATGGGGTGATGTGGCCTAATCAACCTAATCAACCGAATATACCTAATGGACCTCATGGGCCTAAGTGACCTAATGGTCCTAATGGGTCAAATGGGTCTAAGTGGACTAATCTTCCTAATCGACTCAATGGGCCTAATGGGACTAAGTGACTTAATGGGCCTAAAGGACCTAGTGGGCCTAAGTGGCTGAATCAGGCTAATTGACCGAATGGGCCTAAGTGGCCTAATCGATCGAATGGAAATAATGTGCCTAGGTGGCCTAATGGGCATAATGAGCCTAATGGGTCTAAGTGGCCTAAGTGGCCTAAGTGGCCTAAGTGGCCTAAGTTGCCTAATCGGCCTAATCAGCTAAATGGGCCTAATGGGCCTAAGTGGCCTAATGGGACTAATGGGTATAAGTGGCCTAATCGGCATAATTAATCAAATGGACCTAATGGGCCTTGGTGGCCAACTGGGACTAATGGGACTAAGTGGATGAATGGGCCTAATGAGCCAAATTGGCCTAATGGGGTTAATGGGCCTAATGGGACTAAGTGAAATAGTGAGCTTATGTGGCATAATGGGCCTACTGGGCCTACTGGGCATATGTGGCATAATGGGCCTCCTGGGCTTAATGGGGAAAAATTTCTTAATGGGACTAAGCGGCTTAATGGACCTAGTGGGCCTAAGTGGACGAATGGGCCTAATGTTCCCAATTGGCCTAATGGTCCTAATGGGCCTAATGGGCGTAAGTGGCCTAATGGGTCTAAGTGGACTAATGGGCCTAGTGGGCCTATGTGTCCTAATGGGCCTAAGTGGCCTAATGGGCCTATGTGGCCTAATGGGTCTAGTGGGACTAATGGGCCTAATGCGCCTAATTGGACTAATGGGCCTAATGGGCCTAATGGGTATAAGTGGACTAATGGGACTAAGTGGCCTAATGGGCCTAAGTAGTTGAATGGGCCTTATGGTAATAATGCGCCTAATGGGCCTAATGTTCCGAATGGGCCCAATAGGCCTATGTGGTAATATGGGCCTAATGGGCCTAATGGGACCAATGGGCTGAATGGGCCTAATAGGCCTAATGGGACTATTGGGCCTAAGTGGACTAATGGGTCTAGTTGTCTCATTGTCATGGGTTTAGAAAATGAGAAGATCATGACATGCATGGTATAAATGAATTCCTGCTAGGATTCCATATCTCATTTGGAGTAATGATTTTCATTGTGATATGAATTTGTTGATTTTTGAAAATTATGGAATGTGTTTTCAAATGTGTGATTTTAAAAAGAGAATGGTTGTGGTATTTTTAAAATGGGTCGATTTTCAAATCATGGTATTTTGAGACTTATGTTGTTTCTCATGTGAACAGAGAATGGAACCTGATAGGCATCGTAGAAATCAACCTGAGGAATCTATTAAAAATGTGTTTTCAGCTGATCCCCATGTGAACCAGAAGCAGGTGCAGAGCATAGTGAAATCTTTTGAAGTCATCGATAGTGGGAATAAATGAGATGAACCAAGGCATGTGGAAAATTTGGTTCAGTTTTAAAAGAAAATCCACCCATCTTTTGGTGTGATTCATAACCAGAAAGGGTGGAGGTGTGGCTAAATAGGATGAATCAAATATTTGACTTCCTAGGCACACTAATGGAGTTCAAGGTTAAGTTAGTGACGTACATGTTGGAATATCTTCCATGTTAGTGGTGGGAGTTCGTGATCTAGGCTAAAGTGGACCAAGGTATATGGGAGGATTTTGAGGAATTGTTCAACAAACAATTCTATCCTCACACATTTAGAATTCAGAGAATAATGGATTTCTTTAGCTTGAAGTATTAGATCCTTTTTGTGATAGAATATGTGGCTAAATTCATGAATTTAGTCTAGTTTTCACCCGAGGTTATTGCTAGTGCATCTTTGAAGACCCACATTTTTAATTTGGGATGAGGTAGGATTTTTTTAAGATTTCGGTAATCTGTATAATAGATTGTATGGAGATGGTCAACCGGTAAACCATGGCTGAAAGGGACATCTTAGGGGTGATGGGTGGAGGATATATCGTGATACCTATGGGAAATTTTGGAAACTACAATGTGGGGAGCAAGTGGAAGAGGGACACTTATTTCCAAGGTGGGAGTATGCCTCAAAATCCGATGGAAGGATCAGTGAACCTTCCTATGAAACTGAAGAGAAAGTAGGGATGTTTCCAATGCGGTGCTCTAAGACACATGAAGCGAGAATGTACATCACCACCTAGAGCATGCCATAATTGTAATTAGATGGGGCATCTTCATTGTTATTGTCACCATGCTACAAGGTCGGGTGTTCAAGACACTTCTCAAGGTTCATAGTCATATTATTCCTCAAAAAGATGAGGATAGAATAATACCCCTCATTAGAAGAACAAGGTTAGTCATAGTGATTCTAGGAATACCATGAATCATCAACATGGGAAATTTCAACTGGTGAATAAAGATACAAGTGTGACGAGTAAGAAGGTATTTGGAGCTGATCAGGTTATTATGAATAGCCAACTTGTACCATTGATGGTGATAGGTACAATTCTTTTGAATTATACCCTTATGCAAGTATTGTTTGATACAGTTGCATCTCATATTTCATTACTTCTCGTGTTGTTGATTTGTTGGGTCTAAATGTGGAAACGATGACTTTTGTTTTGAAACTTCAAACTCATCTGGTTCAAAGAAAGTGTCGATCCATTCTGTGTAGATATTATTATATAGTTGTGGGGTGACCGGTTCAGGGTCGACCCGGGTTGGTTCGTGGCAGCCTAATTGGCATAATTTGCCTAAATGAACTAAATTTTTCTAAATGGACTAAATTGGCCTAAATGGACTAACTGAGCTAAATGACCTAAGTGAACTAAATTTACTAAATGGACTAATTGTCCTAATTAGACTAATTGGCCTAATTGGACTAAATGGATTAAATGGCCTAAATGGCCTAAATTGGCCTAAATGGGCTAAATGGCATAATTGGCCTAAATGGACTAAATGACATAAATGGTTTGAATTGACCTAATGGCCTAATTGTCCTAAATGGACTAAATGACCCAAATTGACTAATTGGCCAAAATGAACCAAATTTCTAATTGGCCTAAATGTCCTAATTGGCCTAAATGGACTAAATGGACAAAATTACCCTAAATGGATTAATTGGCCTAAATGGCCTAATCATCCTAATTGGCCTAAATGGCCTAAATTCACCAAAATGACCAAAATAACCAAATTGGCCTAATTGGGATAAATAGATTAATTGACCTAAATGGTCTAAATAGCCTAATTTTTCTAATTATCATAAATGGCCTAACTAGTCTAATTGGCCTAAATGGACTGAATTAGCCTAAATGTCCTAAATGGAAAAAATGGCTTAATTGGTCTAATTATACTAAATGGACTAATTTTCCCAAATTTTCTAAATTACCTAAACTGGCATAATTGGCCTAATTGGTCTAAATGGCCTAAATTGGTCTAAATGGCCTAAATTGGTCTAAATGGTCTAAATGGCCTAATTGGCCTAAATGGATTAATTGACCTAAATGGCCTAAATGAACTAACTGGTCTAATTGACCTAAATGAACTAATTTTCCTAAATGCCCTAAATGGTCTAATTGGTCTAATTGCCCTGAATGGCCTAAATGACCTAAATTGGCCTAAATTGCATAATTGGCCTAATTGGCCTAATTGGTCTAATTGGCCTAATTGGTCTAAATGACCTAAATTGGCCTAAATGTCCTAAATATCCTAATTTTACTAAATTGGCATAAATGGCCAAAATTTGCCTAATTTGCCTAATTGGTCTAAATGGTCTAAATTGGCCTAAATGGCCTAATTGGCCTAAATTGCATAAATTACCTAATTGGATTAATTAAACTAATTGGACTAAATGTACTAAATTTACCTAAAAGGATTAAATGTCCTAATTAGCCTAAATGACCTCAATTAGCCTAATTGGCCTAATTGACCTAATTTGACCAAATTTTCTAATTGGTCTAATTATCCTAATTGGCCTAATTGGCCTAAATTTTCTAAATTGGCCAAATCGGCATAAATGTCCTAATAGACCTAATTCGCCTGATTGGTAAATTGGCCTAAATGGTCTAAATTGTCCTGAATAGTCTATATGACCTAAATTGGCCTAAATGACCTAATTGGCATAAATGGCCTAAATTGACCTAAATGACCTAAATTGTCTAATTAACCTAATTGGCCAAATTGACCTAAATGACCTAAATGGACTAAATGGAATAATTGGACTAAATGGCCTAAATGAACTAAATTAACTAATTTCCTAATTGGACTTAATTTCCTAAATGGCCTAAATGGCCCCAATTGACTAAATGGTCCAATTGGCCTAATTGGCCTAAATGGATTAATTGAACTAATTGGACTAATTGGCCAAATTGGCCTAAATGAACTAATTTTCCTAATTTTCCTAATTATGATAAATTGCCTAAATTATCCTAAATGGTCTAAATTGGCCTAATTGGCCTAAATGGCCTAAATTTTTCTAAATGGTCTAAATGGTCTAATTGGCCTAAATGATCTAAATGGTCTTATTGATATAATTGGACTAAATTGCCTAATTGGAATAAATGACCTAAATGACCTAATTGACCTAAATTGACCTTAATAGCCTAAATTGGCCTAAATGGTCTAAATTAGCCTAAATGGCCTAAATTGGCCTAAATGGCCCAATTAGCCTAATGGGCCTGAATTTCCTAATTGGTATAATTTTAATAATTGGTATAAATGATCTAAATTTTCCTAATTTTCCTAAATTACCTAAATTATATAATTGACCTAATTGTCCTAATTGGTTTAAATTGGTCTAAATGACCAAAATGGATAAATTGGACTAAATGGCCTAAATTGGCCTAATTGGTCTAAATTGGCATAATCAGCTTAAATTACCTAATCAGCCTAATTGGCCTAATTGGTCTAAATTAACAAAATTAGCATAAATGGAATAATTTTCCTAATTGACCTAAACAATCTAAATTGGTCTAAATAGCCTAAATGACCTAAATTGGACTAAATGGACTAATTAGCCTAAATGAAATAAATTGTCCTAAATGGACTAAGTGAATTAAATTGCCTAATTAGCCTAATTGGCCTAAATTGCCCTAAATGGCCTAAATATTCTAATTGGACTAAATTATCTAACGGGCCTAAATTTTCCTGAATTGATCTGAATTGGTCTCATTGGCCTCATTGGCCTAAATGGTCTAAATTGGATTAAATGACCTAAATAGCCTAATTGGCCTAAATGACATTAATGGCCTAATTGGTCTAATTGGCCTAAATTACCAAAATTGGACTAAATGGACTAATGGGCCTAATGGGACTATGGATTGAATGGGACTAAGTGTCCTAATGGACCTAACACTACCAAAAAACTGGGTTTCCACAATGCCACCCTTTAACATCGCTAAAAAAGCGCTGATAAAGGGGGTGACTTTTTCAGTGCTAAAAAAAGCTCTAGTAAAGGCACCCCCTTTATCATCACTTTTTTTAGTTGTGCTAATAAAGGGTGGCTTTATGAGTTCTTTTTTTCCCAGCATCGATAAAGTGTATATTTCAAAAAAAATCATACAAAATAATATATTGATATATAAGTATATTTATATTGATATAAATATAATATATATTTTTTAAATATTTTTTAGATCGATTTGATATGTGGTAGAGGAAAAACAGACACTCGGAGCAAAAGTTATGGAAAAACAGACACCCAGAGTAGAACTTATGACCGTTGGGAGGAATTATGGGACTTTTTTGGCCTTGATGAATGTGATAAGGGGTTAAAATGGTCACCATAGTGTAGATATTTTCACGAAATTTGATTTGATATGTGTTAGAGAGATAACAGACATCCAGCGCCTAAAAACCTAAGAAACTCGTAACTCACTAAAACAGCCATAACTTCTGCTTCAAGTGTCCATTTGAGTGCCACGACCATTAAAATAAAATATCATGATATGAGTAAGAACCAAATACAATAGAAACCATGATAAGATCAAAGAAGCATAAGATATATCAGTTATACCACTCTAAGAAAAACTCCAACTTTAAAAGACCATAACTTTCTCTTTGGGTGTTTGTTTAGTATCTACCACATATCAAATATAAGGAATCAAAGAGATATACATAGAAAGATCACTTGAACAAAGATACAATCATGTCTCGGACCCTAAAACCCCAAAAACCCATTATAAGGCCTCTATAACATTGTTTCCGTGTCCGTTGACCTGTCAAATTTTTCTTAAAATGGTAATAAATCTCGATCTGTGTTTCTGTATGGCCTTCTCCACCTGTTATATCGTAGTTAGTTCCATGAGCTTCGGTTTGACTGGTCACAAAGCTAAAATGGACACCTGGATCATAATTTATGCCCATTTCTATGACTATGTGGTTTGTTAGGTTTTTCAAGCCCCCATTTCTATCACTTTTGTCCTATATGCTATTTCTTCAAACAACTGTAACATTTGATCTACCCGTCCGTTCGACCACCACCACCTATCATATCAAATATCGTTTGATGATCTCTGATTTGATTGGTCACAGATCTAGAATAGACTCTTGGATCAGAAGTTTTTGTCATTACCCTGAGTTTAGGGTTTATTTTACTTTCTGACTGTATTTACGGGTTTTGAAGGTTTCTCCATTTTTACCTATTTTTTAGGTTTTTAGGGCTTGTTATCATTTTTCATAATATACTGTTATTTATAATCAAATATATAACAATATATACATATTTTTTATATATTCACACAAAAAAATTAACTTTATAAATAACTAATTAAACATATTTACCTATAAAATATATTTCGCAATATATAAGCCTTATCTAAATAAAAAAACTAATATCCATTTTATTTAAAAAACAAATATATGAATATTTATATACCTATATAATGTGTATGTGTATATATGTGTGTGTGTGTGTGTGTGTCTGTTTGACAAACTGATATATATTATATATATATTCTAAACATATGTATATACATATTAATATATAATATTTGTAAATATATATAAATAGGTATAATTATACTTATACATGAACATATAATATATATCTATGTGTGTGTGTGTGTTGTATATATGAATTTATTTATTTATAAACACGCACAAAAAAGCATATTTTATAAATTTATTTAAAACTGATCTTATAAATATATATTAATATACAAATAAATATATTAATATATAATTATAAATAAATATATATTAATATACAGATATGTATATATATTAATATAAATATATATATATATATATTAATATAACTATATATATATTAATATAACTATATATATATTAATATAGCTATATATATATAAATAGATATATTAATAAATGAAGAGAAAAACAATATGGTGGAGTGGTAAAGGTTTAGGTGTGCAGAAAATAGGTCCCGAGTTCGAATCCAGGTGGAGGAAGGTCGCACGCATGGTTGGAATATGGTCTGGTGCTGTTAAAGGCTGGGTGGGGGCACTGTTAAAGGCTGGGGGTGGCTGGGGTATGTGGGATGGGGTGGGGGCGTTGTTAAAGGCTAGGGAGTGGCTGGGGCGTGTAGGCTAAGGTGTGTGTGGGGGGGGGGGGGGGTTCAAGCGCTGTTGAAGCCCCTCTCTGATTTGAATATTTTTTTAAAGTTTTTTTTTAACTTTTATCAGTGTTTTTTAGCACTAATAAAAGGGGAATTTATCATTGCTTTTCTAAGAACTGATAAAAAGAACCCCCTTTATCTTTGCTGATATTAACAACACTTTTTTCGCACTGATAAAGACCATTTTTAGCGCAGATAAAACCCTATTTTGTGTTAGTGTAATGATTCTAATGGGATTAAGTTGTCTGATGGGTCTAATGGGCTTAAGTGACCTAATGGGCCTAATGGGATTAATGAGCCTAAGTGGCCGAATCGGCCTAATGGGCCAATTGGGCCTAAGTGTCCTAATGAGACTAATGTTCCTAATGGGATTAATGGGTCTAATGGGTCCACTGGTCCAAAGTGAGAGAATGATTCCAATCGAGCCTAATGGACCTAATGGGCTTAATGGGTCACATGAACCTATTGGGGCTAAGTGGACAGATGGGCCTAATGAGCCTAATGGGCTTAATGGGATGATTGGGCATAAGTGGACTAATGGGCCTAAGTGGCCTAATGGGCCCATTATAGTCAATTCGACCTAATGGGTGGAATGATCGAATTGGCCTAATGTACCTAATGGGCCTAATGGGCCTAATGGGTCTAGGGGGCCTAATGGGCCTAAGTGGATGAATGGGCCTAAGTGGCCTGATGGGACCAATGGACCTAATGGGCTTAGGTGGCCTAATGGGACCAATGGGCCTAATGGGTCTAAGGGGCCTAATGGGCCTAAGTGGCATAATGGACCTAAGTAGCCCAAGTGAACTAATAGACCTAATGGGTCTATTGGGACTAAGTGACCTAATAGGACTAATGGTCCCATGTCCTAATTGGCCTAATGGGTGTAAGGGACCTAATGGGCCTAAGTGGCCTAATGGGCCTAAGTGGCCTAATGGGCCTAAGTGGCATAAGTGACCTAATAGGCCAATTGGGCCTATTGGTACTATAGGGCCAAAGTGGCCAAATGGGCATAATGGTCTAATTAGCCTAATGGGCCTAGGGGCCCAAGGGGCCTAGGGGCCTAATGGGTCTAAGGGGCCTCATGGGACTAAGTGGTATAATGGGCCTAAGTGGCCTAATGGGCATATTAGGCCAATTGGGCCTAAGTGGTCTAATGGGGCCATTGGGCTTGATGGGCCTAATGGGCCTATTATGGATAATTCAGCCTAATGGGCCTAAGCAGCTTAATGGGTCTAAGTGGCCCAAGTTGGCTAATGGGACTATTATTTCCAACGAGTCTAAGTGGTCTAAGTTACCTAATGGGTATAATGGGTCCAATGGGTCTAATGGGCCTAATGCATCCAATGGGTATAAGTGGCCTAATGGGCTCAGGTGGCCTAAGTTACCTAATGGGCCTAATGGGTCCAATGGGTCTAAGTGCTCAAATTGGCCTAAGTGGCCTAAGTTACCTAATGAGTCTAATTGGTCTAATGGGCCTAAGTGGCCTAATTTTCCTAATGAGTCCAATGGGCCTAATGGACTGAATGGATTGAATGGGCCTAAGTGGCCTAATGGAATGAATGGGTCTAATGGGCCTAAGTGGCCTAATGGGTTTAAGTGCCCTAAGTTTCCTAAAGGTCATGATGGGTCCAATGGGCCTAAGTGTCCTAATGGGCCTAAGTGGCCTAAGTTTTCTAATGAACCCCATAGAACTAATGGGCCCAATGGGACTAATGGGCCCAATGGACCTAAGTGGCCAAAGTTACCTAATGGGCCCAATAGGCCGAATGGGCCTAGTGGGCCTAATAGATCCAATGGACCTAAGTGGCCTAAGTTGCCTAATGCGTCGAAGTGTCCTAATGGGATTAAGGGGCCTAAGTGTCGTAATGGGTCTAATGGGACTAAGTGGCCTAATGGGTACAAAGGGCCTAAGTGGCCTAAGTTGCCTAATGGGCCAAATTGGCCTAATGGGCCTAAGTGGCATAATTTGACTACTGGGCTTAACATGCCTAATGGGTCTAATGGGTCATATAGTTCTAAGTAACCTAATGGTCCTTAGTAGCCTAAGTTGCCTAATGGGACTAATGGGACTAAGTGTCCTAAGTTGCCTAATGTGCCTAATGGTTCTAATAGGACTAATGAGTCTAATGGGCCTAAGTGGACTAATCAGCCTAATAGTATAATGGGCCTAATGGGTCGAATGGGTCGAATGGGACTAAGTTTCCTAATGGTCCTAAGTGGCCTAAGTGTCCTAATGGGACTGATAGTTCCAATGGGCCTAAGTGGCCTAAGTTTCCTAATGGGACCAATTGGCCTAATGGGCATAAGTACCCTGATGGGATTAAGTGGCTTAAGTAGACTAATTGGCCAAATGGGCATAAGTACCCTAATGGTCCTAATGGGCCTAAGTGGACTAATGGGAATAATTGGACAATGAGACTAATGGGACTAAGTTCAGTGATTTATGAAACTTGGTTGAAAACAAAATCCAAAGGGGGGATTGTTAGGACTAATCTAATGAGGAAGGTGTTTGTTTTCATGTGTTGTATTTTGTTGTCAAGAAAAGATTTTGAAGAAATAAAATTACCTCGCTTTTTATTTGGTGGAAATCATACTGGCCATTGTTTTCAAAAGAATCAAACTCACTCTGTCCATCATAACTAGTCAAAGTTGTTTGAAAGAAAAGGAACTGATCAAACTTGTCTTGGGTTCGATATGTGAAAATATCATAATGAGGAATTGATCATTATATGGAAAGAGATAATAGGTCGCATGGAGAATGCATCTTGTTGGAAGTAAATGGTCATTATATTCACACTGCATCTGGTATGAAAGAAGTTCTTGTTTTGATGAATTATCAGAGTTTGCTGACTATGATAAAATTAAATGTGACTATTCTTTTCTGATTCGTATTTCATAAATCATAATTTTATTGAAGAACTTATGATTCAAGATTGATATAAGAAAATGAAAAATAGTTATTCCAAATCATATCCAGATTTATCATATCTAGGTGGAAGAGAATAAAGAGATGATGCCAATTGAAAAGGAATTGTACCCAGTGCAATCAAATTTGGGCTAAGAAGGTAAGAAAGAAGAAAGTGAGGATCATAATTAGAATTATTGTTCCCAAAATGATCATTATCTAGTACTATAGGATCCTATCATCCATCTTATTCATAATAAAACTTTCATAACCAGGATGATCATAATCAGGCTCAGAAAGAAAAATATTGTACCCAATATGATCGTATTCAGGCAATCCTTTCTCAGAAAGATCATACTCTAGACAATCATATTCATAGAAGGAGGCTGATGATTGAAAAGAGAAGGAAATAATGAGATCAATAATATAGTAAACCATTTCAAAAGGTTTGAATTACTTTGTAAGTTTCAATTAGGTCAATGGTCATTGTATCAGGGTGGAATTATTTTATATTTTCAAGTGGGTCAAGAGAAGAAGTAAAGAAGTAAAAGTGGTTTGAAAGCAAAGTTTTCTAGATGTGAAATTGAGGGGGAGATCAACATTCAAAAGAATTATCATATTCAGCATTCACAAGAAGAATTGAATGTTTTAGAATAATTGAGAAGCTTCTAGAAGAGTTGATGGATTCAAAATACACCCCAGATTTTAGGGGAAATTGAGATTAGGGTGAAATTGATTAATTGGGATTTTTTTGGATTCCTGCCAAAGCATCTCAAGGGCCACCTATAAAAAGAGAAAAGTATGTTGTGCTTGAGGTGGACTGATGTACTATTCATAAGAGAGAACCTCCCGGTTTTAGAGAGAAGAAAATGGTTTTGTATTCTCTTTTGTTGAAGAAGTTTTGACTGATTGAAGTGAAAGAGAAGAAACAAGATCACATCATTATATTCAGCTGATCATCGTACTCAGTGTTTATCGTACTCAGCTGATTATTGTATCCATCTTGTCAATAGTATTCGGCTGATCATCGTATAAGGCTAGATTAATCAGATCACGATTTCCATATTGGGTCTTCCGGATTTAGGAAGATGGATAATTGAAGTAGTTTCGATTCATCTCTATCTCATTCTATCAAAGTTATACTTTTCATACCGGGGAATATTCTACTAAGTAGAATCATATCAAGAATAATCGTATCAGGGAGAATCATACTCGGAAAAATTAGACTGGGAAAAGAAGACTTGGTTTTTTTTCTTAACAAATTCCAGAAAGTCCTTACCATCTTCTAGGTAAGAAATTGAAGAAGTGTTTTCAATTGAATACATTTGTGTAATTGAAAAGAAGAACATGTAACACGAGTTGTTACAGAATCATTGCATTACCCTATTTATGCTAAGAGGTTGTACATGCACTATTGGATTGTTTACATAGTGCTACACAAGTGAAAGGGTATATCCTACTCATTGTAATCCGATGATTGTTATATAGTGGATTGTGTGGTATTGAAACACTTTCATACCATACCAAGGGTCATAATGGGACTAATGGGCCTAATGGGCCTAAGTGGTTGAATGGGATTAACTGGACTAAGTGTCCTAATGGTCCCAATGGGCCTAATTGGTCTAAGGGGAATAATGGGACCCATGGGCTAATTGGGCCTAAGTGGCCTAAGTGTCCTAATATGCCGAATGGGTCTAAGTGACCTAATAAGACTAATGGGATTAAGTGGCCTAATAGGCCCAATGGGATAAATGGGACCAACTTTTCTAACTGGCCTAACTATTACAATGGGCCCAATGGGTCTAAGGGGCTTATGTGGCCTAATGGGAACAACTGGAATAAGTGTCAGCCTAATGAGCCTAATGCATCGAAGTGGCCTAAGTGGCCTAACTGGACCAATGGGACTAAAAATCCTAATGGGCCTAACCGGCCTAATGGTCCCAATGGGCCTAACTGGCCCAATGGGCCGAATGGGCCAAACTAGCCTAACTTGCAGAAGGGGCCCAAGGGCCCTAAGGGTCTAATGTGTCCAATTGGCCTAACTAGCCAAAGTGGCCTACTAGGCCCAATGAGTCTAATGGGCCTAACTAGACAAAGTGGACTAATGGGACTAACTAGCCTATGTGGTATAATGGGATGAATGGGCCTAAGTGGCATAATGGGCCCAATGAGCCCAATGGGCCTAACTGGCCAAAGTTGCCCAATGGGCCTAACTGGCCTAAGTGGCCTAATGGGATGAACGAGCCTAAGTGGAATAATGGGATGAATGAGCTGAAGTAGAATAATGGATGAATGGGCTTAAGTGGCCCAATGGGCCTAATGGTTCGAATGGCCTAATGAGCCTAAGTGGCCTAATGTGCCTAAGTGGCCTAATGGGCCTAAGTGCCTAATGGGCCTAAGTGGCCTAATGGACCTAATGGGCCTAAGTATAATAATGGTCCTAATGGTCCTAATGGGAATAATTGAAAAGATGGGCCTAATGGGCCTAAGGGGCCTAATGGGCCTAAGTGGCATAATGGGCCAAATGGGCCTAAGTGACCTAAGTGACCTAAGTGTCTTAATTGGCCTAATGTCTCTAAGTGGCGTAATGTGACTAATGGTCCTAAGTGACCTCATGATCCTAATGGGAATAATGGGCCTAAGTAGCCAAATGGGCCAAATGGGCCAAAGTGGCTTAATAGGCCTAAGTGGATTAATAGGCCCAAGAGGCCTCATGGGCCTAAGTGGCCTAATGGGATGAATGGGCCTAAGTGGATTAATGGTCCTAAGTGGCCTAATGGGCCTAATTGGACTAATGGGCCTAAGTGGCCTAATGTTCCTAAGTGTCCTAATGGGCCTAAGGGGCCTAATGGGCCTAAGTGGCATAATGGGCCAAATGGGCGTAAGTGGCCTAATGGACCTAAGTGGCCTAATGGGACTAAGTGACCTAACGGGCATAATGGGCATAAGTGGCCCATTGGACCTAATGTGCCTAAGTGGCCTAAGTATCTTAATGGTCCTAAGTGTCCTAATGAGCCTAATGGTCCTCAGTGGCCTCATGGGCCTCAGTGGCCTAATGGGCCTAATGGGCCTGAGTGGCCTAAGTGGCCGAATGGGCCTAATGGGACTTAGTGGAATAAGATCGTAATGGGTCTAATGGTCCTAAGTGGACTAATGTCCTTAAGTTCCTAAGTGTCCTAATGATATTAATGGGCCTAAGAGTCCGAATGTGACTCAGTGGAGTAATTGGCTTAATGGGCCTAAGTGGCCGAAGTGGCCTAATGGGCGTAAGTGGCCTAAAAGGCCTAATGAGAATAATTGGACTAATGGAACTTATAGGGATAATGTTTAAATTTTTACTAAGTGTAATAATGGGCCAAATGGGCCTAAGTGGCCCAATGGGCCAAAGTGGCCCAATTGACCTAAGTGGTTGAATGGGCCTAATGGGCCTAAGTGGCCTAATGAGCCTCAAGAGCCTAATGGGACTCAGTGGCTGATAGAGATCATATTTTAATATTTATACATACATTTTTAAATGATTTAATCCATTCCCATTAATCAATTTGATCTTATTTTCATCATTTTATGACTTTTGGTGAGTTTTGAGCTTAAGTGTGAAAATTGGTTAATTCTGGAAATTTAACAGTTTTATGTTACCTATGTATTTTGAGCATAAATCCCACAATATTCATCCAATTCACGTGATTCATTTCTTTTAGGATGAAATTTTTCGGGTTCTACATATAAGTTTTCAGGACCCAAAGCCAATTCGAACTCCAAAAAGCCAAAACAAATCGGTCAATGTGAACACTTATTCTGGCCGACAGAATGGACATTATTTCATTCAGTGATCCATATATCAAGATACCAACCCCCAAATTGGGTGATTCTAGCTGGGTCATAAATCCAACTCTAATAGGAAGATGCACATTAGGTTTAATGTAGAAAGGATTTCATATAGGCTGCCCTTCAATCGGTCAAAGTATGGTTGGTGGAATAGTGATTGGAGGCTAGGAAAAGTCAGGTCTACTAATTCTTCCATAACTCATTCCAAGAGACTCAAAATAGATTTAAAAGTCATGGGTATATGTCCAACTTCATTACTTACCTCTTATAAGAAGGAAACATGACCTTATTCGATGATATGGTGGGAGAATCGAAGCTATCTTTCTGGTGGACAAATTCTGGAGGAGAAAATTTATGTTCTTTCTTTTCTTTCTTTTGTTATTCATTGTTTTATAATGCCTTATTCTTCCCCCTTATTCTAAATTAACCTTAACATGGTGGGGTAAATCTTATGAGTGATTGGGTAAGGTTAGGATTTCTATTTTTTTAATGTTTTATTTCATGCGCTTTAAGTTATAAAATGTCTTCTTTATTCAGAAAAGTTGGTTTCAATTTGTAATAACAATTTATATTATCTTATGTGATTGTATTTGATTTTATATTATATTTTTATTATTGATTTATTTAATGAAAATTATATCCCTCAATAGGTTATGGTCTATATATGATGGAATAGATTAGAGCTTAGTGTTGAAGTACTTGGCGATTGTCAGTACGTGTGAGAGTTGTAGTGCACATTCAAGATTGTTTGAGATAAACAATACCCGATTGGGAATTTCCTAAATTAATTTAGAGTATTCACTGAAACTCTTTTAAAAAATAAAGTAGAGTAGACAAAAATAATATCTTGTTAAGGATTACTCTCACCAACACCATTGACCAAATAAGTGAGGGGAAGCGATTGTGGAATCTTACTTTAATCGGCTTAGCAGAAGAGAAATGGATAAAATCAAACTATGATAACATTGCAATTGGAAATCCAACCCAAACATGATCACCCAATTTTATATTAATATTTTAAATGACATGATATTTCAATTTATTTTCCATATTTTACTTAATTTATTCCCTTTTTTTCATTTCTCTCAATTTATAAACCAAACAAATTTAAAAACAAAGTGACAAACATGATTGTTTTGCACTCCTCTCTGGATAAAACCTAGGTTAACCCTTATAATATATTTTTACATAGTAAATAATTTTTTTTACACACCCCAAAATAGGCACATGTCAAAACTTGGAACCATTTTTATGGAGGTAGTTCCGCAATCAAATTATTAATATTTAATATTTTTCAATTAAAAAAACATAAAAAAAATAATTTTCCATGATGTTTTCAAATGATCATCTCTTTAATTCATGGAGAAATTACCCACAAGTGGAACAAGAATATTATTTTGGTTATAATATAGTTCATATGAAAGAACTTAGAAATGACATAGAAAAACTATAGAATAAAGTATAACGTGCATTCAAATATGTCAGTACATTGATGGGAAAACCAGAACCTAAGCACGAACATGAGGAGACCAAGAAGGAAGAATTTCCTATTGAGCTACATGTGGGAGATAAAAAATATCTAGATGAATTATAGAATTAGTTTTAAGAACTAATTGATCCACATAACCCTTATAATGTATAAGAACCAGAACCATTGAAGGAAGAGACCACCAAAGTGGTGGAATTTGAAGAACAGATAGAGGAGCCTGACAACCTACCTCTATCATGTGAAATTCAACTACAAATATAACCTCATACTGAAGAAGATATTTAATTCAATCCACTTAAGGGAGATAATCTTTTTCTTAACTCTTTTAATTCTGATTATATAGAATCTGAATTGATTATCACCTCCCCTTGCTTGGAATTTTCAAATTTGGACAACAAATGTATTGCCTTGGTGGATGAGGAAAAAGAAAAAGACACACCTAAATAGGAACGCCTAGAGCTCCCAAAACATGTTGATCATTTATTGCAAGGAGTTCAAGATGATATACAAGTGGACTTTATTGATAAAAAAGAGACACAAGATACATACTTTGAAAGGGAATAATTTGATATTGATTCATCATGTTTTAATTTTATCCAAATTTAATTACTTTATGACTCTCCCATTGATTATTCTTTTGATACAACTTACCTTGAGAAACCACTAGAGAATGTAGAAGAAGTTGTGAAAGTGGAATCCAAGGAAGATGAGGAATCATTCTTTATCCAGAACCCACCATGAAAGTTAAATATCATTTTCATATGGGTGGATTTGTTTTACTATATCCATAGAGTCCTTATCAAAAATAAAGGAGTTAAAGATGGAAAGAAGAAGTTTTGGTGGTCCATATCAAAGAAAATCAACCCAGCATCTGACTGGGGATAACCAACTGAAACTTCCCATCTGGAGACAATCAAAACCCAGGGCCCACTTGGGGGATCAAACCAAGATCTATCCTTCTTTTCTCACTATATTTCTATTTTAATTTTCTTTCAATAAATTTATTATTTTTTATTATCTACCTTTGGTTGTAGGATTTCATATGTGCATCACTTATGATCTTAACTCTATAACGCACTACCAATAAGTTAGGTTTTACCTCTCCTTATCAATTTCTTGATTTTTGTGATTCAATTTCATATATTCGTACATGATAAATCAATTTGAATGAATTGTGGACATTGCATTATTTAAGTGTGGGGGAGGGAACCTTTATAGCTTAGTAATTTCAATTGTTTGATTTTCTGTTTTTTTTAAGTGTGTTTTTCAAATTTTTGTGTGTTTTTAAAAATTTTGAGCTGAAATGATTATCTATGACATTTTTGAAACCCATGTCAATGAGAGAAATAATTTATTCCATGAAACTGAGCTTAAATGAATGCTTAAAATTACTTTGTTTCAAGTTCAATTCTTTGGTAATTTCATGAAAAGTACTCTGATTTTTGAATCTCATCCCACATTTCACTGTCTTCATATTTGAAATCACTCTACTTCAAGTCTTCTAAACTTAATTTTCATAATATTTTCTTTTACCTCACTTATTTAGAGAACCATACCATGCTTGATTTAACCAGAATTTTATTTATTCCTATCAAAACTTGAGGGTTTCAGGTACATGTGTTTTAAATGATTGAGGCATTTCTTTGGTATTAAAGCCCCTATTTCATATGAATAATTTTTATAATGTCCCAACTTGTACATTTAATCCTTTTAGCCCATAGAAGACTTGAATAGCATATTATGTTAGCCACATCATAATCCAATTTTCCATATCCCTGCTCTTGAAGTGAAATTTCATAATCTAGTTGAACTTAAGTGTGGTTGAAGCTATCTTGTATTATGGTACCTAATTTGGTGATACTTTGGGTGGAAAATAAAATGTTGAAGATATGTTCTTGTTGCTAAAAAAATAATTCTTTTTAAATTTGATCCTTATCTGGATCTTTCATTTATGAGAAGTTGTTCCTTTTTGGAGCTTCTAATAAAAAAATAAAGTTGCGTCCTATCAGGAGCTTTCAAGAAAAAACATGTTTGAGGTGACTGATAATTTTGTTGCCTAAATGATGAATGTTGAGTAATTTCACTGATTTTTTATACTAATGGTGCTGATTTACTACTAAGGGGAGTGAGGAGGAAACTATATTTAAGTAAAAATTAGAATAATGCAATTTTTCTTCAAAAAGATCCAAGCCCTCCTTATTCAGCCTCAGAATTTTTAATATCTAAATCCTACCAACCTAAAGCCAGAGAAAAACCCTATAAATTCCTCATGATAAACATATGTCCTTGACTCACATCGGGTGGAGATGTAGTAATTTATCAAGACTATGGTGACCCTTGCATGAGTATTGGATGAGAAAGACATTGTTGAAAATTGATATTTTCATGATGAGAGAAAATTCATGTTAGGTAAGTGTTTTGTGTGCATGGGAGAAGAAATGTAGAGGAAATATATTTAATAAACTTAATTGATAAATTGTAATAATTTTTTTATGATGATGCATGACATCTTTTGTTTCTTGGTATTAAATTGTTAGATCTCATGAATATGTGTTTTAAAATTTGCTTTGATTTGGTACTGATGTTTACTTGTCCAGGATTCCAAGTGATAAGTGTGGGGGAATTGACAGAGCTCATATTTTCATATTTATACATACTTTTTTAAATTATTTAATCCATTCCCATTAATAAATTTGATCTTATTTGCATCATTTTATGAGTTTTGGTGAGTTTTGAGCTTAAGTGTGAAAATTGGTTAATTCTGTACATTTAACAGTTTTATGTTACCTATGTATTTTTATCATAACTCCCACAATATTCATCCAATTCACGTGATTCATTTTTTTTAGTATGACATTTTTCATGTGATACATATAAGTTTTCAGGACCCAAATCCAATTCTAACTCCAACAAGCCAAAACAAATCGGTTAATGTGAACACTTATTCTGGCCGACAGAATGAACATTACTTCATTCAATGATCCATATATAGAGATACCAACCACCAAATGGGGTAATTATAGTTGGGACATAAATCCAACTCAAATAGTAATATTCACATTAAATTTAATGCAGAAACGATTTCATATAGGCCACCCTTCAACCGGTCAAAGTATGGTTGGTGGAATAGTGATTGGCAGCCAGGAAAAGTCAGGTCTACTAATTCAGCTATAACTCATTCCACGTAGGTCAAAATGGGTTTAAACTTCGTGGGTATATGGAAAACTTCATTACTCACCTCCTATAAGAAGGAACCTCGGCCTTATTCGATGAGATGGTGGGAGAACATAAGCTATCTTTCTGGTGGACATATTATGGAGGAGAAAATATATGTTCTTTCTTTTCTTTCTTTTGTTATTCTTAGTTTTATAATGAATTCTTCTTCCCCCTTATTATCAATTACACTTACCATGGTGGGGTAAATATTATGAGAGATTGGGGAAGGTTAGTATTTATATTTTTTAATGTTTTAGTTCATGTGCTTTAAGTTATAAAATGTTTTCTCTATTCTGAAAAGTTAGTTTCAATTTGTAATAACAGTTTATATTATCTTGTGCGATTATATTTGATTTTATATTACGTTGTTATTATTTCTTTGTTTAATGAAAATTATCTCCCTCACTAGGTTCTGGTATATATACAATGGAATATATCAGATCTTAGTGTTGAAGTACTTTGCGATTGTCAGTACGTGTGAGAGTTGTAGTGCACATTCAAGATTGTTTGGGATGAACAAGACCCGATTGGGACTTGCCTAAATTAATTGAGAGTATTAACTGCAACTCTTTCACAAAATAAAGGAGAATAGACCAAAATAATATCTTTTTAAGGTTTACTCTCACCAATACCATTGACCAAAGAAGTGAGGGGAAGCGATTGTGTAATCTTACTTTAATCGGCTTAGCAGAAGAGAAATGGATAAAATCAAACTATGATAACATTGAAATTGGAAATCCAACCCAAACCTGATCACCCAATTTTATATTACTATTTTAAATCACATTATATTTCAATTTTTTTCCATATTTTACTTAATTTATTCCTTTTGTTTCATTTCTCTCAATTTCTAAACCAAACAAATTCAAAAACAAAGTGACAAACATGATTGTTGTGCGCTCCCTTCTGGAGACAACCAAGGTTAACGACTATACTATATTTTAACTCAGTAAATAATTATTTTTTCCACACCCCATGATAGGCATGTTTCAGTGGCCTAATGGACCTAATGGTCCTAAGTGGCCTAATGGGCCTAATGGGCCTAATTAACCTAATGGGCCTTTGTGGCCTAATGGTCTTAATGGGCCTAAGTGGCCTAATGGACCTAATGAGCCTAATGGGCCTCAGTGGCCTAATGGGCCTAATGGGCCTCTATGGACTAAGTGGAATAATGTGCCTAATAGGACTGATTGGTCTAATGGGCCTAAGTGGCCTAATGGACCTAAGTGGCATAATGGGTCGAATGGGACTAAGTGGCCTAATGGGCCTAAGTGGCCTAAGTTGCCTAATGGGCCAAATGGACATAATGAGCCTAATGGGCCTGATGGGGATAATGGGATTAATGGGCCTAAGTGGCCTAATGATCTGAATGTGCCTAAGTGGCCTAATGGGTCTGATGGGCCTGATGAACTTAATGGGCCGAATGGACCTATGTGGACTCATGGGCTTGATGGGCCTGATGAGTCTAATGGACTTAAGTGGCCTAATGATCTCAATGGGCCTAAGTGGCCTAATGGGCCTAATAAGCCTAATGGGCCTAAGTGGCCTAATGGGATCGATGGCCCTGATGAGACAAATGGTCCAAATGGGTCTCAGTGTCCTCACGGGCCTCATGGCCTTAATGGGAATAATGGGAATAATTGGCCTAAGTGGCCTAAGTGGCCTATTGTTCCTAATGGGCCTCAGTGACCTAATGGGCCTAATGGCCTTGATATGCCTAATGGGTGTAATGGGCCTAAGTGGATTAATGGGCCTAAGTGTCCTTAGTAGCCTAATGAGATGAATGGGCCTAAGTGGCCTATTGGGCCTAATAGGCTTAAGTGGCCTAATGGGATTGATGGGCCTAATGGGCCTTAGTGACCTCATGGACCTAATGGGCCTAAGCAATATAAGTAGCATCATGGGAATAATGGGCATGATCACCCTAATGTGCCTAATTGGCCCAATGGTATTGATGAGATTAATGGGCCTCTGTAGCCTAATGGGCCTCATGGGCCTAATGGGCTTGATTAGCCAAATGGGCATAATGGGCCTCACTGGACCAATGGGCCTAATGGGCCTCATGGGCCTAATGGGCCGGATTGACCTAATGTCCATAATTGGCCTCATTGGCCTAATGGGCCTAAGTGACCTCATGTGCCTCAGTGCCTGAATGGGCCCAATGGGGCGAAGTGCCCAATGGGCCTAATGGGCATAAGTAGCTGAATGGGCCTAATGAGACTAATGGAACTAAGTGGCCTAATTGACCTGATGGGCCTAATGTGCACCATGGTCCCAATGGGCCTAAGTGGCCTAAGTGTCCTAATGGGCCTCACGGGCCTAAGTGGCGTAATGGTCCTAGTGGGCCCAATGGGCCTAGTGGGACCAATGGGCCTAAGTGACCTAATGGGCCTGATTGGCGTAATGGGACTAATGGGACTCAAGGGCCTAATGGTTATGATAGGCCCAATGGGAATAATGGGCCTCATTAGCCCAATTAGCCTAATGGTCCAATGGGCTTGATGGGCCTCATGGGCCTCATGGTCCTAATGGGCCTAAGTGGCCTAATGGGCCTAATGAGACTCAATGGTCGAATGGGCCTGATAGGCCCGATTGGAATTTTTGGCCTAATGGGCCTAATGGGCCTAAGTGGCCTAATGGTCCTAATGGGACTAATGGGCCTTATTGTCTTAATGGGAATAAGTGGATTAATTGACCCAATGGGCCTAAGTGGCGGAATGTGCTTAATGGATCTAAGTGGCGGAATGGTCCTAATAGGCCTAAGTTGCCTAATGGGACTAATGGGCCTAATGGGCCTAAGTGGCCGAATTGGCCTGATGGAATTAATGGGCCAAATGGGCTTAATGGGCCTCATGGGATTAAGTGGCCTCATGGTCCTGATGGGCCTAATGGGCCTCATGGGCCTCCTAGGCCTAAGTGGATGAATGGACCTAGTGGGCCTAATGGGCCTAAGTGGGATAAGTGGCTTAATGCACCGAATAGGCCTAAGTTACTGAATGGGCCTAAAGGGCCAAATGGGACTAAGTTTCCCGATAAACCTAACAGGCCTCATGGTCCTAATGGGCCTAATTGGCATAAGTAGAATCTTGGGCCTAATGGTCCCAATGGGCCTAGGTGGCCTAATGGGCCTAAGTGGTGTAATGGGCTTGATGGGCCTCATGGACCTAAGTGGCCTAAGTGGCATAATGAGCCTAAGTGGCCTAATGGGCCTAATTGACCAGATGGGCCCTTTGGACCTCATGGGCCTCATTGGCCTAAGTTTCCTCATGGTTCCAATGGGTATAATGGGACTAATGGGCATAAGTGACATTAGTGGGCCTAAAGACCCGAATGGATAGAATGGGCTGAAGTGGCCTAATGAGCCCAATGGGCCTCATGGGCCTAAGGGGACTAATGGGTCCAACAGACCTAATGGGACGAATGGGCCTAGTGGGTCCAATGGGCCTAATGGGTCTAAGTGGCCTAATTTTTCTAAGTGTTCTAAGGGTCTTAGTGGGCCTAATGGAATTAACGGGTCTAATGGGCCTAATGGGCCCAAGTGGCCTGATGGGGAAAATGGACCTCATGGGCCTAAGTTGCCTCATGGGACCAATGAGACCAATGGGACCAATGGGTTTAAGTGTCCTAATGGGCCTGATGGGCCTCATGGTCCTAATGGTCCTCATGGGAGG
This sequence comes from Viscum album, assembly GCA_963277665.1. Classification (NCBI taxonomy): domain Eukaryota; kingdom Viridiplantae; phylum Streptophyta; class Magnoliopsida; order Santalales; family Viscaceae; genus Viscum; species Viscum album. The sequence continues at coordinate 1,777,813,131 of OY728156.1, forward strand.
AATGCCCCTCATGGTCCTAATGGGCTTGATGGGCCTAATGGGCCTCATGGTTCTAAGTGTCCTAATGGTCCGAATGGGACTAATTTCCCTAATGGGGATAGTGGGCCTAGTGGGACCAGTGGTCCGATTGGGCCTAAGGTTCCTAATAGGCCTAATGAGTCTAATGGGCCTAATGGACCTAATGGACATAATTGTCCTGAGTAGCTTAAATGGACTAATCAGGCTAATCGGCCGAATGGGCCTAAGTGGCCTAAGTGGATTAATGGGCCTAATGGGCCTGGTGGTACTAATGGGTTTAATGGTTATAATGGAATTAAGTTTCCAAATGGGCCTATGTGGCCTAATTAACCTAAGTAGCCTGATCGGGCTAATCGATCAAATGGGCCTAATGGGCCTACATGGCATAAGGAGCCTAACAAGCCTAATGGGACTAATGGGTTTAACAGGCCAAAGTGGATTAATGGGCCTACATGGCCTAATCGTCTTAAGTCACCAAATGGGACCAATGGGCTTAATGGGACTAATGGGTTTAATGGTCCTAAGTGACCTAATGGGCCTAATGGGCCTAAATGACCTAATGGGACAAATGGGATTAATGGGCGTAAGTGGACTAATGGGACTAATGAGACTAATGGGACTAAGTGACCTAAGTGTCCTAATGGGTCTAATTGGCCGAATGGGCCTAATGGGCCTCAGTGGCCTAATGGGCCAAATGGGCCTAAGTGGCCTAATGTGCCTAATGGGCCTAAATGTCCTAATCCCCCTAATCAACTAAATGGGAATAATTATCCTAATGGGACAAAGTGGCGTAATGTGCATAATGGGCCTAATGGGGCCAAGTGGTCGAAATTTCATAATCGGCCTAATCGGCTGAATGGGACTAATGGGCCTAATTTGCCTAAGTGGCCTAATGGGCCTAATGGGTATAATGCCTAAGTGGCCTAAGTGTCTGAATGGGCCTAATGGGCCTAATGGTCATAATGAGCTTAATGGTCCTAAGTGGCCTAAGTTATCTAATCGGCCTAATCGACCGAATGAGCCTAATGGGCCTAAGTGGCCAAATGGGCCAAATGGGCCGAAGTGTCCTAATGGGAATAATGGACCCAAGTGGCCTAATCAGCCTAAAAAACCGAATGGGAATAATGGGCCTAAGTGGACTAATCTACCTAATTGATCGAATGGGAATAATGGGCATAATGGGACTAAGTGTCCTAATGGGCCTAAAGTGCTTAATGGACCTAAGTGGCCTAATCAGGATAATTGACCGAATGGGCCTATGTGGGCTAGTTGGCCTATTCGATCAAATTGGCCTAATGGGCCTAATGGGCATAAGTGGTCCAATGGGTCTAATTGTCCTAAGTGGCCTAATGGGCCTAATGGGCCTAATGGGCCTAATGGGTCTAAGTGATCTAAGTGGCCCAATCGGCCTAATTGGCCGAATGGGCCCAATGGACCTAAGTTTTCTAATGGGATGAATGGGCCTAATCTGCTTAATGGGTCTAAGTGGCCTAAGTGGATGAATCGGCCTAATCGACTGAATGTACCTAATGGGCCTTATGGGCCTAAGTGGTTGATTGAGACTAAGGGATCTAAGTGGATGAATGGGACTAATGGGCCAATTTGGAATAATGTGGTTAATGGGCCTAATGGGCCTAAGTGGAAGAATGGGCTTAAGTGGCATAATGGGCTTAATTGGACGAATGAACGTAAGTGGCTGAATGGGACGAATTGGCCTAATGCGCCTAATGGGCCTAAGGGGTCGAATGGGCCTAATGGGTCTAATGGGCCCAATAGGTCCAATGGGCCTAAGTGGCCTTATGGGAATAATGGGCCGAATGGGCCTAATTGGACTAATGGGCCTAATGTGCCTAATGGGCCTAAGTGGCTAAATTGGCCAATGGGCCTAAGTGGACTAATGATCCAAATGGGACAAATGGGCCTAATGGACCTAAGTGGCCTTATGGGTCAAATGCGCTGAATGGGCATAATGGGACTAATGGTAATAATGGGCCTAATTAGCCAAATGGGACTAAGTGGCCTAATGGGACAATGGGCCTAAGTGGCCCAATGAGCTTAAGTGGCCTAATTGACCTAATTGAATGAATGGGCCTAATGGGCCGGATGGGCCTAAGTGGGATAATGGGCCTAATAGGCCGAAGTGGTCAAATGTCCTTGATGGCCCTGCTAGGCCGAAATGGCCTAACGGGTCTCATGGGCCTCATGGGCCCAATGGGCCCAAGGGGCCTAATTTACCTAATGGGATTAATGGTCTTAATGGAATTAATGGGCTTAATGGGCATAGGTACCAAATGGGCCAAATGGGCCTAACTGGCCATGGGGCCTAATGGGCCTAAGCGGCCTAATGGGCCTAATGGGCCTAAGTGGACTAATGGGCCTAAGTGGCATAAGTGGTCTATTCGACCTAATTGAAAAAATGGTCCTAAGTGGAATAATGGGCCCAAGTTTCCAAATGGGCCTATTGGGCCTTAGTGGCCCAGTGAGACTAATTTGCCTAAATGGCCTAATGGGCCTAATGGGACGAATGGGATGAATGGGCCTAATGGGACTAAGTGGCCTAATGGGCCTAATTGGTCTAATGGGACTAAGTGGCATAATGGGCCTAAGTGGATGAATGAGCCTAAGTGGCCCAAATGGGCCTAATGGCCTGAATGTGGCTAAGGTCCTGAATGGGCATAACGTGCCAAATGGGCCTAACGTGCCAAATGGGTCGAAGTAGCCTAATGGGATTAATTTTACTAAGTGGACTAATGGGTCAAATGGGATGAATGGGATGAATGGGAATAATGGGACTAAGTTGCCTAATGGGCCTAATTGGTCTAATGGGCCTAAGTGGCATAATTGGCCTAAGTGGCCGAATGAGCCTAAGTGGCCCAAATGAACCTAATGGCTCGAATGGGGCTAAGGACCCGAATGGGACTAACATGCTAAATGGGCCTAACGTTTCGAATGGTCCAAAGTGGCCTAATGAGCCTAAGTGGCCTAATGGGCCTAATGGCTCGAATGGGCCTAAGGGTCCTAATGGGATGAATGGGCCTAAAGGGCCAAAGTGGGCTAACGAAACTAATGGGCCTAATGGGTTGAATAGGTTTAAGGGGCATAATGGGCCTAATGGGCCAAATGGACCTAATGGGACAAATGGGACAAAGTGGCCTAATCGGCCTAATGGGCCTAAGTGGCCTAATGGGCGGGCCTAAGTTGTCTAATGGGAAAATGTGGCCTAATGGGGCTAATGTGCCTAAGTGGCATAATAGGCCTAAGTGACCAAATGGGCCTAAGTGTCCTAATGGGACTAATGGGGGTAAGTGGCTTAAGTGGCCTAATGGGCTGAAGTGGCCTAATGGGACAAATGGGCCTAAGTGGCCTCATGGAAGTAATGGGTCAAAGTGGCCTAATGGGCCTAATGGCCCTGATGGGCCAAATAGGACTAATGGGATGAAGTGGCCTAATGGAACTAAGTAGCCTAATGGTCTTAAGTTGTCTAATGGGCCTAAGTGGCCTCATGGGCGTAATGGGACTAAGTGGCCTAATGCACCGAATGGGCCTAATTGGCCTAATGGGCCTAATGGGTCTAAGTGACCTAAGGGGATTAATTGGACTAATTGGCCTAAGTAGCATAATCGACATAATGGGCTTAGTGGGTCGAAGTAGCTTAATGGGCCTAATGGTCCAAAGTGGCCTAATGGGCCTAATGGGACAAAGTGGCCTAATGGGGCTAAGTGGCCTATTGGGCCTAATGGGCCTTAGTGGACTAATTGGCCTAATGGGATTAATGGGCCTAAATGGACTAATGGGCATAATGGGATAAAGTGGCCTAAGTGTCCTAAGTGGCCTAATGGGCCTAAAGGTCCAAAGTGGCCTAATCGGAATAATGGGACTAAGTGGCCTAATGGGCCTAAGTGGCATAACAAGCCTAAAGGGCCTAAGTGGCCTAATGGTTATAATGGACCTAAGTGGCCTGATGGGACTAATGAGCTTAAGTGGCATCATGGACCTAAAGGGCCTAAGTGGCCTAATGGTCTTAAAGGGCCTCATGGGACTCATGGGCCTAATGGGCCTAAAGGGCTTAGGGGGCCTAAGTGGCCTAATGGGACTAATCAGCTGAATGGGCCTAAGTAGCCTAATGGTCATAATGGGATAAAGTTGTCTAATGGGCCCAGTAGGACTAATGGGCCTAATGGGCCTTAGTGTTCTAATGGGACTAAGTGACCTAATCAACCTAATGGGCCTAATGGGTGTAATGGGATTAAGTGGTCGAATGGGCCTAATGGGTCTAATGGGCTTAATGGGCCTAAGGGGCCTAATGTGCTGAATGGACTTAAGTGGCCTAATGAGCTTAAGTGGCCTATTGGCCCTAAGTGACCTAATCAGCCCAATGGACCTAATGGTCATAATGGGCTTAAGTGGTCGAATGGGCCTAATTGGTGGAATGAGCCTAATGTGCCTAGTGGTCCTAATGGACATAACGAGTCTAAGTGGTTGAATTGTCCTAATGGGCCAAAGTGGCATAATGGGCCTAATGTGATGAATAGATCGAATGGGCCTAATGTGCCGAGTAGGCCTAATGGGCCTAATGGGCATAAGTGTCCAAATGGGCCTAATGGTTCTAAGTGGCCTAATGGGACTATTGGGCCTAATAAAAAAATGTGACTAGTGGGCCTAATGACCCTAAATGGCCTAATGGGCCTAAATGGCATAACGAGCCTACTAGTCCTAAGTGGCATAACTGGCCTAAGTGGACTAATGGGCGTAATGGTCCGGCATGACCTCATAGGCCTAAGTGGCCGAATGGGATTAATGGGCCTAATGGGCCTAATGGGTATAATGGGATTAAGTGGCCTAAGTGGCTTAATGGTCCTAAAGGGCCTAATGGGCCTAAGTGGCCTAATTATCCCAATGGGCCTAAGTGGCATAATGGGCCGAACGGTCCTAACAGACCTAAGTGGCCTAAGGTGCCAAAGTGGCCTAATGGTCCTAATGGGCCTAAGTGGCCTAAAGGGACTAATGGGCCTAATGGGGCTAATGGGCCTAACAAGATGAATGGGGCTATGTGTCTTAATGGGCCTACATGGCCAAATGGGCCTAAGTGGACTAATGAGCCTAAAGAGCCTAATCAGCCAAAGGGGCCTAATGGGACCAAGTGGCATAATCGTATCCTAATGGGCCTAAGTGGTAGAATGGGTCCGATGGGCGTAATGAGCCTAAGTGACCTAATGGGCCTAATGGGACTAAGTGATCTAATGGGATAAATGGGATGAATCAGCCTAATGCACCTAATGGGCCTAAGTGACATAATCGTCCAAAAGAGCTTAATGGGCCAAAGCAACCTAATGGGCCTAAGTGGCATAATCAGATTAATAGGAATAATGGGACTAAGTGGCCTAATGGGCCTAAAGGACCTAATTGGCCAAATTGTCCTAATGGGCCTAATTGGAATAATCGTAATCAAATGGGCCTAAGTGGCCTAATGGGCCCAATGGTCCTAAGTGTATTAATGGACCTAATGAGACTAAGTGGGCGAATGGGCCAAATGGACTGAATGGGCCTAATGGAATGAAAGGGCCTAGGTGGCCTAATGGGCTGAATGGGCCTAAGTAGCCTAATGGGACAAATGGGCCTAAAGGGCCTAATTGGCCTAAGTGGTTGAATGGACCTAATGGGCTGAATGGGCCTAATGGTCCTAATTAGCCTAAGTTGCCTAATGGGCCAAATGGGCCGAATGGGCCTAAGTAGACTAATGGGCCTATTAGGTCAATTAGGCCTACGTGGTGTAATGGGCCTAATGAAATGAATGAGCTTAAGTTGCCCAATGGGACTAATGTGCTAAATGGGCCAAAGTTTCCGAATGGGCCTAATGGGATGAAGGTATTAATGAGCCGAATGGGACTAAGTGGACTAATAGTCCAAATGGGCTTAAGTGGCCTAATGGACCTAAGTGGCCTAATGGTTATAATGGGCCTAATGTGTCGAATGGACCCAATGGTCCAAAGTGGTCTAGTGGCGTGAATTAGCTGAATGGGCCTAATTGGCCAAAGTGGCCTAATGGGCCTAATGAGCTAACTGAAACGAAGTGGCCGATTATGCTGAATGGGCCTAAAGGGTCCAATGGGCATAATGGTCTGAATGGGTCGAATGGGACTAAAGGGTCCAATGGGCCTAATTATCTAAATGGGTTGGATGGGTCTAATGGGCCTAGTGGGACGAAGTGTCTTAATGGAATTACTAGGCCTAATGGACCTATTGGGCCTAATGGACCTAATGGGCCTAAGTTGCCTAATGGTATTAAGTGGACAGATGGAACTAATGTGCCTAATGGGCGTAATGGGTAGAATGAGACTAAGTGAACCAATGGGCCTAATGGGTTTAAGTGGGAAAATGGACCTAATGGGCCTAATAGACCAATGGGCCTAATGGGACTAAGTAGTCTAATGGGCCTAAGTGGCCTAATGGACCGAATGGACCTAATGGGATGAATGGGCCTAATTGGTCGAATGGAACTAATGGGCCTAAGTGACCTAATGGTCCAAAGTGGCCTGATGGGCCCAATGGGACAAACATGCCAAAGTTGCCTAATGGGCCTGATGGGCCCAATGGGCCAAATGGTCCAACTAGGCCTAAGTGGACTAATGGACCTAAGTTCCCTAGTTGTTCCAAGTGGCCTAATGGACATAATGGTCCTAAGTTTTATAATGGTCATGAGGGGCCTAAGTGGCATAATGGGCCAAAGTGGACAAATGGGCCTTATGAGCATAATGGGCCTCAGTGGCCAGATCGGCCTAATGGGCATAATGGGACTAAGTGTCTGAATGTGCCTAATGAGCCGAATGGGACTAATAGTCCTAATGGGCCTAAGTGGGCCTACTGGTCCTAATGGGCCTAATGGCCCTACAAGGAGTAATGGGACTACCAGACCCACTGGCCCTAATGGGACTAATGGGCCTAAGTGGCATAATGCGCCTAAGTGGCCAAATGTCATAGGTTTCCTAATGGATCTAATGGGCCTAAGTGGCCTAATGGGTTTAATGGGACTAATGGGCCTATGTGTCCTAATGGGCCAAAGTGGACGAATGAGCCTATTGGGATTAACGGTCATAATGGGTTGAAGTGGCCAAATGGGCCTAAGTTTCTTCATGGGCCTAATGGACCTCAGCGGCCTAATGTGCATAATGCGCCAATTGGGCCTAAGTAGCCTAATGGGCCAAAGTGGACGAATGCACATATGGTCCTAATGGGAATAATGGGCCTAATGGATCTAATGGGCCTAAGTGGTCTAATGGGAATAATGGTCCTAATGTGCCAAAGTGGACGAGTTGGCATAATGGGCATATTGGGACAATGTGGCCAAAAGTGCCTAAGTTGCCTAATGGGCCTAATTGGATTCATAGGCCTAATGGGCCTAAGTGGTCTAATGGGACAAAGTGGATGAATGTGCTTAATGGGCCAAATAGGCATAGTGGGCCTAATGGGCTGAAGTGGCCAAATGGGCCAAATGGGCCTAAGAGGCCTAATGGGCCTAATGGGACTAATGGGATTAAGTGGGTACAATTTCACTTTTCGATTGCACTGGGTACAATTCCTTCTCGATTAGAATCATATTTTTCTTCTCTTCCACCTAGATACAATAAATCCATATATGATTTGGAATACCTCTTTCCCCCTTTCTTCCATGAAGCTTTCATGATAAGTTCTCCAATCAACTTATGATTTATGAAATATGAATCATCAAAGCATAGTCACATTTAATTTTATCATAGTCAGTAGAATCTGATGGGTCTAATGGTCCTAGTGGGATGAATGAGACTAAAGGGTCCAATGGGCCTAATAGTCCTATTTATCCAAATGGGTCGGATGGGTCTAATGGGCCTAGTGGGACGAAGTGGCTTAATAGACTTACTAGGCCTAATGGACCTATTTGGTCTAATGGACCTATTGAGCCTAAGTGGCATAATGGTATTAAGTGGACAAATGGACCTAATGTTCCGAATAGGCATAATGGGCCTAATGAGCCTAAGAAAACCAATGGGACTAATGGGATTAAGTGGGCTAATGAGCCTAATGGGCCTCAGTGGACCAATGGGTCTAACGGGCCTAAGTGGTTTAATGGACCTAAGTGGTTGAATGAGCATAATGGGCCTAATGGGATGACTGGGCCTAATGGGTTGAATGGGACTAATGGGACTAAGTGGCCTAACAGGCCAAAGTGGCCTAATGGTCCCAATGGACCTAACGGGTTAAAGTTGGCTAATGGGCCCAATGGGCCAAATGGTCCAACTGGGCCTAAGTGGACTAATGAGCCTAAGTTCCCTAATGCGTCAAAGTGGCCTAATGGACACAATGTACCTAAGTTTCATAATGGGTCTGAGGGGCCTAAGTGGCCTAATGGGCCAAAGTGGATGAATGGGCCTAATGGGCCTAATGGGCATAATGGGCCTAAGTGTCTGAATGGTTCAAATGGGCCTAAGTGGACCAGTGGGACGAATGTTCCTAAGTGGAACAATTGGCCTAATGGGCCTAATGGGACTAATGGGCCTAAGCGGGCCTACTAGACCTAATGGGCCTACTGGGCCTAATGGGCCTACTAGGCATATTGGGACTACTAGGCCTACTCAGCCTAATGGGACTAATGGGACTAAGTGGTATAATGTGCCTAAGCGGCCTAATGGGCATAAGTTTCTTGATGGGTCTAATGGGCCTATGTGGCCTAATGGGTTTAATTGGATTAACGGGCTTATGTGGCCTAATGGGCCAAAGTGAACGAATGGGCCTAATGGGATTAATGGGAATAACGGGTCGAAGTGGCCAAATGGGCCTAGTGGACCTAAGTGTCCTCATGGGCCGAATGGGCCTCAGCGGCCTAATGGGCCTAATGCACATATTGGGACTAAGTGGCCTAATGGGACAAAGTGGACGAATGAACATATGGGACTAATGAGCATAATGGGCATAATGGGACTAATGGTCCTAATGGTCCTAATGGACCTAAGTGGACTAATGGGTATAATGGTTCTAATGGTTCAAAGTGGATGAGTGGGCATAATTTTCCTAATGGGACAAAGTGACCAAATGGACCTAATGGGCCTAAGTGGCCTAATGGGCCTAATTGGATTAATGATCCTAATGAGACAAATGGGCCTAAGTGGTCTAATGGGACAAAATGGATGAATGTGTCTAATGGGCCGAATAGGCATAATGGGCCTAATGGTCTGAAGTGGCAAAATGGGCCAAATTGGCCTAAGTTTACTAATGGGTATAATGGGACTAATTGGCCTCAGTGGGTATGATTTCACTTTTCAATTTCACTAGGTATGATTCCTTTTCGATTAGAATCATCTCTTTCTTCTCTTCCACCTAGATACAATAAATCTAGATATGATTTGGAATACCTCTTTTCCCCTTTCTTCCGTTAAGATTTCATGATAAGTTCTTCAATAAACTTATGATTTATGAAATAGGAATCAATAAACCATCATCAAATTTAATTTTATCATAGTTATTAGACTCTAATACTTCATCAAAACAAACACTTCTTTCATACCCAGTCCAGTGTGAATCTGATGACCATTTACTTCCAGCAAGATTCATTCTCCATGCGACCGATTCTCTCTTTATAGATAATGATCAATTCCTCATTATGATGTTTTCACATACCTGGCTCAAGACAAGTATGATTAGTTTCTTTTCTCTTAAAAGTCTTTGTCTCATTATAATAGACAAAGTGAGTCTGATTTTTTGAAAACAATGGCCAGTATGATTTCCACCAAATATAAAGTGAGGTGATTTTTTTCTTCAAAAGATTTCCTTGACAACAAAATACAACACATGAAAACAATCACCTTCCTCATCATCATGGTCCAAAAATCCCCCCCCCTTGGATTTTGTTGTTAACCAAGTTTCATAAATCATTGAACTTAGGACCATTTGGCCCATTTGTCCCATTTCCCACTTATTCACATTAGATAACCTAGGCTTATTAGGCCCATTAGGCCACATACACCCATTAGACTCATTAGGCCACTTAATCCCATTAAGCCCATTAGCCCATTTGTCCCATTTGTCCACTTAGGCCTGTTAGGCCCATTAGGCCACATTAGCACATTAGGCCACTTTGGCCCATTAGGCCACATAGGAACTTGAGTCCCATTATGACACTTCGTACCATTAGGACACTTAGGCCCATTAGACCCATTAGCCCTATTAGGCCCATTCGTCCCATTCATCCCATTGGGCCCATTAGGAAACTTAGGCCAATTAGGCCCATTAGGCCACATAGGCCCATTAGAACTATCAGACCCATTAGGTAACTTAGTCCACTTTGGCCCATTAGGACACTTAGTCCATTTCGACCCATTCGACCTGTTAGGCCACTTAGGCCCATTTTACCCATTAGGCCCATTAGGACCATTAGAACCATTAGACTGATTAGGCTACTTAGGGCCATTAGACCCATTAGGGCCATCAGGCCAATTAGGCAACTTAGGCCACTTGGGGCATTGAGCCACTTAGACCCATTGGACCTACTATTCACATTAAGAAACTTAGGCAATGTTGGACCATTAGTCCACTTAGACCTATTAGACCCATTATGCCCATAAGCCTCATTACCCATTAGGCTTGTTTGGCCACTTATGCCCATTAGGACCATTTGTCCACTTCGGCCCATTAAGCCCATTAGGACACTTAATCCCATTAATCCCATTAGGCCACTTTGACCCATTTGGAAACTTAGGACACTTAGGCCCATTGGACCCATTAGGCCCATTAGGGCCATTTATCCCATTAGGTGCATCAGATAACTTTGTCCACTTAGGCCCATTGGACCAATTTGTCATATTGGACCCATTAGTCCCATTATGCCCATTAAGGAAATTATGCCACTTAGGCCATTGGACCCCTCAGGCCCATTAGGAAACTTAGGACACTTAGGCCCATTAGGCCACTTAGGCCCATTCGGCCCATTCAGCCCATTAGGACACATAGCCCCATTCCACCCATTCCACCCATTAGGCCCATTAGACCCATTAGGCCGATTAGGACACATAGGCCCATTATACCCATTAGGCCCATTAGGCCCATTAGGTAACTTAGGCCACTTAGGCCCATTCGACCACTTAGACCATTGGACCCATTAGGCCCATTAGGTAACTTAGGCCACTAAGACCCCTTAGTCCACTTAGACCCATTGGACCCATTAGGCACATTGGACACATTAGGGCCATTAGGCTACTTAGGCCACTTTGGGTCATTAGGACACTTTGACCCATTAGAACCATTAGGCCCATTAGGAAACTTAGGACACTTACACCCGTTGGAACCATTAGGTCCATTACGCTCATTAAGCAACTTGGGCCGCTTTGACCCATTAGGCCACTTAGGCCCATTGGACCCATTAGGCTAAATTATCCATAATGGGTCAATTAGGCCCATTAGGTCCATTGGCCCCATTAGACCACTTAGGCCCAATATTACCATTATCCACTTAGGAACATTAGGATACTTAGGCCCATTAGGTCCCTTAGACCCATTAGGCCAAATTGGCCATAATGGACCCATTCATTCCATTAGGTCACTTAGACCTAAGGGGTCCAATCATCCCATTAGGCCTATTAGTTCATTTAGTACACTTAGGCCCATTAGGACACTTAGTCCCATTAGGCCCTTTAGACCCATTAGACCCATTGGGCCGATTAGACCCCTTAGGCCCATTAGGTCACTTAGGCCAAATAGGCCCAATAGTCCCATTAGGTCTATTAGATCACTTAGGTCACTTAGTTCCATTATACCCCTTATGCCCATTAGGCCCCTTAGACCCATTAGGCCCATTGGACCCATTATTCCCATTGGACCCGTTAGGCCCATTAGGTGCATTAGGCCACTTAGGCCTACTCGTCCACTTTGGGCCATTAGTCCCCTTAGACCCATTAGGCCCACTGGGCCCATTAGGTCCATTAGGGCAATTTGGGAATTAGGACCATTAGACTGAATTGACCATAATGGGCCCATTATGCCACTTAGGCCCATTAGGCCCATTAGGTCATTAGACCTATTAGGCTGAATTGGTCATAGTAGACCCATTAGTCCACTTAGGCCCAATAGCCCCATTAATCCCATTAGGCCCATCAGGCCACTTAGGCCAACTAGTCCACTCGACCCATTAAGCCCATTTGGCCTATTATGTCGAATGAGGCTTAATCATCCCATTAGGACACTTAGGCCCAATAGGCCCATTTGGACCATTAAGACACTTAGGCCACTTAGGCCCATCGGGCCAATTTGGCTCAGTGGACCCATTAGGCCCATTCATCCAATTAGGCCCATTATACCCAATGGGCCACTTAGGCCCATTTGGCTAATTAGGTCACTTAAGCCCATTAGACCCATTTGTCTAATTAGGCCCATTTTTCTACTTAATCCCAATATACCCATTAATCCACTTAGGCCCATTCGATCCTTAGGCTCATTAGGCCATTTAGGTCAATTTAGGCCATTTAGGCCAATTAGGCTAATTAGGTCATTTAGGACATTTAGCCAATTAGGCTTTTTAGGCTGTTTAGGCCGATTTAGTCCATTTAGGCCAATGAGGCCAATGAGACCAATTTAGGCCAATTAGGCCAATTTAGGCCCTTTAGGGAATTTAGGCCAATTAGAATATTTAGTCCATTTAGGCCAATTTAGGCCAATTAATCCAATTATTCCAATTAGTCCCATTAGTCCAATTAGAAAATTTAGTTCATTTAGGCCATTTAGGCCAATTTTGGTCATTTAGGATAATTAGTCCATTTAGGCCAATTTAGGTCATTTAGACTATTTAGGCCAATTTATACCATTTAGGATAATTCATCCAATTATTCCATTTAGGCCAATTTAGACAATTTAGACCAATTAGGTCAATTAGGTCGATTATGCCATTTAAGCTGATTAGGCCAATTTTGACCATTTGGGCCAATTAGGCCAATTATGCAATTTAGAAAATTTAATACAATTAGTCCATTTAGGCTAATGTTATCCATTTAGTACATTCATACCAATTTAGGCCATTTATGCCAATTTGGACAAATAGGCCAATTAGATAATTTAGGCAATTTAGCCAATTATGCCATTTAGGGCAATTTAGGCCATTTAGACCAATTAGGGAAATTTGACCAATTTTTTCTATTTAGGTCATTTAGGCCAATTATTCTATTTAGGAAAATTTATCTCATTTACACTAATTATGAAAATTAGGCCAATTAGACCAATTAGGCCATTTAGGCCAATTTGTGCTATTTAGGCTAATTTAGGCCATTTATGTCAATTTAGGCCACTTAGGCCAATTAGACCAATTAGGTAATTTAGTCCATTTAGGCCAATTAGTCCAATTAGTCCAATTATATCAATTAGTCCATTTAGGTTATTTAGGCCAATTAGGCTATTTAGACCATTTAGAGCAATTTAGGCCATTTAGACCAATTAGGCCAATTTGGGCCATTTAGGATAATTTAGGCCAATTATCCCAATTATCCAAATTATGATAATTAGTCCATTTATTCCATTTAGAAAAATTATCCCAATTAGTCAATTTAGACCAATTAATCCATTTAGGCAAATTAGACCATTGAGGCCAATTTAGGTCATTTAGGCCAATTAATCAATTTGGTCGTTTAAATCATTTAGGCTATTTAGGCCAATTAGTCTATTTAGGACATCTATACCAATTAGGAAATTTAGAACATTAAGTTTATTTAGGCCAATTTAGGTCATTTAGTCCATTTAGGCTAATTTAGGCTATTTAGGATAATTTATACCATTTAAGTCAATACGACCAATTAGTCCATTTAGGACAATTTAGGCCATTTAGGCCAATTAGGCCAATTAGTACATTTAAGCTGATTTTTTAAATTTAGGCCATTTAGGCCAATTAGGACATTTAGAACAATTATACCAATTAGATAATTTATGAAATTTAGGTCAATGAGGCCAATTAGGTTGATTTAGGTCATTTAGGCCAATTAGACCATTTAGTCCATTTAGGACATTTTGGACAATTTAGGCCATTTAGGACAATTAGACTAATTAAGACAATTATTTAATTTATGCAATTTAAGCTAATTAGGCCATTTAGGCCAATTTAGACCATTTAGACCAATTATGCCAATTAGGCCAATTTTGGCCATTTAGGGTAATTTAGGCCAATTAGGCCATTTAGGCCATTTAGGCCATTTGGATAATATAATATAAATGGAAACATAGTAAATAGAATTTTAGTTATGAGTGCTCATAAGCAGATGATGCTTCTTCTCATTAAGTTCACACTTGGTAATCTCCAAGACGAGAGATTATGAGAACAGACTTGTCAGTAGGAATTCTGCATGTTTTGGTGTCATAGAATGTTCCTATATATGAGTGTGTGTGGTGGTCCTTAGAATTTAAGATTATTATTAAATCATGTCACAACATGCATACTTAGATATGTCATAAACCAGGATGATAAGAGCTCACGACGAAGTTGGATATGTTGGGTGCATCACAAGTGACATGTCATTAATGAATAAGTTGAGGAAGTATTTTTCCCTTCCATCTTTATAGAAGCTAATATCTCAACCCTTTGATTTGAATAAAGTCATTGCATTAAATTCCATGTCCATGGTGTAACAGTGTGTTTATTTTAGATTTTCAAAGGAAGACATATTGAAAATATAGGTTAGTGACATGGATGTGCAACCTTCTTGATGAGATATTATGACAAAGAGATTATATTACATAGTGAGCGTTCGTATGTGGTTTTTGATGTTGCAACATCAAGTTATTTCTCTTGAGTGCCTTGACACATTGTTAGATAGTAATCTTGGACTTTAGGTAAGTCTGCCTAATATCAATAAGAAGGAATCCTAGAGGGTCAAACACTAAGTGTTTCCATTTATCTCGATTAAATTCTATTTGAGTTTAATTAATGGAATAAATATTATTCTCAAGTCTAAGGAATAATTTTATTCAATTTATATTGATCACATAAAGTAAATAAATATTTATTCACCGACATGTGAATAAAATATTTATTTTATTTATTGAATATTTAAATAAATATTTATTTTCTATACTGTAAATAAAATATTTATTTATGAATAAAATATTTATTCAATTGTTCAATAAATTATAAAGGAGTGTGAATGGACCAAGACTGAGTTCATTTAAAAATATTAATTAACAATACCATTATATAATTTTTGTTATTGTACAAGTAGGCATGTTCCACAAAATAATAATTATATAATTATTATTATGAGGTATGAGATTTATTGAAGGTAATTAATGTTATATAATGGCCGATATGAAATTAAATAATATTTTAACTTAAATCTCAACTCTATAAATAGGTGATTGTGTCTATTGTGTAGAGCATTAAAAAATTGAGAATAGAAAATTCTTGCACACAATGAATTCTCTCTCAACTCATCCCCTCTCTCTCTCAAGAACGAGAAATGCAAGAAATATTTCTTCAAGACCAAAGAACGAGTGATCAATAATGAACAACATAAGACATTGGACTCACTACACTAGAACCTAGAGATCGAGTGGTGTTTCTAAAAGATCATAGGAGCACATGTGGATCGCCACTATAGGGATTTTATCCTCAGATCCTCACAATATAATGATGGTAACATGAAAGGGTATTTTCAAATGATCAAAATTCACTAACAAAGAAAATCCCTAAGCACAGGTATTTTTTTCTATAAATATTAAATAAATTAAATTTAAATTTGACATGAATGATCCTCGCTCTTGGTTTCCATATTATTTCTCATTGAGGGACTTGAGGCAACACTATTGAAAATATAAAGAAGATATTTAATTATGAATTACGTATCAAAATATGAAATGTCAATAAAAAAACTTATAATCTTTTATTGTGTTTGTGAATTTATAGATCTTCTATTATTTTTCTTCCCAGTCAAGGAAAATAATTTTTCTCATGGAACACGACATTTGATGCCAAATTCCTCTTGTTGAAAAGTACATTGATTAGTATAAATACTATATTATTGAATAATATGAAAGTGATAAACCTATAATGAATTAAAATTATAGATGTTGAAGAAATCCATAAAATTAAGAGGAATCTAAATATACATTTAATTATAAATTTAATACCAGTGACATAACATAAAAAATACATACTAATTAGCATGACAAACTTGTGTATGGTATGGATTCCTTTTCTATATTCATTTTGGTCTAATTCCATTTATGTTGTGTAATTTGGTTATTCAGTCACTTGGTAATTTTGATCATTTTTCCATTTGTATATTTGGCTAATTGGCCAATTAGGCTATTTATAAAAGTTAGGAAAATTTGGAAAATTAGTCCAGTTAGGTCATTTAGTCCAATTAGTCTATTTAAAAAAGTTAGGTCGTTTAGGCCAATTAGGGCATTAGGCCAATTAAGTCATTATGCCATAGGAAATTTAGGCCTTTAATTCATTTAGGATAATTAGTCCATTAGTCCATTTAGGCCATTAGTACATTTAGTCCAATTAGGCTAATTAGACCACTTAGGTCAATTAATCCAATTAGGCTAATTAGACCATTTAATCCAATTAGATCATTTAGCCATTTAGACAAATTAGGCCATTTAGACTAATTAGGTCATTTATTCCAATTAGTCCATTAGACTATTTAGACCAATTTGGCCATTATCCCATTATCCCATTAGTTCATTACACCATTAGGCCAATTGGTCATTTGGAGATTTGGCCATTTATGCTAATTTAGGCCAATTAGGCCAATTAGGCCAATTAGACTATTTAATCCAATTGGGCCATTTAATCCATTTTGACCAATTAGACCATTTAGACCCTTTTGGAAGTTTAGTAAAATTTAATACAATTAGGTAAATTAGGTTAATTAGTCCAATTAGTCCAATTAAACAATTTAATCCAATAAGACCATTTTATTCATTTAGACTAATTAGGCCACTTAGACCAATTATTTCATTTATGTCAATTAAGACATTGTGCCAATTATGTAGTTAGGCTATTAGAACATTAGGATATTTAGACGAATTAGGTCATTTAGGTTGTTAGGCCATTATCCCATTAGTTCAGTGGGCCATTAGGCTAATTGGTCATTTGGCCATTTGGTCATTTAGTCCAATTTAGGCCAATTTAGGCCAATTAAAAACAAAGAATACTAAAACCTAGAATAAAAACACTATATATGAAACACTAATAGATAAGGCCTAATTAGGCCCATTATTCCGATTAGGACACTTAGTCCCATTAGGTAACTTAGGCCCATTCGCCCCATTTGGCCCAATAAGCCACTTAGGCCCATTTGCCCATTCAAACACTTTGGCCCATTAGGCCCATTAGTCTGATTTGGCCACTTAAGACCATTAGGATCATTAGTCCACTTAGTCACATTAGGCCCATTATGCCACTTAGGACTAATATTCCCATTCATCCCACTCGACCCATTCAAACCATTAGGCCACTTAATTCCATTAGTCTCATTATGACGATGAGGCTGCTTAGGCTATTTCCCTCATTACGCCGATTAGGCCACTAAGGCTCATTATGCCCATTATGCCCATTATGCCACTTAGGCCCAATTTTACCATTAGTCCCATTATTCCACTTAATCCCATTAGGAAGATTAGGCCACTTAGGCCCATTGTTCCACTTAGGCCCACAAAGGCCCATTAGGCCCATTAGGCACATTAGGCCCATTTGGCCACTTTGGTCCATTAGGCTCATTAGGTTCATTTGGCCCATTAATCCCATTAGGCCACTTAGGACCATTCATACCATTATTCCCATTAGACTGATTAGGCCACCTGAGCCCATTAGGCCTATTCGGCCACTTAGGCCTATTAGGCCACTTGGGCCCTTTAGGCCCACTAGGCCCATTAGGCTCATTCATCCCATTAGGGAAATTAGGTCCATTAGTCCCATTATCACCATTAGGACCATTAGGCCACTTAGGCCCACTAGTCCCAATAGCCCACTTAGGCCACTTAGGCCCATTAAGCCACTTAGGCCCATTCGAACACTAAGGCCCATTATCCCACTTTGGTCCATTGAGACCATTTTTCCCATTTGGACCCTTAGGCCACTTAGTCCCATTTGTCCCATTAGGCAACTTAGGCTACTTAGGCCCATTAGGCCACTTAGTCCCATTGAGCCCATTAGGCCTGTTTGGCCCCTTAGGCCACTTAGGCCACTTAGGCCCATTAGGCCACTTGGGCCCTTTAGGCCCATTGATTCCATTAGGCCCATTATGCCCCTTAGGTCACTTATGTCGCTTATGCCCATTTGTACCATTAGGCCATTGAGGCAACTTAGGCCCATTATGCCACTTAGGTGCATTGATCCCATTAGGCCAATTAAGCTGCTTAGGCCCATTAGGCCCATTAGGCCACTTATGCCCATTAGTCCCATTAGTCATTGGGCCCATTCGGCCTCTTAGGCCCATTGTTCCACTTAGGCTCATTGGGACACTAAGGCCCAGTAGGCCCATTAGGCCACTTAGTCTCATTAAACCACTTATGCTCATTCGTCCCATTAGGCCCATTCAGCCACTTAGACCCACTCGACCACTTAGGCCCATTAGACCCATTAGGCCCTTTAGGACACTTAGGCTGCTTATGCTCATTAGGCTGATTTGGCCCATTAGGCCCATTCATCCCCTTAGGCCCACTAATCCCATTATTCCACTTTGGGTCATTAGGCCACTTAAGTCACTTAATCCCATTAGGCCACTTAGGCCCATTAGGCCCATTAGGCATATTAGGCCACTTTGGCCCATTAGACCCTCCAAATCATTTTTTAAATTTTCATAAAATCCACTTTGAGGAAAAAGTAGAAACCATACACCATACAGTATGACACATATCCAAATTTCAAAAATAGTCCACATATTTAAAATTTGAAATGAGTATCATCACCATGGGAACCATCATATCAGTGACAGATCCTACAAATCATGCAGCCACTTCATCGAAGATAGCATGTCCAAGAAGTTGTCACTATCATAATCACCTTTTGTCATCATCACCACATTTTCATCCACTTCAAACATCATTTTCTTAACCATTATCACCAGAGTCACCACCTTTGTCATCATCGACCATCATCGTCGGAGCCGAGAACCAAAGCAAAACGAACTGGGATGTCCACTAATCACCACTGATGTCTTCATATTTCCACCATAGAACTCCAAAATCACCGACAAAAAACCATCAAAATAGAACTTCACAACCATTCGAACCATCAAATATGGGCCATTCACCCTTCTGGAGATCCTAAGCCCCTTGATCCATACCTCCTAGAACCTCCATGAAGACCCATACACTAGACTGACAGAAAAAGGAGCACAACAAGGATGAGCATATGGATGCCTCGGTAGGGGAGTAAGATAGAAACCACATCGGTCAAACAAAATAGTGAACCAACAATAGAGAAACAAAATCGATCCCAAAAAAAATCACCATACAAGACCAAAATCTGCATCTGAAAAATAGAGAAGGATCCAAATAAAGGAATGAACCCAAGCTGAGACCAATATCAGCGCTACTCCAGCACCATACCAAGTAGGCCTAGAACCCGAATCAAGGTCCACAAAAGTGGAGTCCAAGGTGATGGGTAAGCCAACATTGATAGAGGAGAAAGAAGGCATCAGACCACTCACAAGTGCAGACCCAATCCATCTAAAGCACCCACACACACATACCCAGAATGGGGGTCTGATGTGTAGGGATAGATCAAAAGAGGGGTGGTGAGAGACACATGATTACCACACCAAAAAATACACATCATTATAGAAGGAAGAAGAGGAAAGAAAGTTAAATAAGAGGATGTACCAAGTGAAGCGGCACCATCATCATCAGGTAGACCCTCAAAACTCTAGGAGGGGTAGAGGATCTAGTAGGAGCATTGGGAACCAGGAGAGTGCGAAGCAATCAGGTTCATTCATTAGGATCATTATTACCATTAGGACACTTAGTACCACAAGTCCCATTATACCCATTAGACCCATTTGGTCAATTCCACCCATTAGGCCCATTCGACCACTCATTAGGCCCATTGGGTCACCTTGGACCATTAGGACCATTCATCCCAATAGGCCACATAGGGCCATTTGTCCCATTAAACCCATTATATTAGGCCCATTAGGCCACTTATTTCCATATGTACCATTATGCTCATCAGGTCAATTAGACCCATCAGGCCACTTTAAGCCCATTCGACCCATTATACCCATTAGACCACTTAAGCCCTTTAAGACACTTTGGACCATGAGGTACATTAGGCCAATTAGGCCACTTAGGCCCATTCGGCCTATTAGGCCACTTAGGCCTATTTGGCCTATTAAGCAACTTAGGCTCATTAGTCTAATTTTTCATATTAAGTCCATTGGATTAGGCCCACTAGGCCACTTAGGCCCATATGACCCATTAAGCCCATTAGGCCAATTAGGAAAATTAGGCCCATTATGAACATTAGGCCCACAAAACCCATTTTTACACTTTGTCCCATTAGGCCACTTTGGCCTATTAGGCCACTTTGGCCCATTAGACCACTTAGGCCCCTTATTCCCATTATTCCACTTAGGACCATTCGGGGCATTAGGACAATTAGGCCACTAAGGCCCATTAGTCCACCTAGAACCATTAGTACCATTACTCCCATTAGGCCCATTAGAACCATTAGGCCGCTTAGGCCCCTTAGGCCTCTTAGGCCCCTTAGGCCCCTTAGGCCCATTAGGTCCATTAGACCCCTTAGGCCCCATATGCCAATTATCCCACTTAGGCCAATTAGGCCACTTAGGCTCATTTAGCTCATTAAGCCCATTATTCCACTTAGGACCATTCCACACATTAGGCCCATTAGACCACTAAGTCCCATTAGACCCATTAGGCCACTTAGGCCACTTAGTCTACTTAGGACCATTAGGCCACTTATTTCCATTAGGCCCATTAGTCCACTTAGCCCCCTTAGGTTACTTTAGACCATTATTCCATCTAGGCGCATGAGGCCCATTTGGCCCATTAGGCTCATTAGGCCAATCTGGACCATTAATCCTATTAGGCCACTTTGGTCCCTTAGGCCACTTAAGCCCCTTAGGCCACTTAGGCCTATTCGGCCCATCAATCCCATTATAACATTATGCCCAATAGGCCGCTAAGGCCCATTAGGAAACTTAGGCCCATTATTCCACTTAGGCTCATTAGTCCACTTAAGCCCATTTGGCCCATTAAGCCCATTAGGCCACTAAGGCCCATTATACCCATTACGAAAATTAGGCCCAATATTCCCATTAGACCCATTAGGCCCATTGGGCCAATTAGGAAATTTTTTCCCATTAGGACACTTTGACCCATTAGGCCCATTAGACCCATTAGGCCACTGAGGCAAATTAGGTCTATTAGGTCCATTTGGACCCTAGGCCCATAAATCCCATTAATCCCATTAGGCCACCTAGGCCCATTAGGCCACTTAGGACCATTAGTCCCCTTAGGACCATTAGGCCCCTTAGGAGCATTATGCCCATTACTCCCATTATGCCCATTAGACCACTTAGGCCCATTAGGTGCATTAGGTCACTTAGGCTAACTAGGCCCATTCGTCCCATTAGTCCTATTAGGCGCATTAGCCCCCTAGGTTCGTTAAGCCCCTTAAGCCCATTAAGCCACTTAGGCCCATTAGTCCACTTAGACCCATTAGGACGATTAGGAAACTAATGCCCATTAGGCCACTTAGGCCCACTAGGCCCACTAAGCCCTTTAGGCCGATTAGGCCACTTAGGCCAATTATGCCACTTATGCCAATTAGGCCCATTAGGACCATTAGGCCCATTAATACCATTAGGCCGATTATACAACTTATGCCCATTAGGCCACTTTGGACCATTAGTCCACTTATGCCAATTAATAACATTCGACCCATTAGGCCCATTATGCCACCAAGGCCCGTTTGGTTCATTAGGCCCATTGGACACATTATTACCATTAGGAAGATTAGGAAACTTTGTCCCATTAGGACACTTCAACCCATCAGGCCCATTAGACCCATTAGGCCACTGAGGCCAATTAGGCCAATTAGGCCCATTGGGACCCTAATCCCATTAATCCCATTAAGCCCACTAGGCCACCTAGGCCCATTAGGCCACTTAGGCCCATTAGGCCCCTTATGTACATTAGGCCCATTAGGCCCATTAGTCCCCTTACACCCATTATGCCCATTATTCCCATTACGCCCATTAGGCCACTTAGGCCCATTAGGCCACTTAGGCCCATAATGCCACTGAGGTCCATTCATCCCATTAGGCTCGTTAAGAACATTAAGCCCATTAGGTCACCCAGTCCCATTAGGCCACTTAGGCCCATTAGTCCCCTTTAGTCCATTAGGAAACTTAGGCCCATTAAGACCATTAGGCTCATTAGGACCATTAATCCAGTTAAGTCGATTAGGACACTTAGGCCCATTAGGATCATTAGGTCACTTAGGCCCATTAGGACCATTAGGCCGATTAGGAAAAATAGGCCCATTTGGTACCTAGGCCCGTTAAGCCCATTAATCCTATTAGTCCCACTAGTCCCCTTGGGACCATTTTGCCCATTAGGTCACATAGGCCCATTCGGTATGTTAGGCTACTTAGACCCATTAGGCCCATTAGGACACTTAAGCATATCTAGCCTATTCGGCCCATTCGGTCACCTAGGAAAATTAGGCCCATTAGGCCACCAAGGCCGATTTGGTCCATTAAGCCACTTAGGTCAATTTAGCACATTAAGCCACTTAGGCCCAATTGTTTGATTAGGCCGAATAGGCCACTTAGGCTCATTAGTTCCATTGGGACCATTTTCCACTTAGGACCACTAGGTACATTAGGCCCATTCGGCTAATTAGGCCACTTAAACCCATTTTTCCCATTTGGCCACATAGGCACATTAGTCCCACTAGTACTGTTAGGCCACTTCGGCCCTTGAGGACCATAAGGCCCATTAGACACATCAGTCCACTTAGGCCAATTAGTCCCATGAATCCACTTAGGACCATTAGGCCACTTAGGCCCATTTGGCCCATTCTTCCACTTAGGTCCATTAGGACCATTAATCCACTTAAGCCCATTCATCCCATTAGGACCATTCAACCAATTATGCCCACTGGGCCAATTATACCCATTCGTCCCATTAGTCCACTAAGGACCATTCAGTCCATTAGGCCCATCAGGTCCATTAGGCCACTTAGGCCCACTAGGACACTTAGGACCATTATTCCCATTAGGCCACTTATGCCACTTATGTTCATTCACCCCATTAGGCCCATCATGCCCATTAGGCCACTTAGGACCATTAGCGCCATTATGCCCATTAGGAAACTTAAGCCAATTCATCGCATTGGCCCACTTGTGCCCATTATGCCCATTGAGCCTACCAGACCTATTGGGCCCATTAGGCACATTAGACCATTGAGGTCCATTGGGCCTATTAGGAAAATCAAGCCTATTAGAATCACTCAGCCCATTAGGAAACCTAGGCCCATGAGGCCCATTGGGCCACTTCGGCTAGTGAGGCCCATTAGGTCACTAAGGGGCCCATTATCCAAATTAGGCCACTGAGGCCCATTCGGCCTATAAGGCCAATTAGTTCAATGAGGAAAATTAGGCCATTGAGGCTCATCAGACCCATTAGGCCACTTAGGCCCATTTGGCCCATGAGGCCCATTAGGCCACTTCGTCTAATTCGTCTCATTAGTCCACTTAGGCCCATGTGACGCATCAGGCCCATCAGTCCCATCGGTCCACTTAAACCCATTAAGCCCATCAATCCCATTAGGCACTTAGTCCCGTTTGGGTCATTAGGCCACTTAGGCCCATTAGGCCCTTAAGTCCCATTAGGTCCATTAGGACACTTAGGACCATTCAGATTATTAGGCCGATTGGGCCACTTGGTTCCATTTGTCTCATTAGGCCACTTAGGCCCATTATGCCCTTAAGGTCCATTAGGTCCATTAGGACACTTAGGTCCATTCAGATCATTAGGCTAATTGGGCCACTTAGGTCCATTTGCCTCATTAGGCCACTTAGGCCCATTAGGCCCATTAGGCCCTTAAGGCCCATTAGGCTCATCAGGCCCATTAGTCCACTTAGGCCCATTAGTCCCATTAGAAAACTAAGGCCCATTCGGGTCATTAGGCCACTTAGGCCCATTAGGCCGATTAGGCCACTTATGCCAATTAGGCCCATTAGGCCACTAAGGCCCATTAGGCCACTGAGGCCCATTAGGCCACCTAGACCCATTTGACTCATTTATATGCTTAGGCCCATTAATCCCTTTAGGCCACTTAGACCACCTAGGCCGATTAGGCCCATTAGGCCATTGAGGCCCATTAGGCCCATTAGGCCACTCAAACCCATTAGGCCACTTAGGCAACTTAGGCCAGTTAGACCCATTAGACCATGGAGGTCCATTATGCCACTTAGACCCATTAGGCCACTTAGGGCCATTAGGCCAATTAGGCCACTAAGGCCCATTATGCCACTAAGGCCCATTAGGCCCATTAGTCCCATTAGGTCACTTTAGCCCATTAGGCCACTTAGACCCATTAGGCCCATTAATTCACTTTGGCCACTTAGTCCCATTATGTTCATTAGGACCATTCAGCCACTTTGGCCCATTCGACCACCTAGGTCCATTAGGCCCATTAGACCACTTAGGCCCATTATGCCCCTTAGGCCACTTAGGAGCATTAGGCCCATTAGGCCACTTAGGCCCATTACCCCACTTAGGCCCATTCGGCCCATTAGGCCACTAAGGCCCATTATGCCCATTCAACCACTTAGGCCCACTTGGACCATTAATCCAATTAGGTCGATGCGGCCACTTCGGGCCATTAGGCCACTTGGGCCCATTAGGCCCCTTAGGCCCATTATGCCCATTAGGATGATTAGGAAACTTTGGCCCATTAGGACACTTAGGCTCATTAGGTCCATTAGGCCCATTATCCCACTTAGGTTAATTAGGCCCATTTGGGCCCTAGGCCCGTTATGCCCATTAGGTCACTTAGGCCCATTAGGTCACTTAGAAACATTGGTCTGATTAGGCCACTAAGGCCCATTAGACTACTTAGGTCCACTAGGCCCATTAAGCCCATTAGGCTGATAAGGCCACTTAGGCCCATTCAACCCACTAGGCTCATTAGGCCAATTAATCCCATTATGTCGATTTCGAAACTTTGGCCCATTAGGCCCCTTAATCCCATTAGGTCTATTAGGCCCATTAGGCCACTTAGTCTAATTAGGCCCATTCAGTCCATTAGGCCACTTAGGCCCATTCAGATGATTAGTCTAATTTGGCCTATTAATCCCATTAAGGCGATTCAACAACTTTAGCCCATTAGGCCACTTAGGCCCATTTGGCCCATTCAACCCATTCGGGCCATTAGACCAATTTGGCTCATTAGGCCACTTAACCCACATAGGCCCATTAGGCTCATTAGGAAACTTACACCCATTGGGCCCATTTGGCCCATTTGGCCCATTTGGCCCATTATACCACTTTGACCAATTAGGCCCATTAGGTTCATTGGGCCCACTAGGCCCATCAGGCCACTTAGACCCATTAGGCCACTTAGACACATTAGGCAACTTAGACCCATTATCCCATTAGGCCCATTAGGCCACTTAGGCCCATTAGGGAACATAGGCCCATTAGTCACATTAGACCACTTAGGCCCATTCAACTAATTAGGCAACTTAGGCCCATTAGGCATGTTTGGCCCATTTGGCCACTAGGCCCATTCATCCCATTAGGCCCATTAGGCCACTTAGTCCCATTAGGCCCACTATGCCCATTATTCTCATTCATCCCATTAGGACCATTAGGACCATTAGTCCCATTAGTTCACTTAGTCCATTTAGGCCCTTTAGGCCCATGAGGCCCATTAGGCTCGTTAGTCCACATAGGCCCATTAGGCCCATTGGGCCACTACGGCCAATTAGGCTCATTCTTCCACTTAATCCCATGAGCCCCATTCTACCACTTAGTCCACTAGTCCCATTAGGCCCATTGGGCCCATTGGTACACTTAAGCCGATTACGTCACTCAGGCCCATTAGGCCCATTGGGCAACCTTAGCCCATTAGGCCCATTCAGCCACTTAGCCCCACTAGGTCCATTAATCTCATTAGGCTGATGAGGCCACTTAGGCTGATGAGGCCACTTGGGCCCATTATTCCCATTAGGCCCATAAGGCCCATTCAGCCCATATGGACACTTAAGAAAATTCGGTCCATTAGGCACATTAGGACCATTAGTCCAATTGTCCCCATTAGACCCATTGGGCCACTTTTTCCCATTAGGCCCATTAGGCCAATTAGGTGCATTAGGCCAATTTGGCCCATTCGGCCACTAAGGTCCACTAGGCCCATTAAGACACTTAGGCCCATTCATCCCATTAAGCCACTTACGCCCATTAATTTCATCAGGACCATTATGCCACTTAAGCCAATTTGGCCCATTCGACCCATTCAGCCACTTAGGACCAATCGGTCACTTAGGCCCATTAGTCCCATTTAGTCAATTATGCTGATTTGACCACTTAGACCCATTAGCCACATTAGGCCACTTAGTCCCATTAGGCCCATTTGGCCGATTAGGACACTTAGAACCATTAGACCCATTATCCCACTTAGGCCTATTAGGCCCATCGGTCCCATTATGCCCCTTAGGACCATTAAACCCATTAGGCTAATTAGGAAACTTAGGTCCATTAGGAAACTTAAGCCCATTAGGCCCATTTGGACACTTAGGCAAATTAGGTCCATTGGGCCCATTAGGCCCATTTGGCCCCTGGTCCCATTAAACCCATTAATCCCTTTAGGCCACTTAAGCCAATTAGGCCGATTAGGCCACTTAGGCCCACTGACCCATTAAGCACATTAGGCCAATTAGGCCACGTAGACCAATTTGGCCACTTAGGCCCAATAATACCATTAGGCCCGTTAGTCCACTTAGGCTTATTAGGCCCATTACACCCGTTAGGTCGATTAGGAAACTTTGGCCCATTAGGACACTTTGTCCCATTATGCCACTTAGGAAAATTAGGACCATTTGGACCATAGACCCGTTAGTCACATTAATCCCATTTGGCCACTTAGGTCCATTAGGACCCTTAAGAGAGTTAGGCCCATTTGTCCAATTTTTAACCTCGGCCTGTCAAGCCCATTAATCCCATTAATCCCATTAGGCTTATTGAGTAACTTAGGCCCCTTGTGAACATTAGGCCCATGAGGCCACTAGGGACCATGAGTCCCATTAGGAAACTTAGAACCATTAGTCCACTTAGGCCCATGAGGCTTCTTAGGCCACTTAGGCCCATGAAGACCATTATGCCACTTAGGCCCATTAGGTTATCAGGCCACTTTAGCTCATCAGGCCCATTAGGCCCATTCATCCACTTAGTCCTATTTGTCCCATTATGTCACTTAGGCCCATTATTCCCATTAGTCTCATTCATTAAATTAGGCCCCTAAGGCCCCTTAGGCTTATTAGGTCACTTAGGCCCATTGGGCCCCTCAGACCCATTTGGTCTGTTAATCCCATTCGGCCACTTAGGCCCATTAGATCCGTTAGGCACATTAGGCACATTGGTATCATTAGGAACATTAGACCCATTAGGCCCATTCAACCCATTAGGCCCATATGGCCACTTATGACCATTGGGACCATTAGGCCCATTTGGCGCATTAGACCCATTCGACCACTTATACACACTGGGCCCATTAGTCCACTTAGGCCCATTTGGTCACTTATGCCCATTGGGATCATTAGGCGAATTAGGCCCATTAGGATCATTAGGACCATTCGGCCACTTAGACCCACTAGGCCCATTAGGCCACTTAGGCCCATTAGGCCACTTCATCCCCCTAGGCCCATTAGGCCACTTCGTCCCATTAAGCCACTTACACCCATTACACCCATTATGAAAATTAGGTAAATTAGGACCATTCAACCCATTCGTCCACTTAGGCCCACTAGTCCCATTAGGCCACTTAGACCCATTAGGGAATTTTGGCCCATTAGGCCCATTAGGCCCTTTATGCCACTTAATCTCATTCACCCACTTAGGCCCATTAGGTCTATTAACCCCATTAGGCCCATTCATCCACTTTAGCCCATTAGTCCTAATCAGTAACTTAGGCCCATGAGGCCCATTAGTCCCATTCGATTGAATAGGGCAATTAGGCCAATTAGGCCACTTAGACCCATTAGTCTCATTAGGGCCATCAGACCACTTAGACCCATTAGACCCATTCGTCCGATTAGGCCAATTAGGGAACTTAGACCCATTAGGCCCATTAGGCTCATTTGGACTCTTAGGACCATTAGGCCCATTCGATTGATTAGGCTGATTCGATGACTTAAGGCCCATTCAGTCGATTATCCTGATTAGGCAACTTAAGCCCATTAGGCCATTTCAGCCCATTAGACCACTTAGGCCTATTTGTCCCATTCAGTCAATTAGGCATATTAGGCCACTTAGAACCATTAGACCCATTAGACCACTTAGTCCTTTTACACCCATTAGGCCCATTCGGCTGATTAGGCTGATTAGGCCACATGGGCCCATTAGGCCCATTAGGCCACTTAGGCCCATTAGGTCCATTCAGCCGATTAGGTCGATTAGAACACTTAGGCCACTTAGGCCCATTTTTGCCTTTAGGTCAATTAGGCCACTTAGGCCCATTATTCCCCTGAGGCCAATTAGGCCACTTAGGCCAATTAGGAATTAGTCCCATTATGCCACTTAGGCCCCTTAGGCCCATTTGTCCCATCATTCGATTAGGCCTATTAGGCCTATTAGGCCACTTAGGCCAATTAGGTCCATTAGGTCAATTAGGTCCATTAGGCCACTTAGGCCCATTAAGCCCATTAGGCCCATTCAGTTCATTAGGGGGAATAGGCCACTTAGGCCCATCAGGACCCTTAGGCCCATTATCCCATTAGGCCCATTACCCCACTTAGGGCCATTAAACCCATTATTCCTATTAGGCCCATTAGGCCCATTTTTTCACTTAGGACTAATAGGCCCATTAGGCCATATAGGCCCATTTGGCCAATTAATCCCATTGAACTCATTAGTCCCCTTAATCCCATTTGGCCTATTAAGCCACTTTGGCCACTTAGGCCCATTAGGCCCATTCAGTCGATTAACTTGTTTAGGCCACCTTGGCCCATTAGGCCACGTAGGCCCATTAGGCCCATTAGGTACATTAGGACCATTAAACCCATTAGTCCCACTAGGCCCATTAGGCCTGTTAATCCACTTAGGCCACATAGTCCCATTAGGACCATTCGGTCAATTATCCAAATTAGGCCACTTAGGCCACTTAAGCCAATTAGGTCCATTAGGCCCATTAGGCCCATTAGGCCCACTAGGACCATTAGGGAACTTAGGCCCACTACTCCACTTAGGACCATTAGGGACATTAGGCCCATTAGGCCCATGAGGTGCATTCTGCCCATGAGGCCCATCAGGTCCATTAGGAAACTTAGTTTCATTAGGCATATTGGGCCCATGAGGCCCATTAGACCCATCAAGACACTTGGCCCCATTAAGTCCATTAATCCAATTAGGCCCACTAGGCCCTTTAGGCCACTTAGGCCTATTAGGCTACTTACACCCATTAGACCCATTAGGCTCATTAGGCCAATTAGGCCCAATAGGCCCACTAAACCACCTTTTCCCACTAGGCCCATTAGGCCACATAGGCACACAAGGCCCATTCCTCCACTTAGTCTTATTAGGATAGTTATGAAAATTAGGCCCATTAGGCCAATTAGGTGCATTAGTTCCATTACACCCATTCGGCCACTTAGGCCCATTCGGCCACTTAGGCCCATTAGGCCACTTCAACCCATTAGGACCATTAGGCCCATTAAGTCCATTATACCACTTAAGCCCATTTTTCCACTTAGGCCCATTAGGCCCATTAACCCTATTAGGCTAATTTGTCCCATTAGGACCATTCAACCACTTATGCCCATTTGTCCCAATCAGCCACTTAGGCTCATAAGGCCCATTAGTCCCATTCGATGGATTATGCTGATTAGGCCACTTAGGCCACTTAGACCCATTAGGCCCATAATAAACCTAGGCTCATTACGTCCATTCGGTCGATTAGGCCTATTAGGCCACTTAGGCCACTTAGACCCATTAGGCCCATTAGGAAACTTAGTCCCATTAGGCCCATTTGATCGATTAGCCTGATTTGGCAACATTGGACCATTCGGTTGATTAACCATATTAGGCCACTTAGGCCCATTAGGCCTATTAGGACACTTAGGCCCATTCGTTCGATTAGGAAAATTAGGCCACTTAGACCCATTAGGCCCCTTAGTCCCATTAGGCCACTTAGGCGCACTTGACCCATTAGGATAATTTGGTTGATTTGGACGATTAGGACACATATTCCCATTAGTCCCATTAGGCCCATTCGGTCGATTAGGCTGATTAGACCACTTAGTCCACTTATACCCATTAAGCCCATTATGACCATTAGACCCTTTAGGCCCATTAGGCCACTTAGGCCACTTAAGCATTAGGCCCATTAGGGAACTTAGTTCCATTATGCCCATTTGTCCCATTAGTTGATTAGGCCGACTAAACCACTTAGGTCACTTAGGTCGATTAGGCCCATTATGCCCATTAAGCCACTTAGTCCCATTAGTCCCATTAGTCCACTTAGGACCATTATGCCCATTAGGCCCATTTAGTCGATTAGGGGAATTAGTCCACTTAGTCTCATTAGGACCATTAAGCCACTTAAGCCCATCCGGCCCATTAGGCCACCTAGGCCCATTAGACCCATTAAACCCACTAGTCCCATTAGGCATGTTAAGCCACTTAAGTCACTTAGTCCCATTAGGCCCATTCAGTCGATTAGCTCGATTAGGCCACCTCGGCCCATTGGGCCCATTAGGCAATATAGGCCTATTAGGGCCATTAAGAAACTTAGGACCATTATGACCACTAAACCCATTAGTCCCACTAGGCCCATTAGGCCTGTTACTCAACCTAGGCCACTTAGGCCCATTAATCCCATTCATTCGATTAGCCCGATTAGGCCACTTAGGCAACTTAGGCCAATTTGGTCCATCTAGCCCATTAGCCCCATTAGGACCATCAGGCCCATTAGGCCCACTAGTCCCATTAGTGAAATTAGGCCCATTAGACCTCTTATGACCATGAGACCCATTAGGCCCATTAATCCCATTAGGCCCACCAGACCCTTTAGTCCACTTAGGCCCATTAGTCCCATTAGGCCATTTAGGCCCATTTGGCCCATTTGACCCACTAGGTCCATTCGTCCCATTCATCCCACTCAACCGAGTAGTCCATTTAGGCCCATAAGGTCCATTGGGCCCATTAGGACACTTAGTCCCATTCAGACCATTAGACCCTTTTGGCCCACTTCGATAACTTAGTCCCATTAGGCACATTACAACCATTCGACCCACAAGGAAACTTAGTTCCGTGAGGCCCATCGGGTTATTTAGGCCCATTCGACCGATTAGGCCCATTATGCCCATTAGTCCACTTAGGTCCTTAAGGCCATGAGGCCTATTAGGATTATCAGGCCCATCAGGCCACTTAGGCTCATTTGGTCTATTAGGCCCATTAGGTCACTTAGTCCCATTAGTCTCATTGGGCCCATGAGGTCACCGAGGCCCCTTATGCCCATTAGGCCCATCACACCACTTCATCCCATTAGGATCATTAGGCCATTTATTCCCACTAGTTCCATTCAGGCACACATTCACATTAGGCCCATTGGGCCACTTAGGTCACTTAGGCCCATTAGGCCTACTAGGACCATTAGTCCACTTCGGCCTAGGAGGCCCATTAGGCCCATGAATCCACTTAGTCCCATGAGGCCCATTAGGTCCATTATGACCATTAGGCAACTTATGCCCATTAGCCCCATTAGGCCCATGAGGCCACCTAGGCCCATTTGTCCCTTGAGATCTATTCGTACCTTGAGGCCCATTGGGCCCATTGGGACCATTCCGCCACATAGTCCCATTCCGCCAGTTAGGCCCATTTGGGCCATCAATCCACTTAGGTCAATTAGTCCCATCAATCCAATTAGGTACATTGGGCCCATTAATCCACTTAGTCCCATTACGAACATTCGGCCTAGTAGGCCCATTAGGCCACTTAGGCCTCTCAGACCCATCAAACCCAACAAGCCCATTTTTTCCATTAAGCCAATCAGGCCCATTAGGCCGCTGAGGTCCATTAGTCCCATTACGCTCACTATCCCACTTAGGCCACTTAGGCACATTAGGACCATTTGGCCCATGAGGCTCATCAGGCCCATTAGTCCCATTAGGAAACTTAGGCCCATTGGGCCCATTAGACCCATGGGGACAATTAGGCCCATTCTTTCCATTTGGACTATCAGGCCAATTAGGCCCATTGGGCCACTGAGGCTCATTATGGCCATTAGGCTGATCAGGCCCATCAGGCCCATCAGGCCACTGAGGCCCATTAGGCCAATCAGGACCATTTGTACAATTAAGCCCATTAGTCCCATGAGGACCATTAGGTTACTTCAACCACTTAGGCCAATGAGGCCACTAATGCCCATAAAGCCCATTTGGAACATTAATCCCATTAGGCCACTTAGGTCCATTGGGCCCATTAGACCACTTAGGCCCATTCAATGCATTTGGCCACTTAGGCCTATTAGGTCCATTAGACCATTAAGGCCACTTAGGCCCATTAATCCACTTGGGCCCATTACACTCATTAGGCCCATCAGGGCCATTAGGTCCATTACACACATCAGGGCCATTAGGCCCATTAGGTGCATTAGGCCCATTAGGCCACCGAGGCCTATTCGACCCATTAGGCCACTTAGGCCACTTAGGACAATTAGGCTCATTAGGCCCACCGGGTCAGTGATGCCCATTTGGCCCATCAGGCCCATTACTTCAATTAGGAACATTAGGCCCATTAGGCCAATTAGGACCATTAGGCCACTTAGGCCCATTCAGCACATTAGGCCACTTAAGTCCATCAGGCCCATCAGGCCCATCAGGCCCATCAGGCCCATCAGGCCACTTAGGCCCATTTGGCCCATTATGCCCATCAGGCCCATCAGGCACATTAGGACACTTGAGCCCATTCGACTCATTTTTCCATTAAGCCCATCTGGCCCATTAAGCCCATCGGGACCATTAAGCCACT
This sequence comes from Viscum album, assembly GCA_963277665.1. NCBI lineage: Eukaryota > Viridiplantae > Streptophyta > Magnoliopsida > Santalales > Viscaceae > Viscum > Viscum album. The sequence goes on from OY728156.1 coordinate 1,777,846,380, forward strand.
TAGATCCATTAGGCCCATGAGGCCCATTAGGCCTCTTAGGCCCATTCAGCTCATTAGGCCACTTATACCCATTAGGCCCATTAGGCCACTTTGGCCCATTAGGCCACTTAGGCCCATTCGTCTCATTAGGCCACTTAGAACCATTACACCCATTAGGCCCATTAGTCAACTTAGGCCCATTCAGCCCATTAGGCCACTACGACCCATTGGGCCCATCCGGCCACTTTGGCCCATTATTCCACTCTGGCCCATTAATCCCATTAGGACACTTAGGCCCATTATTCAACTTAGGCCCATTAGTCTCATTAAGCCACTTAGGCCCATTAGGCCCATCAAGCCACTTAAGCCCATTTGGCCACTTCGGCCCATTATTCCAATTAAGCCACTTAGGCCCATTTGACAATTCTAGCCACTTAGGTCGATTAGGCCCATTAGGCCATTTCAACCACTCAGTCCCATTAGGCCCATTAGGCCACTAAGGATCATTAGGCCACTGAGGTCCATTAGGCCCATTAGGCCACTTAGGTCAATTCGGCTCATTAGGACACTTAGGCCCATTAGGAACATTCATCCACTTAGTCACATTAGGACCCTTTGTCCCATTTAGCCATTAAGGCCCATTAGGCCACTTACACCCATTAGGGCCATTAGGTCACTTAGGACACTAAGGCTCATTTGTCCCATTAGGCCACTGAGTCCCATTAGGCCAACTAGTCCACTTTGGCCAATTGGGCCACTTAGGCCACTTAGGCCCATGTGTCCACTGAGGTCCACTAGGCCTACTAGGCCCATCAAAACCATGAAGCCACTTAGGCCCATCAGTCTCTTTAGGCCCATTTGTTCATTTAGGCCCATCAGGCCACTTAGGCCCATTATACCAATTTGGCCACTTAGGCCCATTATGTTGATTAGGGACATTAGGCCATTGCGACCCATTAAAACCATTAGGATTATTAGGCCATTTTAAACACTCAAGCCCATTAGGCCCCTTGGGCCCATTAGGCCACTAAGGCCCAATAAGCCACTAAGGCCCATTCGACCCATTAGTCCACTAAGACCAATTAGGCCACTTAGGCCACTTAGGCCCATTAGGCAACTTAGTCCAATTAAGCCACTTAGGCTCATTAGGCCACATAGGCCCATTAGGCCCATGTCTCTACTAAGTCCCATCAAGCCCATGAGCCCACTTAGGCCCATTAGGCCCATTAGGACCATTAGTCCACTTAGGCCCATTCCACTCATTTGGTCACTTAGGCCCCTTAGGCCAACTAGGCCATTGAGGCCACTTAGGCCCATTAAACCACATAGGACCATTTTGCCCATTAGGCCCATCAGGTCCATTAGGTCAATTAGGCACATTCAGTGCATTAGGTCCATTAGGTCACTTAGGCCCATTATTCCCATTAGTCCCATGAGGTCCATGAGGCCACTGAGGCCCGTTAGGCCCATTTGGCATATCAGGCCCATCAGACTCATTAGGCCACTTAGGCCCATCAGGCCCATATGTCCCATTAGGACAATTAGGCACATTGAGCTCATTAGGCCACATAGGCCCATTAGACCCATCAGGCCCCTCAATCCCATTAGGTTGCTTTAGCCCATTTGACACATTATGCCTATATGGCCAGGCCACTTAGGCCCATTCAGATAATTAGGCCACTTCGGCCCATTAGGCCCATCGGGCTTATCTTTCCCATTAGGCCACTTAGGCCCATTTGACCCATTAGGTCTGTTTAGTGCATTAGGCCTCTTTGGCCCATTAGGAACCTTAGTACAATTAGGCCCATTAGGCCCATTAGTCCACTGAGGCCCATTAGGCCACTTAGGCCCATTCGTCTCATTAGGCCACTTAGGCCCATTAGGCCCATTAGGACCATTAGGCCAATTAGGCCACTTAGTCCCATTTGATCCATTAGTCCCATTAGGCCACTAAGGCCCATTAATCCCATTAGGCCACTCAGGCCCCTTAGACGCATTAGGCTGCTTAGGCCCATTAGGCCACTCAGGCGCATTAGGCCCATTAGGCCACATAGTCCACTTAGGCTCATTATTCCCATTAGACCAATTATCCCACTTAGGCCCATTAGGCCACTTAGGCCCATTAGGCAACTTATGCCCATTAGGAAACTTAGGTCGATGAGGCAACTTAGGACCATTAGGTCACTTAGGCCCATTATTCCAATTAGGCCACTTAGGCCCATTAAGAAAGTTCGACCATTAAGCCCCATGAGGTCGATTCGTCCTATTAGGCCACTGAGGTCCATTAGGAAACTTAATCCCATTAGGCCATTTCATCCACTTAGGCCCATTATTCCCATTAGGCCCATTATGCCACAGAGTCCCATTCGAACCCTTAGTCCCATTAGGACCATTAATCCCATTAGTCCCACTCAGTCGATGAGGATGATTATGCCACTTCAGTCCATTAGGCCCATTAGTCCCATTAGACCACTTCATCTCATTTGGTCCATTAGGCCACTTAGGCCCATTAGGCCCATTTAGTTGATTAGGGGGGTTAGGCAACTCGGGCCCATTAGGCCCCTTAGGCCACTTAGGCCTATTAGGCCCATTAGGCTAGTTAGGACCTTGAGGACCATTAGGCCCATTCATCCACTTAGGAACATTAGGCCCATTAAACCCATTAGTCCCATTATTACCATTAGGCCCATTTGGCCACTTAGGCCCATTAGTCCCATTAGACCCATTAGGGCACGTAGGCCCATTAGGCCCATTAGAACACTTAGGCTCATTTGGCCCATTAAACCCATTAGTCCCATTAGTCTCATTGGTCCCATTAGGTCCGTTAAGCCACTTAGGCCACTTAGGCCCATTAGGCTCATTCGTTTGATTAGCCCGATTAGGACACATAGGACTATTAGGCAATGTCATTCCATTAGTCCCATTAGAACACTTAGGCCCATGAGGCCCATTAAACCCATTATTCCCATTATGCCCATTAGGATCGTTAATCCACTTAGTCCCATTAGGCCCATTCGATCGATCAGCCTGACCAGGCCACTTAGGCCACTTAGGCCCATTAGGTCCATTAGGCCCCTTAAGCCCATTAGGTCCATTAGGCCCACTATGCCCATTAGGGAACTTAGGCTCATTAGGCCACTAATGACCATTAGGCCCATTAGTCCCTTCAAGCCCATGAGGTGCATTCCACCGAGGAGGCCCATGAGACCCATTAGGCCTAGGAGGACCATCAGACCCATTAGCACACTTAGGCCTGTTAAGCACTTTCAGCCCCTCAGTCCAGTTAGGTCCATGCATGCCACTTGGGCCCATTAGTCCCATTAGTACCATTAATCCCATTAGGCTCACTAGACCCTTGAAGCCACTTAGGTCCATTGGACCCATTGGGCCCACTAGGACTATTCGTCCCATGAGGCCCATTGGGCCCATTTGTCCCATTAGGCCCACTCAACCTATTAGGCCCCTTAGCCCTATGAGGCCCATTGATCCCATTAGGCCCATTTGTCCACTTCTCCCCTTTGGACCATTTTTCCCCTTTGGCCCACTTAACCCACATAGTCCTATTAGGACCATTATGCCCATTGGGCCCATGAGGCAACTTAGGCCCATTAAGTCCATTTGGCCCATGAGGCCCACTAGGCCCATCAGTCCAATTAGGCCCATTCGGCCTATTAGTCCCATTAGGCCTATTAGGCCCACAAGTCCCAATAGGCCACTTAGGCCCATTAGGCTAACTAGGTCACTTAGGGCCATGAGGACCATTAGGCCCATTAGGCCCATCATGCCCATTAGGCCCATTGTTGTCAGTTTAGACAATGAGAAGAGCATGACATGCATGGTATAAATGACTTCCCACTAGGATTTCATATCTTTTTTGCAGTAATGATTTATGTTGTGATATGAATTTGTTGATATTTGAAATATCAGGAAAGTATTTTTAAATGTGTGATTTTGAAAAGAGAATGGCTGTGGTATTTTGAAAATGGGTCGATTTTCAAAACATGGTGGATGTTTTTTCAAAAATTATTGAACATGGAAAATGTTGGATTTTGTAAATCATGGATTTGATAGTTTTGAAATTTCTAAGCCTTCTGTTTCTAGAGAGTGAGACTTATGGTGTTTCTCATGTGAAAAGGGACTGGAGCCTTCTGTTTCTAGAGAGTGAGACTTATGGTGTTTCTCATGTGAAAAGGGACTGGAACCCAGTAGCATCATAGAAACCAACCAGATGAAGCTACTAAAAATGTGGTTGCACCTGAGCCCCAGGTGAACCAGTAGCTAGTGCAGAGCATAATGAAAGCTTTTGAAGCTGTTGATAATGGGAATAAAAGAGATAAACCAAGTCATGTGTACCATTTGGTTTAGTTTAAGAAGAAAAATCCACCCATCTTTTGGGGTGATTTCGAACCATAAAGGGTGGAGGCGTGGCTAAATAAGATGAATTGAATATTATATTTCCTAGGTACACTGATGGAGTTCAAATTTAATTTAGTGATGTAAATGTTGTAAGATCTTTCATATTAGTGGTGGGAGTTAGCAATATAGGATAAAGTGGACCAAGGTATGTCATGGGAGGATTTCTAGGAATTTTTCAACAATAAATTCTATCCTTACACGTTTATAATTCAGAGAACGATGGATTTATTTAGCTTGAAGAAGTAAAAACTTTCTATGATAGAATATTTGGATAAATTCATGAATTTCATCTAGTTTTTACCCGATGTCTCTACTAGTGCATCTTTTCATACACACATTTTTTAATCTGGGATGAGGTAGGAAATTTGTTTAAAGATTGCGGTAATCTGTATAACAGATTGTACGGAGATGGTCAATAGGGAAACTATGGTTGAAATAGACATCTTAGGGGTGATGGGTGGAGGAGATATCATGATACCTATGGGAAATGTTGGAATCTATAATGCGGAGAGCAAGTGGAAGAGGGACACTTTTTTCCAAGGTGAGAGTATGGCTTAGAATCTGATGGAAGGATCAGTGAATCTTCCTATGAAGCCTAATAGAAAGTTGGGATGTTTATAATGTGGTTCTCTAAGACACATAAAGCGATAATGTACATCACCACCTAGAGAATTCCATAATAGTAATTAGACGGGGCATCTTTAGTGTTATTGTTTCCATGATCCAAGGTCGGGTGTTCAGAACACTTCTCAAGGTTCACAGTTGTGTTATGCCTCAACGGGACGAGGATAGCAGAATACCCCTAGTTAGCATAATAGAGTTAGTCATGGTGATTCCAAAAATACCATGAATTCTCAGCATGGGAAATTTCATCAGGGGAATAAAGATAAAAGTGTGGCGAGTAAGAAGGTATTTGGTGCTGAGTGGGTTATTGTGAATGGCCAACTTGTTCCATCGATGGTGAGAGGTATGATTCTCTTGAATTCTACCTTTATGAAAGAATTGTTTGATACAGGTGAATCTCATATTTCATTGCTTCTCATGTTATTGATTTGTTGGGTCTAAATGTGGAAATGATGCATTCTGTTTTGAAACTTCAAACTCCTCTGGGTCAAAGAAAGTGTTGAGCCTTTTTGTGTAGAGCTTGTTGTATAGCTATCAGGTGACCAGTTTAGGGTTGACCCAGGTTGGTTCGTGGCAGCCTAAGTGGCTAATTTCCTTAAATGACCTAAATTTTTCTAGATGGCCTTAATTGGCCCAAATGGCCTAATTGGCCTAAATGACCTAAATGGCCTAATTGGCCAAAATGGCCTAATTGGTTTAATTAGACTAATTGGCCTAATTGGACTAAATGGATTAAATGGACTAAATAGACTAAATGGACTAATTGTCCTAAATTGACTAAATTTACTAAATGGTTGAAATTGACCTAATGACCTAATTGGCCTAAATGGACTAAATTGGCCTAAATTGACTAATTGGCCTAAATGGCCTAAATTTCCAAATTGGTCTAATTGGCCTATGGCCTAAATGTTCCAAATTGGCCTAAATGGATTAATTGAACTAAATGGACTAAATGGAAAAAATTGGCCTACATGGATTAATTGGCCTAAATGTCCTAATCAGCCTAATTGACCTAAATGGCCTAAATGGGCCTAAATGACCAAAATGGCCTAATTGGACTAAATGGATTAATCAAACTAAATGGTATAAATGGAATAATTTTCATAATTAGCATAAATGTACTAATTCATCTAATTGGCCTAAATGGACTAAATTAGCCTAAATGGCCTAAATTGGCCTAATTGGCCTAATTGGTCTAAATGGCCTAATTGGCCTAAATGGACTAAATGGCCTAATTGGTCTAATTTTCCTAAATTGACTAATTTTCCTAAATTTTCTAAATTGGAATATTTAGACTAATTGATCTAAATGACCTAAATTAGTCTAAATGGCCTAAATGGCCTAAATGACCTAACTGGTTTAATTGTCCTACAGGGACTAAATTTTCTAAATGGCCTAAATGGTCTAATTGGTTTAATTAGCCCAAATGGTATGAATGGTCTAAGTGAAAAAAAAATTCCTAAATGGCCTAGTTGGCCTAAATGGCATAAATTGTCTAATTGGCCTAATTGGACGAATTGGCCTAATTGGTCGAAATGACCTAAATTTTCCTAAATTGACTAAATAGTCCAATTGTACAAATTGGACTAAATTTTCCTAAATGGAATAAATAAACCAAATTTTCCAAATTGTACTAATTGGTCTAAATGGTTTAAATTGGCCTAAATGGCCTAATTGGCCTAAATTAGATAAATTACCTAATTGGCTTAATTGGCCCAATTCACTTAAATGGCCTAAACTGTCTTAAATGGATTAAATAGAATAATTGGACTAAATGGTCTCAATTAGAATAATTGGCCTAATTTACCTAAATTCCATAAATTTTCTAATTGGTCTTATTGTTTAAATTGTCCTAATTGGCCTAAATGGCCGAAATTGGCCAAATCATCTTAAATGTTCTAAACGGCCTAATTGGACTAAATGTTCTAAATTGAACTAAATGGAATAATTGTATGAATTGGATTAAATGTTATAAATTACCCTAAATAGCCTAAATGACCTAAATTATCCTAAATGGTCTAATTGGCATAAATGGCCTAAATTGGCCTAAATGACCTAAATTTTCTAATTGGCCTAATTAGCCTAGTTGAAATAAACGGCCTAAATGTCCTAATTTTCCTAAATGGACTAAATTAACTAAATTACCTAATTTCCTAATTGTCCTAAATGGCCTAAATGGCTTAAATTGAATAAATGTTCATAATTGGCCTAAATGGCCTAATTGGCCTAAATTGATTAATTGGCCTAAATTGCCTAATTAGCCCAATTGGCCTAAATGTTCTAAATTAGCTAATTGGACTAATTTTCATAATTAGGATAAATGGACTAAATTGTCCTAAATGGCCTAAATTGGTCTAATTGGCCTAATTGGTCTAAATGGACTAAATTTGTCTAACTGGTCTAAATGGTCTAATTGGCCTAAATGGCCTAAATGGCCTAATTGATATAATTGGACTAAATGGACTAAATTAACTAATTGACTTAAATTGACCTAAATGGACTAAATTGGCCTAAATGGACTAAATTAGCCTAAATGGCCTAATTGGCCTAATGGGTCTGAATTGCCTAATTGACCTGATTGGTCTAATTTTACTAATTGGTCTAAATGAGCTAAACTGGCATAAATGTACTAATTGGCATAAATTTATTAAATTTTATAATTTACCTAATTTTATTAATTGTCCTAAATGGTTTAAATTGGCCTAAATGGGAAAAATTGGAAAAATTGGACCAAATGGCCTAAATTGGCCTAATTGGCCTAAACTGCATAAATTTCATAATTGTCTTAATTGGCCTAAATGGTCTAAATTGGACTAATCATCCTAATTGGACTAAATTTTCTAAATTACATAAATTTCCCTAAATGAAATTATTGGCATAATTGGACTAAATGCTCTAAATTGGCCTAAATAGCCAAAATGACTTAAAATTGGCCTAAATGGACTAAATCTTCTAATTAGCCATTAATGGCCTTAAGGGCCTAAATTTTCCTAATTATACTGAATTGGTATCATTGGCCTCATTGTATTAAATATACTAAATTAAATTAAATGACCTAAATGGCCTAATTGGCCTAAATGGCCTCAATGGCCTAATTTGCCTAATTAGCCTAAATGGCTAAAATTGGCTTAAATGGCCAAAATTGGCCTAAATGGCCTAATGGGCCTAATGGGACTAAGGGTAGAATGGGACTAAGTTTCCTAATGGACCTAATGGGTCTAATGTAATTAAGTGTCCTAATGGGTCTAATGAGATTAAGTTGCCTAATGGGCCTAAGTGGCCTAATCGGCCTAATGAGCCAATTGGGCCTAAGTGGCCCAATGGGTCTAATGAGCCTAATGGGCTTAATGGGTCTAATGGGTCCATTGGTCCAAAGTGAGCTAATGGGCCTAAGTGGACTAAGTGTCCTAATGGGCCTATTGGGCCTAAGTGTCCTAATGGGTCTAAGTGTCCTAATGGGACCATTAAGTCCAATTCAGCCTAATGGGCCTAATGGTATTAATGGGTCGAATGGAATAGTTGGGCCTTAGTGGACTGATGGACCTAATGGGACGAATGGTTTGAATGGGCCTATTGGGGATAAGTGGCTTAATGGGCCTAATGGGCCCATAATGGTCAATTCAACCTAATGGGCCGAATGGACGAATTGGCCTAATGGACCTAATGGGCCTAATGGGACTAATGGGTCTAAGGGGCCTAATTGGCCTATGTTGAAGAAATGGGCCTAAGTGGCATTTGTTTCCTAATGGGCCTAATGGGCCTAATGGGCCTAAGTAGCATAATGGTCCCAATGGGCCCAATGGGTCTAAGGGGTCTAATGGGCCTAAGTGGCCTAATGGACCTAAGTGGACTAAGTGACCTAATAGGTTGAATGGTCCTATTGGGCCTAAGTGAGATAATGGGCCTAATGGGCCTAATGGCCTAATTGGCCCAATGGACCTAAGGGGGCCAATGAGTCTAATGGGTCTAAGGAGCCTAATGGGCCTAAATGGCCTAATGGTCCTAAGTGGCTTAAGTGACCTAATAGGCCTAATGATCCTATTAGTCATATTAGGCCTAAGTGGCCTAATGGGCCTAATGGGCCCATTATGGCCAATTCGGTCTAATGGGCCTAATGGCCTAATGGCCTAATTGTCCTAATGGGCCTAGGGTACCAATTAGCCTAATAGGCCTAAGTGGCCTAATGGGCCTAAGTGGCCTAATGGGCATATTGTGCCTAAGTGGTCTAATGGGGCCAATGGGCCTGATGATCCTAATGGAACCATTATGGATAATTCAGCCTAATGGGTCCAATGGGCCTAAGTGGCCTAATGGGTTGAAGTGGACCAAGTCGTAAAACGGGACTAATGGGTCCAATGGGTCTAAGTGGCCTAAGTTTACTAATGGGACTAATGGGTCTAATGGGTCTAATGGGTCTAAGTGGCCTAATGGCCCTAAGTGGTATAAGTTTCCTAATGGTCCTAATTGGTCCAAGGGTCTAAGTGGCCTAAGTTTCTTAATGGGCCTAATGGGTCCAATAGGTTTAATTGGTCGAATGGGATTAAGTGGCCTAAATTTCCTAATGAGCCTAATGGTCCTAATGAGTCTAATGGGTCTAATGGGACTAATCGGCCTAATGGGACTAATGGGCTTAATGTGCTAAATGGATTGAATGGTCCTAAGTGGACTAATGGGCTGAATGTGTCTAATGGGTCAAAGTGGCCTAATGGTCCTAAGTTGTCTAAGTTGCCTAATGGGAATGTAGGGTTCAATGGGCCTATGTGGCCTAATGGGCCTAAGTGTCCTAAGTTTTCTAATGGGACCCATAGGCCTAATGGGTCCAATGGTCCTAATGGGTCCGATAGACCTAAGTGTCCAAAGTTACCTAATGGTCCCAATAGTCCGAATGGGCCTAATGGGCCTAATTGGTCCAATAGAACTAAGCGGACTAAGTTGCTTAATGGTCCAAAGTGGCCTAATGGGCTTAATCGTGCTAAGTGTCCTAATGGGTCTAATGGACCTAAGTGGCCTAATGGGTCCAATGGGCCTAGGTGGCCTAAGTTTCCTAATGGTCCAAAGTGGCCTAATGGGCATAATGGGCCTAAGTGGCCTAAGTTGACTAATGGGACTAATATGTCTAATGGGTCCAATGGACCTAATGGGTCTAATAGGTCTAAGTGACCTAATGGGCCTAAGTATACTAAATTGCATAATGGTACTAATGGGCCTAATGGGTCCAATGGGTCTAAGTGGATCAATGGGCCTAAGTTGCCTAAGTTTCTTAATGGGCCTAATAGGAATAGTGGGTCTAATGTGCCTAAGTGGCCTAATCAGCCTAACAGGTCTAATGGGCCTAATGGGTCAAATGGGACTAAGTGGCTTAATGGTTCGAATGGGATTGAGTGGCCTAATGGGCCTAAGTGGCCTAAGTTTCCTAATGGGACTAAGTGGCCTGATGGGCCTAAGTGGCCTAAGTTGCCTAATGTGCCCAATGGGAGGAATGGGCCTAATGGGCCTAATGGAATGAATTGGTCTGATGGGTCCAATGGGACTAAGTGTCCTAAGTTTCCTAATGGGTCGAAGTTTCCTAATGGACCTCATGTGCCTAAGTGGAATAATGGGCCTAACGGGACGAAGTGGCCTAATGAGCATCATGGGCCTAAGTGTCCTAATGGTCACAATGGTCCTAATGGACCTAAGTCATATAATGGATCTAATGGGATAATGGGACTAATGGGAATAAGTGTCCTAATTGGACTAATGGGCATAAGTAGCCTAATGGACCTAATGGTCCTAAGTTTCCTAGTTGGAATAATTGGCCAATGGGACTAATGGGCCTAAATTTAGTGATTTATAAGACTTCGTTGACAACAAAATCCAAAGGGGGGACTATTAGAACCAAGCTGATGAGGAAGGTGTTTATTTTTATGTGTTGTATTTTTTGTCAAGGAAAGATTTTGAAGAAATAAAATCACCTCACTTTTTATTTTTTGGAAATCATATTGTCCATTGTTTTCAAAAGAATCAGACTCACTTTGTCCTTTATAACAAGGCAAAGTTGATTGAAAGAAAAGGCACTGATAAAAATTGTCTTGGGTATGATGTGTGAAGAAAGGAAAAAAGTGGTATTCCAGATCATATCAAGATTTATTATATCTAGGTGGAAGAGAAGAAAGATATGATTCCAATCAAAAAGGAATTGTACCCAGTGTAATCAGATTTAGGCTGAGAAGGAAAGAAATAAGGCATTGAGGATCGTAATCAGAATGATCGTACCCAGAATGATCGTTATCTGGTACTGTATCATCTGATTATCCATCGTATACATAAGAAAACCTTCGTACCTAGGATGGTCATACTCAGGATCAGGAATAAAAAGATCATACCCAATATGATTGTATTCAGGCCAACCATTATCAGAAAGATCATACTCTGGACAATCATATTCAAAGAAGGAATTTATTGAGGTCGATGATTGAAAATAGAATAAAATAATGAGATCAACAATGTGGTAAACCATTTAAAAATGTTTGAATTAATTTGTAGGTTTCAATTGGGTCAATAGTCATTGTATCAGAGTGGAATTGTTTTATATTTTCAAGTGGTTCAAGAGAATAAGTGAAGAAGTAAAAGTGGTTTGAAAGAAAATTTTGGCGGATGTGAAATTGAGAGGGAGATCAACATTCAAAAGAATTATCATATTCAAAATTCAGAAGGAGAAGTGAAAGTTTTAGAAGAATTGAGAAGCTTTGAGAAGAGTTGATGAAGTCAAAATACACCCCAGATTTTATGGGAAATTGAGATTAGGGTGAATTTGATTAAGTAGAAATTTTTTTGGTATTCCCAGCAAAGAATATTGAGGGTCACCTATAGAAGGATAAAAGTACGTTGTACTTGAGGTAGACTGCTGTAATTTTCATGAGAGAGAATCTCCTAGTTTTAGAGAGAAGAAAAATTTTACGTATTCACTTTTGTTGAAGAAGTTTTAATGGATTGAAGTGAAAAAGAAGAGAAAAGATCACAACATTGTATTCAGCTGATCATCGTACTCAGTTTTTATCATACTCAGTTGATTACTATATTCGTCTTGTCAATCATATTCAGCTAATCATAGTATTGGGCTAGATTAATCCTATCATGATTTCCATACTGGGTCTTCCAGACTGAGGAAGATGGAGAATTGAAGTAGTGTCAATTCATCTCCATATCATTCGATCAAAGTTATACTTTTTATACTGAGGAATATCATACCGAGTAGAATCATATTGGGAAAATATTTTTGGGAATAATTGTATCAAGGAGAATCATACTCGGAGGAATCGTACTAGGAAAATCAGACTTGTTTTTTTCTTAACAATTTCTAGAAAGTTCTTACCATCTTCTGGGTAAGAAATTGAATTAGTCTTTTCAATTGAATACATTTGTGTAATTGGAAAGAATCACAGGTAACATGAGTTGTTACACAATCATTGCATTACCCAATTTATGCTAAGAGAGTGCACATGTACTATTGGATTATTTACATAGTGCTACACAAGTGAAAGGGTATATCCTACTTGTTATAATCTAATGACTGTTTTCTAGTAGATTGTATGGTATTGAGACACATCCATTCCATACCAAGGACGTAGTTATTCTTATTGAATAGTGAATCTTGTAAATACTTGTGTTTCGGTGGTTGTGTTTTTGAATTGTTTTTAGTAGGGAATATAATCTTTAACAGGAGGCGAATGTTGTTTCATTTGAAAATAAACATAAGAGAAAAAAGTATCACTGATTAAACCCTCCCCCTCTCAGTGATACAATCATCCATTGGGCACTTTCAAGTGGCCTAATGGGCCCAAGGGGCCTAATGGGCTGAATGGGCCTAACTTTCCCAATGGGACTAATGGGCCCAATGGGCCTAATAGGCCAAATGGGACTAATGGATGTAATAGGCACAACTGGGCTAAGGGGCCTAATAGACCCCATGGTCCAATTGGGCCTAACTGGTCTAAGTGTCCTAATAGGCCGAATGGTCCTAAGTGTCCTAATGGGCCTAATGGCCCTAAGTGGCCTAAGGGGCCCAATGGAATAAATGGGACTAACTAGCCTAATTGGCCTAACTATCCTAATGGGCCCAATGGGCCTAAGGGGCATAAGTGGCCTAACTGGCATTTGTGTCGGCCCAGTGGGCCTAATTGGTCGAACTCACCTAAGTGGCCTAACTGGTCCAATGGGCCTAACGAGTCTAATGGGCCTAAATGGCCTAATAGGCCCAATGCGACTAACTAGCCCAATGGTCCGAATGAGACAAACTGGCCTAACTCATGTAAGGGGCCCAAGGGCCCTAATGGTCTAATGGGTCTAATGGGCCTAACTAGCCAAAGTGGCCTAATGGGCCCGATGATCCTAATGGGTCTAGCTGGACAAAGTGGCCTAATGGGCATAGCTGGCCAAAGTGGTCTAATGGGATGAATGAGCCTAAGTGGAATAATGGGCCCAATGAGGCCAATGGGCCTAACTAGCCAAAGTGGCCCAATGGGCCTAACTCACCTAAGTGGCCTAATGGGTCTAATGGGATGAAAATGCCTAAGTGGCATAATGGGACAAATGAGCTTAAGTAGCACAATGGGCTGAATGGGCCTAAGTGGCCCAATGGACCTCATGGGCTTAATGGGCTGAATGGGCCTAATAGGCCTAAGTGCCTAATGGACATAAGTGGACTAATGATCCTAATAGCCCTAATAGATCTAAATGGGCAAATGGTACTAATGGTCCTAATGGGCCTAATGGGCATAATTGGCCAAATGGGCCTAAGTGGGCTAATGGGCATAATGGGCCTAAGTGGCCAAATGGGCCTAAGTGGCCAAATGGGCCTTAGTAGCCTAAGTGACCTAAGTAGCCTAATGGGCCTAAGTGGCGTAATGGACCTGATGGGCCTAAGTGGCCTCATGGGCCTAATGGGAATAATGGGCCTAAGTGGCATAATGGGCCTAATGGGCCAAAGTGGCTTAATCGGCCTAAGGGTCCTAAGTGGTCTAAGTTTTCTCATGGTCCTAAGTGGCATAAGTGGACTAATGGGATGAATGGGCCTAAGTGGCCTAATGGACCTCAGTTGCCTAATGGGCATAAGTGGTTAAAGTGGCCTAATGGGCCTAAGTTTCCTAATGGGCCTAAGTATCCTAATTGGCCTAACGTGCATAGTGGCCTAATGGGCCTAAGTGAAATAATGGGACTAATGGGCCTAACTGGCCTAAGTGGCCTAATGGGACAAATGGACATAAGTGGCATAATGTGCCTAAGTGGCCTAAGTGGCCTAATGGTCCTAACGGGCCTTAGTGTCCGAATGGGCCCAATGGGGCTCAGTGGCCTAATGGGCCTAATGGACCTGAGTGGCCTAAGTGGCCTAATGGTCCTAATAGAAATAAGTGGCCTAATGGGCCTAAGGGGCCTATTGGGTCTAATGGGCCTAAACGGACTAATGGGCCCAATGATCGTAAGTGGCCTAATGATCCCAATGGGCCTAAGTGGCTGAATGGGCCTCAGTGGCTGAATTGGCCTAATGGGCATAAGTTGTCAAAGTGGCCTAATGAGACTATGTTGACTAATGGGCCTAATGGGATAAAGTTTCATAATGGACCTAATGGGCATAATGGGCATAATGGGCCAAAGTGGCCAAAGTGGCTAAATGGGCCAAATGGTCCAAAGCGGCCCAATGGGCCTAAGTGGCCTAATGGACCTAATGGGCCTAAGTGGACTAATGGTCCTCCTGAGCCTAATGGTCCTTAGTGTCCTAATGGGCCAAATGGGCCTAAGTGGTCTAAGTGGACTAATGGGCCTAATGGGCCTAATTGGCCTAATGGGCCTTAGCAGCCTAATGGGCCTAAGTGGCCTAATGGGCCTAATGAGGATAATGGGAATCAGTGGCCTAAGGGTCCTAATGTTCCTTGGTGGAATAAGTGGCATAATGTGCCTAATGGGCCTAAGTGGCCTAATGGGTCGAATGGGTTGAACATGACTAAGTGTCCTAATGGGCCTACGTGGCCTAAGTTGCCTAATAGGCCAAATGAAAATAATGGGCCCGATTGGCCAGATGGGCCTAATGGGATTAATGGGATTAAGTTCCCTAATGAGCTGAATGGGCCTAAGTTGCCTGATGGGCCTGATGGGCCTGATGGCCATAATGGGCCGAATGGGCCTAAGTGGTCTCATGGGTTTAATGGGCCTGATGGGTCTAATGGGATTAAATGGACTAATGAGTTGAATGTGCCTAAGTGGCCTAATGAAGCTAGTGTGCCTAATGGATCTAAGTGGACTAATGGGTTTGATGGCCCTAACGGGCCTTAGTGGACTCATGGGCCTCTTGGGCCTAATGGGCCTAATGGGCCTAAGTGGCCTAATGAGTTGAATAGGCTTAAGTGTCCTAATGGGCCCAAGTGGCCTAATGGGCCTCCGTGGCCTAATGGTATTGATGGGATTAATGGGCCTCAGTGGCCTAATGGGCCTAATGGTCTTAATGGGACAAAGGGGCATAAGTAGCCTAATGGGCCAAATGGGCCTAATGGACCTGAGTGTCCAAATGGCCCTGATGGACCTAATGGGCCTCATGGGCCTAATGGGCATGATCAGCATAATGGTCATAATGGGAATCAGTGGACCAATGGGCCTAATGGGACTAAGTGGCTAGATGGGCCTTAGTTGCTGAATTGGCCTAATGGGCATGATATGCCCAATGGGCCTAATGGGCCTAATGGGCATAAGTTATTGAATGTGCCTAGTGGGCCTAATTGGTCTAATGGGCCTAATTGGCCTAATGTGCTCGATGGGCCTCATGTGCCTCATGGGCCTATTGGCCCAAGTGGCCTAAGTGTCCTAATGGGCCTCATGGGCCTAAGTGGCCTAATGGGACAAGTAGGCCCAAAGGGCCTTGGTGGCCTAATTGGCCTGATGGGCGTAATGGGACTAATGGGCCTTGGTGGCCTAACATGCGTAATGGGCCTAATGGGAACAATGGGCATAATGGGCCTCATTTTCCCAATTGGACCAATGGGCCTAATGGGCCTCAGTGGCCAAATGGGCCTAAGTGGCCTAATTAGCCTGATGGGCCTGATGGGCCTCACAGGCCTCATGGTCCAAATGGGCCTAGGTGGCCAAAGTGGCATGGTGGGCATAATGGTCCTAAGTGGCCTAATGGGCCTAATGGCCCTTCGTGGCTGAATGGGTTTGATAGGCTCGATTGGCATATTGGGCCTAATGGACCTAATGGTCATAATGGGCCTAAGTGGTCTAAGTGGCCTAATGGGTCTAATGAGCCTAACGATCTTAATGGGACTAAGTGGATTAATTGGACCAATGGGCCTAAGTGGCCTAATGGGCCTAAGTGGGAGAATGGGCCTAATGGGGATAAGTGGAGGAATGGTCCTAATAGGCCTAAGTAGCCTAATGGGCCTAATGGGCCTAAGTGGTGAATGGGACCGATGGGCCTAATGGGCCTCAAGGGCCCCAAGGGCCGAGTTGCCTTCATGGGATAAATGGGCCTAAGTGGAATCATGTTCCCAATGGGCATAATGGGACTAATGAGCCTCATGGGACTAAGTGGACTCATGGGCCTTATGGTCCTAATGGGCCTAATGGGATGAATGGGCCTCCTTGGCCCAAGTTGCCTAATTGGCCTAGTGGGCCTAATGGGCCTAAGTGGCCTAATGGGATGAATGGGTCTATGTTTCTGAATGGGTCTTGTGAGACTTAAGGGACTAAGGGGATTAAGTGGCTTGATGGGCCGAATGGGCATCACGATCCTAATGGGATGAATGGGACTAATGAGCCTAAGTGATCTCATGGGTCGAATGGTCCTAAGTGGCATAATGGGCCTGATGAGCCTAATGGGACTCATGGAAATAAGTGTCCTAAGTGTTCTAATGGGCCAAAGTGGATTATTTGGCTAAGTAGGCCTAAAGGACCTAATGGGCCTAATGGGACGAATGAGCCTAATTGGTCGGATGGGCCTATTGGGCCTCATGTTCATAATGGGCCTAAGTTTCCTCATGGGCCTAATGATCATAATGGACCTAATGGGCCTATGTGGCCTAAGTGGGCCTAAATGGCCAAATGGGTCAAATGGGCCTAAGTCACCTAATGGGCCTCATGGGCCTATGGGGCCCAATGGGCCCAATGCGATGAATGGGACTAGTGGGCCTAATGGTCTTATTGGATCTAAGTGTCCTAATTGGTATAAGTGGCCTAAAGGGCTTAGTGGGCCTGATAGGATTGATAGGCTTAATGGGCCTAATGGTCTGAAATGTCCTGATGGGTCTAATGGGCCTCATGGGCCTTGTGGGCCTAAGTGGCCTCATGGGACCAATGGGGTTAATGGGCCTAAGTGTTCTGATGGTCCCCACGGTCCTAATGGGTCTCATGGGCAGAATGCCCCCCATGGGATTAATGGGCCTGATGGACCTAATGGGCATAATGGTCCTAAGTGGCATAATTGGCCAAATGGACCTAAGTTACCTAATGGTTCTAGTGGGCCTAATGGGCCTAATGGTACTAATGGGACTAATGGGCCTAATGGAAATAATTGGCCTAAGTGGACTAAGTGGCCTAATCGGACTAAGCGACCGAACGGGCCTTATCGGCCTAAGTGGCCTAAGTGGCTTAATGGGCCTAATGGGCCTAGTGGAACTAATGGGTTTAATGGGCCTAATAGGCCTAACTTTATTAATGGTCCTAATGGGCCAATGTTCCCTAATGGGCATAGTGGGCTTAACTTGCCTAATCGGACGAATCGACCGAATGGGACCAATAGGCCTACGTGGCCTAATGGTCCTAACATGCCTAATGGGACTAACAATTTTAATGGGCCTAATGGGCCTAAGTGACCAAATGGGCCTATGTGGATTAATGTACCAAAGTATAAAAATGTGCCTAAGTTTCCTAATTGGCCTAAGTATCCAAATGGACTTAATGGGCCTAATGGGACTAATGGGTCTAATGGGCCGAATGGGCCTAAGTTGCCTAATGGGACTAATGATCCTGAGTGGCCTAATAGACCTAATGAGACTAAGTGGCCTAATCCCCCTAATAGACTGAATGGGCCTAATGGGCCTAAGTGGCCTAAGTGGCCTAATGGGCCTAATGGTCCTAATTGGTCGAATGGGTCGAACATGCCTTAGTAGCCTAATGAGCCTAATGGGCGTAAGTGGCTAATGGTCCTAATGGGCCTAAGTGGACTAATCCCACTATTGACTAAATGGGATTAATGGACCTAATGGTCCTAATGTTATTAAGTGACCTAATGGGCTTAATGGGCATAATGGGCCTAAGTGGCCTAATTGGCCTAATCGGTCGAATGGGACTAATGAGCCTAATGAGACTAAGTGGCCTAATGGGCCTAATGCCTAAGTGGCCTAAGTGGCCTAAGTGTCCTAATATGGCTAATGGGCCTAATGGGAATAATGGGCCTAAGTGGCCTAAGTGGTCTAATCAGCCTAATCAGCCAAATGGGCATAATGGGCCAAAGTGGCCTAATGAGCTTAAGTGGCCGAATGGACCTAATGGGCTGAAGTGGCCTAATAGACATAGTGGGCACAAGTGGCCTAATCAACATAATCTACCGAATGTGCCTAATGTGCCTAATGGTCCTAAGTGGCTGAATCGTCCTAATGGGCCCAAGTGGCCTATGTGGCCTAATCTTTCTAATTGACTGAATGGGCCAAATGGGTCTAAGTGGCATAATGGGACTTAAGGGCCTAATGGTCCAATTTGGCATAATCAAGCTAATCAACTGAATGGTCCTAAGTGGCATAGTCAACCTAATCGATCGAATGTGGATAATGGGCTTAATGGGCCTAACTGGACTAATGGGCCTAATGGGATTAATGGGTCTAAGTGCCCTAAGTGGCCTAATCGGCGTAATCGAACGAATGGTCATAATGGGCCCAAGTGTCCTAATTGGTCGATGGGCCTAATGGGTCGAATGGATCTAAGTGGCTGAATCAACCTAATCGACCGAATGGTCCTTGTGGGCCTAAGTGACCAATTCAGACTAATGGACCTAAGTGGATAAATGGACCTAATGGGCCAAATTGGCCAAATGTGGTTAATGGTCCAAAGTTGAAGAATGGGCTTAAGTGGAATAATGGGGAAAATGGGCCGAATGGGATTAAGTGGACTAATGGGCCTAATGGGCCTAAGTGGCCTAATGGGCCTAGTGGGTCTAAGGGGTCGAATGGGCCTAATTCACCTCATTGACTTAATGGGCCTAATGGGTGTAAGTGGCCTAATGGGCTTCACGGACCTAAGGTGCTGAATGGGCCTAATGCGCCTAATGGGTCTAATGGGCCTAATGGTTCCAATGGGCCTAAGTGGCCTTATGAGCCCAATGGGAAGAATGGGCCTAATGGGCCTAATTGGACTAATGTGACTAATAGGCCTAATGGGTCAAATGGGCCTAAGTGGCCTAATGGTCCAATGGGCTTAAGTCACCTAATGGGTCTAAGTGGTCAAATGGGTCAAACGTGACGAATGGGCTTAATGGACCTAAGTGGACTTATGGGCCTTATGGGCCGAATGGGGATAATGGTACTAATGGGCCTAATTGGTCTAATGGGCCTAAGTGGCCTAATGGGACAATGGGACTAAGTGTACTAATGGTCCTAATGGGCCTAAGTGGCCTAAGTGGCCCAATTGGCCTAATCAAATGAATGGGCCAAATGAGCCTGATGGGCCTAAGTGGAATAATGGGCCTAATAGGCTGAAGTGGCTGAATGGGCTTGATGGGCATGATGGGATGAAATGGTCTTAGGGACCTAATGGGCCTCATGGTCCTAATTTGCCTAATGGGCCTCATGGGCCTAAGTGGCCATATGAGCCTAATGGAACAAAGGGGACCAAGTGGCCTAATAGGCCTAATGGGATTAATGGGATTAATAGTCCTAGGTACCCAATGGACCAAATGGGAAAATGGGCCTAACTATCCTATGGGGACTAATGGGCCTAAGCGGACTAATGGGCCTAAGTGGCCTAATGGGATTAATGGGGTTAACAGGTCTAGAGGCCAAATGGGCCTCATGGGACTAAGTGGTTGAATGGGACCAATTGGCCTAAGTGGCCTAATGGGCCTAGGTGACCGAATGGGCCAAATTTTCCTAATCAGCGTAATGGGTTTAATGGGCCGAATGGGACAAATGGGTCTAACGAGCCTAATGTACCTAATGGGCTGAATAGGCCTAATTGGCTTAAGTGGCCTAATGGGCATAATGGGCCAAAGTTTCCCAATCGCCCTAATGGGATTAATGGGCTGAATGGGCCTAATGGTACTAATGGTCATAATGGGCCTAGGTGACCTATTGGGCCTAAATGGCCTAATGGGCATAATGGGCTTAATGGGCCTCGTCGGTCTAAGAGACCTAATGTGCCTAATGAGCCTTAGTGGCCTAATCGCCCTAATGTGCCTAATCGGCCTAATGGGCCAATGTAGCCTAATCTCCCTAATGTGCCTAATCGTCCTAATGGGCCAATGTGGCCTAATGGGCATAATGGGCTCTATGGGCCTAGAGGCTAAATGGGAATAATGGGACGAATGGGCCTAATGGGCCTAATGGGATTAATTAGCCTAGGTGGCATAATGGACTTAATGGGCCTAAGTGGCTTAATGGGCCTAAGTTTCCAAATCGAACTAATGGGATTAATGGGCCTAATAGGCCTAAGTGGCCTAATCGGCCTAATGGGATTAATGATCCCAGTGGGCCTAAGTTGCCGAATGGTCCTGATGGTCCAATGTAGCGCAATCAGACTAAGTAGCCTAATAGGAATAAGTGGTCCAATGGGCCCAATGGAACTAATGGGTCTAAGTGGCCTAAGTGGGCTATTGGGCCTAATGGGCCTAAGTGCCCGAATGGTCCATTGGGCTTAATGGTCCTAAGTGGAATGATGGACCAATGGGCCTTAGTGGACTCATTGGTCTAAAGGGCCTTAGTGGACGCATGGTACTAATGGGCCTATTGGGCCTAATGGGACGAATGAGAATAATGGGCCTATTGGGCATAATGGGCCAGAGTAGTCGAATGAGCCTAAGTGGACTGATGGGCCTAACGGGATGAATGGGTCGAGTAGCCAAATGGGCCTAAGTTTCCTAATGGGCGTAATGAGCCTAAGTGTCCTAATGGGCCTAATGGTCCTAAGTTCACTAGTTTTCCCAATGGGCCTAAGTGGCCTAAGTGGCCTAATTGGCTTAATGGGCCTAATGGGCCAAAGTTGTCGAATGGGCCAAAGTGGCTAAATGGGCCTAATGGGTTGAAATGTCCTAATGGGTCTAATGGGAATAAGTGTCCTAATAGGCCCAATGGGACTAATGAGCCTAAGTGGCTAAATGGGCCTAATGGGTCGAAGTGGCCTAATGGGCCAACTGGGCCTAATTCCCCTAGTGGGCCTAATGGGCCTAAGTGGCCTAATGCGCCTAATGGGACTAAGTGGATTAAGTGGCCTAATGGGCCAAATGGGCTGAAGTGGCCTAATGGGCCTAATGTTCCTAATTGTCCTAAGTGGCCTAATGGGCCTAATTGGCATAAGTGGCCTAATGGGCCTAATTGGACTAAGTGTCCATATAGGTCTAATTGGATTAATGGGCCTAATGGTTCTAATGGGCCTAAGTGGTCTATTGGGTATATTGGGTCAAAGTGGCCTAATGGGCCTAAGGGTCCTAATGGGCCTAACGGGCCTCATGGGACTCATGGGCCAAGGTATCCTCATAGGCCTCATTGGCTTAAGTGGCTTAATGGTCTTAATGGGACCAAGGGGATTAATGGGTTTAAGGGGCCTAATGGGATGAGTGGGATTAACAGGCCTTGGTGCCAAATGGACCTAATGTATCGAATGGACCTAATAGGTCGAATGATCCTAAGTGGCCTAATGGGCCTAATTGGGCAATGTGGACTAATGAGCCTAAGTGGATTAATCGATCTAATGGACTTAATGGGCCTATTGGGCCTAAGGGGCGTAATGGGCCTAAGTGGCCTAATGGGACTAAGGGGCCTAATGGGACTAAGTGGCTTAATGGGCATAGGTGGCCTTATGGGCTTACTGCGATTAGCGGAACTAGGGGCTAAATGAGCATAATGGGCCTAATGGGCGAAATGTACCTAAGTGGCCTAATGGGTCGAATGGGCCTAAGTGTCCTAATGGACCTAAGTGGCCTAATCAGCCTAATGGGCATAAGTGGCCTAATGGGCCTAGGTGGCCTAATGGGATTAATGGGATTAACAGGCCTAGGAGATAAATGGGCCTAATGGTCCTAATTGGCCTAAGTGGCCAAATGGGCCTAAGTGGCCTGATGGGCCAAAGTTTCCTAATTGTCTTAATGGTCTAAATGGTTCTAAGAGGCCTAATGGGACAAATGGGCCTAATTGGATTAATGGGCCTAACAAACATAATGGGCATAAGGGGCCTAATGGGCCAAAGTTGCCTAATCGACCTAATGTGCTTAATTAGACTAGTGGGCCTAATGTGTCTAATGGGCCTAAGTGGCCTAATGAGCCAAAATGGCCTAATATACCTAATGGTCTTAATGGGCCTAGTGGACCTAAGTGGCATAATGGGCCTAATGGGCCTTAGTGTCCTAATCGACATAATGTACGTAAGTGGCCTAATGGGCCTAAGTGGCCTAATGGGCATAATGGGCATAACAAACCTAGGGGACAAATGGGCCTAATGGGGGGCCAAATGGGCTTAATGGGACTAATGGGCCTAATTAATCTAAGTGTCCCAATGGGCCTAATGGGCCTAATGGGCCTAAGTGGGATAATGGGTCTAAGTTTCCTAATCGGCCTAATGGGCTTAATGGGCCTAAGGGGTCTAATGGGCCTAATGGGCCTAAGGGGCCTAAGGGGCCAAAATGGCCTCATTGTACTAATGGGATTAATTGGCTAAGGGGGCCTAAGTGGCTGAATGGGACACAATGGCCTAATGGGCCTAACTGGCCCAAGTGGCCTAATGGTTCTAATGGGCCAAAGTAGCCTAATGGGACAAAGTGGCCAAATGGGCCTAAGTGACCTAATTGGCCTAATGGGCCTAACTGGACTATTGGTCCTAAAGGTGCTAAGTGGCCTAATGGTCCGAAGTGGCCGAATGGGCCTAATGGACATAATGGGCCTAAGTGGCCTAAGTGGATTAATGGGCCTAGGTGGCTTAATGGGCCTAAGTGGACTAAGTGGAATAATGGGCCTAATGGGACACAGTGGACTAATGGGTCGAATAGGACTAAGTGGCCTAAATGTCCTGATGGGACTTAGTAGCCTAATGGGAATAATGGGCCTCAGTGGCCTAATGAGCCTAATCGTCCTAAGTGGCCTAAGTGGCTTAATGGGTCTAATGGGCCTAAGTGACCAAATGAGCTGAATTGGCCTAAGTGACCTAATGTGCCTAATGGTTCTCAGTGGCCTAATGGGCCTAAGTGGCCTAATGGGCCTAAGTTGCCTAATGGTCCTAAGTGGCATAATGGGACTCAATGGCCCAATGGGGCTAATTGGCCTAAATGGCCTGATGGGCCTTAGTGGCCTAATGGGCCTCAGTGGCATAATGGGCCTAATCGTCCTAAGTGGCCTAATGGCCCTAATGGTCCTAAGTGACCAAGTGAGCCAAATGGGCCTAATGGTCCCCAGTGGCCTAATGGGCCTAATGGGCCTAAGTGGCCTAATGAGCTGAATGGGTATAAGTGGCCTAATGGGACTAATGGGCATAATGAGCCTAAGTGGCTTAATGGGCCTGATTGGCATGATAGGATTGATGGCCATGATGGGGCTAATGATTCGAATAGACCTAGGTGGCCAAATGGGCCTAATGAGCCTAATGGACCTAGGTGTCCTGATGGGCCTGATGGCCCCGATGGGCCAAATGGGCCTAAGTGGCCTAATGAGATGAATAGACTTAAGTGGCCTAATGGGCCTTATGGGCTTGATGGGCCTGATGGGATGAATGGTTCTAAGTGGCTAAATGGGCATGATGGGTCGAATAGGCCTAAGTCGCCTAATGACCTGAATTGGCCTAAGTGACCTAATTTGCCTAATGAGCCTTAGTGGATGAATGGGCCTGATGGGCCCAATGGGCCTCAATGGCCTCATGGATCTGATGGCCTCACGGGGTTCATGGGCCTAAGTGGCCTAATGGGCCTAATGGGCCTTAGTGACCTAATGGGCCTAATGCAGCAAATGGGCCTAAGTAGCCTAATGGGCCTAGTGATCCTCAGTGTCTTAATGGGCCTAAGTGTCTTAATGGGCCTAGTGGGCCTAAGTGGCCTAAAGATATGAATGGGGTTAAGGGGTTTAATAGGCCTAAGTGACCTAATGGGCATGATGGGCCTTAGTGGCCTGATGGGCCTAAGGGGCCTAAGTGGCCAAAATATCTTAATGGGCCTAATGGGCCAAATGGGCCTAGTGGGACTAAGTGGCCTAAGTATCTTAATGGTTCTAATGGGTCTAAGTGGCCTAATGGGAATGATGGGCCTGATGGGCCTAATAGGCCTTAGTGGACTAGTTGGCCTCATGGGCCTAATTGACCAGATAGGCCCAATGGGACTAATGGGCCTCAGTGGCCCAATGGGCCTTATGGGCCTAAGTGGACTAATGGTCCAAATGAGCCTAAGTGTCCAAATGGTCCTTATGGGCTTGATGGGCCTAATGGGCCTAATGGACCTCACTTGTCTAAGTAGTCCAATGGGCCTCATGGGCCTTAGTGTTCTAATGGGCAGAGTGATCCAAATGGACCTAAGGGGCCTAATGGGCCTCAGTGGATAAATGTACCAACTGAGCTTAATGGGCCTGGTAGGCCCAATGGGAATAATGGGCCCCAGTGACCCAATGAGCCTAATGGGCCTAATTGGCCTAATAGGCCTAATGGCCCTAATGGACCTAATGGGACTTAGTGGCCAAATGGCCCTAATGGACCTTTGTGGCATAATGGGACTAATGGGCCTAAGTGGAATAATGGTCCTAAGTGGCCTCGTGGTCCTGATGGGCCTCATGGGACCAATGGGCCTTAGGGGCCCAAGTGGCCTAACAGACCGAGTGGGCCTAATGAGCCTAAGTCGCATAATGAGCCAAATGGGTTTAAGTGGACTAATGGGATAAATGGTCCTAATGTGACTAGTGGGCCTAAGTTTCTAATGGTCCTAAGTGGCCTAGGTGGCCTAATCATACTAATCAAACAATTGGGCCTAATGGGCCAAACTGGCCTAGGTGGCCGAATGGGCCTAAATGGCCCACTAGGCCTAATGCACCTAATAAGCCTAAGTGACTGGCCTAATGGGCTTGATAGGCCTAAGTGGCCTAATGGTCTGAATTGGCCTCAAAGGCTTAAGTGGGCCTTATGGGACAATGTGTCCTAATAGGCCAAATGGGACTAAGTGGCCTAATGGTGCTAATGGGACCAATGGGACCAATGGGCCCAATGGGCCCAATGGGCCTAATGGGGCTAATAGGCTTAATAGGATTAACATGCCAAGGTGCTAAATGGGCCGAAAGGGCCTAAACTGTCAAATGGGCCTCAGTGGACTAATGGGAATAAATGGACTAAGTGGCCTAATCAGCCTAATGTGATTAATGGTCCTAATGGGCCTAATGGGATTAATGGGACTAAGTAGCCTAATTGACCTAAGGGGCCTAATGGGACTAAGTGGCCTAATGGGCCTCAGTGGCATATGGGATTAATGGGATTAATGGGCTTAGGGAAAAAATGGTCCAAATAGGATGAATGGGCCTTAGCGGCCTAATGGGCCTGATCATCCTAATGGGCCTAGGTGGCCTAATCGGCCTAATGGTCATAGTGGGTCTAAAGGGCCTAATGGGCCTAAGGGGTCGGATGGGCATAAGTTGTCTAGTGGGCTTAGGTGGCCTAATGGGCTTAATGGGCATTACGGGCCTAGGGTCCAAATGGTCCAAATGGTCCTAATTGGCCTTAGTGGCCTAATGGGCCTAATGGTCCCAATGGGTCAAAGTAGCCTAATGGGTAAAGGTAGCCCAATTGGCCTAATGGGCATAATGGGCTAAATGGGCCAAATGGGCCTAAGTGGCTTAATGGGCCTAATGGGCCGAATGGGACTAATTGGCCTTAGTGGAATAATGGGGCAAAGTGGCCTAATGGGAAAAAGTTGCCTAATCTACCTAATGGACTTAATGGTCCTAATGGGTCAAATGGGCCTTATTGTCCTAAGTGGCCTAATGGGCCTAAGTGGCCAAATCGGCCTAATGGGCTTAATGGGCATAGTGGGCCTAAGTGGACTAATGGAACTTAGTCACCTAATCAACCTAATGGGGCTAAGTGGCATAATGGACCTAAGTGGCCTAATGATCTTAATGGTATTAACAGGCCTAGGGGCTTAATGGGCCTAATGGGATGAATGGGCCAAATTAGCCTAAGTGGCCTAATGTGCCTAATGGGCCTAAGTTGCCTAATCAGACTAATTAGATTAATGGGCCTAAGGGGCTTAATGGGCCTAGTGTGCCTAATGGACCTAAGTGGACTAATGGGCCTAAGTGGCCTAATCGGCCTAATCGGCCTAATGAGATTAATGGGCCTAGTGGGCCTAAGTGTCCAAATGGGCCTAATGGGCCTAAGTGGATTCATCGGCCTAATGGGCATAAGTGTGCTAATAGGCCTAAGTGGCCCAATGGACATAATGGGCCAAACAGGCCTAATTGGCCTAAGTGACTGAATGGGCCTAACTAGCCTAATGGGCCTATTGGGCGTAAGTGGCCTAATGAGCCTAAGTCGCCTAATTGGCCTAATGAGCCTAAGTGGCCTCATGGGCCAAAAGGACCTCAGTGGCCTATTTGGCCTGACTGTCCTCATTGGATAAATAGGCCAAATAGGCATAATGGGCTTAATGGGCCTAGTGGGCCTAAGTGGCCTCATGGGCCAAATAGGCCTAATGGGCCTAATGGGTCATATGGGCCTAATTGGTCTAACGGACCTAATAGGACTAAGTGGCCTAATGGGCCTAATGTCTGAATGGACCTAATGGGTTTAATGGGCCTATGTGGCCTAATGGACCTAATGGGCGTAATGGGCCGAAGTGGCCCAATGGGTGTAATGAGCCTAATGGGCCCAATGGGCCTATGTGGCTCAATTGGCCTAAAGGGCCTAGGTGACCCATTGGGCTTAAAGGGTCTAATGAGCCAAAGTGGCCTAATGGACCTAAGTGGATGAATGGGCCAAAGTCCCATAATGGGGCTAATGGGACTAAGTGGAAGAATATCCCTAAGTGGCCTAATAGGGATAATGGGCCTATGTGGCAGAATGGGCTTAAGTGGCCCAATGTGTCTAATGGGCCCAATGGGTGTAAGTGGCCTAATGGAAAAAATTGTCCTAATGGGTTGAAGTGGCCTAATGGGCTTAATGGGATCAAGTGAACGAATGAGCCAAATTGGCCTAAGTGGACCACTAGCCCAGTGGTCCTAATGGGATGAACGGGCCGAATAGTCCTAAGTGGCCTAATGGGATTGATGGGACTAAGTGGCATGATGGGCCTCATGGGCCTAAGTGGCCTCATGGGCCTAGTGGGACTAAGCGGCCTAAGTGGACTAATCGACCGAATGAGCCTAATGGGATTAAGTGGCCTAATGGGCATAATGGACCCATGTTGCCAAACGAGCCTATTGGGCCTTAGTGGCCCAATGGGCCTAATTTCCCTAAGTAGCCTAATGGGACTAACAGGATGAATGGGATGAATGGGCCTAATGGGACTAAGTTGTCAAATGTTCCTAATTGGTCTAATGGACCTAAGTGACATAATGGGCCTAAGTGGTGTAATGAGCTTTTGTGGCCCAAATGGGCCTAATGGCCTGAATGGGCCTAACATGATGAATGGTCCTAATGTGTCGATTGGTCCTAACATGCCGAATGGGGATAAAGGGCCTAAGTGGCCTAATGGTCCTAATGGTATGAATGGTCCAAGAGGACCAATGAGATTAATGGGCCTAAGGGTCCAAAGTGGACTAATGGGCCTAATGGGCCTAATCTGTCTAAGGGGTTGGATGGGCCTAATGGGCTGAACGAGCCTAATGGGCCACATGGGCCAAACTTTCCTAATTGTCCTTATGTTCTTAGGTGGCTAAATGAGTCTAAGTTTCCTAATGAGAAAAAGTGGCCTAATGGGCCTACGTGGCATAATGGGCCTAAGTGGCGTAATGGGCCTTAGTGGTCTAATGGGCCTAAGTGGCCTAAATGTCCTAATGGAACAAAGTGGCCTAATGGGCCTAAGTGACCTAATGGGCCTAAGTGGACTAATGGGACTAAGTGGCCTCATGGGCGTAATGGGCCTAAGTGGCCTAATGGGCCTAATGGTCCTGATAGGCCTCATGAGCCTAATGGGCCAAATGGGATGAAGTGACCTAACGGGCCTAAGTGGCATAAATTCCCTTAGGGGCCTAATGGGCCTAAGTGGTTGCATGTGCTTAAGGGGCCTAAGTGGCCTCATGGGAATAAGGGGCCTAAGTGGTCGAATGGGCCCAATGGGCCCAATGGACCGAATTGGCCTAATGGGACTAACGGGTCTAAGTGGCCTAAGGGGCTTAATGGGACTAATGGGCCTAAGTGGCCTAATTGGACTAATGGGCTTAGTGGGACGAAGTGGCCTAATGGGCCTAATGGTCCAAAGTGTCCTAATGGGCCTAAGTGGAATATTCAGTCTATTCGGCATATTCGGCCTAATGGGCCTAAGTGGCCTATTAGGCCTAATGGGAATAAGTGGCCTAATCGGCCTAATGGGATTAATGGTCATAAATGGACTAATGGTCCTAATGGAACGAAGTGGCTTAAGTGGTCTAATGGGCCAAATGGGTCAAAGTGGCCTAATCAGATTAATGGGCCTAAGTGGCCTAATGGGCCTAATGAGACCAATGGGCCAAAGTGGCCTGGTGGGCCTAATGTTCCTATGTGGCCTCATGGGTTTAAAAAGCCAAAGTGGCCTCATGGGCCTAATGGGCCTCACTAGCCTCATGGGTCTAATGGGCCTAAAGGGATTAAGGGGCCTAAGTGGCATAATGGGCCTAATCAGCCTAATGAACCTAAGTAGCCTAATGGGTATAATGTGCTTAAGTTATCTAATGGTCCCAATTAGATTTATGGGCATAATGGGCCTAAGTGGTCTAATGGGCCTAAGTGACCAAATCAACCTAATGGACCTAATAGGCGTAATGGGATTAAGTGTCTGAATGGGCCTAATGGGCCTAAGGGGGCTAATGCGCTGAATGGGAATAAGTGGCCTAATGGGCCTAAGTGGCATATTGGGATGAAGTGAACTTATCAGCCTAATGGACCTAATGGGCGCAATGGGCCTAAGTGGTTGAATGAAGCAAATTGGCCGAATGGTCCTAATGTGCCAAGTGGTCCTAATGGACATATTGGTCTAAGTGGTAGAATTGGCCTAATGGGACTAAGTGGAATAATGTGACTAAAATTATGAATAGACTGAATGGGCCTAATGTTCCTAGTAGGCCTAATGGGCCTAGGTGTCCTACTCGGCCTAATGGGACCAGTTGGCCTAAGTGGCCAAATGGGCCGAATGGGCCTAAGTGGCCTAATGGGACTAATGGGCCTAATGGTACAAAGGTACCTAGTGGGCCTAATGGGCCTAAGTGACCTAATGGGCCTATTGGGCCTAAGTGGCCTAATGGACCTAAGTGGCCTAATGGGTCCAATGGGCCTAAGTGGCCTAATGGCCCTAAGTGGCATAATGGGATTAATGGGCCAAATGGGACTAATGGGTATAATGGGCCTAAGTGGCCTAAGTGTCCTAATGGGCCTAAAGGGCCTAATGGGCCTATGTGGCCTAATTCACCCAATGGGCCTAAGTTGCCTAATGGGTCGAACGGGCCCAATGGGCCTAAGTGGCCTAATGGTGCCAACATGCATAACTGGCCTAAAGGGACTAATGGGCCTAACGTGACTAATGGTCCTAATGGGAAAAATATGCCTAGGTGGCCTAATGGGCCTACATGGCCAAATGGGCTTAAGTGAACTAATGAGACTAAAGAGCCTAATCGGCCAAAGGGGCCTAATGGGCCTATGTGGCATAATTGAAGCCTAATGGGCCTAATTGGTCGAATGGGATTTATGGGAGGAATGGGACAAAGTGGCCTAATGGGACTAAGTAGACTAATGGTCCAAATGGGCCTAATGGTCCTAAGTGGACTAATCGGCCTAAAGGGACTAATGGGCCTAAGTGGACTAATCGGCCTAAGGGGCCTAATGGGCCTAAGTGACATAATCAGCCTAATGGGCCTAAGTGGCATAATCATAACCAAATGGGCCTAAGTGGCTGAATGGGCCAAATGAGCCTAAGTGGCCTAATCATCCTAAAGGGCATAATGGGCTAAAGCGGCCTAATGAGCCTAAGTGGCATAATCAGCCTAATGGGCCTATTGGTTTAGCGGCCTAATGAGCCTAATGGTCCTAAGTGACCTAATTAGCCTAATCGGATGAAGGGTCCTAATGGGCCTAAGTGGCCTAATGGGCCTAAGTGGTCCAATGAGCCTAAGTGGTCGAAGGGGCCGAATCACACAAATAGGGCTAATGGACCGAATGTGCCTAATGGGCCTAAGTGGCCTAATGGGCGTAATGGGACTAAGTGGCCTAATGGGCCTAAGCGTCCTAATAGGCATAATGGGAAGGATGGGCCTAATGGACCTAATAGGCCTAAGTTTCCTAATGGGTCTAAATTTTTTAATGGGACAAATGGGCCCAAGTGGCCTAATGGGCCTAATCGGTCAATTAGGCCTAAGTGGCGCAATGGGCCTAATGAGCCGAATTGGCTTAAGGTACCAAATGGCCCTAATGAGCTGAATGAGCCGAAGTTGCCGAATGGGCCTAATGGGTCGAAAGGTATTAATGGGTCAAATGGTCCTAATGATCATAATGGGCCTAAGTGGCCTAATAGTACCAATGGGCCTAAGTTTCCTAATGGGCCTATGGGGCCTAATGGGTCTAATGGGCCAATGATTTGAATGGATGCAATGGGCCAAAGTGTCCTAGTGGTGAAAATTGGCTGAATGTGCCTAATTGGATGAATGTGCCTAATTGCCCGAAGTGGACGAATGGGCCTAATGGGTCCATTGGGCCTAATGGACCTACTAGACTGAAGTGGCCTAATGGGATGAATGGGCCTAAAGGGTCCAACGGGCATAATGGGCTGAATGGGCCGAATGAGATTAAAGGGCCAATGGGCCTAATGGGCCTAATTAGCCGAATGGGTAGGATGGGTCGAATGGCCCTAGTGGGCCAAAGTTGCTTAATGGACCTGTTGGGCATAATAGACCTAACAGACCTAATGGTCCTAAGTGGCCTAATGGTCTAAAGTGGACAATTGGACCTAATGCACATAATGGGCGTAATGTCCTAATGGGCCTAAGTGAACCAATGGGCCTAATGGGCCTAAGTGACTGAATAGACATAATGAGACTAATGGGCCTAAGTAGAACAATGGGCCAAATGGTCCAAAGTGGTCTAATGGGCCTAAGTGGCCGAATTGGGTAAATGGGCCTAATGGGACTACTGTGCCTAAGGGGTTGAATGGGCCTAATGGGATGAAGTGGCCTAATGGACATAATGGGCCTAAGTTGCATAATGGGCCTGAGGGGCCTGAGTGGCCTAATGGGCCAAAGTGGAAGAATGGGCCTAATGGGCCTAATGGGCATAATGGGCCTTAGTGGAGAAATAAGCCTAATGAGCATAAAGGGTCAAAGTGTCCTAATGGGGCTAATGGGCCTAAGTGGACCAATGGACCTAATGGGCCTAATGGGCCTAAGTGGAATAATGGGCCTAAGTGGACAAATGGGCATAAGTTTCCTAATGGATCTAATGGGCCTAAGTGGCCTAATGGGTATAATGGGAATAATGGGTCTAAATGGATTAATGGGACAAAGTGGACGAATTGTCCTAATGGGATTAATGGGCATAATGGGCCGAAGTGGCCAAATGGGCCAAATTGGATTAAGTGTCCTCGTGGGACTAATGGGCCTTAGTGACCAAATGGACCTAATACGCTTAATGGGCCTAAGTGGACAAATGGGACAAAGTGGATGAATGGGAATTTGGGCCTAATGGGCATATTGGGTCCCATGGGCTAAAGTGGCCAAATGGGCTTGATGGAAATAATGGGCTTAAGTGGGCTAATGGGACTAATGGTCCTAATGGCCCAAAGTAGATGAGTGGGCATAATGGGCCTAATGGGAAAAAGTGGCCAAATTGTCCTAATGGGTCTAGGTGGCCTAATGGGCCTATTGGGACTAAGTGTCTTAACAGGCCTAATAGACCAAATGGGCCTAAGTGACCTAATGAGACAAAGTGGATGAAATTACTTAATCGGTCGAATATGCATAATGGGCCTAATGGGATGAAGTGGCCAAATGGTCCAAGTGGGCCTTAATGGCCTAATGGGCCTAATGGGACTCGTGGGACTAAGTGGACTAATGGGACTAAGTGGCCTAATTGGCCTAATGGGCCAAATGGTCCAAATGGGACAAAGTGGACGAATAGACCTAATGGGCCTAATGGGCATAATGGGCCTAATGGACCGAAGTGATCTAATTGGCCTAATGGTCTCAGGTGGACTAATGTCCCTAATGGGCCTAAGTGGCTGAATGGGACTAATAGGCCTCATGGGCCTAATTGTCCTATCTGGCCTAATGGGTCGAAAAGTTCGAATGGGCCAAATGGGCCTAGGTCGCCTAAGGGGCCTAATGGGCCTAATGGTTCTAACTTGATTAGTGGGACAAATGGGCCTAAGTGGCACAATGGGCCTAATGAGCCTAATGGGCCTATATGGCCTAATGGAACTAAGTTTCCAAATGGTCCTAAGTCGCCTAAGGGGCCTAATGGGCCTAAGTGGCCTAATGGGCCTAATAGAACTATGTGTCCTAATGGTCCTAATGGGCCTAATGGGATAATGGTCTTAATGGGCCTAATGGGATAATGGTCTTAATGGGCCTAAGTGGATGAATGGGCCTAAGTGGCATAATGGGCCTAGTGGGCCTAACCGACCTTATATCCCTAATGGGCCTAAGTGGTATAATGGGATTAATGGGATAATGGGACTAATGGTCCTAAGTGGTTGAATGTTCCTAATGTACCTAAGTGGAATAATTATCCAAATGGGACAAATGTGCGTAAGTGGCCTAATGGGCGTAAGTGGCCTAATGGGCCTAATGGAACTAAGTGGCCTAATGTGTCTAAGTGGACCAATGGGCCTAAGTGGCCTAATGGGCCTAATGGCCCGAAGTGGCCTAATGGGTTTAAGTGGCCTAATGCATATAAGTGGACTAATGGGCCTAAGTGGCCTAGTGGGCCTAATGGGCTGAAGTGGTTTAATGGGTTTAAGTGGCTGAATGGGCCTAATGGGCCTAAGTGGCCAAGTGATCTTAATGGTCTGGGGTGGACTAATGGGTCTGATGGGCCTAATGGGATTTATTGGCCTAATGGGCTTAATGTTCATAAGTGGACCAATGTTCTTAATGGGCCTTAGTGGCCTAATGGGCCTAATGGTCCTAATAGGCCTAATCGGCCTAATTGTCCTAAGTGGTATAATGGGCCTAATGGGCCTAACTGGCCTAACTAGCGGAATGAGCCTCAATGTACTAATGGATGTAATATTCCTAATGGGTTGAATGGGCTTAAGTGACCTAATGTGACAAAGTGTCCTAATGGGCCTAATGGGCCTAAGTGGCCTAATGAGCCTAAGTGGCCTAATGGGACCAATGGGCCTAATGGGTCGAAGTGGCCTAAGTGGCCTAATGGGCCTAACAAGCCTTAGTGGCCGAATGTGCCTAATGGGTCTAAGTGGCCTAATTAACCTAATGGGACAAAGTGTCCTAATGGACCTAAGTGGCCTAATGGGCCTAATGAGTTAATGGGCATAATGGACCTAATGGGCCTCAGTGGCATAATTGGACTAATAGGACTCAGTGACCTAATGGGCATAATGGAACTAAGTGGCCTAATGGGTATAATTGGCCTAAGTGGCCTAATGGGATAAATGGGCCTCAATAGCTTAATGGGCCTAATGGGCATAATGGAATGATTGGTTCTAATGGGCCTAAGTGGCCTAATGGGCCTAATTGGACTCAGTGGCTTAAGTGGCCTAATGGGCCAAATGGGACTAAGTATCCTAAAGGGCCTAATGGGACTTAGTGGACTAATGGGCCAAGTGGGCCTAAGTGGTCGAATCGGCCTAAGTGGCCCAATTAGCCTAAGTGGCCTAATGGGCCTAAATTGCTGAATGGGCCTAATGGGACTAATGAGACTCAATGTCCTAAGGGGATAAAGTGGCCTATTGGGGCCAATGGGACTGATGGGCCTAATGAGCCTAATGGGCCTCAGTGCCCTAATGGGCCTAAGTGGGATAATGGGCCTAAGTGGCTTAAGGGGCCTAAGTTGACTAATGGGCCTAAGTGGCCTAATGGGACTAAGGGGACTAAGTGGCCTAAGGGGCCTAAGTTTTCTAATGGGCCTAATGGGCCCAATGGGACTTAGTATCCTAATGTACCTAATGCATCGAATGAGCCTAAGTGACATAATGGGCTTAATGGACATAAGTGGCTTGATGAGCCTAAGCAGACTAAGTGGCCTAATGGGCCTAATGGGCCTAAGTTGACTAAGGGGCCTAATGGTACTAATGGGACTAATATGCCTATTGAGACTAAGTGGCCTAATAAGCCTAATGCACCGAGTGTGCCAAAGTGGTATAATTGGTATTAGGGTCCTAAGTGTCCTAGTGGGCCTAAGTGTCCTAGTGGCCTAAGTGTCCTAGTGGGCCTAAGTGGACTAATGGTTTAGTGGGCCTAATGGGCCTAATGGGACTAATTGGGCTGATTGTCCTAATGCACCTAATGGGCCATATGGGCCTATGTGGCCTAATGGGCCTAATCCAATGGGATTGATGGGACAAATGGGCCAAATGGTCTTAATGGGCCTAAGTGTCGAAATGGTCCAAATGGGCCTAAGTGTCCAAATGGGCCTAAGTGGCCTAATTGGACTAATGTGTTTCATAGTCCTTAGTGGCCTAAAGGGCATAAGCGGGAAAATCGGTCTAATGGGACTAATGGGACAAATGGGCCTAAGTGGCCTAATGGGTCTAATTGGCCTAATGGGTATAATGGTCCAAATGAGCCTAAGTGACCTAATGAGCCTAATATAATGGACTTAGTGGGTCAAATAGACCTAAGTGGCCTAATGGGTCTAATGGGCCTAATGGGACGAAGTGGACCAATGGTCCTAATTGGCTGAATGGACCTAATGGGCATAATGGGACAAATGGATCTAATGGGACTAAGTGGCCAAATGTTCCTAATGAGCCTAATGTATGAACCTGATGGCTCTGCACTTTCTTAGACCCTGATGCTCCCCATGACTCCTCTTCCCCTCTTAGGGTTTTGAGGGTCTTCTTTATGGTGATGGTGTCTCTTCACATGGTCCATATTCTTCCTTATCTTGCTTTCTTTTTCTTCCCTCTTGACTGTTGTGGCTTGCTTGTGTGGTCATTGTGCGTTGTTGACCACCCCTATTTTGATCTTTACCTCCACATTAGACACATATTTTGGGTTTGTGTGTGTAGGTGCTTTAGACGGATTGGGTCGTCACTAGTGATTATGTCTAGTGCCTTATTTCTCCTCTACCCATGCTGGCCTACCCATCTCATTTTACTCCACTTTTTTTAGGCTCGATTTAGGATCTAGGACTACTTGGGATGGTGATGGAGTAGGGATGGATGTATACTCGACTCAGGTTCATTCCTCTGGTTGGATCCTTTTCTATTTTGAGGATGCTGATTGAGGTCTCATATGGTGATTTTATTTGGGATTGATTTGGTTTATCTGTTATTGCTTCTCTATTTTGTTGGACCGATGTGGTTTCTGGATTTGTCCCATATCGAGGCCTCCATCTTCTCATCCTTCCCACACTCCTTTACCTATCAGTTCGATGCACGGGTCTTCATGGGGGTTCTGGGAGGTGCAGATCATGTGGGTTAGGGTCTTGGAGAGGGTGGATGGCCCATCTTTTAAGGTTCTAATGGTTGTGATGTTCTATTTTGATGGTTTTTTTGGTGGTAATGTTTGAGTTCTAAGATGACGATATGAAGACATCAGTGGTGATTAGTGGACATCCTAGTTCGTTTTTCTCTGGTTCTCGGCTCTGACGATGATGGTCGATGATGACGAAGGTGGTGTTCCAACCAGTGATGTGGTGACTCTAGCGATGATGGTTATGATGATGATGTTCAGAGTGGATGATAACGAGGTAATGATGATAACAGGTGATGATGATGGTGACATCTTCTTCGACGTGCTATATTCGATGCAGTGGCTTCTATGAAAATTTAAAAAATGATTTCGAGGGCCTAATGAGCCTAATATGCCTAATAGACCTAATTGTCCTAAGTGGTCTAATGGGCCTAAGTGGCCAAATGGTCCGAAGTGGACTAATGGGCCTAAGGGGTCGAATGAGCCTAATGGGACTAAGTGGTCTAATGGGACTAATGGCTAATGGTTCTAATGGGAATAAGTGGCCTAAAGGGCCTAATGGGTCTAAGTGGTCGAGTGGTCCTAAGTTGACTAATGGGCATAATGGGCCTAATGGGCCTAATGGGAATAAGTGGCCTAATGGGACTAAGTGGCCTAATGGACCTAATGGTCCCAATGGGCCCAATGGGTCTTAGTGGACTAAGAGGCCTAAGTGGCCCAATGGGCCTAAGTGGCCTAATGGGCCTAAGTGGTATAATGGGCTTAATGGCTAATGGGTCTAATGATACCAAGTGACCTAAATGGCCTAATGGGGATAATGGACCTCAGCGGCCTAATTGGCCTAATGGTCTCAATTAGCCTAAGTGGCATAATGGGCCTAAGTGGCCTAAGTGGCCTAATGGGCCTAATGGGCCGAAGAAGTTGAAGTGGAATAAGGGGGGAAATGGGCTTAATTGGCTCAATTAGCCTAAGTATCCAAAGTGGCCTAAAGGGCCTAATGGGCCTAAGTGGCCTAAGCGGCCTAAGGGGCCAAATGGAATAATTTGGCTCAATGGGACTAAGTGGCCTAATGGGATTAAGTGTCCAAATGTTCCTAAGTGGCCTAATGGGCCTATGCGGCCTAGTGGACCTAATGGGCCTAATGTAGATAATGGTGATAATGGGCCTAATTGGAATAATGGGATGAATGGGCCAAGTGGACCGAATAGGACTCAGTGGTCTAATGGGCCTAAGTAGCCTAATTGGCCCAATGGGTCTAGGTGGCCTAATCGGCCTAATGGGATGAATGGGCCTAAGTGGCCTAAAGGGTCTAATGGGTCGAATGTGCCTAATGATCCTAATGGACCTAAGTGGCCTAATGGGCCTTTATGGGACTAAGTAGACCAATGGGACTAAGTGGCCTAATCAGCCTAATCGGCCTAAGTGTACTAATGGGACTAATGGGCCAATTGAGCCTAAGTGGACTAACGGGCCTAATGAGCCTAATGATCCTAAGTGGCCTATTTGGTGTAATGGGCCTAATGGGAATAAGTGGCCTAATCGTCATATTGAGACTAATGGGCCTAAGTGGCATAATGGGCCAATGGGACTAAGTGGCCTAATGGTTTGAATGGGCCTAATGGGTCGAGTGAGCTGAGTTTTCATAATGGTGCTGAGTGGCCTAATGGGCCTAATGAGCCTAAGTGGTCTAATGAGCCTAATGGGTTTTAGTGGCCAAATCGTCCTAATGGGAATAAGTGGCCAAATGGGCCTAATGGACCTAATGGGCCTAAGTGGCCTAATGGTTCGAGTGGGCCTAAGTGACCTAATGGGCCTAAATGGCCTAATCGGCCTAATGGGACTAATTAGGCCTTAGGTATTAGTGTTTTATATATAGTGTTTTGGGTTTAGGTTTTAGGATTTTTTTGGTTCTAATTGGCATAAATTGGTCTAAATTGGCCTAATTGTCCAAATGACCAAATGACCAATTAGCCTAATGGCCCAATAAACTAATGGGATAATGTTCTAAGTACCTAAATGACCTAATTGGTCTAAATATCCTAATGGAACAATAGCCTAGTGGTCTAATTGGCATAATGTCCTAATTGGCATAAATGAACTAATTGTTCTAAATGGACTAATTAGTCTGAATCTATTAAATGGTATAATTGGATTAAATGGAATAATTTGCCTAATTGGCCTAATTGACCTAATTGGCCTAATTGTCCTAATTGGCCTAAATTGGCCTAAATGGCCAAATGGGTCTAAATGGTCTAATTATTCCAAATGGACTAAATGGTCTAATTGGATTAAATGGTCTAATTGGACAAATTATCCTAATTGGCCTAATTATCCTAAATTGGCGTAAATGGTCAAATAGCCAAATAAAAAATTGGCCTAATGGTGTAATGAACTAATGGGATAATGTCTTAATGGACAAATTGGTCT
This sequence comes from Viscum album, assembly GCA_963277665.1. Lineage (NCBI taxonomy): Eukaryota > Viridiplantae > Streptophyta > Magnoliopsida > Santalales > Viscaceae > Viscum > Viscum album. The sequence continues at coordinate 1,777,884,791 of OY728156.1, forward strand.
AAATAGCCTAATGTCCTAATTGGCATTAATGACCTAATTGGTCTAAATGGACCAATTGGTCCAAATGGATTAAATCATCTAATTGGATTAAATGGTCTAATTAGAATAATTCTCCTAATTCGCCTAAATGGTATAACTAGCCTAATGGACTAAATTCTTTAAATGGATTAAACACCTAAATTGCCTATGGCCTAATGACCTAATTGGCCTAAATGACCTAATTCGCCTAAATGACCTAATTTTTCTAACTGACCTAATTGGTATAATTGGCCTAATTGGCATAATTCACCTAAATGAACTAATTGGAAAATTAGACAAATAGAAAAATGATAAAAATTACCAAGTGAACAAATAAAAAAATAACACAACATAAATTGAATTACACCAAAATGATCATACAATTGGAATCCATATCATGCTAATTAATATTAATTGTTTATGTTATGTCACTAGCATTAAATTTCTAATTAAATTTATTTTTAGATGCTTCTTCATTTTATGGATTTCTTGAATAGCTACAATTTTAATTCATTCTAGGTTTATCACTTTCATATTATTAAATAATGTAGTATTATACTAATCAATTTCATTTATATCAAGTAGAATTTGGCATCGAAGGTCGTGTTCCTTAAGAAGAATTATTTTCCTTGACTAGGAATTAAAATAATGGAAGTGATGTAAATGTACAAACACACGAAAAGATTGTAATTTTTTTATTGATATTTCAAATTTTGATACATAATTATTTATTAAATATCTTGTTTATATTTTCAACAATGTGTCCTAGAGGCCCTAGATGAGAAAGAAGATGACAACTTCGGGCTAAATGATCATTTGAGACAAGTATTAGGTGAGGAATTCCATGGGAGAGTTTGATGTAAAACCATGAAAAACATAATCCCCAATAGGTATTGGACCTTATTGGGTGCCTCTCAAACCTATCAGACCACCGAGCTGAAAAAAGTTCATGCAGAAGGAGATGATTCCAAAAGAAAATCTATACATGAGCATGAAATAAGCAAATTGGTCACCAAAAACTTCCTAAAATATATGTTAGTTATAAGTCCACCACTTCCATTAGAGACTGATATTACTTTTTATTCATGTATGAAATAAATGTGCTCTTTATATGATACCTTGGGTTATTTAAATGAGGGTCCTAGTGGCGGTCGAGCTGATGGAAGTGGTGGAGGTGGTGGGTGGGGGGGGGTGGAGGTGGTAGTGGTGGCGATGAAGGTGGCAGTGGCGATAATGGTGGTGGTGGTGGTTTTAGGCATAATGAAAGTGTGCAAATATAGATGATCTATTTAAATTTATTTTAATAATAATTTATTAAAACCAAGAGTGAGGATCTTTCACGTTAAATTTAAAATTAATTTATTTAATATTTAAATAAATAAATACATGTGCTTAAGAACTTTCTTCATCAGTGAATGTTGATCATCTGAAAAGACCCTTTCATATTACCATCATTTAATTATGAGGATCCCAGGATAAAATCCCTCTAACGATGATACACATGTGCTTCTATGATCTCTGAGTAACACCACTTGATCTCGAGGTGCTAGTGAGGCGAGTCGAATGTCTTATGTTGTTCGTTCTTGATCAGTCGTTCTTCAGTCTTGAATAAATCTTTCTTACACTTATCATTTTTGAGAGGGAGAGAGAGAAGGAGGAGTTGAGAGTGAATTTTTTGTATGAAACAATTTTATATTCTTAATTTTTGGATTCTCTAAACAATATACATAGATTCCTATTTATAGAGTTGATATTTAAGTTAAAATATTATTTAATTTCATACCGAACATTAAATAAATTGCCTAAATTGTCTAATTGGCCTAAATTTCATAAATTACCTAATTGGAATAATTTTCCTAATTGGCCTAAATGGCCTAAGTTTTCCTAGATAGACTAAATGTCCTAACTGTCCTAAATTATCTAAATTATCCAAATTTTCTTAATTGACCTAAATTGCCTAAATTGTCTAATTTGTCTAATTGTCCTAATTGGCTTAATTGGCCTAAATGGCCTAAATTGGAAAAATCGGTTTAAATGTATTAATCGAACTAATTGTTATAAATGTCCTAAATTGATCTAAATGGCCTAATTGGATGAATTGGCTTAAATGGTATAAATTAGCCTAAATGGCCTAAATTGGCCTAAATGGTCTAAATAACCTAATTGACCTAAATGACCTAAATTGGCCTAAATGACCTAAATTGTCTAATTGTATCAATTGTAATAATTTTCTTAAATGAAATAAATGGACTAAATGGCCTAATTGGCATAAATGGCCTAAACGACCTAAATGACCAAATTGCTTAATTGGCCTAAATGACCTAAATGGTCTAATTGGTCTAATTAGTCTAAATGGAATAATTATCCTATATGGATTAATTTTCCTAATCGGCCTAAATATACTAAATATAGTAATTGTTCCAATTGTAATAATTGGGATAAATGGCCTAAATTAGCCTAAATGTCCTAAATTGACCTAATTGACCAAATTGGTCTAAATGGTCTAAATTGGTCTAAATGGTCTAAATGGCTAAATTGGATTAAATGATCTAAATGGACTAATTTATATAATTGTACTAAATGACCTAATTGGACTAAATGGTCAAAATTACCTAATTGGTATAATTGGCCTAAATGACCTAAATTGACATAAATGGCCTAAATTGGACTAAATGGCCTAAATTGGGCTAAATGGCCTAATTGTCCTAATTGGACTGAATTGCCTAATTGGACTAATTGGCCTAATTGACCTAATTTTCATGATTGGTCTAAATGAGAAAATTTTTCATAAATGGCTTAAATTGGCCTAAATGACTTAAATGGCCAAAATTGGCATAATTGGTCTAAATGGACTAAATTAGCTAAATGGCTTAATTGGCCTAAATTGCCTAAATTGTATAATTGACCTAATTGAACTAATTGTCTTAAATGGACTAAATTTTCCTAAATGTCCTAAATTTCCAAAATTAGCCCGAATGGCCTAAATTGGCCTAAATTGCCTAAATTTCCTAAATTGCATAATTGGTCTGATTGGCTAAAATGGTCTAAATTGGCCTAATCTGCTTAAATGGCCTAATTGAACTAATTATAATAATTGGTCTAAATTAACTAAATTAGCCTAAATGTAATAATTTTCCTAATTGGCCTAAATGGTCTAAATTGGCGTAAATAGCCTAATTGGTCTAAATTGGCCTAATTGGTCTAAATGGACTAAATGAAATAAATTTCCTAATTGGAAAATTGGAGTAATTGGAATAATTGGCCTAATTGGACTAAATTGGCCTAAATGGCCTAAATCTTCTAATGAGCCTAAATGGCCTTAAGAGCCTAAATTGGCCTAATTAGTCTGAATTGGCCTCATTGGCCTAAATGGACTAAATGACCTAATTCGTCTAAATGGCCTAAATGGACTAATTAGCCTAATTGGCCTAAATGACCTAAATTGGATTAAATTGCCTAATGGTCCTAATGGGCCTAAGGGTCGAATGGGCCTAAGTGGCATAAGTGGCCTAATGGACCTAGTGGGTCTAATGGGCTTAAGTGGCCTAATGGGCCTAAGTGGCCTAATCATTCTAATAGGCCAATGGGGCCTAAGTGGCCTAATGGGTCCAATGAGCCTAATGGGATTAAAAGGCCTAATGGGTTCACTGGTCCAAAGTGGCGTAATGGGCCTAAGTGGCCTAAGTTGACTAATGGGATGAATGGGCCTATTGGGCATAAGTGGCCTAATGGGCCTATTGGGCCTAAGTGTATTAATGGGACCATTAAGTCCAATTTGGACTAATGGTCATAATGGGATTAATGGGTTGAATGGAAAAGTTGGGCCTAAGTGGCCTGATGGACCTAATAGGCCTAATGGGCCTAAGTGGACTAATGGAGCCATTATGGTCAATTCAGCCTAATGGACCTAAAGGACAAATTGGACTAATGGACCTAATGGGCCTAATGGGCCCAATTGGCCTAATGGTTCTAAGGGACCTAATGAGCCTAAGTGGATGAATGGGCCTAAGTGGCCTAATGTGTTGAATGGGCCTAAGTGGCCTAATGGGTCCAATGGGTCCTAAGGGGCCCAATGGGCCTAATGGGTCTAAGTGGCCTAATGGGCCTAAGTATCCTAAGTGGACTAATAGGACTAATGAGACTATTGGAACCAAGGGAACTAATGGTGCTAATGGGCCTATTGGCCTAATTGGCCTAATGGGACGAAGGTGCCGAATGAGCCCATTTGGTCGAATGGGCCTTGTAACACCCAGCCCTTACCTCATTAGCTTGAGGAGCCGGTGAGGGTTACTTGGCCTTAAGCGACATTCCAAATGCACCAAAGACTGAAAATAAATGCTGAGGGATTCAAGAAAAAGTTGGGAAATGATTTTCCCTTAAGACAAAAGCAACCAAACCAGCCACTAACAACCACTATATGATGTATGTCAATAAAACATTCAAGCATGTATTCCCTAATCGTGATCAAACCGTGCGCCCTTAAAAAAGCCTTCAAACTTATTCATAACCATTCCAACTCTCTCAACCTCTTCCCAACTCATCCCATGCACTTTATACACATGAAAAGGTATAAACAAAGGCTACATACCTCAAACTGGGGGTGCTACATTCTCCTCACCATTGGACTTTCCATCCCCAGAAAGTAGTGGACCCATCCTTTTCCGAAAGAGCTCGGGCCATTGCTCGACCATCCCTTTATCCCACTCCCAAGTCTCCTCTTAGATCTATCCATGCTGCCACAAAACCCGAACCAAACCGATGCTTTTACCCCGCAATACTTTCTCTCGCCTATCCACAACCCACACTGGCATGTGCACCAACGTAGCATCCGGCTCTAGATCAACATGATCCCATCGAATAACATGGCCTGGATCCGGCTGATACTTTTTCAACTGTGACACATGAAACACATTGTGCATGCACTAAACCTAGGTGGAAAAGCAAAATGATAAGCCACCTCACCAACCCACTCAAGAATATCAAAAGGTCCAATATACCTCAGAGATAACTTTCCCTGCTTCCCAAACTGACGATGTCCCAACCTAGGAGAGATCCTCAAGAAAACATGATCACTCGCCTCGAATGACAATGTCCATAGAAAATGATCCACATATGATTTCTGATGAATCTGAGCCGTCTCTATTCTCTTTCTGATTAACTTGATCTTCTCTGTAGTCTCCTGGACAAGGCTCGGTCCAACCATCAAGGACTCACCCGTTTCCACCCATCATAGTGGAGAATGACATGACCACCCATACAATTCTTCAAACGGAGCCATATTTATGGATTCTTGATAACTATTGTTGTATGAGATCTCAACCAACGACAAGTGCTCCTCCCAAGAGCCACCAAAGTCCATGACACAAGTCTGTAACATATCCTCCAAAGTTTGTATCGTCCTCTCGGATTGACCATCCTTCTAAGGGTGATACGTCATACTCATGGTCAACTTAGTTCCAAGGGCTTTCTATAAGGATTTCCAGAAACAAGATGCAAACCTCGGATCTCTATCAGATACGATCGAAACTAGAACACCATGCCTCTTTACCACCTCTCGGATATAGATTTTGGATAGATCCTCCATTTTATGAGATTCACGAATTGGAATGAAATGGGCTGACTTTGTTAGCTGATCCACTATAACCGAAATGGCGTCGTGGTTTTTGACCGTTCTTGGGAGACCTGTTACAAAATCCATCGCTATTTGCTCCCACTTCCAAACCAGGATTGGTAAAGATTGCAACATTCTTGCTGGCCTTTGATGCTCTGCCTTGACCTGCTGGCAAGTCAAGAATCTCAAAAAAAACTCAGCCACTCTTCTTTTCATACCATCCCAAAATAACTGCGCTTTCAATGCTTTATACATTTTCTAAATTCCAAGATGAACTGCCCATCTGGAATGATAATACACACTGAGAAGATCCTCCTAAAAAGAAACTGGTACAACCATCCGATTCTAAAAACACAAAAATGAATCGCCATTCAGTTGCCAACCCTCAATGGTATCCCCACCATTGAGTTTAGACCTCATGGTCACACACTCAGAATCAGATATATGTGCCTCTTTAACCAAGCCAACCAAGTTAGGAATCAAAAAAACTAGAAAGAAGACCGCTCTATCACCCTGGTCCTCACATTCCAACCACATGTCAGCTATAACTGACATCAACTACCACTGTTCTGATGCCTGTTTCACCACATGAGCATATGATTTTCTACTTAATGCATCCTCCACCGAATTTACCTTACCCAATGTATATGTCAAGTTAAAATAAAAAATCGGGAGATATTCCATCCATCTTTTTTTAACTCAAGTTCAAATCCCTTTGCAAGAAAATGTGATTCAAGCTCTTATGATCTGTATATATTGTGAATTTGTCACCGAAGAGATAATGACACCACACTTTCAAATCATGGACCAATGCTTCCAATTCCAAATCATGAGTTAGGTAGTTATTCTCATGCACCCTCAAATTCTGTGGTCCATATACAACCACATGATTCCCTTTGATGAGAACGCACCCCAATAATGATCCGGATGCATTGCAATACACCACGTACCCTTTTACTAGTTCTGGAAAAACCAAGATTGGTGCTGATGTAAGGTGACCTTTTATCTCCTCAAAATACTGCTTACACTATTCATTCCACTGGAATGAAACATTCTTTCTTGTCAAAGTTTTCATCGGTGAATCCAAATGTGAAAAATCACGAACAAAACGCCGATAATACCCAACTAGACTGAGGAAACTCCGTACCTCAAACACATTCTTTGGTGGTTGAAACGATATAACATCCTCTATCTTTTCTGGATCCACTGAAAACCCCCTTTCAGAAATCACATGGCCAAGAAAGCAAACTTTCTATATCCAAAAGTCACACTTTTACAATTTGGCATACAACTGATGATCCCTCTTGATCCCCAGCACTGTCTCTAAGTTCTTCTCATGCTCCACCCTTGCCTTTGAATAAACTAGAATATCATCTACAAACACCACCACAAATGAATCTAGATATCTATGAAATATCCGATTCATCAATTCCATGAACACCATTGGCACATTCGTTAGACCAAAGGGTATAACCACATATTCATAATGGCCATATCTACTTCTAAAAGCTGTTTTAGGAATATTTTCCTTCCTCTCCTGTAATTGATGATATACCGAAATCAGTTCGATCCTGGAGAACCAATGGGATCCCCTCAAATGGTCGAACAAATCATCAATTCATGGAAGTGGATATTTGTTCTTTATCGTAACTTGGTTAATTATATGATAATAAACACAGAGCCTCAAAGTTCCATCCACCTTTTTCACAAACAATATTGGCACTGCCCACGGGTAAATACTAGGCTGGATAAACCCTTTGTTTTCTAACTCTTCCAACTGGACTTTCAATTCCCACAATTCAGTAGGTTCCATCTGGTAAGATGGAAGTGAGATAGGACTGGTTCCCAGAATGTGATCAATTGTAAGCTCCACTTCTCTTACGGGAGGTAACCCAGATAATTCTTTAGGAAAAACATCCATGAACTGATCCACCACTTCTGGAAGAACACTCTGCTCAACACCCTCTACTGACTCCAATGACAACACCACTAACTGAAATGATAATGTGCCCACTACTAGTGCCAACAAACCCGTTGCACCCTACCTTTCATGAATCTCTCCTCTAAAGAGATGTCTAATGCCATCGTGTGTCGTAAAAACCAATGTTCACTCATTACAGTCGATGTGGGCCTTAAACGCCATCATTCAATCCATTCCCAGGATTACATCATACCCATCCATCTCTTTCACTGAGAAATTCCACATTAGATCAACCTCTCCCACAACGATACAACATGCTCTACACAATAAGGCTCAACACTCTCTTCCACCCAAAGGTTTTTGAAGTTTCAAAACTGAAGGCATCATTTTTACCCTTAAACCCAGCAACTCAACCACACGTGTAGAAATAAAAGAGTGTGAATCACCCATGTCAAACAACACTTGCATCAAGGTAGAATTTAAAAGAATAGTACCTCGCACCATGGATGGTCCTGACCGATCATCCACCACAACCTACTCATCTCTAAACAACTATTTTCTTGCCATTTTCTACTCTTTATTTCCTTGCTGAGGTGTCATGGAATTTAGAGAATCACCATGACCCACTTTACTCTGCTATTGAGGAGTATGTTGTTGCCCCCATCCCGTTGAAGCATATGACATCTGCGATCCCTGAGGAGTGTCACATGCACCCAACCTTGGATAATTCTGAAAATAATTCTACAGATGCCCTATCTTCTTACAATTATGACAAACTCAAGGTTGTGTCGTATAATCCAGCTTGATGTGGCTCGTAGAACCACACTGAAAACATCCTGGTTTGCTCTGGGTCTTCGGAGGAAGATTTGCCAATCCTACCTTCAGATTATGTGCCATACTCCCACCCTAGTAATAAGTATCCCTCCTCCACTTGAACCCAGCGTTAGAGTTCCCACTATTCCCCATGGGTACCACCATGCTTCCTCCGCTCGGAGCTCCCAACAGATCCCACTCAGCCACTGATGCTCGATTCACCATCTCTGTGTAATCACCAATACATAGCACTTCTATCTTTGAATGGATTTTTTGCCTTAACCCCACTTCAAAGATCCTTCCCTTAAACGAAATGCTACCCACCACCTCGAGTGAAAACCACACTAAGATCATAAACTTAGCTGCATAATCCATCACAGACATATTCTCTTGCTTCAGACTGAAGAAATCAGTTGTGCGCTGAATTCTGAATATATGTGGGTAGAATTGTTTATTAAATAATTCCTCAAAGCCTTCCCACGTCATACCCTAGTCCGTTCTATCTTGGACTACCAACTCCCACACCTGAAGGGAAAGATCTTCCAACATATACGTGGCCAACTTCACATTCAACTCTACCAGTGTTCCCAAGAATTCAAAGATCTTGTTCATTCTATTCAACCACGCTTATGCCCTCTCTATCTCTGAATCAACCCTTAATATGGGTGGATTTTTATTTTGAAATTGAACAGTATGATCCACATACCTTGGTTCATCCTCTTTATTTTCACTTTCCATAGCTTGGAAAGCTTGCACTATACTTTGCACCAACTACCGGTTCACCTGAGGCTCAGGTGCTACCACATTCTCAGCATCCTCCTCTAGTTGGTCTCTACGATGCCTAACTGGTGCCATTTCTATAAAAATAAAACAAACAACCATGAGTCTCACATTAGTAGACATCAAGAATTCACATTTCAAATCTCATTACACAACACTATCACAATGAGGGTTTACACCTTTCCACATTTTCCATGTTTCACCATTTTTTTTGAAAACCAAACCATTTTCAAAATGCCACTAGTTTCCATGTTTCAAATCCTTCCGTTTTGAAACCCAATTCATGTTTTTTTTCAAAATCCACCCATTCATATCACACCATAAATCATTATACCCCAATAAAATATGCATCCTAGAGGGAAGTAATTTCTACCATATATTTCATGTTCATCTCATTGGCTACACCCACGAAAATGAGATATCCAATGCCTATAAGTGTTTCCAAAACACTTATGTACCCAACTCCCTGGTAACTTGAAGTTAAACATAAGAGGGTTAGATACGTCATTTTATGCTATACGTTCCAAGTTATGACATTCTTACACCTTTTTACCATCCCAACTCAAGTAATATACCACAAATAATGTCAAATCCAAATCTGAGAATCAACTACAAAGGACAGAACAAGCTTATACCACTTGTAACACCCCGCCCTACCTCATTGGCTTGAGGAGGCGGTGAGGGTTACTTGGACTTAAGAGATGTTCCCAAGGTTCCAAAGGCTGGAAATAAATTCCGAGGGCTTCGAGAATAAGTTGGGGAATGATTTTCCCTTAAGAAAAAACTAACCAAACCATCCACTAACAACCACTAAGTGATGTATGTCAATAAAAAATTCAAGCATGTATTCCTAAAAAAACAAGTTGTTCCACAATACAACCCAAAACCAATACAATCCAACATGATATCAGAGTACTATGTGGAAGACTAAACCATACAACACTATGGTCCATGACCCCACCACATCTCCACACCAAGATCCAAGCTCTAAGATTCACCAAGAAATCACAATGCATCACTAAAGGAGGGTGATGCCTTACCTTTTCCCATGTCACAATACATAACATCTGAAAAGAAACCAAATTTCCAAAGAAGGGGTTGAGTGCAACTACTTATTAGGTTTCCCCAAATGACTTCCCTACATGCTACACTAGGATAAAACTGTTAGCACATTTATATAAAGCAGTTTATATAAAATAATCACAAGTGCAACCATTACCATAAGCCAAACACACCCTTACCAAGCCATATAACCCAAACCAAGTAACCAAGGGAAATCCAAACAAACATGCCATAATCTATTTCATCATTTACACATTTACACAACAATTTCCACCTTACAAAGCAATGCACAACAAAACAACCAAAATAGTGGAACTTCCATCCAACCCATTCACCCATTCACAACTAGTGGTACTTCCCACCCACTTATCCTTTGATGGTGGCCCTTCAGTCTACTAACCATCCCCTTATTATAGTGTTACTTCCCACCCACTTCCACACAACATTTAAAACAAGGCATAACCAATCATATAACCCACCAAGGCCACAACACATGCAAATAACCATTTCCACAACATGCCAAACCACATCAATAAATCACCCATTTATTAAAACCACCCTTAAATAATTTTTCCATGCCAAAACCCATTTCAATAAAACAAAATCTTTATTGAAAACCATTTTCATCAACAATTTTAACAAATCAATCACATAAACCCATTTTAAAATCCCCATTTTAAAATCCACAACAAGAACACTTCACCACAAAAACCCCTTTTTTCCAAAAATCCCCAAAGGACCAAAGGGATTTCCAATCAATTTTGCACATCAAAAGCACAATTAATTTTAAACAAACAGATTAATTGTATCCAAAGCACTATTTATAACCAAGTGGAGTCGAGATAGAAGCCACTTACCTTTAGGGTTCCCAAGAAATCGATCCACAAGCAATCACACCTCAAATTCGGAGAACGCACCACCGAAACGTCTCTAAATCCCCTTCCCTAACATTCACAAGCCTTAAAAATAAACATCCAAGGAAACCAAAACCCTATATCTACATGTAATGGATGTAGATCTAGAAAACTAAAGAAGGTAGAAGAGTGGATCTAGAGAAAACCAAAAGGAAACCAAGAGGAGAGACTTACTCGAGAGAAACCACATTCAAACCACCTTAAAACCCCTTCAAATCGCTTCCAAACCGAGTAGAAGATCCCCTACATCCCTTGAGAACCAAAAAAACCCAGTGAGGATCAAGTGGGAGAAACATTGGAGAGAAAAGAGGCAAACCCAAATGAACCCAGGTTTTAAAACCCTATTTTTAAGTGGTCACACGGTTAGTTTGCACGGTTTGGAAAACCATGCGCTAACCGTGCGCACGCTACTATCTCGAGTGCAAGGGTCCACACGGTTGCCTTGAATGGTTTGGAAAACCATGTGAAGGCCGTGTGAAGCGTATTGACTCCCCCTTCCCTGTTTCCTGGTGAACCCGCACGGTTTCCCCTAACCGTGATGAAACCGTGCACCCTTAGAAAAGCCTCCAAACTTATTCAAAACCATTCCAACTCTCCCAACCTCTTCCAAACTAATCCCATGAACTTTAAACCCATGAAAAGGAATAAACAAAGTCTACATACCTCAAACTGGGGGTGTTACAGTCCAATTGATATTATTAGGCCTATTGGACCTAAGTGACCTAATGAGCTTAATGGCCTAATTGGCGTACTGGGCCTAAGGGGCCCGATGGTCCCAATAGTCCCAATGGGTTTAAGGGTCCTAATAGGACTAAGTGGCCTAATGAGCCTAAGTGGACTAATGGGCATATTGGGACTAAGGGTCCAATGGGCCCAATGGTCTTGATGGGCCTAATGAACCCATTATGGATAATTCAACCTAATGGGTCAAATGGGCCTAACTGGAATAATGGGTCAAAGTGGCCCAAGTTTTCTAATAGGCCTAATGGGTCCAATGGGTATAAGTGGCCTAAGTTTCCTAATGGACCTAATGGGTCCAATGGGTCTAAGGGGTCAAATGGTCTTAAGTGGCCTAAGTTACCTAATGGGCCCAATGGGTCCAATGGGTCTAAGTTGCCTAATGGGCCTAAGTGGCCTAAGTTTACTAATGGGCCTAATGGGTCCAATGGGTCTAAGTGGTCGAATGGGACTAAGTGGCCTAATCTGCCTAATTGTTCTAATTGGTCTAATGGGATGAATGGGTTGAGTAGGCCTAAGTGGCCTAATGGGATGAATGGGTATAATGGGACTAAGTGGCCTAATGGGCCTAAGTGACCTAATGAGCCTAAGTGGCCTAATTTGCCTAATGGGCTTGAGGGCCTGATGGGTCTAATGGGCCAAAGTGGCCAAAGTGGCCTAAGTTTCCTAATGGTCCCAATGGGCCTAATGGGTCTAATGGACCTAAGTGGAAAAAAGTTACCTAATGGGATGAATAGGCCCAATGGGCCTAATGGGTTCAATGAGCCCAAGTGGCCTAAGTTGCCTAATGGGATGAAGTGGAATAATGGGATTAATGGGACTAAGTGTCCTAATTGGCCTAAGTGGCATAATTGGCATAATGGGTCGAATGGGTCTAAGTGGACTAAGTTTCCTAATGAGACAAAGTGGACTAATAGGCCCAAGTGGCCTAATGGGCCTAATGGGCATAAGTGGCCTAAGTCGACTAATGGGAATAATGTGCCTAATGGGCCTAATGGACCAAATGGGCCTAATGGGTCTAATAGGTCTAAGTGACCTAATCGGCCTAATAGGTCTAAGTGACCTAATGGGCCTAAGTAGCTTAAGTTGCCTAATGGGCCAAATGGGCCTAATGAGTTCAATGGTTCTAGGTGTCTCAATGGACCTGAGTGGCCTAAGTTTCCTAATGCGCCTAATTGGCTTAATGTATATAATGGGCCTAAGTGGCCTAATTGGTCTAATGGGTCTAATGGGCCTAATGGGTCGAATGATCCTAGGTGGTCTAATGGGTCAAATGGGTTGAATGAGACTAACATTACTGGAAAAAGGGTTTTTTTGCAACAGTTCATTTGCAATAGGATCCCATCACAGATGGCCCGTTGCAGAAAATTATGTCACAAATATTATCTTTTATGATGGTCCGTCGCAAAAGGTTATTATTTGGGACGAGCAGTGGCACCGTCAGAATTAGGTTCGGTGTTTTTTTTAAAAACTCTATTGCGACGGGCCGACCACCCATCGAAAATCGTTTTCCTGATTTTTTTATAAACTTTTTGCAGCGCGCCATCACAATTAGTATTTGCGACGATCCATTGCAAATAACGTGGAAAATAAAAAAAACCTTTTGCGATGAGCCTCTCGCAAATAGTTGAAAAAATAAAATAAAAATAAATAAAATAATAATAATAATAATATAATATTAATATAAATAAAATAATAATATTAATATTATCACAATATAATTATTTATAAAATAATAATAATAATAATATTATTAATATAATATCAATATAAACGAAATAATAATATTAATATTTGTAAAATAAAATTATTTTTTAAAATAATTAAATAATATAATATTATTATTATTAATATTAATGAAATAATAATATTAATATTAGTAATATAATAAAAAACTTAGTATTCACAAAAATATAAAAATATATTAATTAATAAAATAATAAATATAATAAAAAAATAAAAAAATAAAAAAATAATAAAAACTGTAATATTTGAGACAATATAAAAAATGCACTATTTAAAACTTTAAGTAGTTAATATTAAAAAATTCAAATGTTTCATTATAAAATAAAAATACATCACTGTGGGGGAGGGTTTTCTAGAGGAGCTGGAGGAAATTGTGGAGGAAACTTAATCCCTAAACTGCGAGTGAGACGTCGCATGTACTCCATCTGCTTCTGCTCTTACTGATGCTGCCATCGATGCATCTCATCCTGCCTCTCCTGTTGCTGCTACTGCTACTGCCGTATGAACTCTTCCTACTTCTATTGTTGCCACTGACATATCTCATCCTACTCCCTACGCATAGTCTCTATAAGCTCACTCTGAGCTCGTAGCTCCTCATACTGTGTATGAGATGATGATGACTCTCCACAAGATCCTCTCAGATTGGACACCGATATCACAAAGGTGCCATAAAAACCCCTAGGGGTCAATCGAGATATGATACCAATAACTTGTCCTTTTTCGAAGGCATACTCGGTCACCTGCATCTATGCTGCCTCATCAAATCGAGGGGCACTAGTCTGACCATCGGTCTTAGAATGACTATCACTAAGTGTCTGAGACTTCACAGCCTTATATGAATCTTTCAATTGAAATTTAAAATTAAAATATTTCAAATATTATTTTTAGTTAAATTTAATACTTAAAAGGAAATTATACTGACCACAATCTCATGCTGGTGAACACCTATAATCTCTCCAGTGGCTGGATTACTGTACATCCTCCTATAAACATCGTACTCCATAATATCGGTTTGTGAGACTGCCTATATGAATAAAAAATAAAACATTTACATTTAAAGTTATATACAATATTTAAAGAAAATGTACTTACCATATACTCCCTATGTCTACTGAATGTACGACTACAAGCTCGATGGATCACCTCATGTCTCCCTAAATTTTTCTAACCTACTGATGATCTACTCTGAAAATGCATACTCAACCAGTGTGTACATAATCCATCCCAAACCTGAGATGAAATATAATCAAGTCGGTGGACATGACATGTATCATCAAAATCTATCACTTCTACTTTCTCCATTACTTTCCTTTTCAAATTGTGCAAAAACTGAGTACAATGCAGATGCATAGCTCCCTGCCATTGCTTCCAGATAGCCTCATGAATTCTTTGATCAATGGGATACCATAAAACATACAAATTATTTATTATATCAAGTTATTAATTAAATTAATTTCAAAATAAATATTATTTATTTATGTACCTGCCAATGCTCGAATATGCAGCATTGTACATCAATAGGAATCTGATCCCATGACACCCATACATCAGAAAAATAATTGCGCAATATAGCGCTCCCCTGTCCAACAGCTATATGCATAAAGCTATGAAAAAAATTAATCAAACAATTATAATATAAATAAATTAATTAAAACTAACTAAAATACATAGGTAAACATACATTTACATGAATGGATCAAACCCAAGATGTTCACGTCACTCATGGATAAGGTCAGGAATCATCAGTCGGGCAAGACCATGCACCCTCCGAGTACCCCCTGAACTGCCAGCAATCTGAGGGTCAGATGATCTAACATTCTACCCATCCAAAGGTAGATCATCCTCCTGCAACAGACGATACAGATCCTCATCCATCTGAAACATGAAATTATTGTTTTTATCAAATATTTGAAAACAACTATTATATATAGATATATATTATATATGATTATAACCAGCATTTAACTATGTTAATGTCCATCCTCATACTCATCTTCGTAACTATCGATGTCAATGTATTTATATTCTTCCTCATCATCATCAATTTCTATATTAGTTTCTGTTTCATCATCTCTTTTCATTTCAAATTCAGTTGTAATGCCATTAACATCATCATCACCATCAGTCCATAATTGTTGGGTGTTATCAATGATATTCTTGTCTCTTTGTGAAAAATATGAATTTAGAAAAGTCTCTTGAAAAATTTCAATTCCTTGCACTTCAGTGGAACCATATTCACTTTTAGTAAACTAATTATCTCAATATTTAATTTTTATTATGATCCACCAATCACCCAACTTCCTTAAAGTAGCATGGTTTTTTCATAATAATTTTGATGTGCTCTATTAGCCAATAAAAATGGTTTATTTACTTCAAGAATACTTTTATATTGAATATCAATGATTCTATGGATTGGATGAACATGAAAGCATCTCTCAGTATCCAACCATTGACATTTAAAAATAATTATGTAATGTTGTCCCAGATAACAAAGTTCACTTATTTCTTCTACTATACTGTAAAAGGCAACTTCAGTTTCTCTATGATGATATCCTCTAAAGAAAACACCACTATTCATTGTTTTTTTGATTCCCAATATGCATGTGTATGAAATCAAAAACCATTAACCAGATATGCATTATAATATTTAACTATTTTTTATGGTGGGTCACTCAATACACACAATCGATTATCAATTTTATCAGCATGTTGAGATACCTGAAAATTTGTAAAATAACTTGCCTAATGGGCATGATTGGTCCAATGGGCCTAAGTGTCATAATGGGTCTAAGTGGACTAAGTTTAATAATGGGACCCATTGTCCTAATGGGACCAATGGGCCTAATGGTTCTAATGGACCTAAGTGGCCAAAGTTACCTAATGGGCCCAATTGGCTGAATGGGCCGAATGTTCCCAATGGACTTAAGTGGCCTAAGTTTCCTTATGGGCCGAAGTAGACTAATGGGATCAAGGGGCCTAAGTTTCCTAATGGGTCTAATGGGACAAAGTGGCCTAATGGGGCCAATGAGCCTAAGTGGCCTAAGTTTCCTAATGGGACAAAGTGGCCTAATGGGCCCAATGGGCCTAATGGGCCTAAGTGGAATAAGTTGACCAATGGGACTAATATGCCTAATGGGTTTAATGGGATAAATGGGTCTAATAGGTCTAAGTGGACTAATGGGCCTCAATAGCCTATGTTTCCTAATGGGCATAATGGGCCTAATTTTCCTAATGGACCTAATGGGCCTAAGAGGACTAATGGGTTCATGGGACTAAGTGGCCTAATCGGCCTAACGGTTCTAATGGGCCTAATGGGTTGAATGGGCTTAAGTGGCTTAATGGGTCGAATGGGTCGAATAGGACTAAGTGGCCTAATGGGCCTAAGTGGCCTAAGTTACCTAATGGGACTAATGTTTCCAATGAGCCTAAGTGGCCTAATGGGCCTAAGTGGCCTAAGTTTCCTAATGGGCCCAATGGACTGAATGGGATGAATGGGCCTAATGGGCCTAATGGGTCCAATGGGCCTAAGTGTCCTAAGTTTCCTAATGGGTTTAAGTGGCCTAATGGTACTCATGTGCCTAAGTGTCCTAATGGGCCTAATGGCCGAAGTCGCCCAATGGGCCTCATGGGCCTAAGTGGCCTAATGGGACCGATGGGACCGATGGTCCTAATGTACCTAAGTGGTTTAACGGGCCTAATGGGATAATGGGCCTAATAGTCTTAAGTGGCCTAAGTGGCCTAATTGGACTAATGGGAATAAGTAGCATAATGGGCCTAATGGGACTAAGTGTCCAAATGGGACTAAATGACCAATTGGACTAATGGGCCTAAGTTTAGTGATTTATGAAACTTGGTTGATAACAAAATAAAAAGGGGGGATTCTTAGGACCAAGATGATGTGGAAGGTGTTTGTTTTCATGTTTTGTATTTTCTTGTCAAGGAAAGCTTTTTAAGAAAAAAATCACCTCTCTTTGTATTATGTAAACTCATACTGGCCATTGTTTTCAAAAGAATCGGACTCACTCTTTCTATCATAACGAGGCAAAGTTTTTTGAAAGAAAAGGCACTGATCAGACTTGTCTTGGGTCCGATATATGAAAAGATTATAATGAGGAATTGATCATTATCTTGAAATAGAT
Organism: Viscum album; assembly: GCA_963277665.1. Classification (NCBI taxonomy): domain Eukaryota; kingdom Viridiplantae; phylum Streptophyta; class Magnoliopsida; order Santalales; family Viscaceae; genus Viscum; species Viscum album. Next base: position 1,777,902,533 of record OY728156.1, read on the forward strand.
AATAGGTCACATGGAGAATTCATCTTGTTGGAAGTAAATGGTCATCTGATTCACATTGAATCTAGTATGAAAGAAGTGCTTGTTTTGATGAATTATCAGAGTCTGTTAACTATGATAAAATTAAATGTGACTATACTTTGATAATTTGTATTTTATAAATCATAATTTTATTGGAGAACTTATGACGCAATATTGATGGAAGAAAGGGGAAAATAGGTATTCCAAATCATATCCAGATTTATTGTATCTAGGTTGAAGAGAAGAAAGAGATGATTCCAATCGAAAAGGAATCATACCCAAGGAAATAATATTTGGGATAAGAAAGAAAGAAAGAAGAAAGTGAGGATCATAATCAGAATGATCTTACCCAAAATGATAATTGCATGGTACTGTAGCATCCGATTATCCATCGTATGCATAAGAAAACTTTCGTACCCAGGATGATCAAACTCAGGATCAAGAAGAAAAAGATCGTACCCAATATGATATTATTTAGGCCAACTATTCTAAAAAATATCATAATCTAGAAAATAATATTCAGATAAGGAATTTATTTATGTTTATGTTTGGAAAGAGAAGGAAATAATGAGATCAATAATGTTGTAAACCATTTCAAAAGGGTTTAATTACTTTGTAGTTTTCAATTGGGTCAAGATTCTTTATATGAGAGTGTAATTGTTTTATATTTTCAAGTGGGTCAAGATAAGAAGTGAAGAAGTAAAAGTGGTTTGAAAGCAAATTTTGCTGGATGTAAAATTTATGGGGAGCTTGAAATTCAAAATAATTATCATATTCAGCATTCAAAAGGATAAGTGAAAGTTTTAGAATAATTTAGAATCTTTGAGAAGAGTTGATGAAGTCAAAATACACCCCATATTTTAGGAGAAATTAATATTAGGGTAAAATTGATTAAGCGGGAATTTTTTTGGATTCCTGCCAAAGCCTGTCGAGGGTCAACTATAAAAGGATTAAAGTATGTTGTACTTGAGGTGACCGATGTACTGTTCATGAGATAGAAGCTCCCAGTTTTAGAGAGAAGTAAATGTTTTTGTATTCACATTTGTTGAAGAAGTTTTGATTAATTGAAGTGAAATAGAAGAGAAAAGATCACAATATTGTATTCAGCTGGTCATTGTACAAAGTGTTTATCATACTCAGCTGATTACTGTATCTCTCTTGTCAATAGTATTCACCTGATCATCATATCAGGATTGATTAATTAGATCGTGATTTCCATACTGAGTCTTATGTACTAAGTAAGATGGAGAATTGAACTAGTGTCGATTCATATTTATCTCATTCTATCAAAGTTATGCTTTTCATACTGGAGAATATCATACTGATTAGAATCATATCGGGAAAATAGTATCGGGATTGTATTAGGGAGAATCGTACTCGGAGGAATCAGACTGGGAAAATTGGACTTGGTTTTTTTCATAACAAAATCTAGAAAGTTCTTACCATCTTCTAGGTAATAAATTGAAGAAGTTTTTTCAATTGAATACATTAGTGTAATTGAAAAGAAGAACTAGTAACCTGAGTTGTTACACAATCATTGCATTACTCTATTTATGATAAGAGTGTGCACATGAACTATTGGATTGTTTAAATAGTGTTACACAAGTGAAAGGTTATATCCTACTCATTGTAATCCAATGATTTTTTTTGTAGTTGATTGTGTTGTATTGAAACACTTCCATACCATACCAAGGGTGTAGCACTTCTTATTGAATAGTGACTCTTGTAAATACCAGTATTCCTCTAGGTGTGTGTTTGAATTGTTTTTAGTAGGGAATATAATCTTTAACAGGAGGTGAATTTTGTTTCATTTGAAAAGAAACATAAGAGAAAAAAAGTATCACTGATTCATCCCCTCCCCCTCTCAGTGATACAATCATCCGTTGGGCACTTTCAAGGAGCCTAATGGGCCCAAGGGGTGTAATGGGCCTAACTGGACTAATGGGCCTGATGGGACTAAGTGGTTGAATGGGATTAACTTAACGAAGTGGCCTATTGGGCCCAATGGTCCTAATAGACCTAATGGTTATAACTGGTCTAAGGGGCCTAATGGTCCCATGGGACAATTGGTCCTAACTGGCCTAAGTGGCCTAATAGGTTGAAGGGGCCTAAGTTACCTAATATGCCTAACGAGACTAAGTGGCCTAATGGTCCCAATGGCTTGAATGGGACCAACTGGCCTAACTTTTATAATGGGAACAAGGGGCCTAAGTGGCCTAATGGGCCAAACTAGCATAAGTGTCGGCCCAATGAGCCTAATGGGTCGAAGTGGCCTAAGTAGCCTAATTGGCCCAATGGGTCTAACGAACCTAATGGGCCTAACTTTCCTAATGGTCCCAATGGAACTAACTGGCCCAATGGGCCAAATGGGTTGAACTGGACTAAATCACATAAGGGGCCCAAGGGCCCTAAGGGTTTAATGGGTCCAATGGTTCTAACTAGCCAATGTGGCCCAATGAGCCTAGTGGGCCTAACTGTCCTAAGTGGTCTAATGGGATGAATGTGCTTAAGTGGCATAATGGACCCAATGAGCCCAATGGGTCTAACTGACCAAAGTGGCTTAATGGGCCTAACTATCCTAAGTGGCCTAATGGGCCTAATGGGTTGAATGAGACCAAGTTTCCTAATGGGATGAAGGAGATTAAGTAGCACAATGGGCTGAATGGGCCTAAGTGGCCCAATGGACCTTAGGGGCCAAATGGGCTGAATGGTCCTAATGGGCCTAAGTGGCCTAATGGGCCTAAGCGCCTAATGGACCTAAGTGTCCTAATGAGCCTAATGAACCTAATGGTCCTAAGTTGAAGAATGGGCCTAATGGTCTTAATGGGCCTAAGTGAAAAAATGGGCCTAATGGGCATAATGGGCCTAAGTGGCCTAATGGGCTTAGGTGGCCAAATGGGCCTAAGTGGCCTAAGTGACCTAAGTGGCCTAATTGTCCTAATGGGTCTAAGTGGCGTAATGGTCCCAATGGGCCTAAGTGGACTCATGGACCTAATGGGCATAATGGGCCTAAGTGGCTTAATGGGCCTAATAGGCCAAAGTGGCTTAATAGGCCTAAGTGGCTTAATAGGTCTAAGTGGCCTAAGAGGCCGCATGGGCCTAAGTAGCCAAAGTGTCCTAATGGGGAGAATGGGACAAAGTGGCCTAATGGGCCTAATGGGCCTTAGTGGCCTAATGGGCCTAATGGGCCTAAGTGTTTGAAGTGACCTAATCGGCCTAAGTGGCCTAATGAGCCTAAGTGGACTGATGGGCCTAATTGTCCTAATAGGCCTAAGTGGCCTAATTGGACTAAGTGTCCTAATGGGCATAATGAGCCTAAGTGGCCTAATAGGCCTAATGGGCCTAAGTGGCCTAATGGGCCTAAGTGGCCTAATGGGCCTAAGTGTCCTATTGGGACTCAGTGTCCTAATGGGCCTTAGTTGCCTCATGGGCCTTAGTGGACTAATGGGACTAATGGGACTGAGTGGCCTAATGGGCCTAATGGGCCTAAGTGGCCTAATGGGCCTAATGGGCCTTAGTGGCCTAAGGGCCTAATGGGCCTAAGTGGACTAATGGGCCTAATGGTCCCAAGTGGAATAATGATCCTAATGGGCCTAAGTGGCCTAATGGTCCTAATGCACCTTAGTGGCCTATGGGCCTAATGTGTCTAATGGGCCTAAGTGGACTAATGGGCCTAATGGTCCCAAGTGGCCTAATGAGCCTAATGGGCCTAAGTGGTCGAATGGGCCTTGGTGGTCTAATTAGCCTAATAGACCTAAGTTGTCGAAGTGGCCTAATGGGCCTAATGGGCGTAAGTGGCCTAATGGGCCTAAGGGGCCTAAGTGGCCTAAAGGGCCTTATGTGTATAATGGGCCAAAGTGATATAATGGGCCAAATGAGCCTAAGTAGCCAAATGGGACTAAGTGGTCGAATGGGCCTCATGGGACTAAGTGGCAGAATGTGCCTTATGATCCTAATGGGCCTCAATGGCCTAATGGGCCTAATGGGCCTAAGTGGCCTAAGTGGCCTAAGTGACCCAATGTGCCTAATGGGCCTAATTGGACTAATGGCCCTCTATGGACTAATGTGCCTAATGGGACTAAGTGGGATAATTGTCCTAATGAGCCTAATGTGCCTCAGAGTCCTAATGGGCCTAATGGGCCTCGGTGGACTAAGTTGAATAATGTGCCTAATTGACCTAAGTGGCCTAATGGGCCTAAGTGGCCTAATGAGCCTAAGTGGCCTAATGGGCCTAAGTGGCTAATGGTTCGAATGGGTCGAATTGGACTAAGTGGCCTAAGTTTCCTAATGGGACCAATGGACATAATGGGCTCGATGGGACTGATGGGCCTAATGGGATTAATGGTCCTAAGTGGCCTAATGAGCTGAATGGGTCTAAGTGGCCTAATGGGACCGATGGTCGTAATGGGCCGAATGGGCCTAAGTGGCCTCATGGTCTTGATAGGACTGATGGGTCTAATGGGATTAAGTGGTATAATGAGCTCAATGGGCCTAAGTGGACTAATGGGCCGAATGGGTTGAATGGGCCTAAGTGGCCTAATGGGCCTGATGGACCTAATGGGTCAAATGGGCCTCAGTGGCCTCACAAGCCTCATGGGCCTAATGGGACTAATGGTCATAATGGGTCTAAGTGTCCTATGTGGTATATTTCACCTAATGGGCCTTAATGGCCTAATGGGCCTAAAGCGACTAATGGGCCTAATGGCCGTGATGGATCTAATGGGCATAATGGGCCTAAGTGGCCTTAGTGGCCTAATCATATGAATGGGCCTAAGTGGCCTAATGGGTTTGATGGGCCTAATGGGACTTAGTGGCCTCATGGGCCTAATGGGCCTAAGAGACATAAGTATCCTAATGGGTATAATGGGCATAATCGGCCTAATGGGCCATAATGGCCTAATGGGCCTCATGGGCCGAATGGGGCTCTATGGCTTAATGGGCCTCATGGGCCTAATGGACTGATCAGCCTAATGGTCATAATAGGCCTTAGTGGCCTAATGGGACTAATGGTCCTCATGGTCCTAATGGGCCTGATCGGCCTAATGGCCATAATGGGCCTCAGTGGCCTATTGGGCCGAATGGGCCTAAGTTGCCTGATGGCCTTCATGATCGAATGAGCCCAATTGGGCGAAGTGGCCTAATGGGACTAATGGACATAAGTGGATGAAAGGGCCTAATGGGCCTAAGTGTCCTAATTGACCTGATGGGCCTAATGTGCATCATGGGCCCAATGGGACTAAGTGGCCTAAGTGTCCTAATGGGCCTCATGGGCCTAAGTGGCCTAATTGGCCTAGTAGGTCCAATGGGCCTAAGTGGCCTAATGAGCCTGATGGGTGTAATGGGACTAATGGGCCTCAGTGGCCTAATGGGCCTAATGGGCCTAATAGTCCAATGGGAATAATGGGCCTCATTGGCCTAATTTGCCTAATGTGCCTAATGGGCAAATGGGCCAATGGGCCAATGGACCTAAGTGGCCTAATGGGATGATCGGACTCATGGGACTCACGGTCCTAATGGTTCTAATTTTCCTAAGTGGCCTTAGGGGCATAATGTGAATAATGGCTTTAATGGGCCTAAGTGGCCGAATGGGCCTAATGGGCCTATGTGGTGGAATGGGCCTAATGGGACTAAGTGGTGGAATGGTCCTAATAGTCCTAAGTTTCCTAATTAGACTAGTGGGCCTAATGGGCCTAAGTGGCCGAATGGGCATGATGGGCCTAAAAGGTCTCACTGGCCCCCAATGGCGGAATGGGCTTCATGGACCAAATGTGCCTAAGTGGCCTCATGGGACCAATGAGACTAATGGGAATAAGTGGCTTAATGGGAATAATGCTCCTAATGAGCCTTGTGGGATGAAGTGGCATCATGGGCTTGATGCGCCTACAGGGCCTCATGGGCCTATTGGGATGAATGGGCCATCTCAGCCTAAGTGGTCGAATGAGCCTAGTGGGGCTAATGGGCCTAAGTAGCCTAAGTGTCCTAATACGCCTAATGTGCCTAAGTTTCCGAATGGGCCAAGTGGGCCTATAGGGCCTAATGGGACTAAGTGCCCTGATGTACCTAATGGGCCTCATGGTCCTAATGGGCCTACATGGTCTCATGGGCCCAAGGGGCCTAATGGACCTAGGTGGCCTAATGGGCCTAAGTGGCCTAATTGGCCTGATGGGCCTAATGGGCCTCATGGACCTAAGTGGCCTAAGTGGCATAATGAGCTGAAGTGGCCTAATGGGCCGAGTGGGCCTAAAGGGACTAATGGGCTTAATGAAACGAATGAGCCTAATTGGCTGGATGGGCCTATTGGGCCTCATGGCCCTAATGGGCCTAAGTTGCCTTATGGGGCAATGGGCATAATGGTCCTAATGGGCCTAAGTGGACTAAGTAGGCTTAAAGGGCCAAATAGATCAATGGGACAAAGTGGCCTAATGGGCTCAATGGGTCACTTGGGTCTAAGGGGCCTAATGGGACCAATGGGACGAATGGGATAAATGGGCCTAGTGGGCCCAATGGGCCTAATGGATCTAAGTGGCCAAATTGGTCTAAGTGGCCTAAAGGGCTTAGTGGGCCTGATGGTGTGAATGGGCCTCATGGGCCTCATGGGACTAAGTGGACTCATAGGCCTAATGGTCCTAAGTGTCCTAATGGGCCTGATGGGCCTATTGGTCCTAAGTATCCTAATGTTCCAAATGGGCCTAAGTGACCTAATATGATTGGTGGTCCTAGTGGGGATAATAGGGCTAATGGGCCTAATGGGGCTAGTGGACATAATTGGCCTAAGTGGCATAATTGGTCTAATCGAGCGAATGAGCCCAATGGACCTAAGTGGCCTAAGTGGATTAACGGGCCTAATGGGCCTACTGGGACTAATGAGTTTAATGGGAATAATAGGCCTAAGTGTCCTGATGGCCCTAATGGGCCTATGTGGCCTAATGGTTCTAAGTGGCCTAATCGGGCTAATCGAACGAATAAGCCTAATGAGCCTAGGTGGCCTAATGGGCCTAACATGCCTAATGGGACTAATGGGTTTTATGGGCCTAATGGGACTAAGTGTCCTAATGAGCCTATGTGGCCTAATGAGCCTATGTATCCAAATGGGCCTAATGGGACCAATGGGTTTAATAGGCCTAGGTGGCCTAATGGGCCTAATGGGGCTAATGTGCCTAAGTGGCCTAATCCCCCTAATCGAATGAATGGGCCTAATAGGATTAATGGGCCTAAGTGGCCTAATGGGACTAATGTGCCTAATTTTCCTAAGCAGCCTAAGTGGCCTAATGGTCCTAATAGGCCTAATGGGCCGAAGTGGCTTAATGGGCCAAATGGGCCAAAGTGGCCTAATGGTCTTAAGTGGCATAATCCCCCTAATCGAGTAAATGGGCCAAATGGGCCTAATGAGCCTAATGAGACTAAGTGGCCTAATGGGCGTAATGGGCCTAAGTGACTAAAGTTTCCTAATCGACTGAATGGGACTAATGAGCCTAAGTGTCCTAATGGGCCTAATGGGCCTAATGCCTAAGTGGCCTAAGTGGACGAATGGGCCTAATTTTCATAATGGGCATAATGGGCCTAAGTGGCCTAAGTGGTCTAATTGGCCTAATCAGCCGAATGGGCCTAATGGGACTAAGTGGCTTAATGGGACAAATTGGTTGAAGTGGCCTAATGGGCCTGATGGACCCAAGTGGCCTAATAGACCGAATGTGCCTAATGGGCCTAATGGGCATAAGTGGCCTAATCTTCCTAATCGACCGAATGGGCCTAATGGGCCTAAAGGCCTAAGTGGACTAATGAGACTAAAGGTCCTAATGGGCCTAAGTGGCATAATTGGGCTAATCGACCAAATGGGCCTAAGTGGCCTAGTCAGCCTAATTGATCAAATGGGCCAAATGGGCCAAATGGGCCTAAGTGGCCTAATGGGCCTAATGGGTCTAAGTTCCTTAAGCGGCCTAATCGACCAAATGGGCCTAAGTGGCATAATGGGTCGAATGACCCTAATGGGCATAATGGGTCTAAGTGGCCTAAGTGGCTAAATCAGCCTAATCAACCAAATGGGCCTAATAGGGCTTATGGGCCGAAGTGGCTGATTGAGACTAATGAGCCTAAGTGGCTAAATGGGCATAATGGGTCAATTTGTCCTAATGTGGTTAATGGGCCAAATGGAGTTAAGTGGCATGTCTAATTGGTCGAATAGTTGTAAGTGGCCTAATGGGTCTAGTGGGCCTAAGTGGCCGAATGGACCTATGAGCCTAATGGGCGTATGTGGCCTAATGGGGTTAAGTGGCCTAATAGGGATAGTGGGCCCAAGTGGCCGAATGGTCCTAATGGACCTAATGTGCTTAATGGGCCTAATGGGCCTAATAGGCAGAATGAGCCTAATGGTTCTAATGGGCCTAAGTGGCCTTTTGGGCCTAATATGCTGAATGGTCCTAATGGGCCTAATTAGACTAATGGGCCTAATGGGGCTAATGGGCTTAAGTGTCCAAATGGGCCAATGGGACTAAATGACCTAATGGGCCTAAGTGGACTAACATGCCAAATGGGATGAATGGGATTAATGGACCTAAGTGTTCTTATGGACTGAATGGGCCAAATGGGGATAATGGGACTAATAGGACTAATGGGAAGAATGGGCCTAATGGTCCTAATAGGCCTAATAGGCCTAATGGGACTAATAGGCCTAATGGGCCTAAGTAACCTAAGTGGCCTAATCAGCCTAATTGAATGAATGAGCCTAATGTGACTGATGGGCCTAAGTTGAATAATGGTCCTAATAGGTTGAAGTGGCCAAATGGACATGATGGGACTGATGGGTTGAAGTGGCCTAAGGGGCCTCATGGGCCTCATGGGCCAAAGTGGCCTAATGGACATCATGGGCCTAAGTGGCTTAATCGACCTAATGGGATTAATGGGCTTAATGGGCCTAGGTACCAAATGGACCTAATTGGCCTATTGTGCATAATGGACCTAAGCGGCCTAATGGGCCTAGGTGGCCTAATGGGCTTAATGGGATTAATGGTTTTAGGGGCCAAATGGGCCGAATGGGCCTAAGGGGCCGAATGGGCCTAATTAGCCTAAGTGGATGAATGGGCCTTGGTGAAAAAATGGGCCAAAGTTTCCTAATCGGCCTAATGGGCTTAATGGGCCTAATGGGCCTAAGTGTCCTAATGGGAATAATGGGCCTAATTTTCCTAAGTGGCCTAATTGGCCCAAGTGGCCTATTAAGCCTAAGTGGCCTAATTGGCCTAATGGGCTTAATGGGCCTAGTGGGCCTAAGAGGCCTAATGGGCTTAATGGGCCTTAGTGGCATAATCACCCTAATGTGCCCAATCGGCCTAATGGTCCTAAGTGGCCCGATGGTCTTAATGGGATTAATGGGCCTTGGGGCCAAATGAGTATAATGGGCCAAATGGGCCGAATGGGCCGAATGGGCCGAATGGGCCGAATGGGCCTAATTAGCCTAAGTGGCATGGGGGGTCGAATGGGTCTAAGTGGCCTAATGGGCCTAAGTTTCCTAATCAGTCAAATGGTGTTAATGGGCCTAAGGTGCCTAATGGGCCTAATGGGCCTAATGGGCCTAAGTGGCATAATTGGCCTAATGGGATGATGTGCTCAGTGGGCCTAAGTGGCCGAATGGGCCTAATGGGCATAAGTAGCCCAATCAACCTAAGTGGCCTAATAGGCCTAAGTGGCCCAGAATGGGCCCAATTGGACCAATGGGCCTAAGTGGCATAAGTGGACTAATGGGACTAATGGGCCTAAGTGTCCAAATGACTAATGGGCCTAATGGGCTTGATGGCCCAAAGTGGAATAATGGTCCTAATGGGCATGATTGGCCTGATGGGCCTAAAGGGCCTTAGTGGCCTAATGGGCCTTACTGGCATCATGGTCCTAATATTCCTAATGTTCCTAATGGGATGAATGAGAATAATTGGCCCAGTGGGACTAATGGGCCTAAGTAGCTGAATGGGCCTAAGTGGCCCAATGGGCCTAATGGGACGAATGGGCATAGTGGCAAATGGGCCTAATGGGCATAATGAGCCTAAGTGGCCTAATGAGCCTAATGTGCCTATTTTTCCTAATGGGATTAATGAGCGTAAGTGGCATAATGGGCCTAAGTGCCCTAACAGGACTAATGGGTCTAAATGGCCTAAGTGGCCTAATGGGACTAATGGGCTTAATGGGCTTAATGGGCCTAAGTGGCCTAATGTGACCAAGTGGCCAAATGGGCCTAAGTGGATTAATGGGTCTAAGTTTCCTAATGATCCGAAGTTTCCTAATCGACAAAATGGGATTAATGGTCTAATGGGCCTAATGTGCCTAATTGCCCTAATAGGCCTAATGGGATAATGGGATCAGTGGGCCTAAGTGGCTGAATGGGCCCAATATGCCCAATGGGCCTAATGGGCCTAAGTGTCTGAATGTCCAATGAGCCTAATGGGACTAATGGGCCTAATTAGAATGATGGACCTAATGGGACTCAATGGCCTCATGGGCCTAAAGGGCCTTAGTGGCCTGATGGGCCTTAGTGGCCTCATGGTCATAATGTACCTAATTGGCCTAATGGGCCTAATAGGCATAATGGGACAAATGGGAATAATGGTCCTAGTGGGCCTAATGAGGATAAGTAGCTGAATGGGCCTAAGTGGCCCGATGGGCCCAATGGGAAGACTGTGCATATTGGAAAATGGGCCTAATGGGCCAAAGTTGTCTAATGGCCGTAATGAGCCTAAGTGGCCTAAAGGGCCAAATGGACCTAAGTTTCCTAAGAGGCGTAGTGAGCCTAAGTGGACTAATGGACCTAATGGGCCTAAGTTCCCAAATAGGCCTAAGTGGCCCAATGGGCCTAATGGACTTAATGGGCCTAAGTGGCCTAATGGGTCCAATGGGTCAAAGTGGCCTAATCGGCCTAATGGGACTAAGTGGCCTAATGGGCCTAGTGGTCCTAATGAGCCAAAGTGGCCGAATGGGCCTAATGGGTTGAAGTGGCCTAATGACCTGAATGGGCCTAATGTGCCTAGTGGGCCTAACTGGCCTAATTGAGCTAATGGGCCTAATGGGCCTAAGTGGCTTAAGTGGCCTAATGGGACAAATGGGCCTAAGTCGTCTAATGGGCCTAATGGACCTAAGTGGAATACTTGGCCTAATGGGCCCAAGTGGCCTAATGGGCCTAATTGGCCTAAGTAGCCTAATGAGCCTAATTAGCTAAATGGTCCTAATGGTTCTAATGGGCCTAAGTGAGCTAATGGGAATATTGGGTCTAAGTGGCCTAATGGGCTTAAGGGGCCGAATGGGTGAACATTCCTAATGGGCCTCATGGGCCTAAGTGGCCTCATGGGTCTCATTGGCCTAAGTGGCCTAATGGGTTTAATGGGACCAAGGGTTCTAATGGGTTTAAGAGGCCTAATGGGATGAATGGGATTAACGGGCCTTGGTTTCAAATGGTCCTAATGGTCTGAATGGGCTTAATGGGCCTAATTGGCCTAATGGACCTAATGGACCTAAGTTTCCTAATGGGACTAAGTTTCTTAATTGACTTAATGGGCTTAATGGTCCCAAGGGGCGTAATGGGCATAAGTGGCCTAATGGGCCTAAGAGGCCTAATGGTCCTAAGTGACCTAATGGGCCTAGTGGACTAACGGGATTAATAGACTTAACAAACCTAAGGGCCAAATGGGCATTATGGGCCTAATCGGCTGAATGGGCTGAATGGGCCTAAATGGCCTAATGGGTCCAATGGGCCTAAGTGGCCTAATGGGCCTAAGTGGGCTAATGCGCCTAAGTGGCCTAATCTTCCTAATGGGCCGAAGTGTCTTAATGGGCCAAATGGGACTTAGTGACCTAATGGGCCTAGGTGGACTAATGGAATGAATGGGATTAATGGGCCTAGGGGTCAAGTGGGCCTAATGGGCCAAATGGGCCTAATTGGCCTAAGGTTCCAAATGGGACTAAGTGGCTTGATGGGCCAAAGTTTCCTAATTGGCCTAATGGGATTAATAGGCCTAATGGTCCTAATGGGCCTAAGTGGCCTAATGGGACGAATGAGCCTAATTGGCCTAATCGACCTAATAGACCTAATGAGCCTAAGGGGTCTAATGGGACAAAGTTTCCTAATCAACCTAATGGGTTTAATTGAATAATGGACCTAATGGTTCGAATGGGCCTAAGTGGCCTAATCAGCCTAATGGGATTAATGGGCCTAGTGGACCTAAGTGGCCTAATGGGACTTAGTGTCTTAATCGGTCTAATGTGCCTAAGTGGCCTAATGGGCATAAGTGGCCTAATGGGCGTAATGGGCATAAGAGACCTAGGGGCCAAATGGGACAAATGGTCCTAATGGGCCTAATGGGTTGAATGGGCCCAATTATCCTATGAGGCCCAATGGGACAAATGGGCCAAATGGTCCTAATGGGACTATGTTGCCTAATTGGCCTAATGGGCGTAATGGGCCTAAGGGGATTAATGGGCCTAAAGGGCCTAATGGGCCTAAATGACCTCATCAGCCTAATGGGATTAATGGTCCAAGGGGGGCTATGTGGCCGAATGGGCCTCAATGGCCAAATGGGCCGAAGTGGTCGAAGTGTCCTAATGGGCCTAATGTGCCTAATGGGCCTGAGTGGCCTAATGGTCCAAATGGGACTAAGTGGCCTAACAGGCCTAAGTGGATGAATTGGCTAAATGGGCCTAAGTGGCCTAATGGGCATAAGTGACCTAATGGGAATAATGGGCCTAAGTGGCCTAATGGGACGAAGTGGCCAAATGGGCCTAATGGAAATAATGTTCCTAAGTTTATTAAGTGGCTTAATGGGCCTAAGTGGCCTAATGGACCTAAGTGTCCTAAGTGGCCTAATGGGAATAAGTGGCCTAATGGGCCTTAGTGGCCTAATGGTCCTAAGTGGCCTAATGGTCCTAAGTGGTCTAATGGGCCTAGGTGGCATAATGGGACTTATGGTAGTTAGTGTACTAATGGCCTAATGGGCTTAAGTGGCCTAAATGGCCTGATGGGCCGTAGTGGTCAAATGGGCCTAATGGTCCTTAATGGCCTAATGGGCCTAATCGTCATAAGTAGTATAAGTTTCCTAACGACCCTAAACATCCTAAGTGTCTTAATGGGCCTAATGGGCCTAAGTGGACTAATGAGCTGAATGAGCCTAAATGGACTAATGGGACTAAGTGGCCTAATGGGCCTGATTGGCCTGATGGGCCTAATGGGATTCATGGACCTAAGTGACCTAATGATATGAATAGGACTCAGTAGACTAATAGACCTGATGGGCCTGATGGGCCTAAGTGGCCTCCTGGGCTGAATGGGCCTAAGTGGCCAAATGGACCTAATGAGCATAATGGACCAAAGTGACCAAATGTGCCTGATGGGCATTATGGGCCTAATAGGCCCAAGTGGCCTAATGATCTGAATGGACCTAAGTGTCCTGATGGGCCTGCTGGGCTTTATGGGTCAAATGGGATGAATGAATCTAAGTGGATGAATGAGCCTGATGGGCCAAATAGGCCTAAGTGGCCTAATGAGCCGAATTGGCCTAAGTGGCTTAATGTGGCTAATGGGCCTAAGTGGTCTGATGGGTCATATGAGACTACTAGGCCTTAGTGGCCTCATGGTCCTGATTGCCTAATGGGCATCATGGGACTAAGTGGCCTAGTGGTCCTTAATTTCCTACTGGGTCTAATCCAACTAATGGGCCTAAGTATCCTAATGGGTCTAATGGTCCTCAGTGGATTAATGGGCCTAAGTGTTCTAATGGGCCTAGTGGGCCTAAGAGACCTAATGAGATGAATGGGCCTAATATGTCGAATAGGATTAAGTGGCCTAATGGAAATGATGGGCCATAGTGGCGACATGGGATTAATGGGACTAATGGGCTTTAGTGGCCTAAGTAGCCTAATGGGCATAATGGGCCTAAGCAGCCTAATGGGCGTGATGGGCCTAATGGGAATTAATGGCCTAGTTGGATTCATGGGATTAATTGGTCCAATAGGCCCAATGGGCCGAATGGGCCTCAGTGGCCCGATGGGCCTAAGTGGCCTAATGGGCCTTATGGGCCTAAGTGGCCTATTGGGACTGATGGTCCTGATGGTCCTAATGGGCCTCACTGGTCTCAGTGGTTTAATGGGCCCCATGGGCTTTAGTGTTCTAATGGGATGAGTGAGCGTAGTGGTCCTAAGGGGCCTGATTTACCGAATGGGCCTCCGTGGTCGAATGTGCCTAATGAGCCTAATGGCTCTGGTAGGCCCAATGGGCATAATGGTCCCAAGTGGCCCAATGGGCCTAATAGGCCTAAGTGGCCTAATAGGCCTCAATGAGCCTAAGTGGCCTAATGGGCCTGATTAAACTAATAGGGAAAATGGGCCTAAGTGGCCTAAGTGGCCTAATAATCATAATGGGCCTAAGTGTCCTAATGGGCCTAAGTCGCCAAATAAACCAGATGGGCTTAATGGGCCGAATGAGCCTCAATGGCCAAATGGGCCTCATGGGCCTGATAGGACCAATAGGAATAATGGGCCTAATGGGAAGAATGAGCTCAAGGGGCTTAATTGTCCCAATGGGCCTAAGTGGACAAATGGGCCTAATGGCCCTAAGTGGCTAAATGGTCTTAATGAGCCTAAGTGGCTGAATGGGCCTAACAGACCTAAGTGGCAGAATGGGACTAATGGGCCTAAGTGGAATAATCTTCCTTAGTGTCCTCATGGGCCTAATGGGCATAAGTGGATAGATGGGCCCATGGGCCTCATTGGACTAATGGGCCTCAGGGGCCTAAGTGGCCTAATGGTCCTAATGAGCGTAAGTCACCTAATGGTCCTAATAGGTTTAAGTGGCCTAATGGGAATAATGGGAATAATGTGATTAGTTGGCCTAAGTGGCCAATGGGAATAATGGGTCAATGGTATTAATGGGCCTAAGTGGCCAAATCAGCCTAATCGAACAATTGGGCCTAATGGGCCTAAGTGGCCTAATTGGCCAAATTGGCCTAGGTGGCCGAATGGGCCTAAGTGGACCACTGGCCTAATTTTCCTAGGTGGATGAATGAGATTAATGGTCATTATGGGCCTATGTGGCTGGCCTAATGTGCTTGATCGACATAAGTGGCCTAATAGGCCCAATGGGCCTCATGGGCCTAAGTGGGCGTCATGGGACAAATGGGACTAAGTGGCCTAATGGGAAGAATGGGCCCTAATAGACTAATGGGCCTAATGGTCCCAAGTGGCCTAATGGACCCATTTGAATTAATGGCCTTAATAGCCCTAGGTGCTAAATGGGTCGAATGGGCCTAATGGGCCTAAGTGGACTAATGGACTTAAATGGCCTAAGTGGCCTAATCGACTGAATGGGATTAATGGTTCTAAAGGGCCTAATGGGATTAATGGTCTTAAGTGTACTAATGGACCTAAGGGGCCTAATTGGTCTAAGTGGCCTAATGGGCTTGGATTGTCCAATTGGCTTAATGGGCTTAACAAGCCTAGGGGAAAAATGGTGCTAATGGGCTGAATGGGCATCAGTGGCCTAATGAACCTAAGCAGCCTAATGGGCCTAAGTGGCCTAATCGGCCTAATGGTCATAGAGTGTCGAATGGGCCTAAGGGGCCTAATGGACATAAGTTGTCTAATGGGCCTAGGTGTCCTAATGGGTATAATGAGATTAACGGGCCTAGGTTTGAAATGTGCCTAATGGGCCTAATTGGCCTAATGGTCCCAATGGTTCTAATGGGTTGAAGTGGCCTAATGGTCCAAAGTTGCCTAATCAGCCTAATGGGAATAATGGGCCAAATGGTTCAAATGGGCGAAATGGGCCTAAGTGGCCTAATGGGCCTAATGTGCTGAATGGGCCTAATTGGCCTAAGTGGACTAATGGGCCAAAGTGTCCTAATGGGCCAAAGTTTCATAATCGGCCTAATGGGAATTAGGGGGCTAATAGGACTAATTGGCCTAAGTGGCCTAATGGGCCTAAGTGGCCAAATAGGCCTAATGGGCTTAATGGTCCTAGTGGGCACAAGTGGCCTAATGGGCCTTAGTTGCCTAATCGGCCTAATGGGGCTAAGTGGCATAATGGGCCTAAGTGGTCGAATGAGCTGAATGGGCTTAATAGGTCTAGGGTCCCAATGGTCCTAATGGGATGAAAGGTCATGATTAGCCTAAGTGGCCTAATGCACATAATGGTCCTAAGTGGCCTAATGGGCCTAAATTGTCTAATCAGTCTAATGGGATTAATGGGCCTAAGGTGCCTAATGGGACTAATGTGCCTAATGAGCCTAATGTGCCTAATGGTCCTAATGGGTCTAAGTGGACTAATGGCCCTAAGTGGCCTAATCAGCCTAATGGGCTTAATGGGCCTAGTGGGCCTAAGTGTCCAAATGAGCCTAATGGGCCTAAGTCGCTTGATCGACCTGATGGGCCTAAGTGACCTAATAGGCCAAAGTGGTCTAATGGGAATAATGGGCCTAAGTGGAATAATGGGCCTAATTGGACTAAGTGGCTAAATGAGCCTAAATATCCCAATGGAACTAATTGGCATAAGTGTCCTAATGGGCCTAATGGGCCTAAGTGGCATGATGGGGAATAATGGGCCTAAGTGGCCTCATGGGCCTAAAAGAACCTTAGTGGCCTAATGGGCCTTATTAGCCTCATAGGCCAAATAGGCTTAATATGCCTAATGGGTCTGATGGGCCTAAGTGGCCTATGTGGTCCAATGGGAATAATGGGCTATATGGTCCTAATTTTCCTAAAGGGTCTAATGGGACTAAGTGGATGAATGGGTCTAATGGGCCTATGTGGCCTAATGGGACCAATTGGCCTAAGTGTCTTAATGGGTCAAATGAGCCGAATGGACCTAACTAAAGGGCCTAATAAGACAAAGTGGCCTAATGGAACCAAGTGGCCGAATGGGACTAAGTGGCCTAATGGGTCTAATGGGTATAAGTGTCTGAATGTACCTAAGTGGCCAAATGGGGCTAATGGGCCTAAGTGGCAGAATGAGCTTTAGTGGCCCAATGGGTCTAATGGGCCCAATGGGTGTAAGTGGCCTAATGGGCATAATTTTCCTAATGGATTGAAGTGTCCTAATGGACTTAATGGGACCAAGTATCTGAATTAGAAAAATGGGCCTAAGTGGCCTAACTGGTCCAATGGGCTTAATGGGCCTAAGTGGCCTAATGGGCCTAAGTGGCCTAATGGGACGAATGGGATGAATGGGGCTAATGGGACTAAGTGGCCTAATAGACCTAATTGGTCGAATGGGCCTAAGTGGCATAATGGGCCTAAGTGTCTGAATGATCCTAAGTGGCCCAAATGGGCCTAATGGCCTGAATGGGGCTAAGGGCTCGAATGGTCCTAATGTACCGAATGGGCCTAACCTGCCGAATGGGACGAAATATCCTAATGGGCCTAAGTGGCCTAATGGGCCGAAGGGGATCAATGGGACAAATGGGCATAATGGTACAAAGTGGACTAATGGGCCTAATGGTTCTAATGGGTCCAAGGGGCCTAATGGGCCTAATGGGATGAAAAGGGCCTAATGGGCCAAATGGGCCAGAGTGGCCTAATCGACCTAATGGGACTAAGTGGCCTAATGGTCCTAAGTTACCTAATGGAAAAAAGTGTCCAAATGGGACTAATGGGCCTAAGTGGCATAATGGACTTAAGTAGCCTAATGGGCCTAAGTGGCCTAATGGGCCTAAGTGGCCTAATGGGCCTAAGTGGCCTAATGGGACGAATGGGACTAATGGGCCAAAGTTTCCTAATGGGACTAATGGGCCTAATGGGCCTAAGTGTCCTAATGGGGATAATTAGCCTAATGGGCCTAAGTGGCCTCATGGGCATAATGCATAATGGGCCTAAGTGGCCTAATGGGCCTAATGGTCATGATGGGTCGAATGGGCCTAATGTGCCTAATGGGATGAAGTGGAATAATGGACCTAATGGTTTTAAGTGTCCTAATGGTCCTAAGTGTCCAAATGAGCCTAAGTGTTCTAATAGGCCTAAGTGGCCTCATGGGTGTAATGGGACTAAGTGGCCTAATGCTGAATGGGCCTAATGGGCCTAATGGGTCTAAGTGTCCTAATGGGATTAATGGGACTAATGGGCCTAAGTGTCCTAATTGACGTAATGGGACATGTGGGACAAAGTGGACTAATGGGCCTAATGGGCCAAAGTCGCCTAATGGTCCTAATGGGACAAAGTGGCCTAATGGGCCTAAGTGGCCCAGTTGTCCTAATGGGTCTATTGGGCCTAATGGGCCTAAGTGGCCTGATCGGCCTAATGGGATTAATGGGCCTAAATGGACTAGTGGGTATAATGGGCCTAAGTGGCCTAATGAGCCTAATGGGCCAAAGTGGCCAAATCAGCCTAATGGGCCAAAGTGGATTAATGGGCCTAATGGCATAATTGGCCTAAGGGGCCTAAGTTTCCTATTGGTCCTAATGGGCCTTAATGACCTGATTGGCCTAATGGGCCTAAAAGGCCTAAGTGGCCTCATGGTCCTAATGGGCCTCAATGGCCTCGTGGGCCTAATAGGCCTAAAGGGCTTAAGGGGACTAAGTGGCCTAATGGTACTATATGCCTAATGGGCCTAAGTAGCCTAATGGGACCAATGGGCTTAAATTGTCTAATGGGTCCAATAGGACTAATGAGCCTAATGGACCTAAGTGGTCTAATGGGCCTAAGTGACCTAATCAAGCTAATGGGCCTAATGAGTGTAATGCGCTTAAGTGGTCGAATGGGCCTAATGGGCCTAAGTGGCCTATTGCGCCTTAGTGAATTAATCAGCCTAATGGACCTAATGGGCGTAATGGGCCTAAGTGGTTGAATGGACCTAATTGGAAGAATAGACCTAATGTGCCTAGTGGTCCTAATGGGCATAATGGGCCAAAGTGGTTGAATTGGACTAATGGGCCTGATGGGCCTAAGTTGAATAATGGGCCTAATGGGCTAAATAGACCGAATGGGCATAATGTGTCAAGTAGTTTTAATGGGCCTAAGTGGTCTAATGGGCCTAAGCGGCCAAATGGGCCTAATGGTTCTAAGTGGCCTAATGGAAAAAATGTGCCTAGTGGGCGTAATAGATCTAAATGGCTTAATGGTCCTGTTGGGCCTAAGTGGCCTAATGGGCCTAAGTTTCCTAATGGGCCTAATGGGACCAATGGGACCAATGGGCCCAATTGGCCTAATGGTCCTAAGAGGCCTAATGGGATTAATGGGACTAATGAGTCTAATGGTTATAATGGGTTTAGTGGCCTAAGTGTCCTAATGGGCCTAAAGGGACTAATGGGACAAAGTGTCCTGATTATCTCAATGGGCCTAAGTGGATTAATGGACCGAACGTGTCTAAGTGGCCTAAGGGGCCTAAGTGAACTAATGGTCCCAATGGGCCTAAGTGGCCTAAAGGGACTAATGGGTCTAATGGGGATAATGGGACTAATAGGACGAATTGGCCTATGTGGCCTAATGAGACTACATGGCCAAATGGGCCTAAGTGGACTAATGGTCCTAAAGAGCCTAATCGGCTAAAGGGGCCTAATGGGCCTAGGTGGCATATTCATAGCCTAATGGGACTAAGTGGTCTAATGGGTCTAATGGGTGCAATGGGCCTAAGTGGACTAATGGTATTAATGGGCCTAAGTGTTCTAATGGGTTGAATGGGCCGAATGGGCCAATGGACCTAATGGGCCTAAGTGGCCCAATCAACCTAAAGGGAGTAATGGGCCAACACAACCTAATGGGATTAAGTTGAATAATCATCTTAATGGGCCTAAGTGGCCTAATGGGGATAAAGGACCTAATAGGCCAAAGTGGCCTAATGGGCCTATGTGGCCTAATGGGCCTATGTAGCATAATCTTAACCAAATGGGCCTAAGTGGCCTAATGGTATCAATGGCCCTAAGTGTCCTAATGGTCCTAATGGGACCAAGTGGCCAAATGGGCCAAATGGGCCTAAGTGTCTAAAGGAACTAATGGGCCAAAGCGGCCTGATGGGCCTAAATGGCATAATCGGCCTAATGGACCTATTGGCCTAAGTGGTCTAATGAGCTTAATGGGTATAAGTTACCTAATTGTCTTAATCAGACGAAGGGTCCTAATGGGACTAAGTGGTGTAATGGGCCTAAGTGGCCGAAGGTGCAAAATCAGACGAATGGGCCAAATGCACTTAATGGGAATAATGGGCCTAAGTGGCCTAATGGGATGAATGGGAATATGTAGCCTAATGGGCCGAATGGGCCTAATGGTCATAATGGGCCTAAGTGGTATAATGGGACTCATGGGATGAATGAGCCTAATGGTCCTAATTGGCCTAAGTTTCCTAATGGGCGTAAATTGCCTAATGGTCCAAAGGGGTCAAATGGGCCTAAGTGGCCTAATGGGCCTAATATGTCAATTAGGCCTAAGTGGGGTAATGGTCCTAATGAGACAAATGGGCTTAAGCTACCCAATGGGCCTAGTGGGATGAATGGGATGAAGTTCCCTAATGGGCCAAATAGGCTGAAAGGTCTTAATGGGCTGAATGGGCCTAATGATCCTAATAGGCCAAAGTGGCTTAATAGTCTTAATGGGCCTAAGTTGCCTAGTGTTTTTAATGGGCGTAATGGGTCAAATGGACCTAATGGGCTAATGTGGCCTAGTGGGGTGATTTGGCTGAAAGGGCCTAACTGGCCGAAGTGGCCTAATGGGCCTAATGAGACTAATGTGTTGAATGGGCTTAAAGGGTCCAATGGGTATAATGGGTTGAATGGGACTAAAGGGTCCAATGGGCCTAATGGGCCTAATTAGCTGAATGGGTCAGATGTTTCTAATGGGCCTAGTGGGTCGAAGTGGCTTAATAGACTTACTAGGCCCAATGGACCTATTAGGCCTAATGGATCTAATGGGCCTAAGTGGCCTAATGGTATTAAGTGTAAAGATGGACCTAATGCACCTAATGGGTGTAATGGTCATAATGGGCCTAAGTGAACCAATGGGCCTAATGGGATTAAGTAGCCTAATGGGCCCAATGTGCCTAAGTGGACCAATGGGCCTAGTGGGCCAAAGTGGATGAATGGTCTTAAGTGGACGAATGGGCCTAATGGGTTTAATGGTACTAATGAGAATATTGGGTCAAATGGGCCTAATGGGATTAAGTGGCCTAACGGTCCAAAGTGACCTATTGGGCCCTATGGGTCTGGCAGGCCAAATTGGCCTAATGGGCCTAATGGGCCAAATGGTCCAAATGGTCCAAATGAGCCTAAGTGGGCTAATGGTCCTAAGTGCCCTAATGTGACAAAGTGGCCTAATGGACACAATGAGTCTATGTTTCATAATGGGCCTGAGGGGCCTAAGTGGCCTATTGGGCCAAAGTGGACAAATGAGCCTAATGGGCATAATGGGCATAATGGACCTTAGTGGCCAAATCGGCCTAATGGGCATAATGGGCCTAAGTGTCCAAATGAGACTAATGGACCTAAGTGTACCAATGGTCTGAATGGTACTAATGGTCCTAATGGGCCTAAGTGGGCCTAATGGGCCTAATGGGCCTACTAGGTCTAATGGGACTACTAGGCCTACTGAGCCTAATGGGCCTAAGTGGTATAATGTGCCTAAGTGGCCTAATGGGCATAAGTTTCCTAATGTGTATAATGGGACTAAGTGGCCTAATTGGTCTAATAGGCCTAATGGGCCAAAGTGGCCTAATGGGCTAAAGCGGACAAATAGGCCTAATGGGATTAATGGGCATAGTGTTCCAAAGTGGTCAAATGGGCCTAATGGGCCTAAGTTTCCTTATGGTCCTGATGGTACTTAGCAGCTTAATGGGGCTGATGCACCTATTGGGCCTAAGTGGCCAAATGGGACAAAGTGGACGAATGGACATATGGTCCTAATGGGCATAATGAGCATAATGGGACTAATGGACCTAATGGGCCTAAGTAGACTAATGGGCCTAATGGTCATAATGGGCCAAAATGGACGAGTGGGCATAATGGGACTAATGGGAAAAAGTGGACAAATGGGCCTAATGGGCCTAAGTGGCCTAATGGGCCTATTGCGCCTACGTGCCTTAACGAGCCTAATTGGCTAAATGGGCCTAAGTGGCCTAATGGGACAAAGTAGATGAATGTGCCTAATGGGTCGAATAGTCATAATGGGCCAAATTGGATGAAGTGGCCAAATGGGTAAAATGTTCCTAAGTGGACTAATGGGACTAAAGGGACTAATGGGACTAAGTGGGTACAATTGCACTTTTCGATTGCACTGGGAGCGATTTCTTTTCGATTAGAATCATCTATTTCTTCCATTCCACCTAGATATCATAAATCTAGATATGATTTGGAATACCACTTTTCCCCTTTCTTCCATCGAGATTTCATGATAAGTTATGAAACCAACTTATGATTTATGAAATATGAATCAACAAAGCACAGTCACATTTAATTTTATCATAGTCAACAGACTTTGATACTTCATTGAAACAAACACTTCTTCATACTAGATCCAATGTGAATATGATGACCATTTACTTCCAGCAAGATGAATTCTCCATGGGACTGATTCTATCTTTCCAGATAACGATCAATTCATCATTATGATCTTTTCACATACTAGACCAAAGACAAGTCTGGTCAGTTCCTTTTCTTTCAAACTGCTTTTCCACCTTACAATGGACAGCTTGAGTCTGATTCTTTTAAAAACAATGGACAATATGATTTTCACCAAATACAAAGTGAGGTGATTTTATTTCTTCAAAATCATTCATTGACAACAAAAGACAACACATGAAAAAAACACCTTCCTCATCAGCATCGTCCCAACAATCCCCCCTTTGGATTTTTTTATCAACCAAGTTTTATAAATCATTAAAATTAGGCCTATTAGGCCTATTTCCCACTTAGTCCCATTATGGAACTTAGGCATATTAGGCTCATTAGGACAGATTCACCCATTAGGACTATTAGGACACTTAGACCCATTATCCTATTTGGCCCATTTGGCCACTTAGGCCCATTGGGCCACTTAGGCCCATGAGGCCCATTAAGACACTTCATCCCATTAGGACCAATAGTCCACTTAGGCACTTGAGGTCCATTAGGCCACTTCATCCCATTAGGAAACTTAGTCCACTTAGGCCCATTGGACCCGTTAGGCCCATTAGGACCATTAGGACCATTAAGCCCATTCATCCCATTAGTCCCATTAGGTAACTTAGGCCACTTAGGCCCATTAGGCCACATAGGCCCATTAGAACCATCAGGCCCATTAGGTAACTTTGGCCACTTGTGCCCATTAGGACACTTAGTCCCAGTTGACCCATTCAACCCATTATACCACTTAGGCCCATTTGACCCATTCGACCCATTAGGCCCATTAGATCCACTTGTACGATTAGTCTACTTAGGCCCATTAGACCCATTAGGACAATTAGGCCCATTAGGAAACTTAGGCCACTTAGGCCCATTGATCCACTTAGAACCATTGGAGCCATTAGGCCCACTAGGAAACTTAGGCAATGTAGGCCCATTAGTCCACTTAGACCTATTAAACCCATTATGCCCATTAGGCCCATTCGACCCATTAGGCATGTTAGGCCACTTATGCCCATTAGGCCCATTTGGACACTTCAGCCCATTAGTACACTTAAGACCATTAAACACATTAGGCAACTTCAACCCATTAGGCAAATCCAGGCACTTAGGCCCATTGGACTCATTAGGCCCATTGGGCCCATTAGGCCCATTCATACCATCAGGCGCATTAGGTAACTTTGGACACTTAGGCTCATTAGACCCATTAGGCCCATTGGACACATTAGGCCCATTGGGCCCATTAAAAAACTTAGGCCACTTAGGCCCATTGGATCCATCGGGCTCATTAGGCAACTTAGGCCACTTAGGCCCATTAGGCCACTTAGGCCCATTCAACCCAATAGGTCACTTAGGCCCATTCCACCCATTTAGCCCATTAGGCCCAATAGACCCCTTAGGCCCATTAGGCCACTTAGGCCCATTAGACCCATTAGGCCATTAGACCCATTAGGAAACTTAGGACACTTAAAACCATTTGACCACTTAGACCCATCAGACCCATTAGGCCCATTAGGCAACTTAGGCCACTAAGGCCCATTAGGGCACTTAGACCCATTGGACCCATTATGCCCATTAGACCCATTAGGCCCATTAGGCCCATTAGGAAACTTAGGCAACTTAGGGTCATTAGGCCACTTAGACCCATTAGACCCATTTGGACCATTAGTAAACTTAGGCCACTTACACCCATTGCAACCATTAGGCCCATTAGGATCTTTAGGAAACCTGGGGCACTTCAACCCATTAGGCCACCTAGGCCCATTGGACCCATTAGGCTGAATTATCCATAATCGTCCAATTAGGCCCATTGGCCCTATTAGACCACTTAGGCCCAATATGCCCATTACGCCACTTAGGCACAATAAGCTACTTAGTCCCATTATCCCCCTTAGACCCATTGGGCCCATTGGGCCCCTTAAGCCCATACGTCAAATTAGGCCATTAGGCCTAATAGTCCAAATTGGCCATAATGGTCCCATTCATCCCATTAGGTCACTTAGGCCCAATGACTCCAATCATCCCATTAAGCATATTAGGTCACTTATGCCACTTAGTCCCATTAGGACACTTAGGCCCATTAGGCCCCTTAGACCCATTATCCTCATTGGGCCCCTTAGACCAATTAGGCCATTGGGACCATTAGGCCCACTAGGTCACCTTGGCCCAATAGTCCCAATAGTCCCATTAGGTCTATTAGGTCACTTAGGCAACTTAGGCCCATTAGGACCCTTAGGACCATTAGGCCCCTTAGACCCATTGGGTCCATTGGGACCCTTAGTCTCATTAGTCCCATTAGTCCCATTAGGTGCATTAGGCCACTTAGGCCTATTCATCCCAATAGGCCACTTAGGACCATTCCACCCATTTTTCCCATTAAGCCCATTAGACCCATTAGGCCCATTATACCACTTAGTCCCATTAAACCCATTAGGCCCACTATACCCATTAGGAAACTTAGGAAACTTAGGCCCATTCAACCACTTAGACCCATTGGACCCATTATGCCCATTAGGCAACTTAGGCCACTAAGGCCCATTAGGCCATTTAGACCCATTGGACCCTTTAGGCCCATTGGACTCATTAGACCCATTAGTCCCATTAGGAAACTTAGGCAACTTTGGGTAATTAGGCCACTTAGACCCATTATACCCATTAGGCCCATTAGGAAACTTAGTCCACTTACACCCATTGGAACCATTAGGCCAATTAGGCTCATTAGTTAACTTGGGGCACTTCGACCCATTAATCCACTTAGGCCCATTGGACCCATTAGGATGAATTATGCATAATCAACCAATTAGGCCCACTGGACCTATTAGACCAATTAGGACTATATTCCCATTAGGCCACTAAGACAAATTAGGCTACTTAGGCCCATTATTCCCCTTAGACCCATTAGGCCCATTGGCCCCCTTAAGCACATTCAGCCAATTAGGCCATTAGGCCCATTAGTCCAAATTGGCCATAATGGGCCCATTCATCCCATTAGGTCACTTAATCCCAACGAGTCCAATCATCCCATTAGGCCTATTAGGTCACTTAGGCCACTTAGGCCCATTAGAACACTTAGGCCCATTAGGCCCCTAAGACCCATTAGCCCCATTGGCCCCCTTAGGCCAATTAGGCCATTGGGCCCATTAGTCCCACTAAGGAACTTAGGAAAAATAGGCCCAATAGTCCCATTAGGTCTATTAGGTCACTTAAGCCATTTAGGCCCATTAGGCCCCTTAGGCCCATTAGGTCCCTTAGACCTATTAGGCTCATTGGGCCCCTTAAGCCCATTATACCCATTAGGCCCATTAGGTGCATTAGGACACTAAGGCCTATTCATCCACATTGGACCATTAGTCCCCTAAGACCCATTCATCCCATTAGGCCCATTAGGCCCATTAGGTCCATTCGGGCAATTCGTCCATTAAGCCCATTATGCTGAATTGGCCGTAATGGGCCCATTAGGCCACTTAGGCCCATTATTCCATTACACCTTTTTAGAGAATTGGTCATAATGGACCCATTAGTACACTTAGGCCCAATAGGCCCATTAATACCATTAGGCCCATTAGGCCCATCAGGCCACTTAGGCCTAATTGGTCCACTCAACCCATTAAGCCCATTAGGTCTATTCGGTCGAATGGGGATTAATGGGACCATTAGGACACTTAGGCCCAATAGGCCCATTTGGACCATTTGGCCACTTGGACACTCAGGCCCATTGGGTCAATTTGGCCCAGTGGACCCATTATACCCATCAATCCCATTAGGCCCATTAGACCCTTTAGGCCACTTAGGTCCAATTGGCCAATTAGGCCACTTAGGCCCATTTGGCCCATTATGCCACTTATGCCTATTAGACCCATTTGGCCCATTTGGACCATTTGGCCACTTAATCCCATTAGACCCATTAGGCCACTTAGGCCCATTTGATCTTTAGGCCCATTAGGCCATTTAAGCCAATTTAGGTCATTTAGGCCAATTAGGCTAATTAGTCTATTTAGGCCATTTTGGCCAATTAGGCCGTTTAGGCATGTTTAGGCCAATTTAGGCCATTTAGGCTAATGAGGCCAATGGGACCAATTCAGGCCAATTTAATCCCTTTAGGGAATTTAGTCCATTTAGTCCAATTTAGGCCAATTGATCCAATCAGTCCAATTAGGCCCATTAGCCCAATTAAGCCAATTAGACAATTTAGTTTATTTAGGCCATTTAGGCCAATTTAGGTTATTTAGGGCAATCTAGGTCATTTAAACTATTTAGGTTAACTTATACCATTTAGGACAATTCAGTCAATTATGACATTTAGGCCAATTTAGGAAATTTATACCAATTACGTCAATTAGGTTGATTAGGCCATTTAAACTGATTAGGCCAATTTTGACCATTTGGGCTAATTAGATAAATTATGCAATTTAGGAAATTTAATCAATTCAGTCCATTTAAGCTAATTTGTTCCATTTAGGCTATTTAGACCAATTTAGGCCATTTAGGCCAATTTGGTCAAATATGCCAATTAGATAATTTAGGCAATTTTGGCCAATTATGCCATTTAGGCCAATTTAGGCCATTTAAACCAATTAGGCCAATAAGACCAATTTTTTCCATTTAGACCATTTTGGCCAATTTAGCTCATTTAGAACAATTAGAAAAATTAGACCAATTAGGCAATTCTGGCCAATTAGACCAATTAGACCATTTGGGCCAATTTATGCCATTAAGGCCAATTTAGGCCATTTAGGTCAATTTAGGCCACTTAGGACAATTAGACCAATTAGGTCATTTAGGAAATTTAGGAAAATTATCCCATTTAGTCCAATTATATAAATTAGTCCATTTAGGCTATTTAGGCCAATTTAGCCATTTAGAACATTTAGACCAATTTAGGCCATTTAGACCAATTAGGCCAATTTAGGCCATTTAGGCTAATTTAGGCCAATTAGCCCAATTAGGAAAATTAGGAAAATTAGTCCATTTAGGATATTTAGTACAATTAGGCCAATTAGGCCATTTAGGAAAATTATTCCAATTACACCATTTATCCAATTTAGGCCATTTAATCCATTTAGGAAAATTAATCAATTTACTCATTTAGGTCATTTAGGATATTTAGTCCATTTAGGCCATTTATGCCAATTTGGGTAATTTAGGCCATTTAGGCCAATTTAGGTCATTTAGGCTATTTAAGCTAATTTAGACCATTTAAGTCAATACAACCAATTAGTCCATTTAGGCCATTTAGGCCAATTAATCCAATTAGGACATTTAAGCTGATTTGGGAAATTTAGTCCATTTAGTCCAATTAGGTCATTTAATATGATTAGACCAATTAGAAAATTTGGTGAATTTATGTCAATTAGGCCAATTAGGTTAATTTAGGTCTTTTAGGCCAATTAGACCATTTAGCCCATTTAGGCCGTTTAAGAAAATTTAGGCCATTTGGGCCAATTATTCCAATTAATCCAATTAGTCAATTTATGAAATTTAAGCCAATTATGCCATTTAGGCCAATTTAGACCATTTAGACCAATTAGGCCAATTATTTTGGGACAAAGTTGGACGGATAAGGAAGTAATAAAAGTTTTTTGTTACAAACTGTTGTCTTTTGTTGTCAAAGAAGCTAAATCAATTCACTTTGTAAAGGACTTAGAAACCAGAAGATGCTTTGCTGATATGTATTTCAAAAATATCATAAGTTAGGAGAACTTTTGGGGCAAGCCTTATGATGGAAAGGGGGATAAATGTTGTTGCTAGTCATATACAGTTTTTATTGGAAGGAATGATGTTGCTGGAAGATAGGGAAGTTTTAGTACTTTCCATTGTAACTCTAACGATGCTAAAACTAGTCTATCAAATGATATATATCACGATAGTGGATTTTGTGATGAAATATGAAGAATTTTAATGGGACATAGTGAAGAGAGAAATGAAAAAGGAACAGACAATCTGGAGGTGGCACAAACGAATGCAGTGCGTGAAAAATTGGGTAGAGTGCGCGAAAAAATGAAGGTTGCGCGATATAGTAGCGGGATGCGTGAACAATCACCGGGATGCATGAAAAACAAAAAGGTTGTGCGAAATATGTGTGGGATGCGTGAAATATGTATGGGATGCATGAAAAATAAAGTGGTGTGCGAAATAGAGGAATGAAGTTTTTCACGCAAGAGGTGTTTCGAGATCAGAAGCTCGAAAATTGGAAAAGGCATGAGGTGGGCGAAAAATTGGAGCATTATGAAAAATATGATGTTGCGTGAAAGATTTTTTACGCGCATTAAGAGGGTTTTTACACGTGGATTAGTGCTTTTCACGTAAGGTTTAAAAGGCCTATAAATACGAGGTGAACCCTTCTCATTTGTTAATGCTCGACACTTAGAAGAAATCTCGAGCTCTGGTGCGCGTAAAATTATACGCTAAGTGAGTTGCATGAAAAGAAAAGAGTTTGTATGAAAAGAGGACATCTGTGCAAAAAAGGGAAAAAGTTGTGCGAAAAAGTGAATAGTTGCGTGAAAAGGAAGTTGTGCGAAATAAGTTTTCCGCGCCAAAAGCGGATTTTTTTGCGCAAGGATTTTGAATTGCGCGCAAGATACCCTAAAGGCTGCATGAAAAATTTGGGGTCTTCGCACATATTCCTGTTGTGCGTATGGGAGTTCTTACCAGCTTCTGGGTAGGAAAGTGAAGATCTGTACTTCAGATAATACAACTATTCAATTATAAAGAAGCACTAAAATACTGCAATTCCCTATTTGTGCTAAGAGGGTGCACACGCGCTTACGAATTGTTTTCCAAGTGCTACATGAGTGTAAGGGTATATCCTACTTGTTGTATTCCACATCAAAGGATTTTTTTTATAGTGTATTGTGTGGTACTGGATTGTTTCCATACCATACCAAGGATGTAGCTACTCTTGTTGAGTAGTGAACCTTGTAAATCTGGCGTTCCTGTGGTTGTGTATGTTCAGAAGGGAAGAAACTCTTTAACAGGAGGCGAAGGTTTTTTCAAAAAGAAGGAAACTTAAAAAGAAAAAGATATCATGGATTCACCCCCTCCCCATCTTAGTGATACTTGGATCCTGACTGGGAACTTCAAATTAGGCCATTTAGGCCATTTGGATAATGTACTATTAAGGGACACATAGTACATAGAATTTTAGGTACGAGTACTCATAAGAAAATGAGGTTTCTTCTCATGAATTTTGCACTTGGTAATCTCTAAGATGGGAGATTATGACAACATACTTGTCAGTAGGAATTCTTCATGTTTTGGTGTCATTGAATATTCCTATCTATGAGTGTGTGTGGTGGTCTTTAGACTTTAAGATTATTATTAAAGCATGTCACAACTCTCATAAATAGATGTATGTCATAAACCATGATGATAAGAGCTCATGACAAAGTTGGATACATTGGGTACATCACGAGTGACATGTCATTAAATAATAAGTTGAGGAATGATTTGTCCCTTCTATCTTTATAGAATTTGATATCTCAACCCTTTGATTGGAATAAAACCATCACATTAAATTCCATGTCCATGGTGTAACAGTGTGTTTATTTCAGATAGTCAAAGGAAGACATATTGAAAATATAGGTTAGTGACATGGATGTGCAACCTTCTTGATGAGATATTGTGACAAAGAGATTATATTAAACAGTGAGCATTCGTATGTGGTTTTTGATGTTACGACATCAAGTTCTTTTTCTTGGTTTCCTTGACCCGTTGCTAGATAGTAATCTTGGACTTTAGGCAAGTCTGCCTAATTTCAATGAGAATGAATCCTAGAGGGTCACACACTAAGTGTTTTCATTGATCTCGATTAAATTCTATTTGATTTTAATTAATGGAATAAATATTATTCTCATGTCTGAGGAATAATTTTATTCAATTTATATTGATCACATAAATTAAAAAAATATTTATTTGCCGACATGTGAATAAAATATTTATTTTATTTATTGAATATTTTAATAAATATTTATTCACTATATTGTAAATAAAATATTTATTTATGAATAAAATATTTATTCAGTTATTCAATAAACGATAGAGGAGTGTGAACGGACCAAGACTGAGTCCATTGACAAATATTAATTAACATTACTGTTATATAATTTTTGTTATCGATCAAGTTGGCGTGAATCGAAAAATAATAATTATATAATTATTATTATGCGGTATGTGATTTATTAAAGTTAATTAATGTTATTTAATGGTGATATGCAATTAAATAAAATTTTAACATAAATATCAACTCTATAAATAGGCGGATATGTCTATTGTGCAGAGCATCCAAAAATTGAGAATGGAAAATTGTTGCGCACAATGAATTTTCTCTCAACTCCACATTATCTCTCTCTCCCAAGAATGAGAAGCGCAAGAAATATTTCTTCAAGACCAAACAACGAGTGATCAAGAATGAACAACATAAGACATTGGACTCACCGCACTAGCACATGGATATCGAGTGGTTTTTCTCGGAGATCATAGGAGCATGTGTGGATCACCACTATAGGGATTTTATCCTGGAATCCCCACTGTGCAATGATGGTAACCTGAAAGGGTCTTTTAGGATGATCAAAATTCACTAACAAAGAAATTCCCTAAGCACAGGTATTTATTTATTTAAATATTAAATAAATTAAATTTAAATTTGACATGAAAGATCTCGGCTCTTGGTTTAGGGAAACGATTATTAAAATAAATTTTAATACATCATCCATCTTCGCATGCTTTCTCTATGCCCGAAACCACCACCAACACCGATGTTGTCGTCGCCACCTTTGTCGCCCCGTCCCCCCCACCCCACTTCCACCACCACCGCCACCATCATCAGTTCGACCGCCACTAGGACCCTAATTGAAATCACTCGGGGTATCATATAAGGATCACATTGATGTCATACATAAATCAAAAGTAATAGTAGTCTCTGATAGAATTGGTGGACTTATAACTGACATGTCCTTCAGGAAGTGTTCGGTGACAAATTTACTTCTTTCAAACTCCCTTATATCTAGTTTTTTGGCCTCATCTACTTCTACATAATCTTTTTTTAGCTTTGGTTTCTGATAGGTTTGAGAGGAACTCAATGAGAGCCAATACCTAGTGGGGATGATGTTTTTCATGGGTCAACATTAGACTCTCCCATGGAGCTCCTCACCTAATACTTGTATCAAATGATCATTTTTCCTGAATTTGTCATCTTCTTTCTCATCGAGGGCCTCTAGGAAACACTAATAAAAATATAAAAAAGATATTTAATTACGAATTATGTATCAAAATTTAAAATATCAATAAAAAAACTTACAATATTTTCTTGTGTTTGTGAATATACATCTCTTCTATTATTTTTCTTCCTAATAAAGGAAAACAATTTTGCTCGAGACATGCGACATTAGATGCCAAATGCCTCTTACTGCAAATGACATTGATTAGTATAATACTACAATATTGAATAATATGAAAGTGATAAACCTAGAATGAATTAAAATTGTATATGTTGAAGAAATACATAAAATAAAGAAGCATCTAAATATACATTTAATTAGAAATTTAATACCAGTGACATAACATAGACAATACATACTAATTAGCATGATAAACATGTTTATGGTATGGATTCTTATTATATATTCATTTTGGTCTAATTCCATTTATGTTGTGTAATTTGGTTATTCAGTCACTTGTTAATTTTAATCATTTTTCCATTTGGATATTTGGCTAACTGACCAATTAGGCTATTTAGAAAAATTAGGCAAATTAGGCCAATTAGTCCAATTAGGCTATTTAGTACAATTATCCCATTTAGAAAAATTAGTTCGTTTAGGCCAATTAGGACATTAGGACAATTAGGTCCGCCTTAAGGGCCCAAAGGCCTTCTTTTTATTGATTTTTTTGATAACCCCCCTTTCAAGGGATGAGGGGGAACCCTTAAAAGGCCCGTAGTCTTAGAGATTACATGACCCGTAGGTCTTGGGAAATATTCAGACTATAACTAAAAGGAACTGCTCCTTACCAGCTTCTTCATCGTAATGTTGGCTCTCCACCTTCATATGGATTATTTGTCTAGGCTTCCTGTGCATGAATAGGTTGGTCCCGACGGCAATTACATACCCTCTCTTTCTAAAAAATCCACTTAGCTTCTGCTCTGGTGAAAGCAACTGCTCTGAATCCTCATATAGAGTATGCTCCTTATAGATTATTTCAAGTCATTAAGCACAATTTCAGGTGGCCCGAAGGCCTTGAGGTGACCTTAATGCCTTGAGGTGGTCCAAAGGCCTTTAGTTGGACCTAAATCCTTACCGTCCTGAAGGACTTGGGTGGCGATTTGACCATTTATGCCAATTTAGGCCAATTAGGCTAATTAATCCAATTATACCATTTAATCCAATTGGACCATTTAATCCTTTTCGACCAATTAGACCATTTAGACCCATTTGTAAGTTTAGTACAATTTAGGCCAGTTAGGTCAATTAGGTCAATTAGGCCAATTAGACCATTTAATCCAATAAGACCATTTAATCCACTTAGACTAATTAGGCCATTTAAACCAATTAGTTCATTTATGTCAATTAGGACATTATGCCAATTATTCCATTAGGATATTAGTCCATTAGGATATTTTGTCAAATTAGGTCATTTAGGTCATTTGGCCATTAGCCCATTAGTTCAGTGGGCCATTAGGATAATTGGTCATTTGTCCATTTTTGTCATTTTGGCCAATTTAGGCCAATTTAGGCCAATTAGAACCAAAAAATCCTATAACATAGAACCAAAATAATATATCTGAAACATTAATAGCTAAGGCCTAATTAGACCAATTAAGATGATTAGTCCACTTAGGACCATTAAGTCACTTAGGCCCATTTGGCTCATTCATCCCATTCAGCCGAATAGGCCATTTATGCCCATTAGGCTCATTCGGCCACTTAGGCCACTTAGAACCATTAGGCCCATTCAACCCACTTGACCCATTAGGACCATTCAAACCATTAGGTCACTTGGGCCCATTAGACACATTACGACGATTAGGCCACTTAAGCCTATTAGGCTCATTAACCCGATTAGGCCACTTAGGCTCATTATACCGATTAGGCCCATTAGTCCACTTAGGCCCAATTGGCCCATTAGGTCCATTAGTCCACTTAATCCCATTAGTCCGATTAGGCCACTTAGGCCCATTGGTCCACTTAGGCCCATAAAGGACCATTAGGCACATTAGGCCCATTTTGCCACTTAGGCCCATTAGGATCATTAGGCGTATTCAGCCCATTAGCCCTATTAGGCCACTTAAGCCCATTCAGACCATTAGGTTCATTAGGTTGATTACGCCACCTAGGCCCATTATGCCAATTAGGCCACTTAGTCCCATTAGGACACTAAGGACCATTAGTCACACTAGGCCCATTAGGCCCATTAGGCTCATTCATCCCATTAGAACAATTAGGACCATTAGCCCCATTAGCACCATTAGGCCCATTAGGCCACTTAGGCCCATTATTCCCATTAGGCCACTTAGGCCCATTAGGCCCATTAGCCCACTTAGGCCACTTAGGCCCATTAGGCCACATAGGCCCATTTGGACACTTAGGCCCATTATTCCACATTGGTCCATTGAGACCATTTGGCCCATTTGGCCCCTTAGGCCACTTAGGCCCATTTAGCCCATTAGGCCACTTAGGCCACTTAGGCCCATTAGGCCAATTAGGGCCATTGAGACCATTAGGACCATTTGGACCCTTAGGATACTTAGGCTGCTTACTCCTATTATGTCACATAGTCCCCTTAGGCCCATTAGGCCACTTAGGCCCATTGAGCCCATTTGGCCCATTAGGCCCCTTAGGTCACTTATGCCTCTCAGGCCCATTAGGGCCCTTAGGATACTAAGAACAATTAGGCACATTATTCCACTTAGGCCCATTGATCCCATTAGGCCACTTAGACTGCTTAGGCCCATTAGGCCCATTTGGTCACTTAGGCCCATTAGACCCATTAGCCATTGGACCCATTAGGCCACTAAGTCCTATTGGGCCACTTAGGCCCATTAGGCCACTAAGACCAATTAGGAAACTTAGTCCCATTAGGCCACTTATGCCCATTAGGCCCATTGGACCCTTTAGGCCACTTAGACCAACTGCCACCCCAACAACAACCTTGTGGACCACCACAACCACGCATCCTGCCCGCAGACACCTGAATTACCATCAGCCACAATTTTCAGTGGGCATAAGCCCATACAATTCAAAACATAAATAAAATATGATAAATGAATACAAAAACACCACCATCATTCACACCCTTCATTGTTTAATGGTATGTTTATTATCTTCATTAAGGTTTGGTTTCATCCATGTCCCAAAGGAAACATTATCACACCAACCCCGCATGATACAAAGTAAAGAGGGATGAAGGAAAAACCCTACTTGGATGATCAAGGATTGAAGTTTTATCCTCACGTCAAGAACTAAGGATGCTTGAATTATAGGAAAAGAAAACTCAAAGGCTTCAAGGATGAGTGGGAAGAGCTCTAGAACGGGTGCACAATTTATCTCCAAAAGAGGGACTCCAAGTGCACCAAGGAAAAGAAAGGGACCAAGTAAGAATAATATCTTCATGTGATTAAAGGATAGATCCTAGAGTTATGGGATATGAAATCTCAAACCACTTAAAAGGAGGATCGTGGTTTCACCATGCAGTCGAGCAGTTATACATGATGGAATTAATTTAGATTTAATAATTCTACTCTGATACGGTGAAGATAAACCCGCGGACAATTTCGAGTTGATGGCTATCCTTTAAACAGAGAAAACATGTAAGAGGGGATAATCTCAAAACATGGAAAAGGTGTGACATGGGGTCTCTACACCGTCAGAGGATTTCAAATACCATTTATGGGCTTAAACGACCTTAAACCACCTTAAAAGAGGTAATAAAACTTAAAAGAGGTGTTACGAGAAAACTAGGAGAATGAACCCTAAAACTCCATAGTGGCACCGTTCGGGTGTGGCACCGGTCGGTAAGACCGATCAGTGGCACCGATAGGCGACACCACGATGACACCCCACCACCGACACCGATGCCCTCCGGACTCACCCATGGCATCCAGGTCATACCAAGTGCCAGAATTTGACAAAGTAATGGACCACAAGGGTCTGGGCCATTACATCATATACCTATAAAACTATTATCATCCTAGATAATCTATACTAAATCCAACGAAAGGATAGGGGTCTGAACAACCACCTCGTAAGATACCACTTAGGGAAAAACCACCCTAGAGTTGTTCAAAAGTGGGAAAAAACCTCAATATCTTAAAACACCCCTCCCTAATCTATCTCTTGAACAACCAAAAATACACCTTTTCTCTTCTCCCCTAAGTTAACACAAAAATCCATAAAGGTCACACCATCGAGACATTTTGATTAGGGAGTCCCTTCCTCTATGTTAAGATACTATCGTCTTTGGGTGGCACTCACTCGCCTGCATGGGTTTAATCGCATCCACCTTAATGCATCTTGATTAGAGATCAGGCCCCCCCATGGTCAGGACTTTTCACACACATTCAAAGAACAAGGGAAACAACTCATCTCAAAGAAAATTAGGTCAAGAATTACACATAGTCAACTAAAAAACAACACAAAACAAAACTAAAAACAACTTTGGGTACTGGGCATGCATTTATGCCTCCCGTTCCCAGGTACTCTCTTCAAGGCCATCATGCCTCTATAACACACGAAACAACCAAATGGTTCATCCACGAAGAACCTCCTCCTCAAGATCCTTGATACACATTGGTTGCTCTACAAATGTATCATCATCCTCGATATCCAACTCTCCCCAGTCGAGGATGTGTGAGTCATCGTGTAGATACCGACGGAGCTAAGACACCCCGCCACTGACACCGACGCCCTCCTAACTCACCCATGGCATCCAAGTCACCCCAAGAACCAGAATTTAACAAAGTACTGGACCACGAGGGTCTGAGCCATTATAAGGCCAATTAGTCCACTTAGGTCTATTCGGCCCATTAGGCCACTTAGGCCCATTAGGCTAATTTGGCCCATTAATCCCATTGGATTAGGCCAATTAGACCACTTAGGTCTATATGGACCATTAGACCCATTAGGTCAATTAGCCAAATTTGTCCCATTATGAACATTAGGCCCATTAAACTCATTAGGCCACTTAGGACCATTAGGCCACTTAGGCCCATTAGGCCACTTAGGCCTATTCAGCCACTTTGGCCCATTATGCCACCTAGGCCCCTTAGGCCCATTATGCCACTTAGGCCCATTCAGGGCATTAGGCCCATTAGTCCACTAAGTCCCATTAGTCCAACTAGGAGCATAGGCCCATAAGTCCCATTAGGCCCATTTGGACCATTAGGCTTCTTAGGCCCCTTAGGCCCATTAGGCCCATTAGGCCCCTTAGTCCCCTTACACCCATTAGGCCGCTTAGGGCGATTAGACCACTTAGGCCCATTCAGCACATTAAGCCCATTATGCCACTTAGGACAATTCAGTGCATTAGGACCATTAGAACACTAAGGCCCGTTAGACCCATTAGGCCCATTAGGCAACTTAGGCCCCTTAGGCCACTTACTCCCCTTAGGCCCATTAGGCCACTTAGGCCCATTAGGCCCATTAGTCCACTTATGCCCCTTAGTCCACTTAGGACCATTAGGACACCTAGGCCCATGAGGCCCATTAGGCTCATCAGGACCATTAGGCCCATCTGGCCCATTAGTACCATTAGGCAACTTAGGACCCTTAGGCCACTTAGGCCTATTCGGACCATCAAGCCCATTAGGACACTTAGGCCCATTAGTCCACTAATCCCCATTAGGCCACTTTGTCCCATTAGTACACTTAGTCTCATTCATCTCATTAGGCCCATTAGGCCACTAAGGCCCATTAGGCCCATGAGGCCACTTAGGACCATTTGGCCCATTTGGCCCATCAGGCCCATCAGGCCACTAAGGTCCATTAGGCCTATTATGCCACTTAGGCCCCTTAGGCCCATTAGGATAATGAGTTCCATCCATCCCATTAGACCACTTAGGCCAATTAGCCCACTTAGTCCCATTATGCCCATTAGGCCACTGAGGCCCATTAGTCCCATTAGTCCACAGAGGCCCATTAGGACCATTAGGAACATTATGCCCATTAACCCATTAGGTCCATTAGGCCACTTAGGCCCATTACACCACTTAATCCCATTAAGCTAATTTAGCCACTTAGGCCC
Organism: Viscum album; assembly: GCA_963277665.1. NCBI lineage: Eukaryota > Viridiplantae > Streptophyta > Magnoliopsida > Santalales > Viscaceae > Viscum > Viscum album. Next base: position 1,777,940,323 of record OY728156.1, read on the forward strand.
ATTAGTCCCATTCGACCACTTAGGCCCATTAGGCCCATTCGACCACTTAGGTCACTTAGGACCATTAGGCCACCTAGGTGCATTTGGACCATTAGGCCCATTATGCCACTTAGGCCCATTTGTCCCATTTGGTCACTTCATCCCATTAGGTACATTATTCCTATTCGACCCATTAGGCCCATTCATCCACTTTGTCCCATTAGGCCAATTAGGTTCATTTGGCCCATTAAGCCACTTAGGCCCAATAGGCCCATTAGTGCACTTATGCCCATTAAGCCAATTTTCCCACTTTTTCCCATTATTCCCATTATTTCCATTATGCCCATTCATCCATTTTGGCCCATTAGGACCATTAGACACATTAGGCCACTTAGGCCCATTGGGTGAATTTTGGCCCATTGGCCACTGTGGCACATTAGGCCCATTATGCCCATTAGGCCCATTATGACCATTTTTTCACTTTGACCCATTAGGACAGTTATAACCATTAAGTTCATTAATTCTCATTAGGTGTCACACCCGGATTTTCAATTCCATTCTTTATTCGAAGTTCTTTTTGGTTCTTAGCTTTCCCTTGGTTTCTGGGTGTTCTGGGTTTGGAATTTTGGTGTCTTGTTAGGTCCACTAGGCTGAATGCCCTGAGAGGGGGGGTGAATCAGGGTATGACTAATTAAAAATTAAAGCCCGTTCTGATCTTGTTTCGCTGTTAAGCAAAACACTCTTCTCTCTCTTTCCTGCTGCACAATATAAACAGAATGTAAAGCAAGCACAGGACACAACAATTTTACTTGGTTCACCGCTAAGGGCTACGTCCAAGGAGCATACGCCGAAAGGTTGCCGGTCGTACCAAGTCCACTAAACTTCACTAGCTGTGGATTACAATGTTCGGGCTAGATCACTTCTATGCCCAGGCTCACTGCCTATACAATGTTTAGGGTCAGCTCAATGCTTTCCCAAGGGTCACTCCCTGTTTCTCTCTCTCTGGCTCACTGCCAGTGGAGAGGATCACCTTCTTCCTCTTCCTAAGCTCACTTCTCTTTGAAGGGATTCACTCACAGTTTATAGACCTGTAGGTCTCTTCATTTCCATTAAGGAATTCATCTTTCTCTGTATGTAGATGCTCTGTTGAAGTTCAACTTTCACCCGACAGATGAATACCCCTTTGCCACTATCCACTGGGCAAACAACCTTTGGAAAGACCTTCGCAAAGCACCCTACAATGCGAGGCTCCCAATTTCGCGAAGCTCAAACAAGCCTTCGCGAAGCTCCTGCCTTTTCGCGAAGCTCACTCGCGAAGCTCTTTCGCGATGCTCAAGCCGTCTCAAAGCAACGACCCTCGCGAAGCTAAGTAAGCCAACGCGGAGCTCGCAGGTTTCGCGGAGCTACAATAGCCGCCACGAAGAACCTCTTTCGTGAAACACACTGGCTCCGCGAACCACCTTCGCAAATCGAGAGCAAAGTATTTTCTCTGAAAATTCTCTCTACTTCGCTCGAAGGGGTCGGCCTCTATTTATAGATGATTCCACCGACCCTCGAACTTTCCGCGCGAAGTCAACGCCACGTCATCTCAAATCGCGAAGCTCCAAAGTTTCTGTCGGCATTCTGTCCAAATCGCAAAGCTCCACGGCAATCTTCCGTTCGCGGAGCTTGACGTAGTCGCGATGAATCACCGTCAACTTACCTTCGCGGCTCGCGCCTTCGCCGTGAAGCTCTCTCGCAAAGCCCTTCTCCGCCGCGATGCGCTTCAGCATCTGCCGTTCGCGAAGCATGACGTAATCGCGAAGCATCACCGCCTCCATTCTTCTGGTCTTCACGATTTCCAAACCATGCATCCTATATTCGCGAAATTCATGTCTTTGCCATATTAAATTATGCTCTTCATGGAAATCCTCTTTTCGCGATGCTCACCAAACTCCAAATTTTGGACCCCAAAAATTTGGAAAACACTGGGAAACGGCGCCACCTTATACTGCTCTTTTGTACCGCCTCCAGATCGTCCTTTCCTTTGTCATCGTTCTTTGTCAACAATGATTGTCAACAAATTCTCGGGAACTCGACAAATATCCATGAAAACCTGCTTTGTCAACAAACACAATCAACCCAAAAATACTGCAATGTTACCTTGAGGGATTTTTGCCCAACAATCTCCCCCTTTGGGTTTGTTGAAAACTCTTCACAATTTTGCTCAGGATGATTTTCTGCACTTTGATACCTCACTGAGTCTTCTTCCAGCCGATAACACCATTCGCCCCCTGCGATTCTGATAGCGTTCAAGGATTCACTTAACACGTACTCTAAGCCCACATGAGCAATGCTCGGCGTGAGAAACAAGAGTAGTATGAAAAGTTCATCAATGAATCACATCATGTTAGACCCCAATTGTCGATTCCACCCTGATACCAATTGTTAAAATAAAACTAGTTGTTGAACCACACTGATACCAATTGGTGAATTCTTAAGTTGATACCAATTGTTGATAGTTGGACACCGTCTCACACTATTCAAACACCATTGTTCTGCTTTTATCACGATCCTCAACTGTCGTGATTTCTATTCTTTGATCGATCACTTCTAGCATCGTCAGATTTAATATACTCTCCCCCTTTCTCATTGCTCCCCCTGTCAGCTTCTCCCCGTATCAATTATGATTTATCAAATATCCGCACGATTTTCTCCCCCTTTGTCAACGAACCCAAAGGTCACTCCTTTGTAGTCGGTAACATAGTAGAGAACACATATCAGCGCATTAGGGAAAAACACACCATACCTCGGGGAGAGGGGGGGGGTCCCACATTCACACTGTTTCAAGTGTGGGGAATCGACTGAACTCCTAGAGCCAGTCGATGCCTCTCAAAAGCTTCCTTGGGTAAGGCCTTTGTCAGAATGTCTGCAACCTGTAGCTCTGTAGGCACATACTCCAACTTCACGATCCCCTGCTCAACCTTCTCCTTGATAAAGTGATACTTAATCTCAATGTGCTTTGTCCTTGAATGATGGACGGGATTTTTGCTAAGATTTATAGCACTTGAGTTGTCGCACTGGATTCCGATCGGAGACTTCACTTCAACTCCCATATCTTCAAGCTGCTGCTTCATCTACAATAACTGTGTGCAGGCTTGAGTGGCCGCAATATACTCAGCTTCTGCGGTGCTTAATGAAATGCAATCTTGCTTCTTGCTTAGCCAAGAAATACACAATCCACCAAGATAGAATGAACCACCAGACGTTGATTTTCTATCATCCGCTGAACCGGCCCAGTCTGCATCAGTGTACCCCAATAACTCTGTCTGAGATTTGTCATTGTATGTCAAGCCGAAGTCCACCGTGCCCTTAATATACCGAAGTATTCTTTTCACTGCGAGCATGTGACTTTCCTTGGGATTACTCTGATATCTCGCTGCTTGGCATGTGGCGAAAACAATATCAGGCCTTGTTGCGGTTAAGTACAACAGACTTCCAATGATTTGCCTGTATTCTGTGATATTAACTGCCTTGCCATCCTCATCTTTTGATAATTTCATCCGGGTAGCCACCGGAGTCTTCATCTCCTTGGAATTGTCCATTCCAAACCTTCTCAGGACCTCCTTGGCATATTTAGATTGAGAAATGAATGTTCCATTCCTTCCTTGTGTTACCTGTAGACCAAGGAAAAACGTTAGCTCTCCAATCATTGACATTTCAAATTCATTTTTCATGAATTCGGAAAACTGTCTGCACTGAGCTTCATCTGATCCACCAAATATTATGTCATCGACATAAACCAACACCATCATCCTTTGATTACTGTCATTACTGAAATAGAGATTGTAATCAACTCCTCCACGCTGAAAACCAAGCTTCTTCAAGTACTGATCAAGCCTTGAGTACCATGCCCTTGGTGCTTGTTTCAGCCCATACAATGCCTTCTTCAGCCTGCAAACTTTGTTCTCATCCTCATGAATGAGAAAACCATCTGGCTGCTCAATATACACCTCCTCTTCCAGAACCCCATTCAAGAATGCGGATTTGACATCCATCTGGAACACTTTGAACTTCCTTTGCACTGCGATGGCTAGGAATAATCTTATTGTCTCCAGCCTTGCAACTGGTGCAAATGTCTCATCAACATCAATTACCTCGATTTGGGAGTACCCCTTGCACACTAGACGTGCTTTGTTCCGAATCACTGTGGCATCTTCATTCATCTTGTTGCGATAGACCCATTTGGTCCCAATGACATTCTTGTCCGCTGGCCTCGAAACAATCTCCCATGTCTGGTTCTTCTCAATCTGATCAAGCTCTTCGTTCATGGCCTGAACCTAGTTTTCATCTTCAGCTGCATCAGAAAAACATTTCGGCTCCACTTGAGACAAAAACGATGCTTGTTGTGATGATTTCATTCTTCAAGTCTGAACTGGAGCTGTTTGATCACCAATGATATTCTGCCTATCAATCTCAGCTCGACTCTTTGGCTTCCTCGCAGACACCGACTTGACACTTTCCTCTTCATCATCAGTATCTTCTTCTGAGTCAGCTTCTGCCACTTATGCTCCCCCTGGGTTGCTTACCTCATCATCACTTTCATCCAGGAACTGTTTACTGGGTCGTTGAGCAGTCTGTTCATTTTCGACTACAGTGACATCATTACTCTCAACAATTTTTCCCAGCCTCTTGTTGAAGCATTTATATGCTTTGCTTTTCCCTGAATACCCAAGGAATATCCCTTCATCTCCTCGTGCCTCAAACTTCCTATGATGTTCTTTGTTGAGAATGAAACACTTACTTCCAAAGATTCAAAAGTATTTCAACGTTGTCTTCTTTCCGTACCACAGTTCATACAGAGTCTTCCCTTGCTTCGGACATAACAGGGACCTGTTTGAAACATAGACCGATATTAAAACTGCTTCCTTCCAAAATTTCTCTGGTAGGTCCTTATCAATAAGCATTGTTCTGGCCATGTTGTTAATGATCCGATTCCTCCTTTCTACCACTCCATTCTGTTGGGGAGTTCTCACTGATGAAACTTGATGCCTTATCCCATGTTTCTCGAGATAGTTTTCAACCTGGCTGTTTGTAAATTCTGTACCGTTATCAGTACGAAACTTCAGAATTTTCTTCCCAAGCATCTTTTCTGATTCCCTCCTGTACTGCTTTATGCAACTGAACACCTCTTTCTTATGGGTAATGATGAATACCCAGGCCATTCTGCTGTAGTCATCAATGAAAAGAACATAGTACCTTTGCCCATCTATAGCTCGTGGTGAGATAGGTCCACATACATCAGCATGCACCAATTCGAGCACTCGAGTTGCTTTTTGTTCCTTTGGCCTGTATGTCTTCCTGATGATCTTCCCTTGTTGACAAGCATCACACGTATGAGTGCGATCACGTGATAGTTTGGGAAGGTCTCTAGCAGCATCACACTGTACCAGATCTTCCATAGATGGTTGACATAGATGACCAAGTCACTTATGCCACAACTGATTTTCTTCTTCTCTGGATAAAAGGCATGAATCTTCTTCCCCACCTACCAGGTAAAGATTCCCCTTTGTTCGTTTTCCCTGAAGAATGACTATTCCATCTTTTCCTTTAACAATACCCATCTTCTTGGTAAATAGTATAGAGTGCCCAGAGTCACATAGTTGACTGACGCTAAGCAAATTATGACTGAGACCCTCTACCACCAAGACATCAGCATGTCTCATTTCTTTGACCCCAAACTTGGATTTTCCTGAGCCAACAATCTTCAGGCCTTCATCATTTCCAAACTTGACAACTCCTTCTTTGTCATATTTTATGCCTGTAACCAGATCCTTATTACCCGTCATGTGGGATGTGCAACCACTGTCAAGGATCGAAACACCAGAACGATCTGATGCTTTAAGGGCAATTTCAACAACTACGGCCTTCTTAGTTTTCTTCTTCCTAGTCCATACTTTTTCTTTCATACTCGGCATGGATTGAGGCTTCTGTTCTTTCTCATAGTATGATGGACCAGCTTCATCTTGCAAAACTGCAAATCTGTTCTGAACTTTTAACTCACTTGTCGGTTTACTGATCTGCTGCTTGCGATCATTTTGATTCTGCTTTGGCACATTTTTCTAAATGGTCGGAGTGCAGTACCTAGCCATGTGTCCAAATCCTCCGCACCAAAAACAGTGTCCTTCAAAAAAAGTTCTGGAAAACCGTTCTCTGTTTGGCTGCCATCTCTGTTCTTGTTCCCTTCGATATCTTTTGGCTATGGAACACACATACTGTGAATGTCCCATCTTTCCACAACAATAACACCTGATATAAGGTGCATTCCTTCATGTTACTTCAGCACTACGAGTTTCCCCTTTGGATCTCTGAGTATTCTGATTCTGCTTTGTGCTCAAATCCACTTTCAATCTCGGGACCAGTGCTTGCGGTATAACTTCAACTGCCGTAGATTTTTGTTTCTGATTAAGCCATGAATCAGCCTTAACATCTGAGTTCAATTGCTGCTTCTTTCCTGCTGAACTACTAGGCTCTTCTTTCTTCTTTTTCGTCTTCGTAACGACCTGATTTCCCAAGAATGTGTTGGGATTCAAAGGTTTTTCCTGGTCTTTAACTTTTCTCTGCAGACCGACAACTTCCTCTTCAAGCTCTTCAATACGCTTGACGTGATCTTTCACTTTTCGACTCAAGCAATCGATCTCCCTTTTCTGCTCTTCAATCTCGAGCTTATGCTCATCAACCTTTTCTGTGCGCTCTGGCCTGGAAGACTTAAGATTTTCAATTTCTTTCTCAATCTCAGACTTCTCTTCTTCTTGTTGTTGCATGTAGAGTTTGGTATCATGTACTATCTTATTGGCCTTCTTTGTTTTTGCTCTCCAAACATCTATCTCTTCAAGAGCTGCTTCTAATTCAGCTTCCATGTCAACTCTCCCTTCAATTTCTTCTTCTTCTTCATCAGTTTCAGTTTCTTTCTTTTCTAGAGAGCTACTAGCAACAGCCACCATCGCATTTTGACCACGATCTCTACAGTTTTATATCTCTTCAACTTCTTCACCCTCAGACTCAGCTGAACTGTCAATTTCTTGGGAAAGAAGATTCTTCTTCTTAAAGAAATTCCTCTTGAACTGCTTCTTCCCTTTCACATAGGCTGAAGATTTTTTCATGGGAATCTCAACTTCATCTTCATCGCTTTCTTCTTGGAACTTTTTGGGACATCTTGCAGCAAGATGACCAACCTTTCTGTATCGGAAGCATGCTAGTGGAAGTTTCCCTTTAAACTTTCCTTTTCCTCTTTGCAGATTTGAAGAAAGGAACGACATCACCTCATCTGACTCTTCTTCCTCCTGAGAATATTCAATAGTGAGCCTCTTCATGGCCTTAAATTCCACCTCTTTGGATTTCCCCTTTTCCACAACATCATTGTCATCATTTCTCATTTCATATGCAACAAGAGTGCTGTGTAGGTTATCCAATGTTAGCTCTTTCGGATCTTTATCTTCCAACACAGAAACTTTCGGATTGAACCGAGGTGGAAGCTTTCTCAAGATGCGCTTTACGATTTTAATGTCTTCGATAATTTCTCCAAGACCCCGCATGTCTTCTACCACAGCATTTACCCTGTCAAAGAATGCATCAACAGACTCATTCAGGTTCATTTTGAGATCTTCATACTTGTTCCACAACACTTGCAGCTTTGCCTCTCTGACTTTTGTATCCCCTTCATAAATATTCAAAAGTTTTTCCCACATGGCATGTGACGTTTTGCATGACATCACCTTTGTATAAATGGGATTAGAGAGGGCTCCCCCTAAGGCGTTTATTGCTTTGGAATCAGAATCCAACTCTTTGTGCTCAGCTTCTGATAATGCACCACTAGTAATATCAGCTGTGATACCATGCATAGCTGCTGAAAACACATCCATTCCCAGAGATCGGAAATAGTTTTGCATTCGATTCTTCCATATCTGAAAATTACATCCGTCGAAGATCGGAATCCCTCTATGATTAGTGACCTCCATTGAGAGAAGACCAACTATTAACCTTTCCCTCTGATACCACTTGTTAGGTCCACTAGGCTGAATGCCCTGAGAGGGGGGGTGAATCAGGGTATGACTAATTAAAAATTAAAGCCCGTTCTGATCTTGTTTCGCTGTTAAGCAAAACACTCTTCTCTCTCTTTCCTGCTGCACAATATAAACAGAATGTAAAGCAAGCACAGGACACAACAATTTTACTTGGTTCACCGCTAAGGGCTACGTCCAAGGAGCATACGCCGACAGGTTGCCGGTCTTACCAAGTCCACTAAACTTCACTAGCTTTGGATTACAATGTTCGGGCTAGATCACTTCTATGCCCAGGCTCACTGCCTATACAATGTTTAGGGTCAGCTCACTGCTTTCCCAAGGGTCACTCCCTGTTTCTCTCTCTCTGGCTCACTGCCGGTGGAGAGGATCACCTTCTTCCTCTTCCTAAGCTCACTACTCTTGGAAGGGATTCACTCACAGTTTATAGACCTGTAGGTCTCTTCATTTCCATTAAGGAATGCATCTTTCTCTGTATGTAGATGCTCTGTTGAAGTTCAACTTTCACCCGATAGATGAATACCCCTTTGCCACTATCCACTGGGAAAACAACCTTTGGAAAGACCTTCGCAAAGCACCCTACAATGCGAGGCTCCCAATTTCGCGAAGCTCAAACAAGCCTTCGCGAAGCTCCTGCCTTTTCGCAAAGCTCACTCACGAAGCTCACTCGCGAAGCTCTTTCGCGATGCTCAAGCCGTCGCAAAGCAACGACCCTCGCGAAGCTAAGTAAGCCAACGTGGAGCTCGCAGGTTTCGCGGAGCTACAATAGCCACCGCGAAGCACCTCTTTCGCGAAACACACTGGCTCCGCGAACCACCTTCGCAAATCGAGAGCAAAGTATTTTCTCTGAAAATTCTCTCTACTTCGCTCGAAGGGGTCGGCCTCTAATTATAGACGATTCCACCGACCCTCGAACTTTCCGCGCGAAGTCAACGCCACGTCATCTCAAATCGCGAAGCTCCAAAGTTTCTGTCGGCATTCTGTCCAAATCGCAAAGCTCCACGACAATCTTCCATTCGCGGAGCTTGACGTAGTCGCGATGAATCACCGTCAACTTACCTTCGCGGCTCGCGCCTTCGCCGCGAAGCTCTCTCGCAAAGCCCTTCTCCGCCGCGATGCGCTTCAGCATCTGCCGTTCGCGAAGCATGACGTAATCGCGAAGCATCACCGCCTCCATTCTTCTGGTCTTCACGATTTCCAAACCATGCATCCTATCTTCGCGAAATTCATGTCTTTGCCATATTAAATTATGCTCTTCATGGAAATCCTCTTTTCACGATGCTCACCAAACTCCAAATTTTGGACCCCAAAAATTTGGAAAACACTGGGAAACGGCGCCACCTTGTACTGCTCTTTTGTACCGCCTCCAGATCGTCCTTTCCTTTGTCATCGTTCTTTGTCAACAATGATTGTCAACAAATTCTCGGGAACTCGACAAATATCCATGAAAACCTGCTTTGTCAACAAACACAATCAACCCAAAAATACTGCAATGTTACCTTGAGGGATTTTTGCCCAACATGTCTCTTGTGTTCTGGACCTATAACCTTGGTCTTGGGGGTATTTCATGGTAATTGGCCTCCTATTTTTTCAAATGGATGGTGTGAGGTTGTGGTGTTTTAGATTTTGATTAGTGACACTCCTAGTGGAACCACTTGTGGGGTATGTTGTTGAGGTGGTTTGTACCCAAGAGTTGGAAGAGTTTTGGGTTGGAAAGAGTTATTTGTTTTGGTAATTGTTTTCCCTTATCCTTGTCCTATCTTTCCCCCTTAGTTTCCCTTTTTACCCCCCCACTGAATTTTGAATATTATGGAAGGTTTTTGGGTGCCTAGAACAGGACACATGGTTTAGTCGCACAGTTTATTAAACTGTGCTCCCAAACCGTGCAAGGGTGTCCAGGTCATTAAAAACATTTTCAATTTCCATCTTTTTCATTTAGGAATAAACCCAAATATTCCCCCATTATTCCCCAATTTCGTTCCCTACCTCTATGGACATCCTCCAAGGTCACTCTCCCTCCCTTGGACCTCAACTTTGAAGGGAGATTTAATGGGGGGAACATCAAAACCATGAAAGTAAGTCTTCCTCTCTTTGATTTCTTCCCTTTCCATAGGATTTACATCACCCTTTCTTGAAGTTATAATGTTTAAAGTAGCTAGGGTTAATATCTAGGGTTTAACCAGTGGTATTTTTGGTGAAATATTATGGTTTAGGGTTGGTTTTCACCCCCTTGTGGTGCGACGATGGTGCAGTTGATGTTTCACACCAAATTTTGAGGATTTTGACACAAAAGGTAGATGATTCCATATTTATACATTACTTGATGAGTTCAAATTCTTTATTTACTTATTCTTCATGATTCTTATATATTGTGTGTGGTGTGAAAACTGTTTTTGATGGATTTGGTTAAGCGTTTAATTTTATAGTTTCATTTTAGCTTGAAATTCGGTGCTTTTCATGTGTGAATATTGGATTAATATTTGGGTGTATTTTATAACATATGAAAGTGATTTATTAGTATTTAAAGGGGCTATAAATTCAGTTTTGTTAAATATTTGTTTTCATGTGGTCCTCAAAAGGGGGTTTTGAATGGGTGTTATGTGTAAAACTTTATTGCACTCCTTGAAAGTGTTTTATGAAAATGTGTGTTTTTCATGGGTATTTTTTTTGGTATTATTTGGGGTAATTTTATAGCACTTGAGAATGGTTTAATTAATGTTTCAAGGGCTGCACATTTCTGATTTGGTATGGTCTTGGTGTGATTTTGTCCTTGAAAGAAGGTTTTGAAATGGGTGTTGTGTGCAAACAGAGTTACACCCCTTGGGTTTATTTTATGAAAATTGTAAATGTTTTGTTTGGTTAAACAAAGTGGGAAAAGGGTGTATATGTACTATCTGGTGAGTTTTTTCCACCTAATATGGGTTTTTGAATGGTAAAGTGGTGATTTAAGATGTCGAAAAATTTTAGAATGTTTTATTAAGTGCTGAAATGTTTTATAAAATTTAAAGAGAGGTTCCAAACATGGTTGTGAGCTGTTTTGTGTGACCGTGATGTGAAAAAAGAATTTTTTCAATGAAATAAGTATTATTTGTTATGTGTGTGGGCTGTTATGTGAATTTTACTCTCTTTTAATGGTTTTACAAAATTGTTTAAAGGATTTGTTGCAGTGTTAAAGAGATGTGAAAAGTGTTTTGGGCTATTTTGGTGTGAGTTTGATTTCAAAATCAATTTGAATAAAAAGGGGGATGATGTGACTTGTGTGATGTACATTTGGGATTTTTGGTGAATGAGTGATGTGGAAGTGTTATTTTCATCTGAAAATTATATTTCATGGGTTTTTGAACTTGTTTGATCATAAGAGGGAAACCCGTGTATCTAAGTGGGTGGATGTGTACTAGTATTCTAGTGATCCTGTGGGGTTTGGACTCAATTTCATGTAGGAAGTTGTAAGTTTACAACACTAAACAAACTATGATAATAATGATGATGGGGGGCACTAGGTTATGGGTATGTTCTCTACTAGCGGCTCGTGAATAAGAACAGATATTTGTGATGGTTACTTTCCCCAAGATACGAGGTACCTGGGACCCACAACGAGCTAGTGCCTAGGGGTTATTTTTCTATTGATTGTTCTCATTGGATGATTTATTCTTACCATCATAATATTCTATGATTCGCTGGAAAAATTCAGTAGCTTTGGTATTTTATTTAAAAGTTTTGATTCTTTAAAATATCCCACTTGAAAATTGTTTTTATTTAAAGTTGCATCTTTTGGAAATTGTAACTAGCATTTCTTGTTTACCAAAACTTGCAATCTTTTCATCTTTGAATGTCTATAACATGGTATATATTAGTTGTGGTATAATATTGGGATTTGGATCACATCCTACATACACATTTGGGTGTAATTTGACTTGCTTATTGTGTTTTTGTTGGTTTGGGTACAACTTTTGTGCCAATGGTTTGGGTTTTTAGCGGTCCTTCATGATGAAGTGTTGTGGAGATGGATTGAGGGCGGTGCCTCTTTCCATGAGGGGGTTCTTGGGCTGTCATTTTTGGGTTTTTACCTTTTTAATGGTCTTTTAACATTGTTTTAAATTGTGTAATTCAATTATGAAATTTTTTAAAAGATGATTTTGTTTGAAAAATCCATATTCATTTTATTGGATTCGTTTGTTGTTTTAAGTTTATAAACTTGGGTAAATCGTTCCCAATTTTTAGTTTATGATACTCAAAAACTTGTGTCAGACCATGGGGATCAGGAATACCCTTTGTTCTTTGTCATGGGCTGGGTATGGTGCCAGTTTTGATGGTGACTAGATTCAGTTCGTGACAAAATGGTATCAAAGGAGGTTCAGGTTAACTCTACGGGTCGTGTTATTTGGGGAATAGTCGGGATAGTCTAGAGATAGGATTTTTGGGACTTGAAATTTAGGTTATGGGTAGTGTTCCTATCCATCACACCTCATGACGGGATTCAAGTCTCCAGGGGAAGTCAGTATTTATCTAAGTCCTTTGGTTTTCTTGGTTTAATGATGATTAGGGGAAATGAAAAGAGAGTTGGGTTAATAGTCTCAATGATCTCACAAGGCCTAGAAATACATGTGGATTTGGGGATATTTCCCTAGAACACTCTCTATGATGGTGAAGTGATTGGTGTATGGCCTCCAACCATATGTCAAAGTCACCCGCCAAAACTAGTTTCCCCTTGCACTATCTTATACCCTCGGTTTTAATGAAAAAAATGATATGGTTTTAAGAAGCATAAAGTTTATGTGAAATGATTTTCTAATAAAGAGGTAAGGTTTTTATTTTTGAAATGGTGGAACTGAGATTTCATAATTTTTTTGAAAGGGAACATGGGGTGTTTACACATATTTTGAAATCATAAACTATGTTAAAGTTGGTTTTGAAAAAGCATTTCCAATAGAGTTTTCTAAACTATTGAAATGTGTTTTAATTGGATGATATGTTTTCAAATTGATGTGAATGGATTGAAAGTGATTTTTAATTTTAATTATTGTTCCTTTTTGAAAATTTTGGTAAGTTGTAATTTGGGTTTTATTTCATGGTTAGCGATTTTGAGAAAAGGAAGCATGGGTTGACTGTTTTGCTTTTGAAAAGTGGAAAGAATTTTTTGTTTTAACCATTAGTATTTCCATGATAAAACACATGCATGGGGTTATATGGGATGATGTATGGTTTATGGAATGGCTGGATGAGTGTCGGGATGGATATGAGGAGGGTGCTCATTGTGACATAGAAACATGCTTGTGTGAGGCCCATGGGGTACCATTCATGGATACAATAACAACTGAACCATTTATTTTCAAAAAGATGATTTTAAAGGAAAACATGATGTCTTGATGACTAGTTTGGGATGGTGTGTACTATGTTTTTTAGAAAATGTTTGATGTTGTGGGATGTTTTGAGTCCAAAAACCCCTCTTGTTTGAATGGTGTTTTGGGTTTGTGTGTGGTTGGTAAGATGGGTTGAAGGGTCGGTTAGTGTTCTCTCATGAGAAATGTTCTGGGAATCCTTTACAGTGGTTCCCCTCATATTTTTGGATCTGGTTGTGGTATGTCTTGACCAATGGATCAGGTTGGTTGATCCCTTGGGTTATCTTATTGGATAAGGTACACCCCCATTAAGGGTTAGTGAACAACTAAAGTGAAACCCAAATTGTTTCTCCACTAGAAGACCCTCCAGTAGATCAATATACAGAATAATTTTCTTAATATTTGAAGATTGAGTCTACACCATTTCCTTTCTTGGTTTTTTGGATCCTCTTGTAGCGGGAGAGTGATCGTGGAAGGATGAAAGATACCTTAGTTTCTTAAACTACATGATTCGTTGAATGTGGATGTGGTCTGGGGTTGTTAGTATGGATGTGTATCTGTATGGTTTCTAAGAGGGCCTATGGGTCCTTCATAGTCTCTTGAAATCATGAGTTCATGTTTAACCACCAGAGTAGGAAATCTGGTCATGGGTAGATATTATGTCCACTTTCTAGAATCATGTTCTGTTTGGGACTTGGCATACGATCCCTTTCCTTGTATTGTTCCTATTAGTCGCAATGGTCATGTTTGATGATGAATCATGATGTCATGTGCTCGTTTGACTATAATGGTGAAGGTCGTACAATACTTTGAGAGTCTCTATTATGTTGGGAGTATGTATCCCTTGAAAAAACTTCAAAATCATCTGTTTTAGAGTAAGGTGTTTATATGTTTCCTTTCCTTCTGTTGTTTCTCACCCAAATAAATAAGGTGTGATGTGCGTGCATCCTCTAGGCCCTTATTTCATTGAAATTACGGGTTAGGGTGAAGTGAGTTTTGGAGTGTGTTTTGTCTTGGTAAAACCATCTAGGTTTGTGGTGTAGTTGTTTGTAGCACCAGAAGAAGAATTTCTATTCAGATGTTTCCAAAGCCTAACTGAGAGGCTGAAGATGCTTCAATCATTTGAGCTCCATCCATAGGTCTTGGAGAGAAGTGGGTGCTTAGTCAGGGGAAATACTAGGGTCATTCAAAGAGTTTTTGAATAAAGTTTTGAAATTTGGATAGACATGTTGAGTGCATGGTTTATGCATGGTTAGTAGTAACCATTCCTCATAAAACCATGCAAGTAGAAGGATCCACACAGTTAACGCACAGTTTCCCAAACTATGCGGATTGACCGTGAGACCGTCCCAACTGTTAACATTTGGGTTCTTCCTATTATAGCCCATGCTGGCCAGTTAAGATGGTTGGTTCTTATGGTGGGGAGACTCATTATGATTCTCATGTATGTTCCTTCGGAAATTTCAAATGGAAGTCTACCCCTTGTATCGGGGAGTCCGTTCGGGCCTCCCCCTATTAGTGTCTCGATCCTGTCTCGGGAAAATTAGAGTTGTCTCTTATAGTGGAGAGCCCATTTGTGTCTCCCCATACTAGTAACTCATATTGGTCCCTGGTCTTTTCTTGGTGGTAGGTAGTCTTGTTTGGATCTATCTAACTACCTATATCTTCCTTGGGTAAATGTAGGGATTGGAGGACACCCAACGGTTTAGTTAAAGTAAGGTAAGTGTAACCTAGTTTGTTGTTGTTGTTGTTTGGGTAAATTGCTAGAATATTTTTCGAATAGGGTTTGAGGAGTTTTATTTTGTGATAAAATCTGAATTTTCTTTATCATTTCAGGAAAGTGATGTATGTTTTGGTTGTGAGGGTATACCTTCCTTAATCGATCACTGGATGTGTTTTGGCCTTTGGGGGTGAAACTTGGAAGGGGAGTCCATCTTGGTTTATTGGTTTGGTTTAGTTTTTTCTTTTAGCCTTTCTGTGACTTTCTGAGGGCGGAAATATTTATGGTGGGGAGAATGGTCACACCTGGATTTTCAATTCCATGCTTTGTTCGAAGTTCACTTTTGGTTCTTAGATTTCCCTTGGTTTTCGGGTGTTCTGGGTTTGGAAATTTGGTGTCTCTTGTGTTCTTGACCTATGAACTTGGTCTTGGGGGTATTGTATGGTAATTGGCATCCTCTTTTTTTAAAATTATGGTGTGTGGTTGTGGTGTTTTGGAGTTGGATTAGTGATGCTCCTAGTGGTACCACTTGTGGGGGGAGTTGTTGAGGTGGTCTGTACCCAATAGTTGGATGAGTTTTGGGTTGGAAAGAGCACTTTGTTTTGGGAATTTTTCTCCCCTACCATTGTCCTATATTTCCCCCTTGGTTCCCCCCTTGTACCCCCCTGAATTTGAAGGATTATAGAAGGTTTTCGGGTACTCAGAACATGCTACACGGTATGGCCGCATAGTTTACAAAACCGTGCAGACAAACCATGCAAGGGTGTCCACGTCATTAAAAACATTTTGAATTTACAACTTTTCACTTCTAGAATAAAACAAAATTCACTCCCTTCTTCCTCATTTCGTTCCCTACCTCCTTTTAAAGTCTCCAAGGTTTCTCAACATCCCTTGGACCTCAACTTTTAAGGGATAATTGATGGGGAAACCTCAAAGCCATGCAAGTAAGTCTTCCTCTCTTTGATTTCTTCCCTTTACATAGGGTTTCCTTCACCCTTTCTTGAAGTTTTATTGTTTCTAGTATCTATGTTTTGTAACTAGGGTTTAACTAGTGGTCTTTTTGGTGAAATATTTTTGTTTATGGTTACTTTTCACCCCTTGTGGTGTGGCGGTGGTGCGGTTGATGTTTCGCACCAAGTTTTGAGGATTTCGACACAAAAGGTAGATGATTCCATATGTAGACATTCATTGATGAGTTATAATTATTTATTTACTTATTTTTCATGTTCCTCATATGTTTTTTGTGGTGAAAAAAACTATTTTTGAAGGATTTGGTTAAGCGTTTAATTTTATAGTTGCATTTTAGCTTGAAATTGGGTGCTTTTCATGTGTGACTCTTGGGGTAATATTTGGGTGTATTTTATAACATATGAAAGTGATTTATTAGTGTTGAAAGGGGCTTCCAATTCATGTTTGTTAATGCTTTGGTGTCATGTTGTCCTTAAAAGGGGATTTTTGAATGGGTGTTATGTGTAAAACCTTGTTCCACTCCTTGAAAGTATTTTATGAAAATGTGTGCTTTTCATGGGTATCTTTTGTGGTATTATTTGGGGTAATTTTATAGAACTTTATAATGGTTTAATAAATGTTTCAAGGGATTCCCATTTCTGATTTTTTAGGGTCTTGGTGTGATTTTGTCCTTGAAAGAGGGTTTTGAAATGGGTGTTGTCTTCAAGACATAGTTATACCCCTTAGGTTTGTTTTATGAAAATTGTAAATGTTTTATTTGGTAAAAAAAAGTGGGAAAAGGGTGTATATGTAATTTTTGGTGAGTGTGTTCACCTAATGTAGGTTTTTGAAAGGTAAAGTGGTGATTTAAGATGTCAATAATTTTTATAATGTTTTCTAAAGTGCTGAAATGTTTTATCAAATGGCAAGAGATGTGCGAAACATGGTTGTGGGATGTTTTGTGTGAGGGTGATGTGAAAAATGAATTTTTATGATGAAAGAAGTATTATATGTTATGTGTGTGGGATGTTATGTGATTTTTAATATCTTGGAAAGGTTTTTTAAAATTGTTGAAAGGATTTTTGAATTTTTAAAGAGATGTGAAAAGTGTTGTGGGCAATTTTGCTGCGAGTTTGATTTCAAAATCAATTTGAATAAAAAGGGGGATGATGTGACTTGTGTGATGTAAAGGTGGGATTTTTAGTTAATGTGTGATGTGGAAGTAGTATTTTCATGTGAAAATTATATTTCATGGCTTGTTGAACTTGTTCGATCACAAGAGGGAATCCTAAGTATCTAGATGGGTGGACTGTACTAGTATGCTAGTGATCCTGTGGGGTTTGGCCTCAGTTTCACATATTAAGTTTGATGCTTACAACAATAACTAGACTATGATGATGATGATAATGATGATGGGGGAACACTAGGTTATAGGTATGTTCCCTACTAGTGGCTCGTGCACAAGAACATATATTTGTGATGGTTACTTTCACTGAGATACGAGGTACCTATGACCCACAACAAGCTAGTTCCTAGGGCTTATTTTCCCATCACTTGTGCTCATTGGATGATTTATACTTACCCTCGGCATACAGTATGGTTGGATGAAAAAAGTCAGTAGCTTTGGTATTTTATTTAAAAAAAATTATTCTTTTAAATAGCCCACTTGAAAACTATTTTTATTTAAAGTTGCGTCCTTTGGAAATTGTAACTAGCATTTCTTGTTTTCCAAAATTTTCAAGATTTTTGTCTTTGAATGTATATCAAATGGAATCTCTTAGTGGTGGTATCCTAATGGGATTTTTATCACACCCTAATTACTCTTTTGGGTGTAAGTAGACTTGATTATTTTCTTGTCTCCATTTTTTGAACAACTTTTGTGTTAATGGTTCGGTTTTTTAGCGGTCCTTCATGATGAAGTGTTGTGGAGATGGCTTGAGGGTAGTGCCTCTTGCCATGAGGAGATTTTTGGGAAATTATTTTTGGTTTTGTAACTTTTTAATGGTCTTTGAAAATTGTTTTAAATTGTGTAATTCAATTCTAAAATTTTGTAAAAGATGATTTTATTTGAAAAATCCAGATTCGTTTTATTGGATTCGTTTGTTGTTTTAAGTTTATAAACTCTAGTAAATCGTTGCCAATTTTTAGTTTATGATAATCGGGAACTTCTGTCAGCTCATGGGGATCGGGAATGCCCTCCAGGCCTTGTCATGGGCTGGGTATGGTTCCAGTTTTGATGGCGATGAGATTCGGTTTTTGACATTAGGCCAGTGACGCCCATTAGGCCCATGAGGCCAATTAGGCCCATTAGGCCACTTAGGCCCATTTTTCCAATTCAGCCCATTATTACCATTAATTCCATTAGGATAATTTTCCCACTTTGTCTCATTAGGACACTTAGGCACATTAGACCCATTAGGCTACTTATGCCCATTAGGCCACTTAGGCCCATTACGCCACTTAGGCCCATTAGTCCCATTAGTCCCATTAGGCATAGTAGGACTAGTAGGCCTAGTAAGCTCAATATGCCTATTAGGACCATTAGTACTAGTATGCCCATTATGATTAGTAGGCCCACTTGGGCCCATTAGGCCCATTAGTCCCATTGGTCCACTTAGGCTCATTAGGCCACTTAGGCCCTGCTGATTCGACCACTTAGGCCCATTAGGCATGTTCTTCCCATTAGTCCCATTAGGCCCCTTAGACCTCTTAGGTCCATTAGGCCCATTAGTCCACTTGGTCCCATTAGGCCCATTCAAACCATTCGGGCCATTAGGCCCATTCGGCCTATTAGTCCCATTCAGGCCATTAGGCCCATTATAACTATTAGGCCACTTGGTCCCATTAGGCCACTTTATCCCATTATGCCCATTTAACACATTATTCCCATTCAACCATTAGGCCATTCGGACCACTTAGGCTCATTCGACCACTTAGGCCCATTAGGCAACTTAGGCCCATTAGCTCAATTAGGCCCATTAGGCTACTTAATCCCATTTCGCCCATTCATCTCATTCGTCCCATTAGGAACATTAAGCCACTTTGGTAAATTAGGCCCACTAGGCCACTAAGTCCCAATATCCCATTTAGAAGCTTGGGCCAATTTGGATACTTAGGCCCATTATGCCCATTCAGTCGATTAGACTGATTAGGCCACTTAGGCCACTTAGTCCCATTTGGCCCATGAGGCCACTTAGTCCCATTACTCCTATTAGGCCACTTGGGCCCATTAGGCCCATTATGCCACTTAGGACCATTCAGCCCATTGGGCCAGTTGGGCCACTTTGTCCAATTTGGCTCATTCAGCCACTTGGGCCCATTAATGCCATTAGGCCACTTCATCTCATTAGTATAGTTAAGTACATTATGCCACTTACACCCATTAGACCCATTGGTTCACTTAAGACCATTCAGCCACTTAGGCCCATTAGCCCCATTTTTCCACTTAGGCCCATTTAGACACTTAGGAAAATTCCCCCCATTATGCCACTTAGGCCCATTCGGCCACTTAAGTCCCTTAGGCCACTTTGGACCATTATGCCCCTTAAGCCGATTAGGCCACTTAGGCCCATTCAGCCCATTCGACCCATTCGACCCATTAAGCCACTTAGGCCCATTGGGCCCATTAGGCCACCTAGCCCATTACGCCCATCATGCCACTTCATCCCATTACACCCATTAGGACACTTAGGCCCATTGAACCCATTTGCCCCATTGGGCCACTTAGGCCCATTCGGCTCATTCGTCCACTTTGGCCCATCAGGACCATTCGGCCCATTAGGCTAATTAGGCCAGTGAGGCCCCTGAGTACCACTAGGTCACTAAGGCCCATGAGCCCACTTAGGCCCATCAGGCCACTTAGGACCTTTCAACCCATTAGGCCACCTATGCCCAATAGAACCACCAGGCCCATTGGGCCACTTACGCCCATTCGTCCCATTCGACCACTTAGGCCAATTAGTCCCATTATTCCACTTAGGACCATTGGGAAACTTAGGCCTATTAGGAAACTTTGTCCCATTAGGTTGATTAAGCCACGTAGGCCTATTAGGCCCATTAGACCACTTTGGCTCACTATGCCCATTAAGCCCATGAGGCTGATTCGGCCACTTAGGCCCATTAGGCGCACTAGGCCCATTAATCCCATTAGGCCCCTTAGTCCCATTAATCCCATTAGGTAAATTATGAAACTTAGGCCCATTAGGCCATTCAGGCCCATTTGGCACATTAGGCCACTTGGGCTAATTAGGCGCATTCGTACCATTAATCCCATTAGGTCAATTGGTCTCACAGGCCCGTTAAGCCTAATAATCCCATTAGGCCACTTAGTCCCATTAGGCCACTTAGCCCCATTTGACCGATTAGGGGCGACTAAGGCCCATTATGCCACTTAGGCCCACTAGGCCCATTAATCCTATTAGGCTGATTAGGCCACATAGGCCCATTAGGCCACTTAGTCCAATTAGGCCCATTTGGACCATTAGTGCCATCTGGCCAATTAGGCAAATTTAGCCCATTAGGCCACTTTGGAACATTAGTCCACTTAGGCCAATTAGGCCCATTAGGCCACCCAGGCCCATTCGGACCATTAGGCCAATTACGCCCATTAGGTCGATTAGTCAACTTTGGCCCATTAGGCCACTTCAACCCATTAGGCCCATTAGACCAATTAGTCCATAGAGGCTAATTAAGCCCATTTGGTCCCTAAGCCCATTAATCCCATTAATCCCATTATGCTACCTAGGACCATTTGGCTATTTAGGCCCATTAAACCCCTTAGGCCCATTACGCATGTTACACCCATTATTCCCATTAAACCCATTAGGACACTTAGGCCCATTAGGATACTTAGCCCCCATTAGGCAACTTAGGCCCATTAGGCGCATTAGTCCACTTATGCTAATTAGGCCCATCCATCCCATTAGGCCCATTAATCCCATCAGGCCCCCAGGCTTGTTAAGCCCCTTGAGACGATTAGGCCACTTATGCCCATTAGGCCACTTAGCCCCATTAGGTTGATTAGGCCACTAAGGTAGTCCACTTAGGCCCACTAGGCCCCCTAAGACCATTAAGCAGATTAAGACACTTTGTCCCATTAGGCCACTTAGGCAAATTAGGCCCATTAGGACCATTAGTCCCATTAATCCTATTAGGTTGATTAGGAAGCTTTGGCCCATTAAGACACTTTGGACCATCAGTCCACTTCAGCTAATTAGGCCCATTAGTCCCATTAGATCTATTAGGACAATTAGGCCACCTAGACCAATTTGGCCCATTGGGCCCATTATGCCCATTAGGCCGATTACACAACTTTGGCCCATTAGTGCAATTCGACCCATTAGGCTCATTAGAACCATTAGGCCACTGAGGCCAATTAGGCCCATTTAGACCCTAGGCCCATTAATCCCTTTAAGCCCATTAGGCCACCTGGTCCCATTAGGCCACTTATGCCCATTAGGCTCCTTAGGGCCATTATCCCCTTTACACCAGTTACATCCATTACGCCCACTACGCCCATTAGGCCACTTAGGACCATTAGGCTGCTTAGGCCCATTAGGCTGTTAAGTCCCATTCATCCCATTAGGATCATTTTTTCCCTAGGCACATTAACCCCATTAATCCCATTAGGCCACCCATGCCCATTAGGCCACTTAATCCCCTCATGACTCTTAGGTGCATTAGTCCAATTAGGCCCATTAATCACATTAGGACCATTAGGAACATTAATCCTATTAGTTAGATTAGTCCACTTAGGCCCATTAGTCTCATTAGGTCACTTAGTCCTATTTGGACCATTAGGCACATTAGGCCAAATAGGACCATTTGAAACTTAGGCTCGTTAATCCCATTAATCCCATTCAGCCCATTAGGCCCCTTGGGCTCATTTGTCCCATTAGGTCACTTAAGCCATTTTGACTCGTTAGGCCACTTAGGCACATGAGGCCCATTGTGCCCCTTAGACATATCCGGCCTATTAGGCCCATTAGGCCACCTAGGGAAATTAGACCCATTCGGACACCTAGGTCAATTTGGACCATTAGGCCACATAGTCCCAATTGTTCGATTAGGCCGATCATGCCACTTAGGCTCATTAGTCCCATTAGGCCCATTGGCCACTTAGGCCCACTAGGAACATTAGGCCCATTCTGCCAAATAGGCCACTTAAACCCATTTAGACCATTTGGACACTTAGGCTCATTAGGCCCACTAGGACTGTTAGGATACTTCATCTCTTGAGGCCCATAAGGTCCATTAGGCACATCGGTCCACTTAGGCCCATTAGGCCCATGAGGCCTCTTAGGACCATTAGGCCACTTAGGACCATTAGGACCATTCTTCCACTTAGGTCCATTAAGACCATTAGTCCAATTGGTCCCAATCATCCACTTAGGCCCATTCATCCCATTTGGCCCATTCATCCCATTATGCCCATTGGGCCTATTGGAACCATTAGTCCCATTTTTCCACTGAGGCCCATTCATCCCAATAGTACCATCAGGTCCATTAGGACACTTAGGTCCACTAAGCCACTTAGGCCCATTATTCCCATTAGTCCACTTAGGCCACTTATGTTCATTTTCCCCATTAGACCCCTCAGGACCATTAGTCCACTTAGGCCCATTGGGGCCATTAGGACCATTTGGCCCATTGGCCCACTTGTGCCCATTATTCCCTTGCACCTACGAGACCCATTAGGCACATTCGACCATTGAGGTCCATTGGGACCATTTGGAAAATCAGGCATATTAGGCCCTTTAGTCCCATTAGGATCACTCAGTCCATTAGGAAACCTAAGACCATGAGGCTCATTAGGCCACTTAGACCAGTGAGACCCATTGGGCCCATTAGGTCCCTTAGGCCCCTTAGGCCCATTCCTCCCATTGGGCCTATCATGCCAATTAGACCCATGAGGCCAATTAGGCCACTAAGGCCCATGAATCCCATCAATCCCATCAGGCCCATTAGGCCCATTAGGCCCATCAGACCACTTAGGCCAATTCGGCTCATTAGGACACTTAGGCCCATTCGACCCATCATGACCATCAAGCCCATTAGGCCACTTAGGCCCATTAATCCCATCAGGCCCATTATTCCACTTAGGGACATTCAGGTCATTAGGTCACTTAGGCCCATTAGGCCCTTCAGTGCCATTAGGTCCATTAGGCCACTTAGGTTCATTCAGCTCATTAGACCGATTGGGCCACTTAGGTCCATTTTTCTCATTAGGCCACTTAGACCCATTTGCCCATCAGGCTCATCAGACTCATTAGGCCACTTAGGCAACTTAGGCCCATTAGGAAACTTAGGACCATTCGCCTCATTAGGCCACCTAGGCCCATTAGGCCCATTAGGCCACTTATGCCAATTAGGCCCATTAGACCACTGAGGCCCATTAGGCCACTTAGGCCCATTTAGATTATTTGGCCAATTAGTCCCATTAATCCCATTAGCCTACTGAGGGCCATTAGAACCATTGGGCCACTTAGGCCCATTAGGCCACTCAGGCCACATAGGCCAATTAGACCTATCAGGCCACTGAGGCCCATTAGGCCACTTAGACCCATTAGGCCACTTAGGCCCATTAGTCCTATTAGTCCACTGAGGCACATTAGGCCCATTAGTCCAATTAGGTCCATTAGGCCATGTAGGCAACTTTGGCCCATTAGCCACTTAGGCCCATTAGGCCCATTAATCCACTTCGGTCACTTAGAGGCCCATTATGTCCATTAGGCCCATTCGGCCACTTCATCCCATTCCGCCACCTAGGCCCATTAGGCCTATTAGTCCACTTAGGCCATTTAATACCATTATCCCCCTTAGTCCACTTAGGAACATTAGGCCGATTAGGCCACTTAGGCTCATCATGCCACTTAGGCCCATCAGGCCACTTTAGGCCATTGGTCCATTGAGGCCCATTAGGCCAAATAGGCCCACTTGGACCATTAACCCCATTAGGCCATTGTGGCCACTTGGTCCCATTAGGATACTTAGGCCCATTAGGCCACTTAGGCTCATTAGGCCCATTAGACCACTTAGGTTAATTGGGCCCATTAGGCCCATTCAGCCCATTTGGCCCCTAGGCCCGTTATGCCCATTAATCCCATTAGGCCACTTAGGCCCATTTGGCCACTTAGGCACATTAGGCTGATTAGGCCACTAAGGCCCATTAGGCCCATTAGGCCACTTAAAGACACTAGGCCCATTAATCTCACTAGGCCGATAAGGCCACTTAGGCCCATTAGGCCACTTAGTCCCATTCGACCCATTTGGCCCATTTGGCCCATTAGGCCAATTAAGCCCATTAGGTCGATTAGGCAACTTTGGCCCATTAGGCCCCTTTATCCAATTAGGTCCATTAGGCCCATTAGGCCACTTAGTCCAATTAGGCCCATTCGGTTCATTAGGCCACTTAGGCCCATTTGGCCGATTCATCCCATTTGGCATATTAATCCCATTAGGCCGATTCGGGAACTTTGGCCCATTAGGCCACTTAGGCCCAATTGGCCACTTAGTCCCATTTGGCCCATTTGGATCATTAGGCCACTTAATCCACATTGGCCCATTAGTCCTATTAGTCCCATTAGGCCCATTAGGCCACTTAGGCCCATTAGGCCCACTAGGCCCATTAGGCCCATTCAGCCCATTAGGCCACTTCGACCCATTAGGCCCATTCAGCCACATAGGCTCAATAGGCCCACTAGGCCCATTAGGCCACTTAGGCCCATTAGGCCACTTAGGCCCATTAGGCCACTTTGACCCATTAGGCAACTTTGACCCATTATCTCATTAGGACCATTAGCCCACTTAGGCACATTAGGTCACTTAAGCCCATTAGTCTAATTAGTCCACTTAGGCCCATTCAACCAATTAGGCAACTTTGGCCCATTTGGCCCATTTGACCACTAGGCCCATTCGTCCCATTAGGCCCATTGGGCCACTAAGGCCCATTAGACCCATTAGGACCATTATGCCCATTCATCCCATTAGAACAATTAGGTCCATTAGTCCCATTAGTTCATGTATTCCATTTAGTCCCATCAGGCCCTTTAGGCCCATGAGGCCACTAAGGCCCATTAGGCCTGTCAATCCACTTAGGCCCATTAGGCTCATTGGGCCACTTTAGGCCCATTAGTCCCATTCCACCACTTAGTCCCACTAGGATCATTCAGCCACTTATGACACTAGGCCCATTGGGGCCATTGGGCCACTTAGGTTGATTTTGTCACTTAGGACCATTAGGCCCATTGGGCCACTTTGTCCCATTGGGCCCATTCAGCCACTTAGGCCCACTAGGCCCATTAAGCCCATTAGGCCGATGAGGCCACTTCGGCTGATGAGGCCACTTGGGCTCATTAGGCCCATTAGGCCCATTCAGCCCCTTATGCCCATAATGCCACTTAGGCCCATTAGGCAAATTAGGACCATTAGGCCCATTTGGCCACTTAGGCCTACTAGGCCCATTAGACCCATTAGTCCACTTTCTCCCATTAGTCCCATTAGTCCAATTAGGCGCATTAGGCCCATTTGGCCCATTCAGCCATTGAGACGCACCAGGCCCATTAAGACACTTAGGCCCATTAGGCCCATCAAGCCACTTACTCGAATTAGGCCCATAAGGACCACTATGCCACTCAAGCCTTTCGACCACTTAGGCCCATTAGGCCCATTATCCCCACTATGCCAATTTGGCCCATTAGACTCATTCAGCAACTTAGGCCCAATTGGATACTTAGGCCCATAAGGCACATTAGGCCCATTCAGTTGATTAGTCTGATTCATCCACTTAGACCAATTAGGCCCACTATGCCACTTAGGCCCATTATGCTCATTTGGTCGATTCAGCTGATTATGCTACTTAGGCCACTTAGACCCATTAGGCCCATTAGTCCCATTATACAACTTAGGCCCATTATGCTCATTGGGCCCATTAGGCCCCTTAGGACCATTAAGCCCATTAGGCATATTAGGCAACTTAGGTCCATTATGCCACTTATGCCCATTAGGCCCATTTGTCCCATTTGGCCACTTAGGCTAATTAGGCCCATTAGTCTCATTGGGTCCATTTGGCCCCTGGGCCCGTTAAGTCCATTAAGCCAATTAGAACACTAAGGCCCATTAGGCCACTTAGGCCCACTGGACCCATTAAGCCCATTAGGCCAATTAGGCCACTTAGACCCAATAGGCCACTTAGGCCCAATAAGACCACTAGGCCCATTAGACCACTTAAGCCCATTAGGCCCATTAGGCCGATTAGGAAAATTTGGCCCATTAGGACACATAGGCCCATTAGGCCACTTTGGACAATTTGGCCCATTCGGCCCATTTTTCCCATAGACCCATTAAGCCCATTAATCTCATTCGACCACTTAGGCCCATTAGGCCACTTAGGCCCATTAGTCCCCTTAGTCTAGTTAGGCCCATTTGGCGCCATGGCCTATTAAGCCCATTAAGACCATTAGTCCCATTATTCCCATTAATCCACTTAGGCCCCTTGGGCCCATTAGGCCCATGAGTCCACTAGGGACCATGAGGCCCATTTGACCACTTAGGCCCATGAGGCCCGTTAGGCCCATTAGGCCCCTTCGGCCACTTAGGCCCATGAGGCCCATTATGCCACTTCGTCCCATCAAGTCCATTATGCCCATTCATCCACTTAGGGCCTTTCGGCCCATTATGTCACTTGGGCCCATTATTCCCATTAGGCCCATTCGTTTGATTAGTCTAATTAGGCCCCTAAGGCCCGTTATCCCCATTAGGCCCATTAGGCATCTTAGGCCCATTGGTCCCATTAGGCTACTTAGGCCCATTAGGCCCATTAGGACCATTAGTCCCATTCGACCCATTCTGACCATTAGGCCCATAAGGCCACTCAAGCCCGTTGGGCCCCTTAGGCCCATTCGGCCCGTTAGGCCCATTTGGGCACTTAGGCTCATTAGGCCCATTATGCCCATTGGTCCCATTAGGACCATTAGTCCCATATAGCCACTTATGTCCATTGGGCCCATTAGGCCCATTCGGCCAATTAGGCGCATTGGGCCCATTAGGACCATTCGACCACTTAGGCCCACTCGGCCCATTAGTCCACTTTGGCCCATTAGGCCACTTATACCCATTAGGACCATTAGTCCCATTTGGTGGATTTGGTGCATTATGCCCATTAGGCCCATTCATCCACTTAGGCCCACTAGGCCCACTGGTCCACTTAATCCCATTAAGCTACTTAGCCCCACTGGGCCCATTAGGCCACTTAGGCCCATTAGGCCACTTATACCCATTAAAACCATTAGGACAATTAGGCACATGAGGCCCATACATCCACTTAGGCCCACTAGGCCCATTAGGACACTTAGGCCCATTAGGGCACTTCGGCCCATTTTTCCCATTAGGCCACTTACACCCATTACACCCATTAGGCCCAGTAGGCCACTTAAGCCCATTTGTCCACTTAAGACCATTAGGTCCATTAACCCCAATATGATAATTTGTCCCATTAGGCTCATTCGGAGACTTATTTAAGAACCCAGTTTTTTCTATAAAAGACTTTGAAATATTCTCGATGTTATTCCGGAGCAGCGTCTTCAGACGGCATGTGATTCTGAGCCCTGGTGTGGCCAGAATTAAGTTTTCAGTGCGTTCACACTGGGCACACCAAATAAATGGGATAACTCCTAAATGGTAATTCAGATCCTAAACTTGAGAGTACGGATGGGTCCTAAATGGGGTTTTTACCCGGGGAACGACATAGAACATGTCCGCGCGGGATTTTGGGACCCCATACCCGTTACCGGAACGTTAAACAAATAAATAAAATAATTAATTTATTCATTTAATGGTTAAAATCAAGTATCTCATAAACGGTTGCTTGGATGGGAAAACTGAGGGCACCATTGAGTCCGGAATGTACCGTTTACCCTAGGAGGGGTTCAATTTACGCGGGCGTGGCCCTTCTGTGGAAAATGGCCCTAGGGGCGTTTTCGTAATTCATCGACCTCAGACGTTAAGTTTTATAACTTTTGAATGAGGCATGGGATTAAAATTCCGAGACCTCCTTTGTGCTCAGGAGGTTGTTTTTACCCTAGGGGAGGCTTAACCTCGACCCCGTCGAGAGTTTTGGATGAGGGTTAAATTGGGGGTTTAAATTAATTAAGATTTTAATTATTTTTTCTTTATTTAAACACTTACCCACCTCCCCTCAATCCCCTAGTTCTTCCTCTGGCGGAAGGAGATCCCAACCAAGGAGACCTCCACCTTCCTCAAGCTCAAGCCCTCCACCTCCTCTCCAAGGTGTTGCGGCTTTCGGCAGATCATCGCGAAGCATCGGGCTATGCCCAAGAGGTAGGATCGTGCGTTTACTTTTTTTTATTACCGCACCTAATTTGATCTCAATTTGTAGAATCTAATTGATGTTTTTTTATTGAGAGAATCCCATGGTTGTGTAGTACTTTTTTTGAGCTTTCTGATGCATCTTTTGGATTTAAAATCCATGTTCTGAGGCGATCGCAGTCGTCCGACGAAGATCTACGGGTTTTTGGTGTTTTTCCAGCGAGGTTCCAATGACGGTGGGCTCAGGCGGTGGAACCCGAGTGGGCCATGGAGTTTGGTGGGCTCGAGTGCGGCAGTGTGTACGACGAAGGGGGAGGCCGTGTGTTCGGAGACGTCGCAGCGGAACAGGGATCCGACGGCGTGGGGTTGCTGTGGTGTGCCGCGACGTCGGCAGCGAGCAGGAGGACCAGGCGGAGCTGGCTGTTGCGGTCGAAGGGGGAACTAGCGAGGAGCTGGCATGGGCGTCGAATTTGGGCTGTCGTGGTTGGGAAGAGCCCTGAGGTCAATGCCTCGGGGAGGGGGAGCAACAGCAAGGACCCACACTTTTCAGGTCCTGCGGGCGGCGTACGGAAGAACACCATCCAGGATGGCCGGTCTAGTTAAAAAAAAAGATAAAAAAATAATAATAAGTTTATAATAATAATAATAATATTATTATTATTATGAAAATGATTTATAAATAATAAATAATCCATAGGGTGTCCAATTTGGGAACCGTCTATAGCTGCAAAATCCTTGAATCGAGATTGGGGTTTTGAGATGGTCTTAGGGATTTTTAATTCCTGAGACAAGGGGATCGGTGGCGCGACACGTACATTAAATAGTTTGGCGTTTTTCTGGGGGTATTGTTTTAGATGGCGTGGACGCATACGACGACCGATTTAAGCACTGTCAGCAACGTTGGGACCCTGGCGTCGAGGCAGAGCTTTCCAAGGGGTTTTCAGGTGTTGAAGCTAGGGTTGAGATGTGGGCCCCACGGCCTGTCTTTTACACTGCGAGCAGCATTTAGCAACTTTCTCATTGGATGTCTGTTAGAGGTGTGCGAGCAGTCATTTTTGGGTGTTTTTCCAAGGGCATTGCAATGGCGCAATCCACCCACTTTAATTCTACATGATGGTGTGGGCCCCACGAGGGTGGTTTTGGGAGTTTGCGATGATTTCTATCTTTATCATCAGGTGTCCGTTTCAGATAAATGGATAGTCGATCTTGTGTAATTTTTCAAGAGGATCGCAATGGTGTGATCCATTCATAGCGCTTCGGTACCGGGATGCGGGTCCCACAAAGCACCGCTCATGTGCGGTATGACGAAATGTATCTTTTTCTCCGGATATCCATTGCAATCAAGTGAGTAGTCAATTTGACGTGTTTTCCCGAGGGGATCACAATGATGCGATGCACCCAACTATTTTTGGGGCTGAGGCTTGGGACCACAAAACGTCGTTCGGGCATAAAGCGGTGTCAGACGAATTTTATGTTGGATATCCATTGGAGGCGACTAAGCAGTCGATCTCGTGTGTTTTTTCACAAGGATTACAACGGTACGATTCGTTTGGATGTGTGGAGCCTCTTTAAAGATATCATTAAATGTGGAATCATGAATGGTGTACTGGTGGTGGTTCTTCCTGCGGTGTTTGTAGGGAACCCTTGGCGTGTGATCGCGTTCACTCTTGGGAGAGTGAAGTGAATGCTTAAAGAGACGTGGTTGGCCATGCTAGGGCCATGGAGGAAGCAGTTTGGCGAAGTTATGTTTATGCCTTTTTGCGTTGACATTTGGTGTCGTGTGAACGATAGCCTTGGGATGGCAATGTGGAATACTCTGGGAGTATGTGGGAATGCTTGGAGGTACATGTTGTAGTTTGTACCTAAGAACATTTGTGATCTTGGTTTGGAGATGAGTTTGGGCCACACGTCGTGTGGGCCCTATGTGTGTGTGCCGTGTTCTACTTTACATACCTTTGACCTCTCACGTTGTAGAGGTTCCTCCTGTTATCGATGGTTTTGACCAGCAGGGTTGAGTGGGTTCCCCTAGTTATGTTCTCGATGGTTTGGCCGACAGAGTTTTTTGGGTTCCCCTGTTTCTTTAGCTATGAGGGGTTTCAGTATCACGTCCCTTTCACTGGACTGCGGCATCATTTAGGACTACGTGTTTTCATACAGTGTGGGTGTTTTACCACTTTCTAGAGTGAGTTGTCTTGGTCTGCTTCGACAGTGACTCAGCGGATTGGAGCATGATCACCCTGAGAGGCCCGGGGAGATCCTCACATCCCTTTGTGTACCCTGGTAGAGTTCTTTGGGTATAGGGGTGACCAACACATTACACGGGCCCCGATCCTCTACCTAAGAGGTTGTTTCTAGTAGGGTAAGGAGCCCCTAGTGAGCCCTGGGCGCAGACTCCCTAGCTATGTATCAAGATCATATCTTCCTTCCGCAATCTATCATGATGTGTTTACCACTATGTATTCCTGTTATCAGTGAAGTACCATCCAGCAGGGATGGCCAGTGGTGTACCATCCAGTAGGGATGGCCAGTGAGGTACCATTTAGTAGGGATGGCCAGTGGTGTACCATCTAGCAGGGATGGCCAGTGAGGTACCATCTAGCAGGGATGGCCAGAGTGGTTCTGGGTCTCCCTCTAGCGGATTACCCTTTCGCGAGGCTGGACAGTGGGAACCTGTCGACTTTGATAAGACCTCTCGACTGTGTGACAGTGACGAGGTGTGGCTTGATGCTCCCCCAGAAATCTCAAGTACGAGGGGCGCTTTCCCCACCGAGACGCGTCCTTGTGACGCGACCTAAAACCGTGCGGGCAAGTCAGTGCCGTCCAAGGTGGATATTGTCAAGGTGTGGTGATTTGAGCCCCCTGTCTTGCAATTCAGGGTAGACGTACGGATATTGGGCATCAATGGTGTTTACTTCTGGGACTGTTGGATACTCACTTTCTTGGGATGAGCTACAGGATGGAGATCCCCTTAAGATCTTGTTTGGGATTCTTGATTAAGCATGTGGATATGTATATACCTTGTTCCAGTACCCACTCCTTGGGTTTTGGTTACTCTCCTTCTAGGAGAGGCGAAGATGCACGAGGTATGCCACGTGCTTTCTTTTTCTAGATTCTCGTGGTTGGATGAGTCTACTCTCTTGCTATAGGTAGAGAAGACTTGATGAGAAGTTCATCTTCTCACCGCTTCTATCTCCATGTGTTTGTACAAGTCTACTCCCTTCCTCTTGTTAGGTTGAGCTGTACAATTTACTGCACTCTCTGTTGTACTCCTTTACTTTTCCTTGTTCGATCTACTGCTCACCTATTCAGTACCTCATTTTTTGCTCCCTCGAGCCTTTGGGGAATCCTACTGAGTATTTTTATACTCACCCCTGCTTGGGATTTTTCCCGCACTTTGTGTGCCCTTTCAGATGACAGACAGGTTGGCCATGACATTAGAGGAGCTTAGGAGTTCGAGAGCTTGGACCACGTGCGATGGTCGTATTCGGGTTCCAGGTGTGAGAATCTCCCAACTATTTTACTTTTGTTTACCTATTTTCGAGTTGTGGAACTTTTCTGGTTGGGTGCATGTTTTTTCCCTTTTTATTTCAGTTTACCTTCAGCACTTGCTTTGTACTATTTAGAGGTCGATGCACTTTGTGGCTTATTTATAGCAGTTGGTACTTTACTTTTCTTCTTACTCTGAACTTATACATTGAGTGGGTTGCATGTGTGCGTACAGGTACTCATGCAAAGGCCTCCCTGAGTTGTTTAGACTTCGGTGCTTATCCCCAGCCCCTGGCCTATGGAGGTGGGCTTGGGGTAGTTGCGGCTCGAGCCCAGGTAGAGTCGGGTCATGAAAACTTAGGCCCATTAGTCTCAATCTTCCACTTAGGCTCGTAAGGCCCATTATTCCCATTCAATCGATTAGGCCAATTAGGCCACTTAGATCCATTAGTCCCATTAGGGCCATTAGGCCACTTTGGCACATTAGGGCCATTTGGTCGATTAGGCTGATTAGGGCACTTGGACACATTAGGCCCATTGGGCCCATCAGGCCTCTTAGGACCATTAGGCTTATTAGGCCACTTAGACACATTAGGACCTTAGGCCCATTCGATTGATTGGACCAATTCAGTCACTTAGTCTCATTCGGTCGATTAGCCCGATTAGGCCCCTTCGACCCATTCGATCGATTAGGCATATTAGGCCACTTAGACACATCAGGCCCATCAATCCACTTAGGCCTATTATGTTCATTAGGCCCATTTGGTTGATTAGGATGATTAGGCCACATAGTCCCATTAGGCCACTTAATCCCATTAGGCCCATTAGGCCACATAGGTCCATTAGGCCCATTTGGCTGATTAGGCCCATTAGACCACTTAGGACACTTAGACCCATTATGCCAATTAGGCCAATTAGGCCACTAAGACCAATTAGGCATTAGGTTCATTAGGCCCATTAGTCCACTTAGGCCCATTAGGCCCATTTTGTCCCATTAGGCCCATTAGGCCCATTACGACACTTTGGACCATTAAACCCATTATTCCCATTAGGCCCATTAGGCACATTTTTCCACTTAGGCCCATTAGACCCATTAGGCCACGTAGGCCCATTCGACTAATTAGGACCATTGAACCCATTATTCCCAATAATCCCATTAGGCCTGTTAATGCATTTAGGCTACTAAGGCCCAATTAGGCCCATTCAACCCATTAGTCCCATTAGGCCCATTAGGCCCGTTAATAAACTTAGCCCCATTATGCCCATTAGGCCCACTAGTCCTATTAGGCCACTTACGACCATTAGGGCTATCAGACCCATTAGGCCCATGAGGCGCATTACGCACAAGAGGTGCATGAGTCCCATTAGGACCATGAGGTCCATCAAGCCCATTAGGACACTTAGTCCCATTACGAACATTGGGCCCATGAGGCCACTTAGGCCCATGAGGCCCATGAGGCCCATGAGGTCCATAAGGCCCATTAGACCCATTAGTCCCATTAAACCCATTAGGACCATTAATCCACTCAGGCTACTTAGTCCCATTAGGCCCATTCGGTCGATTAGCTCGATTAAGCCACCTTGGCCCATTAGGCCTATTAGGACACTTAGGCCCACTTAGGCCCATTCGGCATATTAGGTCACTTAGGATCATTAGTCAAATTTGGCATATTAAGCCCATTGGATTAGGCCCACTAGACCACTTAGGCCCATATGGACCATATGGCCCATTAGTCCAATTAGCCAAATTAGGCCCATTATGAACATTAGGCCCACAAAAACCATTTGTCCACTTAGGCCCATTAGGCCACTTTGGATTATTAGGCCACTTAGGCCCATTAGGCCACTTAGGCCCCTTAAGCCCATTATGCCACTTAGGCCCATTCGGGGCATTAGGCACGTTAGACCACTAAGGCCCATTAGTCCACCTAGGCCCATTAGTCCTATTATTCCCATTAGGACTATTAGAACCATTAGGCCTCTTAGGTCCCTTAGGCCACTTAGGCCCCTTAGGCCACTTAGGCCCATTAATCCCATTAGGCCCCTTAGGCCCTTTAGGCCCCTTATGCCCATTAGGCCGCTTAGGCCAATTAAGGCCACTTAGGACCATTTGACCCATTAATCCCATCATGCCACTTAGGAACATTCCACACATTAGTCCCATTAGACCACTAAGTCCCATTAGACCCATTAGTCCCATTAGACTCCCTAGGTCACTTAGTCCACTTAGTCAACTTAGGCCCATTAGGCCACTTATGCCCATTAGGCCCATTAGTCCACTTAGGCCCCGTAGGACACTTTAGAATATTAGCCAACCTAGGCCCATGAGGCCCATTATGCCCATTAGGCCCATTAGGCCAATCTGGACCATTAGTCCCATTCGGCCACTTAGGCCCCTTAGGCCACTTAAGCCCCTTAGGCCTATTCGTCCCATCAATCCAATTAGGAAATTAGGCCCAATAGGCCACTAAGGCCCATTAGGCCACTTAGGACCAGTATTCCACTTAGTCTCATTAGTCCACTTAAGCCCATTTGGACCATTAATCCCATTAGGGCACTAAGGCCCATTAGTCCCATGAGGCCACTTAGGACCATTTGGCCCATTTTGGCCCATCAAGCCACCTAGGCCACTGAGGCCTATTAAGCCCATTAGCCCACTTAGTCCCATTAGGCCCATTCATCCCATTATGCTCATTAGGACACTTAGGAACATTAGTCTAATTAGGCTAGTGAGGTCCTTTTAGCCCATTAGGCCACTTAGGATAATTATCCCACTTAGGCCCATTAGGCCACCGAGGCCCATTAGTCTCATTAGGCCATTGAGGCCCATTAGGACTATTAATCCCATTAGTACCATTATTCCCATTAACCCATTAGGTTCATTAGGCCACTTAGGCCCATTAGGCCACTTTAACCCATTAGGCTCATTCAGCCACGGAGGCCCATTAGGCTCATTCGACCACATAGGACCATTAGGTCCATTAAGCCACTTAGGCCCATTAGGACCATTATGAAACCTAGTCCACTTAGGCCCATTAGGAAACCTAGGCCCATTTGGACAATTAGACTCATTAGGACACTTAGTCCCATTAGGCCAC
Source organism: Viscum album (assembly GCA_963277665.1). Taxonomy (NCBI): domain Eukaryota; kingdom Viridiplantae; phylum Streptophyta; class Magnoliopsida; order Santalales; family Viscaceae; genus Viscum; species Viscum album. Next base: position 1,777,975,277 of record OY728156.1, read on the forward strand.
TTTGGCCCATTAGGCCCATTTGGCCACTTAGGCCCATTTGGCCCATTTGACCACTTCATCCCATTAGGCCCATTATTCCTATTTGACCCATTAGGACCATTAATTCACTTAGTACCATTAGTCCAGTTAGGACCATTTTTCCCATTAATCCACTTAGGCCCAATAGTCCCATTAGGCCACTTAGGCCCATTAGGCCAATTTTCCCACTTTGGCCCATTAGGTACATTATGCCCATTAGGCCCATTATGCTCATTTGTCTATTTTGGCCCATTTGGACCATTAGAACCATTAGTCCACTTAGGCCCATTAGGTCCGCTAGGCCTATTTAGCCATTGTGGCCCATTAGGCCAATTATTCCCATTAGGCCCATTAGGCCCATTCATCCACTTTTACCCATTGTGGCACTTAGTCCCATTAGGTGCATTAAGGCTCCTTAGGCCAATGGGGTCCATTAGGCCCATTAGGCCCATTAGGCCACTTAGGCCCATTAGGACCATTAGGCCCATTTGGACACTTTGGTCCATTATGCCCATTAAGCCCATTAGGCCCATTCATCCACTTTGTCCAATTAGGCCACTTAGGCCCATTAGAACCATTAGGCCACTTAGGCCCATTACACCCATTAGGAAACTTATGCCCATTACACCACTTAGTCCCATTGGTCCCATTAGGCCCATTAGGTCAAGTAGGTCCATTAGTCTGAGTAGGCCCAACAGGCCCATTAGAAACATTAGGCCTAGTAATCCCATTAGGACCAGTAGGCCCACTTGGTCCCATTAGACACATTGGTCCACTTAGGCTCATTAGGCCCATTGGTGCACTTAGGCCCATTAGGCCCATTAGGACATGTAGGCCCATTATGCCTATTCATCCACTTAGTCTCATTAGTCTTATTCGGCCCATTAGACCCTCAAAGACTCATTAGGCCCATTAGGCCACTTTGTCCCACTAGGCCCATTTGAACCATTCGACCCATTTGGCCCATTCGACCCATTAGGCCCATTTGGGCCATTAGACCCATTAGACCCATTAGGAAGATTAGGCCACTTAGGACCATTAGGCCACTTTATCCCATTAGGACCATTTGGTACATTATGCCCATTAGGACATTAGGCCATTCAGGCCATTAGGCCCATTTAGGCCACTTAGGCTCATTCGGCTACTTAGGCACATTAGGAACTTAGGCCCATTAGCCCAATTAGGCCCATTAGGCCACTTAAGCCAATTTGGCGCATTCATCTCGTTTGTCCCATTAAGAAAATTAGGCCACTTTGGTAAATTAGGCCCACTGGGCCACTAAGGCATAATAGGACCATTTGGAAACTTGGTCCCATTAGGCCACTCAGGTTCATTTGGTGTATTAGGCCGATTAGGCCACTTAGGCCACTTAGGCCCATTAGGACCACGAGTTCACTTAGGACCATTAGGCCCATTAGGCCACTTAGGCCCATTAGGACCATTAGGCTCATTAGGCCACTTAGGCCCATTCGGCCCATTGGCCCAGTTGGGCCACTTAGGCCTATATGAATCATTCGGCCACTTGGGCCCATTAATCCCATTAGGCCACTTTAGCCGATTAGTACAATTAGGCACATTAGGACACTTATACCCATGAGGACCATTAGGCCACTTAAGACCATTCGACCACTTAGGAGGATTAGCCCTAGTAGTCCACCTAGGCACATTTTGCCACTTCGGCCAATTCACACCATTAGGCCACTTAGGCCCATTCGGCCACTTAGGTCCATTAGGTCACTTTGTCCCATTAGGCCCTTTAGTCCAATTAGGCTACTTTAGCCCATTCATCCCATTCGTCCCATTCAACCCATTAATCCACTTAGGCCCATTACGCCCATTAGGCCACCTCGGCCCATTACGCCCATTTGGCCACTTCTTCCCATTATGCCCATTAGTCCACTTAGGCCCATTGAACCCATTTGGCCCATTGGACCAATTCGCCCATTCGGCTCATCCGCCCACTTGGGCCCACTCAGCCCATTAGGCTCATTAGGCCTATTAGGCCTGTGAGGCCACTGAGTCACATTAGGAAACTAAGGCCCATGGGGCCACTTAGGACCATTAGGCCCATCATACCACTTAGGCCCATTCGACGCATTAGTCCACTTACACCCATTAAGCCCATCAGGCACATTGGCCCACTTATGCCCATTTGGCCCATTCGACCACATAGGCCAATTAGTCCCATTAGACCACTTAGTCCACTTAGACCCATTAGGCCCATTGGTCCACTTAGGCCTCTTAGAAAAATTAGGTCCATTAGGTTGATTAATCCATTTAGGCCCATTAGGCCCATTAGGCCACTTAAGCCCACTAGGCACATTAGACCAATTAGGCCACTTAGGCCTATTAGGCCCATTAGACGCACTAGGACCCTTATTCCCATTAATCCAATTAGGATGATTAGGAAACTTAGGCCCATTAGGCCGCTTAGTCCCATTAGGCGCATTAGGCCACTTAGGGTAATTAGGCTCATTCATCCTATTCATCCCATTAGGCCCATTTATCCCCTAGACCCGTTAAGCCTAGTAAGCCCATTAGGCCACTTAGCCCCATCAGCCCACTTAGCCCCATTAGGTAGATTATAAGACTAAGGCCCATTAGGCCACTTAGGCCCACAAGACCATTAATCACATTAGGCTGATTAGGCCACTTAGGCCCATTAGGCCACTTAGGCCAATTAGGTCCATTATGCCCATTAAGCCCATTTGGATGATTTGGTAACTTTGGCCCATTAGGCCACTTTGAACCATTAGCCCACTTAGGAAATTAGGCCCATTAGGCTCATTAGGACACCTAGGCCCATTTGGCCCATTCATTCCATTGGGACCATTATGCTCATTAGGCCGATTAGGCAACTTTGGCCCATTAGGCCACGTTGACCCATTAGGCCCATTAGACCCATTAAGCCACTAAGAAAAATTAGGTCCATTAGGCCCGTTTGAACCCTAAGCCCATTAATACCATTAAGCCTATTAGGACACCTAGTCCCATTAGGCCACTTAGGCCCATTAGTCCCCTTAGGCCCATTAGGCCCCTTAGGCCCATTACACCCATTATGCCCATTATTCACATTAGGCCACTTAGGCCCATTAGGCAGATTAGGTCACTTAGGCTAACTAGGCTCATTCATTCCATTAGGCCCATTAGGCAAATTAGGCCCCTGGGCTCTTTAAGCCCCTTAAGCCCATTAGGCCTCTTAGGCCCATTAGGCCACTTATACCCATTAGACCGATTAGGAAACTAAGGCCCATTAGGCCACTTAGGCCCACTAGGCCCACTAAACCCATTAGGCTAATTAGGCCACTTAGGTTAATTATGCCACTTATTCCAATTAGGCCCATTAGGACCATTAGAACCATTAATCCCATTATGCTGATTATGCAACTTATACTCATTAGGCCACTTTAGACCATTAGTCTACTTACGCCAATTAAGCCCATTCATCCCATTTGGCCCACCTGGCCACCAAGGTCCATTTGGCTTATTCAGCCCATTGGACCCATTATTCCCATTAGGCCGATTAGGAAACTTTGTCCCATTAGGACACTTCGACCCATTAGGCCCACTAGAACCATTAGACCACTGAGGCCAATTAGGCCCATTTGGACCCTAATCCCATTAATCCCACTAGTCCACCTTGGCCCATTAGTCCACTTAGGCCCATTATACCCCTTATTCACATTAGTACGATTAGGCCCATTAGGACCCTTACACCCATTACACCCATTATTCCCATTATTCCCATTACAACCATTATGACACTTAGGCCCATTAGGCCACTTAGGCCCATAAGGCCGCTGAGGTCCATTCATCCCATTAGGGCCATTTTTTTCATAGGGACATTAAGCCCATTAATCCCATTAGGCCACTTAGGCCCATTAGGCCCCTTTGATCCATTAGGAAACTTAGACCCATTAAGCCCATTAGTCTCATTAGGACCACTAATCTAGTTAGTTATATTAGACCACTTAGGCCCATTAGGATCATTAGGTCACTTACTCCCATTAGGTCGATTAGAAAAAATAGGCCCATTTGGTACTCATTCCCATTAAGCCCATTAATCCTATTAGGCCCACTAAGCCCCTTGGGCCCATTTAGCTCATTAGGTCACTTAGGCCCATTTGACCTGTTATGATACTTAGGCCCATTAGGCCCATTAGGCCACTTAGGCATATCCAGCCTATTCGGCACATTCAGACACCTATTAAAATTGGGCCCATTTGGCCACTAAGGTCAATTTGGCCCATTAGGCCACTTAGGCTGATTTGGCCCATTAAACCACTTAGGCCCAATTGTTTCATTAGGCCGATTAGGCCACTTAGGCTCATTATCCCCATTGGGATCATTTTCCACTTAGGCCCACTAGGTACATTAGGCCCATTAGGCCAATTAGGCCACTTAAACTCATTTGACCAATTTGGCCATTAGGCACATTAGGCCCACTAGTACCGTTAGGCCACTTCGGCCCCTAAGGCCCATTAGGCACATCAGTCCACTTAGGCCTATTAGTCCCATGAGTCCACTTAGGACCATTAGGCCACTTAGGCCCATTCTTCCACTTAGGTCCATTAGGCCCATTAGGCCAATTGGGCCCATTCATCCACTTAAGCCCATTCATCCCATTAGGACCATTCGACCCATTATTCCCATTGGGCCTATTGAACCATTAGTACCATTAGTCCACTAAGGCCCATTCATCCCATTAGACCCATTAGGTCCATTAGGCCACTTAGTCCCACTAGGACACTTAGGCCCATTATCCCCATTAGGACACTTAGGCCACTTATGTTCATTCACCCCATTAGGCCCATCATGCCCATTAGGGCACTTAAGGCCATTAGGGACATTAGGACCGTTAGGAAACTTAGGACAATTCATCCCATTGGCCCACTTGTGCCCATTATGCCCATTGAGCCTACCAGACCTATTGGGCCCATTAAGAAAATCAGGCCCATTAGGCTCACTCATCCCATTAAGAAACCTAGGCCCATGAGGCCCATTGGACCACTTCAACCAGTGAGGCCCATTTGGCCCATTAGGTCACTAAGGGGTCCATCAGCCAAATTGGGCCACTGAGGCCCATTCGGCATATCATGCCAATTAGGTTAATGAGGCCAATGAGTCCACTAAGGCCCATTAGGACCATTAGGCACATGAGGACCATTATTCAACTTAGTCCAATTCGTCTCATTAGGCCAATTAGGCCCATTCGACGCATCAGGACCAATAGTCCCATCGGGCCACTTAAAACCATTAAGCCCATTAGGACTATTAGGCCACTTAGGCCCATTCGGTTAATTTTTCCACTTAGGAACATTATTCCCTTAAGGCCCATTAGGTCCATTAGGACACTTAGGTCCATTCAGGTCATTAGGTCGATTGGGCCACTTAGGTTCATTTGTCTCATTAGGCCACTTAGGCCCATTAGGCCCATCAGGAACATCAGTCCCATCAGGATCATCAGGACCATTAGGCCACTTAGGCCCATTAGAAAACTTAGTCCCATTCAGATCATTAGGCCACTTAGGCCCATTAGACCACTTATTCCAATTAGGACCATTTGGCCACTGGGGCCCATTAGGCCACTTAGGCCCATTTGGCTCATTTAGCCAATTAGGCCCATTAATCCCTTTAGGCCACTAAGGCCACATAGTCCGATTAGGGCCATTAGCCCACTAAGGCCCATTAGACCCATTAGGCCACTCAGGCCCATTTGGCCACTTAGGCAACTTAGGCTAATTATACCCATTAGACCACAGAGGCCCATTATGTCACTTAGACCGATTAGGCCACTTAGGTCCATTTGGCCACTGGGGCCCATTAGGCCACTTAGGCCCATTTGGATCATTTAGCCAATTAGGCCCATTAATCCCTTTAGGCCACTAAGGCCACATAGTCCGATTAGGGCCATTATCCCACTAAGGCCCATTAGACCCATTAGGCCACTCAGGCCCATTTGCCACTTAGGCAACTTAGGCTAATTATACCATATTAGGACACTAAGGCCCATTAGGCCCATTAGGCCACTTAGTCCCATTAGTCCCATTAGGCTCATTAGGACACTTTGTCCCATTAGGCCACTTAGGCCCATTAGGCCCATTAACCCACTTAGGCCACTTAGTCCCATTTTGTCCATTAGGCCCATTCGGACACTTCGGCCCATTCGACCACCTAGGCCCATTAGGCCCATTAGGCCACTTAGGCCCATTAATCCCATTATGACCTTTAGGACACTTAGAAGAATTAGGCCTAATAGGCCACTTAGGCCCATTGCGCCACTTAGGCCCATTCATCCCATTAGGCCACTAAGACCCGTTAGGCCCATTCAAAAACTTAAGACCACTTGGACCATTAATCCAATTAGGCTGATGATGACACTTAGTCCTATTAGGACACTTAGGCCCATTTAGTCCCTTAGGCCCATTAATCCCATTAGTCTGATTAGGAAACTTTGGCCCATTAGGCCACTTAGGCTCATTAGGCCCATTAGGCCCATTAGGCCACTTAGGTTAATTAGGCCTATTAGGCCCATTTGGCCCCTAGGCCCATTATGCCTGTTATGCCCATTAGGCCACTTATCCAGATTAGGCCGATTAGGCCACTAAGGCCCATTAGGCTACTTAGGTCCACTATGCCCATTAATCCCATTAGGCCGATAAGGCCACTTAGGCACATTCAACCCATTCAAACCATTTGGCCCATTAGGCCAATTAATCCCATTAGGTCGATTTGGAAAATTTGGCCCATTATGCCCCTTAATCCCATTAGGTCTATTAGGCCCATTAGGCCACTTAGTCTAATTAGGCCCATTTAGCCCATTAGGCCACTTAGGCCCATTTGGATGATTAGTCCGATTTGGCCTATTAATCCCATTAAGGCGATTCAAAAACTTTGGCCCATTAGGCCACTTAGGAACATTTGGCTCATTCAACCCATTTGAGCCATTAGGCCCATATGGCCCATTAGGCCACTTAAGCCACATAGGCCGATTAGGCCCATTAGGCCACTTAGACCCATTAGGACCACTAGGGCCATTTGGCCCATTCAACCCATTATACCACTCTGAACAATTAGGCCCATTAGATTCATTGGGCCCACTAGGCCCATTAGGCCACTTAGGCCCATTAGGCCACTTCGACACATTAGGCCACTTAGACCCATTAGCCCATTAGGCCCATTAGGCCACTTAGGCCCATTAGGGAACATAGTCCCATTAGTCACATTAGTCCACTTAGGCCCATTCAACCAATTAGGCAACTTAGGTCCATTTGGCCCATTTGGCCACTAGGGCCATTCGTCCCATTAGGCCCATTAGGCCACTTAGTCCTATTAGGCCCACCAGGCCCATTATTCTCATTCATCAGATTAGGTCCATTAGGTCCATTATTCCCTTTAGTCCACTTAGTCTATTTAGACCCATTAAGACCTTTAGGCCCATGAGGCCACCGAGGACCATTAGGCCCGTCAGTCCACTTAGGCCCATTGGGCCCATTGGAACACTAAGGCCAATTAGGGTCATTCCGCCACTTAGTCCCACGTCCCCATTTGGCCACTTAGTCCACTAGTCCCATTAGGCCCATTGGGCCCATTGGGCCACTTAGGTCGATTACGTCACTAAGGTCCATTAGGCCCATTGGGCCACTTTAGCCCATTAGGCCCATTGGGCCACTTAGCCCCACTAGGTCCATTAATCCCATTAGGCCGATGCAGCCACTTAGGCTGATGAGGCCACTTGGGCCCATTAGACCCATTAGGCCTATTAGGTCCATTAGGCTCATATGGACACTTAGGCCAATTTGGTCCATTAGGCACATTAGGACCATTAGGTCCATCGTACCCATTGGACCCATTGGGCCACTTTTTCTCTTTAGGCCCATTAGGCCAATTAGGTGCATTAGGCCAATTTGGCCCATTCATCCACTAAGGACCACTAGGCCCATTAAGACACTTTGGCCCATTCATCCCATTAATCCACTTACGCCCATTAGGTCCATTAGGACCATTATGACACTTAATACAATTCGGCCACTTAGGCCCATAAGGCCCATTCACCCCACTAGGCCAATTAGTCCCATTCGGCCCATTCAGCCACTTAGGACCAGTCGACCACTTAGGCCCATAAGGATCATTAGTCCCATTCAACCAATTAGGTCGATTCTTCCACTTAGACCCATTAGGCCCATTATGCCACTTAGGCCCATTAGGACCATTTGGTCGATTAGGTTGATTAGGCCACTTAGACCCATTAGGCCCATTGGCCCACTTAGGCCCATTAGGCCCATCAGTCCCATTATTCCCCTTAGGCCCATTAAATCCATTAGGACGATTAGTAAACTTAAGTCCATTAGGACACTTAGGCCCATTAGGCCCATTTGGCCACTTAGGAAAATTAGGCCCATTAGGCCCATTGGGACCATTTGACCCATTAGGCCCTTTTTGCCCCTGGTCCCATTAAACCCATTAAGCCCACTAGGCCATTTAATCCAATTAGGCTGATTAGGCCACTATGTCCCACTATGCCACTTAGGCCCACTCAACCCATTAATCCCATTAGCCCAATTAGGCCACTTAGACCCATTAGGCCACTTAGGCCTAATAAGACCATTAGGCCCATTAGTCCACTTAGGCCCATTAGGCCTATTACACCCATTAGGTCGATTAGGAATCTTTGTCCCATTAGGCCACTTAGGACAATTAGGCCCACTAGGCCCATTTGGTCCATAGACCTGTTAGTCAAATTAATCCCATTCGGCCACTTAGGCCCATTAGGCCCCTTAACGAGTTAGACCCATTTGGCCCATTTGTAACCTTGGCATGTTAAGCCCATTAATCCCATTAGGCCCATTAGGCCCATTATGCAACTTAGATCCCTTGGGCCCATTAGGCCCATGAGGACACTAGGGACCAGAAGGCCCATTAGGCCACTTAGCCCCATTAGGCCACTTAGGCCCATTAGGCCACTTAGGCCCATGATGCCTATTAGGACCATGAGGCCCCTTAGGACACTTAGGCCCATGAAGAACAATAGGCCACTTCGGCCCATTAGGTTATTAGGCCACTTTAGCTCATCAGGCCCATTAGGCCCATTCATCCACTAAGGCCAATTCATCCTATTATGTCACTTAGGCCCATTATTCTCATTAGTCACATTCGTTCAATTGGGCCGATTAGGCCGCTAATGCCCCTTAGGCCCATTAGGTCACTTAGGCCCATTGACCCATTTGGCCACTTAGGCCCTTTATCCCCATTAGGGCCATTAAGACCATTAGTCCCATTAGTCCCATTGGGCCCATTTGGACCATTAGGCCCATAAGGCCACTTAGTCCCATTGGGCCCCTCAGGCCCATTCAGTCCGTTAATCCCATTTGGACATTAGGCCCATTAGTCACATTGGTACCATTAGGACCATTAGGCCCATTAGGCCCATTTGGCCCATTTGGCCCATATGGCCACTTAGGACTATTAGGGCCATTAGGCCCATTCGGCCCATTTAGCACATTGGACCCATTAGGCCCATTCGACCACTTAGACACACTAGGACCATTAGTCCACTTAGGCCCATTCAGTCACTTATACCTATTAGGCCCATTAGGATCATTAGGAAAATTAGGCCCATTAAGACCATTCGTCCACTTAGGCCCACTAGGCCCATTATGCCACTTAGGCCCATTAGCCTACTTCGTCCCACTAGGCCCATTAGGCCACTTAGTCCCATTAGGCCACTTATGCCCATTAGACCCATTAGGCCAATTAGGTGCATTAGGCCCATTAGGCCCATTCAACCACTTAGGCCCACTAGGCCTAGTAGGCCACTTAGACCCATTAGGGTACTTAGGCCCATTAGGCCCATTAGGCTCATTATGCCACTTAATCACATTCATCCAGTTAGGCCCATTAGGTTCATTAACCCCATTAAGCCAATTTGGACCATTAGGCCCACTCGGCCACTTTGTCCCATTAGTCCTAATCAGCCACTTAGGCCCATGAGGCCCATTAGTCTCATTCGACCGATTAGGCCAATTAGGCCACTTAGGCCACTTAGACCACTTAGACCCATTAGTCCCATTAGGGCCATTAGGACACTTAGGCCCATTAGGCCCATTCGTTCGATTAGGCCGATTATGGAACTTAGACCCATTAGTCCCATTAGTCTCATTAGGCCTCTTATACCCATAAGGCCCATTCGATTTATTAGGTCGATTCAGTGACTTAAGGCCCATTCGGTTGATTAGCCTGATTTGGCCACTTAGGCCCATTTAGCGATTTCGTCCCATTAGACAACTTAGGCCCATTTGGCCCATTCGGTCAATTAGGCATATTAGGTCACATAGACCCATTAGGCCCATTAGACCACTTAGGCCTATTACACCCATTAGGCTCATTCGATTGATTAAGCCGATTCTACCACAGCGGCCCATTAGGCCCATTAGGCCATTTAGGCCCATTAGGACCATTTAACCGATTAGGCTGATTAGAACACTTAGGCCAGTTAGGCCCATTATTCCCCTTATTCCAATTAGGCCACTTAGGCAACTTAGGAATTAGTCCCATTAGGCCACTTAGTCCCCTTAGGCCCATTTGTCCCATCATTCGATTAGGCCGATTAGGCCTATTAGGCCACTTGGGACAATTAGATCCATTAGGTCCATTAGGCCCATTAGGCCACTTAGGCCCATTAATTCCATTAGGCCCATTCAGTTGATTAGGGGGAATAGTCCACTTAGGCCCATTAGGCCCCTTAGGCCCATTATCCCATTAGTCCCATTACCCCACTTACGCCTATTAAACCCATTATCCCCATTAGGCCCATTTTTTCACTTAGGTCTATTAGGCCCATTAGGCCATGTAGGCCCATTAATACAATTAATCCCATTAAACTCATTAGTCCCCTTATTCCCATTAGGCCTGTTAAGCCACTTTGGCCACTTAGGCCCATTAGGCCCATTCAGTCGATTAACTCGATTAGGCCACCTTGGCCCATTAGGCCATGTTGGCCCATTAGGTCCATTAGGCCCATTAAACCCATTAGTCCCACTAGGCCCATTAGGCCTATTAATCCACTAAGGCCACATAGTCCCATTAGGCCTATTTAGTAGATTAGCCAAATTAAGCCACTTAGGCCACTTAGGACAATTAGGTCCATTAGCCCCATTAGACCCATTAGGTCCATTAGGCCCATAAGGACCATTAGGAAACTTAGGCCCATTACTTCACTTAGGACCATTAGGGCCATTAGGACCATTAGGCCTATGAGGTGCATTCCTCCCATGAGGTCCATCAGGCCCATTAGGACACTTAGTCTCATTAGGCACATTGGGCCCATGAGGCCACTTAGGTCCATAAGGCCCATGAGGCCCATTAGACCCATCAAGACACTTGGTCCCATTAAGTCCATTAATCACATTAGGCCCACTAGGCCCTTTAGTCCACTTAGTCTCATTAGGCCACTTATGCCCATTAGACCCATTAGACCCATTAGGCTCATTAGGCCAATTTGGCCCAATAGGCCCACTCGGCCACTTTGTCCCACTAGGCCCATTAGGCCACTTAGTCCCATTAGGCCAGTTAGGCACACTAGGCCCATTTGTCCACTTGGTCTTGTTAGGCCACTTATGCCAATTAGGCCCATTGGGCCAATTAGGCGCATTAGGTCCATTACACCCATTCGGTCACTTAGGCCCACTAGGCCCATTCGGCCACTTAGGCCCATTAGGCCACTTCGTCCCATTAGGCCCATTAGGCCACTTATGACCATTAGGGCCATTATACCACTTAAGCCATTTTTTCACTTATGCCCATTAACCCTATTAGGCCAATTTGGCCCATTAAGCCCATTCATCCACTTAGGCCCATTTGTCACAATCAACCACTTAGGCCCATAAGGCCCATTAGTCCCATTCGATGGATTATGCCAATTAGACCACTTATTCCACTTAAACCCATTAGGCCCATTAGGCTCAATAGGCCACCTAGGCTCATTAGGCACATTAGGTCGATTAGTCCGATTATGCCACTTAGGCCACTTAGACCCATTAGGCCCATTTGGCCACTTAGGCCCATTAGGCCCATTCAATCTATTAGCCCAATTTGGACACTTTGTACCATTCATTTGATTAGCCTGATTAGGCCACTTAGGCCCATTAGTCCACTTAGGCACATTCGGTCGATTAGGCAAATTAAGCCACTTAGACACGTTAGGCCCATTAGTCCCATTAGGCCACTTAGGCCCACTTGGCCCATTATGCACATTTGGTTGATTAGGACGATTAGGCCACATATTCCCATTATTCCCATTAGGCCCATTCGGTCTATTAGGCTGATTAGACCACTTAGGCCACTTAGACCCATTAAGCCCATTATGACCATTAGGCCCTTTAGGCCCATTAGGCCACTTAGGCAACTTAAGCATTAGGCCCATTAGGCCACTTAGTCTCATTAGGCCCATTTGTCCCATTAGTTGATTAGGCTGATTAAGACACTTATGCCACTTAGGTCGATTAGGCCCATTAGGCCTATTAATCCACTTAGGCCCATTAGTCCCATTAGGCCACTTCGGACCATTAGGGCTATTAGGCCCATTCAGTCCATTAGGGAAATTAGACCACTTAGTCTCATTAGGACCATTGATCCACTTAGGCATATTAGGACCATTAGGCCACCTAGGCCCATTAGACTCATTAAACCCACTATTCCCATTAGGTCTGTTAAGCCACTTAGGCCACTTAGGCCCCTTAGGACCATTCGGTCGGTTAGCTCGATTAGGCCACCTAGGCCCATTAGGCCCATTAGGCAACGTAGGCCCATTAGGACCATTAGAAAACTTAGGACCATTAGGCCCATTAAACCCATTAGTACCACTAGTCCCATTAGGCCCGTTACTCCACCTAGGCCACTTAGGCCCATTTAGCCCATTCAGTCGATTAGCCCGATTAGGCCACTTAGGCCAATTTGGTCCATCTATCCCATTAGCCCCATTAGGACCATAAGTCCCATTAGGCCCACTATTACCATTTAGAAACTTAGGCCCATTAGTACCCTTATGACCATGAGACCCATTAGGCCCATCAGGCCCATCAGGCCCTTGAGGCACATTCTGCCCATGAGGCCCATTAGGCCCATCAGGACCATCAGGACCATTATGTCACTTAGGTCCATGAGTCCTATTAGGCCTATGAGTCCACTTAGGCCCATGAGACCCATGAGGCACATTAGAACCATCATGCCACTTAGGCCCATTAGACACATTAGGCCCATTAATCCCATTAGGCCCATCAGGCCCTTTAGTCCACTTAGGCCCATTAGGACCATTAAGCCACTTAGGCCCATTTGTCCCATTAGACCCTCTAGGCCCATTCGGCCCATTCATCCCACTCAACCCAGTAGGAAATTTAGGCCCATAAGTTCCATTAGGCCCATTAGGCCACTTAGGCCCATTCAGACCATTAGGCCATTTTGGCCCACTTCGATCACTTAGTCACATTAGGAACATTATGGCCATTAGGCCCACGAGACAACTTAGTCCCATGAGGCCCATCAGGTTAATTAGGCCCATTCATTTGATTAGGCCCATTAGGCCTATTATCCCTTTAGGCCCACTAGCCCCAATAGGCCACTTAGGACCATTAGGCCCATTAGTCCACTTAGGTCCTTGAGGCCATGAGGTCCATTAGGATCATCAGGCCCATCAGGCCACTTAGGCTCATAAGTCCATTAAGCCCATTAGGCCACTTAGGCCCATTATTCCCATTAAGCCCATGAGGCCACTTAGGCCCGTTAGGCCCATTAGACCCATCAGGACACTTCATCCCATTCGACCCATTAGGCCCTTTAGTCCCACTAGGCCCATTTAGGAACACATGCCCATTAGGCCAATTGGGCCACTTAGGCCACTTAGGACCATTAGTCATACTAGGACCATTAGTCCACTTAAGCCTAGGAGGCCCATAATCCCATGAAGCCACTTAGTCCCATGAGTCCCATTAGGCCCATTATGACCATTAGGCCACTTATGCCCATTAGGACCATTAGGCCAATGAGGCCACATTGGCCCATTTTTCCCTTGAGGCCTATTCGTACCTTGAGTCCCATTAGGCCCATTCATCCCATTCTGCCACATAGGTCCATTCCACCACTTAGGCCCATTCGGCCCATCAATCCACTTAGGCTCATTAGTCCCATCAAGCCACTTAGGCCCATTGGGCCCATTAATCCACTAAAACCCATTAATAACATTAGGTCCAGTAGTCCCATTAGGCCACTTGGGCCACTTAGGCCTCTTAGACCCATCATGCCCATTTTTTCCATTAGGTCAATCAGGCCCATTAGGCCGCTGAGGTCCATTAGGCCCGTTAGGCCACTTAGTCCCATTTCCCCCGTTAGCCCACTTAGGACACTTAGGCCCATTAGTACCATTAGGCCCATGAGGCTCATCAAGCCCATTAAGCCCACTATGCCACTTAGGCCCATTGGGCCCATTAGGCCCATTGGGCCAATTAGGACCATTCTTCCCATTGGGCCTATCAGGCCAATTAGGCCCATTGGACCACTGAGGCTCATTATGGCCATTAGGCCGACAAGGCCCATCTTGCCCATTAGGCCACTAAGGCCCATTAGGCCCATTAGGCCCATTTTTACACTTAGGCCCATTAGGCCCATGAGGCCTATTAGGTTACTTCAACCACTTAGGCTAATGAGGTCACTAAGGCCCATTTGGCACATCAATCCCATTAGGCCACTTAGGCCCATTAGGCCCATTAGACCACTTAGGCCCATTCAGCACATTAGGCCACTTAGGCCTATTAGGCCCATTAGGCCATTAAGGCCACTTAGGCCCATTAATCCACTTGGGCCCATTACACCCATTAGGCCCATCAGGGCCATTACACACATCAAGGACATTAGGCCCATTAGGTGTATTAGGCCCATTAGGCCACCGAGGCCCATTTGACCCATTGGGCCACTTAGGCCACTTAGCCCAATTAGGCCCATTAGGCTCATAAGGTCAGTGAGGCCTATTTGGCCTATCAGCCCCATTAGGTCACTTAGGCACATTAGGCCCATTAGGATAATTAGGACCATTAGGCCACTTAGACCCATTCAGCTCATTAGGCCACTTAAGTTCATCAGGTCCATTAGGTCCATCAAGCCCATGAGACCACTTAGGCCCATTTGGCCCATTATGCCCATCAGGCCCATCAGGCACATTAGGCCACTTAGGCCCATTCGCCTCATTTGGACACATAGGACCATTAAGCCAATCCGTCCCATTAGGCCCATCGGGCCCATTAGGCCACTTAGGCCTATTAGGTCCGTCAGGCCCATTAGGCCCCTTAGGTCCATTCGGCTCATTAGGCCACTTATGCCCATTAGGCCCATTAGGCCACTTGGTCTCATTAGGCCCATTAGGCCACTTAGGCCCATTTGTCTCATTAGGCCACTTAGGACCATTAAGCCCATTAGGCCCATTAGGCCACTTAGGCCCATTCAGCCCATTAGGACCATTAGGCCACTACGGCCCATTGGGCCCATCAGACCACTTTTCCCCATTATGCCACTTTGGACCATTAATCCCATTAGGCCACATAGGCCCATTATTCAACTTAGGCCCATTAGGTCCATTAAGCCACTTAGGCCCATTAGACCCATCAGGCCACTTAGGCCCATTAGGCCACTTCGACCCATTATTCCAATTATTCCACTTAGGCCCATTTAAAAATTCTAGCAACTTAGGTCAATTAGACCCATTAGGCCACTAAGGCTCATTAGACCACTGAGGTCCATTAGGCCCATTAGGCCACTTAGGCCAATTCGGCTCATTATGCCACTTAGGCCCATTAGGCCCATTCATCCACCTAGGCACATTTCGACCCTTTGTCCCATTTTACCATTAATTTCCATTAGGCCACTTACACCCATTAGGGCCATTAGGTCACTTAGGCCACTTAGGCTCATTTGGCCAATTAAGCCACTAAGTCCAATTAGGCCCACTAGTCCACTTTGGCCAATTAGGCCACTTAGGCCCATGTGTCCACTAAGGTCCACTAAGCACATTAGGCCCATCAAACCCATGAAGCTACTTAGTTCCATCAGTCTGCTTAGGCCCATTGGGCCACTTAGGCCCATCAGGCCACTTAGGCTCATGAGGCTGAAGGTCCTGGGCGCAGCAGAAGCTCGTGGGTGGATGTGCCCATTTGGCCTTTTTTCATTAGAAATGATCAATCCGGGATCAATACAATGATAAACTCTAGACTCCACGGATCAAATCATAGAAATAGACAAAGAAGAAGAAATAGTCCCGCAACCACAAAGGAGGATCATCATAGTTTGATTATAATTAATTTAATTAATTTACAAGAAGTACTTTTATGGCATTCTTTCTTCGTTTATATTTCTGATCACATTTCAATGTGATTCATCATTGCATCATAGAAGCCAAGTTTAGAATTCCTCTAGCAGTGATCCACACATGCACCACGTATCTCTGGATGTCGCCAAAGGAGTCTCCAGGTGCTAGCGTGGAGAATCCTTTGCTTGCATTTTCCACCTTAGATTGCCTTGATCTGATGGAGGAGGATCTCTCTCGGTCTTGAGATCATTCTTGGAGGAAGGAGTTCTTTCGGCCTTGAGATAATTCTCTAGAATTGTTGTGCACAAAAATTCTGGAAAAGTGTTGGGGTTGTTTAGATATTTATAATTGGTTTTGAGGTTATAGAGTTATGACAATAAATAAACGTGTTACACATTTTATTTATTTCATTAACTCTTATTGAAAACCCCCCATACCGAATCATTAATTCCTTGACATGCGCCCATGCTGATTATAATAAATATAATTTAGTAAAACAATATTATTTCCTCAAAATCATGACTAGAAAAACTACACGGTGTGTAATCATTAATACACGGTGTGTACTTGTTTTTTATTTCTTTTCCAAAATAAAAACTACACGGCGTGTAATCATTAATACACATTGTGTACTTTTTTTCATTTCCTTTCCAAAATGAAAACTACATGACATGTAATCATTAATACATGGTGTGTACTTGTTTTCATTTTATTCTTACTCCAACATTAAAACGATTTAGGCTTCCTTGAATAATTATTAAACCACATACGGGAATAATCTTTATTCTACTTGAGATACTTGGATACACTTATTGTGTAACCCTCTAGGACTCTTTCTCGTTGGCATTAGGTGGGCTTGCCTAAAGTCCAATATTACTATCTAGCAACAGGTCAAGGCACCCAAGAGAAAGAAGTTGAATTCGCATTGACGTGTCACCTCATATGAATGCTTATTGTGTAATTTAATCCCTTTGTCTCAATATATCATCAAGCAGGTTTCATGGAAGTTTCATAAACATATATGCTTGATCTGTCATTCTTTGACTTCCAAAAATAAACTTTTCATGACACCATGGCCATGGAATTTGGGCTACAGTTATATTTCAATCAAAGGGCTTGAGATATCTACTTCTATAAATATGGAAGGGATAAATCCTTCCTTGACTTATCCATTAACAACATGTCATTCGTGACGCACCCAACGTACCCTACTTCCCACCAACTGTCTTCATGATGGTTTTTATCAGCAAATCTAAGTGAGTGAGTCATGACATGAGTTAATGATAATCTTCTAGTCTAAGGATCATTACACATGCTTGTAGATAGAAATTTCCGATGACACCAATACATAAAAAATTACTAATGGCGGGACTATTCTCATAATATCCCATCTTGGAGATTACCAAGTGCAAACTCCATGAGAGAGAGTCTCGTCTTCTTATGAGAGAGTCACTATACTATGTGTCCTATCATAGTATTTCATCCAACCGTAGAACTTTATTTAAGAATATTGTTATAGAATTTCAATGTTCTCATCATAGCGGGGATCTACCATGACCTTATTAATGCAACAAATATTCCAGGACATTATTATATTATAGTCATACAGAACAATGAATAATATATAATAAGTGTACATTCATGTAATCAAAGTATAAACAGTTAGTTCTCAGGAAACCAATTCTAACAAAGTCCCACTTGGACTAGAGTCAACTGCCTATGACTTTTAGTTCACTATACCTCACATGATGATCATGTTTCTACTGAGTCAAGGATTTAGTCAAGGGGTCTGCCACATTGTATTCCGTGGAAATACTACTCACTGCAACTTCACCTCTTTGAGAAAAATTTCTCAAGAGATGATACTTATCAAGTATGTGCTTTGTCCGCTGATGTGACCTTGGATATTTTGCAAGTTCCACCACTGCAGTATTATCACAATAGAGTGTTATAGGATCTTTACTGCTAGGTACTACATCCATCTCTTTGATGAAGCTTTGCATCCATACTACTTCTTTAGCTGCCTCAGAAGCTGTGATATACTCAGATTCTGCTGTAGAATCTATGACCACACCTTGATTTGAGCTCTTCCAACTCACTGAACGTCCATTAAAAATGAAGATGTATCCAGTATGCAACTTCATGTCATCTTGATCAATCTGGAAACTAGCATCTACATGTCCTCTGATGACTAGTTCCTCATCTCCCCCATAAACCAGGAATATATCCTTAGTACCCCTTAGATACATAAGGATAGTATTGACTGCCATCCAATGGCAGTCTCCTGGATCATCTTAATATCTGCCTACCGCACTTAATTTATTAGAAACATCTAGCCTTGTACATAGCATAACATACATGACTGACCTAATCGCGGATGCGCAAGGGATCCTTTCCATTTTCTTTATTTCCTCATGTGTCAGAAGACACATTTTCTTGGAAAGATGAATACCATGTGACACTGGAAACAATACCCTCTTGGATTGTTCCATACTTAATCTCTTCAGTATCTTGTCAGTGTATGTACTTTGACTCAGGCCCAGAATTCTCTTGGATCTATCACGATGGATCTTGATCCGAAGAATATATGATGCCTCACCCAAGTCTTTAATAGAGAAACATTTATCCAAACATGCCTTAACTGATTGTAAGACAGGTACTTCATTTTCAATTAGTAATATGTCATCAACATATACTATTAGGAAAACAACTTCACTTCCACTAAACCTTTTGTAGACACAAGGATCAAATTCGTTCTTAACAAATCCAAATTATGTTACGGATTCATCAAAACGAATGTTTCATAACCTTGATGCTTGATTTAATCCATAAATGGATTTCTATAACTTGAATACCTTGTTTCCATCCTTTGGAGTCACAAACCCTTCAGGTTGTGACATATAGACATATTCCTGGAGGTTCCCATTGAGGAATGTTGTTTTGACATCTATTTTCCAAATTTCATAGTCGTGGTAAGCGACAATGTCCAATAGGAATCTAATGGATTTCAGCATCACAACCGGTGAAAAGGTTTCATCATAGTCAATTCCTTGATGCTGTCTAAAACCTTTTGCAAACAGTCATGACTTATAGGTGTTGACTTGTCCTTCCATGTCTAGTTTCTTCTTGAATACCCATTTATTACCAATAGGCTTTACATCAACTGGAGGATCTACCAAAATCCAGACATGGTTTTGGTACATGGAATCCATTTCAGAATTCATGGCTTCTTGCAACTTGGAAACACCTGTGCCTTAAAATGCTTCCTTATAGGTAAGAGGATCATCATTGTCAACCAATAATGAGTCACCATCCTCGGTGACAAGAAAACCATATTGTTCTGGTTATCTCACCTCCCTCATGCTTTTACATAGTTATTGTGTCTCTGGAATAGATTGTTCTTCCACAGGGATTTGTGGAACCTGTTCTTGTACCAACTCCTGTGTATCTTGAGCCTCGACTTCATCAAAGTCTATATCGCTCCAACTATCTATTTTGGAGATGTGCTCCATCTCAAGGAATATGGAATGTCTTTCCACTGTAACCTTTTTATATGAGGGGTTGTATAGGTAATATCCCCTTGTTTCCTTGGGATATCCTATAAAGGTACACTTTGTGCCTCAGGGTGAAAGTTTGTTATCTGAAGAGGCCTTAACAAATGCTTCTCTACCCCACACATGTAAATTTGATAACATGGCTTTTCATCCACTCCATAACTTGTATGTAATACCATTTATTAATTTAGTTGTTACTTGGTTTAGTACATGTGCTTCTGTTTGTAATGCAAATCCCCAAAAGGATAATGGAAGACTCGCATGAATCATCATTGATCTCACCATTTCCAATAGGGTGTGGTTCCTTCTTTCATTTACACCATTCCAATGAGGCGTATAAGGAGGAGTGAGTTGAGATAGAATCCCAAACTCTCGTAAGAAATCAATGAAGTCCTGATTAAGATATTCTCCTCCTCTGTCTGAGCGGAGTTTCTTAATCTTATTACCAAGCTGGTTATCAACTTCCTTCTTGTATTATTTGAACCGATCAAAATAATCCGACTTATACCACATTAATTAAATATATCCATATCTACTAAAATCATCAGTAAAAGTTATGAAGTACAAGAACCCACCCCTTTCTTCAACTAGAAATAGTCCACACACATATGTGTGAACTAATTATAGAATCTCTTTATCCCTTTCACCTTTCCCACTAAATGGGGCTTTGGTCATTTTGCATTGTAGACACGCATGACATACACCAATTGGATTCAGTTCGAAAGAATATAAATACCCATCTTGATGTAATTTTTTCAAATGTTTCTCATTGACATGACCTAGCCGGTGATGCCAAAGTTGGGTGTGGTATGAGTCATGTGAATTAACATTTTCATCGATTTCCATTACTTGGTTTGTTTAGTCTAACACATAAAGGATATTATATAAATGTTCCCTACCAAATCAAATGATATCTTTATAAAAGTAGCAAAATTCATTTATAAACTTGAAGATGAATCCATCAGTATATAATTTGGATACTGAAATAACGTTTTTGGTTGCAGCGGGTACATAATAACATCCTTTTAATACCAAGACCATCCCAGTAGGCAATGTGAGGTGGCAGTCTCTGACAGATGTGAGCACCATAAGTAGTATCTAATACCCAATTGGTAGAAATAGATAGATTTCATTCGATAACAAACACACCTGAAGCTTCCCCTTTCTTCCTTGGCTGGGTGCAGTTTTTCTTCCAGTGGACCTTCTTGCCACATGAGAAACAAACAGCCTTCTGTTCTCTTGCCTCCCATTTGATATTCCTTTTCTTGTAAGGCCTTGAAGAAGCTTTGTTCTTAAATCTCTCCGCCTTCCCTTTCCTTTTATTCACCATAAGGAAATAAGTATTTTCACGCTTCATATCATTGTTCACTTGGAGAATGAGGATAAGAAGATTAGATAGAGACTTCTCAATGTTGTTCATGTTGAAATTTACAACAAAGTTAGAGAAGATCTGGGGGAGTGATGCAAGAATGAGATCGGTACCCAGTTCTTCGAGGAGTTTAAACACTAGAACCCCCAAGCGCTCAATGTAGCTATGATCTTCACTACATTAGGACCAGCTGGGGCACCCTCTCCACGCTTGCTCTGAAATAGAGCCTTAGAGATCTCAAACCTTTCATGTCTTTCTCTCTCCTGGTATAGACCATAGAGGTGATCAAGCATACTATAGGCATCCATGTATTCATGAGACTTCATGAGCTCACTGGACATTGATGACAAAATCAAACATTGAACGTCGAGTGCATCATTCAAATGTTGATCATAGACCTGGAAATATTCACCACTCTTCCCTTGGGCAGGCGAATCAGGAAGTGAGGACTCCAGCATATAAAACTTTCGTTCATGGAATAGGATAACCCGAAGGCGCCTAAACCATTATTGAAAGTTACTGCCAGTGAGGATATTGTCTTTATCTAGAATTGATCGCAGGGATAGTGTGTTTGAAGAATTTTTCATTTTTATTCTATAATTAAAAGAGCAGATCATTAGTACTTTTTTTATTACATTTTATGAGAAATAATAAATTTTATTAAGTCTCCCACTATTTTATCAAGTCCAATGGACCTCACCATTGAACTCAGAATGTCTAGTTTCCATGAAATTCTATGGAAAGGATCCATATTCCCCTTCGCATAACCCCCAAAAGGGTTGGTCAAGCTATTAGAAGGTATTTAGGTAGGCAGGTCTTTTCCAACTATGAGCTTACAGTTCCTTGATCTGTTGAGTGGACTCCCCAATCCTGAAATCTTGACTTGGATTTCCTCAACACTTGCCTCCATTTTACAACAAGTCTAGAAAGGGATACTCCTCTTGATGTAAAATGTTTAAGTCAACCTAAAACTTTCATAAGAGCATCCTTTATAAAAGTAAGTATCCCAAAAAGGGTTGTTCAAACACATAGTTTTATTGAGTCTTTCCCTTAATCAAGTAACAGAAGGCTTGGTATGGCTTAATATGGTATTTGAGATATTTTAATCTGTTATGCGTAGTTTCGCATTATCACATTCTTGTTAATATTAAGTGATGTTTTCTTAAGTGATTAACAATGTTCTGATAATGTTTACACATAGTCCAGCTTTTATTTTTTTCCATCTTTGCATGCTTGTTTATTTCATTAACTATGTGATTGCAACAACACATACAAAATAAATAAACCATGCAATTAGACAAAAATAAAATAAGATGGCATGATCATGAGATTCTATTGGTTAGATTATCTAGTGGTTTTGATAAGCTAACCCTGACCTAGGTAAAAACACCTTGAACCCAATGGTTCGTGTTTTGTAGCTCCCACCTATCCACCTTTGTATTTTCTTGGGTTGGTTTCACCTCAAATTCGGATTTTGAACTGTCTCCTCTAGCTTGGGAGATCCTCCATTACATGGGGTTTACATTAAAGAAACCATGGGCACACATGCCCTACATTTTATTGGAATAAGGCTCGTAGGCCAACGAGTTTAAATTAAATAAATTTAAATGAAAACATACACGCACAAAGGGTCTTTGGTCTATATCATGATCATCCATAGCATGCAACAAAATTTATGCATATTTATTATTCAAATTATTTTAATTGTTCTTTTATTCAAGATAAGTCATGCTTGAATTCAATTAATTATGATCTTATAATTAATCAATTATTTATCTTAAATACCTTTCTGAATTTCCTTGAGATTATTCTCATCCATATTCCTTGTATGGGTCTTTGTAATTTAGAGGAAACCTGGTGAAATTCCATTTCTGGAAAGTATACGACATGTAGGCTATATTACACAGTGTGCATTTGTTTTCACCCTTTATCCAAAGTACACACTGGGGGCTTTGTCATGTTTTCTGTACTTTGGAATTTTTGGAGTACACGACGTGTAGATTAATCTAACATGACGTGTACATCCTTATTACGTGGTTACTAGCCTATAAATACCGTGTATGCGGTACTCAGATTCTCCTTGTACACGGTTTCACCTGGGTCGGATCGGACTACACAGCATGTTGATTCAACATACAATCCGTGTATTCCGGTTTTCAAATTCCATTCAGTTATAGTCAACATGGTGTATTTAAAACTTAGGTATGCTCAATTCAAACGGTGTGGTTTGGCAGAACAATACTGGTTTGTTGAACCTAAGTACATGGCATGTAGTTTTCACTACACTCTGTGTATTCTTTTTTTGTACAAACAAAATGAGAGGCTCCTCCGAGTGACTTCCTTGTTTTTATTTTAATCAAAATTAAAATTAAAAGTTTTTTCTGTGATGTGAATCAAGAAACGAAGGAGGAAGAACAGATCTCATTCATTCATTTTTATAAAACAATTTATCTTGAATTGAATCAAATATAAATTCGTAAATTATCAATGGAAATTAAATAACTATAATCAACATTGTAACCTCCCTTTGATACCAATTGAAGGTCCTAGGCATAGCACAAGATTGTAGGTGGATGTTCCCACTTGGATTTTTGTCATTAGCAATGATCAATCCGGGATGAATATGACGATAAATGCCAGACTCCACTGATCGAATCACAAAAATAGGAAAAGAAGAAGAATAGTCCCAGAACCACACAGGTGGATCATTATGGGTTTATTATAATTAATTTAATTAATTGAAAAGAAGTACCTTTTTTGGCATTCTTTCTTCATTGATATTTCTGATCACGTTCCAATGTGATTCGTCGTTGCGTTGCAGAAGCCAAGTGTAGACTTCTCTAGCAGTGATCCACACGTGCACCGCATATCTCAGGAAGTCTCCAAAGGAGTCTTCAGGTGCTAGAGTAGAGAATCCTTTGCTTGTGTTTTCCGCCTTAGACCACCTTGATCCGATGGAGGAGGATCTCTCTTGGTTTTGAGAGCGTTCTTGGAGGAAGGAGTTCTTTCGGCCTTGAGAGATTATCCAGAATTGTTGTGCACAATGATTCGGGAAAAGAGTTGGGGTTGTGAGAATATTTATAATTGGTTTGAGGTTATAGATTTATGATAATAAATAAACATGTTACGCATATTATTTATTTCATTAACTCTTATTGAAAACCCCCATGTCGAATCATTAATTCCTTGACATGCGACCATGCTGATTATAATAAATATCATTTAATAAAACAATATTATTTCCTCAAAATCCCGACTGGAAAAACTACACAGCGTGTAATCATTAATACACAGCGTGTACTTTTTTTCATTTCCTTTACAAAATAAAAACTACATGGTGTGTAATCATTAATATGTGGCATGTACTTGTTTTTCTTTTCCTTTCCAAAATGAAAACTACATGGCGTGTAATCATTAATACACAATGTGTACTTGTTTTCATTTTATTCTTCCTCCAATATTAAAATGATTTAGTCTTCCTTGAATAATTATTAAACCACGTGTGGGAATAATATTTATTCTACTTGAGATACTTGGATACACTTAGTGTGTGACCCTCTAGGCCTCTTTCTCGTTGGCATTAGGCGGGCTTTTCTAAAGTCCAAGATTACTGTCTAGGAACGGGTTAAGGCACCCAAGAGAAAGAAGTTGACACCACATTGACGTGTCACCTCATATGAACGCTTACCATGTAATTTAATTCCTTTGTCTCAATATTTCATCAAGCATGTTTCATGGCAGTGTCATAAACCTATATGTTTGATCCGTCATTCTTTGACTTCCAGAAATAAACTCGTCGTGACACCATGGCCATGGAATTTGGGAGATAGTTCTATTTCAATCAAAGGGCCCGAGATATCTACTTCCATAAATATGGAAGGGCCAAATCCTTCCTCGACTTATCCATTAACAACTTGTCATTCGTGACACACCCAACGTACCCTACTTCCCACCAAATGTATTCATGATGGTTTTCGTCAGCAAATCTAAGTGCGAGAGTCATGACCTGAGTTAATGATAATCTTACAGTCTAAGGACCATTACACACGCTCGTAGATAGAAATGTCTGATGACACCAAGACAAGAATAATTACTACTGGTGGGTCTGTTTTTATAATCTACCATCTTGGAGATTACCAAGTGTGAACTCCATGAGAGAGAGTCTCATATTCTTACGAGTACTCGCACATGACGGTTTGTATACTATGTGTCCTATCATAGTATGTCATCCAACCATAGAACTTTATTTAAGAATATTTTTATAGCATTTCAAGGTTCTCATCATAGCGGGGATCTTCCATGACCTTATTAATGAAATAAATATTCCAGGACATTATTATATTGTAGTCATGCAGAACAATGAACAATATATAATAAGTGTACATTCATGTGATCAAAGTATAAACAGTTGGTTCTCAGGACACCAACTCTAACAGAGGCCACTTAGGCCCATTATTCCAATTTGTCCACTTAGGCCCATTATGTTAATTAGGCCCATTAGGACACTACGACCCATTAAGACCATTGGGCCTATTATGCCATTTCGTCCACTGAGGCCCATTAGGCTACTAAGGCCCATTCGACCCATTAGTCCACTAAGGCCAATTAGGCCACTTAGGCCACTTAGGCCCATTAGGCCACTTAGTCCCATTAATCCACTTAGTCCTATTAGGCCACTTAAGCCCATTAGGCCCATGTGTCCAATAAGGCCCATCAAGCCCATGAGGCCACTTAGGCCCATTAGGCCCATAGGCCACTTAGGGCCATTAGGCCCATTAGTCCACATATGCACATTCCGCTCATTTGGCCACTTAGGGACCTTAGGCCAACTAGGCCATTGAGGCCACTTAGGCCCATTAAACCACATAGGTCCATTTCGCCCATTAGGCCCATCAGGGCCATTAGGCCAATTAGGCCCATTCAGTGCATTAGGTTCATTAGGACACTAAGGCCCATTAGGCCCATTAGTCCCATGAGGTCCATGTGGTCACTGAGTCCACTAAGGCCTGTTAGGCCCATTTGGCCCATCAGGCCCATCAGACTCACTAGGCCACTTAGGCCCATCAGACCCATGAGGCCCATTTGGCCCATTAGGGAAATTAGGCACATTGAGCTCATTAGGCCACATAGGCCCATTAGACCCATCATGCCCATCAATCCCATTAGGCCACTTTTTCCCATTCAACACATTATGCCTATATGCCCCATTAGGCCAATTAGGCCCATTCAGAGAATTAGGCCACTTCGGCCCATTAGTCCCATCAGGCTCATCATTCCCATTTGGCCACTCAAGCACATTTGTCCCATTAGGCATATTTAACGCATTAGTCCACTTATGCCCATTAGGTCCATTAGGCCCCTTAGTACATTCAGGACCATTAGTCCACTGAGGCCCATTAGGCCACTTAGGCTCATTCGTCTCATTAGGCCACTTAAGCCCATTAGGCCCATTAGGCCCATTAGTCCACTTAGGCCCATTTGACCCATTAGTCCCATTAGGTCACTGAGGACCATTAGGCCACTAAGACCCATTAGGCCACCGAGACCCATTAATCTCATTAGGACACTCAGGCCCCTTAGACCCATTAGGCCCATTAGGCCACTTAGGCCCATTAGGCCACTTAGGCCCATTAGGCCCATTAGGCCAGTTAGGCCCATTAGGACACTTAGCCCATTAGGCCACTTATCCCATTAGGTCACTTAGGACCATTTGGAAACTTAGGCCCATTAGGAAACTTAGGTCCATTAGGCCACTTAGGCCCATTATGCCAATTAGGCCACTTAGGCCCATTAGGCAATTTCGGCCACTAAGCCCCATGAGGTCGATTCATCCCATTAGGCCACTGAGGCCCATTAGGCCACTTAATCACATTATTACATTTCATCCACTTAGGCCCATTAGTCCCATTAGGCCCATTAGGTCATAGAGGCCCATTCAGACACTTAGTCCCATTAGGCCCATTATTCTCATTAGTCCCACTCGGTCGATGAGGCCGATTAGGCTGCTTCAGCCACTTCATCCTATTAGGTCCATTAGGCCACTTCATCCCATTAGGCCCATTAGTCCATTTAGGCCCATTAGGCCTATTTAGTTGATTAGGGAGGTTAGGAAACTTGGGCCCATCAGGCCCCTTAGGCCACTTAAGCCTATTAGGCCCATTAGTCCAGTTAGGCCCTTGAGGCCCATTGGGCCCATTCAGCCACTTAGGCCCATTAGGCCCATTAAACCCATTAGTCCCATTAGTCCCATTTGGCCCATTTTCCCACTTAGTCCCATTAGGCACATTAGGCCACGTAGCCCCATTGGGCCCATTAGGCCACTTAGGCTCATTTGGCTCATTAAACCCATTAGTCACATTAGTCCCATTGGTCCCATTAGGCCTGTTAATCCACTTTGGCCACTTATCTCATTAGGCCCATTCGGTCGATTAGCCCGATTAGGCCACATAGGCCCATTAGGCAACGTCGTCCCATTAGTCCCATTAGGACACTTAGGCCCATTAGGCCCATTAAACCCATTAGTCCCATTAAACCCATTAGGCCCATTAGGCCCATTAGGATTGTTAATCCACTTAGCCCCATTAGGTCCATTCAATCGATTAGCCCGACCAGGCCACTTAGGCCCATTAGGTCCATTAGGCCCCTTAATCCCATTAGGCCCATTAGGCCCACTAGGCCCATTAGGGAACTTAGGCTCATTACACCACTGATGACCGTTAGGTCCATTAGGCCCTTCAATCCCATGAGGTTCATTCCACCGATGAGGCCCATGAGGCCCATTAGGTCCATCATACCCATTAGGACACTTAGCCTCGTTAAGCCCTTTCAGCCCATGAGTCCACTTAGGCCCATGAGGCCCCTGAGGCCCATTAAACCCATAAGGCCACTTGGTCCCATTAGTCCCATTAGTCCCATTAATCTCATTAGGCCCACTAGTCCCTTTAGGCCACTTAGGCCCGTTAGGCCCATTGGGCCCACTAGGCCCATTCGTCCCATGAGGCCCATTGGGCCCATTCATCCCATTAGGCCCAATCAACCCATTAGGCCCCTTATCCTTATGAGGCCCATTGGTCCCATTGGTCCCATTTGTCCACTTGGACCCTTTGGCCCATTTGTCCCCTTTTTCCCACTTAGCCCACATAGGCCTATTAGGCCCATTATACCCATAGGGCCATGAGGTAACTTAGGCCCATTAGGTCCATTTGGCCCATTATGCCTACTAGGCCCATGAGTCCAATTAGGACCATTAGGCCTATTAGGCCCATTAATCCCACAAGGTCCAATAGGTCACTTAGTCCCATTAGGCCACTTAGGTCACTTAGGGCCATGAGGCCCATTGGGCCCATTAGGCCCATCATGCCCATTAGGCCCATTAGGCCCATTGTTGTTTGTTTAGACAATGAGAAGAGCATGACATGCATGGTATAAATAACTTCCCACTCGGATTTCATATCTCATTTGGAGTAATTATTTATGTTGTGATATGAATTTGTTGATATTTGAAAAATCAAGAAAGTGTTTTCAAATGTGTGATTTTGAAAACAGAATGGTTGTGGTATTTTGAAAATTGGTCAATTTTTAAAACATGGTGGATGTTTTTTAAAAAATTATTGAACATGAAAAATGTTGGATTTTATAAATGATGGTTATGATAGTTGAAATGTGATAGGATTTTAAATTGCTAAGCCTTCTGTTACTAGAGAGTGAGACTTATGGTGTTTCTCATGTGAAAAGGGAATAGAACCTAGTAGGCATCATAGAAACCAACCAGATGAAGCTACAGAAAATGTGGTTGCACCTGAGCCCCAAGTGAACCAGTATCTAGTGAATAGCATAATGAAATATTTTGAAGCTATCAATAATGGGAATAAAAGAGATAAACCAAGGCATGTGGACTATTTGCTTCAGTTTAAGAAGAAAAGTCCACCCATCTTTTGGGGTGATTCAGAACCATAAAGGGTGGAGGCGTGGATAAATAAGATGAATCAAATCTTATATTTCCTAGGCACACTGATGGAGTTAAAATTCAATTTATTGACGTACATGTTGTAAGATCTTTCGTATTAGTGGTGGGAGTTAGTGATCTTGGATAAAGTTGACCAAGGTATGGCATGGGAGGATTTTGAGGAATTGTTCAACAAGAAATTCTATCCTTACAAATTTATAATTTAGAGAACGATGGATTTCTTTATCTTGAAGTATTAAAAACTTTCTATGATAGAATATGTGGCTAAATTCATGAATTTACTCTAGTTTCTACCTGAGGTTTCTACTAGTGCATCTTTGAATACAGACATTTTTTAATCTGGGATGAGGTAGGAAATTTGTTTGAAGATTGTAGTAATCTGTATAACAGATTATACAAAGATGGTAAATAGGGAAACCATGGCTGAAAGAGACATATTAGGGGTTATGGTTGGAGGAGATATCATGATACCTATGTGAAATGTTGGAAACTATAATGCGGGGAGCAAGTTGAAGAGGGACACTTTTTTTCAAGGTGATAGTATGTCTTAGAATCTGATGGAAGGATCGGTGAATCTTACTATAAATCCTGATAGAAAGTTGAGATGTTTCTAATGTGGCACTCTAAGATACATAAAGCGAGAATGTACATCACCACCTAGAGAATGCCATAATAGTAATTAGACGGGGCATCTTTAGTGTTATTGTTTCCATGCTCCAAGGTCGGGTGTTCAAAACACTTCTCAAGGTTCACAGTCATGTTATGCCTCAATGGGATGAGGACAGTAGAATACCCCTCATTAGAAGAATATATTTAGTCATGGTGATTCCAGGAATACCATGAATTCTCAACATAGGCAATTTCATCAGGGGAATAAAGATAAAAATGTGGCGAGTAAGCGGGTATTTGGAGTTGAGTGGGTTATTGTGAATGGACAACTTGTACCATTGATGGTGAGAGGTACGATTCTCTTGAGTTCTACCTTTATGAAAGAATTGTTTGATACAGGTGCATCTCATATTTCATTGCTTCTCATGTTGTTGATTTTTTGGGTCTAAATGTGGAAATGATGCATTCTGTTTTGAAACTTCAAACTCCTTTGGGTCAAAGAAAGTGCCGAGCCTTTTTGTGTAGAGCTTGTTGTATAGTTGTCAGGTGACCGGTTCAGGGTCGACACGGGTTGGTTCGTGGCATCCTAAGTGGCCTAATTTCCCTAAATGACCTAAATTGTTCTAAATGGCCTTAATTGGACCAAATGGCCTAATAGGCCTAACTGACCTAAATGGCCTAATTGGCCTAAATGGACTAATTGGCCTAATTAGACTAATAGCCTAATTGGACTAAATGGACTAAATGGATTAAACGGCCTAAATGGCCTAATTTTCCTAAATGGACTAAATTTCCTAAATGGTTGAAATTGACCTAATGACCAAATTGGTCTAAATGGACCAAATTGGCCTAAATTGACTAATTGGCCTAAATGACCTAAATTTCCCAATTGGCCTAATTGGCCTAATTGGCATAAATGTCCCAAATTGGACTAAATGTCTTAATTGACCTAAATGGCCTAAATGTCCAAAATTGGTTTAAATAGATTAATTGGCCTAAATCGCCTAATCAACCTAATTGACCTAAATGGCCTAAATTGGCCTAAATGACCCAAATGGCCTAATTGGACTAAATGGATTAATTGTACTAAATGGTCTAAATGGACTAATTTTCCTAATTAGTATAAATGGACTAATTGATCTAATTGGTCTAAATGGACTAAATTATCCTAAATGACCTAAATTGGCTCAATTAGCCTAATTGGTCTAAATGGCCTAAATGGCCTAAATGAACTAAATGACCCAATTGATCTAATTGGCCTAAATGGAATAATTTTCCTAAATGTTCTAAATTTGAATAATTGGCCTAATTGGTCTAAATGGCCTAATTAGTCTAAATGGACTAAATGACCTAAATGACCTAACTGGTCTAATTGTCATAAAGGGACTAAATTTCTTAAATAGCCTAAATGGACTAATTGGTTTAATTGGCATGAATGTTATAAATGGCCTAAATTGGCCTAATTGTCCTAGTTGGCCTAAATGGCATAAATTGCCTAATTGGACTAATTAGAATAATTGTCATAATTGGTCGAAATGGCCTAAATTTGCCTAAATGGACTAAATAGCCTAATTGTACAAATTGGACTAAATTGTCCTAAATGGTATAAATAAACCAAATTTTCCTAATTGGTCTAAATGGTCTAAATTGGCCTAAATGGCCTAATTGGCCTAAATTGCATAGATTACCTAATTGGCTTAATTGGACCAATTCACCTAAATGTCCTAAATTGTCCTAAATGGATTAAATGGCCTAATTGGTGTAAATGACCTCAATTATAATAATTGGCCTAATTGAACTAAATTACCTAAATTTTCTAATTGGTCTAATTGTTTAAATTGGCCTAATTGGCTTAAATGGCCTAAATTGGCCAAATCAGCTTAAATGTCCTAAGCGGCCTAATTGGCCTAAATGGCCTAAATTGGACTAAATGGAATAATTGGATGAATTGGATTAAATGGCATAAATTAGCCTAAATATCCTAAATGACCAAAATTGTCCTAAATGGACTAATTGGCATAAATGGCCTAAATTGGCCTAAATGACCTAAATTTTCTAATTGGCCTAATTAGGCTTGTTGACCTAAATGACCTAAATGGCCTAAATGTAATAATTCCCATAAATTTCCTAAATTAACTAAATGACCTAATTGAATAATTGGCCTAAATGGCCTAAATGGCCTAAAATGACTAAATTTTCCTAATTGGCCTAAATGGCCTAATTGGCCTAAATTGACTAATTGGCCTAAATGGCCTAATTGGACCAATTGGCCTAAATGGTCTAAATTAACTAATTTTCCTAATTGGACTAATTAGGATAAATGGACTGAATTATCCTAAATGGCCTAAATTGGATTAATTGACCTAATTGGTCTAAATGGCCTAAATTTGTCTAAATGGTCTAAATGACCTAATTGACCTAAATGACCTAAATGGACTAATTGATATAATTGGACTAAATGGAATAAATGAACTAATTGGCCTAAATTGACCTAAATGGAATAAATTGGACTAAATGGCCTAAATTAGCCTAAATGGCCTAAATTGTCCTAAATGGCCTAATTGGCCTAATGGGCCTAAATTGCCAAATTGGCCAGATTGGTCTAATTTTACTAATTGGTCTAAATGAGATAAATTGGCCTAAATGTCCTAATTGGACTAAATATATTAAATTTTCTAATTGACCTAATTGGATTAATTGTCCTAAATGGTTTAAATTGGCCTAAATGGCCAAAATGGACAAAATTGGCCCAAATGGCCTAAATTGGCCTAAATTACCTAAATTGCATAATTGGCCTAATTGGCCTAAATGGTATAAATTGGAATAATCTTCCTAATTGAACTAATTTTTATAAATTACCTAAATTTACCTAAATGTAATAATTGGCCTAATTGGCCTAAATGGTCTAAATTGGCCTAAATAGCATAAATGACCTAAATTGGCCTAAATGGACTAATTACCATAAATGAACTAAATTGGTCTAAATGGCCTAAATGAACTAAATTGCCTAATTGTCATAATTTTACTAATTAAACTAATTGTCCTAATTGGACTAAATTGGCCTAAATGGCCTAAATCTTCTAATTGGCCTAAATGGTCTAAAGGACCTAAATTGGCCTAATTGGCCTAAGTTAGTCTCATTGGACTCATTGGCCTAAATAGACTAAATTACATTAAATGACCTAAATTTACTAATTTTCCTAAATGGACTCAATGGCCTAATTGGCCTAATTGGACTAAATTGCCAAAATTGGCCAAAATGGCCTAATAGGCCTAATGGGCCTAAGGGTTGAATGAGCCTAAGTGTCCTAATGGACCTAATGGGTCTAATGGAATTAAGTGGCCCAATGGGACTAATGGTCCTAATGGATATAATGGGATTAAGTGACCTAATGGGCCTAATTGGCCTAATTGGCCTAATCGACCTAATGGGAGAATTGGGCCTAAGTGGCCTAATGGGTCTAATGAGCCTAATGGGCTTAATGGGTCTAATGGGTCCACTGGGCCAAAGTGAGATAATGGACCTAAGTGGACTAAGTGGCCTAATGGTCTGAATGGGCCTATTGGGCCCAAGTGTCCTAATGGGTCTACATGTCCTAATGGGCCCATTAAGTCCAATTCGGCCTAATGGGCCTAATGGGATTAATGGGATGAATGGAACAGTTGGGCCTAAGTGGCCTGATGGTCCTAATGAGCCGAATGGGACTAATGGGATTATTGGGGTGAAGTGGCTTAAATGGCCTAATGGTCCCATTACGGTCAATTGGACCTAATGGGCCGAATGGCCGAATTGGCCTAATGGACCTAATGGGCTTAATAGGCTTAATGAGACTAAGGGGCTAATGGGACTAAGTGGAAGAAATTGGCATAAGTGGTATAAGTTTCCTAATGGGCCTAATTGGCCTAATGCACCTAAGTAGCATAATGGTATCAATGGGCCTAAGGGGACCAATGGGCCTAATGGGTCTAAGGGGTCTAATGGGGCTAAGTGGCCTAATGGACCCAAGTGGCCTAAGTGACTGAATAGGCCGAATGGGCCTATTGGGACTAAGTGAGCTAATGGGCCTAATGGGCCTAATGGCCTAATTGGCCTAATGGACCTAAGGGGGCCAATGGGTCTAATGGGTCTAAGGGGCCTAATGGGATTAAGTGGCCTAATGGGTCTAAGTGGCCTATGTGATCTAATAGGACTAATGGTTCGAATGGCCTAATGGCCTAATGGGACTAGGGGACTAATGGACCTAATAGGCCTAAGTGGCCTAATGGGCCTAAGTGGCCTAATGGGAATATTGTGCCTAAGTGGTCTAATGGGGCCAATGGGCTTGATGGGCCTAATTGGACCATTATGGATAATTCAGCCTAATGGGTCCAATGGGCCTAAGTAACCTATTGGGTTGAAGTGGCCCAAGTAGGAAAATGGGAGTAATGGGTCCAATGGATCTAAGTGGCCTAAGTTTCCTAATGGGCCTAATGAGTCCAATGGGTCTAAGTGGCCTAATGGACCTAAGTGGTGTAAGTTTCTTAATGGGCCTAATGGGTCCAATGGGTCTAACTGGCCTAAGTTTCCTAATCGACCTAATGGGTCTAATAGGTCTAAGTGGTCGAATGAGACTAAGTGGCCTAAATTGCCTAATGAGCCTAATGAGCCTAATGATTCTAATGGGTCTAATGGGCCTAAGTGGCCTAATCGGCCTAATGGTACTAATGGGATTAATGTGATGAATGGATTGAATGGGTCTAAGTAGACTAATGGGTTGAATAGGTCTAATGGGCCTAAGTGGCCTAAGTGTCCTAATGGGCATGAAGGGCCCAATGGGCCTAAGTGTCCAAATGGGCCTAAGTGTCCTAAGTTTCCTAATGGGACCCATGGGCCTAATGGGTCCAATGAGCCTAATGGGTCTAATGTACCTAAGTGGCCAAAGTTACTTAATGGGCCTAATAGTATGAATGGGCCTAATGGGCCTAATAGGTCCAATGGACCTAAGTGGCCTAAGTTTCCTAATGGTCCAAAGTGGCCTAATGGGCATAATCGTGCTAAGTGTCCTAATGGTTCTAATGGGCCTAAGTGGCCTAATGGGTCCAATGGGCCTAGATGGACTAAGTTTCCTAATGGTCCAAAGTTGCCTAATGGGCCTAATGGGCCTAATGGGCCTTAGTGGCCTAAGTTGACTAATGGGACTAATAGGTCTAATGGGTCTGATGGACCTAATGGGTATAATAGGTCTAAGTGGACTAATGGGCCTATGTATACTAAGTTTCATAATGGGCATAATGGGCTTAATGGTTCCAATGGGTCCAAGTGGATCAATGGGACTAAGTTGCCTAAATTTCCTAATGGTCCTAATGGGAATAATGGGTCTAATGGGCCTTGGTGGCCTAATCAGCCTAACGGGTCTAATGGTCCTAATGGGTTGAATGGGCATAAGTGGCCTAATGGTTCGAATGGGACTAAGTGGCCTAATGGGACTAAGTGGACTAAGTTTCCTAATGGGACAAAGTGGCATGATGGGCCTAAGTGGCCTAAGTTGCCTAATGGGACCAATGGGATGAATGGTCCTAATAGGACTAATGGGACTGATGGGTCCAATGGGCCTAAGTGTCCTAAGTTACCTAATGGGTCGAAGTGGCCTAATGGGCCTCATGTGCCTAAGTAGACTAATGGGACTAATGAGACTCATGGGCCTAAGTGGCCTAATGGTCAAAATGGTCCTAATAGACTTAAGTTGTCGAATGTATTTAATTGTATAATGGGCCTAATGGGCATAAGTGGCCTAATTGTCCTAATGGACATAAGTAGCCTAATGGGAATAATGGGCCTAAGTGGCATAATGGGAATAATTGGCCAATGGGACTAATGGGCCTAAATTTAGTGATTTATGAAACTTGGTTGACAAGAAAATCCAAAGGGGGGATTGTTAGAACCAAGCTGAAGAGGAAGGTGTTTGATTTCATGTCTTTTATTTTGTTGTCAAGGAAATCTTTTGAAGAAATAAAATCACCTCACTTTTTATTTTGTGGAAATAATATTGTCCATTGTTTTCAAAAGAATCGAACTCACTATGTACATCATAACGAGGAAAAGTTGCTTGAAAGAAAAGGCACTGATCAGACTTGTCTTGGGTATGATGTGTGAAGAAAGGGAAAAAGAAGTATTTTAAATAATATCTAGATTTATTATATCTAGGAGGAAGAGAAGAAAAAGTTGATGCCAATCGAAAAGTAATTGTACCCAGTGTAATCAGATTCAGGCTTAGAAGGAAAGAAAGAAGGCATTAAGGATCATAATCAGAATTATCATACCCAGAATGATTATTGTATGGTACTGTAGCATCCTATTATCCATTGTATTCATAAGAAAACCTTCGTACCTAGGATGATCATACTCACGATTAGGAAGAAAAAGATCGTACCCAATATGATCGTATTTAGGCCAACCATTCTCAGAAAGATCATACTCTAAACAATCATATTCAAAGAAGAAATTGCTTGAGGTCGATGATTGAAAAGAGAAAGAAATAATGAGATCAATAATGTGGAAAACCTTTTAAAAAGGGTTGAATTAATTTGTAGGTTTCAATTGGGAAAGATTCATTGTATCATAGTGGAATTTTTTTTATATTTTCAAGTGGGTCAAGAGAATAAGTGAAGAAGTAAAAGTGGTTTGAAAGAAAAGTTTGATGGATGTGCAATTGAGGGGGAGCCCAACATTCAAAATAATTGTCATATTCAGCATTCAGAATGAGAAGTGAAAGTTTGAGAAGAATTGAGAAGCTTCGAGAAGAGTTGATGAAGTCAAAATACACCCCGGATTTTAAGAGAAATTGAGATTAGGGTGAATTTGATTAAGCGGGAAATTTTTTGGGATTCCCAGCAAAGCATATTGAGGGTCACCTATATAAGGAGAAAAGTATGTTGTACTTGAGGTAGACCGATGTAATTTTCATGAGAGAGAAGCTCCTAGTTGTAGAGAGAAGAAAAAGTTTATGTATTCACTTTTGTTAAAGAAGTTTTAACAGATTGAAGTGAAAGAGAAGAGACAAGATCACAACATTGTATTCAGCTAATCATCATACTGAGTGTTTATCATACTCATCTGATTACTATATCTGTCTTGTTAATCATATTCAGATAATCATCTTATTAGGCTAGATTAATCAGATCATTATTTCTATACTGGGTATTTCATACTGGGGAAGATGGAGAGTTGAAGTAGTGTTGATTCATCTCTATATCATTCGATCAAAGTTATACTTTTTATACTAAAGAATATCGTACCGAGTATAATTGTATTGGAAAAATATTATTGGGAAGAATTTTATCAAGGAGAATCATACTCAGAGGAATCAGACTAGGAAAATCGGACTTGTTTTTTTCTTAACAATGTCTAGAAAGTTCTCACCATATTCTAGGTAAGAAATTGAATTAGTGTTTTCAATTGAATACATTTGTGTAATTGAAAAGAAGCATAGGTAACATGAATCGTTACACAATCATTTCATTGCCCAATTAATGATAGGAGGGTGCGCATGTACTATTGGATTGTTTACATTGTGCTACACAAGTGAAAGGGTATATCCTAATTGTTGTAATCTAATGATTGTTTTCTAGTAGATTGTGTGGTATTGAAACACTTTTATTCCATACCAAGGATGTAGTTATTGTTATTGAATAGTGAATCTTGTAAATACTTGTGTTCCCGTGGCTGTGTGATTGAATTGTTTTCAGTAGGGAATATAATCTTTAATAGGAGGTGAATGTTGTTTCATTTGAAAAGAAACATAAGAGAAAAAAGTATCACTAATTCACCCCTCGCCCTCTCAGTGATGCAATCATCCATTGGGCACTTTCAAGTGGCCTAATGGTCCCAAGGGGCCTAATGGGCCTAATGGGCCTAACTTGCCTAATGGGCCTAATGGGACCAATGGGACTAATGGACCTAATGGGCCTAACTAGCCTAATGGGCCTAATGGGGCCCATGGTACAATTGGGCCTAACTGGTATAGGTGGCCTAATAGGCCAAATAGTACTAAGTGTCATAATGGGCCTAACAGGCCTAAGTGGCCTAATGGGACCAATGGGGTAAATGGGACCAACTGGCCTAATAGGCCTAACTATCCTAATGGGCCCAATGGGCATAAGGGGCCTAAGTGGCCTAACTGGCATTTATGTCAGCCCAATGGGCCTAATGGGTTGAACTCACCTAAGTGGCCTAACTGGCCTAATGGGCCTAACGAGCCTAATGGGCCTAACTGGACTAATAGGGTCAATGCGACTAACTGACTCAATGGGCCGAATGGGCCAAACTGGCCTAACTCGTGTAAGGGGCCCAAGGGCCCTAAGGGTCTAATGGGTCCAACGGGCCTAACTAGCCAAAGTGGCCTAATGGGCCCAATGAGCCTAATGAGTCTGACTGGAGAAAGTGGACTAATGGGCCTAATTGGACAAAGTTGTCTAATGGGCTGAATGGGCCTAAGTGGCATAATGGGCCTAATGTGCCCAATGGGCCTAACTAGCCAAAGTGGCATAATGGGCCTAACTCACCTAAGTGGCCTAATGGGTCTAATGGGTTGAACAGGCCTAAGTGGCATAATGGGACGAATGAGCTTAAGTAGCACAATGGGCTGAGTGGGCCTAAGTAGCTCAATGGGCCTCATGGTCTTAATGGGTCGAATAGTCTAATGGGCCTAAGTGGCCTAATGAGCTAAAGTGCCTAATGGGCATAAGTGGCCTAATGGGACTAATAGGCCTAATATACCTAAATGGATGAATGGGTCTAATGGTCCTAATGGGCCTAAGTGAAAAAATGGCCCTAATGGGCCTAATGGGCCTAAGTGGGCTAATGGGACTAATGGGCCTAAGTGGCCAATTTCTCATAAGTAACCTAAGTGACCTAAGTAGCCTAATGTGCCTAAGTGGAATAATGGACCTAATGGGCCTAAGTGGACTCATGGGCCAAATGGGAATAATGGGCCTAACTGGCCTAATGGGCATAATGGGCCAAAGTGGCTTAATCGGCCTAAGGGGCCTGAGTGGCATAAGTGGCCTAATGGGACGAATGGGCATAAGTGGCCTAATGGGCCTCAGTGGCCTAATGGGACTAAGTGGACTAATGGGCCTCAGTGGCCTAATGGGCCTAAGTGGTCTAAGTGGCCTAATGATCCTAATAGCCTAATGGGCCTAAGTAGCTTAATTGTCCTAATGAGTGTAGTGGCCTAATGGGCCTAACTAGCATATTGGACCTAATGGGCATAATGGGCCTAAGTGGCCTAAGTGGCCTAATGGGCCAAATGGGCATAAGTGGCCTAATGTTCCTTAGTGGCCTAAGTGTCCTAATGGGCCTAACGGGATTTAGTGTCCTAATGGGCCCAATGGGCCTCAATGTCCTAATGGGCCTTAGTGGCCTAATGGGCCTAATGGGCCTGAGTGACCTAAGTGGACTAATGGGCATAATGGGCATAAGTGACCTAATGGGCCTAATGGGCCTTAGTGGACTAAGGGGCCTAATGGGGATAATGGGCCTAAGTGGACTAATGGGCCCAATGGTCCTAAGTGGCCTAATGATCCCAATAGGCCTAAGTGGCCGAATGAGCCTCAATGGCCTAATTGGCCTAATGGGCCTAAGTTGCTGAAGTGACCTAATGGGCCTAAGTTGCCTAATAGTCCTAATGAGATTAAGTGGAATAATGGACCTAATGGTCCTAATGGGCCTAATGGGTCAAAGTGGCCAAACTGGCCTAATGGGCCAAATGGGCCTAAGTGGCCCAATGGTCTTAAGTGTCATAATGGACCTAATTAGCCTAAGTGGCCTAATGTTCCTTAGTGACCTAATGGGCCTAATGGGCCTAAGTGACCTAAGTGACTAATGGGCCTAATGGGACTTAGGGTCCTAATGGACCTAATGGGACTAAGTGGCCTAAGGGGCTTAATGAGGCTAATGGGCCTCAGTGCCCTAAGGGGACTAATGGGCGTTGGTGGACTAAGTGGCATAATGTGCCTAATGGGCCTAATGGGCCTAAGTGACCAAATTGTTCGAATGGGTTGAACGGGACTAAGTGGACTAATGGGCCTAAGTTTCCTAAGTTGCCTAATAGGCCAAATAAAAATAATGGGCACGATGGGCCTGATGGGCCAAATGGGATTAATGGGATTAAGTGGCCTAATGAGTCGAATGGGCCTAAGTGACCTAATGGTCCTGATGGGCCTGATGTCCATAATGGGCCGAATGGGTCTAAGTGACCTGGTGGGCTTGATGGGTCTAGTGGGCTTAAATGGCCTAATGAGTTGAGTGGGCCTAAGTGTCCTAATGTGGCTAGTGTGCCAAATGGGCCTAAGTGGCCTAATGGGTCTGATGACCCTAATGGGTCTTAGTGGACTCATGGGACTAATGGGCCTAATGGGCCTAAGTGGCCTAATGAGTTGAATGGGTCTAATTGTCCTAATGGGCCTAAGTGGCCTAATGGGCCTCTGTGGCCTAATGGGACTGATGGGCCTAATGTTCTTCAGTGGCCTCATGGGCCTAATGGTCCTAATGGGACAAAGGGGCATAAGTAGCCTAATGGGCCTAAGGGGCCTGAGTGGCCAAATGGGCCTGATGGGAATAATGGGCCTCATGGTCCTAATGGTAATGATCAGCCTATTGGTCATAATGGGCATCAGTGGCCCAATGGGCCTAATGGGCCTAAGTGACCAGATGGGCCTAGTGACTAAATTGGCATATGGGCCTAATGGGCCTAATGGGAATAGGTGGTTGAATGTTCCTAATGGGCCTAATTTGACTAATGGGCCTAATTGGCCTAATGTGCCTGATGGGACTCATGTGCCTCATGGGCCTAATGGGCCTAAGTGGCCCAAGTGTCCTAATGGGCCTCATGGGCCTAATGGCCTAACTGGCCAAGTAGGCCTAAAGGGCCTTGGTGGCCTAATTGGCCTAATGGTTGTAATGAGACTAATGGGCCTCAGTGGCCTAATAGACCTAATGGTCCTGATGGGCTCAATGGGCATAGTGGGCCTCATTTTCCCAATTGAAAAAATGGGCCTAATGGGCCTCAGTGGCCAAATGGGCCGGATTGGCCTCATGGGCCTCACGGGCCTCATGGTCCAAATGGGCCTAAGTGGCCTAAGTGGCCTGATGGGCATAATGAGCCTAAGTGGCCTAATGGGCCTAATGGGCCTTAGTGGATGAATGGGTCGGATAGGCTCGATTGGAATATTGGGCCTAATGGACCTAATTTTTTTAATGGGCCTAAGTGGCCTAAGCGGCCTAATGGGCCTAATGAGCCTAACAATATTAATGGGCCTAAGTGGATTAATTAGCCCAATGGGCCTAAGTGGCCTAATGGGCCTAAGTGGAAAAATGGGCCTAATGGGCCTAAGTGGCAGAATGGTCCTAATAGGCCTAAGTAGCCGAATGGGCCTGATGAGCCTAAGTGAAAAATGGGACAGATGTGCCTAATGGTCCTCAAGGGCCCCAAGGGCCAAATGGCCTTCATGGGCCAAATGGCCCTAAGTGGCCTCATGGGCCCAAGGGCATAATGGGCCTAATGAGCCTCATGGGACTAAGTGGATTCATGGGCCTGATGGTCCTAATGGGCCTAATGGGCCAAATGGGCCTCCTAGTCTTAAGTTGCCTAATTGGTCTAGTGGGCCTAATGGGCCTAAGTGGCCTAAGTGGCCTAATGGGCCGAACGATCCTAAGTTTCTGAATAGGCCTATGGGCCTAAAGGGCCTAATGGGACTAAGTGGCCTGATGGGATGAATGGGCATCATGGTCCCAATGGGCCAAATGGGTCTAATGAGCCTAAGTGGCCTCATGCGCCAAATGGGCCTAATGGGCCTAAGTGGCCTAATGGTCCAAATGGTACTAAGTGGCATAATAGGCCTGATGAGCCTATTGGGCCTTGTGTAATTAAGTGGACTAAGTGGCCTAATGGGCCAAAGTGGCCTAATGGACTGAGTAGGCCTAAAGGATCTAATGGGTCTAATGGGACGAATGGGCCTAATTGGTCGGATGGGCCTATTGGTCCTCATGGGCCTAATAGGCCTAAGTTGCTTAATGGGACCAATGGGCATAATGGACCCAATGAGCCTAAGTGGCCTAAGTGGTCCTAAATGGTCAAATGGGTCGAATGGGCCTAAGTGGCCAAATGGGCCCAATGGGCCCAATGGGCCTCATGGGCCTATGGGGCCCAATGGGCCCAATGGTCCTAATGGATCTAAGTGGCCTAATTGATCTAAGTGGACTAAAGGTCTTAGTGGTCTAGATAGGATTGATAGGATTAATGGGCCTAATGGGCCCAAGTGGCCTGATGGGTCTAATGGGCCTCATGGGCCTCATGTGCCGAAGTGGCCTCATGGGACCAATGGGCTTAATGGGCCTAAGTGTCCTAATGGTCCTCATGGGCCTAATGGGCCTCATGGGAAGAATTCCCCTCATGGGATTAATGGGCCTGATGGGCCTAATGGGCATACTGGTCCTAAGTGGCATAATGGGCCGAATGGGCCTAAGTTCCCTAATGGTCCTAGTGGGCCTAATGGGCCTAATGGATCTAATGGTCCTAATGTATATAATTGGACTAAGTGGACTAAGTTGCCTAATCGTATTAATCGACCGAATGGGCCTAGTGGGCCAAAGTGGCCTAAGTGGCTTAATGGGCCTAATGGGCCCAGTGGGACGAATGGGTTTAATGGGCCTAATAGGCCTAAGTTTATTAATGGTCCTAATGGTCCAACATTACCTAATGGGCATAATGGGCCTCAATGGCCCAATCGGGCGAATCGAATGAATGGGACCAATGGGCCTACATGGCTTAATGGGCCTAACATGCCTAATGGGACTAACAAGTTTAATGGGCCTAATGGGCCTAAGTGACAGAATGGGACTACGTATCCTAATGGGCCTAAGTATACAAATGGTCATAAGTTTCCTAATGGGCCTACGTGGCTGAATGGGCCTAAGTAGCCAAATGGTCCTAATGGGTCTAATAGGACTAATGGGTTTA
Organism: Viscum album; assembly: GCA_963277665.1. NCBI lineage: Eukaryota > Viridiplantae > Streptophyta > Magnoliopsida > Santalales > Viscaceae > Viscum > Viscum album. The sequence continues at coordinate 1,778,018,139 of OY728156.1, forward strand.
ATGGGATGAATGGGCCTAAGTGGCCTAATGGGCCTAATCAGCCTAAGTGGCATAATGGGCCTAATGAGACTAAGTGGCCTAATCACCCTAATCGACTGAATGGGCATAATGGGCCTAAGTGTCCTAAGTGGCCTAATGGGCCTAATGGCCCTAATTAGCTGAATGGGTCTAACGGGCCTTAGTGCCCTAATGGGCCTAATTGGCATAAGTGGATAATGGTCCTAATGGGTCTAAGTGGACTAATCCCACTAATTGACTAAATGGGATTAATGGGCCTAATGGTACTAAGTGACCTAATGGGCTTAATGGGCCTTAGTGGCCCAATTGGCCTAACTGGTCAAATGGGACTAATGGGCCTAATGAGCCTAAGTGGCCTAATGGGCCTAATGCCTATGTGGCCTAAATGACCTAATGGGGCTAATGGGCCTAATGGGTATAATGGGCATAATGGGCCTAAGTGGCCGAATGGACCTAATGGGATGAAGTGTCCTAATGGGCCTAGTGGGCCCAAGTGGCCTAATTGACATAATTGACTAAATTTAACTAATGGGCCTAATGGGCCTAAGTGGCCTAATGGGCCTAATGGGCCCAAGTGGACTAATATTCTTAATCGACCGAATGGGCCAAATAGGTCTAAGTGGTATAATGGGACTTAGGGTCCTAATGGGCCAATGTGGCATAATTGGGCTAATCAACTGAATGAGCCTAAGTGGCATAGTCAGCATACTCAATCGAATGGGCCTAATGGGCTTAATGGGCCTTAGTGGCCTAATGGGACTAATGAGCTTAATGGGTCTAAGTGCCCTAAGTGGCCTAATCGGTGTAATCGACCGAATGATACTAATGGTCCTAAGTGGCCTAATGGTTCGATGTGCCCAATGGGTCGAATGGATCTAAGTGGCCTAAGTAGTTGAATCGACCTAATCGACTGAATGAGCCTTATGGGCCTAAGTGACCGATTGGGACTAATGGGCCTAAGTGGATAAATGGGCCTAATGGGCCAAATTGGCATAATGTGGTTAATGGGACTAAGTTGAAGAATGGGCTTAAGTGAAAAAAAAGGGGCTAATGGGCCGAATGGGCTTAAGTGGCGTAATGTGCCCAATGGGCCTAAGTGGCATAATGGGCCAAGTGTGTCTAAGTGGTCGAATGGGCCTAATGCACCTCATTGACCTAATAGGCCTAATGGGCATAAGTGGCCTAATGGGCTTAGCAGGCTTAAGGGGCCGAATGGGCCTAATGCGCCTAATGGGCCTAATGGGATGAATGGTTCCAATGGGCCTAATGGGAAGAATGGGGTTAATGGGCCTAATTAGACCAATGGAATTAATGGGATTAATGGGTCTAATGGGCCTAAGTGTCCTAATGGGCCAATGGTCCTAAGTCACTTAATGGGTCTAAGTGGCCCAATGGGCCAAATGGGACGAATGGGCTTAATGGACCTAAGTGGACTTAATGGGCCTAATGGGGATAATGGGACTAATGGGCCTAATTGGCCGAATGGGCCTAAGTGACCTAATGGGATAATAGGCCTAAGATTCCTAATGGGCCTAATGGGCCTAAGTGTCTAAATTGGCCTAATCGACCTAATCAAATGAATGAGCCAAATGAGCCTGATGGGCCTAATAGGCCGAAGTGACTGAATGGGCCTGATGGGCCTGATGGGATGAAATGGACTTAGTGACCTAATGGGCCTCATGGTCCTAAGTGGCCTAATGGGCCTCATGGGGCTAAGTGGATGCATGGGCCTAATGGGCCCAAGGGGACCAAGTGGCCTAATAGGCCTAAGGGGCTTAATGGGCTTAATATTCCTAGGTACCAAATGGACCAAATGGGCCAAATGGGCCAAAGTATCCTATGGGGCCTAATGGACCTAAGCGGCCTAATGGGCCTAAGTGGCCTAATGGTCTTAATGGGATTAACAAGTCTAGAGGACAAATGGGCCTAATGGCCCCAAGGGGTCGAATGAATCAAATTGGCCTAAGTGGCCTAATGGGCCTAGGTGGCTGAATGGGCCAAAGTTTCCTAATCGGGATAATGGGTTTAATGAGCTGAATGGGCCGAATGGGCTGAATGGGCCTAATGTGCCTAATGGGATGAATAGACCTAATTGGCTTAAGTGGCCTAATGGAAATAATATGAAAAAGTTACCTAATCACCCAAATAGGATTAATTTGTTGTAAGGTCCTGAAAAATACGAAAAGAAGAATGAGAATCCCCTTAATTTGAGAAAGGATTATACCCAATTTCCCTCAAAGAATTGGTTAAAAACATGGAGAATACTCAATATTGACAAAGGACCAACCAGTCCGCGTACCGGTCCAACATTGATAGTACGTGGCCGGTTCAGTGATCCTCCCCTCCGCGGACCAACATCATTTGGGAAACAGAGGCAGGAACCCCTCTGCGGGTGCGAAGTAGGATGGGCGCTGGTCCAGTCCACCGTCGTGAGGTGTCCCAGTCGCGAAACGCACTAACTGTCCTAGAACGCATGCGTTGTCGTTCGTGGAATAGAGGTGGAGCCCTGCGCGGCTATAAAGCACCCCCCGAACCGATTTGGTTCATGGGTGAGGTGCATTCAATACCCCCACGAGTTGCAGATTGACTGAGTTGTCTATAAAACGAGTTTTTAGTAATGGGCCTCCGAAAAAGGTGTCACATGATCACAGATACATCTCTTTCCCCTGTCTATAAAAGGACATCGAGGGGGAGAAGAAGGGGATCAATCAAATTCAGGTGGAGGGATTCTAGAGGAAGGAGCTTAGGATTTCACGAATAGCGAAGGTCTAATTCGCGAACCAGAATAGGTATGAAACTAGAAACAAATTAATAAGGAACCGAAAAATGCATAACAAATGGGTGAACCACGAATTTAAAATAAAAAATGTGAGCCATGGCCCCTCCACGGATGTACTCCCTTGGACCAGGGAGTTTATGCCCCTTTTTCGATCTGACGCACCGCGTAGCACCCACCTACGCGGGCGAAGCCCTGACCGGTGAACCCCCGACCAGCGTTACCCCTGGTCGCCGCTGCTCACGCAGACTCCACTACATACCAACCTGGTACGTGGGCCAAACCCAAAGCCGCATACCGCCCTGGTACGCGGGATACCCATCGGTCCATATACCACCCTGGTATGCAGACGACCTCTCCAGCTGCGTAGCACCCCCCTACGCGAAGGGCGCCACTCCTCATGCACCCATGTGGCCCGCCAACCCCTTCGGTGTTCCCATTCCCCGAGCTAGATACAACCCTCCTGACCTGACCCGATCCTTTGCAATCCCTTTTTTGGCCTATTCATCAGCCCCGGTCCAAGGCCTCTACCGAAGCCACCAGACCCGTATGGTGAAACCTTCATGCGCATTAGTGCGCCACTTTGAGTTTACATACCCATGGTAGGCAAGGAAAAAGGGGTTTCCCCAGCCCTTGAGAGGTTTCCCAAAACATTACTGGGTTCACATTCCCACAGTAGTGTAGGGTCCGAGCTGAGAGTCACCTTTCTACCTATCCACTTGTCAGGATTGAGAGACCCCGGTCGCATTTCCTTTTGACGAGCGCCAGCGGTGATCACTTCTTCCCTCTCCTGGGAGTGGCTGGGAATCCCTCCTAGAGTAAGCCCCACACCATCCTAGCTGGAATCTAATGGCCTTTCCCCTCTCATCACGGGAGGTTCATTGCTCCGCTGCGTGACTCCTACCTTCCTCCAACATTAGGGAGAAGGAGAGTCTAGTGGTCCCAGCATCCTCCTCCTCTTGCCATCTTCCTCCCCTTCCCTTAGTAGGAAGAATGTGCAAGGCTTTTCAAGTTCATCACATTCTCTTGCTTCTCACACCGAGCATGAATCACGTGGGCTTAGAGATTTTTGATGGTTATGGTGTCCGCATGATGGATATGGTTAAACGAACTACGTGGGTTTTGATCCCTATATCCTAAACAAGGTACGTAGGATTCCTCCCCGAGGTTCAATCCCAATAACAGGAAAATCTCACTTGTAATCCCTAATCTCCCAGAACTACGTGGACTTTGATCCCCGACCAACCGGGATACTTAGGAAACCACCCCGAGGTGAAAGCCCGATATCTAAGTCTGATACACATCTATCCCTATCAGACCATGTCCTTATACTTCAGCAGGACCATCTTCAGGCCCAGGAAATCACTTCCCTTGGGTCTTCTGGGCCGCTCTTGTGTAAGTACCACACCAACTTTGACCAGGCATCTCTCGCCCAGGTGTCCTTTCCACAAGAAGTTAAACTATACGGTTGTTTCTTTGTTACACGACCTTAAAAAGGTGATGTGTCCCGTCAAGTGGTACCAAACTACATGGATTCTGATTCCTCTCACGAGGATACGTAGGAAGCCCGTATCACGGGTTCAATCCAAACGCTCAAGTCATTATCTGTCCCCCCTTGATGACAATAAACTCCAGAGCACCCAGTTATGAGTCTTCAAACCAGTGTCTTATCAATGAGTCCAAAATCTTCGGAGTCATTAATCCAATGATGGATGGTAAACCTCAGGCCTAAATGATTCTGAATCCCTGTGTTCAGCTGACGATTTCCAACCAGGAGTAATCCGTGGATACTATGCTTGGGTATAAACCAATGATTTGCGAACATATGAATATGTCTTAAATCCATAAGAGAGTCCCAAAACATGTAATAATTCCCCCCAAAAGGGTGTGATGATCCCGACTTCCCATCCTCTCGACCAATGTGAGTTCTTAAGCATCACTGTCCAAATCATCCAGCGAACACCTACCTTTGGAAAGTAGGTCCACATATCATTGGATATGGAACCGTTGGGAATTTTGAAACAAAAACGGTGAACCTGATATGATTGATTAATCAGAACCCAACCTTCTCTAATAAACTGTCGGGCATCACACGTTTACACCCCAATCCGGTTCGAAACAAAAATGGTGAACCCGACCTAAATCTTTAACCAAGCATGACAGATTTAACCTAATCCCACTTTGTGCCCCCTTCTACTCACAAGGAGGGCCAATCAAGGTCATTAATTATGAATGGGATTATGAGATGCTGCTTTGATGGGTTTTCTATTTGTATTTGTTAAAATATTTTATAGGTACCAATCAGAACTCCCTTTGATCCAATGGCATCATGGAGGAACTCACAGACACGTACTTCAAGCAACAGAATGACCAGACATCCTCAACAATGAAGTACCCATCACCTACTTAGTATATTCAACACTGGGTGTCAGATGCATTGATCCGAGATTACCACTTGAACGATACTCTCCCGATGGTGGAGGCAGCCATGCACGCCCTCCATTCTGCCAAGACCCACCGGACGCCTACCCAACAGTGGCCGCAAAAGTAGATCCAGATGGCTCCTATTGCCATCTCAAACCATTTCGAGAGTATATCCCCGGAACGAGACAACACGTACCTCCCTTATCTTAGGGAGGCAGATGAGGTCGACACTAAGGACTTCATCCCCACTGAACGGGGGTTCTACTATAAGGCCCTTGCCGGAAAACGTCGTCATGGTTACGCCATGACTCAATATCCTCATGCTAAGGAGGATGTCACCCCGAGGATCTAGGCCCACACTCCCTAAGCTCTGGCCCCTCAGACTGCCCGATGAGGGAAGAAAACGTACAACCAGTGACCGGTTAGCACCCTTGTCCCTGAGGAGGAGCTCCGCTACCCAGTCACGGAGATATATTGCGAGCAGGCACATACACCTGTCCGCTCCTCCAAATCCCGCCATACAGACATGGAGACATCATACGAGCAGGTGCACATCCCTGCTGAGCACCATCAATCCCTTCACTCACACAAGATGACACCTACCCGGTAGGAACCTTTCCCTACCCAGGGTCATGAGGCCCACTAACCAGACGTGGTGACAACCTAGTGCCTACAGGACCAGATCCTAGCAGATGCTCCTGACGCCTACCATCATAATGTGGTGTCGATCAACAAAGCCCTCCATCCAGATGTGGCGGAAATTAATAGGCGGGAATATATCCCTTCCAAAAAAATCCACCGACTCGATACGGTGGGGAACCAACATATGCAGGGCCAGCTCCCTATGGATGCAAGTAAAGTCCGCCATCCTGATGTGGCAGAAAACAGAGAGATAAACTAGAATATCCCGGAACAGGGGAAGACTCATTCACCTGCCCTGACACAGGAGAATTTTCAGTACCCACTGACCACCGGAGGACCAGAGCAGGATATTCCTACTCCGATACCATAATGAGCCTTCATACCCGTTCCATCCAAAGATGTCTCTCTGCATATCCTAGCAATGATGGAGGAGCAGGTATCAATCCCAGATCATATCTTACAAAATTTCCAGAATGTAATTGCATCAGCGGAAACAACAAGGACTCGAGCCCGTGAGCCCGTATCTCCAATTGAGGCAACTCATCTAAGAGACGAGATATCCTCCTTAGAGTAGATCTACATCCCTTCTCCTGCCCAGGAGGGTCGCTGGCCATATTCCGCGATACAAGGGCAACTGAATCAAGCATCTTCACTCGTTCCAACTGGGGGACACCCGTCCATCATGGTGGATGATCCAGAGAAGGAATATATCCCTGCTAAAAGTCAATATGTTCGTCGATATATCCCGAAAGAATCACGAGACCCAATTAGAAAGGGGCCCAAAGGTGAAGGCCGTTATCAACAACAGATGGTCCCCGCTGCCTGTAAGAAAGCGCCCCGAATGCGCCGAAGGCAGTCGGAAAATGAAGAGCAGGTTCATGAATCCACTCTACTGGAAGTTGGGGTTCCCAATGCCACTAAACACATATTAAAGGCTCAGAACCCTGACCACCCATTACCATATTATGGGAGTGGCAGTAGCAGTTGCAAATGTCCTCCCCGCAATGTCGCTACCAGCAGCTCTGAAGGTCCTCCCTAGAGCACCCACTGGGGCCTCCCCCACGGGCATATAACGATCAATCATGAGAGCTTCTCTTTTGATGATATTCACGGAAGCCCTCCGCGTGACCAGAAGATTGATCAGTAAGAATTCCCTCCACTTGCTGCGGTCCAACCTGAAGGTTCTATTTGAGGTATACATTGCAAACACTCTCTATGCAGTGGGACCATAGATTATGATAGTAGTTCTCGCTATCATATTCGCAACTGTGGAGGCCCTCCCTACAGTGACATCTCATCACGACAAGAAGGCCCTCCCCTTTTTGTGGCCTGCCCTGAAGATCCTTCCCAGGGGTTACGTTGCAACAAAACTCCGCACAACCAGGCATCAGATCACGATGGTAATCCTCACCACTCGGATAAAGGAGGTCCTCCCCGTAGAGACGTCAAGCAACGAGAAGGCCCACCCCTCATTGAGGTACATTCTGAAGGCCCTACCCAGGGTGTACCCTGTAGACATTCTCCCTATAGCAGTTGTGATGGTAGTCCTCTCCATTGCGGCAACTGTGATGGTAGTCCTCGGCACCACGAACTCCATTGCAAAGGTCCTCCCCGCAATGGCCCCAAGCTACAAGAAGGTCCTCCCCTTATCGCAGTGTGTATTGAAGGTCCTCCCCGTGATACACATTGAACATCAAACCATGATGGTCATCCTCACCATGATGGAATTTGTTGCGAAGTCCCTCCTCGTAACAATGCTACGCAGCCAGAAGGTCCTCCCCTCGCTGTGATATGCCTTGGAGGTCCTCCCCAGGGTATGCACTGCAAAAGTACTCTATGCAGTGAGGCGTCAAGCAGTAATGGTATCCCTCGCAATTACGACACGGATAGAGGAGTCCCTCCCCACCTAGACACCGATCAACAAGAAGGCCCTCCCCTCGTTGTGGTACATTTTGAAGGCCCTCCTCAGGGTGTACCCCACAGGTTCTCTCCCTGCAACAGTTGCAATGGTAGTCCTCACCATCGCAGCACCAACTATGGAAGTCCTCCCCGTAGTAGCATATCATATTGACAGGAAGGTCCTACCCCTATCAAATCAAGCACAGAAAAGCCCTCATATGCCTAGGCACTCAGAAGGACATGATCAAGCATGTCAAATTCCCATCTAGTCGCCAACGACACCCTTCTTAAATCAAGAGATCATCTGAGGCCACATTCATCTTCTGAACCACCTCGGAATCGCCCACATGATAATTCAATACTTACCGGCCCCACTGCCTCTGACCACACTATCGATGAGCGTCTCAGTTGGGCCGACTAGGTAGAGGAATCACTAGCGGATGAGTATGCCGACATGTTTCACTTGAGGAAACGACTGGACAGAGATGATGTACCAGTTATGTTTTGGCCCATGGCCACCTCTCAATTCGACATACCCAGAATGTTGCCCGAAGAATGTGTGAAAGACATCCGATCCAATATATGGACAACCCACCGACGGCCGAAATCAAGCTTCATGCCCTACGATGGGTATGTAGACCATGTCAAGACAATAAGAGACCTCCTGCGTCACATCGACCTGAAAGCTCCTCCTTCGGCGCGACAACCATGACCTGAGAGGTGTAAAGGAAACCTTGAGTTAGCCTTCCTCCGTGCACTACACTAGTTACACCACCTCATTGGTGACGCTCCGACGAGAGTCCATATCAGAGGATGGGGAGAATATGGAGCTCTTCATTTTACTCCGCTCCCTGCCCAGAAGAACCCATTCGGCATAATGTCTTGAAACATCATCACGTCAAGACAAAAATTGAGTGGGTTCCCTATTTAGGAAAGGTGACACACCCAACAGAGATAGGCCTTGAGTAAGTCCCAGAAGCGTCAGGCCTGATGGGAACAAGTCATTCACAAACTCTTGAATCAGGTCACCGAAAGCATACAACAGGCCTCTAACCTAAGAGAGGCCAATCGACAGTCATTTCTTGCCTCCCCAGAATGGATTGGTTCATAAGTGAACTCGAGATCATATCTAGTTCACCCCCGAATGGGGGCACGCAAGATCAGACAGGTAGCAATAGCAGCAGCCACTGCCGTAATCCAGGGTTAACCCCAGCCTGCAAAGATGGGGGCATTTTTAACAATAAATTCCCTCGTAAGACCAATAAAAACAGGAAGAGAATCAACATCCAAGGAATAGAGACAACCCCATCCCTCAGGGCTGGGGTCATTTTTACCACCTCAACAATAAACTCCCCCACGAGAATCAGTATTCTCTCGTCTAGTGAGGATAGTCAGAAGAGGAGGTTCCTGCCCTATCCCATCCTTTGAATCATCATCCCCTTCAAGAGGGAGGAGTACCATAAGGTCACATCAAAGAACTCTCCACGTCACCCTTTATCAAGGAGTCCGAAATCAATCCTGGGACAGGAAGGGGAAGACCGGTAAATGGTGCGGGAGATCCTCTTACTATTGGGAAGATGAAATATCCTCCACCCCACAATATGAATCCATCAACGCCATAGAGGTTAACCCCATGGGTGACACCAAAGATGATGCAAATCTGGATGGATCAGGAGATGACGGTTTCGTTCAGACGATGATTCACAAAAAACCATTAGGTGTGCACACCTGGAACCAGAGGGCCACCCTAAACATGGCTGCTCCTCCAGCTAACCCTCCTCTGCTTACCCTGTGATATTCCAACTAGGATAATAACAAAGGACCAGCTACCCTTAACTCGCCTCCTTCTCACAATAAAAACAAGACACTTATGCTTGAAGAGAGATTCACTCAGCAGGAAGAGGAAATGAAAGAATTGAGGTGGATTAACACCGGGCTACTCTATAGGAACCATCTTATTGAAAGCGCTTCCCAAGAAGAGCTAAACCTTTCACTCCCAGCAAGTGCACCTCAAAGACCAAGGTTTGACCCGACAAACAAAGCGCGATCAGGGATCTCGCCCAATGCGACGCCCAGACCATCCAATTACCTGAACATGGATTCAGATGAATACCAAGACCTACCTCTACTCAGGAAGCAACCGGAGTGAGAATGTATGAACCCTCCAAAGGTGTCACAAATGGCACATACACCCTTGGTTCCGTCCGAGCCGGATCCTCAAGCAAGGCCTCGGGCTACACCTGCCCAAGACCGGGCCCAACAGGATGTAAACTAGGGTCTCACCAACACCATCGAGGCACTGATAGCCTGATTGGAAGTAATAGAAGGTTGACGCACTCTGGTACATCTAGAGAAAAAGCCCTACCCAGATTGGGTGAGAAACATGCCTCCTCCACCCTATTTTGGGAGCCCTATATTCCCTATTTTCAATGGATCTGGTGATCCAGAACAACATTTGATGCACTACGCGTCCTACTGCGGCCCTATGATGGGAACTCCAGAACAAAAATAACCATTAAAACTCATATGCTTTGTGAGGAACTTTCAAGGATTTTCCTTCATCTGGTATATGAGTCTGCCATCTTAGTCAATAAAAAGCTGAGAAGACCTTTGGCAGCAGTTCCTGTTCCACTTCAGATCAATGTTTCCTAAAACAACGGTCAGCTACCTCATGAATTGCAAATAGAGGGAGAACAAGAGAGTCTCAGATTTCATCGCCAGATGGAAGGTTCTGACCAACTCTCTGAACAGGCCGATTCCCCTAGATGAGATGCTTTCCATATGAATCGATAACCTTCAAGATGAGCTACGGATACCGCTCATACCAATGGAGTGAACCACTGGCTTCTTCAATATCTCTGTCATTGCCCAGAGAATTGAAGACTCCCTACAACGGACTAATCTGAAGTCCTGAATTGCCTCATAGGATCTTGCAAAGAGATCATTTAGAGCTTAAGCATCCTCTTTCATGCTCAAGCCATCCCCTACTCCTGATCCACCGCCTAGGCCTCCACCAAATAGTTAAGGTCCCCCTGTGTATCAACGGATGCCTCCACCCAAGCGGGACCATCATAGAGGATCGATGTGGAACCAGTTCGAGGAATGAAGACACAAATTATACTCGTTCTGAGAGGACCAAGTCCGCGACTACTTCATCGCTGCCATGAATTGCAATTTTTTCCTCCTCCCAGAGCCAAGGAAGCCCGAAGAACTCAACCACAATGACAGGCCATATTACTTTCCCTACCATCGAATGTTGGGGCACAATATCTGGCAATGCTTCATCTTCAAAGACCTTTTTCAAATGATGGTAGACTCTGGGAAGGTCGAGCTGGGACCACCCCCAGCACATGTGACGTATATTTCTACCACCGAATCTGACAAAGGGGAGGGGTGGAAGGAAGTCACCAACAAGAAGTAGTAGAAACTTTATTACTAGATGAATTGGAAGAGTGTCAATCGAGATCATGGCATACTCCGAGCTCAACTACAGCAGTCATTATTGTCACCGACAAACCCCAATTCTGCACAACCGAAAATATCAGCCCCACAATCCTCCACGAGCCGGTCATCCAGGCGTAATCGAAAAGGGAGGAGACAAGCGCGAGAGGAGCAGTCCGCAAAGAGGCTGAAGTTATCCCAGACACTGTCAGATTTTATGCCCTCAAACTTGGCACCACGGGCACCGACCCACCAAACAACACCATCAGGGACAACCGACCAGGTTGACCTATCACAGGATGAGGAGCTAATCTTTGGTTCCATAAACATCGTCCATCTAATAGAATCGTTCCCCAACAAAGGGTAAGGTTACGAACCCGAGTTCCCAACACAAGGGGCCAGGAGGAGGAATCGTATAAGTTGGGGATACAGGGGGAGGTGCAGTCGCGGACGAAACCAAACCTATGGTTTTACCTTGACCCAAATAGTTAATATCGTGGAAACCCATGGGATAGCCCTTCAACAGACTCAGCAAGAGAAAGAATATCCCTCCACCTCCACAAGCTACCACTATGGAATCGTCATTCTGTGGTACCCATCAGAGGAGGAATAAGTGTCTAACCGCCTAGTGCGCACAAACAGACCGGTTGGGCCGAGTCCCCAGAACATGGGAACACCGTCAATATCCGACCCCACGTCCGGTCCCTCCTCGTCACATACTCCAGCTCCCAAAGTGCCTACTAAAACTCTCCCGCCAGCGGAGAAGCATCGACTGCTGTAACAGAAGTACGATATCCTTAAGAATTTGGCATCAGTACCAGCCAAACTGTCAATCCTGGATGCCCTGAGTTTGTCAGAAGATCTCAGGGTGGCGCTTATAGAAGCCTTACTCAGCCTCTAGGAGTTTCAAGCTGAGGTAGCCGTCGCTGATATTTACTAGATGGAGACTGGCCTGGCTGAATGCAATGTGGTGATTTCTTTCACCGATCAGGATGAAGATTCCATCATGCAAGGACACATTAAACCACTATATGTGTCTAGTACACTAAATGATGTTGAGGTATGGAAAGTCTTTATTTACAATGGCTCTGGAGTTAACAACCTTCCCCTACAGACACTTCATAAGTTTCACTATAGTGAGGATGGTATAATACCCTCAACCACAACTCTTTTGGGTTACGATAAGAGTGAACAAAATCCAATGGGACAAATTAATCTAAAGACCCATTTTGGCAACCTCATGGCCTACTCGGAATTTTTGGTGGTCCGACAGAACACAACATTCAATGCCCTACTGGGAAGGTTATGGCTCCATAAGCACATGTCCATTCCTTCATCCTACCACCAGTGTATCAAGTATTACATCAATGGACAAGGTGGAACATTGAACGATGAAAATGCCCCTTTTTTGCTCTCCGAGTCACACTGCATTGACGCCGAGTTTTATGAGAAAAAGAAGAAGAATCCTTCGATCGATGGTATCGACTAGATCCTGGCTCTAAAAGACCTAGAAATGGTTCCTGATAACCCCCTAAAGCAACTTGGCGGAGACTACATACTGCCCATCAACCATGTTGAGAGAAAGAGTTCAAGTCCAGACACACACTTAGCTTTCCTCATGACTTCTTCCATAATGGACAAGTGTGAAAATGCAGAAACGACCGCTAACCCTCAATTTGGGGGAGAATACTTGAGAGGGGATGCCCACAATGCCTCACCTCTAGACTCCCAAGAGCCCGTGCTGAGAACTCTCCCCCCGTCAGTTCAAGAATATGAGAATGTGGGAGAAGAAGAGGAGGAAGATCTCAGGGATTCACCTCCCGCATTTGAGGAAGGTATCTCCACCACTGTGGACAATCTCAGGGAAATAAACCTGGGTACCGAGGAAGACCCGAGATCCACTCTCATTAGCACAGCCATGTCTCCTGAGGAACACGAGGTATATACCTCTTTCTTGAGGAAACATAGAGATGTTTTTTACCTGGAGTTACACAAAAATTCCAGGACTCGATCTCGAAGTGGCGACGTACCACTTAGGTCTATCAGAAGACCACCGGGGCTATAAACAAGCCGCCAGAAGGATGCACCCCACACATGCTGCCAAAATAGAGGCTGAAGTTGATAAGATTATTAAATAAGGCTTCATTTGGGAGGTCCAATACCCCATATGGCTTTCTAAAATTGTCCCCATCAAGAAAAAGAATAGAAAAATCCGCATCTGCATCGATTTCAGAGATCTCAATCGGCACTGCCTGAAAGATGATTTCCCTGTCCCGGTCACCGAGTTATTAATCGACGCAATGACTGGGTATGAGGCTCTCTCCTTCATAGATGGTTATTCTGGGTATAATCAAATCAAGATGTCTTAAGAAGACGAAGAATCCACTGCCTTCAGGGCCCCTCAAGGAGTATTCTGTTACAGGGTCATGCCCTTTGGTCTCAAGAATGCTGATGCCACATATCAACGCGCCATGCATCGTATCTTTAAACCATTCCTAGGTAGATTCATCGAATTCTATGTGGATGACTTGGTGGTCAAATCAAGACAATGCTCAGATCACCTGTCAGACCTTGAAATTGTCTTCACCAAACTTTGAAAACATAGCCTGAAGATGAACCCTTTGAAATGCGCCTTTGGGGTTACCTCAGGGAAATTCCTTTGCTTCTTAGTATGACACTGTGGCATCGAAGTCTACCCTGAAAAGACAAAGTATTTCCTTGGTTTACCAGCTCCCCACAATCTCACTAAGTTGAGAGGATTCCAAGGACACCTGGACTACATTAGGCGGTTCATAGCCAACCTGGCGGGTAAATGTTTTTCCTTCACCAAGTTAATAAAGAAGGGGGATACATACCAATGGAAAGATGATTTCCAAGAGGAATTCGACAACCTAAAGAAGTACCTATTCATCCCCCTAGTTCTCATTCCCCTGGTTGAAGGAAGACCTCTTATCCTATACGTTACGGCCTTAGAGCAGTCACTAGGAGCATTCCTCACACAGAAAAATGACGTCGGCAGTGAAAACAATCTCTATTACCTCAGCCGAAGCATGATCGATGTTGAAACTCAATACTCAAACATCGAGAAGAGTTGTTTGGCCTTGGTCTTCATAGTTCAAAAATTGTGACATTATCTACAGCATCATGAATTCCATTTGGTCTCACGTCGTAACCCGCTCAAGTACATCCTCAGCCGCCCAATGCTGACCAGGCGCCTATCCTGATGGGAAATCATCCTACAACAGTTTGAAATCCAGTTCATGCCTCAGAAAGCCATCAAAGGCCAGGCATTAGCATATTTTCTAGCAGATCACCCCTCGAAAGGGACCACCACACTGGACATCGAGCTACCTGATGAAGACATCTTCTAGGTTCAAGAGGAGTTCCCAACATGGGAAATGTACTTCGACAGTGCATCCTGAAGCCTGATAGGGAAGAGGATGGAGGATCCCAAATTTAACAAGGTGGGTTTGGGGATCATACTCTTATCCCTAGAAAAGGCAGTCTTACCATATTCCTTCCTCCTGTCAGAAGGATGTACGAACAATGAGGCAGAGTATCAAGCCCTCATTGTAGGCCTGGAGCTCGCACTACAGGAACAAGTATAACACCTTAAGGTAAAAGTTGACTTGGAACTAGTCATCAAGAAAGTCAATGGTTACTATGATATTAAAAAGGAGGATCTGATCCCCCTATTTGACCATGTCCGAGGGTTAATGGCGGAATTCTTCACAGAACCAACATTGACCTATATTCCTTGGTCATAGAATGCCCAAGACGATGCATTAGCTAATGCGGCCATAGCCATATCTGATCCAGACTGGGATGAAACAATTATCAGTATTTCTCATAGTCGAATGGTCTTGCCATTTTTTCAGACTAAGATGGAAGAAATCAACGAAGTCAGTCCTATCCCTGAGCCATATGCTCCTGCCACCAGCTAGATGACCCCATTTGAATATTACCTTCAAAGGGGAGAACTTCTATCAGATAGGGCTGAATGAGAGCAAATATGGAGAAGGGCAATCAACTTTTTCCTATATGGCGGAACGGGTCAACAAGAGGTCCTCTACAAATGAGGCCTCGACAGAGTTCTCCTCAGATGCATTTATGGGGAGGAAACCACTACCGTTATGACTGAAGTGAATGCCGGAGTATGTGAATCACATCAGTCAGGGTCTAAGCTTTCCCATTAGGTTCAAAGGCTTGGGTACTATTGGTCCACCGTGGCTTGAGATTGCAAGCAGTTTACCGTAAAATGCCACTCCTGCAAAATTCATGCCAAATCCATTCACCAACCCCTGGAGTTACTTCATCAGGCCAAGTACTCCTGGCCATTTTCCATCTAGGGAATGGACGTCGTGGGACCATATCCTCCTACCATGGACAAAAAATTGAAGTATATACTTAGAGAAACTAAATTCTTTTCTAAATGGGAAGAAGTTGTACCCCTCAAGGAAATCAGGGCAAGAAACATTGTCAGCTTTGTGACAGCCAATATCATCACCAGATTTGGCATCCCTCATACCATACTGATGGATAAAAACACTAAATTATACTTTGATGAGTTGGAGAAACTATACCAAGAATATGGTATCAAGGCTAA
Organism: Viscum album; assembly: GCA_963277665.1. Taxonomy (NCBI): domain Eukaryota; kingdom Viridiplantae; phylum Streptophyta; class Magnoliopsida; order Santalales; family Viscaceae; genus Viscum; species Viscum album. Next base: position 1,778,033,945 of record OY728156.1, read on the forward strand.
CCACTCATCCCACTACCATGCAGTGGCCAACGGATAGATAGAGGATTTCAACAAGACCTTGTACAACATTCTCCAGAAAATGGTGGACAAAGACAATAAATCATGGCCGAATAAACTCTTTCATGCATTGTAGGCTTATCGAACCACAATTTGTACCACTACTCGGGCTACTCCGTATTCATTAGTGTATAGAACAGAAGCGGTCCAACCCTTTGAGATCCAATTTCCCTCGCTCCGTGTTACCATTTGTAATCAGTTATCCAACGATGAGCAATCAAAAAAATGACTAGGTGAATTGGAACAGGTGGATGAGAATCGGTTGCACACTTTTCACCATCTGGAAGTATATCAGAACTAGATCGAACGAGCCTTCAATAAAAAGGTTCACCTTTGGTCTTTCTTGGAAGAAGAATTGGTGTTGGTCCTCTGGACCCCAATGATACCCGGAAAGAAACCTCCAAAGTTGGAGCCCAAGTGGGAGGGACCATATGTTATACACAAGGTCTAATTCAACAGAGCATATGCCTCTCCATGGACAGACAGTTCACTACTGCTCCTACGAATGTGATATTTCTGAAGAAGTATTTTGCATAACCAAAAACAATTATCATCCGAGCTACAGGATGTTAAACTGCCAAGTAGTTATCATCCTATCTGCAGGATGTTAAACTGCCAAGCGCTTATCGTCCGAGCTGCAGGACGTTAAACTGCCAAGCCCCAATGGTCCAAACTCTATGACCCTAAACTAAGAGTACTTCTTCCTCACCGCACGACGTTAAACTGCACGGATTCTAGAGAACTACATGTGGCTTGATTACTTCTCTCACAGGATACGTAGCGATGTCATGATTCTGCATCCTAGCCTAGCCATCCCCAAAAAAAGTTAAAAGTTCTCTTTTTCCCCCATGTACTGACCAACCCTTCACGGGGTGTGTCCCTTTCAGAGAACTACATACGGCCTGATTCCCGCCTTTGTAGGATACGTAGTGACGCCCGGATCCCACATCCTGGCCCAGCCACCCCTAAATGAAATAAAAAAAATGCCCTCTTCCCCCATGTACGAACCAACCCTACATGGGATCTACCTCTTTCAGAGAACTACATATGGCTTGATTCCTGCCTTTGCAGGATACGTAGTGACGCCAGGGTCCCCCATCCTAGCCCATCCACCCCCGAATGAAGATTAAAAATTCCTTTTTCCTCCGTGTACAGACCAGAACTGCACGGGGTGTATTATCTACTAAAGAACTACATACGTCTTGATTCCTGCCCTCGTAGGATACGTAGTGACACCAGAATTCCACCCCCTGGTCCAACCACCCAAAATGAAGATAAAAATACCCCCTTCCCCTGTGTAAGGACCAGACCTGCATGGGGTGTATTCCGCATCCTTACCACACGACGTTAAACTACACAGATAAGAAAGAAAAAAAATTGCCCCTTTCCCCCGTATGGACCAGACCTGCACGGGGTGTATTCCCCAAAAGAACTACATGTGGCTTGATTCCTACCCTTGTAGGATACGTACCAATGCCAGTATCTTATCTCCTAGCCTAGCCACCGATAAAAATTAAATAGGTATATATACCCATCGTCCTTACCGCATGACATTAAACTGCATGGAATCCCATTTTCACATCGGTTCATCTTCGTCCTCACCATACGACATTAAAACTGCATAGACTTCGTCCTCACCGCACGAAGTTAAAACTGCACGGACTTCATCCTCACCGCATGACGTTAAACTACACGGACTTCGTCGCAACCCACCCAATATATACGGAGAAACAGGATGGGAATACTCCTTGTACATTTGGATGCATCCTCTCCATACATCAGACTCCGCGACCTGGATAATTGCGGATCATCATAACCACCCATGGCCATCGGAAGTGGAAAGTTATCGACTCATGGACATTTTTGTATGACTATGCATACCATGCCCTCAGCGGCTCTGGATATTGATAACCCCTAGCCTGTCTACCAAAAGTAAGATTTCCTTAGGCGATACTCTTACTATCTCCATACTCTTACCGGCCCCAGAGCCCCCATATCATATCTCCCGATCCAAAAAATTTATGGAGTAGTGGTTTAAAAGTTCATTCCCCTCTCACATCCAAACGTTGATAGGGTACTCCTACCTGGTTATCCTATGTATCTGACCGTGGTTCACATGACGATCTGCATCTATGAACATCAAGCCAGGGCTAGGCTACTTTGACTCAACGGTCGATTGCGGTGAAGATGTTTCTTGTATGCTTGGACACCATTATCCCCATATTCCAAACTCTGTTCCCTGAGCAATCTCAAATTTTCATAACCACCCATGTCCATTGGAAGTGGAAAGTTATTGACTCATGGAAACCTTTGTATGACTATGCATACCATGCCCTCAGTGGCTCTGTATATTGATAGCCCCTATCCCATCTACCAAAGGAAAGATTTCCTCTGGCGATACCATTCCTATCTTCATATTCTTACCGGCCTCAGAGACCCCATACCATATTTCCTGATACGGGAAACCCCAGAGTTACATTTTACACCCTCATTCCCTCATACTTGTTCATAGTATACCAGAGAATCCTAACTCAATTTCCCTCCAGGTGATTGTAGCAACATTCACCCAATGGTCTGAACTCTATGACCGTTAAACTAAGAGTACTTCATCCTTCCCTGCACGACATTAAACTGCATGGAGTAAAGTTACACCGCATGTGCAAGATAAATCAGCACAGTGAACTCTTCGAGTTTTAATAGAAACCAGGGATGAACATCCCCGACATGTTCAGATATTTCCTTACCATATGACAGAATTCGTGGCCCAGAAAATTGTGGATCTTCATAACCACCAATGGCTATCTGAAGTGGAAATTTATCAACATGTGGACACCTTTGTATGACTATGCATTCCATTCCCTCAGTGGCTCTGCATATTGATATCCCTTGGCCCGTCTACCAAAGGAAATATTTCCTTAGGCGATACTCTTCCTAGCCATGTATGCTTACCGGCCTTAGAGCCCCCATATCATCTATCCTGATCCAAGAAGCCCTGGAACCATAGTTTACACCATCAATCTCTCTCTACGTCTTGGAAATATCGAGATGTTTGAGCCCAGTTACATTCTAATCAAAAGTCACCTTTGCAACTAAGTCCTAACCACATGATGATTAAAACTGCACAGAACATGTCTTTGCTTCTTGGAATGAAGCTGCAAAGACCAAGAATTAAACATCCAGTGAAATGCCTCCAACTACAAGCATTTTTATAGATTTAAAAATGCCCCTTGTCCTCCCTGCACGACGTTAAAATGCACAGTATCATTAATAATGCTCCCCGTCTTTACCGCATGATGTTAAAATGCACGGAATTTAAAATTACCTCTATCCTCGTTGCATGAAGTTAAACCGCATGGTCGAACTCTTCACAGGTTCAATTAGGAATAGAGGTTTTCCTCCTTCCCTCAGTGCACGGGCCATACCTGCACAAACCACTATCTCACACCAGTGTGAGAAGGGATGACTTCACTCATTCCCAAGAAGTTTATCCTAGATGTTTCTCCTATATCTAGGCACCCTCATTTCATAAACCATACTCTGTACTCATAAAAAGACGAACTCTCATAAGCCACCCCTGGTGGTCCCAAATCTCAACTTCCCTAAAGTTTCCCAGCTATCGGGAGAATACAATCATTAACCTAAGGACAACTTTGCATGACTATTCATATCATTCCCTCAGCGGCTCTGCATATTGATCGCCCCTGGCCCGTCTACCAAAGGAAATAATTCCTTAGGAAATGCTTCTCTATGCACTCCTCTTGGCCTCTGATCCCCCATATCCATCCCAGGATTCAGAAACCCTCTAAGCTACAGTTTACCAACCTCTTTCACAACCCTTCCTAAATATGGTGGAACATCTCTGACGAGATTACCGAGAACTAGGAGAAGCCATTCCATTTTAAGGAATGTCCCAGCTGCATGACTTTAAACTGTGCCAAACTCCAACCATCCTTCACGCTAGCTAAATGCGTAGGACAGGGACCCTTCGTCCACACTCTTGATTAATAAAAATGTTTCCAAACCCTTTCAGATGTCACATACCCTTTTCGAGCCACCCCTGATAGTTTTCATATTTCTCCAAGACACCCATGGTGGTTTCCATAATCCGAACTTCCATGAAGTCCTCAGGACATCAGAAATGGATAGTCATTGACTTAAGGAAACCTTTGCATGACTATGCATACCATGCCCTCAGTGGCTCTACATATTGATCGCCCCTGACCCATCTAATAAAGAAAAGTATTCCTTAGGTGATGTTTTCCTACCTCTACATGCTGAAACGTCCCCCATGCCTTGTGACATGCCATTCATGCCATTCAAATATAAACATGTTCCCCCCACGTGCGTTTGAAAGGTATTGATACATCTTTTAATCAACCAAACCTCGTCAGGGCCATCGCCCCACCATGTCAGGTCAAAGCTGTTCGACCTAAAACATTAGTAATGATAGTATTTTCAGTGGGACTTTAAACCGCTCAAAAAAAGAGGCCCAAAGACTGTTAGGCCGAAAAACCGAAAAGCGCAACCTAAACAAAAGCTTGGATATACCCGCTAGGTCCACACCAAATGGGCCCAGGAAAAATTAGGGTATTGATAGGAAAAGAAAAAAAGTTTGTGGGGTTTTTTTATAAAATCCTAGCAATAGTCAAACTATGCTCACTGGATCCCATGGTCTAGGAAAAAATTAGAGCTCATTTCTATTTTATCAGTTGTCCTAAACTCTGATTATTCTAAGTTCAGTGAATTTTCATATACAACAACCATGTCAAATGGTTTCTATCATAGGAGAATACAACAAAGAGTGCTAAGGAGAAACATCTTTTTGTTCCATAACAAAGTTGATGAGAAGGGATTCCACAATCCGGATATTCCTCTGGCAGTGAAACGTTATTACAGGAGACTTTCAGCGAATTCACAAAGTTATATCAAGTGCTGATGAGAATCCTCGATTGCTTGATAGAGATTCTGCGGCAAAGCCATCTTAACTTCTGCATTATCCCGAAGTGCTTCTGCCTCCGATGACGCCTTTAAGCTCGCCCTCATCTCCTCCTCTATCTGCTGCTCTCCTTCTTCAATTATGGTTGTCGAATTAGCCTCCTCCTACTACAACCACTATATGACACTCCTCAGCACCTCTATCCAAGAATGGTTCTTAAAAACTTCTCCCTGAAGTCTCGCGACTACCCTGGCATGATCATGAGCTTCTGTCAGGAAAAATTGTAGGTTCGCGGAAAGGTAGGATTCAGACTGAGCAGCAGAAAGGTGAGATTCAAAATCACCAAGACTCTCCTAGTCAGTGAACACCTACTTGACTATATCATAAATTCCATGGTAGTCAAAGATGTCGAATCCCAATAGCATAAACAGATCGTGCAGCTTTAACAATTTAGTCGGTATCTCATCCAAGGGCGTCTGAGAAATCAGCTTCTAGATTTTCTCCCATGCCCTTTGGTGAGTAGGTTGAAGACTGGAAAGGACCTGTTGATCAAGATCAGAGTCACTCCTAGATGAATATACATACTCTGGGATAAACTTCACCAAGGAGGGGCCCGATATGGCATCAACCGCAAGCTCCGACGCCGCGACAACTTCGCCCCCGACAGTTGTGGGTACAGGCATGATTGGATCCGATGGCACAATCGCCATCGTCGGAGGTTGTGGTCCTAAAACCCAAAATATGATAAGACATATAAGTATCCCTAATCAAAAAAGGTAAGATAAGGGATTCAGCAGCAATAGATTGAGGAACTTACCCTCGATCATCAAGGATTTGGTTCCCTCAATCTCTACGCCGCCACTACCGCTTGAGGAAGACACTACATCTTCAATGGGAAATGGAGTCTTGGAAACCCCAGAGGTGCCCAGGACCTAAGGCCACACCCAAAGCCAAAAACTCCCAAAGCTATCTCCAAGTGGTTATCTACGAAGATCAAGCTTGGGGAAATTACTCCCCCAGTAAACAGAACAATGGACCGCTCTGGGTTCTAAAAAATTGGCCTGATAACAGGCTCTTCCCCCATCACCATGGGATCCATTGGGTCCGAGGCAGCTGACCCCGTCAGATCTGGGGCCTCCTCAGTGATCACGGGTGCCCCATCCTCCCCTATAGCTATGGAGGCTATGTGATCAAAGGGAGTCTCATCTTCTAGATGCTCCTCCTCTGACATATCCCTAGTCGTTGAAGAGAGAAGGAAAGCGTCTGTACCACTAGCCCCTTCAGTAGGTCCCACCATCTCATCACGCTCAGGTATGGCTATAGGTGGTCCCTCAGATAATAAAGGGGCAGAAGGTACGACCAATTGGGCAGCCACGACCAGGTCACCGATTGGATCTACACCATAGCGCCAAAACAGTTAATAACTGGCAGAACCAGAACATATGAGTTGGTAGTCGAGGAAATGAGAATCATGGTTACCTGTCATTCCCTGTCTGAGCCATTTCGATAATTAGGATGCCTGCTGATGTCTCTGGATCTGTCCAGGGGAAAATCCTCCGCTCGGAATGCTGGGAGGATCTAGAGGAGGAAAGACCCTAGTCGGATCCGTGATGGTCGCTTCCATGTGATCAACTTCACTAGGAGACCCCTCCTCGATGACCCCCGTAGTCGAAGGCTCATGTTTACCTACTACGGTACCCTGGGGAGTATACTCTAGGGAAGGAATTTCCCCCTAGGATTCCTCGTCACCCTGTATGAAGGGAGTAAACTTTATAACCTTCACGGTAAAGAAGGAAAAATTCCGGGATGGACGAGCATGGAAACCTCTTCCTCGGGATATAATGATTAGGGATGATTTATCATCATGGACACCAGATTAGACCCATAAATCCAGTTGCGGAGTGAATGCACATACGTGTCCATTTCCTTCAAAGAGGCTACTATTTCATCCAGATCCTCTTCCAACAGCAAGTGAGTCGGAGAAAAGATGGTCCCAATACCCGGAAGCTCGAGAGAGATCGTTTGGAGTAACGCCCAAACATCTTCATCTGATCCACTGACCCTCAGGTCATCCCAAATCCTCCACGTGTCTGGAAATGTGGCCGTAACTGGAACAGCTAGTCAGGGGGATCGACCTGATAGGGTCGGGCAGTGACAGGGGCTGGTGGAGGCGCCAATATCCATGGTTGTTTTATAGGTCTTGCCGCCACCCTAGAACTCTTAGAAGCTACCTGTGGGTGGAACCTCACAGGCAGGGGGGAAATTCCCTTACCTCAACCGCTGCAGGGGAACTAGAAAAATCATCGCCCCCTGAAGAGTGATCGCTCTCTTCCTCCTCCTCATCAGCCACCAATCGCAGCATGGATTGTACTCGGTGAGTCAACACCGCATAACCCTGGCGTGCATGAACATAGGCCTCTAGGTCCCAGTGATACTGATTGACCCTTTATGGGTCAACATCGTAAAGGATGTCAGCAGGAGAAGATATGTAGACCATCCCATCGAGCGCCACTTCTAATTCCTAGATATGCTGCCACAAAGAATAGGGGTATTGGATACGAAAGGGTAACTGGTCTTTGAATTCATCCCATTGTCCCCAGGCCGTTGGGAAGGCAGCATTAGCAGAAATGGATAACTCCCTCTGGGCAGCTTTGAGGGCATGTGAGGAGACACTCTTTCCATTAAAACCTTCCCTGGAAGCACGTGACCAGTAGGGTTACGAAGAACCTTTCCCATCTTGGTTGGAGTACTATCTTCATTACGCTTCCTCTTTCTCTTCGATGGCTTAGGACTCAAGATGGTGGGCACCCACATCCCTAACTGACCATTTAGGTACGATTTCACCTAGGAGTCAACATATATTTTGGATAAAAAAAGGCATGGAGTCTGCAAGAGCGGGGGTCATAACCTCACAGTCAGTGTCCTCCTAGGTGAACATTAGCCACAATTGTCTGGCCACCATCGGATGGCGGTTCCCGCGGGTTCCATTGAGAGAATGAGGACACAACGCCTGGACACAACCAAATTGATGTCCAAATCGGCAAGGCGCATACCCCTCATAGATCAGTTCCCCGCCGATACGGGCCATCAGAATACCCTCTCATAGGGAAAAGAGGTAGCCATGCTTGCTAAATTCCTCTGATGTGTCATTCATGATTGTGCCAGTCAGGAAGGGATATGGTCAGAAATTGAAATGATCATAGCTCGAGACCTGGATCAACAATAGATGCATTGTCTGATCCGTCCGTTTTCCATCCTTCTCTAGGGACACCCACTCCTTGGGCATAACCCCGCTGGTCAATTGCAAATACGTCCGGAATACGGTACCCAGAATTTGGAAAGGATTGATGAAAGTATGGAAATTATTAATATGCACTCCAAACCATCCCCAAAGGATTTGAAAAGGGCCGGCTACCCGGTTTGGCCGACTCCCCTAGATATTATTGCCAAGAAACCGATAAATCCTAGCCAGTACTTGGAGAACCAAGATGATAACATTGCTGGTGGCTAGCTGTGCTGCCATAACAAAAGTAGAGACCCGCACACCGCTATTCTTGCGTATGGTAAATAGCCATCCACTCAAGAACATGACCAGAAACACCTCCAGATGAAGCAGTCGATCAAATTCCGGTACAAGTTCCCAGCCCCAGCTGTTGAACTGTCCTTCCTCCAGGATCAGCTAATAGCTGCCCCTCTGCCTTTGGGACTCCATCAAAGGACAGGTTGTGGGCCTACATGGAAGAGACATGTAATTTCTCTCTCTGGAAAATGCTTTGATCCATTCATGATATAGGACAAGCTGTTTCGGAGGTATATCCTTCGAATACTCTCGGGCATGATCAATGAGTTGCTTCACCAAGGGAGGAGTCCTCTCTTTTTTATCCCACATAGAAGGGGGAGGCAAGAATTCATCATAAATTCCTCCAACAATTGGGACCCCTAAAATCTAGAAGACATCCCAATGACTGATACCCACCTCCCCATGGACCAGGTGGAATGTGTTGGTATCTGGACTCCAACAGCTCATAAGCTGCTTGGTGAGGGAGTGGGGCCGATGGGTATAGGTTTGGGACACCCATGCATCTTCATATAGACCCACGGCTTGCAATTCCGCTTCAAACTCCGCACAGATCTAGTGAACCAAGAAGGGCCACCCCCAATCCAATGACTTAAATGCCCCTCCGGGCCGGAGGTCCTGGTCCGTTGACCAGCCACGTTGGTTGTTTACCATAGCATTACAGGAAATGCTTCGATAAAAGTGAATCGCCCCATCCTGCTGACGTTGTTCTCTTTTCGAGGACATAGGAAGGTGATTCAGCACAGACCTGGCAGCTGTATCCCTTGGGGTAGTCCACCCTCTGGCGGTTATCACAACTCAAGGGATAGTACTAGTAAATATCCATGTTATGGGATTGTTGTCGTGAGATGGCACTAAAATCGGTGTATCAGACAATAAACTGAACCCGTAGTCAGGAAGAATGTTGGAAAAGGGGTACTTCCGCTATGACTTGGAAAGAAAGTTTGCAAGGAGGGGGTATAGTGGAGTGTGGTAGACTCCATCCTGAACAGAGCCAGCCACATCCTTTAAGCTTTGATCACCAATTGGAAGAGGCTCGACAACACGCTTAATCGCAGGTCGAGGAAGAACCATATTTTATCCCTACATCATGGAAACCAGGAAAATGGTTAGTCCAGAATAATAAAATCAGGAAAAAAATACCAAGTATTTGGCAAAGGACTCTCTCAAGGATCCTTCATGACAAAATACATGAGCTGGCCTCAAAAGGTGGTTCGTGACAGCTGCATCCCGCAAACCAGCCCTACATGGAAGAAGTCTGTGATACTCTGGCCCGTAGAGCGTCATCCAAAAAGCTGCAAACTAGGCTGCTCCATAGAATCTCAATCCTGGATTTAAATGTTTAAGTTCAGAAGACTTAATAAGTTTCAAAGTCTGGATTATTCCAGTCTGCAGACCATCCAAAACTGTGTAGCGATTTCCTACACGGCCTGTTGTGACTTACATTTTAATTGATTAAAAATTTTAGTTCAAGGCTGGGAGATTTGTCCATGGGTGAAGGCATGCGCGAATGAGAAACGATTCCTGGAAACGGAAGCTGGTTCACGGACGAGGAGTTTCGTGAAGGAACAGGCGCACGGAGACGGAAAAACGAGGGCCCCATTTTTGCGAGGAATCTGGTAAAAGACAAGGGTAGGGGCCCCCTTATTTATAAGAATGGTTCCCTACTAGGTTCACTCCTCTACCACAAACAATCCGAGTTTCAGGACCACTCTACATCAGAATGGCCTCCTCTTCATTCCTATCGTACCCCATTCTGATGGGGAGAATTTTTAGGGTTCTGAAAAATCCGCAAAGGAGAATGATAATCCCCTTAATTTGAGAATGGATTCTACCCAATTTCCCTCAAAGAATTGGACAAAAA